>OY288244.1:32022423-33412423 GCA_958450325.1 Agrostemma githago | reverse complement strand
GGTACATTCCCAAATGGGTATCGCTTCGAGTCCCTGACAAATTCTCGTCTTTGACTGAGCCGAGTAATAGGACACTCTATAGAAAGGAGGCTAGTTTTTAAAAATATTTGGATTATGTGAGTGGATGACGGTCTTCTGCCTAAGAGAAGCCCCCAAGACGACAAAGCTAACTGTTGAGAACATGACAGTGTCGTGACAGGAATGATAGTGCTTTTTTGAACTTGTGTCGATGTGGGTGGTTGTGCCCTTGTTGAAAGGCTGCCTACGTATTCACGTGTAGTGAAATCAAACCAAGCCGTAGTTCAGTGGATTGGAAGATATATTATGGTGCCTATGTTATTAGGGCTTGGTGTGTAACTAGCCATAGCGATGGTGTAGGCTAGGTGAATTCCCAATGATGTCTTGATCAAAGGGCTAGAACAATTAGGATGTTGATCCCGTGACTGTGAGCGTTCTCCGGGGTAGCCCCCTAGAGGTGGTGTGAACTATTTGGGCATGTTCTATGCCGACCGCAGGTTGAGTTCCCGTGTTTGGGTTTGGTAACTGGTTTGGATGATTTTGGAAATGTGGAGCTAGGTCGTAAGTGGCCTTGATGATTCGAAATCTGGAGCTCGGTTTTGTGGAGCTAAGGCTTCGAGGGTAAGGTATTGCAATGTGGTAGGAAAGGGGGAAGTCGAGTAAAAATGACTCGGACTTCGATCACGGTAGGTTGATAATGCGGGATCTGATTTCCATGTCTGGCCCTAATGGTTAGGGGTATCCTATGGAGCTTGAATCCTCAAAATTCCGGGCTATCTCTTAGCCTAGGTCTCAGGAAGGTCTTGAAGGTTGCAATGTGGGAAGGCTAAGTGTGGTGTTAGCTGACCAGCTTGATTGTCTCTTCCCTATTAGGTGGTATAGGCATTGATAATTTTTGAATTGACCGTACCCCGGTCAAGGGATTTTCACTTGAGTTGAACGTTGACCACGGTCATGGGTATTTGAATTTTTTGTTTTTTTTGGGGTTGACCTCTTAGCCCCGGTCGTGGGATCCTTCACTTGAGTTGACTGTGTCCCGGTCAAGGTATTGATCGTATCTGGTCGAGGGATGTTGAGAGTTCTTTTTTTTGGTCATGGC
This sequence comes from Agrostemma githago, assembly GCA_958450325.1. NCBI lineage: Eukaryota > Viridiplantae > Streptophyta > Magnoliopsida > Caryophyllales > Caryophyllaceae > Agrostemma > Agrostemma githago. The sequence continues at coordinate 33,411,306 of OY288244.1, read as the reverse complement.
CAGCTCTTTTGTTTCGGCCTTTTGCTTTTTCCTTGGACTTTGATTTTTTTGTCCAACTCTTTCTCTTTTTTTTTTCACAGTAATCCCCTCCTATGGTGTTGTGGGTGGATATGGGGGTGTGCCCATCGGTTGGATTAGGCTTGTGGAGCTAAACCTTTGTAAGGTGTAAGCCTAGTTGGTGAGTGCAACTCGCGGTGGAGTACTCTACGGTAAGCATGGTGATTTGGATCTCGGTATTGTCATCATAATTCCGAGCAGGCTTAGTGGGCGCATCGTCCCGAGTTGGGTATTTTTTGCATCAAGCCTATAGAGTCACGATGCTTCTTTTTTGCTTCTGGTCAGACTAACGCCTAAGGTAGGGATTGATCAGTCTTATTGGACGTGTGTTTATTGTGGGAAATGGGCTTGCCTCCCGTCTTGAACCCAAACTAGGAGACTACCTAGATTTGTCATAGGATTCGATACTGCTCCTACTAGGGGTAGTTTTGTGGCTTTCTATACCAGACATGGAATAGGTAAAGGAAAACACGGGTCTCAGTTCCTGCAGTCATTATAGATGTGCCTATAATAGTCACGTGCATGTGCTCACAGTGTATGGTGGTGTTCATCATGTTCTCGGAAACACATAAGGGAAGCATATATGAGAGATTGAAAAAGCTGATTTTATTGAATTTTGAAAAGAGGACAAAATACAGTTGACTCTGACTCTGACTTTGAAATGAGGATGTAGGATATCCTAGACTCTAACTTAGACTTAGACTCGAATCGAATCCGGACTTTCGGATACTTGGTTGGTCGTTTCTTTTTGGTAAGGTCCTTGATTGGAGAAAACAACAGGTGCCACGACTCGCCTAAACTCGACTTTGCGCGAATGCAAGAGAGGGAGTCAAACTAGACATGGCCCGAGGTGACGGGTCGACAAAGACTCTTGGACCGTGATACTCGAACGTTGACCTAGACGAGGTAACAACCCTGGCTTGGACTCGACGATGAGACTCAAGCTGCACAAGGGTAAGTCCGAAAATGGGGCGACCGTGTTTGACCGCGTCACGTGTTTGGACCAACCGTGGCGACCTAAACCTTTAGGAGACTCGGGTGTTCGTAGCATAGGTACGACTCGAAGAAGACATCATAAGGACGCCGGTGTATGATGAACGTAAGGTACCCCTTAAGGTGACTGTGGTCGAATGCTCGGGTGGAGGACAGCCCCCAAGTGAGACTGAAGACTCTGATAGGACTCAGATGGTGCGGCATCTGAATGACTCGAAAGTGACACACGTGAGACACCACGTGTAGGACATGCCCCTTAGAGCAACCGTGATTGATCTCTCTGCTGAAGGGTAGCCCCCGAGTGAGATTGTAGGTTTTGCTAAGACTCGAGTGTCGGACGAGTGACCCTTAGATGTAAGGACCACAAACCTTTTGTTATAGGGTTATGCCTTGTAAAAGGTTGACTCGGCCTCGAGGAAAGGCAGACGGGGTAAGGGAAGAAACTCGCGATGTAAGATCGGCAGAGTTTCGACGCTAGAGACCCTTGACTTGACTTGAATAAGGATAGACCCTGTGATTAGGGTAGACCCTTAAGTTAAAGGACTTGAATTGGGATGACTCGACTAACAGATTGAAAGACGGGCAAAAGTTCCCTAGGAAAGGTCGTGGGGACCGTCCTGTCGGAGGGAAAGATCGCGTGTGACTTTCTAGTTAGGACTCGAGTGTTTAGACGAACCTTCCATTTACGAGTGTATGACTCGTGTTGGTCGGTTATGCCTTTAGAAAAAGGCGGACTAGAATGGGGAAGAAACCCGTGATGTAGGATCGACGGAGTTTCGACGCTAATAGACCTTCGACAAATTATGAAAAGACCCGACACACAGATTACGGTAGGTCTTATAATAAGGAAGGTTTTTGAAAAATGATTGAATTTTGAAAATTGAGAGGACAGTCCTGAAATTGGCAGTGGGCCAATGGGATCGGGCATTTTGAAATATTAGAATGGTTGCGAGTAATTTCGCGTTTTGAAAATTGAGGAGGCGATCCCGTCTTTTGAAATTGGCAGCATGCCGACAGGGCCGAGTTTTTTTTTTGATAAGTTGAATATTTGGAATTTTGAAAATTTGAATATCGAAAAATAAATTTCCGAAAATTTGAAAATCGAAAATAAGATCCCGAAGATTTGAAAATCGAAAACGGCATCTCGGAGATTTGAAAATCGAGAAATCGCATCTCGAGGATTTGAAAAAAAAAAAAAATCGAAATGGATTTTTGAAATTTGAAAATCGAAATGGAATTTGAAAATTCGAAAATCGAAATGGAATTGGAAAATTGAAAATCGAATGGTGGATCGAAAATTCGAAATTAGAAATGGGAAGAATGCCGGCTAAAAAAAATAGGCTTGTTTTGAGTCAAATCGTAAGTCTAAATTTCGGCAGCATTCCGAGTTTTTGAAATTGGATATTTTGAAAAGACGGGTCCCGATACGGACAGTATTTCGGGTTTTTCAAAATTTGGTATTTTGGAAAGATGCATTTTTTGAAATGACGGTTTTGAAAAATGACACGGAAACCAAGCAGCACGTAGTCAAACAAGCATTATAACGACGCTTATGTATGCTTTACATTAAGTCTCGGTCGGTCAAAATAGGGTCTATACCAACAACGATGACTTTCTCGTGTGAAGGACGGACTCCCTAAGCCGAGTTGGTCTTAGGACATGCCGCGAAACCGAGACGAGTTCCACCATCGATGTCTTTAGCGCACCCATGTTGGAATGCACCGTGGTATAGTGGGACGTCGGTCACAAGTAACCGGCCCGGGCAAAATTTGGGTTATGCATGAATCATTAAACTAATGCGCGTACATTAATATTCGAACGATTTCTCTTCGAGTCTCACCCTAGGAACCCCGATGACATGTGGTACATCAGGTGTAATACCTGCCTTGTGACTCAGTATTAACACCCGAGTTGGTGGTGGCAACCCGAACCCATTGAGTTATGACTTTATAGAAGAATAAACCAACAAAACAGATTGAAATTGATCAATCCAGGTTTTTAACCCACTTTTAATCAAATACTCCTAATCTTACTTAGAACCATGTATACCCACCCTAATAATAATGATGCAAACCCCAAACTAACTTCACTGACAATGAACGCTTAAGAAGAAAGAAAGGAGAAGAGAGAAATATGAAGAGAGAAGAGGAGAAGATGATTCGATCCAAATCGTATCCTAGCAATTCATTTATATGATTGAGACATGTAAGTTCCTTAATTTCATTTTAACGTTTTTTTAGAGTATAATTTGGGTTTAGGCGTGATTACCATTCTCAATATGAATTAGGAGGAAGATTAGATTAAAGACATTAATTAGGAAATAGTTACTGAAATTCTCAGATTCGTAGTACTGTCTTGTGTTCATTGATAGACGTGTTTATCTTTCGAATTGAGAAAAAGTCAAAGAACAAACCCTAGTTTATTTCAAGTCTAGTTTATGCCTGTCAAATTTCGTAATCAGATTCATAGTCGTTTCTTCTAGAGAAATTATTTGTTAACCGTCGTTTATAAATCACTGATTCAGTAATGCTATATAATGATGGGTGTAAAACAAATTTATATATCATAATTGAGTTTGGATTTCAGCCAACATTAACTTTATTGAGTCTAGTTGATAACAGAAGTTGGAATGGAGTTAAAAGAATTATTCTAGTATTAGTAATTCATCAATAGTTTTTTTATGCGACGAATTCTGTCAGTCTGTAGAGATCAGGTTTTAAGTCAATGTTAAGATGCTATTTAGATACAGGTCATGAAATATAAATGGTAGACAAGACAATCACGGTTCTAACAAAGTTGGTCTCATGTTAATTGAAGTAGTAGTTATTTAATTATGAATTTTATAACAAGACAGTACAATGCTGTAAATCAGAAGTTAAGATTAAGTCCTTAATGTTATTAACGTCTTAGAGCGTGATCAATCTAAGTAGTACTTATATGTCAATATCAATTGATTATAGGTGAAGATGTTTTGAGGAGGTCTTTTAACCCGCTTGATTGTGGTTGTGACACGCTTGTAGAGGTAAGGCTTTCCTTACTTAGAATACGTTAATGTTATGATGCGTGTATGAGTTGCGAGTACGATGTGATATCGTGCTAATGAGAATAATGTTGAATAATGATGGGAGAATGATTGATGAATATTTATATATATTGGAGTTGGTGAGGCTAGCTTTAGACCTAGCCGGGGCCCTTGATCACGGTCCCCTCCCTGATTTCTCCTCGTGGGTTGTTGAACCTGCGGGGGGTGTGCACACTCGGAATGAAAGGGCCTGCCAGAAGAGTTGAGATGAGATTATTGATTGGTACCGATGTTGGTACTGAGAATATTGAGATGGGGATATTGATTGGTACCGTGATGGTACTGAGAATGTGGAGATGATATTGAGGATTGGTACCGATGATGGTACCAAGACGATTGAGACTGAATGTTTTATATTATGTACTTGTGTTATGATGTTAGCATATTGTAACCGTATTCTCTGTTTAAATTGTCACCCAATTTTATTGGGGACTTGCGATGATCCAATTGACATTTCCGGTCTTTTGGGGAGCAGTGCTAGTGTGCAGGTTGATGATGTGTGATGATTGTGTTCTGGTTGACTGTACGGGATGGGTCTGCGCTATCACTAACCACGTTATAGGTTGTAGTCATATTAGTTGTGCTTCTGCTGCTGTAATTATGTAACCGTGTTCTGTAGATACGAGATTGTAATAGTTCGTTATTTAGTTTTAAATGGTTGGTTTCTGAATTGTATTGTAATGGACTACTGCCTCGGGTAATACCGAGATGGTAACACCTTTATTTACTTGGAAAGGTCTTGATAAGGCTTCTGGGTAAATGGGGGTGTTACAAAGTGGTATCAGAGCGATCGATCCTGAAGCCTGAATAATTGAACCTATGAAAATAAAATGAACCCCGGTGATGGACCATCAGGAGCCCCTCTAAAATTCGGTTGAGGAGACGTCCTTATACCAACCTCGGCCCTCTTGGTCTTGACCCGGTAACAGCGTGTGAGAAATGAGATGGGGTACAATAGGTGGGATACGTTGTGATGCTATAAATTGGTGATAATTTCTTGTGATAATTAGCTGCGCTCTTTGACACATATGATGTAGTGGACTGCATGAGATGATGTGTGATAGTACGTAGTTACAGTATTATCATGGTATAGTATTTAGTACACGATGCCATATGAGTAATAGGTTAAAGTACGTAAGATCGCGGTAGGAGTCGATCATCCTTGGGTGGGAGACAGGTCATAGCTAGGGTTGATAGTAAAATTAGATATAATGTCAAGTTTTTTTGTACGTGGTAGTGTCGTACGCGATAGACGGGTTATGATTAGTTGATTTTATGATACCCGGTGTGGGTCTTGATGATGTAGTAAGGTAGTACTACCTTCGTGTTATGTGAACGGGGTGTCGATAGAGGTACTCTTGATATTGTCTCATCCATGTAGTGTAATAGTACGGTTTCATGCTATTTGAACGGCTCGATGACTAATGTGGTATGGGTATCGTCAAATGTCAATAAGGTTGATAACTTATGTGGTTTAAATGTGTAGTAATGTGAATGTTATTCAAAAGTACCTGGATAATCGCATTTTGGTTCGAGTATCACATGTTTCCTTGCCAATATAATGTACAATCTGCCTTCATGTTAACTAGGACCGGTATCTACAAGTTTAATAGCGTCGTGTCGTGACGTGTTGATGGAGCTTTGTCGCATGTTAATCAAGTACAAGTTAACGAGACTAAGAGTCGAACATTGTAAGAACATTTTAGGCCCATTTTGAGTGAATGTGAGTTACTTGCTTTATATCAATTTGAGTACTTCTTATTGGTCCTCATCCTTCTCTCTCGTAATGACATACATGAACTTGTCTATTAATTGATTCTTGAAAGCATATGTGGTATGTGGAATTATGTCGAGCTGTTTGTATTATAAGGAGAAATAATGTATAAATAAATGCGTCGTTTCTATTTCACCCTAATTAATACAATGTGATTCACAAGATAATGTGTGGAACCGAATTTTGTTTATTAATTTAATTTGAGTACAACGTGTTATTAAAATGATATATGTGTGTCGTCTCGTATATTCATTAATGTGAATTTCTGTCAAAGACATGCACTTGAACATTGGTGTTCAGTTTCAAGTTTATGTGCTTCCCTATCAATTTTATAGGTTCTGAGTCGTAACTTGTTATTGATTTCTTTTCTTGATGGTTTAAATGAGTATTTAAAAAAAGTCATGTTAAGTTAATGACATGCACATTTACAACACTTCATCTATTCGGAATAATGTGTTTATTGAGTTCTGTTTTGATGACCTAAGCTAACATTTTGCTAATCGTGTCGTTAGAACAACTTAAAACACCTTCGCGAACATGAATAATATGGTACTGAATTGTTACACCTATTTACAATGCCTATTTCACAAAAGTTTGAAAAAAAGACTCACGTTTATTTCATGCCTAGTTCTTCAGTGTAAAATTTACGGATCTAAATCTAAGTATGTACTTCAACCTATTTGCTGGTGGTCAATTTTTCTATTATAAAACTTACTTAGACATTAAATTATCATTGGGAACTTTTACCAAGGTCATCATTTTGAAGAGTTTGGATAATATTGGAACTTGATTTGCTCAAAAATATGATTTGAAACTCGTTTTACCAATCAAAACTTTTCAAGGTCAAAATCTGCCAGCTCATGAGAACGATTTTGCAAATCACCGTTACATTTGAAATTTGATAATAATTTTAACTAGAAAGTTGTAGAGGGCTATCTTCTGAATCTAAACCACTGGTTTTACACTATTTTCAGTACGATGATTTAATTGTGATTTTTTTTTTATCATGACTGCAATGTTCTGAAAACGTCCAATTCTACTTAATGATAATTGTTTCGCCTTGTTCAAGTGAATGCACCAATGTGAAAGTGTTTAACTTATTATATGGTTTAATAGAGTTAAACTTATATATTAATGATGAATTCAGAGTAAATTCGGGTCACGAGAGGTTATACTGGTTCATGTTGCATAATTGCCTCAACGTGGATCTTATGGATCAAATGTGTTGTTGTCTGATAAATTTGTCATGGTCATGAGTCGCTTATGTGATAAAGAACATCGGTACACGTATCCAATAAGTGTAAGTCGTCCCAATGAGAAGCAAGTCAGGAAAGGTCGAGTCATCAGACAATGAACCGAATACTCAACTTATGCACTGTTAAACATGACATCAATATTCAGATTTTGGTCTAATAATGTATAGATTTTGGACACGTCTGGTGAACAAGTCAAATGCTGGTTTTAATTAATCTCATACATCTTTGATGAGTTTCCCGTCCTTACTTGTTGGTCGATGAGTAACGTATGCGTAGAGGAATGAATGTTTATAAAGACTACAGGTTGATTGTTGGTCTTAAGTTGTTTGTTAGGGTTGCAATTATAAGGAATAAATGAGCTATCTGGTTGGTTGTTGCAATTACGAGGAATGAATGTCACCTGTTAATCGTCTCAAGGTTTGAAGTTGTTAACGTGGTTATCTAAGAGTGTCCAGTTGTGTTGTTGTCTTGCCATGATGATTATATTGACTGCTCAAGGTTTCTCTCAGTGTGTGTGTGTGTGTATATGTGTGTGTCTCTTTGTGACTCCAAACCTGTTAAAGATACAATTGTGTCCACGAGTTATCATAATATAGATTGAGAGTATGTGTCTTAATGATAAGATCTAGTTGTGAAATATAGTGAGGGGATGTCATGAGAATACGGAGTTGTTTAAATCACTTGTTAGAATGTCGTAATAATGGTTATTAACGAGTCTAACTGTATAAATAGGAGTAACAAAAGGATAACATATATAATGATGGTACAATGATCTAGATTAATGAACAGTGAAGGGTCAAATAATTACATGATAAAGTAGTTGTAGCAAAACTGAAGAGAGACATACGTCCTTCCATGTCAGGAAGGTCCGAGCTATTAAATCCTCTCAGACTAACTATGTTATGTGAATTGAGCCCTGTGTCACCAAGCTTTAGAGCTAAGGATAGCGTCAACCGAAATAGTTGAGGGTTGAAGGTATATTCGTCGATTCGTTTATTCATCACTTATGTTTCGAGGTCAGCATGTCGGGTTATAGATAAAGGTAGTAACATCACGATCAGGAGTCCATGAAGCAAAATATAATGTCACGCACTGAGAAATTTCAATACTGAACGAGAGCAAACTATCTTAATGTGAACTAACTGTCTTATATGCTTGATAATCACAGTGTCCAAATAATTAAGAGTGTCGCGGAGTGAGGGTTCACGCAATTATGTAAAGACACAAGTATATTGTATGTGGCATACCGACATGCGAATTGAGTCATGACATGAATAGTGAGGATAAACACAATAGTACTAGTGAGTGGTCTTCTTAAATTATGTGAAGTATGATATATGAAAATGAAAATGCAAGAATCTGTTGGTACTTATGTTGAATCATGAGAAAATTTAAGTAATGATTCCTGCAGTTATTAGTAAAAGAGAAGAGAATTTATGTTGTTAATCGTTAATAAATGCGAGAATTTATGTTGATGGGTGAGTAAGTTGCGAAATCTAGATGAAACGTGAATGAGTTGTTGTGTTAGTCTTGATGTCAAAAGAGTTGGATGTCATGAAATGACGGAGTGATGTTAAATATATGAGAAATATGTTGAAAATCGTATGATGGATCACATGAGTTGATTAGAGATATTACTAAGCTACTCACCCCTTTAGCCAAGGCCTACACGTTTATTTGTATGAAAAGTGTGCTGTCTTATGATGATTAAATAGCGCATTATATAATAAGATCGAGGAGTGTAGTCATTAATGTCCAGATGGTGTCGTAATATACTTGATGGGTTGGGTAGAGTAAGACTAAGATCAGTGAACTTCGGGGCGAAGTTCCTTATAAGGAGGGTAGAATGTCATACTCGTTGCTTCTTATGATATGTGTACTCAATGATCGTGTCAGTCGTGTAGTAAGTATAAATGATGGACGTTAATCATAAGTGTGTGAGTAGTTAGTTAGTAATACGTGATGCAGATACAACAGTTAGTTATACGAGGAGTCATGTGATGTATTCCGCTAAGTTTGAATGGTGAGAGGCACCGTAAGTCGAGAGGTGTCATGAATGGTTGGATCCTGAGCTTCGGGACGAAGCTCCCTGTAAGGTGGGTAGATTGTAATAACTCGTCCTTCTTACAACTGTTACGTCACTTATGGTAATTGATTGATAGGTCAATTAGATAGTGATTAATTGGTCCGTCTGGTCGATATAGTTAGTCGCTCCATAGCGAGAGGTGAACTTCGGGGACGAAGTTTCTTTTAAGGAGGGTAGATTGTAATACCTGCCTTGTGACTCAGTATTAACACCCGAGTTGGTGGTGGCAACCCGAACCCATTGAGTTATGACTTTATAGAAGAATAAACCAACAAAACAGATTGAAATTGATCAATCCAGGTTTTTAACCCACTTTTAATCAAATACTCCTAATCTTACTTAGAACCATGTATACCCACCCTAATAATAATGATGCAAACCCCAAACTAACTTCACTGACAATGAACGCTTAAGAAGAAAGAAAGGAGAAGAGAGAAATAGGAAGAGAGAAGAGGAGAAGATGATTCGATCCAAATCGTATCCTAGCAATTCATTTATATGATTGAGACATGTAAGTTACTTAATTTCATTTTAACGTTTTTTAAGAGTATAATTTGGGTTTAGGCGTGATTACCATTCTCAATATGAATTAGGAGGAAGATTAGATTAAAGACATTAATTAGGAAATAGTTACTGAAATTCTCAGATTCGTAGTACTGTCTTGTGTTCATTGATAGACGTGTTTATCTTTCGAATTGAGAAAAAGTCAAAGAACAAACCCTAGTTTATTTCAGGTCTAGTTTATGCCTGTCAAATTTCGTAATCAGATTCATAGTCGTTTCTTCTAGAGAAATTATTTGTTAACCGTCGTTTATAAATCACTGATTCAGTAATGCTATATAATGATGGGTGTAAAACAAATTTATATATCATAATTGAGTTTGGATTTCAGCCAACATTAACTTTATTGAGTCTAGTTGATAACAGAAGTTGGAATGGAGTTAAAAGAATTATTCTAGTATTAGTAATTCATCAATAGTTTTTTATGCGACGAATTCTGTCAGTCTGTAGAGATCAGGTTTTAAGTCAATGTTAAGATGCTATTTAGATACAGGTCATGAAATATAAATGGTAGACAAGACAATCACGGTTCTAACAAAGTTGGTCTCATGTTAATTGAAGTAGTAGTTATTTAATTATGAATTTTATAACAAGACAGTACAATGCTGTAAATCAGAAGTTAAGATTAAGTCCTTAATGTTATTAACGTCTTAGAGCGTGATCAATCTAAGTAGTACTTATATGTCAATATCAATTGATTATAGGTGAAGATGTTTTGAGGAGGTCTTTTAACCCGCTTGATTGTGGTTGTGACACGCTTGTAGAGGTAAGGCTTTCCTTACTTAGAATACGTTAATGTTATGATGCGTGTATGAGTTGCGAGTACGATGTGATATCGTGCTAATGAGAATAATGTTGAATAATGATGGGAGAATGATTGATGAATATTTATATATATTGGAGTTGGTGAGGCTAGCTTTAGACCTAGCCGGGGCCCTTGATCACGGTCCCCTCCCTGATTTCTCCTCGTGGGTTGTTGAACCTGCGGGGGGTGTGCACACTCGGAATGAAAGGGCCTGCCAGAAGAGTTGAGATGAGATTATTGATTGGTACCGATGTTGGTACTGAGAATATTGAGATGGGGATATTGATTGGTACCGTGATGGTACTGAGAATGTGGAGATGATATTGAGGATTGGTACCGATGATGGTACCAAGACGATTGAGACTGAATGTTTTATATTATGTACTTGTGTTATGATGTTAGCATATTGTAACCGTATTCTCTGTTTAAATTGTCACCCAATTTTATTGGGGACTTGCGATGATCCAATTGACATTTCCGGTCTTTTGGGGAGCAGTGCTAGTGTGCAGGTTGATGATGTGTGATGATTGTATTCTGGTTGACTGTACGGGATGGGTCTGCGCTATCACTAACCACGTTATAGGTTGTAGTCATATTAGTTGTGCTTCTGCTGCTGTAATTATGTAACCGTGTTCTGTAGATACGAGATTGTAATAGTTCGTTATTTAGTTTTAAATGGTTGGTTTCTGAATTGTATTGTAATGGACTACTGCCTCGGGTAATACCGAGATGGTAACACCTTTATTTACTTGGAAAGGTCTTGATAAGGCTTCTGGGTAAATGGGGGTGTTACATCAGGTATCCCCAGCGGAGTCGCCAAATTGTGGACATGACGTAGGTCCACCCCGACGCGGCCACGCGCGGGTTTGGGTAGGCGAATGAATCTCGTGGTGAGATTGTTCTCGGGTTCGAAATTTAAGTCAAAATGGAGTCGCCACCGAATTTTGTGGTTATTCGGAACCATACGAGCCCACTCTATGTCGTCATGGGCTGTACACAAAGTACGACCCACTTCGATTTCAGAGTTTATGGGGCCCGTCCCTTTGCATTGTGATACCGATACCATCTACACCGGTATCGTGTAAAGAATGACTCTCGTGCGCCAACGGTTTCGGGCATCCGGAAACCGAGGTTCTGAGTAAGGGGTGAGGGTACGTGTTGGGAAGCCCACTAAGGACACCCAACCCCGCCCGAACAATGGCGGCCTCTACTAAGACATCGTCCGTGTTCGTGTGCGCGCGCTAGTAAAATGACTAAATGATATGCAAACAACGTTTTCGGCTAAGCATGCGAATTAAATGTGAGCTACGTCATTTTAATGCATCTTGATTTACGTCAAAGTGATTTAGCATGTGATGTTCATTTAAATAAATAAATGGCAAACATCAAATAATAGAAGACTCGTAAATAAATTACAAATTACACGGGCGGAATACAACCCGGAATTCACAATACAACGAGCAATAAAGTAGAATAATTGAATAGGAAATGGTAGACGTTAACTAGAAACGGACCGGCATATAATAAATATAAACTAGACCGTAAGTTGTGCAAACGGACGAACTTCGATTAAATACACATTATATTGTGTATTAAACGGAGGACGGAGATATGGAACCTAGACGTGGTGCTAGCCCGATCCCGAATCTCGATGCCTTGTCCCGACTTATCACATCGAGGAATAGAGTCTAAATTAATCATGTGTCGGATACGACTAAAGAGTCGTCGACACAAGATTAATAGTGCGAGACCGTCGATCAAAGTCGTTTTAAGTGATATGATGTGCATGAGTTTTGAAAAATATAATCACGTGATTGACTTTACACGTGTCGACTAAAAGTCGTAAAAAAAAGACGAGCCTCAAAATATGGAAATATGTCGCGAAAGTCGCCTATTAATGTAAGAATCGAAGAGGATAGAAAGGCGAGAAAACGAGAAAGAGGACTCGGCCGAACAGGCCTCCCCGCGATTCGCCTGACCGGCGCGCGACTCGCATGGGGGTCTGGCCGTGTGTCTTTTATTTGTTTGAATTCGATAACTGACCGAGTTAAATAAAAATATTGCATTATTTAAATTCAACTTGGTTCTCGATGTCATAAACGTGTATTATACGATTATGAGACCGTTATCGGGATTTTATGAAATATGCTATTATGTGATTGAAAATCTTGATTAGTGACGAAATTATAGTCCTCCGCGTCACGACATCGATACTAATCCTAAAGGATTATGTGATGTCGGTTTTCGCCTCAACGGATCTCGTACTAATCTTAGAAATGGAGTCTTACGCGTTCAACTATGAGCAATCACGATCGCGTTATGCCCTTGAGTACATTGGGGCGGCGCTCCTCGAAAGGGTGCCACCTCCGTCGTGACTCGTAAAGGGATTAAACGGACTTTGGATGATCGTCGTAGTCAAACGTGTTAAGATCCGAATTTTAATATTATATATATATATATATATATATATACACGGTATTAATATGTTAATGACGATAATTAAATGTTAGAGGTCAGATACAATAAATAAAAAAAGTGTTAGATTGCGATAAATAAAAGTGTTAGATTAGAGAGTTAGTATACACGAAATTAAAATGTTAGTGTTAGCGGTTAGTAATAATAATAATAATAATAATAATAATAATAATAATAATAATAATAATAATAATACATATATATACATAATTAAAAAGAAAAGAGAAAGGAGAAAGAGATGTCGGGGTTTGAATTACACCCTCAACCTACATGCTTAATGGCCTCGGAAACGAACTCGTAATAGCGACGGGAGCGCGGGAGTGTCGAGATATGTAGGGTGAGTTATGGTGTGTGTCTTTGACGAGTTTCGATCTCGGGATTTTGAATATGTATGTGTGTGTGTGTGTGTGTATGCCGCCGGTTTTTTGAGGGCAAATGGCTCGGTTTTTTTGTATTGTTTTGCTTGGGGTTGTTTAGGTAGATTGGGGTAGAAGATGTAGGGTGAATGAGGTTTGCAAAGGCTCTCCTTAAACTCTCAAAAGCTGAAAAAATCTCCTTAAATGATGAGGGTTAAGGGTGTATTTATAGAGTGAGTGAGTGATTAGGGTTTGCTTTTTGAATTCTGATTTGGGCGCCAACTTCTAGAAGCTGAATTGGGCTGATTTGTGTGACGGGTACGTCCTTGACCGGGTTTTGACCCGGTCGCTAAAAGACAGGATTTATTTTTGGTGTCGGTTTTGGCCCAAATTAGTCTTATTTTGCTCGGAACGACCCACTAGGCCTGGATTTGAGGTATGTTTTGTGAGATTATTACTCCGCTAAAAGTCCATGTCGGATATTATTGATTCCGAGCCCAAATCCGATTATACCAAGTCACGTTTGCGTCCGATCATCATCGGGTGTTTGTCGGGGACTACCATAGACACCTGGCAGTCAAAATGCGGGTGTCTACAGATTTATTAGTGTGTTTTCCATCTTGCGATTTCCTTGACTTAAGATGATGCATGTTAAAGATGTGGCGATTGTTTTAGCATAAGCTATTATCTTTTCTCCTAAACTATCTAAATCCTACACACACGTTGATGTTGTTTGCTAGATGTTGTGTGGATGGATGAATATCTCTTGTGTAATGTTATTGAGCTTGAGGTTGCTAATTTAGGAAGATAATTAATTATTGAGAATTGATGTTTGTCTTACATTGTGATTGATTGGGCATATTGGTTGAATTATACCAAGTTACTATCTTGTCATTCATTTATCCTTATTTCGTGTTTTCCATATTCCAACCAACCTATCAAAACCACCCCTTGTGTTTAGCAATAGTAATTGTTGTTTGTTTTAGATTTTGTATGACATTAATTATCCTTAGACAGCTGACTTCGTCGAGACCGTAGTCTTGTCTGTTTGACTTGATTTTTGGTCTGTGGGTGTTTTGGTGCGTCTGGACCACCTGGTCCAGATTTCATGTCATTCCGTGGTGTTTAGGTTAGTTTTCTATTTGTGTGCCTTGTTTAGCACTTTTCTAACTTGGGTAGACATTGTTCACTCGTTTTTGCATTGTCTAATAGAGTAATTCTATCCTTGTGGTTCTACTCCTTTAATTGCTATATACTACATTATTTACGTATGTTAATAGTCTTGAGTATTATAATGTTTTTGGATAATTAGATTTGTCTAATAAGACGTAGGCAAACCGTCTCACTACTACATTTTTTATTTTACAGGACGCTTATAATATGACGCGTATACACAGAACCGTCCTCTATATGATGTTAAAACTTGGCGCCCCACGAGCTTGATTAAATATTACGGTTCAGTAAAAGAACCGTCCTATTATAATTACTCTTAGCATGGTTGATCAAAGGAACCATCCTCATTAATAAAAAACACAGTTATAAATAAACCCATGCTAATAAAATTATATCACCCGTCCTATTCAACCCATTTACACGCTTCTTAATTAGCAAATTAAAACCTATCAAACCCTTATCACGACCTTCCGCCTGCTGTCGTGTAACACCCTCGATTTTTATAAATTAAATTTTATTCACATTTTATTCTTTTTACGATTTAACTTGTAATTCTTAAAATTATAAAATGACTTTATGTTTTAATCGATTTAAACATCTAAAATATTAATCATCTCGAAAAGTCTTTTTTTATATATTTAAATATAATTTTAAATTTTGTTTTGATGTATCTACTCATTTCAATCTTAAAGAACTTCTGTTTCGAAGATTTGATTTCTAGATTCCTTTAATTAAACTCGGTTATCTACTTTTCAACTTAAACTTGTTTTAATAAGCTTCGTCAAATTATTTATTACTTCCCTCGAGAAATCAATTTATTTCATTTTCGTCGTACATTCGTTAATTTTCTCCAGAAGCGTATTTTAGTCGTAAACGTTTGTTTTTACACTTGAGATAATATATTTTAAATATCCTCTCGAACTATATTCTAGGGCTTGTGGAGACTTGGTTTGCTTTGTTACAGCTGCCATCCTTCCTTTCCCCCCTCTTCTCCTCCTCCTTATACTATAACTACTCGTAAAACCCTTTCTTCTCCAACCATTTCGTCTAGGGATGGCAATGGATCCGGGATCCGATCCGGATCCGCAAGATCCGGTCCGCAAGGATCGGATATGGATCCTAAATTTTGAGATCCGTTGGATATGGATCCGGATCCGGATCCGTTATCTTTAAACGGATCCGGATCTGGATCTTAATAAGTAAATCCGGATCCGCAAATCCGTTTTATTAAAAAATTAACGATAATAAAAAACTTAGTACTTTAATTTGTGTTTTTTTTGGTTATTTCTAATTTTTTTTTCTTTTAGTTTATTAATATTTGATTATGAATCTGTATATTCGATTTTATTTGTAAAATTATGAAAATTAATATGGTCGTAAATACGTATTAATTAAAAATATTGTAGAATTTAAGTAAAAAATTGGATCCGCGGATCCGATCCGGATCCGGTCCAGATCCGGCGGATCTGGATCTGGATCTACATTTTTGGGATCCGTCGGATCCGGACCGGATCCGGATCCGCTACTAGGGGTGCGGATCCGGATCTGGATCTATGCGGATCCGGTCCGGATCCGGTCCGTTGCCATCCCTAATTTCGTCGATCTCTTTCTCTCTCTACTTTCAGTTACTTCTTCTCCTATCTCTCTCACCTATCCTTCGTGTAGTTCGTCTTCTATTGCTTTGTGTTCGTTAAATTTGATGTTAATTTTGATTTCGTACTCATTTCTTTTATGGCGATTGGAATCAATTTCTTCGAGTTTGATGTTTTCATCTTCTGTTTTATGTATTTGATTTTTGATTGTTCGTGTATTGCGATTCGTTGAGTTGTTATAGATTTTCACTTATTTGAGTTTGAAGTTTTCTCATTTCTGTACCTTCAGGTAGTTTATCTACTATTGCTACTTGTTCGTTGAATTTGATGCTGATTTTGCTTAGGATTGTTCATTCGTCTTGTTTTTGTTTTGATTTGATTTTCAATTTTTTTGCGCTAAATGTTTTATTGTTTTGTTTCTTTGGCTGTGTGTTTGATTTTGATTTTGATTGTTTGTACTGTTTGCTGTTATGGCGATTGAAGGAATTAATTTAGTATCACCTTTTTCGAGTTTCATGTTTTCGTGTTTTGTTTTGATTTCAGTGTGTTTGATTTTTGATTGTACAAATAACTTGTCTATCATACAAGCTATTATTGTACAAATATTGACACCTGGAAGATGGTGACTGATTTGCTAAAAATATGTATTTTCTGTAGGTTTCTCGCTCTCTTGCTGCATGCGAGGGTGCTCTGATCGTGGTAGATGCTTCTCAGGTGAATATCCTCGTCTTTTCTTTTCATTATTATGGCCTTTCCTGGCTACTCTGAAATTTTCTATCTTGAAGTGATGCTTATTGCTATATTCATTTAATTGCGAGTTGATTTCTTACGTTTGTTAATATTCTTACAGGGTGTGGAAGCTCAAACTCTCGCTAATGATTATCTGGCATTAGAGAACAACCTTGAAATAAGATCGGTTCGTATCTTAATGTTTATATATTTATGTATCATTGATACGTTAACGTTAACTTAAGTATAGTCGGTTAACTCAAACTCTCTCTCTATATATATATATAGAAATAGGATATGGTGTAAACACACCAATTTGGTGTTAACACCCTAACAATCTGGATCAACGGCTCAGATTAGATCTCACAAACCCAACAAAACCCTCATCATTCCTCACTCTTGCGCTTCATTTCAATTTTATCTCTTTCTCTCTCTTCATTTCCCCTCTCTACGTTCTCCCTCTCTTACACTCTCTACCGGCTCTCCAACATCTCCATCATCATCATCATTCAATTCCTTCAGTTTCATTCTAACAGTTCCGCCCTAATTGTTTTAGTTTGCTTCCATAGTTCCACGCGCCCTAATTTCTTCAGTTTCGGTGAGCAATTCCTTCATTTTCACTTTAAATTCTCGATATTTGCGGTTGATTGCTAATTTTTGTGCTTTTTTTTTGCTGATTTTTCAGGTGAATTTCATCAATAGTCTTAACCTCACTTTATCTCAACAATTTATGGTTGAGGTAAAACTTCGCATCCATTTTCTGGTAAAACTTCGCATCTATTTTTTCATATCTTTTTAGTCATTTTATTCTCGATTACTGTCATTGATGAACGGCGAGTTTAATTTATGCTTAAGATAATTAGAGAGGGCAGTCCCGTTCTTTTTTTTCTAGGTTAAAGCTGGGATACTAATATTTCAAGGAATCGCTTCGTCTGGTATAAAACTTCGGATTCCATTTCCGAATTTTTTTAAAAATTTTGTTCTCGATTGCTGTTATTGACGAATGTCGAGTTTAATTTGTGCACGGATGAACTTTTCGTTTGTGTTTTGTTCGTCCTACATCATGTTTCATCATTATTTGTGCTCGAATGAGTAAATTCGAAATTACGCTATATTAGTACCTAATAAAGAATGACGCAGCCATCACCATCCTAGACCCAATCGATAATCACTCGCACTAAAATTACTCTTACCCAAACTGACCCAACTATACGTATAACACATTTGAAATAAACTAGAACACTGAATACCCAAACCAAAGAGCGTTAATAAATCAACTTTTGCTCGACTCAGATAACCAGTTTAGCAAGTCTTGTTAGCTCGAGTGGTAGTGTTTAGTGTTCGAGTTTCATCTTTAAGGAAAAATCCTTCTGTTTTCAGCTTAAGTACCATTTTTTAGTTTTAAATGTACACCATGAGTACTAAAGATGATACAAAGAGTTTACTTGACACAACTTTTAAAGCAACCTCAACCTCTTCTATAACTATAAAAATGCTGGTATTTTGCGATACACAGAGAACAAGGAGAGATGTGGGTGCTTACCGACATCATCTTTGGTGAAGCATAAGGGAGGTGTAATCCTGAAAACATTACCATAAAGTCCTCCTTTTCCAACTAGCATACCCATATGTATACATAGAGAACGTACCAAAATATATATAACACTAAAAAATGCTAATATTATATTTGTGTTTTGTTCGTCCTGAATCATGTTTCATCATTATTTAGAGTGTGAATATTGAGTTCGGTATGCATTGCATTGGCCTTGTTGTTTGTTTGTGGAATAATGGTATGCTGAAAATAGAATAATATTCGATTGGAGTAAGCATTGGCCTGACATCTCTTCATAGACTAATGGCAGGTTGAAAATCGATTAATAGTGAGTTGGGTCTGCATTGGATTAGGATATGCATTGGTCTGCTATTTGTTCATGGAATAATGGCATGTTTAAAATTAATTAATATTGGACTTGGATATGGATTAAGATGTCTTTTTAGATTCCTATCATATTCGATTCCTTGCCCTCTTATAGGCGAGTTGTTTAAGACCTAACTTCATGGTTTTTGGTTTAGATTGGACCCCTTTGATATGGCATCACAAAAGAGTAAGAAACTTATTCTCAAGGATAAGGACGTCCTAGCTAACTAAAAAGAAAAAGAAGCGTCCCATAGAAACAGAAGATGAGGCAACCAAAAAGCCTTCCAAGAAAAGGTCGAAATCATCTGTCACAATTAAAACAGATGGTAGGGCATTAGCAAAACCACCACAATTGTACGTTTTTATTTTTATTTTTATCGTTTCTTATTTCAAGGCATTACTGTAATTATGTGTTAGCTGATTTTAGTTATTACAAGGTATTACTGTAGTTATTCCAAGGTGTAAATGTAGCTATTCCAAGTTGTTACCGTAGTTATTTCAACCTCAGTTACTGCAACGTTTTAGTATAACTATTCCAATTCAATAAAATAGTTATGCTATCTAACGTGGTCTGGCGTTTGTAGGCCACAGTCAATGATTGTGAAGTGTCAGCCTCATGGGCTTGTGGACCTAAAAAGTAAACTTGCCCATCGTCAGTTGTCCGATATTCGTGAGATTGGGTTTGGGGGGTTACTTGATCTAAAGGTTTCCTCACTCCCATTAGACATAGTGTCATCTTTGGTGAGACATTTCAATGCTGCTGGCCACATGTTTCAGGCTTCAAGGATCAGATTTTTGCTCACAAAAGATGATGTCCATGACATCTTTGGGTTGCCAAGAGGTGGCCATGAAGTAGAATTTGTGCCCACTGGGCCTGACATCTTATCAACTCAAGACGCATTGAAGCGCCAATGGAGGGAACTATTTGGCATAAACAACAAGGATTGTATCAAGCTGCATCAACTGACTAAATTTATGCTTGAGCACGGAGATACTGGTGGAGATCAATTCAAGCGTATGTTTGTCTTGTATGCTATGTCATCCTTTCTTGCACCCACGACAAACCACACAGTTGATTTCTCCCTTCTAAAAGTGGTCGAAGATGTAGGAAGGATATGTGAATACGATTGGTGCTCATATATTTTTCAGCAGCTAGTCCAGGGAGTGAGTTTGGTTAGGTCCGGAAAAGGCAAAAATTTATGGGGCTGTATACTTGTTTTGTTACTTTCATATTTCTATCGAGTGGAGTTCCGTAGAGAGACTGCCCCAAAAGATTTACCACTGATCAAACATTGGTCAGATAAGAGTTTAGAGCAGAGGGCAAGGGCAGAACTTAGCACCGGTGGGCTAGGAACCAGTAACTTAATCAATGGTGTTTACACTATTTGCAAGCAGTCAACCAGTAAGAATGGTATAATTATTCTAGTAACCTTCTTCCATTTTTTCTACTTTGTCTACATTTTAAATTTTTATATTAACATGTGTTTTTTGTTTGTGTGGTTAACAGATCCTCCGTTGACTCCGGTGGCACAATAATCAACAACAATGAAATATTGACAGAGGTTGTGAGTGAACCTCAACCAGGAAAGACTTATTTGGAGTTGTCAGCTGGATTTGAAACCGATGAACAAATTCGAGCTAGGGCAAAAGATGTAAGTGTCTAAATTACACACATTTTCAAGCCATTACATTAGTTATTCCAAGGCATTAAAGTAGTTATTCTAACGTTTATGGATAACTATTCCAATTCAGTAAAACTTTTCATTCTAACATCAGTTACTCTAATTCATTACAGTAGTTATTCAAAGGCATTACAGTAGTTATTCCAATTCAGTAAAATAGTTACTCCAACATTAGTTACTCCAATTCATTAAAGTAGTTATTCCAAGGCATTACATAAGCTATTCTAATAATGGATTTGTGTATGCTTCTGATATTTTTTCTGTTAAGTTTCAGAATATGAATGCACATTGGTTGATCATGCAACAAGATGTTGATCTCTTTTATAAAAGACATGCTCTTCGGAGCGAGCAGATGAGATCGGAGGGTTTCCCAAGCTCAAATGAAGGAATACCGACAGAAGTGAGCCTTTCATCAACACCATAATTTTGGAAGGAGAGTAAATTCTTCGAGTACATTGATTTCATCACTGGCCATGCTTTAAAAATGCATCAAGTGAAAGACAATCTTCCAACCTATGAAGAATATGTCAAAGAGATGACAAAAGATAAAAGAAATGTTGATGAGGAGCCTAAAAATGATTATGGGGATTTAGGGAATGTTGATGAGAAGCCTGAAAATGATTATGGGATTTCGGGAATGTTGATGAGGAGCTTAGCGGGAATGTTGACTCCAATTTTGATCATGACAACACAAACTCCAATAGTGATCCTGTGTATTGCCATATTTGATTGTGTGGGTGTTGTTACTCAAGATCTTGGTTGCAGTATAGACTGTGGGCCAGTTGAAAAAGACGCAACAGTTATGTCTACGTACATGATTGAGAATTACGAGTTATTTAAAGGCCTTCACAACTTGAGGAAAAATGTTGTTGATTACATTTTCCTCAATGAATATAAATTTTCTCAATCGTAAGTATAAATTTCGTTTTACCTTTCTTTTAGTTGGTTGTATATTTTACTATTGTAGACAACTAAATTTTTTAATGAAATCTCAGGGAGGCTCTGGCTAAATTCTCCCGTATAAACCTTCTGGCAAGAGATGACTTTCAGTCATTGCAAGTTGAGCAAATGATATTTACAAATGTGATTGATTGTTGGTCCTTCCTTCTCAATCGTATGATGATCAAGGCAGATGGAAGTTCTTTATCAAGACTATTTTAAGGGATTGGCCATTCTGTAAGTGTGTGGACATGACATAGGTCCACTCCGACGCGGCCACGTGCGGGTTTGGGGAGGCGAATGAATCTCCATATGAGAATGGATCGAATTGAAATTTAAATCGAAGTGGAGTCGCCACGGAACTTTGTGGGAGTTCGGGACCGTTCGAACCCACTCTATGTCGTAGTGAGCCATATACCAAATACGGCCCATTTCTGATGTAAGAGTTTATTGGGCTCGTCCCTTTGCATTTGATACCGATACCGACATTGTCGGATATCCTGTATTGAATGACTCTCGTGCGCCAACGGTTTCGGGCATCCTTGAACCGAGGTTCTGAGTATGGGGTGAGGGTACGTGTTGGGAAGCCCACAAAAGACACCCAACCCCGCCCGCACATTAGCGGCCTCTACTAGGATATCGAATGACTTTCTAATACGCGTGCTAGTAGAACGATGAAAATGAATATGCAAACATTATTTTCCCTAAACATGCGAAAAATTGAAAGGGTTTCTATGTCGATTTAATGCAACTAATTCTAACGTCGAAGTTAAATTTAGCACGCGGGTTCATTTTAGTACAATAAAATAAACAATGAAAAATCAACAAGAAAATAGCAAACTTGTTAGTAACGGTATAACGATTGATAAATTGAATAAAGATATAGATACGATGAATGCATGATTTTGGAAAGTTTTATATGTCACGTGATGGATTAACACGTGTTGACAGAGGTCAAGGGGAAAAAATACATCGAGATCTAAAAAAAAATGTTTTGTCTAAAAAACGATGCTCGAAGAATAAAAAAAAGAGCGAAATTGTGTCACGTTTCCAGGCAGTCGCGCGACTCGCCTGGGAACAGCGCGACTCGCGCGGGTCAGGCGACTTGCCTGGGATGCCAGGGAGTCTCGTGACGGGCTGTTTCAAAATTGTTTTCTTCGGAAAATTGATGACTTTATTAAATCGCGTACAAATATTGCGTAATTTGCACTCGACTTAATATTTTCGATATTCGTCGTATTCAATATTTGATTATGAAATCGATATTAAGTACTTGGAATAATTTATACTCGATTCTAATTTTGACGCTCGTCGTATCCCATATTTGATTATTGAATCGGTATGAAATGCTAGATCGAAAACTTGAAGAAAATAATATAAGTCGTTTAAATTAACTAAAACGATATAGATTTTTCTCCGCATTTATAGTGTCGTAATTAATTCTTGCCGAATTAAATGACATCTACGTTACCATCAACGAAAATCGTGTTAGTTTAATTTATTGACTAAATCGTTTGGATTCGATGGCCAATTATTGAATTGGTATCGAATCCAATTGATTGACACTTTGCGATTGTTAAAAGACTTGATTCCCTTGGCTTCCCGACATCGTAAAAAAAATCCCCAAGAATTGCGCGATGTCGGATCCGCGTCAACCGGTTTCAACCCTAATAAAAAAAAGTATTTGTTTTGGAAATAGTTTTAAAGATCGACGAAATATGCGATTATGACGGAATAAGAAAATTATGGTTGATGTTAATTCGTCTCAACAATCAAGCGATCGGGGTGATGGGATAAGCGACCGACAACGCCGAGTGCAATACTCTTGTATTTTCGGGTTTCCTTATCCCACCATCACTCACACTCGACATGAATCGACGAATATTTTAGTATTTTATACTAGTTATATTATCGATATTATAGGTACAACGATAAAATAAACAAAAAAAGAAGATGGAGATAACGTGAGGAAGAGAAGAAAGGGAAAAGAACGGGGTTTTGCACCCTCAACCTACATGTTCTTGTTCTCGGACGGGACTCGTAGTTGTGGCTTGCACGGGAGTAATCGAGATGTAAGTTAAGTTATGGTGATTAGGGTTTGTCTCCTAATTGCTAGGGTTAGGGCTTGAGTGTAGTGTAGATTAGAGATTAATTAGGGTTGAAAGTAGGGTTCGAAAAAGATGTCTAAATACATGTGCATGAGGGTGTATATATAGGCCAAGCTATGCACTTTGGTGTCTAGGGTTTTGTGCCTTGACGGACTTGATTTGATGGCCCGTCTGAAGGTGGACCATGGGTGAGCTACCCGGAAACGGCTTTGACCGGGTTTTGACCCGGTCGCTAAAAGTCGGTTTTATTCCCGGTGTCGGTTTTGACCCAAGTTAGTCTTATTTGATTGGAAATGATCCACTAGGCCTGAATTTGAGGTCAGTTTTGTGAGATTTTTACTCCGTAAATGCCTATGCCAGCAACTAATGATTTTGAGACCACATCCGAGCGCGTAGAAACACGTTAGCGTCCGATCATCATCGAGTGTTTTTTGGAAACTACTATAGACACTTGGCGGTCAAAATGTGGGTGTTTACAGAGCCCTACTCTGACTGAGGCTTGGACAAGGCGAAAGTCAGAGTAGCTACCAAGCCAATCGAGGATTAAGACCTGGCAGACTTCCGGTCGGGTCGCTTATAGTCCATTGGACTTGCGTGAAGGGCTCGCCAGCCACAAGTTAGAAATCATACTTGAGCTGAAGATGATAACTCCGTGGGGAATTGTGGACTTGTCGTGTAAGTCCCGGGTGCGCCCATATGTGGGCCCATCCCGTGAAAAATGCCGCCTTGGGCTTTTTGCCGGGGAGATTTATGAGTTGCACGGGCTTGTTTCGGAAGCCTTGAATCGTACCTGTACAAGTTACATAAAATTTTGCATGTTACACGTAGGTAAAAATACGACTCGCGCTGGGGAAAGTGATTTTTTGCTTCATTTTGAAATTGAAGTCCTGAAATCAACTCACGTGCCAGGAGATAGGTTTTCAAAATTGAAAAGGGTAGAAAAGAAATTTGCCTTTTAAATAGACCGAAATTTGACCTTGTCGAAAAGGATTTTCTAAAATGGCTAAGTTTTGCAAATTTTTAAGCGGGAATTTGAAGAGAAAGGCCTACCGACAAACTCAACTCTGGACGTGACAGGACGAGTTGACAGACACGACTTGGACTCTCAAAGGGGTTGGACTGTGACTCTGTAGGGGGGTGGGCCACCTAAGATGACAAGACTCTTAAGTTGCGCTATTCCGTAGCCTAGGCGAGTGGCAACACTGTCGAACATCGAAATGGGATAGATATGCTATAGGGGACTTGCAGTAGTCTTTAATGAGACTATTGTAGTCTTGTGCTCTTCTGGATCTTTGATTTTAGGGTACATTCCCAAAGTGAATATTGCTTCGAGTCCTGACAGATTCTTGTCTTCGACTGAGCCGAGTACTAGGACACCCTACAGAAAAGAGGCTAGTTTTTGAAAGTATTTTGGATTTTATGAGTGGAAGGAGAACTTCTGTCTAATAGAAGCCCCGAGGACGACAAATCTAGCTATTTAGAACATGACAGTCACTACAAGGTAAAGCCACTTTAGAGTCGGAAGTTTTAGTAGCAAATCTTCAATATTCCGTAGCTAATTAGCTTAGAGACCGAATTTGCGACTAAATTTCATTAGTAGCTAAATGCCTTGTCGCTAATTTAGCTACTGAATTAGCGACCAAAATTAGCTACCAATTTAGCGACGAAAGCGTGGTAGCAAATTCTGAGACAATAATAGAGACGAAAATTCAAGTAGCTACATTAGCGACCGCAAATGGTATAGTAGCTAATTTAGGGACGAACTTAGAGATCGATTAAGTTTTAGCAAAATTAGTGACGCAATTTTTTGGTATCTAAAATGGCCACAAAAAAACAAGAAATAGACATCACCCTAGCTAGGGGCCCACCGTACCACACATGTATGTCCACGCACCACAGCACCGCCTCTTTTATAGAAATTGAATATTTATGTTTGCAAGAGGAATCGAACCCATAACCTACAAACACTTGACCAACATTCAAACCATTGGGCCACTTAAAGATTTATGTTTACTTTGACAATGAATGTATACTTAAAGGTAAAATTAATCATTAAAATGTGGATTGTAAGTTATTTTTGTAATACTCCAATAATAATATAAATATATTAAAACAAAATAAAAAAAATATCATAAGAAATATTAAAAAATACATGATAGTAACAACCGACAACTAAATTTAGCTACCAATTTATTTCCGTAGCTAAGAATTTAAATTTAGATACTAAAATTGCTACTCACCTGGTTTCATTTTTATAATAACTACTACACTTATTTACGAATTTACTTTGGTCTCCTATATAAAAATTAAATACATTATTCGCAGTTTTATGTCGATATATATAGAGACGACTTTAGGTACTGACGTTTTTCCGTATCTAAAAACTTAAATTAGATACCAAATTTGCTATCGACTTTATTTAGTCTCTATAATAGCGACGTAATTAGCTACCACTATATTCTGATCTCTAAAATTGAGACTAGATATATTTATGTCTCAAAAGTAGTAGCTAATTTATATATTTAGCGACTGAATTTTAGGCAGTTGCTAAATTAGTAGCTAAATTGCAATTCTCTTGTAGTGAGTGTCGTGACCGAAATGATGGTGCTTTTTGAATGTGTGTCAATGTGAGTGGTTATGCCTTTGTTGAAAGGCCGCCTACGTATTCATGTGTAGTGAAATCAAACCATGCCGTAGTTCAGTGAAGAAAGATATATTATGGTGCCTAGTCTAATAGGACTTTGTGTGTAACTAGCCATAGCAATGGTGTAGGCTAGGTGCATTCCCAATGATGTCTTGATCAAAGGGCTAGAATAGTTAGGATGTTGATCCTGTGACCGTGAGCGTTCTCCGGGGTAGCCCCCAGAGGTGGTGTGAACTATTTGGGCATGTTCTATGCCGACCGCAGGTTAAGCTTCCGTGTTCGGGGTTGGTAACTGGTTTGGGTGAGAAGAATTAGGATGGGATTTGACGAGTTCTGCTCTCGGGGATTTGATGAGTTTTGCTCTCGGGGATTTGATGAGTTTTGCTCTCGAGGATTTGACGAGTTTTGCTCTCGGGGATAGATGAATTTTGATCTCGGATCATTGATGAGTTTTGATCTCGGGTCTTTGATAAGTTTTGATCTCGAGTCTTTGATGAGTTTTGATCTCGGGTGAATTTTGTTATGTTGTGTTGTGTTGTTGTGCAAGGGAAAAGTCAAGTAAAAATGGCTCGAACTTCGATCAGGATAGATTTTGATAATGCGGGATCTGGTTTCCATGTTTGGCCCTAATAGTTAGGGGTATCCTATGGAGCTTGAATCCTCAAAATTCCGGGCTGTCTCAAGCCTAGGTCTCGGGAAGGTCTTGAGGGTTGTAATGTGGGAAGGTTAAATGTGGTCTTAGTTGACCAACTTGATCGTTTCTCCCCTATTGGATGGTATGGATATCGATAATTTTGAATTGACCGTATTCCGGTCAAAGGACTTTCATTTGGGCCGACCGTTGATCCCGGTCATGGGCTTTTTTAATTTTTTTGGTTGACCTCTTAGCTCCGGTCATGGGATTCTTCATTTGGATTAACAGCTTAACCTCGGTCATGGGTGCCTCTTTTTTTTTTTGATAATGGCCTGCTTATTGTTTTGGGCCTTTTGCTTCTTTCCTGGACTTTTGATTTTTTTTGTCCAGTTTTTCCTTTTTTCTTGGACTTTTTTTTTTGTCCAGTTTTTTTTTTGGTCAGACTAACACCTAAGGTAGGGATTGGTCAGTCTTATTGGAAGGGTGTTTTATTGTGGGAAATGGGCTTGCCTCCCGTCTTGAATCCAAACTAGGAGACTACCTCGATTTGTCATAGGATTCGATACCGCTCCCTAAGGGTAGTTATGCGGCTTTATATACCAGACATGGAACAGGTAAAGGGAAACACGGGTCTCAATTTCCTGCAGTCATTATAGATGTGCCTGTAATAGTCACGTGTATGTGCTCACGGTGTAAGATGTTGTTCATCATGTTCTCGGAAACACATAAGGAAAGTATATATGAGAAAGAATATTGAAAGCTGATTTTATTGAATTTTGGAAAGAGGACAGAATACAATTGACTCTGGCTCTGACTTTGAAATTGAAATAAATAGTATAGACTTGGACTCAGACTTGGACTTAAAATCAAATCCGGACTCTTGGATGCATGAGAGGTGGATTGGATGCTTTGGTCATCGGGCCCTGTATAGTCCATGAGGAGCTTTGCAAGTGATAATGTTTCCAAAACGGGAGCCCTCCCGGCATCGAGGGAATCATGGATGAGGTGTTTCAGTTTCCAGCACTGCTCTGTATCGTGTCCCCTCCCTCTATGGAATTTGCAGTAATGCTCGACGTTCCATGATTTGGAGCGTTTTTCTGAAGGTGGGTCGATTGTTGGGCCTATAGGTAGTATTAGGCCCTTCGAAACCAACCTCTGGAAAGCGACGGTGTAGGACATATCCAAGTGGGTAAATGTCCTTACCTTTGACTGGTTCTTGACTTTCGGAGAGGTGACTTGAGGGTTACCTTTCTTTGCCATCTTGAGGGTATCGGACATTTTCGTAAGAATGTTCACCCTTCAAATGGCTCAGTTGGGTGATTGGCTGCCTTACCCACTCTAGCTGTGTTGGACGGGATCGGGTTCTTACAAGGTCTTCCTCGATGGTGGTTACCCTGGCATTTAGGTTATCTAGGGCGATATTGATTTTTGAGAAGATATTGTTAATGGAGCAAGACAGCATAAGCGTACTCCCCTGGATATCCCCTTTCCCGACGGCGCGGGATTAGTTGTGGTTTGGTGGGGTCTCGTTCATAGGGTCCCTGATCGGAAGAAACGACAGGTGTTAGAACTTGCCTAAGCTCTGTTTTGCGCAAGTGCAGGAGAGGGAGTCAAACTAGACACGGCCCGGGGTGACGGGTCGACAAAGACTCTCGGACCGGGATACTCGAGTGTTGACCTAGACGAGGTAACGACCACGAATTTGACTCGAGCTGCAGAAGGGTGAGTCCGAAAATGGGGCGACTGTGTTTGACTCGGGTTAGACTCTCCTAAGACAAATGTGTAGGGTGCGATTCTTAGAGTGACTGTGATTGATCGCTCCGTCGGAGAATAGCCCTCAAGTGAGGCCAAGGACTCAGATAAGACTCAGATGGTATGACATCTAAGTGACTCGAAAGTGGGGTATGTGAGACGACACGTGTAGGACACGACCCTTAGAGCAACCGTGATTGATCGCCCTTCTGGAGGGTAGCCCCCGAGCGAGTAAAAGCCTGAAAAGAAAATGACTTAGAAAGGACACCCAGATGGGTGACTCGTGAGAGGTGGGCCTTCGTTAGGATTCGGTGGGTGGGCCGAGTCCTGTTCGAAGAAAGGTCCACGTTTGACATCCCCAGACTTTGGACTCGAATGTGTAGATGGGCCCTCCTTTGTAAGAGTATGTCCTTCGTAGGTGGGCCTTGTCTTAGTCTAATAAGGCGGACTGGGATAGGGAAGAAACTCGTGATATTAGATCGAAAGAGTCTCGACACTAAAGACCTCGACGACTTATGACACGACCCGACACATGCTAAATATAGGAAGTCCTAAGAAGATGAAGGTTTTGAAAAGGATTTTTTTTAAATCCGAAAAAAAAATTCGGTGGAGGGGGGCCTAATTTTTCAAAAATTAGAAAAAATGTATTGGGCCTCAAATTTGAGAGTTCGAAAATATTTTCGAGTTTTGAAATGGCAGAATACTGGCTAGGAATAGGCTACTTTGTGTAAAACCATGAGTCCTAAATTCGGCATACGTCCCGGGTTTTGAAATGGGTAGAATACCGGCTAGAAATAGGCTATTTTGAGTAAAATCATGAGTCCTAAATTCGGCATACGTCCCGGGTTTTGAAATGGGTAGAATACCGACTACAAATAGGCTATTTTGAGTAAAATCATAAGCCCTAAATTCGGTATACGTCCCGGGTTTTGAAATTGGATATTTTGAAAAAAGATTTATTTTTTGAAAAAGACGGTTTTGAAAAAAAATGACACGGAAACCAAGTAGCATATAGTCACGCAAGCATTATAACGACACTATGTATGCTTTACACTAAGTCTCGGTCGGTCTATAAAGGGTCTATACCAGTGCGCATAGTCTAGACGTTGATCGGGACGGACATTCTAAGTCGAGTTGAGCTTAGAACATGCCGCGAAACCCACTCGAATCGACTATGGACACCTTTGACATATCCATATTGGAGTACATCACGGTATAGTGGGACGTCGGTCGCGAGTACCGGCCCCGGAAAATATGGGGTTATGCATGAACCGTAAAACTAAAACGCGTATTGTACTAGTCAAACGATTTCTATTCGAGTCTCACCCTGAGGATGCCGATGGTAAGTCACGCATCAGTTAATTTCCAGCGGAGTCGCCAAATTGTGGACATGACATAGGTCCACCCCGACGCGGCCACGCGCAGGTTTGGGGAGGCGAATGAATCTCCATATGAGAATGGATCGAATTGAAATTTAAATCGAAGTGGAGTCGCCACTGAACTTTGTGGGAGGCCCGGCCCGTTCGAACCCACTCTATGTCGTAGTGAGTCATATACCAAATACGGCCCATTTCCGATGTCAGAGTTTATTGGGCTCGTCCCTTTGCATTTGATACCGATACCGACATTATCGGATATCGTGTATTGAATGACTCTCGTGTGCCAACGGTTTCGGGCATCCGGAAACCAAGGTTCTGAGTAACGGGTGAGGGTACGTGTTGGGAAGCCCACAAAGGACACCCAACCCCGCCCGCACATTAGCGGCGTCTACTAGGATATCGAATGACTTTCTAATACGCGTGCTAGTAGAACGATGAAAATGAATATGCAAACATTATTCTCCCTAAACATGCGAAAAATTGAAAGGGTTTCTATGTCGATTTAACGCAACTAATTCTAACGTCGAAGTTAAATTTAGCATGCGGTTCATTTTAGTACAACAAAATAAACAATGAAAAATCAACAAGAAAATAGCAAACTTGTTAGTAACGGTATAACGATTGATAAATTGAATAAAGATATAGATACGATGAATGCATGATTTTGGAAAGTTTTATATGTCACGTGATGGATTAACACGTGTTGACCGAGGTAAAGGGGAAAAAATACATCGAGATCTAAAAAAATCTAAAAAAAATGTTTTGTCTAAAAAACGATGCTCGAAGAATAAAAAAAAGAGCGAAATTGTGTCGCGTTTCCAGGCAGTCGCGCGACTCCCCTGGGAACGACGCGACTCCCGCGGGTCAGGCGACTCGCCTGGGATGCCAGCGAGTCGCGTGGCGGGCTGTTTCGAAATTGTTTTCTTCGGAAAATTGATGACTTTATTAAATCGCGTACAAATATTGCGTAATTTGCACTCGACTTAATATTTTCGATATTCGTCATATTCAATATTCGATTATGAAATCGATATTAAGTACTTGGAATAATTTATACTCGATTCTAATTTTGACGCTCGTCGTATCCCATATTTGATTATTGAATCGGTATGAAATGCTAGATCGAAAACTTGAAGAAAATAATATAAGTCGTTTAAATTAACTAAAACGATATAGATTTTTCTCCGCATTTATAGTGTCGTAATTAATTCTTTCCGAATTAAATGACATCTACGTTAGCATCAACGAAAATCGTGTTAGTTTGATTTATTGACTAAATCGTTTGGATTCGATGGCCAATTATTGAATTGGTATCGAATCCAATTGATTGACACTTTGCGATTGTTAAAAGACTTGATTCCTCGGGTTCCCGACATCGTAAAAAAATCACTAAGGATTGGGCAATCTCGGATCCGCGTCAACGGGTTTCAACCCTGATAAAAAAAAAGTATTTGTTTTGGAAATAGTTTTAAAGATCGACGAAATATGCGATTATGACGGAATAAGAAAATTATGGTTGATGTTAATTCGTCTCAACAATCAAGCGATCGGGGTGATGGGATAAGCGACCGACAACGCTGAGTGCAATACTCTTGTATATTCGGGTTTCCTTATCCCACCATCACTCACACTCGACACGAATCGACGAATATTTTAGTATTTTATACTAGTTATATTATCGATATTATAGGTACAACGATAAAATAAATAAATAAACAAAAAAAGAAGATGGAGATGACGTGAGGAAGAGAAGAAAGGGAAAAGAACGGGGTTTTGCACCCTCAACCTACATGTTCTTGTTCTCGAACGGGACTCGTAGTTGTGGCTTGCACGGGAGTAATCGAGATGTAAGTTAAGTTATGGTGATTAGGGTTTGTCTCCTAATTGCTAGGGTTAGGACTTGAGTGTAGTGTAGATTAGAGATTAATTAGGGTTGAAAGTAGGGTTCGAAAAAGATGTCTAAATGCATGTGCATGAGGGTGTATATATAGGCCAAGCTATGCACTTTGGTGTCTAGGGTTTTGTGCCTTGACGGACTTGATCTGATGGCCCGTCTGAAGGTGGACCATGGGTGAGCTACTCGGAAACGGCTTTGACCAGGTTTTGACCTGGTCGCTAAAAGTCGGTTTTATTCCCGGTGTCGGTTTTGACCCAAATTAGTCTTATTTGATTGGAAATGATCCACTGGGCCCGAATTTGAGGTCAGTTTTGTGAGATTTTTACTCCGTAAATGCCTAAGCCAGCAACTAATGATTTTGAGCCCACATCCGAGCGCGTAGAAACACGTTAGCGTCCGATCATCATCGGGTGTTTTTTGGAAACTGCTATAGACACTTGGTGGTCAAAATGTGGGTGTCTACAAAGTGCACACAAACCTTTTTGGTGTATGTGAAGTTATTTTGTGTTATAAATCATATTTAGAGTATAACTTTTGATTCTCTTGTTTAGCCCACAATAAAAAAGTACATTCTAGAGGGGAGGATTAACAGCAGCCAAGAAGATTATCAAGCCCAAATTTTCACAGCATGGTCTACATACATTAAGAATATTAGTCATCCATTAAAGCTTGATTTGGATTTGGTAATCATCTGTTTTTAATCTGCATTCAATTATTCTAATGTGCCTTTGCCAAGCATTCTAATGCGACTTACAACCAACTTGAAAACCTTCTGGCTAAATTCATTTCTGTGATTCTGGAATGAAATAGCTGAACATGAATAACTCAGAATTGAATATATATGTTGAATAATTGAATATATGTATTGGAGTATTTGAATATATGTGTTGGAGTAACTGAGTATGTATGTTGGAGTTATTGGAGTACTTAAGTATATGTGTTGGAATAGTTGAATATATATGTTGGAATAGTTGAATATATGTGTTGTAGTAATTGAATATATGTGTTGGACATCAGTTACTCTATATGGATAGTTGGAATAGTTGTAATCATCTAAAGGAAACACATATGTTGGAATAACTGAACCTGAACATAGAGTAACTGATGTCTAATATTGGAATAGCTGAATATGAACTAACTAACAGGGGTTTTATATTATCATGTGGCTAATTATATATATACATATATATATGTATATATGTTATATATATATATAATATATATAAATATAAATATATATATATATAGGTTCAAATAAGGTCAACAATTATTTTAAGGTCATAAGTTCCAGTGTTAAAGTTACACAAAAAGTGCTTAAAGTTGCACGATATGAGTGATAAAGTTGCACTTTATCACTTGAAGTGATAAAAGAGCTGAATGTTATAGTTACATATCAATTTTAAACAAATGCAACTTTATCGTATGTCATCTGTAACTTTAATATAGACTTACTGAGACATGGTGACCTTATTTGACCTCTACTCTATATATATATATATATGTGTGTGTGTGTGTGTGTGTGTGTGTGTGTGTATAATAATATGTATGTATATATATATACACACACACACACACACATACATATATATACATACATACATACATATATATATATAGAGAGAGAGAGAGAGGATCAAGAGATTTAGTAACTCTCTTAGAGTTGCTTAGTGTTAATCCCCACCTTCCATTCATCTTAAGATGGATGGTGGATGGATGGGGTTCAATTATAAAAAAAAAAAAAGAGGACTGACATGCTGCGGACTGAGCATGTCACTAATCAGCCATCATCAATCTGTCGTTTCCCTCCTCACCCTGCTCTAATCAGTCAGTACTTCTCCCTTCTCTCTATACTACCGCCCAACAACACCCATTGCACTTCCCCAACACTACCCCCTTTTGAATTCAATTCCCCAGCCACACAACTTTTTCACCACCAACAAACTCCTGTTCTCTCTAAAAAAAACCTTTTTGTTATGTAACACCCCGGCCCAATCCTAGGACCGGAAATGTTAACTGCGGTAGCCCGCCAGGCTTTGTACTGGTCCCACAGACCAACACGAGTCCTTTCCAGCACATTTTGTCCTCACTCATGCGCATCCCGGAAACCTTCCCAGGAGGTCACCCATCCTAAGATTGCTCCCAGTCAAGCACGCTTAACTGCAGAGTTCTTATCATGGGCAAACCAGAAAAGAAAGTGCACTTTGTTGATATGAGTAGTACTTCAAATCCCTTTAAGCAAAGCTCATAAATAGGACATCTTCAATCAATGTGGGGTGTTTCAATCACTCCCACTTGAAGAACGCAACGTCCTCGTTGCGCCTGGCAGCATAACCGCTGACCCAGAATCCACCCCCGCTAGGTGCCAAATGCACGGTCGCAGGGTTGCTCTGATACCATTTGTAACACCCCGGCCCAATCCTAGGACCGGAAATGTTAACTGCGGTAGCCCGCCAGGCTTTGTACTGGTCCCACAGACCAACACGAGTCCTTTCCAGCACATTTTGTCCTCACTCATGCGCATCCCGGAAACCTTCCCAGGAGGTCACCCATCCTAAGATTGCTCCCAGTCAAGCACGCTTAACTGCAGAGTTCTTATCATGGGCAAACCAGAAAAGAAAGTGCACTTTGTTGATATGAGTAGTACTTCAAATCCCTTTAAGCAAAGCTCATAAATAGGACATCTTCAATCAATGTGGGGTGTTTCATGTTATCTCCGTTCTCCATCTCCATAGCGTTCTCTCTTCTTTTTATCGATCAGTCATTCTTCATCTCCATCTCCGATCATGCATAAATTTCCGATAATCATACGAAGGTATCCCTTTTCTTCAACCCTTTTGTTTGATTATCATACGAAGGTTCCATTATCGACCTCCGATATCCCTTTTCTTCAACCCTTTTGTTTGATTTTCGACTTCCATTTTGCCCAACATATATCTTTGCATAAACCCTAAAAAGTGATAGAAATGCATTTTTCCAACCCGATAACCCTAATTTTGAGTTGAAGTTGTTGTAGTTGTACAGTGGTTGTAGTTATAGAGTCAAAGATGAAGTTTTTATTTCTTCGTTGAAGTCCATGTTGAAGTTCTGAACAACCATCTTATTTTTTCATGTTGAAGTTCCCATAATCGTCTTTCTAATTATGCATGTGACATCGATTAGGCAGTTTTTGTTGTTGTTCTGTACATCTGCACAATTTTTTTGCCGTAGTTGTATAGTCATAAATACTATGTTATACAATCACACTGTTGTAGTTGTATAGTCATACAATTTATATGCTTCCTTGTTGAATTTTATGTTAAATTAATCTTATTTTCTCATGTTAATGTCCCCATAATCAGCTTTCTAATGATGCATGTGACATAACTGATGCGGTTTTTATTGTAAAGTCACACTGGAGACATTGTATAGTCACAGAATGTTGTTTAGTCGCACTCATTATGTTGCAGAGTCACACATTTGATGTTCTATAGTCATACAGAGTTGCCTAGGCTGTTTGGGAAGAAAAATGTTTGTAAGTTGAATAGTTATACGGAGTTCGTTATATAGTCACTTGTTTGAAGCTGTATAGTCACACTCGTCCCCAATCATCTTTCTAATGATGCATGTGACATAACTGATGCGGGTTTCTGTATAGTCATAGTGATTTGGTTGTATAGTCACACGTTTGAAGCTACATAGTCGCACTCGTTATGTTACAGAGTCACACGTTTGAGGTTGTATAGTCATACAGAGTTGAAGCTGTATTGTAGAATAACAGACATTTTATTGTAGAGTCACACAGTTGAAGCTGTATACTCAGTTGCACAGTCACACTCATTACACATGTTGTTATTGCAGCAAAAAAACTGCTGCGAAGAAAAAAGATCGAACAAAGGCTGGTAAGAAGAAGGGCGTGGCAGAGACATCGGTTTGCGACCATGTAATTAGTGATAAAGTGGTTGTGGACAAAAAATTGGGTAAGAAGAAGAAGATTGTCGAAGATACATCAGGAGACCACGTCGTTGCCGAGATGGACGTTGGGGGGACAAAAATTGTTGAGGAAAGCATGCAAAAGAAAAAGAAGAGGGTCACATTCGAGAACCCGGCCGCCGAGATGGGTGTGGGGGGGAAAGAAAATGTTGAGGAGAGCAGGCCTAAAAAAAAGAAGAGGCTCACATTTGATACACCGGCCACCGAGATGGGTGTGAGGGGGACAGAAAATGTTGAGGAAAGCAGGCCTAAAAAAAGGAAGAGGGTGTCTCGGGGTGAGAGGAAAGGGGACCAACTACAGGGTCAGATAGCAGTAAAAAGAGAGCCTGGGGGTCAGCCGGATGTTCACTGCAGGCCCAGGCAGTTGCACCAGCTAATTGCGCAATTGTCGGATGATCAGATTGAGAGGGTGCGTGGTGTTGGCTTCGGCGGGCTATTGGAATTGAGGTTCGAGTCGTTCCCCATTGACAACGCACTTATGTTCTTCAGTGCGTTTTCTGACGGGTCCAATATTTTCCGTGCCTCACGCCGGGAGGCATTCATGATGTCAAAGTACGTCGTCCACAATTGCCTCCAGCTACCTTTTGGACCTCATCCGGTGAAAGTAATCCTAACCAAAAACAAGAAAGGAGCAGACTCACCTGACGTGATCAGGTTAAAGAGTACTTGGACGAATTGAAGGACTTCGATGTGGTGGACAGCTGTGGACGTCCGTCCGCACCGCATGGCGCCCCGTGCGTGCCCGCGTGGGACCGGCCCGGTTTTCAACATGTGGCGGCGGCCACCCACGCGTCCCCCTCCCTTCCGGGGGCCGGTCCGATCTCGCATACAGGGCAAAGTGTCGGAGCTCGATTTGGATGACGATCCGAACTTGTACTAGACGGGTGCGGGCACCCGTGTTTCCGTTTGGGAATCGATAGAGACGTGGTTGTAAATGTTTAAAGGCCGATTCATTTGGTAAGGCGACCTTTTTAGTGAACTGAATTCGTTGCCGATTTGTGGAGTCGCCACCGAGTCAATTATGGGGACTCGGAAACCGTTCAAGTCAACTTTGATCCCTTGTCGGCTCAAAGTTGAGTAGCACGGGACCTAAAGATAAAGACTTGTACCCTTAAGCACTCCATGCCTGGAATGACTCTCATTGCCAATGGTTTCGGACATCCGGAAACCGTCAATTCAGAGTAAAGGGTGAGGGTACGTATTGGGAAGCCAACATCCGATAGATGTCAACACCCAATCCCGCCCGCACTATAGTGGGCTGATGTCCTAGTTCTTTTGTTGTGGTGGAAATACTATAACATCCGTTGTTTTAACCCTATATTTAGCTACATCGGTTGTTTTAAGGACATATAAGTCTTATCGTCGAGGTAGTGGTGTTTACATTCTTTGCATGCGATTTCACGTGACAAGCAGGCCATGAAAAGATGCACATTGGAGAGTAGAGAGTACTATGTATTATACATATTAGCAAATCAGATTTAACGTGATAATACTGATATTAGTCATTCTCGTGGGATACCTAACCTGGTATTCTGCTTAAGATTCGTCGGTTCGATATTAATAAAGATGAGTCGAACCTAATAAGGTGAGCACCCGGACTAATACGAAGCCCGACCATCGCTTTGTTCAGTTTTAGGTTATTTTACGTTTTGAATTCCCTGTTAGGTGATTTAGCATGCGATTATAAGGTCATAAAAGCAATAAATCATACGAAAAACTGTAAATGCGAATGTATGTAAATCACATTGTGAGGAGTTCCACCCTCGGAGTATACACTAAACGGGACTCGATGAATAGATAGTCTTGAGAACGGATCTCGAAATTACTCGGGTCTATTTAGTGTGTTTTAGTATTTGTGGTTGAAGTTGGGACGTTACGTATTTTAGTAGACGTTTGTGGGCCTAGTGCCCACGTCTAGTGTTGTTGTAGTGCATAATAATAAAAAGTACAAATATGGAAAGTTTTATTTAGATGACAACCTAGTGACGATACGACTTTGACAGGCGGATCCTCCTAGCTTGACTAGTTACCCCGGCAGAGTTCCGTTACCGTTTGACCTTCCCGCGGCTATTCCGGCAGAGCTCCGTTACTATTTGCTAATTCTGTGGCTAAACCGACAGAATCCGTGGACCAATTTTGAGCTAGTCGGTCACAGGCACCTCGGTATCGAGTGGAGTGCTCGAAGGTGAGGAGTAGCGCCGATGTCGCTTTTATTATCGAAACTACGATCGAGTGGATCGTTTGCCTCGGGTATCGGAGTGCGAGCCCTTAGCGAGAGTTTTGAGGGAGAGGAGAAGATTGATTGATGTGTCAAAATGAGGGCGTGAAAGGGGGTATTTATAGGTGTTTTCGGCCCTCGTCGCCCATATGGATGCGTGACTTGGGGCGCACCAGGACTCAGGCGCCTGGGACCGAGCGTGGGGAAACCCAGGCGCGTCAGGTGGGGCGGTTGGAGTTTTGAGGATACGATTTTGATACTTTCCAAAACCGAGAGGGAGGAGCGTGATACATTACTTGGGGATGAAGTTTACCCCGGGTTTGACCTAGCGCCGTGGGTTTAGTGGGCCTCGGGTGTTCATCCCGAGGTTCGCTTGGCGCGGTGTTGACTCGGTTCGAGTTTCGGGACCGACTCGGGGTCCCGGTGTCGAAATTGACTCTAATTAGTGTCTATGTGACCGTAACGACACGACTAAGGCTGACATCGTGTTAGTTTTAATTTTTCCGAGTAATTATTTGATCCGTTCTATAGGAAAACTATCTAAAACATCGCGAATCCGTGTCGCGTTGCAGTCCTATCGTCATCGGGTGTTTGCTGGGCACTTCTGCAG
The DNA here is from genome assembly GCA_958450325.1 of Agrostemma githago. Lineage (NCBI taxonomy): Eukaryota > Viridiplantae > Streptophyta > Magnoliopsida > Caryophyllales > Caryophyllaceae > Agrostemma > Agrostemma githago. Next base: position 33,372,617 of record OY288244.1, on the reverse strand, counting down.
CCACCAGGTCCAAATTTGGGTGTCTACAGAAGCCCCCACTTTGACTGAGGCTTGGACAAGGCGAAAGTCAAAGTATAGCCACCCAGGTCAATCGAGTATTACGACCTGGTGGCTGTCTGGTTGGTTCGTTTTAAGTCCGTTGGACTACGTGGTGAGGCTCGCCAACCAAGGCCGAGAGGTCATACTTGACGTCTTCGCTTGTGGTTGATCGCTTGGGGCCCGAGCCGTTGCTTGACATCTTTTTCTTGATTCTTTGTGCGCGCGCGCTTTGTCTTCTTCGGTTTATTTAGAGGTTTCGTTTAATTTTAAGTGTTTTTTTGCGCGCTAGCAATGCATTAAGTTGGCCTTTATTTGTACGAGTATATTTTGGGCTGCTTGTGAACCCTTGATGACATAAAACGTTCGAGGGCGTTAGTCTCTACTCGAACAATCGTCTTTGGGATGCTTATGACCCCTAGGACAAGATAAAATGATATAAAACTATTCGAGGGCGTCAGTCTCCACTCGAATTAAAGTTGCTGTGGAGGTATAAGACTCCTTCGAGGGCGTTAGTCTTCTCTCGAATTAAAATTGCTGTGGAGGTATACGACTCCTTCGAGGGCGTTAGTCTCCGCTCGAATTAAAATTGCTGTGGAGGTATAAGACTCCTTCGAGGGCATTAGTCTCCTCTCGAATAAAAATTGATGTGGAGGTATAAGACTCCTTCGAGGGCGTTAGTCTCCTCTCGAATCAAAATTGCTGTGGAGGTATAAGACTCCAATGCCTCTCGGATAACCAAGACCCGTTAGGCAAAAATTGTTGTGCCTCCGGGATATCTCTGACCCTCGGGCAAAATAGCTGTGCCTACGGGATATCTCTGATCCTCGGGCAAAATTATTGTTGCTGTGCCTCCGGGATAACTCTGACCCTCGGGCAAAAATGTTGTTGCTGTGCCTCTAGGATAACTCTGACCCTCGGGCAAAAATGTTGTTGATGTGCCTCCGGGATAACTCTGACCCTCGGGCAAAAATGTTGTCTGTCTATTCTTTTTAGTTAAATGCTTGTTTTGTGAGTTTGTCTTAGTTAATTTTGTTTGGGTTTGTTATTGCCCTTGTTTTGGTTTGTTTATGCACTTGAGATTCGTTTAGAGTCTATTTAGATTAGTTTGGTTTGGATTTTCTTTGTTACGCATCCGGGTGTAGCGTTTAGGTTAAGTTTGTCTTTTATGCTTGTTTTATTGTCGAGAGTGTATTATCGATGTTGATTAGTAGTTATCCCGTTATTGTCATTTCGTTTTGTCTTAGTAGGTGCATGTTTTATATTTATTAACCTTGAGTTTGTTTGCTTAAGTATTTATTGGTGCTTTTGATTCAATCCCTTGCGGGTTGGTTACGTTAAGTTAAGCTTATCTCTCTCGGGTGGCTGCGTTAGACTAACCTTGGTCTACGACTTTCTTCGGGAAAGTTTTTGACTAACCCTGGTCCATTGATGAGTGGTTGTTTGGGTTTAGTGACTTTCTGCCTTTAAATTACTAGACTTGAGTGTAAGCTCTCAATGAATGCACAATGGTGTTTGCATTAGTTCTTGGGCTTGCATTTGCTTAGTGAATTCTTACGAGAATGTGCTAAAATAATAATCCCCTGGGATGTAAGTTGAGTGCTCAGGGACTTGCTAGGAGAACTGGTTGCTTTGAGTGCTTTGGGGTTGTGGATTTGTCCTTTTTTCGTTTTATCATGCGGTCAAGCGCAAGCATCCTTATTAATCATGGCTCCCGTGTTCGTTTATTTCTAGCGGTCGATTTTGACTAGAGGAGGTTGTAAGGCTTGCCTTATAGGGCTTAAATTCACTCCTAACTCCCTCGATTGGCATATGGGAGGGTGCGTGCTCATCTGGTTACGTTTTCGGCGGTGATTGAATGAAGGTTGATTCAAGCTAGGAGCACTATTTGTCGGAGAATGTGCTGGTGAACCACCTGCGCCTTGCAGATGTAAGTTTCTTTATTATAGTTTGTTTTGTTTAGTAGCTCCCAAGGTTTAGGATTATTGAAGTATCGGTTTTGGTTTTATCACTTGTTTTGTCCTATGGTTTAGTATTCGCTTTCATTTGGAACGGTTCGCTTTTCTTTTAGCTGGTCGATTCGGCTGACGCTGTTCAGCCCCCAGTCTTCCCCTTTGACACCGCTCGGGGTCGACGTGGTTGGGGTAGCCTTTACTGAGCTCCCTCTCCCCTTGTCCCGCTGAGGAGATGGATGCCGAGATTGAGTGGCGAGACCGGGTGTACCGGGTGAGTTTTTGTGTTCTTCGTTTGGGTTCTAAGAATTATGGTCGGTTTGCCTATCTTTTATGGTTGCACTTCCAGGTTTCCTCGGCTTGCCATCAGCGGTTGTGGTAGGTTGCTGACTGCTTCCGGGCTTATGCCTCGATGGTCTCCCGTGACACTTCAGGGCCTCGATCGGTGAGTTTACGCGACTAAGGTGGCTTTCTAGGCTGTTGGTGTACTTCCCTAATGCTTAAGTGTATTTGCAGGATGTTTCGGATAGGGTGGGGCAGTTGGAGGCTCGGGTGACCGAGCTCGAGGCGAGAGAGGTTGAGGCACAGCGGCTCCTGCAATCTCGAGCTGACGAGATCGCCTTCTTGAAGGAGCAACTAGCTCGGTCCCGAGGTGAGACCTCAACACAGGATGAGGCTAGGCATCGAATCGAAAGGGAGGCTGAGGCTGGAGCTGGGGCTACGGGTGCTACGGAGGAGGTTGGAGGGGTTCTCGATACAGGTACTCCAGATATGTTGTCTGGGACGAACGGTAGTGAGTCTCCTCTTATAGACCTGGAGGACCGAGGGTTAGATGACCAACTTTGCGAGTTCGTGATCGCCGTCGGCGCGGCTTCTAGGGGTCCTTCTTAGCCTTGATTTTTGTAAGGGCTTGTATATTTTGTATATTTGTTTTAGACTTTTAGTATTTGAGTTGGTTGGATTATTCTTGCGTTTTCGTTTGGCGAATTGCTTACTTAGATTGACAAATAATCACTTCAAGTTTGGTTTGTTTGCGACTTCGTTGTAGTTCGGGACCTTTTAGGATGCGTTTAATATTGCATGAGAGTACGAAAATGTTTTTTTTTTCTTTCGGATTTTTTTTAAATGCGTTAGTTTAAGCCGGGAATCGGATTAGATAATACGTCGATTAAAATGTTTTGACTTGAGATGGACGAGACGTAAAATGTTAAAGTAAAACATTAACGTGTTTTGACCGCATATATACTAGGAGATGAGCTTTAGTACAAAATCGGAATTTAAAATTCCGAGCGCCTTTTTTTTAAAAAAAAGTTAGACCACTTTTTACATACTCATAACATTGCCTTATTAGGCTACAGACGTGACTCGACGGTGATTGCTAAAAGGCTACGACACGCCTAGGTGGGGTAGCTGATCCCCCCTAAAAAAACGTCTAAGTCTTGTTCGTCCGACGGGTAGCTTCACGTTCTCGCAGCTCATGCGCGGGTATTTTGGTTTTCCGGACGGGTTTTAGCGACTTCGAGAGGTCGTTCCCGATGTCCGGGGTTGAGGATGATAGCTATGGTGATAGTGGACGTTTGGTTTTCTATCCTTGGGTTGCTCGAGATGTCGCCTGCATGACCATAGGCGCTTGGACTGAGGCACCTAGCCTCCGAACCGCCTGGGCTTGGGTGGCCGGAAATTCGGGCGCGTGGGCCGTTGCGGTCGGGTCCCCGGGTTATGGAAATTTTCGTTGTTTCCTAATTCTTGTGATTTTAGGGCAATATATATGAATTGTGGGTGTTCGTTTTAGACATACCGCGTTTATATTTAGCGTTATGTCGGGTTTTGGGAAAAATCCTTGCCGAGTGGGTTAGTCCTTTTAAGAAATGTGACCCCGGGGTTAGTTCAAATGACGACTTTTCAGTGGTTATTGCGCTTAGTCGAGTCAAGGTACAGGATAATTTTTTACGGGCCTACTCTAGATTTTGGGACCCTAAATATCATGTTTGTGCTTTTCCTCGGGGTAAAGTTTGCCCTTTGCCCGAAGAGATAGATGCTATAGGCGGATGGAGCTCGGTTCGACCTTGTGTGCCTTATGGGGATGATGCTTATGTGGAGCGATTTTATCATTTTTTGGACCTTTCTTCGCTAGAGGAGGCTAAAGGCTATTTTGGTGTGGACGGTCTTAACCTAGAGTTGCTTTCTAGGACATTCTCACAAGTTGGCTCCCGACATGTTTCCACCTTGGCATGTAGGCGCGCTTTTAACGGTGCTATTACCTGTTACTATCTTTTTGAGGATGCACGGTCACGTGAAGGCTGGGGTAATCCTCGAGTGTTGGATGTGGTAGCGGCTATGGAACATGGACGGTCACCCTCTTTGCTTATTTTAGGTGAACTTGTTCTCGGCCTTGATGCTAGTGTTCCGGTACAGAGGATACCCTCTCGGGGTTCTAGGACCATTTTACAGGTGTGTTTTTTTTTAATGTTTTGGCAGCTGGGTTTCACTTGTTTTGCGGTTGTTTTGACTTAGGAGGTGTGACACTTCGTCGTTTTTTTTTTCGTGCAGGTTTGGTTGCAAGAGCGACTCGATTTAATCGACCCTCCCCGGTGTTTCAAGGATTACAAATACAGGGGCTTCACGGGCCGGAAGATGGTGTTGGCGTGGAGCAAAAGTTCCGAAGAGGAGGATTGGCTTTCCTATTTGGTTAGGGGAGATGTTGTCATCAGGTGGTCAATCCCGTGGTGGAATATTAGTGGGCGCGTAGGGTTTCCATTTTTGTCTTCGACCTGGGCTCTGTTATTACTATCCATGAGGAATCAAGTTTATATTCACCCGGGCATGTTGTCAAATCAGATGGGTGTCCGACCGCCTATTCCAGATGATGCTATGGTCATTTCTAGTTTTGATCCGTGAACCGAGGACTTGCTTAGGGGATTCAGGGTGTCTTGGGAGCAGAAGTTTTTGCACTCTGTTGCTCAACTGACTGTCAATACTTCCGTCAGGAAGAGAAATTGTGGATACCCGTCTGGACAGACCGACCCAAAAGTTAGGAAGATAGCGCCGTCGAGAGGCGAAGAGGAGACTCGAGAGACTAAGTGCCTAACCAAAGACAGTGGAACCGATCCTAGCCTAGTCAGTTCATCCGAACGGGCCAAGACTGACGAAACCCATATTAAATCTGCGAAAGATCAAAGAAAGTGGGATTTGCTGGACTCACCTTTGGATAGGGTGTTAGAGGCTCGCTTTCGGAAAATCGCGGAGGAAGAACGCAAGCAGTTGTACCCGGGCGATAACGGTGAGGAAGAGTTGGACCGGTAGAGCCCAGCCATTTATATTATGTATTATTGGTTGATAATATGTGGCGTATTAGTACTAGTTTTTGTTGATTTTAGACACGGTGTTGATTTTCTGGGACGTCCGGACTCGGGTTTGTTGATGTAGATGCCTTGACAAAGGCTCGATTTAACAGAATTTTGTTATTAATGAGAAGCACGTTTTTATTTTTTATTCCTTTTTTTGTGGTGGCTTGCAACTCGATTCTTCATTTTACCCGGAGCGCCCTTTCGGGTTTTCACCCCGTCCTTGGCTCACCCTTTTTGTTTTTTTTTTTGTTTCTTTTTTTTCTTTTCCTTTTCTCTTTTTTGTTTTCTCCCGTTTTTTTTGACGGCTCGCAACTCGATTCTTCACTTTGCCCGGGGTGCCCTTTCGGGTTTTCACCCCGTCCTCGGCTCGTCGTTTTTTTTTACGACGGCTCGCAACTCATTTCTTCATTTTGCCCGGGGCGCCCTTTCGGTTTTTCACCCCGCCCTCGGCTCGTCGTTTGTGCTTCGTCATTTTAACTTACTCATTGACCGGGTCGTGGGATGAATCCCGATTTGCTCACGAATCGATTAATCGACTGCTTTGTTTAGTTGTTTGGTTGTACCCGGGGAAGGGGTTGCCTACGTATCCGCTTTTAGACGGAATCAAACCATGTTTGTAGTTCTTTTAGAAAAGTGTGAGTGATTTTGCTTTAGACTCGTTTATGCCATTTATCGATGCGAACTGATTTTTTTGTTTTGTTGTTGTTGTTGTTGTTGTTTTTTTGTTTCCCCCTAAGTCGGAGGTGGGGACGTGGTTTCCGGGGTGTTTATGGGTAGTATCATTTGAGTTGATCCATATTGGTCGGGGTTGAGAACTCTTGACCATCCAGGTCGGTAAGGATCACGACGCCCCCCGAGAGTATTTTCTTAACGGGGTAGGGGCCCGCCCAGTTTGGTTTGAATTTCCATCTAGGGTCGACGGGAAGAGGTGCTCTAATGGATTTGATCACTAAATTTCTCTCGTGTATGTTTTGGGATTTCACTCGCTTGTTAAAGGCTCGTTGGATGCGATGTTGGTAGGTTTGCACATTGGATAGGGCATGTATCCTACGTTCATCTAGGAGTACTAGCTCGTCGTATAGTTTTTGGTTCCATTCTTCCTTAGGGATACCGTTTTCGGCTAATATTCTTAGTGATGGTATTTCTAGCTCTATTGGTTGGACGGCTTCGAAACCGTAGGTTAGGTAATATGGCGCGGCTTCGGTGGGTGTTCTATAGGATGTTCGATATCCCCATAAGGCGAAGAGGATTTTGTTCGGCCAATCTCGGTAGTTGTCTATCATTTTCTTAAGGATGGTGGTGATGGTTTTGTTGGCTGCTTCTACGGCCCCGTTGGTTTGCGATCTATAGGGTGAGGATTTGTGTCTTTGGATTTTGCATTTGTCTAGGAGTTTTTTGGTGCCGGCCCTGAAGTGAGCCCCCTGGTCGCTAATGATTTCTTGGGGTATACCGTAACGGCAGGTGATGTTGTTTTGCAAGAATTTGGCTACTTGTTTTGAGGTAAGTACGGTGTAAGAGGTGGCTACTAAAATAAAGCAATGTCCGCCGGTCCCGGATGGGTGTACTTTCCTTGTGATGTCCATTCCCCAAGTAGAGAAGGTTCAGGGTGTGGCTATAGTGTGTAGAGGATCGGGAGGTTGGTGCTGGATGTTGGCGAATATTTGGCAATAATGGCAGTGCCGAACGTGACGCCGACAGTCTGTCTCTAAGGTAATCCAGTAATAACCCAATCTCATTATTTTTCGGGCTAGTAGGTGTGCACTCATGTGGGCTCCGCACTCTCCGTCGTGTATCTCTTCCATGACTCTCTCTGATTGGTCTTTGTTTATGCATCTAAGGAGGACTCCTTGTGGGGTTCGTTTGTACAGTAGGCCTTGATTCATGATGATCCGAATGAAGAAGCTACTAAAGAGTTCAATGAAGTCACATTAGCTCCTAATGGTCCTAGTTCAGCCACATTAGCACCTCCTACCAGCTTAGTAGTGTGCCTACTTCAATTGGTGAGCTAGCTCGTGTGTGGGTCGAGTAAAAGAGCAAATAGCCAAGGTCTTATGAAGGCATTAACTTGGGTTCACACTCATTCAAGCATGGGGAGTGCACCGGAGTTAAGAGGATGTTTGAGGCTGATTGTGTTCACATAGTGTGCACGTCTAATTGCTTCTTGTTAGCTTTGTTTTTAGCTCCTAGTTCACATGGGTGCCGCGTCTTAATGCTCTCTTTAAGCTTTGTTTTTAGCTCCTAAAGCTTTGTTATTATCACCATGTAACTTTGTTATTATCACCTTGACCAGCCAGGTTTAAGGACACTTTATAGGCTATATATAGCCGTAAACTTTGATGAATAGGACACAAGATTTATACACAAAAACTGAGTAAAGCATTGCTTTCTTTTACGTCCTTGTTGCTTACAAGACAAAGTCTAGAGTTAGTCGCGTTACAAGCTCTAAACTCGCTACTTCAATCGCGTGTTTGATTTAGCACCCGCTTTGTTGAAGTATAGGTTTACTTCACTAAGCATACTATCCCTTGGTTACGGTTTACTCATCATCACAAACTATCCTTACAATCTATTTTGTTACTTTGTTTACGTTCATTTCAGATCATTATCATCCTTCTCGTTGTTGTTTCAAAGTTCATATTAACTCACATCATTAGTGGTATCAGAGCTTTGGTCTTCCTTTAGACGTAAAGCATGGCAGGAGTAGTGAACTTTGAAGACCCCAGCTTCTTGGAACACCTAAGGAGGGAACCGGTGAACAAGATCAAAGTAAACGAACTTCCTAAGTTCAAGGGTGAAACTGATCCTGAAGTCTACTTGGAAGAAGAAGAAAGAAAGGACTATGAGCCCCCAACGCATGGTAATGTTTTAGTACTTTGTACACTTCATGCTAACCCCATCCCGCACAACACCGAGCAAAGAGATCAACTTTTTCACACTAAGTGTCTAGTTAACAACAAATGGTGTAGCTTGATCATTGATGGAGGTAGTTGCACAAATGTTGCCTCTACTGAAATGGTAACTAAGTTAGGCCTAACCACCACTAATCACGCTAGACCGTATGCATTACATTGGTTGGATGATGGAAACAAAATAAGGGTCACAAAACAGGTGAGAGTAGGTTTAACCATGGGGTCTTATGTCGATGAAGTTTTATGTGATGTCATTCCTATGGATGCTTGTCATATACTTTTGGGACGTCCTTGGCAGTTTGATAGGGATGTAGTACACCATGGGAGGAAAAATGAATACGAGTTAAGGGATAAGGGAAAGAAAATCGTTTTAAAACCTATGACTCCCCAAGCTGTTAGAGCTATGACAGCCAACAAAACGAAGAAGCCTAACCTTACCATATTTGCTAGTGAGAGTGAGGTAGAACAGGCTTTACAAGGGGGGGAACGTGTCCTTGTCATGGTGGCTAGAGAGGAACCCTTAGTAGTTGAGAATGGGCTTGGAGGAAAGCCATTTGAGGAGTTATTACACGAGTTTAAGGATGTCTTCCCCGAGGAATTACCGGTTGGTTTACCACCTATTAGAGGTATAGAACACCAAATCGACCTCATTCCAGGAGCAGCCTTACCCAATAAGGCAGCCTATAGGTGTAATCCAGAAGAGACTAAGGAATTACAAAGACAAATTGATAAGTTAATGAGTCGAGGTTATGTACGAGAAAGCCTTAGTCCTTGTGTTGTTCCGGTCCTCTTAGTACCTAAGAAAGATGGAACTTGGAGAATGTGTGTGGATAGTAGGGCCGTTAACAACATTACCATCAAGTATAGATTTCCTATTCCAAGGTTAGATGATATGTTGGACGAGCTTCATGGGGCAGTGATCTTCTCCAAAAATGACCTAAGAAGTGGGTACCACCAAATCAGAATGAGAGAAGGAGATGAATGGAAGACAGCTTTCAAGACCAAGCATGGGCTCTATGAGTGGACGGTCATGCCATTTGGTCTCACCAACGCTCCAAGCACATTCATGAGGCTAATGAACGAAATACTTAAGGCCTACTTAGGTCGCTTTATTGTGGTTTACTTGGATGATATTCTTGTGTATAGCAGGTCTTTGGAGGAGCATATGGAGCACTTAAGACTACTATTTACAACACTTCGCAAGCAACAACTCTTTGGGAAGAAGGAGAAGTGTGCTTTCTTTGTGGAAAGTGTAGTGTTCCTTGGCTACGTGGGGTCCAAAGATGGAGTGTCCGTGGATCAAACCAAGGTGGAATCCATACGTACTTGGCCAATCCCTTCCACCATTACAGAAGTAAGATCATTCCATGGTTTGGCTTCCTTTTACAGGAGATTCATTAAGGAATTTAGCACTATCACAAGTCCTATCACCGAATGCTTGAAGAAAGGCGCGTTTGTTTGGTCCAAAGCTGCCCAAGAAGCTTTTGAAGCCATCAAGGAGAAGTTGTGTTCCGCTCTTATCCTAGCCCTTCCTGATTTCTCTCAACCATTTGAGGTGGAATGTGACGCTAGTGGAGTAGGAATTGGTGCTGTTCTCGTGCAAAATAGGCGCCCCATTGCCTACTTTTCAGAGAAACTCAATGGAGCAAGGCTAAACTATTGCACCTACGACAAGGAATTCTATGCCATAGTAAGAGCTCTTGATCATTGGAGTCATTATCTTCGTACTAACCATTTTGTTCTCCATTCAGATCATGAGTCCCTAAAGTACATCAATGGCTAACAAAAGTTAAGTCCAAGGCATGCCAAGTGGGTGGAATTCTTGCAATCCTTCAACTTCTCTTCAAAGTACAAAGATGGTAGAAGTAACGTGGTGGCTGATGCACTATCCCGCCGCTACACTCTATTATCTACTTTGGATGTTAGATTGCTCGGTTTTGAAACTCTCAAGGATTACTACAACAATGATGCTGATTTTGGTGAAACTTTCACCAAGTGCAAGGAGGGAGCCTTTGACGAGTTTGTTTTGCAGGAAGAATTTCTTTTCAAAGGGAATCGACTTTGTGTACCCAAGCATCCCATTAGAGAATTGCTGGTTAGGGAAGCTCATGGTGGAGGGTTGGCGGGTCATTTTGGCATCACAAGAACCTTGGAGGTCTTAAAGGAACACTTCTTTTGGCCAAAGATGCAAGGGAGTGTCCAACATGTAGTAAGCAAGTGTGTGACCTGCCAATTTGCCAAAAGTTCTTTCAAACCCGGAGTCTACATGCCCTTACCCACTCCTAATAGACCGTGGGAAGATGTGTCCATGGATTTCATTGTGGCCTTACCAAGAACAGCTAGGGGGAAGGATGCTATCATGGTGGTGGTAGATCGGTTTTCAAAAATGGCTCACCTCATTGCTTGTCACAAAACAGATGATGCTAGCAATGTAGCTGACTTGTACTTCAAAGAGGTGGTACGTCTCCATGGAGTACCCAAGTCCATTGTCTCTGATCGTGATTCAAAGTTTCTTAGTTGTTTTTGGAACACATTATGGAGGAAGGTGGGAACCAAGCTCTTATTTAGCACTTCTCATCATCCACAAACAGATGGACAAACCGAAGTTACCAATCGCACTTTGGGGACGTTGTTAAGAGGCCTTGTGAGCAAGACTCAAAAGGATTGGGATGTCAAGCTTGCCCACGCTGAATTTGCTTACAATCGCTCTCCTACTTATGCTACCTCTCACTCTCCTTTTGAGGCCGTGTATGGAATCAATCCTTACATGCCCTTGGACCTGATTCCTCTACCTAAAGATGAGTTAGTCCATAAAGATGCGGAGTCAAAGCGGAAGGCTATGATAAAACTCCACGAGCAAATTCGAGAAAGGATCAAGGAGGTAAATGAAGCATACAAAAGAAGGTCCAACAAAAACAGGAAACCAAGACTATTTCAAGAGGGTGACTTAGTATGGGTTCACTTGAGAAAAGAGAGGTTTCCAAGCAAAAGGAAGAATAAGTTGATGCCCCGAGCAGAAGGTCCGTACAAGATCCTATCAAAGGTGAACGACAATGCTTACAAAGTGGAATTGCCGGATGATTATGGAGTTCATGCCACGTTCAATGTGGGAGATCTTTCTCCTTATCTTGATGATGATGGCATTTCAGAATTGAGGACAATTTCTTTTCAAGGGGGAGGAGATGATCCGAATGAAGAAGCTACTAAAGAGTTCAATGAAGTCACATTAGCTTCTAATGGTCCTAGTTCAGCCACATTAGCACCTCCTACCAGCTTAGTAGTGTGCCTACTTCAATTGGTGAGCTAGCTCGTGTGTGGGTCGAGTAAAAGAGCAAATAGCCAAGGTCTTATGAAGGCATTAACTTGGGTTCACACTCATTCAAGCATGGGGAGTGCACCGGAGTTAAGAGGATGTTTGAGGCTGATTGTGTTCACATAGTGTGCACGTCTAATTGCTCATTGTTAGCTTTGTTTTTAGCTCCTAGTTCACATGGGTGCCGCGTCTTAATGCTCTCTTTAAGCTTTGTTTTTAGCTCCTAAAGCTTTGTTATTATCACCATGTAAATTTGTTATTATCACCTTGACCAGCCAGGTTTAAGGACACTTTGTAGGCTATATATAGCCGTAAACTTTGATGAATAGGACACAAGATTTATACACAAAAACTGAGTAAAACATTGCTTTCTTTTACGTCCTTGTTGCTTACAAGACAAAGTCTAGAGTTAGTCGCGTTACAAGCTCTAAACTCGCTACTTCAATCGCATGTTTGATTTAGCACCCGCTTTGTTGAAGTATAGGTCTACTTCACTAAGCATACTATCCCTTGGTTACGGTTTACTCATCATCACAAACTATCCTTACAATCTATTTTGTTACTTTGTTTACGTTCATTTCAGATCATTATCATCCTTCTCGTTGTTGTTTCAAAGTTCATATTAACTCACATCACATGACGTAATGGGTCACTTGTATTCGTAGGGCTCTTTTTTTGGCATTAGTGTCGGGTGGATATGACCCGTGGGTTTTAAAGTTTAGGATTGCTTTGTACCAAGGTTCTTCGGCGATATTTTCGGTTTGAAGGTTATGGATGGAGGCTGGTTGTTCGCTTCTCTCTATGGAAAAGAGGTGATCTGGCATGTTTATTAGTGAGGCTAGTTTGGATAATGCATCAACGAATTGGTTTTCTTCGCGGGGTATGTGTATGAAGTCAATTTCGGTGAATTCCCGAGACATTATTTCTGTTTTGGTTTGGTATGGGGTTAAGTTTTCACTATGGACTTTTCAGGTTCCCGTGGCTTGGTTGATTACCAGTGACGAATCTTCATGTACCTTAGGATTTTTGATTCCTAGAGATATGGCTGTCCTTGGACCTGCTAGGCAGGTCTCGTATTCGCGTTGGGAAAGTTTAGTTGAGTGGAGGTTAGTTTGTTATGAGCTCATTATTGTTCGGCGACGGGGTCGATGGTGGGCTAAGCTAGGGTTGTTTTTCCCGATTTCCTTCTTAGGGTGAAGCTAAATGGTCGTTCGTCGTAGCCCTTGCATTTTAGTCAGTTGTTGTCGATAATTGGCACAAAGTTGAGTCTTTAAGCATTTTAAAGTGGATTGTTGAAAGAAAGTTAAGCGAATGTCGAGGCATGTTTGTAAAATAAAAGGAGATTGTTTTATTGATAATAATAGTAGACGGGCTAGGTGCCCGTGATCTTGTTTGGGGGAGGTGGAGGACATGTCCGCTCGCACTTCCCCGGACTTGATGGAATGAAAGAGAAGACATTTATTATTATATTAGCCTAGGCCCTAAGATGAACTAGACTTCGACCAAGACTTGTCATGCGGCCTGGTCGCACTATGACGTTGGCCCCTCGCGCTTCCCGGGTCTCAACACTTGTCGCCTCCCTCTAAAGATGTTCCCCTTGAGCGGCGCCTGGAGGCGGCTCTTGGGGACAGTTTGTCAAGGGGCTTGAAGTGACTTGTGGCTACTACTGACGTCACTATCTCTCCCTTGGCAACGGAGAAAGTAAAGTCGGTCTTTTGTCGTTTTGTCGGGGAGTATGTTCCTGCCTCGATTTGGTCTTGGATAGCGTGTTTCAACGAGAAACATGCTTCAGTGTCGTGCCCATTGCCTCGATGGAATAGGCAGTAGGCATTGGGACTCCACTTTTTATTTCTTTTGCCGGCCGGCGGGTCTGGAGTGGGACCCTGAGGTTTGAGTAGCCCTTGATCTATTAAGTGTTTAAGGGTCTCAGTGTATGTTGAGCCAAGTTTGGTAAACTCTCTGCAGGGTGTTTTGGCTTTGTTAGGTTGTATCTTGTGAGGAGTCGAGGTTATTTCTTTGTCGTTCTCAGGGGATTTCGCCCGTACGGAGTATCTAGGTGATTCACTCGGGGTGTGTGTATGGTAGTTAATCGAACTGTAGTTCGGTTCGCTCTCTGCGTCCTTATTCTCGAGAAAGTAGAGGCGGCTATCCATGCGACGAACGAAGCAGGACATATTGTCTATCGAGGTTCGGATATTGTGCACCACCTCAGCTAAGGCGTTAACGTCGGTGCAGAGGTTCTCAATCACTCTCGGTTCCGTGGACATGTTGGGGATAGATTTCTGCAAGATAGTGCCGCGGATTAGGAAGATTTCGTCGGACGTCTTACAGACTCGAAGGGTGCTCACGATTGAGCGACACGAAACTGTGACCCTTGACCCATGTGTGTGTGGTCGCGGTTTAGGGATTCATGTGCTTTAGACTCTGGGTGTACTTTTGACAGACACTTAATGAATTCTAGATCTCCGAGACGAGATGATTTGACGAAGACCTCGGAGGTGTGGTTTAAGGAGGACTTGTCGAAACGAGACGACCCAAAAATGTAAGACCTTGAGGAGAGATGATCCTAATAGCTAACATAGACAGTTAAACACACGGTTGTACGACATAAGAGGTTGATCACGATCCCAGCTCAGGACCAAAAAGATTTGGATGTATGTTTCCTTTGAAAACGACCAGTTTCGCAAAAAATTTTAAAAAAATAGTTTGTGGAAATAATGATAGCGTGACGGCATCGTCTGCGGCGTGTAGGTGCGTTGCTATGTGTGTGCATCGGAAATGATGACGAAATGCAAGTATGTTTTTTTCTCGAAAGGAGCGCATTTCTTTTAGGGGAAACACTTTTTTTTGAAAATAATTACGTGATGCTTCTATCGAAACTACTATTAATTAGTTAGTTCGATACTCGCGGGGTGCGTGATGGTCGTGACAGAGTGTGGTGACAGCCTCTTTGGAGGTGTGACTAAACCCTTGGTGAGGGATTTAGGTGGCGAATAGTGTTTTTTTTAGAAAACTTTTAAAACTAGTGACTCACGTTCGTCGGTTGTGCTAATTGACATTAGACGGTGGGGGTGTGCATTGTAAAAAAAAGTGTTTTGAAAGTGTGACCGCCTTTTGAGTTCCTTGACTTCATTAACTGAAGCTTCGGCTGCGCTAACGGTATGTGCGTAAAAAGTTTTTTTTTTAAAGAAAATGTGACCATGTGGTGGCCTTAACCCCATTAATTGGGAGTTTCGGTTGCATTAAAGGTAATCATTGTTCTTACTATGTCTTAATTTGGCCCAGGTGATGGCACAAAAACTTTTTTTTTGAAACTAGTGCGTGTAAATTTTGCCAGGGTAACAGCATTTTAAAAAATGTTTTCCTTTTTTTAGAAACCACGATTTGGTCGAAGTATTGATGTTTAAACGGTCGTTTTGAAAAGATAAGGTATTTTAAAAAAAACGGAATTGGGTGCGGTTGAATATGTTGGCGTGGTTGAATCCTGATTTTTAGTGTTTTATTTTGGTTGTATTGTTCAAACACGCTACACATAACTAGGAATGCATACATTCATGCAGGATGCAGACTCGGGTAGGTTAGGGTAGGCTACCGCCCACGAATAGTCTTTACTAAGGTATTGACAATGATCTGGGGAGACGAGTGTCATACCATCCGTTCGGAACTATCCGCTTATTAATCCTGCGGGTTACGCGTTAGACGGCCGGAGCGTCAACCGAGGATCCCTCCGCATGTCCCTAGCGATCTTACCGCGAAGAGGTCGATTGGTCCTGATATAGGTTACGGTGGGCTTTTTAGGGCCAAAACCTGTAGTGACCACAACTAGGAACAAAGAAATGAGCTTCACCGACCTCGTTCAAGTTACACCACCGCTGGAAACTTGTTTCCAAATCCCCAGCGAAGTCGCCAACCTGTAGACGTCCGTCCGCATCGCATGACGCCCCGTGCGTGCCCGCGTGGGACCGACCCGGTTTTAAACGTGTGGCGGCGGCCACCCACGCGTACCCCTCCCTGCCGGGGCCGGTCCGATCTCGCATACGGGGCGAAGTGTCCGAACTCGATTTGGATGACGATCCGGACTTGTACTAGACGGGTGCGGGCACCCGTGTTTCCGTTTGGCAATCGATCGAGACGTGGTTGAAAATGTTTAAAGGATGATTCATTTGGTAAGGCGACCTTTTTAGTGAACTGAATTCGTTTCCGATTTGTGGAGTCGCCACCGAGTCAATTATGGGGACTCGAAAACCGTTCAAGTCAACTTTGATCCCCTGCCGGCTCAAAGTTGAGTAGCACGGGACCTAAAGATAAAGACTTGTACCCTTAAGCACTCCATGCCTGGAATGACTCTTATTGCCAATGGTTTCGGACATCCGGAAACCTTCGATTCTGAGTAAGGGGTGAGGGTACGTATTGGGAAGCCAACATCCGATAGATGTCAACACCCAATCACGGCCGCACTATAGCGGCCTCTACTAATCAACCGGTGGGCTGATTTCCTAGTTCTTTTGTTGTGGTGGAAATACTGCAACATCCGTTGTTTTAACCCTATATTTAGCTACGTCGGTTGTTTTAAGGACAGATAAGTCTTATCATCGAAGTAGTGGTGTTTACATTCTCTACATGCGATTTCACGTGACAAGCCGGCCATGAAAAGATGCACATTGGATAGTAGAGAGTACTATGTATTATACGTATTAGCAAATCAGATTTAACGTGATAATACGGATATTAGTCATTCTCGTGGGATACCTTACCTGGTATTCTGCTTAAGATGCGTCGGTTCGATATTAATAGAGATGCGTCGAACCTAATAAGGTGAGCACCCGAACTAATACGAAACCCGACTATCGCTTTGTTCAGTTTTAGGTTATTTTACGTTTTGAATTCCAAGTTAGGTGATTTAGCATGCGATTATCAGGTCATAAAAGCAATAAATCATACGAAGAACTGTAAATGCGAATGTAAGTAAATCACATTGTGAGGAGTTCCACCCTCAGAGTATACACTAAACGGGACCTGATGCATGGATAGTCTTGAGAACGGATCTCGGAATTACTCGGGTCTATTTAGTGTGTTTTAGTATTTGTGGTTGAAGTTGGGACGTTACGTATTTTAGTAGATGTTTGTGGGCCTAGTGCCCACGTCTAGTGTTATCGAGTGCATAATAATGAAAGTACAAATATGGAAAGTTTTGTTTAGATGACAACCTAGTGACGATACGACTTCGACAGGCGGATCCTCCTAGCTTGACTAGTTACCTCGGCAGAGTTCCGTTACCGTTTGACCTTCCCGCGGCTATTCCGGCAGAGCTCCGTTACTATTTGCTAATTCTGTGGCTAAACCGACAGAATCTGTGTACCAATTTTGAGCGAGTCGATCACAGGCACCTCGGTATCGAGTGGAGTGCTCGAAGGTGAGGAGTAGCGTCAATGTCGCTTTAATTATCGGCACTACGATCGAGTGGATCGTTTGCCTCGGCTGTCGGAGTGCGAGGCCTTAACGAGAGTTTTGAGGGAGAGGAGAAGATTGATTGATGTGTCGAAATGAGGACGTGAAGGGGGGTATTTATAGGTGTTTTCGGCCCTCGTCTGCGTGACTTGGGGCGCACCATGACTGAGGCGCCTGGGTCCGAGCGTGGAGAGACCCAGGCGCGTCAGGTGGGGTGGTTGGAGTTTTGAGGATACGATTTTGATACTTTCCAAAACCGAGAGGGAGGAGCGTGATACGTTACTTGGGGATGAAGTTTACCCCGGGTTTGACCTAGCGCCGTGGGTTTAGTGGGCCTCGGGTGTTCATCCCGAGGTTCGCTTGGCGCGGTATTGACTCGGTTCGAGTTTCGGGACTGACTCGGGGTCCCGGTGTCGGAATTGACTCTAATTAGTGTTTATGTGATCGTTCTATAGGAAAACTATCTAAAACATTGCGAACCCGTGTCGCTTTGCAGTCCTATCATCATCGGGTGTTTGCTGGGCACTTCTGCAGCCACCAGGTCCAAATTTGAGTGTCTACAACAGCAGCGGGCCAATAAAATTAGGGAGGGTGCACGAAAAGTTAATGGCAACCGATGCCGCTGACGACAACTTTGTCCGTAGGTTCATGTTGTTCGCGTTGTCATCATTCCTCGCACCTACTACGAACAACTCACTCGACTTGAGCCTGCTGGCCGTAGTGGATGAGGTGGAATAGATTCGGGAACAGGACTGGTGTAGCTTTGTCCTGCAGGATCTGGTGCGGGCGGGTAAGGAGACGCGTGACTCCACAAAAGTCCTCAACTACTCCCCGTTCTGATGATTGCATACTTCCAGCGCTATGATTTCCGTAGCGAGACTTGTAGATGCGACGTACCATTTATCGGACTTTGGGATGCACGAAGGATAGGCGATCGTCTTGATGGGGAACCGGAGACGGGTCATTGGGAAATCAGCTGCGTTCGAAGGTGTCGTACCCACGTACATGTGGGGTAACAGGCAGCGAGGGTACCCCCGCTATAACGATGCCCTCTAACAACCAGCACTCCAGTCCCAAAACAATAACGACAGGGATCGGGAGAGACGATCAACCAGAAGACAGCACCGTTGACGTAAGTGATCTCGCAGCCACCCTTAAAATCATCAATTAATTGTTCGTGAAATGATTTAATCTGACTCCCCTACCTATGTATATAAAAGAATATATGATTCATAAAACTGTGTTTATATTACAGTTTAAATTCAATAGTCACGGTCATTATGTTGTAGGATCACACTCATTATGATGTATAGTCACACACATTTGGCACAATCATTATTCCGTATAGTCACACACTTTGAGATGCTTAGTCATACTCAGTATGCTGCTTAGTCACACTCGGTATGCTGTGTAGTCACACTGCCAGCCTCAACACCACTGAGCTTTGCACTAATGATTTGACTTCAACTGAATTATAGGCCGACCGGGATTTTTGCATGAAGTTCCGAAAATGTGCGCTAGCCTTTTGCGGTTTCTATGAAGAGGCTGCCTTTAAGTTAAAAGAAATAGGGACGTGGAACCGGGCAGTTCCAAGTCAAGACCCGTCCTCTCAACACTTCTAGGAAGATCCAGCTGTCCTCCAATATATCGATGAAGTTGTTTCGTTGGCCGACCAGTTGAAGCAGAGTACCCAGAACACCCCCGTCGTTGAGGGCGAGGACCAACGGGATGCTGAAGTCTACGATCAGGTACGCAGAGTTGTGCATGACTTGCGTGTGCAAGACTTGCATGATGCTGGATACGTGGATGAAAATATTGAGAAAGCTTTTGGAGGTGAGGGAACAGAAGGTTACGATGATGAGGGCACTTTTGAAGGTGGCGTCGTGACACCAGGTTTCTGTGAGGGACAAGTTCCCGAGACTGATGCCGGTGAAGAACTCAACCGAGACTCCAATGTGTAGGGTTTGGTTGGTATGAGTCCGACCATAGTGGTGGCTCTACGGCGAGCAGGGTGGGAGACCACTGACGCATGGTCAGCCGTGGCCGATCTGCCCACGGAATCTGTCTTGCTATCCACCGTCCACAGCGGTGGGACGGTCACCGACCAGAGAGTGCATACTGTAATACCGGCTCCGCCCGATGCAACAGTCAGTTCTAGCCTTGAGAGGAAACTGCACAAAGCAGGCTGGGATGTAGCGGACGCTGTTGCCACCACGCCTGCGATGACAGAAATCGTCACGAATGATAATCAGCAGACAGACGAGGCTTCAGGGACTGAGACGCACGCTGAGGCACTAAATCATCGGTACATCTTCCACTCTGACGTAGCGTTTGAGTGCATGGATACGATTCCAGACAGTTTGGGGTGCACGTTGGACTGTGGGAGAATAGTGAGGGGGCAGCTTGTGATCTCTGGATTCATGTGCTCCAATATAGTCATCTTCTGGGATATCCCCAGCGTGCGGAAAGATGTAGTCGACTACGTCTTCGATCGGGCAACGCCACGTCCGTTCGGGTACGTATTTATTGTGCTGCTCATGTCGTTTTTAAAATGCATGTGCTAATCGAGACTTTGTTTGGTGTACACCGAAATGCTGGTTGAGTTCACAGATTATGACTATATAGCAAGGGGCGACATGCAGTCGCTCGAGCCTGGCCTGCAGGTTATGAATAATGTCATTGACTGTTGGTGTAGGCTACTGGACCAGCTGATCTACGAAAAAAATGCACCAAGAGTAACCAGTAGATGTTACTTCTCTCTTGGACATACGGTACGTTCACCTCCCAAATTAGCTGTATAGTCACACACTATTAGCTGTATAGTCACACACATTATGTTGTCCAGTCACCACTATAAACTCCATAGTCCCACGCTATAAGGTGTATAGTCACACACTTTATGTTGTACAGTCACGCACTTCTATGGTGTATAATCGCACACTACAAGCTGTATATTTACAGGCAAAAGCATGTATTGTCACACACTATTACCTGTATAGTCACATACTATTAGCTGTATAGTCACACACATTATGTTGCCCCAATCACCACTATAAACTGCATAGTCACACGCTATAAGCAGTATAGTCACGCACTTTATGCTGTACAGTCACGCACTTCTATAGTGTATAATCGCACACTACAATCTGTATATTCACTGGCAAAAGCATGTATAGTCACACACTTTACGCTGTACAGTCACGCGTAAAAGCATTTATAGTCACGCATGTCAAACACACACTAACTATATGTATTACCATCAATGCATGTGAGCAGGTCCCAGTGTTGGAATTGTGGAAGAAAATAGGCCAGGGCATAAATCATGACGAAGAAATATTTTACGTGAGGGACCAGTGGATAGAAAAGAGTTTCTCCAACTTTGCTTTGGACTCAGACATGGTATTATCCTGCACATACTGTTCGTTAGTAGTAGTTATCGGCCCATAATCCTGACGCATTGTTTCCAGGTGTTCGTCCCGATTTTAACTGGTGATGAGGGCCACTACAGTTGCGCCTACATAAACTTCAATTCTGAGCAAGTAGAGTACCTCGACAACAGGTTGTACGATAAAGATTTTACAAAGTTGTCTTACTATGGCATTGCTCGGATAGCGGTCAGACCCTTTTAATTTAATATTAAATCAATTTTGTGATTGCGAATGTGTTCAACAACTGATCCTGTTTGAACTTGTTTCGTAGGCTGATAAAATTGGGGAGTTCATGGTACAACGAGGGATGGAGAAAGGTGAGAAAGTCCGTGCGTTTAAATTGGTGAACGTTCCCTTATCTTCGCAGGGGGTGGGCTACTCCGCCAATGACTGTGGAGTGTACCTGATGATGCACATGATGCTGCACACCAGGTCCCCGTTCAACTGCTCCTTGGGGACAATGGCGGCCATGAATATGTTCAGGGCGGAAATCACGACGACCCTTATCCTGAGCGACGTGAACAAGGTGAGGGACACCGTTTTGAAGTAAGTGGCAGCATTCGGAACGTACAAGAAATCGTTGTTCTCTGCTCGTGCGCTTGAAACCACTCCTGTGAAGGCACCACCAAGCAACGGAAGCGTCAGAGCAAGTCACTGAAAACACCTGAACCGACCCCCCGATCAATCCCAGAAGAAAGACAGTCAGCAATCAAATCTCGATCGCGGGGCTCTAGAGATGGGTTGGGTTGCTCTTTGATCCAGGGGGAGCCTGACCCGGACGCCATTGTGATGTCGATCTTGTTTCGCATGAACCGACCGCTGACGAGTAAGATGCTCTGCCTGCGCAAGCACGTCGCCGACTACTTCTTCCTTGATGATAAAGGGTAGGAAGAAAGGTACATAACCGTCTTTGATTACTGATATGAGTTACATATTGCAATACTAACCAGTGAAAAATCCGCAATGAACTCTTGGGGTCCTATAACACTCATGCAGAGCTGGAGGGACGTGACCTTCAAACGCTCTTGTCCGGAGGTAGCATGAGCGCCACGGTGATGGAGTGTTGGTCGCACCTCATGAACTGGTTGGAATCAGACGACAACCATCGTGGGTTATCCTGCCCTACTGAACCAACGATGACGTGGTTCGGAATTCGACACATGGTATGCCCCCACTCCCCCATAACCCCTACATATTACATTAAATAGTACAAATGACCCCCATTCGCATTAAATGATTTGTACAAATGACCCCCATTCACATTAAAAGGTGTAGAGTCTGTGTAATAGTAAGAAATAATCACAAAGTTCACTTTGCATAGTCACACACACTGGTGTGTACAATCATATGCTATACGTTGCATAGTCAGACATATTGGAATTTACAATCAGACACTGTCATGTACAGTCACAGTCTGTACGCTGCAAAGTCACGTAGATTAGTCTGTACAATCACACACTTTGTGTTGGGCAGCCACACACATGATATAGCCCAGTCTCATATCCTGTCACTAATGGCAACTAATATTCACCGTCCATTAGGACTCACTCACCCGTATACTGAAACGACCCGACTCAAGTACCTCTGCGGTTGAAGACACTGATGGTGTGTACGAAGCGTGGGACAGATTCATACAAGACTGCGCCGGAACGTTCGACTTGAACGCCGAACTGCTGTTTTTCCCGGTGCATACTATGGGGCACTACGCATGCGTGTGCGTCAACTTTAGAGAAAGAACCGTTGATATCCTCGATCACCAGGCACACGCCCCACGGTCATATATATTTCAGGTGTCAAGCAGAATAGTAAGTTGCACGCATATGCTTTATTTCACTGCGTCGACTATTCTACTGCTTCCATAAGTGCTGACGTTTTCTTTTACCTAACACTGCAACAGTTGCAAGCATTGGCCGACTACATGGACGACTAGGGGCTGATTAAAGGCAATAACCTGTCGAAGTTTGAGCATCGCCAGATAAAATTGGAATGGCAGAGCGTCTGAAAAAACGACACGGAATCCGGCATTTTCTGCTTGATGCACATGTCCCTGTACGACGGTGCGCCGTTCACCCACCCTGATGTTAGGAGTAAGGTCGGGAGGCGTTATTTGTCGTTCGAGTTTGCAGCGACCCTCGTCCTTGCTGACATGAATGAAGCTCGTGGGGACGTGCTGAAGAAAATTCACGCTTTCATAGCGGACGCGAAAAACATATGGAAAAAAATCGACGAAAAATGTAAGATAGGAAGAATCGTGGAACGAAAGACCTCAGCGCACCGTAAGGCGTGAATATGTAGTGAAGTAAAAGCACTTTTTGTAAATATAGAGAAATCTCATGTTAGAGTTTCTTTTGAGTATCAGATGGATGACAACTCAGTATCAGGGTCGCATGTTTGATGTGATACAGTCACGCCACTTTTGACTCATAGTCACAGTCAAACTCATGCAGAGTCATGACAGACAACCACAAATTCACTAATTAATTAAACTTAGTAACCCTACATATATGACCATTCATTTTCTTTCAGTTTATTTCACCTTTAAAAAAAACGATGTCAACGATTATTTCACCGTATTTACAAAAGACACCCAAAAAACGATGGTTTCCCAAAAAAAAAATCAGATTGTCGTTCGAGGTTTCCCAAGCATATGCGTGAAATAGACACAATACACACACCGTAAAATCAGATTACTTCCCAAAAAAAAAACGATGGTTCGAAAACGATGTCGACAAGAAATGAACAGTAAACATCAAGTGTGTGACTGGGAGGGGATGTTTGTGAGTCTCAATGCACATTGAGAATACAAACAATCACCTCACTCTTCTAACCCTAATTAATTTAGGAGGATAGGACACCTCCACCTAACTCAATTAAATTTTTACTGCCTCTTTACTGCCTCCCCCCTTTAAATTTTTACAGATCTCCTCCCTCCCCCTTTAAATACCAGTGTCCTTTTTTACCCCAACTACTTTCAACTTCACCTCTTTAACCTTAAAAAAAATGCCAAGCAAAATAGAAGAAATCAGAAGTTTGATCGAGGAGTACGATGGTTTGTTGAGTACCATTAGATCCAATGAATTAACAGGCACACAGCTAGTCGCCACAAGCATAGACGGGAGGAACTTTGTGGCAAAGAGCGCCACATTGGACATGAAGTCGCGAATGATGTCAGCTAAATTACTAACATCTTCCTTACCCTTTTTGCTGACATGACTGATGGTCTCGTAAAACTCCGAAAACAGCCTCGTAACTGTAACATCTTTCTCATCGCTTAGGCGACTCTCTGACAGGGGACATGCATTAACATTACGTAGAGCATCCTTTGTCCATCTACAAGCCACGTACCGTTCCGGGATCGTCTCCCGTCCTTTGGAAGAAAATATCCAAATAGCGTGCCTGCAAAGAATTCCATACCGACGGAACTTCCTGCAAGTACAACTGACCTCACAGGTACCTGCGAGTGCATTAAAAAACATAAAGAGTGCAAATCTCGACCATATGGATAGTAGCTACGCAACGTACGGGATGTGACGTTCTAAAGGTATAATCACAACCTTTACATGGTATAGTTACACCCATTATGCTGCATAGTCACAGTCCTTATGTTGCAGAATGAAACGAATTACGTTGTACAGTCGCACGCACCGCATTCCAGAGTCACACCTTTTATTTTGTATAGTCACACTCAATGAATTGTAGAATAAAACTAATTACGTTGTGCATTCACACTCACCACGTTGTATAGTCACACTCACCGCAGTTCAGAATCACACCGTTTAGGTTATATAGTCAGGCTATGTGAGTGTGGCTAGAAAACATGGACAGTGACTTTCTATGCCAATACCTGGATTGTATTCAACAATGTAGTTGCGATCCCGAATGGAGTCCATAACTGTTGTCGCTTCGATCCCGTCCTTCTCCTGATACCCACGAACGCTGCACGTGTACATCGAAAACTTGACCTCTTCCTGAAAGTGTGCATACGCCACATGCGTGTACACCCTTGTCACGTGGGTCTCCATCGGATTCGTCGTTCCAGTTTTGGGGAATGTCTGCCGGTTATCGTTGTCTAGCCTCTTTTGCATGTGCCTCTGTTGGTCCATTGCACTTTCGAAACGCATCTAGAACTGGACCAACGTACCTTTGTTGTCTTCAAACTTTTTGAAGAAACTGTTCTCACTCTCTGATCTCTGCGTTGTCCTCATAATTCCGGACATCCTCAACTACCTGCAATGCGCGGCGACCCATTTGCTCCTGATGTCAAACATATTTTCGAACCATTCGATCCCCACAGCATCATGGTCGATCATAATCTGCCTCCACCTGTCATCGCACTCTTACGCCTCGATGTCAGCATCCCAAATAATAGCGTTGAGGGCTTTTACGAATTCTGAGGCCTCCTCTCTTGATCTGCCGTACTTCGTTGGAACCTTGTTCATGATGTGCCACGTGCAGCACTGTTGGTGCGCTACTTTGAATATTTTTGGGACGGCTTTTAGAATCCCGGGGTCCTGGTCTGTAATGATATAACACGGTTCCTTCCCGCCCATGGCTTCCATAAAACGGTAGAGGACCCAGATAAATGACTCGTAGTCCTCCTTTAATAGCAACGCTCCGCAAAACGTGATAGATCGTTTGTGGTTGTCCATACCAGTGAACGGTGTGAACACCATAGAATACACCTTGGTTCCGTACGTTGGGTCACACGAAACTGCATCCCCGAATGCCGCGTAGTTCCTTCGAGCTGCACCATCCGCCCAGATGAATCTGCGTAAGCTCCCATCTGCGTCAACATCGTAGTCAAAGTAAAAATCCTCCTGACTGTCCCAAAAACTCTTGAACCGGTCTATGAACAATTGACCATCCTACTCGTGAACGAAGCACTTGACGTCCCTCCCACAGTTCTTGAAATCAACCAACGATGCTCCGATGCTGTGAAATCCGCCCGACATCTCCTTGCATATCCTGTATGTCCGAGTCGCCCCGATCTTCAGCTGCACACACAAAATTGCAACTTCATTAGTCGCGCGTAGTTAGCAGGCAACCATGCACTAACAACACTGTTAACATACGTTACACACCCTCGAGTTGCAAACTATCATATCCTTGTGATATCTTAATAGACTTCGAGATGACTTTTGAAACTCTCTGTCATTGACCATCACAAGGTCATGGTTGTGTTCCTCGATGAACTCTTCAATGTAAACCCCCCCGATCATTGCACAGAGCCTAATTCTTGCTCCACATTGCGTCCTCGTCGCCTTCGTATTCTTTTTTTGTTCATACGATCCCACAGATTTTGCCCCTCCTTTTCTCTCGTGCTCGACAACTTCACCATGCTCAGGCTAGCTGTTTTGCCCTCCTTATTGCAAGCCAACAATTTCTTCTTAATCGAACCATCAAAAGATCTGGTTGTCGTGTACCTCTTCGCCTCGAAACCAACGGAACATGCGTAAGATTGATAAAACTGGAATGCTCCATCGATGTCCACGAACTTCAGCCCTACGTAAGGCACACTCATTGTGTCTTCAACTGACATATAGGTTGGATCAAAAAAGAACTATCAGAGGTTGGATCAATAAGAAGAAACCTTACGTTACACACAAAAAATTGAAAATCTTGCAACTCATGCATTCATTTCTGACCTTACTGAAATGTGACTTTTCTCAACAACGACGGTGACTTTGAAGAACAACGACTGTGACTTTGCTCATATAACAGCATAGTTGTTAAAGATTAACACCCACAAAATATAAGAACCACAATACACAAAAAACCAAACTGCAATAGTCAACAACAAAATTAAACGACAGTAATAAGTATAACAATGATAAAGAAACCAACATAAATATTTGGAATAATAAATCAACTTCAACGTAATACAACTACACCTACAGCAAAAAATTATAACAGTATTTAGATTAAAAGTATTAAAATAATAACCCACGTATCAAAATCTGTACTCATCAACGTGTGACTGTCCGTCATATTAAGTGTGACTATCACATTATAACTGTGTGACTCTTCACATTAACAAACCAACACAAAAAATGGATATCATCAAAACCTGTTCTCAGCAAAGTGTGACTGTCCATCATATTGGGTGTGACTATGACATTATAACTGTGTAACTCTCCAAATTAACAAACCAAAAAATAAAGAAAATCTTGCAATGATAAAGAATCCAACATAAATATTCAAAGATTGGATCAATAAAAAGAAACCCCATATCACACACTAAAAAATGAAAATCTTGCAACGCACGCATTCAACTCTGACCTTAATGAAATGTGACTTTTCTCAATAACGACTGTGAGTTTGAAGAACAACGACTGTGACTTTGCTCATATAACAGCATGGTTGTTAAAGATTAACACCCAAAAAAATACGAAAAACCAAACTGCAATACTCAACAAAAAAAAAGACAGTAATAAATATAACAATGATAAAGAAACCAACACAAAGAGGCACAAGACCATTATTAATGTGCAAAAAGAGGAACAAAACCATTATTAACAAAACAAAAAAGAGGTATATACTCATCTTACCTCCAACATGTTGATCGGAAATTTTCGAGCATATAATCATCGCATGAATCTTCGAGGAACAACACCATTGGAGCATGGAGATGTAGAGCAAAATACGAATTAAGGTTAAGTTATTTGTAAATTTTCGAGCATATAATCATCGCATGAATTTTCTAGCAAGTTTTAGAGCAAAATACGAATTAGGGTTTAGTTATTTTGAATGATAATATAAGTAAGGGGATGAATTTAGATTTGGGATGAATTTTGAATTTTAGAGAGAGGAAAATGGTGATAGATTGATGGAGAGGGAGTGAATTTTGATGATGGTAAAGCTGTGATTGCATGCTGCTGTTGCTGCTTTACCTCTGCTGAGTGCTGCTGTCAAGTACGCCTGTCAATCAGGCGTACCTCCTTCCTTTTTTTTGATTAATCTAAGCCATCCATCCAACCCAAATCAATGGCTAACAACACAACTCACCAACTTCCCAATCCACCACCAACTCTCTTGATTCCCTTTCTATATGTATATGTATATGTATGTATGTATGTATGTATGTATGTATGTATGTATGTATGTATGTATGTATGAATGTACTTGAATTTGGTCCATAAATGTGATGATAAACTGATGACGATAATGATAATGATTTCTGATAATTAAGTGCAAATGATTTGTTCAATGTTGTCTTCAATTTCATCCAAAAGAACACATATGTTGGAATAACTGAACATGAACATAGAGCAACTGATGTCTAATATTGGAATAGCTGAACATGAGGATTAGAGTAACCGTGATTCTGGAATAGAATAGTTTAACGTGAATAGTTGGATTATTTTGATGTCTTCCGTAGGTTTTCATTCCTATCCATTCTCGAGAGCACTTCATATGTGTTGTAATCAATTTCAAGGCCGAAACATTGGATTATCTTGATAACCTGACATCTTATTGGGACACTGATCTTGTTTCATACTTCGAACTACTTTGTAAATATGTTGTATGTATTTGCTATAAAATTTTTTAATATATATTTCATTATTCAGGACTCCTTTACTTTGTATATTCAGTAATACATTAAATGGATACTAACTGAATTAAGTTTCTATTAGGCTCTCTTATATGGTTCTTTTCTAAGTAGCAACAGTTTATCCATTGGACAAAAAGTGAAAAATTTCAAATGGGTAGTTGTTCCTTTACCTCAGAAAGAACCTTTTTAGAGAGATTTGGATTGTGGAGTATACTTGATTATTCATATGCTCTTATATCATGGATGTGTATTTACTTCATCTTTGGGAGACATGAAATCAAGAATTAGATATCGAGCAGAGATTGTTGCAGCCCTGTTTTTTAGTTGATGATAATCAGATTAGGGATGATATTCCACGTAAGTCAATCACTCCGTTCGGTAAGAGCAAAAAAAGATTGTTGGTGACCTTATCAAAATCGTGCAAACAAAAAGAACAGAAGGGGAAGTCTGGAACAACTGGGTCTCCAAGATCTAGTGCTCGCAAACCTGTCGATATTCAAATTGGAGACGGATTTGGGTGTATGTTAGACGTGGGTGAGAGTGATTGTAAAATGGTAATTGTCTCGTCACTTTTTAGAGGAGCTGAAGCGCATACGTTATCAATGCCATAACTAAAAAAAGAAGTACTTGACTACTGCTTCTTAGATGATTAGGCATATGAGAAAAGGTATAACTAGTAGGTAGATGTGATGCATGGTTTATAATTGTGCTTTTATAACTTGTCATTCAAACATCAATTACTCCAATTCATTACAGTAGTTATTCCAAGTCATTAGAGTAGTTATTTTAATAACGTTTTAGGATAACTATTCCAATTCAATAAAATAGTTATTCCAACATCAGTTACTCCAATTCATTAAAGTAGTTATTCCAAGGCATTACATAAGCTATTCTAATAATGGATTTGTATATGTTGTCTGATGTGATGCATTTTTTATAATTGTGTTTTTATAACTACTATTACTATTTGCCTACTGACCTTTTTTTTGTATGCGTAGTGAGGTTGTTTTCCATTCCGGAAATGTGAGTGCAACAAGAGAAGACCTTTGGTCAGCCCGCCACGATGTGAAGACCGAATTGTCCATCATCGAGCGTTGGTCAATTGTGCTAAACTACATGGAGAACATACAAAAAACATCACCAACCGTGATGTTTTTTGGGATTAGGCACATGGTACATATGTTATTCCAATTTTTTTAAGCAGTTATTCCTATGCATATATATAGTTATTCCATCCATGACCCTCTTATGAATCTTATGAATACTTTTGCTACTCTTATGAAAAAGGATCTACTCTTGAGTATGCTTGAGGATGAAAGTGAAGACTCACAAACGGATCCACGCATGGACAAATTAATGCGTTTGTGGGATGAATTCATCATAAAAAATCCTAGAGGGTGCATGTTGGGTGCGGAATTGGTTTTCATCCCACTATATCTTGAAGAGCACTACTTTTGTGTATGTCTGTGTATCAATTTTAAAACAAAAGAGGTTGAAGTTCTAGATAACCTGATACATGATAAATGGCATGAATCCATGTTCTTCAAGTTAGCAAAGCTTGCGGTTAGTATTCTTCTTCACGAATGGTTAATTGTGTACATGAACTTTCAAGTTGTGTTTTTTGTATTGAATGATTATACTTGTTTTTTCTTTCATTTTTTTTCAAAGGTGGGTTGCTGTCCGACTACTTCAAACACAAAAAGATACGTGGGGCTGTCGATATTGTCAAGTCATATGCTTAATTTGTATCGTCTTCCCTTCTTGCTTTTCTTGTTTTTCCTTAGTTTAATCGCTTTTAGAAGCGGTTTTGGTGCTACTAATGCCTTCTCTTGAGATATTTTGTGTTTCTAGGTTTGTATGGCAAGAACGCAGCTTTTGGAGCCCATTTCTACGTCGTAAAGACTTATTCCGAGTCACGAGATATCCATAGGACCAAGGAAAAGCATGAAGGAGTCGACCCGGGAAGCTACATGACCGTGTAGTAAGCCGTGAAGTAAAGACGAGAGGAGAAAAGCTACAACAGCAGCTCACGACCGGGATGGGGCCTTCTCACGATCGGGAAGCCTACATCACGGCCGGGACGGCCCTACTTCCTCTCACGCTTCGACGCTTCGCCTCTTTTATTCATGCAACCCTATAAATACCCCCCTCTTGTAATGTTATAAGCACGAAACCCTAGATAGAAAACTTTCATGATTAGCTTAATTTCTCCTAATCTTTTCTTAATATTCCTTTAATCTTAGCATAATCTTAGAAAGTTACTCTTATATTATTGAAATTCTTGAAGAATCTATGAAGATTGACAACCTTGGTGGATGTTTTTGGGTTTTTCTTATATACAAGTTTCAATCTTTTCATTCATCTTCTAGTTGGTATAATCCTTCTTCTCTTTTCTCTTAATCTTCCATTGTTAGTAAAGTTTCAATCTTTATCTATTGTTTATTGTTCATCTTTGTTTGTTCTTCATAATGAATGTTTTTCTTCTTATGTTAATTTCTCTAGTTTATGTTAGTTTTAGTTTAAACATGTGTGAGTATATTCTTGTGGGGTTAGTAGGGGGATAAGGTATTATTCATGAGTGATTAAGGTTGATTGTGGTTAAAGGTTGTATCTTTGTTGCTAATCTCTTGTCATGCATGTCATATGTTTGATGAAATGTTTGTTAGGGTGGTAGTGGCCAATACTACTCTTGCTTGTTTCTTCCTTCTTGTTGTATGCATGATTGGTGGTTGAGTCCTCATGGTTTGGGTAGGCTCTTGCATGAGTTTTCGGGTTCGTTCTTGTCGCGAGAGCGCAGGCATACCTTAGTGACTAGGTGACTTCTTTATCCTCGATTTTCCCACTAGCCTAATACACCTATGAACCCGACCTAATCCTCCAACCCTCCCTACTTTTCCCTCTATTGATTTCTTCTTCATCTTTGCCATTGTTATTCTTGTTTGTTGTTTTAATCTAGCCTTAGTTTAATCGTTTAGTTTATGTCATCGATCCTTAGTTCCTTCATAATCATAGTTTCTTTTCTTTCAATGTCTTAGTTTGTTTAGTCTTGTTTCATAGTCTAGTGATCATTTTAGTTACTCAATTCTCAACTATTCTCCTCCATTGTTTCCATGTGACTTAGTCTAGTCCTTAGGTGAACCGTAGTCTAACCCTTACCGTCTCTGTGGTTCGAACCGACTTACCCTAGCTACTAGTTAGGATTAGTTGGTTTATTTGGTGTCGGGATCCTCGACAAATCTCTCTATCATCAAGTTTGAAGTCGTCAACAAAAATTTCAATTGGAGTAAAGTTACGCAAGTCAACAAAAATGAGTCGGGTTTTTTCCTTATGTTGCACACATTATACTACGATGGGGATAATTCTCCACCATATGTCCACAAAAGAGCAAACAGGATTTTCTTGTCGATTGAAATGGTTGGAATCATGATCTTTTCTAATGTGAATGAGGAAATGACATCTTTGAAGACCAAAGTCAAAGATATCTGTGATGATAAGGACAACATCCACAAGGCTGTTTCGAGAATACGTGTTGATCACCGTGTTGGAACATTGAGACCAAAGGCGGCACAGATTAATTCTCAAAAAAAAGGAAAAATTAAATCACATGGAGAAGTCGTAGAATAAATTGTGAGCAAATTGAACAAATGGATAACATCAACTATTATTGGTTCACAGATGCGGTCCGTTGGGGTTTCAATTTTGAGCTATATTCATATTTCTCAGGCAAGTTAGCTTTGGTCTAGCTGTTTGTTTTGGTTGACTGTATTTCTTTTGCATTCATGTGTTTTTATTGCAGTTTAGCCTTACTGTAGACCGAGCCACTCAAATACCGTACATTCATCGCAGTTATTACTATAAGAAGCACTTGATATTTATTACTCCGTACTCAGTAACTGTTTCGACACATGAATTGAATGGAAGTCCGTGACTTGACTACTTTAGTAGCGAATCGAGGTCGTATTGACATGTAGTACGAACATGACTACTTCAAGAGGACTATTATTGCCCAGTTGTCCGTCAAACATAGTTAGTGTATGTATAAGCTCCCCTAGCGGTATTTTCTTGAATTACGAGGGGTTTGTGCGACACCAATTGCAATTTCAAGTGTTTAAGCTCTACTTTCTCTTTCGTTCCTTCTACTTGTACATTCTTATTCAAATAGAGCATAAGATTCGCAAAATCGGTAGGCTAAAACGAATAAATAATACCAAGTATTCCAAAAGTTAACACCAAGTATTCCAATGCTTAAAATAAGTTACTCCAACATGTTTTCATGGTTACTCCAACAATCATTCAAATTATTGATTGAATCAATCAATTATTCGTCTTCAATTACTCTAATGTCATCATTGTTATTTCAATGCTTACAAGCAGTTATTCCAAGACATAACACCAAGTATTCAAAGAGATAACACCAAATGTTCCACCTTTTATAACATCGAGTATTCCAAGAGATAACACCAAGTATTCTAATGCTTAAAAGCTGTTACTCCAACATGTTTCACGGTTACTCCAACATCTATCCAAAAATTATAACACCAAGTATTCCAACTATTATAAAATCAAGTATTCATAGACATAACATTTATTCAATAAATTATAACATGAACTATAATATGCTTTCATGTTCTACACTTGTACTAATGTCTTCAACGTCATGTAGTCCCATCCTTTTGACTGAGTCGTAAAGATTTCTGAGGGGGTCCTACACACACACAACCTTAAGTACTCCAATATTAATGGTTAATTATTCCAAGCACATTAACTCCAATACATACATGTCGCTCTTTCTTCTTCCTGTGCTCCCTCTTCTCTGTCTTTTGTGTCATCTTCTATGTCCACTTCAGCATCGTGATCCACATGTTCCACAAATGGATTTGGACAGTTTCATTTATCTTGATTTGCCATTTTTTTGCAGTTCGCACATAACCTTTTTCGCTTTTTAGCATTCACAATGCTTTGATTTCGATTTGATAGAAGCCTTTTTCCCGTCCCCTTATTCTTTGAATGCTTTGGAGGAAAAATTTTAATTTCGGATGAGGAACAGTAACCTAACAACATCTCGATTTCCTTTTCCTTGTTCGTAGGTTGCTCCTTCGGAAGCAAATTTTCCCTGAATTGCCTCAACAACTTAGACAGTTCCTTCATCGTCTCGGTAGGCATCGAGGTAAGAACACCAATGGTGGCATAAAACTCAGACCAAACTGTTGACATCTCCACTTTGCTCATATCAGTGGCGTTGAAATTCTGAATTAGGACGCCATTTACATCATAAAGCAGTCTTCGGTAAGCATTTTTCGTCCACCTTGGTAGTATGTACTGCTCAGGTATAGTCTCCACTTGACCAGACAAAACATAAATGACATGTCTACAAAGCAACCCTTTCATTTCAAATAACTTACATGAACATGTTGCATCTTTTGTTTCATTATTGTACACAACTTAGACAATCTTATGCCTAGCAATATCTTCGATGTCAGCATGCAAAACGTTCTCTGTCATCGGGATATTATTAATACAACAAGAACAAATGGATTCAGTTACCTCACGTTGGAACTCATAAAATATAGTGTGCGTGTAGACTTTAGTTGCATGAGTCTCGAACATTAATGGAGTCAAAGTTTGAGGCAATGAACTGTCACTCTCTCTGTTAAGAGACTTTTGATTGTATCTTTGTTGATCCATTGCACTTTGGAACCTCAACCAAAATTCCACAAGTGTTCCATGTATTCCTTCAAATCTCTTAAAGTAACTATTTTCACTTTCCGATCGCTGGGTTGTTCTCAATAAGCAATCTAATGGAAGAATCTGTTATTCAAGAGTCATAGTCACTCGCTTATTCAGTTACTCTACTTCATTTATTCAGTTATTCCAATCCTTTTCAAGAGTTATTCCTATATTAGAAGACAGTTACTTCAACATGTTGCTATTGGAAGACATTTATTCTTAATAATTCTAATCTGAATCAATTAAGTTGCTTTAATGTGTTGTTATTCCAATGTTGTTATTCCGAGATTCATATACTCAAGTACTCCAACTACTCCAACGTATATACTCAGTTACTCCAATAACACATATATTCAATTACTCCAACAAATATATTCAATTCTGATTTATACATGTTCAGCTATTCCATTTCAGAGTCACAGTTACTCTAATGCCCATGTTCAACTATTCCAATATTAGACATCAGTTACTCTATATTCATGTTCAGTTATTCCAACATATACTCAAGTATTCCAATTTCTCCAACATATATACTCAGTTACTCTAACACATATATTCAACTATTCAACGAGTATTTTCAATTCTGAGTTACTCTAATGCTCATGTTCAGTTATTCCTATATTAGATATCAGTTACTCTATGTTCATGTTCAGTTATTCCAAAAAAATAACGTACCTACAAATAGAGGAATCGAATTTACTTGTCACTTTTTTCCATGATATGCCAATTGCATAAACGATGTATCGCTGTCTTGAAAACCTGAGCTATGGCTGCCTTCATTCCAGGGTCTTGATCAGTGATAAAACAATGAGGTTCTTTATTACCCAGGCAATCAAGGAACTTCTCAAACACCCATTTGAAAGACACTTCATCCTCATGTGCAAGTAACGTAGAGGCAAAAGTCACTGACTTTTTGTGATGGTTTACCCCTGTGAAAGGAGTAAACACCATAAAATACTTGTTGGTACCATAAGTGGCGTCGTAAGTT
Source organism: Agrostemma githago (assembly GCA_958450325.1). Taxonomy (NCBI): domain Eukaryota; kingdom Viridiplantae; phylum Streptophyta; class Magnoliopsida; order Caryophyllales; family Caryophyllaceae; genus Agrostemma; species Agrostemma githago. The sequence goes on along the minus strand of OY288244.1, from coordinate 33,337,917 downwards.
ACAACGTCTACGAACATAAAGTACTTCATCCTCACCTGCCCATCTGCTCAAAATGCTCTGGAGAAATGATTGTCTTCATCGGTGTGGTAAGCAAAGTAGAAGCTATCATCGGTTTTCTTATGGGTTTCAAGATAGTGAATGAACATATCCGCATCGCGGTCACCAATGTAGAGCTTGATGTGTTTTAGAAAGTTCTTAAAATCTATGAGAGATGCTCCAACATTTTCATACCTATTCGCATTGATGCTCATCAATCTAAATGTTTACGTAGCACCTATGTTCAATTTTGCATTGTTAACAATTGTTTGCTTATGATAAACAGTCATGTTTCTTGAAAGCTTTTAGGATTCTCTATCCTTCATCGGACAAAGCATATGGTTATGTGCTTCAAGAAACTGATCAATCTTGAATCCGTTTTCAAAAGATACTAACCGTATCTTTGCCTTACAACCAACTCGAGCAACCCTTCGCTTTAGTGGTGAACTAGTTTTGGTCTGAGAATGGCTCTTCTTTTTTTTCTTTTTTCTTTTTTTACTTTTCCCAATAGGGTTGGACAATTGTTCGTCTTGCACCTTTTCAACGGTAAATTCTGCAGAAACCGTCTTTTTAGATACTTCTGTAGTCTTCTTTCGATCTTCTTTAAAACCTTGTAGGTTACATACTACAGTCTTCTTATATAATTTCGTACCACCACGGAACCATACTTTCGTATGCAACCTAGGATCAAAACTACACCTAAGGGAATACATCTTATAAAAACTAATTCATTCCTCAAGTGTTCGGAAGCATCTCCCTATCTTAGGTGTGAGCTCATCTTCTACTGTCCTTGTCCAACTATCGCTACCACCCGGAGTGTAAGTCAAGCTTAGAGAATTGGTGCTATTTTCAATAGTTGGTGTTGTCATAATGGGAGCATTGTTTCTAACTTGAGTATGATTGCTATCAATGGATTGAGTGTCTTCTGTAAACATATTCAAGTACTCCAATATTCAAATTCAATGACTCCAACACATATATTCAACTATTCCAACACTTATTGTTTTGGTAAAAATTTACTGGGTTTACGATTTTGGTTGCGGGTTAAAGCGATTGGTCTATGAGCGTGGGTTAACGAAATGATGACGAATCTAGCGAACGAAGATCGAGGAAAGAAAAAATTGACACACAGAATTTTGGTGACGCGGAAACTCGATGTGGGAAAACCCGTGGGGGGAGTCGGAATCCCTCCAAGATTTTACTATGAAGGGGAAAGAACGAAGAAGGAAATACAAATACAATAAATTTGACTATAATTTTGACTATGATTGATTGTGAGTACGTATGCTTGAGATGGATGTGCTCCAATGAATCCTTTTCCTTCTTCCTGTTTTTCCTTTTATACTATTATTGACCGTTATCTTCACCCATCCCTGGGAATCTTGGAATTCAATCCCTTTTATTGCTCTTGATTCCTTGATTACCATTACAACCGTTACATTTAGCTCCTCCTTCTCCTCCTGGTCAGCAGGAGGGTTTCCTGGTTTATAGAAGTTACTATTGCCTCCTCTCTCTTGTATGGGCTAGGTTCCTCACTTTGTCTGCTGGGCCGGTTTGGTTGTGTGGCCCACAGTCTCATTCACTCTTATGCTTTGCTCAACCCATCATTATGTATTATTCCGGGTTTACTTGACTTGACGACTTTCGATTATTTTTGACTTCCGTCTTTTAGTCTTCGATTTTGACTTTTATTTAAGGACCTTTGCTCCTTTTGTCGTTGACCTTTGACTCCTGACTTTTTGACTGTCCACTCGTATTTTGCCACGTGGTATTCCGAAGGCGCAAATTTTTGGCACGAACAAATGCCCCCAAATTTCTGACTAAGGTCATCTTAGGCGGGAATTTCCGTTCACTTGGGTCGTAGACGGTTTGCGTGATGATTGATTCTTTGATCCGACCATTCGACCTAAACCCGAAGCTGATGACATTCCGCAATTTACTCTATCCTTCCACAAGTGGTCCTTCCTCTCCTCCCCCAGAAGGAGAAAAAAGAAGAGTCTGGTGAGAACATGTCTTCGGGCAAGATACGTTCATGCTTGGCTAGGTTTACTTGACCTCAGATTTTCCTGGTACTCATTTTTGCTTGCTCCCTCCTTCTGGATCCGCTAAGCCTCGTGACCCTAGAGCAAGTTGTGGCTGTTAGAGGGTGGGCCGTTGCTACTAGGGTGGCCTCCAGGTGAAAAGTTGGTTCTGCTTCTACTGGCTTTGTTGGTTCTAGGAGGAGGCGCAACTCGTTCCCTCTCTTAGAAATTACTCTTGCAGAAAGTGAACCCCCTGTGGTAGATCTTTCTGAGCCTCACTCTTATTCTACCCCCAGATTCATTGAAGGTGTTCCTGCTGAAGTGGTGCTCAAATTTCCTGAAGGCTTCGGTACGGACATGGCTCTTCTGGACTAGATGCTACGTCCTGGTCCCAGGTCTGTGCTAGAGAACAGTTCTCTGGAGGAGTTGGTTTTGGTTCGCGGATTGCTGGCGGAGGAATCTGGCAAAAAGCTTAGTGTAGATCTGGTGGAGGCAAGGAGTGAGCTTGCCCAGGCCCTGGATGCCAATTCTTCCCAGTAGGGGAAGAGTGCTGAGCTGAAGAAGACTCTGAGGGAGGCTCTTGCTTGGTAGGATCAGTATAACAAGGTTGAGGCGCCTAACTCTGATGCTTTCTCTTACGTGAAAGCGAAAGATCTGAAAGAGTCTGTCGATTCTCCTATTGCTGACCCGGAGACGGATGGGCCAGAGAGTGTGGACCAGAAGGATGTCGTTGATGATCCTGGGAGAGGTTCTGCTGCTGTTCATCAGAGACCTAGGTTCCTGCAGGAGGATACGCTACAATTCCGCCTCCACCAGAGGAGAATGTCCAGGCTGTGGACCAAGTTCTGCTGGAGTGATGCTACTCCTCTTTTGTTGTACTCTGTTTTCGGCTTGTGAACCCTGTGTGGTGTAAACTTCTGTTAGTGTTTGCAAAATATTCTGTAGTACCTTTGTCTTTGCTAAGGGGAGCAAAGTGTCTGTTGAATACTGTGGCACTCTTATGTTTCACTTTTGATCGTAATCGTTTGCTTTTGATCGTGACGGTTTTCGTTTGATTGTAATCGTTTGTTGTAGTTTTGTCATACTACCTTCTGTTGTATGCATGCCTTGTGTTTGTATGGTCGACCTTTGATATAGTGGTGGCCTGGGATTTAGTTCGCCCACTCAGTCGGAGGTTCCACGCTTTGCGTGGGTACTAAGTGGCGCGGGAGACTGTAATGTCCCGGTTGTAGGCACTTAGTCACAGACGCACGCCTTCTGTAGAAATTATACACTCTACCAGATTAGATACCAGCCCTTAGTTTGGAAAACTGATGAAATTTGGTAGACACAGAAGATGCAACGTTTGAAGGTATGTGCAGGGGGAAGTTAAATTATGAAATCAGAAGAAAATCAAATTTTGAAAATAAAAGGAAAATAAAATTTTGATGCAAAAGAAAATTGAATTTTGAAAAATGTATGCAAAAGGAAAATAAAATTTTGACGATATGAAAGGATAGAGGGATACTTGAAGATGGGACATCTGACTTATTTTGCGAAAAGCAAAGCAGGCAAAAGGGAAGTTTAAATGTATGTTTACAAAGTTTGATAGGATTGAACCTGGGTTCTGGTGGAGGTGTATCTGGCAGAATGGATGCCATGTTTCTGGCGGCAGTGGCCTATGTTTCTGGCGACAGTAGCCCATGTTTATAGCGAGGTTAGCCCATGTTTCTGGCAACGTTGGCACATTTAAAAGAAGTATTTTTTCAAGTGTATAATGTTCCATGGTTTTTTGATGATTTTCCCCTCCATGGTCATAAGTCGGTAGGCTTCGTTCCCAACCACCTTCTCCATTTGGTAGGGTCCTTCCCAGTTGTAAGCGAACTTTCGTGCCCGCTGGTTCCTGGTGTTCTGGAAGACTTTTCTGAGGACTAGGTCTCCTTCTTGCAGGACTCTTACTTTGACATTCCTGTTATAGCTTCTTGCGACTGTCTGCCTGTAGAAGGCCATCCTTATTTGAGCATCGGTCCTGAGCTCATTTATAGTATCCAAGCTACTTGCCATCTTCACCTGGTTCCTGTCTTCTGTTATGCAGCCGTATCTGTGGGTAGGCACTCTCACTTCTGAAGGGATGATCGCCTCAGCACCAAAGACCAAGCTGAAAGGCGTTTGTCCTGTAAAACCACCTTGGGTATGGTTCTGTCAGACAATAGCACCAAGGGGAGTTCCTCTGCCAATCTGTCCCCTGCCTCCTCCAGTCTTCTTTTCAGGTTGTCTATCAGAATTTTGTTGCTAGATTCCGCCTGACCATTAGACTGAGGGTTTCTAGGGGTAGACTTGTTTAGTGTGGTGTTCCACCTGGCGCAGTGGGCCTCCATGTTGTTGCCAATAAACTGGGATCCGTTGTCGCAGATGATTTCTGAAGGAATGCCAAACCTGCAGATAATGTTACGTTTTATGAAGGATATAACCTGTTTTTCAGTCACTTGAGGGAATGCTTATGCTTCTATCCACTTGGAGAAGTAGTCCGTCATGGCCAACATGAAGACTTTGTTTCCCGGAGCTCTTGGTAACTTGCCAACAATATCCATCCCCCACTTCCTGAAAGGCCAAGGAGAGATTACTGGATGCAATGGCTCTGCCGGCTAGTGGTTGACTGGTGCGTGTCTTTGGCAGGCGTCACATTTTTTTACGTACTCTATAGTATCTTTGCGCATTGTTGGCCAATAGTAGCCCTGGCGGAGTACCTTGTTGGATAGACTCTTGCCCCCTGCATGATTTCCATATTCACCACTGTGGAGGTCATGCATGACGACTTTTGCCTCCTGCTGACCCAAGCACCTCAGGTATGGTCCAGCAGTTGACCTTTTGAACATGACGCCATCGATGAGGGTATATCTGGATGCCTTCATCCTAAAGCTCCTAGCTTCGTTCTTGTCTGCTGGCAGGATGTCGTCCTGTAGCCATTCCTGGTAGGGCTTCCTCCAGTCTGAGATTTCCCCTTGGTCTGTGGTGGTACTAAATACTCCTGCCTCTTGCTGCCACCAGGTCCTGTCTTTGCCTCCTCCAGATGCTTCTTGATTTTTCTGGATTGCTGGCTCCAGGACGTGGACATTGGGTATGGTGGAGACCATCCCAGGGTTGAATGTTGCTCCCTGGGTTGCTAGGGTGTCTGCTTCTGCATTCTGGTCCCTTGGGATCTGGCTGACTGAAAAGGCTACAAATCTGAGGGACAAGTCTCTTTCTACTTCAAGGTATGCCATCATTTTTGAGTCCGTTTGCTGCATATGAGCCGTTCATGTGGTTGAATATTAACTGTGAGTCACTGTACACTTTCAGGTGTTTGATTTTGAGGTCTAGGGCCAACTGGAGACCCAAGACTAGAGCTTCATATTCTGCTTCGTTGTTTGTCCTCCGGAACTCGCATCGTACCGCCTGGACTATGAGGTCCTCTTGAGGAGACTTGAGAACCAACCCTGCTCCAGACCCCCTCATGTTGGAGGCGCCATCTACATTCAACTTCCATACCTGTTCACCCTTGTCTTCTTCCAGGAGAAGGATGTCTTTCTCTGCCTAGGTCTGCAGTGCTGGGCTGAAGTCGGATACCAAATCTGCCAACGCCTGGGACTTTATTGCTGTTCTGGGGACAAACTTCAGGTCGAAGTCGCTCAAGTGCATGGACCACTTGGCCATCCTTCCTGACAACTCAGGTTTTCTCATAATAGTTTTCAGTGGGTAATTCGTTATTACAGAAATAACATGTGATTCAAAATAAGGCCGCAGTTTTTACGATGCTGTAACAAGCGCAAGTACGAGTTTTTCAAGAGATGTGTACCTGGTCTCTGCAGAAAGCAGAGACTTACTCACATAATAGACTGGATGCTTTCGCTCCCTCGTGTTCCCTCACCAGTAATGCACTAACTGCTACCTCGGTTACTGACAGGTACAGGAAGAGAGGTTCTCCAGGCTCTGGCTTGGACAGGAGTGGTGGAGTACTCAGGTAGTGCTTCAGCTCATTGAATGCTTTCTCGTGCTCCTCTGTCCAATCAAACCTTTGTGTCTTCTTCAGGATGTCATAGAACAGCCGACATCTATCTGAAGACATGGAGATAAATCTGTTCAGAGCAGCAATTCTTCCAGTCAGCCGTTGCACGTCTTTTGGCTTCTGTGGGGTCTCCAGCTGGAGGATGGCTTTAATATGCTCTGTGCTGGCTTCAATTCCCCTCTAGGTCACCATGTACCCCAGAAACTTCCCACACGACACTCCAAACGTTCACTTCGAAGGATTTAACTTCATCTTGTATTCCCTCAAGGTGTTGAAGGTATCCTCCAAGTGTGTTGTATGTTGTGAAGCTTGCTTTGACTTGACGACCATGTCGTCAATATATACCTCCATTGTGTCCCCAATCTGCCTCTTCAACATCTTATTGACTAGTCCCTGGTAGGTGGATGGATCTTGATCTGGTTGTGCCCACTCCATGCATCAAGAAAGGTTAGCATCTCGTGGCCTGCTGTAGCATCTACCATGGAATCTAGATGTGGTAGGGGGAATGGATCTTTCGGGCATGCTTTGTTCAAGTCGGTGAAATCGACGTACACCCTCCACTTGCCATTCTTCTTTGGGACCACCACCACGTTAGACAGCCACTCTAGGTACTTCACCTTGTAGACACCCACATTTGGCCGTTAGGTGTCTATAGCAGTTTCCAAAAAACACCCGATGATGATCGGACGCAAACGTGTTTCTACGCGCTCGGATATGGGCTCGAAATCATTAGTTTCTGGCTTAGGCCATTTACGGGGTACAATCTCACAAAACCGACCTCAAATTCAGGCCCAGTGGGTCGTTTCCAATCAAATAAGACTAATTTAGGTCAAAACCAACACCGGAAATAAAACCGACTTTTAGCGACCCACAAAAATGCCCAAACTCGAGGTCCATAAAACGAACCCTTGCGCCTCAGCTGACCCACTCGATCGAGTGTCAGCACACTCGATCGAGTGGGCCCTCAAACTGGCCCATCTGCGGTCACTTGGGCCACTCGACCGAGTCAGGGGGCTACTCGGTCGACTAACTCTAGACGGGGGTGCATGGCAACATCTATATAAACACCCTCTTGCATGCACAATTGAAGACTTTTTTTACCTACAATTTTACAACCTACACCTTGCACAACTTTTACACATCCTAATCAACCCTAATCAACCCCTCTACAACCCTAATCTTCGCCCATCACAATTCATCCTCTTCAACCTTAAACCCTAGCATCTAGGAACCATAAACCACCATAACTCAATTTACATCAACCTCGATTCTTCCGTGCCAAAGCCACAACTAACCAGATCTATCTGAGACTAAGAAACATGTAGGTTGAGGGTGCAAATCCCGTTCTTTTCCCTTCTCTTCTGTCTCGCGTCGTCCGTCGTTGTCGTTTTTTTATTTTTGTCACGTCTCTAATATCGATAATAATCCCTAGTATAAAATACTAAAATACTTGCTAATTCGTGTCGAATACGAGGGATGACGGGATAAGAAAATCCGAATATTACGAGGATATCGTACCCAATGTTGACGGTCGTTTATCCCGACACCCCGAGTATTTGATTGTTGAAGCAAGTCAACATAAATAATCGTTTTTTAATCCGTTGCGTCGCTGGTCACGTTTTTTTTATTCGTGTCGAAATCATCATCATTCATCGCGTCTTCATCAATTTCAAAACTATTTTTTTAAAAACTGAAACACCCCACATTGAATGAAGAGGTCCTATTTACGAGCTTTGCTTAAAGGGATTTGAAGTACTACACATACCAACAAAGTGCACTTTCTTTTCTGGTCATCCATGCAAAAGAACCCCGCAGTTAAGCGTGCTTGGCTGGGAGCAATCTTAGGATGGGTGACCTCCTGGGAAGGTTTCCAGGATGCACATGAGTGAGGACAAAATGCGCTGGAAAGGACTCGTGTTGGTCTGTGAGACTAGTACAAAGCCTGACGAGCTACCGCGGTTAACATTTCCGGTCGCTTTCTAATGCGCTGGAAAGGACTCGTGTTGGTCTGTGAGACTAGTACAAAGCCTGATTGGGCCGGGGTGTTACAAATGGTATCAGAGCAACCCTGCGACCGTGCATTTGGCACCTAGCGGGGGTGGATTCTGGGTCAGCGGTTATGCTGCCTGGCGCAACGAGGACGTTGCGTTCTTCAAGTGGGAGTGATTGAAACACCCCACATTGATTGAAGATGTCCTATTTATGAGCTTTGTTTAAAGGGATTTGAAGTACTACTCATATCAACAAAGTGCACTTTCTTTTCTGGTCATCCATGCAAAAGAACTCCGCAGTTAAGCGTGCATGGCTGGGAGCAATCTTAGGATGGGTGACCTCCTGGGAAAGTTTCCAGGACGCACATGAGTGAGGACAAAATGCGCTGGAAAGGACTCGTGTTGGTCTGTGAAACCAGTACAAAGCCTGTCGAGCTACCGCGGTTAACATTTCCGGTCCTAGGATTGGGCCAGGGTGTTACAAAAACACTTTTTAATTAGAGTCGAAACCCGTTGATGCGGATCCGACATCATACAATCTGCAAGGATTTATTACGATGTCGGGATGCGGAGGGAATCAAGTCGTGTTTTTTTTTTAATTCAAGTGTCCATCTATTAGATTCGATACCAATTCAAAAGTTGGATCTCGAGTTTAAATGATTTAGTCAACAAATCCAACTAATACGATATTCATTGAAGCTAAAATAGTTGTCACCTAATTCAATAGAATTAATACGACATTATAAACGCAGAGATTATTCATATCGTTTTAGTCTAATTTAAACGACTTACAAAATCCTTTTTTAAAGCTTCGCTCCAAATATTCGATATCGATTTCATAATCGAGCATAGAATATGTCGAGTATTAAGAAGTTCAGGTCGAGTATAAATCTCATTATATTTTTACGCGACCTAACGAAACGACGATTTTTAAACACAATATCAATTCTCAAAAGCAAAACCGAAACGAACCCCAGTTCGTAAAGAAGTCACTCGACCGAGTGCCATAGGCCACTCGATCGAGTAACATCCAAAAATCGAGGCAGAACGGTCTTTTGAGGACCACTCGGCCGAGTCCCGCAATGACTCGGTCGAGTGGCGACCTACTCGGTCGAGTCCCTTCGTGACTCGGTTGAGTAGCACCTTAAATTGTGGGGCAGAGTACTTCTTTCGAGACCACTCGGTCGAGTCCCGCAATGACTCGGTCGAGTGGCCTTCATCACGTCAAAACGCGAGCCCTAAACATATTTCAAGCCTTGTCAAATATTTTTTTTATGACTTCGGTCAACACGTGTCAAGTCTATCACGTGTCATACAATTTTCCAAAATCATGCATCTTGTTGTTATATTATTCTATAGCATTCTATATCTCCTGCAAACCGTTATTATCATCGTTACTAATTGTTTGTTCTATTTTTGTTGATTTATTTCCGTGGTTTATTTTATTGTACTAAAATAAACCCGCACGCTAAATACAACTTTGACGTTAAACTTAGATGCATTAAATCGACATAGCAACCTGTTCAATTATTCACATGTTTAAGAAAAACAATGTTTGCATATCATTTCATCGTTCTACTAACGCGCGTATTCGAGAGTCAAACGGTATCTTAGTAGAGGCCGCTAATGTGCGGGCGGGGTTGGGTATTCTTTGTGAACTTCCCAACACGTACCCTCACCCCTCACTCAAAACCTCGGTTTCCGGATGCCCAAAACTGTTGGCGCACGAGGGTCATTCAATACACGGTATCTGATAATGTCTGTATCGGTATCAAATGCAAAGGGACGAACCCAATAAACTCTGACATCCGAATGGGCCATACTTTGTGCATGGCCCACTAAGATATAGAGTGGGTTCGAACGGGCCCAAACTCCCACAAAGTTCGGTGGCGACTCCACTTCGATTTAAATTTCAATTCGACCCATCTCATATGGAGATTCATTTGCCTCCCCAAACCCGCGCGTGGCCGTGTCGGGGTGGACCTATGTCATGTCCACACACCTCCCTGATTTTTCCCGCATCCAGCAGACTGACTGTCTACCTCCTGATTTATGACTTGATTTCTTTCTGGGGCAAACTTCCTCCTCTCCTGCTGGACTGGCTTGTAGCTGGGATCCACACTTAGCCTATGGGTTATAATGCTGGGGTCTATACCTACCATATCATCATGTGACCAAGCAAAACAATCCATGTTAGTTCCTAATAATTCAATGAGGTTTTGGCGAATACTACCTGTACACTCTGATCCGATCAACACCTTTTGCTCCGGGTGTTGCTTGTCCAAATTGACTTCATATACTTCCGCCTGAGGTGGTTCGACGAACCCCTGCAGAGGCAGGTGAAGGTTTTGTAATTGCTATGTTGGGGGACTCGTTGTCTTCTTAAGAGCCACCCTGTAACAATAATCCTTGGCCTCTTCCTGGTCTTCACTGATCTTCTGCACTCCCCAGGGTGTAGGGAACTTCAGACACTGGTGGTAGGTGGAGGTAATTGCCTTCATTTCATGGATCCAATGCCTTCCTAGAATCACGTTGTAGGTGGAGGGCCCATCGATGACTAGGTACCGCACTTGCTTATTCACTCCTCCAGCATAAGTAGGAATGGTGATCTCTCCCAGAGAGTGCTTGGTTTCAGCAATGAAACCTATCAAGGGCACCGCCTTCATGGTTAGATCCTTCTCGTTGAACCCCATGTTCTGGAGAGTTTCCAACGTGATGAGGTTTACTGAACTTTCGGTGTCCACCAGAATCTTCTTCACGGTGCAATTCCCTATGGAGAGAGTGCTTATCAAGGCGTGATGCGTGGTGCATTTCTGGAGTAGATCCTGCATCACTCTCATCAAAGGTGACGGCTGGGAGGTCTTTGCTACTGATTCTGCAGGAGTGCTCTGGCTTGTCTCCTCTAGCGTGAGAGGCATGTCTCTTGGCTGCTGAGTAAGTTTTAGCCCACATAATTCTAACCCTCCTGTGATCACATTGACAATTCTGGTACATACTGGAGGTGGAGAAGGCAATACTTGATCTGCTGCATTTATCCTGCTGGAGTTTCTGGATACGAGGTGGTTCAGGTTCCCCTGATCTTACTGGAACTTAACCTCTCTTCTGAGCTGGACACACTCATCGGTATGGTGTCCAATGTCGTCGTGGAATTCGCACCTTTTGCTGGCGTCCCTTCGGTCATTGGTGTACTCTTGTCTCCTGGGGCACCTGACTCTGCGTTCTAACTCCCTTAGAGCCTTGAGTACCCGAGCAAGGTTGGTAGAGAACCCATACTCACTTACTTTGCGTGGCAATCCTGGATTGTCCTTCTAGTCTTTCTCCTCGGAAACCTTGCTCACATTCCTGGCTTAGGGCTTCGATCTCTCACCCCTTTTTTCTGTTAGCGCCTTTCTGGTGACATGCTCAGAACCATATGTAGCTTTTCTGGGGCCTGAATCTTCTTCCGGCTACCATTGCCTTGGTATGCACATCCTCAAACGTGACACACGGGTACTTTGTGAGATCCTTGTACAGATCTGAGTCCTGGTGGAGCCCTTGGTGGAAGGCTTCTATGGCGGTGGGTACATCACATCTGAGGATGGTTACTTTCTCCTTGTTGAATCTGTTGAGGAAGTCGCGTGTGGATTCTTCGAACTTCTGCACCACCCGATACAAATCGGTTGTCTGCTTCTCTGGTTTTCTGCTGCTGGCGAACTGCTGGTTGAAGGTATTGACCAAGTCAGGGAAGGAGGTGATGCTTCGGTTAGGCAGACCGACGAACCAATGGAGGGCTGCTCCTGACAGAGTAGAGCCAAACCCTTTGCACATACAGGCTTCCTTCAGGGGCCCCGTAGCAGTCACCACCATCATCTTCTGCTTGTACTGGTTGATGTGGTCTAGGAGGTCTGCAGTGCCATCATAAAGCGTCATGGATAGTGGCACGAAGCCCTTGGATATAGCAACACAGACTGGATCATCGATGAAGGGTGAATCTGCGTAGCTGCCTCTAGCTGCTCTTTCCAGGGGGCGTGGCATTCCAGGAATCTTGTTGATCAGGTCTCTCAATTCCTTCTGTTCCTGGTATTGCTGATCCGCTGTGCTGACTGCTCCTGCAAGAGAGTTAGAAACAAGAGGAGAAAAGTTGAAAGGAGTACCCCCTGCACGAGGTCCTCCAGGGTGTTGACTGTTAGGAGGATGAGGTAAGCGTATTGCTGTTGTCGCGGATCCGGGCTGCCATCCTGATGCGTGCTGGAGTGGGACTCTGGGTTGCCAGGTTCCTCCTGGAAATGGGCTGTTGTCGGGAGTCACCATATGACTGGGGCTCCTTTCTGTCATCCAAATGCCCGCTGGCTAGGGGTAGGCGTTGCCCACGCTCCTCCTAAGGAATGATTGTTGGACAAGGTGGTCATCTCTGGCTGGGTCGCAGGTTGTCACTCTAGTGTCTGATGGACAGGGGTACCTGTGAAAGACAATGAATTAGTTTTTGACTTTCGATGCTGGAGAGAAGGTTACCTGCGGTACGAGATCTGCCGGGTGTGGAGCCATAGGTTTGGTAACCCAACCCTTGGGGTTCAACAACTGGGTCTGGTGGAACCAAACCTAGCTCCAGTCTGGTGACCAATTCTGAGGGGATTTCTCTGGTGGTCTTCCTGCTGGTCGCTGATTCCCAGCGGGTGCTGGGCTCTCCTCTAGGCATCAAGGACGGCATCTCTGGTGACGGCTGGACAGATACAACTGGAGTCTTGTCTGCTGTCGAGATTCGAGCCCTGATGTCTTGGTTGTCTTTCTGCAAGGTTTCTACTACCTGGCGCAGAGCGTTGATTCCTTAAAGCATGCTTTGCATCAGGTCTGGTGACCCCGCACCACTGGAAGCTTCTCCTACGAATCCTTCTAGAGTCAAGGTTCTTGTTGGTACGCTTTCCTTCCTGGCCTTGGAGGAGCTGGTGACCCCAGAGGTTTTAGGCGTCGGAGGGGGCCTAGACGCCGACAACGTGGGTTTCACCGTTTGGCTGTTGGGAATTGCCAGGGTAAGGGGCGTGAAAACTGGCTCCGTCGATCCTGGGGATGATTCTCCTCCAATGGGCTGAGTGGATGCTCCTTGACTGCTGGACGAACTTTGGTCGGATCCGGTCATGACGACATGAAATTGCTTCACGGTAAGATTTGGCTTATAGGAAATGATCACTTTTCCCCACGGTGGGCGCCAAATTGTTTTGGTATAAATTTACCGGGTTTACGATTTCGGTTGCGGGTTAAAGCGATCGGTCTATAAGCGTGGGTTAACGAAATAATGACGATTCTAGCGAACGAAGAACGAGGAAAGAAAAATCGACACACGGAATTTTGGTGACGCGAAAACCCGATGTGGAAAAAACTGCGGGGGGGAGTCGGAATCCCGCCAAGATTTTACTATGAAGGGGAAAGAACGAAGAAGGAAATACAAATACAAGAAATTTGACTATGATTGATTGTGAGTACGTATGCTTGAGATGGATGTGCTCCAATGAATCCTTTTCCTTCTTCCTCTTTTTCCTTTTATACTACTGCTGACCGTTATCTTCACCCATCCCTAGGAATCTTGGCATTCATTCCCTTTTATTGCTCTTGATTGCTTGATTACCGTTACAACCGTTACAATTAGCTCCTCCTTCTCCTCCTGGTCTGCAGGAGGGTTTCCTGGTTTGTTGGAGTGGCTTTTACCTCCTCTCTCTTGTATGGGCTAGGTTCCTTACTTTGTCTGCTGGGCCGGTTTGGTTGTGTGACCCACAGTCTCATTCACTCTTATGCTTTGCTCAACCCATCATTATGTATTATTCCGGGTTTAATTGACTTGACGACTTTCGATTATTTTTGACTTTCGTCTTTTAGTCTTCGATTTTGACTTTTATCCAAGGTCCTTTGCTCCTTTTTTCGTTGACCTTTAACTTCTGAATTTTTGACTGTCCACTCGTATTTTGCCACGTGGTATTCCGAAGGCGCAAATTTTTGGCACGAACACTTATATTCAAGTAGTCTACAAAATTCTGAGATTGAAATACTAAAGTACTCCAATTACTTCAAAATATATACTCAGTTACTCCAACACATATATTCAATTACTCCAACACATATTCAACGATTCAACACATATATTCAATTCTGAGTTATACATGTTCAGCTATTTTATTCTAGAATCACAGTTACTCTAATGCTCATGTTCCGCTATTCCAATATTAGACATCAGTTACTCTATGTTCATGTTCAGTTATTCCAACATATACTCAAGTATTCTAATTACTCCAACATATATAATCAGTTACTCCAACACATATATTCAACTATTCCAACACATATATTCAAGTACTCTATAAATTTTTTGATATTCATATACTCAAGTACTCCAACATATATATTCAGTTACTCCAATACATATATTCAACTATTCCAACACATATACTCAAGTGTTCATATTACTCCAACATATATACTCAGTTACTCCAACACATATATTCAACTATTCCAACACATATATTCAACTATTCCAACACATATATTCAAGTACTCTATAAAGTTATGATATTCATATACTCAAGTACTCCAACATATATATTCAGTTACTCCAACATATATATTCAATTACTCCAACACATATATTCAACTATTCCAATATATATATATATATATATATATATATATATATATATATATATATATATATATATATATATATATATATATATTCAACTATTCCAACATATATATTCAAGTACTCTATAAAATTCTGAGATAACCTTCAAGTTGATTCATGTTTTCTATGTTGAAATCGATATTTATCATAAAGAATTCTGGAGGAAATCAAAAACCAATAGTTAAAAAATGAATCCATGCTCAAAAACCGGATAAATTAACTTAAAAAACGAATAGGTATTAAATTATAACGACATTACCTTCATGTTCATCAACAATAGGTTCATGCTCGGTGGAATTCATGCTCATAAAAAACTAAATTTTGTAAAAAAACTTCTGAAAAATTGAATGAATTGAACGAATTTCTGAAAATTGAACGAATTGAATAAAGTACTCTCCATACAATTCTTACAAATTGAACGAATTTCGTATACAATTGAGCAATTTTCTGGTAAATTAGGATGATAGGATGAATTTTTGAGAGGAAATTTTGGGGTTTTTGGGAGGAAAATTGATGTAACCCTAAACAGAAGAGAGAGAAAGAGAGGTAGGTTGAGAGTTTTTTTGGGTTTTGTTATCTTCTGACGATTAATCTCAACCGTTGATCAAGATTAGATCAACGGTTCAGATTGTTAAGATATTTACACCAAAATTGGTGTTTACACCAGATCCCTCTTGTGTGTGTGTGTGTATATATATATATAGGTAGGTAGGTAGGTTCAGATGAGTCCTCAATTTATTTTAAGTCCTTGAGTCCTTATGTCAACCATTAGATCTAAAATTAATTGATGGATGTGAGTTAAAGAAACAAAATCCAATAAGAGTAGTTATTGACTTTCCTAAAACTAACTCTCTCTTTTCTCTCTCCTATCTTAAATGATTAACTATCTCTTTCTCTTTCCAATCTTACATTTAATTAACTATCAGTACTTTCAATAATCTTCTTTATGATCTTCATCTCATTTATATTCAAGTCATATAGAGTAACACATAACTCTACTAGAGTAACACATAATTCGGTTAAAGTAACGCACTTTACTTACTAGATTTATACATTAAAGTTGAATATTTCAAACTGAGATTGAATATTTCAAATAGAAATTGAATATTTTGAATTGAAATTACATATTTCTCTGATAGAGTTACACACTTTGTGTACTAGAATACCACGCATTGTACACTAGAGTAACACACTTTGCGTACTAGAGTAACCCACTTTATTTACCAGATTTATACATTAAAGTTGAATTTTTGAAACTGAGATTGAATATTTCAAATTAAAATTGCCTATTTTGAATTGAAATTACATATTTCTCTGATAGAGTTACACACTTTGTGTACTAGAATAACACACAATGTATACTAGAGTAACACACTTTACGTACTTGAGTAACACACTTTATTTACTAGATTTATACATTAAAGTTGAATATTTGAAACTGAGATTGAATATTACAAATTGAAATTGAATATTTTGAATTGAAATTGTATTTTATCTGATAGAGTTACACTCTTTGTGTACTGGAGTAACACGCTCTGTGAAATAGAGTAACACACTTAACGTACTAGAGTAACACACTTTATTTATTATATTTATACATTAGAGTTGAATATTTCAAATTGAAATTGAATATTTTGAATTGAAATTACAGTTACAAACTAATATTGAAGGAACTGTATATAAGGCGGGTGAGATGTGTGAGAGAAATTAATTAGATAAGAGAGAGAATAATGTTGACTAAAATAAGGAGAGAGATGAGGGTGTGATATTAACTGATTTATATCAATTAGTTGCGTGCTTTATTTAACTACTCAATCACAGACATCCATCTAACTCTAATCTAATGGACGTGGTGAGGACTTACAGACTCAATTATGAAAGGTGGACGCATCTGATCCTTCTATATATATATATATATCACACTAAATAAAAAAAAAAGGTGTACAAATGAGTATAAAGTACAATGAATCCTACCTCACACTTGAAATTTCACAATATCCTCATTGTGGGTTAGGATAGCTGGAACGGATGAAAACCATGAAGAATTCAAATGATGGAAGGTTTTGCTCAGTAAATGAGGGTCTTAGAGACGTGTGAGGGGTACCTCCCTTTGATACCTTGAAAGTCGTGTATCGATAAGACTGTGGCTTGGTGCTCATCCCTGCATAGCAACTGATCGTGCATTCATCTAACTAATGTACCTGCATACTCAAGTATACACAAAAACAATGAAAACAAAGAAAATCGGGGAAGACTAACAAAATGTTAGCTAAAACAATATGTACAAAGGGATATTAGAAATGCAAACTCAACAACCGGAGCCGGATGCTCCACTGCACCTCGCCTCAAGCCTTCTCCTTCTTTCCTATCTCTCCCTCTGAACGCTACGTCTGGCACGTTTGGTCTCTACTCGCTCTTGAGAAAAGGAAGGAATCACACCCTGATTCTGGTTCAGGTACATCTGATAGAATGAGGCATTCATCTTGAAGAGTGCTTCCTTAGCTGTCGTATCCTCATATGAGTTCCTGGTGAGCTCATAGTAGCGGCCATCCTGAACAGTCTCGTAACCAACCTGCCTAAGTATCAAATAATCTAATCAGTTGGCAAGATCCTAGTCCCTCCACTCTGAAGAAAAGTAGAACTGACAGAACTCTCCATGAAAGGTGGTGCTCTCGTGCTGCTGCTGAAGCTGATGCTGTAGAATATCGTGGCTTGCTAAGCGTAAAACTAATCAATGGAGATCCTGTGGTGGCTCTACAAGGATGTGGCAAACTCTATAGACCGGATATCAGAAGTGCCGATCCAATCTAAGGTGTGATAAATAAATGTCGGCATGTGATCCTATCAAATCGCCCTGCGCCAACATCCTACATCAGAACATCATCCTGACGTTGGCGAGAAGTTGACCCCTGACCGGTCTGTTGAACAGATTGTTTGTCCATAGGTGGGATCACCACCTACTAAACCTGGATTTCAGCGGGATCCAGGGGACAGTAAAATTCATCAAGGGAGTTGCCAAAAGGCAAGTGCTGGCCAAAAGCTCGGGGAAGTACGAGGTATGGCCTCGCTGAGTGATCGAGCCTATTATGCACTAATCCACATACTAGATGAATGTCGATAAGAAATAGGGTTATTTCATAACAATAATACCAACTATATATGGGGGTGCTTCTTATCTTAATACCAACTATACGTAATCTCATTTTATTATGAATTATCCCCTCATTAATCTCTCGTTATAACAAGCTACCGGCTACTTGATGAGCCAGTTCCCTTCTCCTTTTAATTTCTTTTTGTATTAAAGTCCCTCCTCCCACCATCCTCTTTACACTTCCTCCCTCATTACTATGTACTCTCCTCTCGCCATTGCTTTTCTTAAATTTTCTGAAATTCAGTAAATAGATTGGAGCATCTTACTTTGAAATTGTGGTAAATAGATTGGAGCATCTTAGCTGACGTTTGCAAAAAAAATATCTGACATTTGAAGGACACAAATTAGAAGAGGATCCAGATGAATAACTACATCTCATTGTGTCAATGAGATTTTTGAAGGTTGATAATGGACGATAACTTTTAATTTGACGAAGATAAAGGGGATGAAGAAGAAGAGGCGCACCAAAACCTAGCAGGTCACAATTACCTATATTTACAGGTAAAAAAAGGCGTTGATTATAAAGAGAGGTTAATGAGGAGATGATTCATATTAAAACGAGATTACGTATAGTTGGTATTAATATAAGAAGCACCCCCATAGTTGGTATTATATATTGTTATGAAATAACCCGAATAAGAAATAAGCATTAATGCACGCCATTTAAACCAATTCAGATTAATAACATGCAAGATGCAAACGGAATTAGGCTCAAACATGTATGTGATGTTAATGCAAGACATTGAGCATGAAATAATCGGCACATCAACAATCAAATGAGAATGGAGAGGCTGAAAGGTAACCAAAGAATCGTATAAAGGTTGAGTTACAAATGAACTAGGGGTAGCAAGATGTCAAGAGGAAAATCGTCACCTCCCTCACCAACATACTCATCACTCACAACAAGTGACTCTCCGCCTAAGCTCACGTCCTAAACATCATATTCCTCATCGGAGTCTCACTCGGCCATAACTCCATACTTCATCTCCCCTGCCCTCATAATCTTCATCAAAAGTGTCATAGGAGATAGAATCCTTACTCAAATGATCGCAACTAGGTGAGGTATCACTAATGGTGGAATGGGTCTCGGTTGATAAAAAGTAAGGATTATGGAATTGGGACAACTCGTATCACCACTAATGTCAATGTTGTATTCTTGAAAGATATGACTCGAGACGGATTTACTAGGAAGAGCGGCCTCCAAAATCCTAACAAAATCACCCGAAGTTGCCTCAACACTAGGGGTAGTCTCAACAATTGTCTCACAATGAACCATGGACTCTTCCCATTGCGCCATGATTGCATCAATCTCATTAAGCCTAGCCTTTGTAATCCCCTAGAAACTCTACCGCAATACAGTGGCGGAAACACTGTAGTATTGATATTAGAACACACTGACAAACTATATCTTATTAAAAGAATTGGTAAGTCGATACAAAGGCCTCTTTTTACAAAAGGGCTAAAAGGAAATTTTCTAAACAAGTTTATACAAATCCATAAATCGTGAACGAAGAAAGAGTAGGATCCAAGCTACTCGCTAGCTCACACCCAGAACCCAGGAGCAAATACTTGTCATGTTATAAACATAACTGCCACGTCAGTGGGGAGTAACTCAGACGTTCTCCCAGCCATAATATACCATATGGAAAAATAATAGTATTACTATATCAAAATATTTAAAAGAGAAAACATTAAAACGATATAATAAAAATAAGTTCTCAGTGAAACTTAAAGCATTTGCAAACCTGCAAGTCAAAAATCAATCGATTATAATAATATTCAAAACTGGCATTATGGAAATTTGATCAGTGTGCACAAGGCTAGATTTTCACTAGGATAATACTGGAAACTAGTTTCGAGAACTGTAAACTTAACTCAAAACAGAATCCAGTCTCTAACTAGGAAACTCAACTATAACAGGACTGCGTGCAGCGAGGTCCTAGTTTAAGTGGTATACACCCCTCCTGGATAGAAACCATATCCAGTTCAACCCGACGTGACTTACACGATGCGATATCTAAGTTTAAGGGCACAATGCACACTCTCCTGAAAACAAACCATGGTCAGTTCAAAACCAATGTGCCCATAAAGACACATCAGCCTTACAGTTGATGGCAAAAACGTACATTCCAGACTATATTACTCTAACACCACACTTGTCTTTATTTTATAACTCCAAAACAACCATTATCGATATTGAGAATAAATAATCATCGTAATAATATGAGAATAAAAGAAATAAACATTTTATATAAAAAGGGAAACTTTCTATAAATAGAAACATACTCATTTTTAGAAACTTACTTAAAATAGAAATAGTCTTATAGAAAATACGTAAGTTACTATATTAAGTAAAATGTATAAAAAATAGCATTTCTAACAAAATTAACATTTTATTATTATCGTCGTTTTCTTAACTTTAATAAATTTCTAAATTCGTTACTCAAAATATAAACAAAATATAATAAGTTAATATATAGTATTTTATAAATAATTAGGAAATCGAGTTAAAACTATAAATTTTAGAAAATAGATGTTTTAAGAAAAATGACATCAAAATTAATTGAGTCAACGAGTTTTATAAATTAAACAAGATTTTATAAAGCTTTCAAATTATTTTTAACAAATACATTTTATCAATAAATAATACTGATTCTACTAAAAATAATCAATCGTAGAGAAACGAGAAATTATAAGGGAATATAGTCTCGACTAAAAATGTAATTTAAATAAAATCGACTATTTTATCATTTATTAATATAAGTCGTAAAACGAAATTAATTTATTGGACAAGTATAAAAAATCTCGATTATAATATAAAAATACGATTTTGAGTTAAAATTATAATTTAACGAAATTTGAAGAAAATATGTAATCGTTATTATTTAGTTACTAGTGTCACGATAACCAACAAAATATTATAATGATCATTAATAATAAAATTACTAACGATTTATAAACGATATCAAAAGTTGTAAAAATATTGATAGGTCATACGATACAAAAAAATTAATATAATTACCAATAATATATAGCTAAAATTAGAAAACCGAAAGTTAAAATATTTACTACATACAACTACTCAAACATACGATATAAAATCGAGTAACGTCCTAAAGTTACCTCGAGACGATACCAACCCGATCATGTACTTTCCTCTCTTAATAGTCCTAGCTCAAATCTTCGAATCTGAAGGTCGTCATACATTTGTTCTTCAATAAGGCTTCAAGGCTAAATCAGATTGAAAATAGGAAGAGACGGGAACGTACGAATCAGAATCAAACAGAGAAAAGAAGAATAGGGTGAACATGATGTTTCGAAAATAGGGAAGAAAAATCAAGGAACGAAATAGGAGGGATAAAATGTGCATCAACTAAATGTTATAAACAACACATATCAGTAACAACAACAAAACATGACGTGAGATGACAACTGAACCCGAGGAACACAATTCGGAGAAAGGAAAATGGATGAGAAAAGAAGAAGGAAAGCAGCGGCACAGACGTACCAACAACAACCATATGAATAAAACGGTGACAGTACAAGACAGCAACACGAAAAGGCGGCAGCAGAAATGACAAGACGAACAGGAGAGAAAGAAGAACGAGAACATATTATATAGATCAACAACACGGAAACGGAGCAGATCGAAAGGACAAGGGAAAAGAGGAGAAGAAGGAGATTACGAAAGGAGAAGGGGGACAAAGAATATCACAGCAACGTGACAACAACAAAAGCATCGATCAACAACGACAACAACCGCAACAACCGAAAACAACAACGGAGGACATCAAGACGACATTAACCAGAGCAGAACATCAGGAATTTTAGGAAAAGAACCCGATATGGAACCGACAGTAAACAGAGGAACAAAAACAGGGGAAAACACATCAGAAACGACGAGCAAAGAAGACGACAACAACAACAACAGACGGCCAAAACAGCAGCAACATCAAACCATAACAAAGGCGGTACAGTAGCAGCAAACGCAGCAGCCGAAAGGAAGAAAAAGAAGGAGAATAGGAGGAAGAAGATGAAAACAGATTGCTCACCAAGTTCCGATGACGAAGACCGCGACAATGAAGCAGAAGAAGAAGACAAAAACGGAGAAGAAGAAGCGGACATCATCACAGTAGCAGTCAAAGCAACAACTACGTGATAGCAACAATAGCAACCATGACACCTGTACAGCGGTAACAGAACAGAACAACAGCAGCAGCGGTGACAACAACGTACAGGGAAAACAGAAAAGTTTGGCCGAAGTTGCAACACCAGACAGGGGAAGAAGACAAACGGAGAAGGCTCAACGACAAATACAGCAACAAGAGCAAAATATAAGAAGAAAAGGAAGAGAGGGGAAGGAACGAAGAAGAGGAAACAAAAAGGAAAAGGGGAAAGAATCACTAAGTGGGGGGAATGAATGAAAGGGTGAAATGGAGGAATAAATATGGGAAGGGGGAAGAACGTAAATGCAGACAAAAAGAATAGGGGAACGTACACTAACAAAAAAAAAGAAGGGGAAATGAAAGAAGCTTAATTAAATGAATCGGGTTAGAAATACGGATTAAACGAATACCGTAATGAGTTAACAAAATTAAGACGAATTAATTAAATTTAATAAATAATCGGACCTTCAAATAAAATGAGTGGATAAAGTTTTCAAGACGAAAACGGAGTTTATAGAAATAAATAATTAGACAACGAAATAGTATTTCCCGATAAATAAATAAATTTTTCGATAAAGTGAATTAAATTGATTTCTCGAGGAAAGGTAATAAATGTTTTGACGAAACTTAATATAAATGAACATCGAGCCAAAAATAGAAAATCGAGCTTAAATAAAAATAAATAAACAGAATTTAGAATTTAAATCGTCGAAATAGATTTTTGATAAGAATTAAATTAAGTGTATAAAATAAATCGAAATAAATAAAATATGTTTTAAACCAATGAATCGGTATCCTCACTCATCTTCTCTTGAATCGCTGGTGGAGTAGAGGGTTGCTCAATGACACTAGGAGAGGCATTTTGCAACTCCAATTGATAGATGTGTCTAGCTAAGGTAAGAAATAACGACCCCTTCTTCTCGTAGCTAAAATCAACTAAGACTCCTTGGGTCAATCGATACACTTCCACACGAGTCTCATAATTCAACCCATCCAATAGACATCACATGAAAAAGTTCCCAACGCTCAAAAGAATAAGGATGAGAATAGGTAAGTTACCTCAATCTATCATAATAATTGTGAAACGGTTCACCACAAAATTGAGGAAAGTTGAAGGTAACCATATCAGTAAGAGACAAGAGTGTAGCGACACACCAAACACAAATAAAACACAAAAACACAAAACACACGAAAAACAAAAATAACGAAAATCACAAAACGAGACACAAAACGATCAAACACACGAAAGTAGGCAAACTAACAAAGCTAAACGCTAAGTTCACTCAAACAACCAAAATTTAATAGTCGCCATCCTCAACAACGATGCCATTTGATAACTAGACACTACTACAAGATTAAATAGGATGGTTCTTAACCATCCTATATTAGATAAGGAATCGTCCTTTAGGTCAACGTCATATTAAATCAAATAGCGCGGTTCAAAGAAGGTCAAACCGTCATATTTAATTGTTGCAAATAGGACGGTTGAAGGCAGAACCATCCTATTTAAGTCTTTACGAACAGTACGGTTCCGCTTATGCGCGCGCTGTTTAATAGAATTACAAACAGACCGGTTGTTGTTTTGAATCGTGCTCTTTGATAAAATTCATAAATAAAAAAATTTACAAATATATATATATATATATATATATAGTGAAAGAGAGAGAGAGAGTGGGGGGGGGGGGGGGGGGGCAGGATCAGGTACATTTATCATATTTGATACAATTAGCTCTTAATTCTGGCCATTAGATCTCACATAATCGAGAGCTGAGATTAAAACTCTCTAAATCCCGAAAGCATTTTTTTTCTCAGATTTTTCTAGTTATTTTGATGTAAAAGCAATTTTATTTTAATGAAGATGCATTGTTATTTTATAGTTAACTCAATTGTGTACTAAGAATAATGTTATCAGGTTATTTCAATGTAGATACGTAATGATTTCAATGTAGAAAGTCAGTTATTGTATTGAATAACTTGTGTTATTGTATGAGATAGAATTAAAATATAATTAACTTTATAATAATGTTATCTGATTTTACGTAGCTATTCTAAAGTAGAAACACAGTTATTGTAATGAATAACTCATGTTATTATATTGGGATGACACTCAAATATAATCAGTTTTAAAATAATGTTATATGATTTTACGTAGTTATTAGTTCAATTTAGAAGCTCAATTATTGTAATGGATAACTCGTGTTATTGTATTGGGATGAAACATCTTGCATATCATTGATGGTGGACCAGCAAAAGAAATTTCACTGAAAGGCAAAAACAAAGAAGGGGTTAGTTACATTACAAAAAAATTGAAGGACGATAATCACATATGTGCTACAGAATAACTATAAAAAGACTATAAAATAACCATTATTATAAAACATCGTAATTAATATAATGAAATAACTTCAAGAATGATATAGAATAACCGCAACAATAGTATAGAATAACCGGAATAACATAATAAAATAATTGGGTATTTCATAGTAATAATAACGTACCAAAACCATAAATTCATGATATGAAATTATATGTAGTTATTTTAATGTTCATATTCAAGTGTTTCATTGTTCATATTCAAATATTGTAACATTCATAATTTCAATTTTGAATCTTGTAACCAAAAATCCAGAAATTGATCTTAATAAAACAGCAATCACGAAATTGATGGACTTTCTGCGGTCACGATATAAAAAAAAATCATAAGGGTTTATCTTATTTGGATTGAGACGAATACCAATACACGAAATATTTAATAAAATCAAAAAAGTTGAATTAATTTATATATTCAGAAATAATATATCATTGAGGTTACGTAGTTATTTCTGCTCTGAAATAATATGTAGTTATTTTAATGTTCATACTTCATATTCAAGTATTTTATTGCTCGTATTCAAGTACTGCAATATTCGTAATTTCGACTTTCAATCTTGTAAGCAAAAATATAGAAATCATTCAAATAACGTATCAAAATATCTAAAATAACACACAAACCCTAAATCAATCAAAAATGAATGCAAGTGAACTAGATCTCTAACAATAACAATATCAAAATTAGCAAGATATATGTAAAAATAATATAAATAAATTACTATACATAAGAAACCCAGAATTTTGAAATTCTAGGGGTATACCAAAACGAAATTGGGAACCCTAAAATTCTGGGTAATTTTAAACGTATAATCAACAATTCATATTCAAGTATTGCAATATTCATAATTTCGATTTTCAATCTTGTAACCAAAATTATGAAAATTACTCAAATAATGTATCAAAACATGTAGAACAACGTACAAGCCCTAAAAATTAATCAAAAAATCGAATGATTTCTAAATCACTAACAATAACAATACCAAAATTGATAAGATGTATGTGAAAATCGAACGGAATTACGATATCGAAATCAATAAAATTGAAAATCAAAATCAACAAACATAATATGAAAAAGAAGAAATTAAAGAGTTAAAGATTGAAATTAACTTAACCTAAAAGTTTAATCTTGAGTACAAACTGATTTTGATTGAAAATTGAAGAACAAAAATGAGAGGTTTTGAAAAATTGAAACTTTAGAATGAAAAGAAGAAACAAACATAAAGAAAGAGAGGTGGAAGTTGCAAAAAACATAGGGTTTTACATTATCTCAAGATTTAATATATATATATATATATATATATATATATATATATATATATATATATATATATATATTTATATGGGGATGAGGGAAGTTAGTAACTTTTCTAAAGTCCCTTAGTATTGACCTTGGCATTCCATCCATCAAGATGGATGGACGAATGGGCTTCAAGTTAAAAAAAAAGGAAGACCGACATTTTGTTTGCCAAACATCGCGCGTCAATCTTCCCCTCACCCAAATCTATCAATGTCATTGCCTATTACTCTTCCCAATCACCGCCTTTTGAATTCATTTCATCAACCACACTCTCATTTCATCTAAAATCTCTCTCTAAGAAAACATCATCAAATAAGCTCCATCAATATCTCTGATCATACACTGTTTTTAACACAACATACTCCGTCAGTAACTTCGATCAGCATACGAAGGTATGTTTATGCATAAACTGCCATCATCGTTTCAGTGGTTAAACCCTAAAATTATTTTCCGTTCGGATAACCCTAAAATTAATAACGTAATTACCTGATATTTCCTGTTGAAAATCGTATAATGCAATTTTTTTGGGCCGATAAGTGTGTACAGTGATATGATTTTCTCATGTTCCAGTTCCCATTGTAACACTCCTGATTTTTATAAATTAAATTAAATTAAATTATAGTTATAGTCGTATTTTTAATTTTTTTCGATTTAACTGTAATTCTTAAAATTATTATAAAACGAATTTATCGTTTAATCGTTTCAAACTCCTAAAATTGTATTTGTCTCAAAAACTCTTCTTATATTTAAAACATATTTTATTTCTATTTCGATTTATTTTATACATTTAATTTAACAAAAGTCTATTTTGCCGATTTAAATTCTAAATTCTTTTTATTTATTTTTATTTAAGCTCGAATTTCTATTTTCGGCTTGAAGCTTATTTATTTTAAGTTTCGTCAAAACATCAATTGTCTTTCCTCGAGAAATCAATTTAATTCACTTTATAGAAAATTTATTATTTATCGGGAAATACAATTTCATCGTCTAATTATTTATTTCTATAAACTTCATTTTCGACTCGAATAATTATTTATATATCGAGAAACGTTTATTTTATTAATTTTATTTGTCGGTCCAATTATTTGTATTAATTCGATTTTACTTTGATTTCGTGGGTAAGTCAACTTTTTGTCTCGGAAACCGTCTCCTACTTGTACCTAGTGGATTAATCCGTTTTCCTATCACTCTTTATAATTGATGGGACCACTTGACCTCTTGTCATCCCACTTATTCATTTACGTTCATTTCCCCTTGTCAACCACTTTGTTCCACCGCTTCAATGCATCCCCCTAATCTTCAATGTATACATTCCCATGTTCCTTTTTGTTTTCTACGCTTCTTTCATTTCCCTTACTTTTGATTCAATGCACCACACCACCACCATCTTCATTTTTCTTCGTGCACCATCCTAATCCCTACCTCCTTTTTTTCTTCCTTTTCTTCTTTCCATTGGTTTGCTGCTGCGTTCTGCTGTCGTTGAACCATACTTCCCTCCGTTTTCTCTACCGTTGTCGATTCCACTGTTGTTGTTGTTGTTAATTTCGTGGTTGCCACTATTGGTTCGTGGTAATCACTCTTCCTTTGTTCTTATTCCTCTTCTTTATTCTGTTGATTGTCGTTCCATTGTTGTTAGTATCGTTGATCTATTGTTGATTCTGCAGGTTGATTCCTTCTTGTTGCGTCCTCTGCTGTTGTGGTCTGTTGCAATTGCTGTTGTTGTTGCTATTTCGTTGTTGTTTTATCGCTACACTTCGCTACTGATGATGTACTTAGTGCTGCGTTTTGTTCGTCGGTGTTGTTGCTTTTGTTCTTCTCATAAACACTTTTTGTGATCCCCTTTTCTTTGTTCCTTTCTTCTTCGATCTATCTTTCTGTTGCTGTTTATTTCATCATTCCCATGATGCGATTCAATGCTGTTGCTGATGTTGAGTTGTTGTTGCTGTTCAGTGCAACTTCCGCTTTGGCCTTTTATGTTGTCGATTTTCCTCTCATGCCCCTTTTTCACTCCATTTCGTTACCGAGTCTGCTTTTTTTTTCGCCCTCTCTACTTCATACTTTTTCGTTGCCTTCGTCCGTTTTCTGTCCTGTATCACACCTTTCTCTGCTCATTTCTGTTTGTGCTCGGTTCGATCTCGGATCGGTCCATCTTTCCTCCCTTTCTTCTCCTCAACTTCTTCCCGTGGCTATGCATTTCTGCTGGTGCGTTTTGTCAGTCCTTTTTTTTTGGAAATGTAAGTTGTATATATTAATGTAAAATCATATATACATCAAGTGGACATGATCCTAGAGATAAAAGTGTTATCTCTAGTACTAAGACTCCCTTTTTTAATGCTCTTAAAATACAATTGAAGTTTCTTCTTAATATTCTTAACGACAATTTGTGGCCTTAATAGCACTCCTTCCATCCTGCTCTTGTTCCTTTGTTTCCATATATTGTATATCGCAGCATTAATCACACTATTCGCGACATCTCGCTGGAGTTTTGTCAGTCCTTATGTCTATTGTTGTTGTCGGTTCTGCATCCGTTATGTGTCTTTGAGTCCGTGTTTATCATCATCCCATCTATCTGCTCCCTTCTCCGTCCTCGCTAATCTTCCCTTCCCCTATAGTCCTGGTAATTCGATCATATATCCCGTATGTTCGTCTATATATATTCAGTTATCAAATTCAATCTATTCCGTTTCCGTCTTATGTCAATTACTCTTGCCTCATTCTTTTGTTTTGTCTTCTTGATTATCGTGGTGGATCATGCTTAGAAAACTATCGATTCTACAACTTGAAGCTTAAAGGCGTTACTATTAAGGTTTTGAACCTTGGACTGATCAAGGAGGACGAGTACAGGTTCGTTTTAGATATCGACTCAAGGTAACTTTAGAACGTTACTCGATTTTATATCGTATGATTGAGTTGTAGTATGTAGTAAATATTTTACCTTCGGTTTTCTAATTTTAGCTATTTATTATTTGCAAATAATATTAGTTTTAAATTGGGTACCTTATAAATATTTTACAACTTTCTATATCGTTTTATAAATTGCTAGTAATTTTATTAATTATGATCGTTATAATATTTTGTTGGTATCGCGACCCTAGTAACTTAATAATATTGATTTCATATTTACGTCATATTTTTTTAATTTATGATTTTAAACTCAAATAGTACTTTAAACATAATAATCAATATTTATAGACTAATTTAATAAATTAATTTTTGTTTTACGATTTATACTAATAAACTAGAAGATAGTCGTTTTGTTTGAAATACATTTTTAGTCCATACTATTTTCACTAATAATTTCTTATTTGTTTCCGATTGACTATTTTTTAGTAAAATCTGTATTATTTATTAATAAAAGCTATTTGTTGAAATAATTTGAAATCATTGTAAACCCCATTTCATTTATAAAACTCGTTGACTCGATTAATTTGATATCGTTTTTCTTAAAACATCTCTTTTCTAAAATTTATAGTTTTAACTCGATACCCTAATTATTTATAAAATACAATATATTGACTTATTATTTTGTTATTTATATTTTGAGTGACGGATTTAGAACTTTATTAAAGTTACGATAACGACGATAATAATAAAATGTTAATTTTGTTAGAAATGTTATTTCTATACATTTCACTTATTTTAATAACTCAAGTATTTTCTAGAAGACTATTTCTATTTTAAGTAAGTTTCTAAAATTAGTAAGTTTATGTTTATAGAAAGTTTCTTTTTAACATAAGATATTTATTTCTTTTATCTTCATATTATTTACGATGATTATTTATTCTCAATATCGATAATGACTTTGTTTTTGAGTTATGGAATAAAGACTAGTGTGGGTTTAGAGTAATATAGTCTGAGATGTACGTTTTTGCCATCGACTATAAAGTCGGTGTGTCTATTTGGGGAACATTTATTAGTTGAACTGGGCGTAGTTTCCCCTAGGAGAGTGTATGTCTTGACCTTAAGCTAGATATCGCATCGTGTTAGTCGCCAACAGCTGAACTAGACATAATTGTTGTCTAGGAGGGGTGTGCACTTCTTAAACCAGGAACTCGCTGCATGCAGTAATGTTATAGTTGAGTTACCTAGTTAGAGACTGGAGTCTGTTATGAGTTAAGTCTACAGTTCTCGAAGCTAGTTTCCAGTATTATCCAAGTGAAAGTCTAGATTCTACACTAACCCTATCCATAACGCCATTTGAATATTGTTATTATTATCAATTGATTTTGACTTGCAGGTTGGCAAGTGCTTTAAGTTTCTCGGAAAACTTATTTTTATTATATCGTTTTAATGTTTTTCCCATTTTAAATATTTTGATAGAATAATACTTATTTTCCATATGATATAATATGGCTGGGAGAACGTCCGAGTTACTCCCCACTGACGTGGCTGTTATGTTTATAACATGACAGGTATTTTCTGCTGGGTTTGAGTTTGAGCTAGCGAGTAGAGTGGATCCTACTTTTTCTGCATTCACGATTTATGGATTTGTATAAACCTGTTTGTAGAATTTTCTTTTTAGCCCTTTTGTAAAAAGAAGCCTTTGTATTGACTTACCATTTCTTTTAATAAGATATAGTTTGTCAGTGTGTTTTAATTCCAACTCTATAGTGTTTCCGCCAATGTATTGCGTTAGAATTTCTAAGGGATTACAGTTGGTATAAGAGCATTGTTGCTCCCGACACTTACACCCAATTCTAGGAAAAATACTAGTAAATGATTTGAACATTGAAAGAATATTAGTGAGTGATGGGTAGAAATCAAAGTAAGGACTTAACTGTTAGGTTTATATGTTCTTGTAACTCAATGACAAGCATTGAATATTTGTTTCTTTTATCGAGAAGAAGATGAATGAACAAAATGTTGAGAGGATGCTGCTTCAGATCGAGACAAAACCTGCTTAGAACTCTAACGCCTACTAACTCGAGTGGACAATTGGTGCTCCAAAAAAGATGCCGATGGTGACTTTTCAGCTCCGGTTAAGTTTGCTTAAGCTACAGGCCAGATGATCAAGAGTAGATTCCAGTTCCTTGACGTGCAACAGACTCAGATGTGAAATCACTTTGGACCCCGATGGAGCAACCCATTACTAGTGTGCTTGTATCCATACAAGATGATGAAGATATCCCGCAAATTCCGTTGTGGAACCGTAGAAGTCCGAAGATTCTCCTCTGGTTCAAGAACTTAGTAATATAGGATCATCAATTATTTTCTTCCTTCCTCTACTTCTTCCAATTTTACTCTTTTATATTCTTATCTTCATTCACTTGGTGAATCCTTGTTCCATTCTTCTATTCTACCATCTTTCTCATGAGATTCTTGGGTTAGACCAGATTTTGTCTTAGTGAACCCCATGTTATAGATGTTTGAGGTTTAGTAAACTCTTGTTACCTATGGTTTGAGGATGGTGAGTTGTACCATATATTTTCTAAGCAAGTAAGAAATTTTTGAGGATTGATTTGAATGGTATTATTAGGATAATGAAATTAGGTTGATACCTTAGACACTGAACCTTGGGTTATAGGTTACCTTGATTATTTTGGAGTACTTAGAGTTGAATAAATGTTTGGATAGTGAGAGCATATCATATTTTGATGGATACCTAGTACCTAATATAGAACCAAACTAAGTGTAACTGATAATATTACTTTCGGATTCTTACCTACTGCTTATTTGATGGATGCATAATGAATATTTGGGATCATTGGTTGTGGTACCAATAACGGTTTTCATTAACGTCGTTAGAAATTTTCGTTGACATAGATTACCGTATTTCTTATGGATTAGATCGTTGATCGTTGTTTAAGGTTGTAACCTATGAACTTTGGAGTTGAGTGATCTAACTTGGATAAGTTGTTATTGACCTTGAAGAAAAGAACTATCATGCATAATCATAGTTTGGTATTACTGTGTTGTTTTAAGGAATACCTTGATGCCAACCTTTTGATGGAATTTACCGTTCAGGACTCTTTGACCAATGAGATTGTGACTTCCTTGAGTTTACGTATTATGGTTACCTTGTTGTAATTAGGCATTTGATGGACTTCTCAGAAACCTTAGTTGAATGACGTGTTTGAAGATGTGAGTGTTAGCCATTACCTATAGGTTTGAGCGCATTTGAGGATTCATTGTACTTTCCCAACTTCTGTACTTGCGGCATTATAAATATGTTGGTGATCATTTTTGAGGATTTCGTGCCTGAGCATTGTTATATTTGTGGTCCTTGTTTAGTGTCCGTGCTCGAGAAATTTGGAGGATGCCTCGAGTTGAAACCTTATGAGCTTTGTATTTGGCTGCTTGTTAGATTCAGAGTTTGGATGTGTTTTGATAACCGTTGGAATCTTAATTAATGGATTAGATTCTAAATTATTTATGGATTCTTACCGCGCTAATTGATATGTGATTTTGTATTGGGGATTGTGGTGGTTGATAACCTTAGTGGTTGTAGGTGTACTTGATATTGTTTTGATGGATTTAGGAACCAGAGTTTCGTGGTGTTGTACAAGGAATCTCGAGATGGTTAACGTCTTCTATAATTCCTTGAGAGCTCCGTTTGACTCTCAATTTCGTCCTCCCATCTGCTTCTCTTAAATTATGCTACTGTTATCAATCCCTTCGACCCTTATCGAGTTTGGAAACTTTTGTTTTGACTTTTCGTTTACCCTTGTTTCTATTTATTCGTTAACCTTTTTCACTAAACTCCTCGTTTTGTAAAAAGTTTGAAGTTTTGGGTTATCGTGAAATTTTAACATTTTTAGTTATTAGTTTCAAAACCTTATACTTCGTTTTTGTTTTATTTTGCTTGATAACATACATAGTCCTGTTTCAAGATGTCTTAATGATTTATTTTAAAGTATTTTGAAATTGTTTCAAATTCCGATTTTCAAGTGTGTTTAAATTTTACGAAAAACTTTCATAATTGCTAATATTTTGATTTCTCTAAGATTATTATGTAAAACAGTTTTAACATTTTTGAAAAACTTCATATCTCTAAGTTTCAGTTTTATTGTCGGTAGACTATAAATTTGTTTTTCAAAATGTTTGACAACTGGTTCGATTTTTATTTACTAACCGCAAAATTTGATTTCTCAAATTTTTGTTGGGTCTTAAAACGAAATATTGTCGAATTTCTTAATCAAAACGTTTTACTGTTGCTTTGAAATGGGTACTCTTCCCCTCGAGTTCGTTTACAAATATTATTATTGTCATTATTTTATCAAATAATTTTTTTACTTACGATTTTATTAATTTAAATGATTTAAACTTTGGGTAACTAAGCCCAAATTATCTTGAAATAAATTTTGTCTTCAATTTCAATTTCATATCACGTTTGAAGTTGTCAAAATTTTTAACTGAGATTGTGATGCGAGTTAAGCATTCTCATTTTGTTCAAGTGATATAACGTTGTTTTCCATTCTATTATTATGTCTTTGTTAGTTTCGAGGATGAAACTTCTTTTTAGTGGGGAAGATTGTAACACCCATGATTTTTATAAAATAAAATTTATATTTGTACTTTTATTTGCTTATGATTTAACTTGTAATTCTTAAAATTATTATAAATGAATTTATCTTTTAATTGTTTCAAACTCCGAAAATTGTATTTGTCTCGAAAACTCTTCTTATATTTAAAACATATTTTATTTATGTTTCGATTTATTTTATACATTTAATTTAATTCTTATCGAAAGTCTATTTTGGCGATTTAAATTCTAAATTCTTTTTATTTAAACTCAAATTTCTATTTTCGGCTCGAAGCTTATTTATTTTATGTTTCGTCAAAACATCTATTACCATTCCTCGAGAAATCAATTTAATTCACTTTATCGAAAATTTGTTATTTACCGGTAAATACTATTTCATCGTCTAATTATTTATTTCTTTAAACTTCATTTTCGTCTCGAATAATTATTTATATATCGAGAAACGTTTATTTTACTAATTTTATTAGTCGGCCCAATTATTTGTATTAATTCTATTTTAATTCGATTTTGTAGGTCAATCAACTTTTTGTCTCGGAAACCGTCTGATACTTGTACCTAGTCGATTAATCCGTTTTCCTATCACCCTTTTTAATTGAGGGGACCACTTGACCTCTTGTCATCCTACTTATTCTTTCATGTTCAATTCCCCTTGTCAACGTCTTTGTTCCACCGCTTCAATGAATCCCCCTAATCTTCAATGTATACATTCCCACGTTCCTTTTTGTTTTCTCCGCTTCTTTCATCCCCTTACTTTTGGTTCAACGCACCACACCACCACCATCTTCATTTTTCTTCATGCACCATCATAATCCCTACCTCCTTTTTTTCTTCCTTTTCTTCTTTCTGTTGGTTTGCTGCTGCGTTCTACTGTCGTTGAACCATACTTCCCTCCGTTTTCTATATTGTTGCCGATTCCATTGTTGTTGTTGTTGTTGTTGTTCTTGTTTTCGTGGTTGCCACTGTTAGTTCGTGGTAATCGCTCTACCTTTGTTCTTATTCCTGTTCTTTTTTCTGTTGATTGTCGTTCCATTGCTGTTATTATCGTTGATCTATTGTTGATTATGCTGGTTGATTCCTACTTGTTGTTGACCTCTGCTGTTGTGGTCGGTTGCAATTGCTGCTGCTGTTGCTATTTCGCTGTTGTTTCATCGCTACAGTTCGCTACTGATGATGTACTTAGTGCTGCGTTTTGTTCGTCGTTGTTGTTGCTTTTTTTCTTCTCATAAACACTTTTTGCTATCTCCTTTTCTTCGTTCCTTTTTTCTTCGATCTGTCTTTCTGTTGCTGTCTATTTCATTATTCCTGTGATGCGATTCAATGCTACTGCTGATGTCGACTTGTTGTTGTTGTTGTTGTTGTTGTTCAGTGCTACTTCCGCTTTGGTCTTTTATGTTATCGTTTCTCATCTCCTTCCCCTGTTTCTCTCTGTTTCATTATCGAGTCTGCTTTTTTTTAGCGCCCTCTCTACTTCATACTCTTTCGTTGCCTTTGTCCGTTTTCTGTCCTGTATCACACCTTTCTCTGCTCATTTATGTTTATGCTCGGTTCGATCTCGGATCGGTTGATCTTTTCTCCCTTTCTTCTCCTCTACTTCCTCCCGTGGCTATGCATTTCTGTTGATGCGTTTTGTCAATCCTTATGTCTATTGTTGTTGTCGGTTCTGCATCTGTAATGTGTCGTCGAGTCCGTGTTTGTCATCATCGTCCCATCTATCCATTCCCTTCTCCGTCCTCGTTAATCTTCCCTTCCCCCTAGTCCTGGTAATTCGATCATATATCCCATATGTTCATTTATATATATATATATATATATTCAGTTATCATATTCAATCTATTCTGTTTCCGTCTTATGTCAATTACGCTTGTCTCATTCTTTTGTTATTGATGGGGGTCGGTTGCCTACCTCGGGCCGCCTGCCAGTCAGGCCCCAAGGCGACCAATCCCAGAAAGAGGAAAGGCCTGCCCAGCAGACTGTCCGTCAACATCATTGAAACCTCCAAGTGTATGGCCTTAATCCCTTAGCCGCCTGGCACAGCCTGGCCGCCTGCCAAGCAGGGCGAACCAGGCCTCCTGCCTGCTTCCAGGGCGCTCCCGCCTAAGCAGGACCAAAGGAGAACCGAGGACCCATCCGTCATTTTGCCTAAGGTAAGGGGAAATGAGTGGACAAGGTGAGTCCACGTGTCGCACCAGCATCCACTCATTTCCCTCCTCTTCCCTCTCTTTTCCTCTCTCTTGTGGGAAGGTATAAATACTTACCCATTTCCCACATAAGAGAGGTTGGATTTTCTCTCTCTAGACTCTTACTCCTAAAAACGTCACCTAGTTCCTCACGAGCTAGGTTCGTCAAGGCAATTCACGGACTGACTTAGGCATCAGAGAGGGTTTCCTCGGACAACCTCCGAGGCCTTGTGCGTTCATTGTGCAGGGAGCAGGCCCAACTCCGCCGGGAAGGTCCGATCAAGGGAGTGAGAAGAAGGGGAGGCTGAAGGAAATCAAACGATCAACTGTTCACTATTAATCCAATCCTACAGCCCGGATCCAAGGCCGGGTGAATTGTTTCCGTGACCGGAACAATTTGGCGCCGTCTGTGGGGAACTTACGGTTGTGCTCACGAGTTACCCACTAAAATCAACCACTCATAATCACAAAACTAAACACAATCATGCCAGAAAACGTTGATGCCAGTGCAGGAACGGGTCCGACGGTCCCACCGGTGGCCCCCCTGTATGGTATGCCGCAGTCGGAGAGAGTTCCTCCTGCCACGATCCTACGGGTAGGGGGAACCAGTCTCCTTGGTGGACCTAACACTGCTGTGACGCCTGAGCTGGGGGCACGCCCAGGACACGCTCTTAATCTGACCCCAGCTCAGATGGCGCAGACAACCGCCTTCTTCTCTGCGATGCTGAACCAGGAGTTCACTCCCGAGGACTTGGTAGGCAGGGTCGCATCGGCTCCCAGGCAACCATCCCCAATCAACAGGGATGAAGCCGGGGGCACGAGGCGGACCGCCGCCAGGAATGCTCAGAGGAAAGCAAGAAGGACGGCACAAGCGTATGCACATGTGCAAAGGCGCATTACTACCGGCAGTCCAGAGCCACCTGTCCAGCAGGCGTTTTCCATTCACACAACGGAATCTGCGTCTGGAGAACAAAGAGGCTTGTCCCGGGAAATGCAGGAGAGAATGAGGCCCAGGGAGCCCATGTCAAAACGCTTGGGGGAAAGGCCAGGCGGAGTTTTCTCCAGGCTAACACCTGCAGCCAAGGAACAGTCGGCCCCCGGCTTATCCCAAAGCCTGCAATCCAAGCTCAACCGGGGACAACCGCTCGAGTCCAGGTATCATCAGGGTGAGAACCTCTGCCACTCTCAGAGGAAGAGGCCCAGGCAGATTTCCCCGGAAACAGAGGATGAAGCAGCAAGCAGGCCGCCACCAAGGCACCGCTCCCCCAGTGCGAGGAAACCGACCCATAAACAATGGGATTCTCACGGTAACCAGTCTGGGGAAAGCATGTCACGACTGGTAGGCAGGCCCACAAAAACCCCGCTGCACCCTGAGGTACAAGAGTACCCCATTCCAAAAATCAAAATGCCCACTATTAAGTTTGATGGGACGATAGATCCTGAAGATCACCTGGCGGCATTTGAGAGCCACATGGGCATGTATGACGTAGATGATGCCATCTGGTGCAAAGTTTTCCCAACCACCCTGGTGGGGCTCGCACAAGGATGGTTCAGGGACCTCCGCCAGGGGTCAGTCAGATTCTTCATAGAGTTGGCTGAGATCTTCCTCGAACAATATGCTGGGAATAAGAGAAGACGCCTCACTCGTTTCGATCTTATGACCCTGAAGCAGAAAAAGGGTGAAAGTGTGAGGGAATACCTGAGAAGGTTTGATCTATCCTACCAGCAGGTCAGGGAGATCGACGATTCCACTGCCGCCTACGCCCTGACAATCTCCCTACTTCCAGGGGAAATAAAAAACCAGATGATCAGGGCCCAGCCAGAAACCTTGGCCATGGCCAAGAAAATTGCGGAAGGGTTCATTCTGCAGGAGGAGTTCCATGGCCTGACGGATACCCCTGCAGGTCAAACAAGGCCTCAAGGGGGACCGCAGGGTGGACGGGGCAGAAGTGAGCCAGGCAAGCAAAGGGAAGAGAGAGACACTCCCAAGAAAGAGCGCACAGTCTACCAGCCCAGGTTCGACAGTTACACTGCCCTGAACAAATCCAGGGCGGAGATCTTCGAACTGGAAAAAGAAACTGCCAAATGGAATCGCCCGAACAAGCCTCGCAGCCCGAAAGGAGACCCCAAGAAATTCTGCACTTTCCACGACTGCATAGGCCATACCACCGAGGAATGCCGTCACCTGAAGGACGAAATCGAGAAGTTAATCAGGAACGGATGGTTAGCCAACTACGCAGCTAAGAATAAGTCTCAGAAGGAAGTATCTGAAAAACCCGAAGGGTCAGTACAGAACCGCATGGTGATCCATGTAATTTCAGGGGGCACTGAGGGCCAGCTCAGTCGAAGAGGCCAAAAAAGACAAATGCGTGAACTAAGGAACCAGATCTGCTATGCTGAGAAAGCAGGGAGTCCAAGGGGGGTGACCTTAAGCATCACCCCTGATGATGCAGGGCGCGTAGTATACCCGCACAGTGACCCTTTGGTGCTGTCCCTAGAGATCAGCAACCACATTGTGCGGAGGTGTATGGTAGACACAGGCGCGTACACGAATCTGCTGTACAAGGACGCCTTCGAGAAAATGGGCCTGGAAAAAAGGCACCTGCGACCTGCCCCCGGATCGCTATACGGATTCAGTGGAGCCGGCGTGCTGCCCATGGGAGTGATAGACCTGCCCGTAACCTTTGGAGAAGGCTCTACTGCCAGAAATGTCAGGGCAACCTTTGTTGTTGTGGATGCAAGATCTGCCTACAACGCCCTAATTGGCAGGGCCACCCTGGACGAAATCGAGGCGGCCATCTCCATCAGGGCCCTCACCATAGCGTATGTCACCGATTTTGGACTAGAAGGAAAAGTGCGCGGGGACCAAGAGTCAGCCAGACAATGCCACTCCGTGGCCCTGCAAGAACACGAAAAAGAAAGAAAAGGAAAAAGAAAGGCTGACAGTTCCCCCAGCAGGGAAGGCGAAATACCAGCCGAGCATTCGGCGCCTGACCACCTGGAGCCAGGGGGCGAAAGCATGTTAGTAGACTTGGAGCCAGGTAGGCAGGTCCTGATAGGAGCTGACCTGGAAAAATCCTACCAGGCTGAGCTGGTCAAGCAGCTAAAAGAAAACAAAGACGTATTCGCCTACTCGGCAGACGAGATGCCCGGCGTTGATCCATCATGCATCGTTCACAAGCTGAATGTAAGCATGGATGCTCGCCCTGTAAAACAGAAGAAACGAAATATGTCCGCGGAAAAAGACGCAGCAATCAAGGAAGAAATTGACAAACTCTTGAAAGCAGATTTTATTGAGGTCTGTGACTACCCAGAATGGTTGGCGAATGTAGTCATGGTTAAAAAATCGTCAGGCGCATGGAGAATGTGCGTGGATTTTACAAACCTCAACAAGGCCTGCCCGAAAGACTGCTATCCGCTCCCCAGAATCGACCAACTGGTAGACTCCACCAGTGGTTATTCCATGCTGAGCTTCCTAGATGCCTTTTCAGGGTATCATCAAGTATACTTGTGGCAGCCGGACAGGGTGAAGTGCGCGTTCATCACCAGTTCAGGCACCTACATGTACAAGATGATGCCATTCGGGCTTAAAAATGCAGGGGCTACATACCAGCGGTTAGTTGATAAAGTGTTTGAAAAACAAAAAGGCAGAAACATCGAGGCTTACGTTGATGACGCCATCGTAAAAAGCAGAGAAGACAGAGAGCACCTGATGGACTTGCAGGAGACCTTCTGCTCCCTGCGCGCCTACAAAATGAAACTCAATCCAAAGAAGTGTACATTTGGAGTCCGCTCCGGCAAATTCCTGGGGTTCTTGGTCAGCTCTCGGGGGATAGACGCCAACCCTGAAAAAATTCAGGCAGTTCTAGACCTTCCTGAGCCCAAGACCATTAGAGACATCCAACGCCTGACGGGCCGCATGGCCGCCTTAGCACGGTTCGTCGCCCGATCAGCAGACAAGGCCACTCCTTTCTTCAAGATACTGAAAGGAAACAAACAGTTCAAGTGGGAAAACGAGCAGAAAGAGGCCTTTGAGCAGTTGAAGGACCATCTTAAGAGGCTCCCCACCCTGGCAAGACCAGTAGTAGAGGAAAAGCTTTTCCTCTACATTTCAGTGACCAATATAACTGTCAGCGCGGTTATCTTACGAGAGGAGGCAGGCACCCAGCAACCTATATACTTCGTAAGTCATGCGCTGGGGGCAGCCGAGAAAAATTACCCGATGGTCGAAAAAGCCGCCTACGCCGTCATAATTGCTGCCAGGAAACTCAGACCTTACTTTGACGCGCATCCAGTCGTGGTCCTCACCGACCAACCGCTGGAGAAGGTGTTAGAAAAGTTTGAGAAATCAGGGAGATTACTGAAATGGGCGATCGAGCTGAGTGGGCTAGGAATATCTTACCAGCCAAGAACAGCCATCAAAGCTCAAGCCTTAGCAGATTTCCTGGCCGAATGCTCCCATTCAGGGGAAGAAGAGACCCCTGCCGAGGAGTGGATCGTGCATACGGATGGATCCTCGATAGCCAATGGCGCAGGCGCAGGCGTCGTTCTGACCAGCCCAGGGGGGGCTGACTTTGAGCATGCGCTCAGGTTTGTCTTCCCCACGTCAAACAACGAAGCGAAGTACGAAGCAGTACTCGCAGGCGTCGGGCTAGCTAAAGCCGCAGGGGCAGAACAGATTGTCCTAGCGACAGACTCCCAGCTCATCGCCAACCAAATTAATGGTGAATACGAACCAAGGGACCAAGCAATGGCCACGTACCTGGAGATGGTGAAGGGAGAGTTATCCGGCCTGAAGTTATATGAGGTCAAACAGATCCCCCGATCCCAGAACAGCAGAGCAGACGCCCTGTCAAAACTGGCAAGCTCCAGTCTACAGGACATCCGGAGATCAGTATGGGTCGACGTTTTACACGAGAAGTCCACTAACCCCTGTCAAGCGGTTAATACTGTGGAAAAAGAGCTAGAAAGCTGGATGACTCACTTCATCCAGTACAAGGAGCATGGTATCTTACCATCGGACTCATTACAAAAAAGGAAGATACAGGCTAAAGCAGCCTGGTTCATACTCATTGATAAAGAGCTTTACAAGAAGTCTTTCACTTATCCCCTGCTCAAATGCCTGCGGGCAGATCAGGCCGCTGAAGTATTGGAGGATATCCACTCAGGGATTTGTGGACATCACATTGGGGGGAGATCACTGGCCCACAAGGCCCTCAGGGCAGGCTACTACTGGCCTACCATGCTGGCAGATGCCAAGAGCCTGACCCAGAAATGCAGGAAATGCCAACTCTTTGCCCCATCAATCCATGCCCCGGCCCAGGAGCTCAGGCCAATCCTATCCCCCATCCCCTTCGCTCAATGGGGGATGGACATTCTAGGACCCTTCACGGTGGCCACAGGGGGCAGAAAATTCTTGATTGTCGCCATAGACTACTTCACCAAATGGGTGGAAGCCGAAGCAGTGCCCAACATCACTGAGCCGGCGGTCAGGAAAGTGGTCTGGCGAAATATCATCACCAGGTTCGGTCTACCAAAGATGTTGGTATTTGACCATGGCAGGCAATTTGATAATGATCCGCTGAGAATCTGGCTGGAAAGCCACAACATCTCAGTCGCCTATTCAGCCGTCTGTCATCCTCAAACCAACGGACAGGCAGAAGCAGCCAACAAACAAATCCTGAACGGCCTGAAGAAAATGGTGGATGACTGCAAGGGTAGGTGGGCTGACGAACTCCCCAGTATACTCTGGTCAATCCGAACTACCAGAAAAGAGTCTACTGGCCAGACCCCGTTTGGCCTGGTATATGGAGCAGAGGCATTATTACCAATTGAGGCAAGGATCCCCTCTCTGCGCTCCCTACAGTACGACCAGGCTGAAAACGAAGCTGCAATGGTCGAGGCCTTGGACCTGGTAAATGAGTTAAGGGAAGAAGCCAGTACCAACATCGTTGCCTATCAGCAACGAATGAGGAAAGTCTTCAACACCAAAGTCCGACAGAGGAACTTCCAGATGGGTGAGCTGGTTCTGAGAAAGACGCAGGCGATTGGAAAGTCAAGAGAACATGGGAAGCTGAGTGCCAACTGGGAGGGTCCATACCAAGTGACTCGAGTCCTGGGACCAGGCACATACAAAATCGCCAACCTTGAAGGGCAAGAACTGCATGCTCACTGGAATGCGGACACTTTAAAGAAATACTACGTCTGAAGAGAATTCGAAGATAGTTTTTATTTTTTGCTAAAAACAAATGGCGGAGGACGGTCAAAAGAATGTCGACGGCTCCGACCACCCGAAAATGTCACAGTTTTATAAAGAAATGAAGAATATTCAGATTTATACTTGTTGCCTGTTCACACTCGCGTTCTTCACACACAAACGAGCAGGGGGCAATAGGGGGAGGCCCCCCTGTTGCCAAAATCGGGAAAAATGACCCCCCCAGCAAAAATCCGAAGCACCACCCAGCTTACCTCTGGGCAGGCAGGGGGAAGGCCCCCTGGACTTTGAACAAAAGCCAGGGACAGGCCAGACTAACAAGGACTGGGGGCAAGCCCCCCAACCTTGTATAAAAAACGCAAAAGCCACCCTGCTTACCTCTGGGCAGGCAGGGGGAAGGCCCCCTGGACTTTGAACAAAAGCCAGGGACAGGCCAGACTAACAAGGACTGGGGGCAAGCCCCCCAACCTTGTATAAAAAACGCAAAAGCCACCCTGCTTACCTCTGGGCAGGCAGGGGGCAGGCCCCCTGGACTTTGAACAAAAGCCAGGGACAGGCCAGACTAACAAGGACTGGAGGAAAGCCCCCCAACCTTGTATAAAAAATGCAGAAGCCACCTTGCTTACCTCTGGGCAAGCAGGGGGCAGGCCCCCTGGACTTTAAACAAAAGCCAGGGACAGGCCAGACTAACAAGGACTGGGGGCAGGCCCCCCAACCTTGTATAAAAAACGCAAAAGCCACCCTGCTTACCTCTGGGCAGGCAGGGGGCAGGCCCCCTGGACTTTGAACAAAAGCCAGGGACAGGCCAGTCTAACAAGGACTGGGGGCAGGCCCCCCAACCTTGTATAAAAAACGCAAGAACCACCCTGCTTACCTCTGAGCAGGCAGGGGGCAGGCCCCCTGGACTTTGAACAAAAGCCAGGGACAGGCCAGACTAACAAGGACTGGGGGCAGGCCCCCAAACTTGTGTAAAGAGAAACAATCGGGAACCCCCTACTTACAGGCAGGCAGGGATAGGCTGCGAATCAAGCTCATGAGGAATCAAAAAAAAAAAAAAAATCACATAAAAAGAGTAGTGTCAAAGGAATACAGGACAAGAGTTTTTAAAGCAAGTGATTACAATCAAGAGTACGGCAGCCGGCCACCAAAGGGCTCGGCGCGCAAAGAAGTGAAGAAAGTTAAAACGTCGGCACTGGCGCAACAGGAGAGGAGCAAGAGCCCTCTGAGGAAGACTGCCCTCCATGTTAAGCAGGGGGAGCATCTGGGCCGGAAGTGGCAGCTCCTTCAGACAGTCTGCGCATTTGAGCTTCGTCCTTAGTATTATAAAGGGCTCGGAAAGCATCTTCGTCAAAACCAGGGAACATCTCCCTGACGGCTTCCATGACAACCCCTAGGCAAGAGTTAACACCATTAACGAAGCCCGCCGACACGGCCGTCTCCACCTCCTGGAGTATTTCATCCCTCTCCTTCTCCCAATCCTTGGTCTTCGCCGCCAGATCGCCAAGAGCCGCCTGCAGATCAGAATTTGCCTTGGAAAGGCGCTCCACAAGGTCGATGACGCTCTTCTTGGCGTGATCCAGCTCAGCCAAAGCTTTCCTGGCCTGCTCCAACTCCGCAAAGGCCTGCTGAGCTCTCTTTGACTCCTCCCCCAGGCGGGACACCTCCCTAATAGCTTTCTCATTTTCAGACTTCCAGTGGATCGCCTGACCTTTGGCCTCTTCTAGCTCGGTCTCCCTTTTCGCCAACTGATCCTTCAGGCTGGCAATGAGAGCAACGTCCCTCTCGACTGCAGAAAGGCGGTCAGAGTTGGACAGTTCCTCATCACTCAGACGGCTGAGGGCCGCCAGCTCTGCAGAAGCTTGCATGATTCGGGCAGTGCGCTGGATGTACTAGGTCACTTGGTTTGTAGCAGATTGGACAGTCTTGAGGATGTGGTCCGCTAGAACTGCCCCTGAGTCGGAAAGTAGGGCGGAAACATCTTGGCTGTCTCCGGCGGTATAGTGGAATTCAGCGTTCTCCTCAGAAAAGAGGGTGGCAGGAATCCCCTGAGCAAAACGTTTAGGTTCAGGCGTGGAAGTCTCCAGGTCCACCACCTGGTCAGCACTTGGAGCTTCCCTGCTCCTCTTTCTAAGCAGCGCCCGAGGAGTGCTCTCCCCAGTTTCTTAGGAACCTGCAGCCCGTGGCCCCGGGGGAATCTGGACCCCTGCTGAAAGGCCCTCTTGCCTACCAACAGGCGAAGGGGTAGCCTCGTAGGCAATCGCCTTCGCAACTGGAGAGGGGGTGCCCTCAGAAACCGCCGTCTTTGCTGGCGTTGCTCTAGGAGGGGGGGGGGGGGAAGCCTTGGTCTACTGAA
Organism: Agrostemma githago; assembly: GCA_958450325.1. Classification (NCBI taxonomy): domain Eukaryota; kingdom Viridiplantae; phylum Streptophyta; class Magnoliopsida; order Caryophyllales; family Caryophyllaceae; genus Agrostemma; species Agrostemma githago. The sequence continues at coordinate 33,293,988 of OY288244.1, read as the reverse complement.
CGACAGACCCTTCAAATGCTTCATCAGATTCTTCTCACCTCTCTTAAAATCAGGGGGAAGAGAAGGGCGACTTTGGACAACAGTGAGATTCTCGTCCAGGCCCAGGCGTCTCACCTCCCCTTTCCTCCAAATAAAGGTAGCAAGATCTGCAAGGCAAACTTACAAGCTGTCAGGGCACTTTTAAAAGGAAAAAAGAGTGAGAAAGAATCACCAACACTCCTGAACTACCTTTATCTAGACCCGGATTCATGCCCAACCGGGTCAAGTAATTATCAGTCGCTATAAGCTCCGCATGAGGGAGCCATAAGGTGGGGCCATACACCCCATACTTGTTAGTGTGGGCAGCAAAGTAGGCCGTCAATTCCTTGTCCTTCTCACTTAGCTTAACCTCCAAGGCCTTTCCACCCACGCCGGGGTGGTACTCCTCAGGGGTCTCAAGCCTGGTGTGGACATGATTCCTGAAATGACGAGGAATCCTCCACCCATGGATGCTGTGTATGTAGAGGAAGTTGTTCTTCCAGTCTCTCAAACTGTCCATGCCAGGCCACACCAAACAATGTCCCTTCTGCCTCAAGAGGGACCAATAACCAGGGGAGCCCGTACTCCCAGAAGAAACCATTTGTAAACCCACCATAAACCGCAGGGCGTCAATGGAAGGCTCCATGCGGTGAAAAAGACAGGTCCAGACATATGAAATCAACGCCCTGACAGGCGTGGCTGTCAGCTGGGCGATGGCGACGTTCATACGCCTGAAGATCTCCTCTAAGGAAGGATGGAGGGGAAAGCGAAGGCCGAACTCCAGACATTTATGGTAAACCGCTATGCACCCATCAGGGGGGTTGCATACGGTATCCTTTTCGCCGGGGACAACAACTGTATACCCCTCCCCGAAGTTATAAAGCCGCTCAATCACACCAGCGGCGTTCTTTGCAAGGATCGTCTCCCGATTTTTCGGGTCAGGGAAAGTACTCAGAGGGATACGGTATTTGGCCTTGTCTAGATAGTAAACCCTACCCCTTTCTCGACGAACAAGGGGGCCGGAAGTTCTAGAAGGGTCAACTTCCAACGCCTCGTCGTCCGAGTCAATAGCGTCAAACGAAGGGGGGTCAGGAGAGTTACCACCCCCACTACCCGCCGAATGCTCTTCCTCAAAACCAACCTCCCTGGAGGAGGAGGCAAAATTTACCCCTTCCCCCCTCTTTGATGGGTCAGTAAAGGGCAAAATCCGCTCGCGGGTTCTAGACATTCTACTCTAGCGAAAGCGGAAAGCAGGAAATCAAAAGGAAAAAGCAGAAAATGGAAGACGAGAATCTGACCTAAGATCGCCTGACAGCACGGTGCAAGCCCGAAGAAAGAGTCTCCCAGGGAAACGGGGGTTCAAAGTAGGATACGATTCGTTAACGCTCGAGGGGTTTAACGGATAAAGAGAGTAGGGAGTCTCGAAGGAAAAGAAAGATTGAAAAAGTGAAAGAGTGGATGACTGATCGCTTTTATAGAAAGAAAGGCATGCCAAGAGTCGCCCAACCCTCAGGAATTCACCCAAAGGCTGCGGTCCACGTGTCACCCCTACGGAGGTTTGTTCTGAGTAGCTTCCCAAGAAAAACCTCGGGAGGACCAAAGGGTGTCAGAAGATTGGTCACCCTATGACGTCCCCCTTGGCAAAAAAAAAAAAAAAAAGAGGAGTACAGTGCACAAACGCGTCGCCTGAATTTCATTTCATTAAGTCTTACAAAGGAAGGTTACATCTTGAGACAGATACGAAAAGAAAAATACATAAGGCCCAAAAATTCCGGCCTGACAGAAACCAAACACCCTGCCACGCAGGCCTAGTCGTCGCCCAAATCTGGGGAATAATCCCCAGGGCTGCCTGGACTCCCGAGAGCCGAGCCCCAGTCCCAGTCTGGGGAGCCCTGGAAAGGATCATCAGAAGCTCCGTCTTCATCCTTGTCGCTCAGGCAACCAAGAACCTCACTGTCATCAGAGTCATGGCTGCTGTCCTCCCAGTCCCTGCCAAAGGGAACGGCCTGGGATTCGTCGCAGGTGCGACAGCCTGTCTTCTTCACAGGCGAAGAGGGACCTGACGCCAAGGAGGAATCAGTGTCAGAAAGGTTGGGGTAAAATTGCTCGGGGTGCAGCCACGAAAAGCACTCGTGGCATCCCCTGTCAAAACAGCCCCCTCCCTGGAGGCAGCGCCTAAACCTAGGCGCAGCAGGAGGTGAGGACCTCTTGAGGCGTTTGCCCCTCCTAGCAGAAGCTTTCTGACCCATCCAGCGAGAACGAAGCCGTGAACGGCGACTACGGCGGACAGCTAGATAAGCAGCACGAGCATATCGGAGCCTCCAAAACCCTCTGAAGATGAAAGTGACATATTTAACTCCACGACAAGTTACGGTTTTTTTGATCCAAGCCATGATTAAAGACAAAGAAAGGAAAGTTGGAAATGGATCGTGAAAATAGTGGAGGATGCAATTTATACAAAAGCAGAAGCAGGGCATTAATGGTGCCCCAACCACTTCTGCAAAGAAGAGAGCCAATCATCAAACTGGCACACTACTCGAAAATTCGCTATGCAGAGGAGAGTAATCATAACAAAAGACGTTTGAACACTCTGCATACCCAGAGAAATTAAAGCATGTTCCCTCGGGAATACGCGGCGCATTTAATGCAAGAGTGTCCAAGGAGTCAACCTCCCACCGTCCCAAAACAAGACGTCGCCTGCCGAGCAGGAGCCCCGCTCCCCCTCAGCCGGCGAGGGCCAATTGATGGGGGTCGGTTGCCTACCTCGGGCCGCCTGCCAGTCAGGCCCCAAGGTGACCAATCCCAGAAAGAGGAAAGGCCTGCCCAGCAGACTGTCCGTCAACATCATTGAAACCTCCAAGTGTATGGCCTTAATCCCTTAGCCGCCTGGCACAGCCTGGCCGCCTGCCAAGCAGGGCGAACCAGGCCTCCTGCCTGCTTCCAGGGCGCTCCCGACTAAGCAGGACCAAAGGAGAACCAAGGACCCATCCGTCATTTTGCCTAAGGTAAGGGGAAATGAGTGGACAAGGTGAGTCCACGTGTCGCACCAGCATCCACTCATTTCCCTCCTCTTCCCTCTCTTTTCCTCTCTCTTGTGGGAAGGTATAAATACTTACCCATTTCCCACATAAGAGAGGTTGGATTTTCTCTCTCTAGACTCTTACTCCTAAAAACGCCACCTAGTTCCTCACGAGCTAGGTTCGTCAAGGCAATTCATGGACTGACTTAGGCATCGGAGAGGGTTTCCTCGGACAACCTCCGAAGCCCTGTGCGTTCATTGTGCAGGGAGCAGGCCCAACTCCGCCGGGAAGGTCCGATCAAGGGAGTGAGAGGAAGGGGAGGCTGAAGGAAATCAAACGATCAACTGTTCACTATTAATCCAATCCTACAGCCCGGATCCAAGGCCGGGTGAATTGTTTCCGTGACCGGAACAGTTATGTCTTCTTGATTATCGTGGTGGATCATTCTTAGAAAACTATCGATTCTACAACTTGAAGCTTAAAGGCGTTACTACTGAGGTTTTGAAGGTTGGACTGATCAAGGGGGACGAGTACGAGTTCGTTTTGGATATCGATTCAAGGTAACTTTAGGATGTTACTCGATTTTATATCGTATGATTGAGTAATAGTATGTAGTAAATATTTTACCTTCGGTTTTCTAATTTTAGCTATTTATTATTTGCTAATAATATTATTTTTAAATTGTGTACCTTATTAATATTTTACAACTTTCGATATCGTTTTAAAAATCGTTAGTAATTTTATTGTTTATGATGGTTATAATATTTTGTTGGTATCGTGACACTAGTAACTAAATAATATCTATTTCATATTTTCGTCATATTTCGTTAATTTATAATTTTAAACTCAAATAGTACTTTAAATATAATAATCGAGATTTATAGACTCATTTAATAAATTAATTTTCGTATTACGATTTATACTAATAAACTAGAAAATAGTCGTTTTCTTTGAAATACATTTTTAGTCGATACTATTTTCACTAATAATTTCTTATTTGTTTCCGATCACTAGTAGAAAATTACCCTTTGGAACCGGTTGTAAACTACCCTTTGGAACCTTTTTTCAAAGGTTCTACTGCCACAGGTTCCTTAGGTCCGGAGCTTTGGAACCGGTTGTAAGAAGGTTTCATAGATGCCCTTTGGAACCGGTTGTTGTTGGAACCGGTTCCAAAGGGTATACCATTGGAACCTATTGTAATTACAACCGGTTCTAAAGGGTGTACCATTGAAACCTATTGTAATTACAACCGGTTCCAAAGGATGTATCATTGAAACCTGTTATTATTCACAACCGGTTCCAAAAGTATACCATTGGAACCTGTTGTGATTCACAACCGGTTCCAAAGGGTACCTCATTGGAACTTGTTGCAATTCACAACCGGTTCCAAAGGGTGTTTCATTGGAACCTGTTGCATTTCACAACGGTTCCAAAGGTTTACCATTGGAACCTATTGTAATGCCAACAGGTTTCAAAGGGTACTTCATTGAAACCTATGATCATTTAGATGCGGTTCCAAAGGCATGTCATTTTATCATTTATTTATATTTTGAAACCAGTGACAAATGTTACTGATTTTAATTACAAAATTGAATTTTCGTATCTTTGATAATGGTATATAAAAAACAAATCAAAGCACGCCAATTATAATATTTTTCGAAAATTGGGCAGCACCTCCCTACAATTTGATTAAACCAAAATCAAAATCACATCACTGCAATGTTTAAATAGCACAACCAAATCCATAACCAATCCACATCTCCAACTACTTAAGTAACATCTCCAGTAGAATGCCCCACGTCTAGCTATTAACATGACTACAATATGTATCTAACCACAAAAGTTAACAACAAAGTCACACACGTACTACATCATTAACTCTATGCACTTCTGAGACCAATATTCACGAACTTGGTTCATATCTTCCGTCGTCATTCTTGATTTTGAAACACACTAACAAATAAAAAGAATAGTAACGATGGATTAGTGATTACACCCATAATTACTTTATAACAGAAAAACTAAGATTAAGTAAAAAACCTGAATTAAGCTTTCTTGACTCTTAGGGTAAAATACGGTGATGTCGTACATCCACTTCATGACATAGTATCCACATTCAAAGGCTCCAGATTCTTGAGGACACTGAAATTGTATGAACCAAAAAGGTGTTATAAATCATTATTCACCAAGATAGTTTAATTCATCAATTGCGCTATAATCATTGCTTTAATTTAGTCATCTCCGACACAAAATTTGTACAGAAAACAAAAGACAACAATGAGATAGCTATAATGGAGTAAACAATTTTAAGAACTCAAAATCATTAACCTGATTTCATGAACTTATCTCAATCAACGCATTAAGTTTAAATTAAATGGAAACTACTAACCCATGTAAAAAATGAAATAATTAAACAAGTTAAAGCTTAATAATGTTGTTTGTATAATAACCCAAGTAAAAGCTTGTAAATTCCCTAATCGGTGGGATGCTTGCATGAAAAACAAAGCAGTCACAAGGTGTCTTATCTCAATTACAGTGTTCGACAATGGCTTGTGTATGATCTACTATGATCTCATACAAACGAATCAACAAAACCCTGGCAAACAAAGGAGTGCACTAACAAACCAATCTTATAGGTATATAAGTTTACCAATTAGTTTACTGGCAACTGAAATTCCTGGCTTCTACAAAAAAAGCCTCACAGATTGGTTAAGGTATAATCATTCTACAAGTTGTCAATGATGAGGTCTATGTCACTCCTGACGGACCCAAAAACCAAGCAAACGCTTCATGCGGTCATGCCTACTTGATTGAATATTAAAATGGTGCTTTTTACAAATGAATGATGAATCACAGCAGAGCGCGCAACTTTGTAATTGCTAGATACTCTTACTTTACTAAAAAAATAAATAGGAATGACAAATCTCAGTCGTGATCATGGTTCAAAATCTCGGTATAGGTTATAGTCGAGGTGGCAGTATAATCGGTTCTAAATTGGCCACAAATGGATCGTGGTGATGCTCCGTGATTTTTCGGACCATATCTCATACCGACACAGTAAAAACCTAATTTTGAAGCATGGGTATCTGTTGTTTCGCTTTTGGAATTAACGTCAGAAAGGCAGGCAAAACAAAACGGCGCTATTCAAACGTCTTACATAACCATCAACTAGCAAAGCACCGTAGAGGAGATTGTACAATTATTTTTTTGGATAGTAAACTAGTAACATACGGTTAGAATATTTGTATCAGACAGTATACAAACGTGCAACTAAAGGATGAGGAAGAATGACAGTGCAGAGACTGCTAATATGCTCAACTCCAATATCTAATTTGAGCTAATTGATGAGACCGAGTGGACAAACCTGTGAGTCAAGTTATGAACAGGCAGCCTCGCTCCAACGCAATTTCCAATGTTTTGAACTCAAAAGGCAAATAATCAGACGATGCGTTGTCATAATTTCTAAAGCCTCTCCTCTGGCTAATGGGATCTTCTGAATGCCATGCATCGGAAACAGAGGATTTCAGCCGTCTCTGAAGTTCAACCACATAGTACAACAGATAGCTATCGAGGGAATTCAAATGCAGAACCTCGTCGGCTGTGATAATACACCGAATATGCTCTAGATTAACAACAATGGCCTTCTCTCTACCGAGTACACAAAACGATCAATCGAAGGACAAAAATCGCAAAACAAGCAGAAAAATAGATTCCGTATCATTTTGAAGCTAAACTCACTAACTCAATCGATTTCAACAAAAAAAAAAGGATCAATCGAAGCACAAAAATCGCAAAACAAGTAGAAAAATAGATTCCGTATCATTTTCAAGCTAAACTCACTAACTCAATCGATTTCAACAGTACACAAAACGATCAATCGAAGCACAAAAATTGCAAAACAAGCAGAAAAATAGATTCCGTATCATTTTCAAGCTAAACTCACTAACTCAATCGATTTCAACAGTACACAAAACGATCAATCGAAGCACTAAAAACGCAAAACAATCAGAAAAATATATTCCGTATCATTTTCAAGCTAAACTCACTAACTCAATCGATTTCAACAGTACACAAAACAATCAATCGAAGGACAAAAATCGCAAAACAAGCAAAAACAGAGAAAATTAACGGAAAAAAAGCGGAGAAAATCAATAGCGGATAATCGACGAGAATTCCATAGTAGAGTAAACAGAAGAAGCAGAAATGCAATAGTGATTGTGAATTAGAAAAAATAAGTTTCGGGTAACTCGTGTTTGGGGTACGTCCTGACTATATCTTCGTGTCTTCTTCTTCTTCTTCTTCTGCTCTGTACGTCTTTGTCTTCGCCTTCTTCTTCGTGTCGTCCGATTAGGGTTCGTCGGTCTTCAATTCGTCTGGGTTCTTCGTGTCGTCTGGATTCTTCGCGGGTAGGATTTGTCGAGTTCTCCTTCGCGTCTTCTTCTTCTGATATGGCGTCTTCGTCTTCTACTTCGAATCGCCCGATTAGGGTTCTTCGTGTCGCCCGATTCGTGTCTCTGGTTCGTGGTAGCGTGTTTTCTTTTTTCTTTTCTTGGTGCTGGTAGGTTATTAGGGTTATTCTATCCTTTGTGTTTTATTTTTTGTGTTTGATTCTTTTTTGTGTTTGATTATTTTTATATGATTATTTTCATATGTTGGTTATTTTTAGTATTTTATTTAGGGTTCAATTTCTAAGAAGATAACTTAGGATTTTATGTTTTATGATTTGTAATTTAGAAGTCTTTGGAACCTTTTGTTAGAAAAATAGGTTTCATTGATGGAGAAGTTTTTTAATAAGATTCAAAAATTTTAACATGTACCTTTGGCATCTCTTTTTAGTTAACAACCGGTTTCATTGGTAAGGTCTTTGGAACCGGTTGAACCTACAAAAGGTGCCAAAGTATTTTAATATGGTCTAAAAATTTTAGACACTACCTTTGGCACCTCTTTTTGTGAACAACCGGTTCCATTGATAAAGTCTTTGGAACCGGTTCAATTTACAACAGGTGCCAATCATTTTTTTGGTCATCTAAGGAACCTCTTGTTTTTACAACCGGTTTCTTTTGATAGGTTCCAATGGCATTAATTCTACTAGTGGATTGACTATTTTTAATAAAATCCGTATTATTTACTAATAAAAGCTATTTGTTGAAAATAATTTGAAATCTTCCTAAATCCCATTTCATTTATAAAACTCGTTGACTCAATTAATTTGATATCATTTTTCTTAAAACATCTCTTTTCTAAAATTTATAGTTTTAGCTCGATTTCCTAATTATTTATAAAATACTAAATATTGACTTATTAAATTTTATTTATATTTTGAGTAACGGATTTAGTATTTTATTAAAGTTACGATAACGACGATAATAATAAAATGTTAATTCGTTAGAAATGTTATTTTTATACACTTCACTTATTTTAATAACTTGCGTATTTTCTATAAGATTATTTCTATTTTAAGTGAGTTTCTAAAATTAGTAAGTTTATGTTTATAGAAAGCTTCTTTTTAATATAAGATGTTTATTTCTTTTATTTTCATGTTATTTACGATGATTATTTATTCTCAATATCGATAATGACTTTATTTGTTTTGGAGTTATGTAATAAAGACAAGTGTGGGTTTAGAGTCAGAAAGTCTGTGATGTACGTTTTTGCCATCAGCTATAAAGTCAGTGTGTTTATTTGAGGCACATTTGGTTGTTGAACTGGGCGTAGTTTCGCCCAGGAGAGTGTATGTTTTGACCTTAATCTAGATATTGCATCGTGTTAGTCGTCGTCAGATGAACTAGACATAGTTGTTGTTTAAGAGGGGTGTGCACTACTTAAACCGGGACCTCGCTGCACGCAGTCCTGTTATAGTTGAGTTGCCTAGTTAGAGACTGGATTATGTTATGAGTTAAATCTACAGTTCACGAAGCTTGTTTTCAGTATTAACCCTAGCAAAAGTCTAGACTTGTGCACACTGATCGAATTTACATAACGCCATTTTTGCATATTATTATTATCGTTTGATTTTGACTTGCAGGTTGGCAAGTGCTTTAAGTTTCGCTGAAAACTTATTTTTATTATATTGTTTTAATGTTTTCTCTTTTAAATATTTTGATATAATAATACTATTATTTTCCATATGATATAATATGGCTGGGAGAACGTCCGAGTTACTCCCCACTGACGTGGATGTTATGTTTATAACATGTCAGGTATTTACTGCTGGGTTTGGGTGTGAGCTAGCGAGTAGCGTGGATCCTACTTTTTCTTCATTCACGATTTATGGATTTGTATAAACCTTTTTGGAGAATTTTCTTTTTAGCTCTTTTGTAAAAAGAAGTCTTTGTATTGACTTACCATTTCTTTTAATAAGATATAGTTTGTCAGTGTGTTTTAATCCCAACTCTATAATGTTTCCGCCACTGTATTGCGTTAGAATTTCTAAGGGATTACACCCATAATCAGCTTTCTAAATAGGAATATGACTGTGCTAATGATTTTCGAAGTATAACTAACTATATGGCTTTTATTTTCGATTGTTGACGGATCGGGATTCGCGACAAAACTCCGTCCGTCAACTCCCCCACACTTAAACCATACTCGTCCTCGAGTAAGCACAAATAGTCTACGACAAAAGCAATTTATTCACTCAAATAAATAAATAAAACATAATAGCCGATACGAGACAATAAACGGGCTTGCTCCGTCCCTTCAACTCACAACGAGATACTATGAGGAGAGTATCCCCTTGCAAGGCAAGTGGGGTCTTCCCAAAACTGCGAGACGACCAAACAATTAAGCACAATACTCGACAATAATATGGTCATCTCTAACCAAAACGAGTCACCTCCCTCAATAAGGCAACCAAGCAAATCCCAAATCAATAATCAAAATTCTAAAATCCAACCAAAACATAAAAAATAACTAAGAAACACATCACAAGTTGCATATTCTTATTGTACGACTACTAATCTATAACTTCGGTATGCAAAATAGGGTGTATGGCGGAAATGGAATGAACTAACATGGCGTTATTACCGAAAATGAAACACAAAGTCCCTCCTCTCACATAGTAAGAAGTTCGGATCGTCCCGGTACCAACTTGGTGACTAGAAAGGAGGTTAAATTTATTTGCAAAATGGATAAGGAAATAATAAATATGCATAAGCTCACTTATTTGAACAACTTTCTTTTCTTTCATTCCTTTTTTTTTCATTTTTTTTTCTTTTCGAAACACTTTGAAAATTATTGATAACTGACTTTTTTCTTCTTTTGAATTTTTGAATTTTTGTCACTTTTAATTGAAAAGTGAGCAATTATTAAACACTCTGTTTTTCTTTTGTGTTTTCTTGGGATTTTCTCATTTTTGTGGATTTTTTTGATTTTGTAGTGTAAATAGTGTCACCAATTCGGAATCCGGTCACCATAGAACAAAATGGTCATAAGGAAACATCACACCATATGAGATGAATATGTGAACAATAATGATGGTATACACCCTAAATCGCTAATTAAAACAAAGATTAGTCGATTCACAATACTAATATACAACACTAAGTATTTCCAAATCATTCTTTTCATCAAAGTTGAAAGTTAGAAAATCGACTAAACTCTTAGGAAAATGCAAACCTTCTTTATGGAATTTTCAATTTTCAAATTTTTAGGTGTTTTTTGAAAAAAAATTTAGACAAAACAAGAAAACAAAACACACACAAAAGGGAAATAAAAGAAATCCATGACATATATTCACAAGTGCTAACATAACAAGCTACTACCAACATCTCAACACAACACAAATCCATATTTACAACAAAATCACACCACCAAATCCACAATCTCCACCAAAATCAATCCAAGTATGGTCCAATAAGTAACAAACTCTCCCCCACACTTAAACCAAACATTGTCCTCAATGTTTAAGACTAGGGAGGGAGAAAAGAGAGGGTGAGTGAAGAATTTACCATTTCAAACTCGATCATTCATCACTTGGTGAGTGATTCTTTATCTTTTCCCTTTTATCCACCATCTTGTTGCTTGTTACTCCTTCAAGATCAGAAGTGGACACCTACACACAAGAAGAAGACAATGCAAAAACACACACAAAAATGGAATATATACACTAAACACAAATCAAAAAAGTAAGTCATCTAAATATCCTAACAAAGATCTCATTAGCTTGTCATAAGCATTTGAACAATCCTCACCAACATGATCATAGTGAGGCAAGCTAGAGAATCCACAAAACCAAGAGATAGAAGTGGTGGTGAATGGTTTGTGGATAAGGTAGGCATCATAAATCCCAAATTTCCAATATTCATCACTCGATTCCATGGAAAAGCACAAGAGGAGAGGCACTCACACAATTATTTGAAGGAGTAGTGTCCACTGTCCTACGGATTAACCCGCTTAAGTCTATGTATCCGATATGCCTTGCTAGAGGTTGATGTCCGGTTGACATATAAATGAGTTATATGTTTGGTAGTCTTAAGTGGGCCAATTGGGTAACACACAATGTGTACGAGATATTATTAATATATATCGATATATGAAATATATCGGGTCAGTAGTAATACGGACCCAGCTCCGTTGTCGGGTTATGGTAATTAGAGTTATTGTAATAACCTAATTCTACCTTCTCATCTCCTATATAAGGAGGTTCATATGATGAACCAAGATATGGAATTAAGAGTATTAACTCATAATATATATATCCGGAGTATTCTTCTTATAAAGAGTTATAAGAGAGATATAGAGAAGTTGTGAGACGGTCTCACGTACCTTTATACTAGCATATACGTCGCAGTTCCGTACCCGTGTGGATACCAAAGGAGGCATCACGTTTGGGGTGCTTTATTCTGTCCGTGGGAATTATCTATTCTGTCTGTGGAGATTATTTATTCAGTCCGTGGAGATTATATATATTTCAGGGTTTATTATACTTCGTATTAATACGCTGTTCCGCTGCAAATAAGGTATAATTGTTATCCCTCTTCTTTTGTCTTTTTGGTTAATACTCATAACAGGTCCTTGGGTTTAGAGGTTGTAACCCTACAGTGGTATCAGAGCCTCTGTTACGTAGTATTAATCTAATTGACCTGAATCTATGACTCATAATTAGTTATGAGGGATTCTACCCGCATATTAATTTGATTTTTAGTTTCGTCTCTAGAATTTTTTATGTCTGATCTCCGCTTTATACATGATAAGAAGTTTCTTGCTTTGGTGCTTCAATTCGTCACTTGTCGCATGGTCATGAATTGCATGTTGGTGAATTGCATGTTGATGCTGCCACGTTCTTGATGAATTGTTTCATGGTTTGCTTACAAGTTTCTTGTTTTATCAATGATTAATGGTTAAGATTGATGCTTTCATGCCACAATGATTAATTGTACCAAAGGTGTTAGCCGTTTGTTTTCGGTGACTCTTTCATGCGGGATACTGCGGTTAGTCTATCATATTTCGTTCATATTTAGGGTTTGTTATGATTTATGAATTTAAGTTGTTAAATTCTAAAATTGATCCTTAAAATTAATTTAAAGTGTAATAGTGATTATGATTTTAATTTAATTTACCCTAAATTGATCCACTATAATCTCTAATTTCTTTGTTGACGATGAGACTAATAAGATTAGTCAAAACTCGATTGAAATTGGGAACATAAAATTATTAGAATTTATTGTTGACGATGAGTCCTAATAAGATTAGGACATGCAAGACACGTTTTAATTATGGTGGAGACAGAACGAAACAAGGCCAACCCGGTTGGCACGAGTGTGACTCGGTGGGCACGGGTATGACCGGTAGGAACAGGTTGACCCGAGCGGCAAAGGTTTGACCAAGACGACACAATATTTACTCGGACGACATGGTATCGGGTCGGGTGACGCTTTTAAGAAAAATCGTTTTCTTGCGTTTGTGTGTTGATTATGAATCAAGCATGGATTATACTTTTATTTTTTCGAATCAATGAAAAGTTAGTTTTTTAAATCAGTAAATAATATTATGCATCCTAATTATCATATCATCATAAATAGATCGGGAAAGGAGTTTTTCGAGTCTTATTTGATTTTGATGAATTGTTCATCTATATGACAATCATAAGTTGCAGATTGATTGTGAATCGAGTTTTGTATATCCGTTCAATTTTTCCGGGTGGGAAATTGTTCCTCGTAGTTGGAAAAATGAAAGATATTGGTGAAATTGTTCAAACCAAATAGGAATTATGAATTGTAATATGATTATGAATCAAAATATGGGATCTAACTTGTTTTATACACAAATCACTAGTAACAATTGAATTATTATGTCATATGACGCATGATTTTTATTGTTTGAGGCTTGTGACTTATGTGTTTAGGTTGCCTTGTAAGTTGACCTAGCAGCATGTTTAGGACCCATAATGCATTTAAACCCTCGCACAAATATTAAGTACTGCCTCTCCAGAATTGACCACTACAACAATTTCATATCATTGGTTGAAGTGACTGCCTAAGCGGTGCTTTGCCGATGTGTGTGGACTGAGTAGATGGGTAACGGTTACCCACAGGTTCAGTCTGGTTTGCTTAACATTGCTATCAAGTCGGACTTGGGCTTTGAGGCAAATAGTTGGTGTCATATGATGACTAATTCCGACGAACCAAGAATTACATAGAGATGTAATTGACAAGTTTGTTGTCTACCTTTACTTTTGGAGCATGAGCAGTGAGCCCAAGTTCACTTGAGCGACAAAAGGTTTAGGATCTTGGAATATTATGCGAACTTGAGGGTAGTTTTCATGATTTTATCTTAAAATTGTTTAAGATTTTAAATTAATATTAATTATCGTTTTACTTTGCATATACATTTAGTTGTAATTTAGTCACCGTTATCACATTTATTAAAGATGAGTTTGAATTGTTCAACCTCGTCGATTGGTATCTTGAGAATCGCTCTCAATATTAGAGATACGGATTTTGTCCTTGTGAAGGATAATTCCGACAATTTATTACCAATGCTAATGTACAATATGGACTGTATAATTAGAGTCATGAAGATGATTATAAGTACCAAAATTAATTGTTTCAATAAAGGGAACCGTTCCCATTAAGTGAGAAAATGTTGAAGATGATCTAATTAATCCGTGTCATATGATGACGTGATTATATTGATAATCAGGAAATTTTGGATGCCTCTTTCTAAAGAATTAGGAATCAAAATCGTTTCAATTAGTCCTAAGTTTAGGTCACTTTATTATGAATAAACATGTGACTTAATAAAGTTTTTCACCTTTTAGCATGAGATGTTAAAAGACGATTGAACATTGTATCAAGAAGGCAAATAATACTAATGTTCTATGAGTTCATTAAGAAAATTGCTTGAGATAATGATTAATGAATCTAAGATGTTGGTTAAAGTAAGGGAAGAATAATTGTTATCATACCCAAACTTGTTGCCAAATTTAGATTAGGTACGATTTTATTAGTCATTAATGTAATGACAAATATTGGACATTGGTAGATAGTTTCTAGAAGTGTCTAGAAAATCTGCAAATCAATTGAAGTATGACATCTGGTGTGTATGTTACTAGAGTAATTGTTACTTTCATTCTACTGTTTTGGTATAAGATACCAAATGCAACTAATACATGGTGGATGTGATGGTTCAAAGAGGGTGGAATAATGGTATATAAGTGAAGTGTTTTATGATGAAATGAACAAATGTTGTTGTTTCATATATAAAAGGAAAATTACTTAATTTTACCATAAAGCTGAATACTGGAATTGAATAATTGTTATTCTTGTACTAGTCATATGCAAGAATATTGATTCTGTTTCAAGTATGGGCATGAAAAGTTTTGATAAAAGTAGAACAATTGTTGCTCTATACCTTACAAGAATATGAGGTACAGTAAGACTAACATTATTGTTGAGCTTTATATTTCTAGGAGTGAATGCTTTTATTTACAACATAATGACCAAAAGGATTCAAGTCCTACGACTCAAGTTTGACCTATTATGGCATTGTTCTTAATCCATGAGACAAGAGACATAAGAATAAATTTCATAATGATGAGTTTATAAACCTTATTGATAAGGATCAACTGAGGTAGATGGATCTTGTTTAGATGGATAAATGACCTTACAAGTGACTCCTATTAATTGTAGTGGGAGGGTACTTAGACTTGTTAGACCACACACATACAGATATGTGTGAGTTTAACTAGTGATGTTGCAAAATGGGTAACACGTATGGTTTTGTTCGATATGATTGAAACAGGGAGGAATTGAACTAAAATATTGTGATCATCTTAGAAGTAGTGAAAAATGTTTCAAACTATATCGAATCATATTTGATATGATTTGGTCTATGATAAGTCATATGCAGATTTTATTGACACTTTAGAAAGTTATGCACTATAAAAGTCTTTGTACAATGTTGATGTGATTGTCCATGTATGTCGAAGAATAGACACCATATGAGATACGGATTGAAATGTTCTAAAATAGTCTTTTCTTAATTATCAAGTCTTAAAGTTTAAAGAAAATTGTTTTCTAGAACTTAGACTGAATTATGACATGTGTTTTATTAGGGGTGTTATGTTAAATCTACGAACCATCCAAAGAACAAACCTGTTTTGTTGCATGGAGTGGTATGTTTCTTTTAAAGAGATGTGATTTCTAATAGAAACAGTGGGAGTAGAATCGACCTTGAAAATGTTCAAGATTAACAGGTGTTCTCTACAACTGTTGAAGAGGATATTGATGCATCCATGAAAAGTCATGATCATCTTAACTGTAAAATATTACCCTACATAGGTTTGACCTATGATGAAACAATAATGGGCAAAGACTCCAAAAGTCACATAAAATCTAATAGATTCTATATACCATAACTACCGAGTATAGACTATGGTTAAATGGATCTTATATATAATGAAGAATAGTCTTCAATATAAAGACGATGTAGATTGATATAAGAGTATCTATGAAGCATAGTTGGTAGTTAAGGATTGATCTCATAGTAATGACTATGGAAAAACCTTTTTTACAATATTATGCTTAAGTCTATTAAGATTGATTTAGCATTTTGAATGTCATCACTCATTATGATGAATTTTGGACATATATATGTGAAATACAATTCTTGAACGGGATGCAATATGATGTGTGTGCGACACATCGTATGAATTTCATATTATTAAAGTTGCTAGACAAATGTGAATGATCCAATTTGATTGGAGCAAGTATTATGGAGCAAGTATCTTCGTTCTCAAGGTGGTAATTCAAATATGTTTGTTTTCCATTGAGACAAAGAGAGACAAAGTGTGTACAAGAGGCTAGTGGGAGTGCATTTATCGTTATGATTTGGTATGTAAGTGACATACTTCTCTAACTAGATGACATTTGATTGCTTTAGTCTACGAGACTTTGCAAGAAATGCGTTTATTATGTGCTCGTGTGACGAGTAGATACTAATCTGGTGAGTGTCACTAGAATGCTATCTAAGAATTGTTCCTTTGCGCTTAAGAAGAAAAAGAGGAATGATTTAAGAGATGCGCATGATGTGATAAGCGAATTATTGTAAACAAGTTACAACGATTCATATTTCGAAATAGACAAAGATGACGTGAGATTGTAATCTAAGTATATTTTGTTTTGGATGAGAAGTTGTATGTTGGAACGGTTCCAAAGGACAACTTTGTGACTAGTATTATAACTAAAGTTAGTGTTTTATTGCTTTTGAAGCAAATAGACGTTTGATTACGAATTAAGCACACACTCAACTACTTTAAAGTTTATGAAGCAATTGTTGCTTATGAAACTAACAGTTTGCCTTAATTGAGATAAGGTAGATTGGTCATATGCTTGTAAATAACCGACACAAATGTTGTATGTCCCGAAACCTTCTCTACATAAAGATCATATTGGTTATGATCGGTATAAGACGCATGGGCGAGTGGTCTTAGTACTTTTAGAGGTGTTTGGTTTAGTTGGAGTTATTTCGATAATTGATATATTTATGACATATTGTCATTTGGTTAATGTAACCGAGTTTTGTCCCTAAATAATTTATATTAATGAAATAGTTCACTAAGTACGTGACTTCGTCTTGGAACTCTATTTGGATGATGTAATTATTTTGTCTCTAGTCAGGGTATTATGTTGGGACATTTGAATACCCTTAAATGACTGGTGTGTGAGTTGGTTGATGACTAAGTTCCTTGAGTCATAGGTATTGAGATACTAAACCAAGCACACGGGTGTATGTTAAGAACATGCATTAGACAGACCCGCCGAAAAGGATTTTACTAAGATTTCGCTTAGTGTCAGTAAAGTGCTTTGCAAGTTATGAACTTGTACGGTCTTTAGACCTGAGTCTTTGACTATTCTATACATTTGATGTGTATGCTTTGATACTATTCCTCGTCAGCTGTGAAAGGGGGCTATGGATGGTTATTGGGCATGCATGGATCATGTGATTGTATGTGGTTAGACAAGAGAGGATTTAATCTTCCTTTATTGAAAGGAATTTATTGTTTCTTGGCCACTCGAAGAGTGTGACTTCTACAAATGCGTGGCCGCGCTCAGATAGGATGATTGTCATCTATCTGCTCTTTTAACAAGTCAACTCAAAGATTCAAGTAAAAGATTGAGATATGTGAGGATGACACTTTTTCTTACCTCATTCTCAATTGGAGACAATAGTAGCAAAGAGACTTAACGCCGTTCTTGAGAGGACATGTACAAGTGGGAGACTGAAGGAGTTATGTCCACTGTCCAACGGATTAACCCGCTTAAGTCTATGTATCCGATATGCCTTGCTAGAGGTCGATGTCGGGTTGACATATAAATGAGTTATATGTCTGGTAGTCTTAAGTGGGCCCATTGGGTCACACACAATGTGTACGGAATATTATTAATATATATCGATATATTAAATATATCGGGTCAGTAGTAATACGGACCCAGCTCCGTTGTCGGGTTATGGTAATTAGAGTTATTGTAATAACCTAATTCTACCTTCTCATCTCCTATATAAGGAGGTTCATATAATGAACCAAGATATGGAATTAAGAGTATTAACTCATAATATATATATATCCGGAGTATTCTTCTTATAAAGAGTTATAAGAGAGATATAGAGAAGTTCTGAGACGGTCTCACGTACCTTTATACTAGCATATACGTCGCAGTTCCGTACCCGTGTGGATACCAAAGGAGGCATCACGTTTGGGGTGCTTTATTCTGTCCGTGGGAATTATCTATTCTGTCTGTGGAGATTATTTATTCAGTCCGTGGAGATTATATATATTTCAGGGTTTATTATACTTCTTATTAAAACGCTGTTCCGCTGCAAATAAGGTATAATTGTTATCCCTCTTCTTTGTCTTTTCGGTTAATACTCGTAACAGGTCCTTGGGTTTAGGGGTTGTAACCCTACATTATTCTCCCCATTTTTACTCATAGTAGGGGTGTTAATTAACTCTCCATCCTCAAGTATCTCAAGCAAAGAATCATCAAGTGATAAACCAAGAGCCAACAAAAACTTTTCTAAAAGAGTTTCAAGATCCTCATCTATGGGCATGGACTCAAACAAAGGAGTAAGAGAAATAAGATCCAAATCATCGATGGGTGAAAAAAACTCAAAATCCATACAAGGGAAGGACTCAAATTTCTCAAAATTTGGTTTCTCAAAGAAATCAACCTCACAATCCCAAGTATCCTCGATCTCAACACTCACATCACTCAAAGCATCATCAAATATCTCATTATCTTCTCTTTGCTCCTTCCTCTCAACCATAAGAGTTTCTCTTTTGCTCAACTCCTTTTCCAAGCTCTCATAATCAACCTCAAAAGATATACCCTCAAACTCACACAAGCTAAGATCTTCGTGGTTTTTCTCTCTACAAAGATCATTAAGCTTATCCAAGCACACATCTTCCTCAAAAAGCATACATTCCAACTCACAATCATTATTAACATTCACAACAAGAGGTGTAAGTTGGACAAGAGGATGCGGAATTTGTGTTGAAGAAAGGCAAGTCAATTCACGAGAATCAATAGCATGCAAATCATCATTAGCATTATGCACCATATTAGCAATCAAAGGGATTTGGGGAAAATATTGAACAACATGCAAATCATCATCATCATCCTCCTCATCATCAATAAGAGGTAGAAAAGAACAAGGAAATGCATTAAAAGTATATCCTAAAACACCACAAGATGTAAAAGTAGATGAAATGTCATGTATAGCATTCACAGTCACAAAGGGAGAAGAAGCTTGACAAATAGTAGAATCATGCACAATATCAAGAGAATAAGAGTCTACCCTAGCACTCAACTCATGTTGCAAAGAAAGCATAGGCGGGTGGTCTCTTGGTTCTCCAATCTGAGGTGGGACTCTCCTAAATCCCAATTGGTCATTGAGACTAGCCACTCTTTCAATTAAACCGAAAAATTCGTCATCCTCCAAGCAACTCGCTGAATTTTCTCTCGGATGAAAAGATGATCAAGTTTCTACTCTGAGGAAGCAAACCTTGAAAGAAGGTTGAAGTGGTTAGCCAAAGTGGGATTCCATGAATTGGACAAGCTCTCAATAAACCCTTAAACCTATCCCAAGCCTCACTCAAACACTCAAACTTGCCTTGTTCGAAGCTAAGAATCTCATCTCTAAACTTGGCGACCTTCGAGGGAGGGAAAAATTTCCTAAGAAATGCAAGGGCTAGTGGGTTCTAAGAGGTGAAGGTGTTAGGAGGGTGTGAGCGCAACCATCTCTTAGCTCCATCCTTAAGAAAAAAAGGAAACAATATAAGCTTAATGGTTTCAAGAGGCACTCCACCACTTTTAAACACACAACACAAGTCCACGAAATTCTCAAAAAGACCATATACATCCTCACTCTCAAGCCCATGAAAGGCATCCCGCTCCACCAAATCAATATAATAAGGCTCAATATCGAAGCAAGGACCCTCAAAAACCCCAATGTTAATGGGAGAGGCAAACAAGTCGGGATCCGGTCCACTATGGTCGGCAAAAAAAGGCATTATAGATAAGAAAGAGAAGAAGAGATTCAAGAAGAATGACAAGAAAAGACACAAGTGAAAAGAGAACAAGAAACACACAAATATATACAAAAAAAGAAAAAAAAGAGAGAAGAGACTAACTCCGAAACTAAACTAAGACAATTATATAACTAAGCACCGTCCCCGGCAGCGGCGCCAATTTGACGAACGGGGATTTGTCGCGAATCCCGGTCGATCAAAATAAAAACCAACTAATCCTAAACTTGGGTAGTTGAGGGTAAGTCGGGTCGAATTCCACAGGGACGGTCTAGCTAAATAAAGGTCTCGGTCTAGGTAAAGAATTAGTCAAAGGAGAAGAGCTTTTTGGTTTGAAAATGGGTCTAAACTAGCGAGCTAAACATATCAAACAAACAAATGAAATTAAATACGATGAAAAGGGCTAGGGTAAAGGTCAACAAGGTAGTCTCAAGGGAGTAATCGGGGTTCACAAACGAGTTGATTATGATCGGTAATTGGGGAGATAAAGGGTCTCTCTCGAGTCTCTATCTACCAGGGACGGTCCTAATAACGGGCTCTCGCACTTTTTACGAGGTCGACCCACCCCAAAGAAAGCTCGAGAATATAATTCACCAATTGCGGCCGTGACAAGCAAATCATACAAAAATCGCAATCAATAGAGACTACCAACAATAATAGACAAGAACGTAAACCCACAACAAAACCCACAAAACGAGACATACAAAGCTTTCCCCGACCCTAAATATTGACCACTCAAACATCATTAAAACTAAACTAATTAAGTTACCCACTACTCTAAATATAATAATAAACATGAATGACTAATAAAGATATAAACTTTAATAAAAGAGGAAGAGTAAAGAGATAATACCAAACTTGAATGGAGAATTGCATAAATGAAGAATGAAGAAGGATGTAGTGTAACAAAATTAACCCATATAATTAACACTTAATACACCTAAATAAACTAGATAAAGACTAAACAAAAAAAATGGAAAAAATGGCTAAGAGCAATGTAAGAAACTAAGCTACTCCTACCCTATTCCGTGCGGTGTGCTGCTGCTTGTTGTTACTCCTATCCTAAGGTCCACCTTTTTCTTACCAAATCAGCCCATTTTACTCCTAATCCACCCCACCTCGAGCTGTCCTATCTCTCCTCCTTTTCCTTCCTTTCAATAATGGGCTGGATCCCCTTTATTTGGTACTTTGGCCCGATCTTCACCTTCATTCAATAGCTGCCGCCTCGTACCTTGATTTCAAGTCCTGATATGATGGATTTCAGTCTTGCTTCCTTGTACAAACTTCTAGTTCTCGAACTTAGCTTTCTAACGCATCCCAAATCACTTGATTCCGATGTTGTATGAGTGAGATATCATCATTTCAAGACAGCTCGATCGAGTTGGTCTTTGACTTTAATTTGCTTGACCTGCTTTGTTCTTTCAGCCGATTTTACTCGGTTTTTTCTCGTCTTCACTCGGTCATTTCTTCAGATGGTACCTACAAAAATACACACAAGATAAGGCAATACCAAATTCTCGGAAAATAACAATTATTACGATAATTATAACTAAAACGACTAATTAACACTTAATATCATATAAAAACCTATATTGAGCTATAATATCAATTAAGCACACAAAATTGACCCGAATAAATAAATAAATAAATAAATAAATGTGGTAAAATAATCACTAAAATGATGTTTATCAATTGTATAGTTAACTATATGGTTGTAGTTGTATAGTCAAACATGTGATATTGTATAGTCGAACTCATTTTGTTTTAGAGTTGCACTCATTCTTGCACTGATTAGTGGGTGTTAATTAACTAACCTTGGATATATAATTAACTATATGTTTATTTTCATATGGTGATTTTAGATGTATAGTCACATAGAGTAGGTTGTATAGTCACACAGCTGAAGCTGAATAGTCACACTCATTATTTTGTAGAGTAACAGGGTTGGACGTGTATAGTGACAAAGATTAGGTTGTATAGTCACACAGTTGAAACTGAATAGTCAGACTTGGTATGTTGTAGAGTTGCAGGGTTGAAGTTATATAGTGACACCAGTTATGTTGCAGAATCACATAGTTGATGTTGTATAG
This sequence comes from Agrostemma githago, assembly GCA_958450325.1. Classification (NCBI taxonomy): domain Eukaryota; kingdom Viridiplantae; phylum Streptophyta; class Magnoliopsida; order Caryophyllales; family Caryophyllaceae; genus Agrostemma; species Agrostemma githago. Next base: position 33,271,831 of record OY288244.1, on the reverse strand, counting down.
TCACACAGACTAGGTTGTATAGTCACATAGTTGAAGTTGTATAGTAACACATTCAGTTGTATAGTAACACTCATTACGTATGTCGTAATTGCAGCGAAATGGCAGGTGGAAAGAAAAGTGTTGGTAAGAGAAGCGGTGGAAAAAAGAAAGTCGTGGAAGAAACAACTGCCGACCACGTTATTGGCGAAATGACTTTGGGGGACGAAAATTGATGGTAAGAAGGGCGGTGGTAAGAAGATGGTCATGTTTCAAACAGCGGCCAACGAAGTCATTGGACGACATATTGTTGTGCGCGTACCAGAAGCACCCGCTTCAAAGTCTGGGGGTAAGAGGCAAAGAGAACAAGAAGTAGATCCGTTTGTAGTGAAAAGGAGATCGGTGATCACTTGTGAAAAGAGTGGTCCGCTGGATGTTCATCGTAGGCCTAGGAGGTTTCACACGGTTATTTCAAACTTGAAGGCCGAGCAGAAAGAAAGAGTATGTGATGTGGGGTTCGGTGGCCTGTTGGAGTTGAGGTTCGATTTGTTCCCCCTAGAGCACGCTCTTATGTTCTTCATGCGTTCTCTAACGGGTGCTGTGTTTTCCGTGCGTCACGCCGGGAGGCATTCATGGTGTCAAAGTACGACGTCCACGATTGCTTCCAAATACCTTTTGGACCTCACCCGGTGAACGTAATCTGAACGAAAAACAAAAAAGGAGTTGATTCACCTCACCTTGTCAGTTTATAGAATAGCTGGAGCGAGCAGTTTAACGTGGTCAAAGCCGGCGGACAGATTGGTTTAGGGTACGTGTACAAGAAATTCATGGAAACAGATACCGCAAACGACGACTTTGTATGTTGGTTCGTCTTGTTCTCATTGTCGTCGTTCCACACGCCTACTACAAAAAACTCACTCGACCTCAGCCTACTGGCCGCGGTGGAGGATGTGGGATTAATTGGACAACAAGACTGGTGCACTTACGTGCGCAAGAACTGGTACGCGTGGGAAAGGAGACACATGACTTAAGTAAACAACAAAATTACCTTCGGGGTTGCATCCCATTTCTTATGATTGCATACTTCCAACGGTATGATTTTGGTAGCAAGACTTGTAGATACGACATTCCGTTCATCAGGCATTGGGATGCAAGGAGGATAAGCGAGGGTCTAGATGGGGAGCTGGCGACGGGATCACTAGGGAATCAGTCACGCTTCAACGTATCGTATCCACGTCCATGTGAGGTGACGGGTAACGAGGGTTTGCACGCTATAACTCCGCAGTCTAGCAGACAACGTTCTAGTCCAGAAAGAATAGCATTTACAGGTAGCATTATACACGCAGTGGTCCCTCTACTATCGAGGATCAAGTGCGACGATCATCTGAAGGCCAGAGCCATGAACGTAAGTTATCTTGCTGCCACTCTTTATACCGTCAATTGAGTGTGACTGTTTTCAATTGTTTGCTTAACTGTGACTAAATCAACTACGACATTACATAATTTACTGTGTGACTGTGTTTGTAAACCATTTAGTGTGACTGTATATTGAAGTTGAATAGGCACAGTCATTATGCTGCAGAATCACATTCATTACGTTGCAGGATCACACACTTTCAGTTGTATTGTTGTGGAATCATGCGGCGTGTACAATCATTATGCTGTATAGTCGCACATTTGTAGATGTATAGTCACACTAACTTTCTTGTAGAATCAGGTAGTTTGTTTATTTATTGTGATGTATAGTCAAATACTTGAAGATGTATAGTCACACTCAGTGTGATGTATAGTCACACTCATTATGTTGTAGAACCGCGCAACTTTACACTCGTTGTCTAACTGAACTAATGATTTGAGTTTGACTGATTAATAGGCCGGCCATAAGTTTTTTTCTTGAAGTTTCAGAGGACCGCACTTGCCTTTTGCAAGTCTTGTGAGTAAGTTGCCTGAACTGTAAAGGACATAGCAACGAGGGACATGGCAGTTCCAATTCAATACCCGTCTTCTCAACAATTTTGGGAGGATCCAGCTATCCTCAGGTATGTCGATGAAGTTGTTTTGGTGGTCGACTAGTTGAGGAAAGCTACCCAGGACACCCCCATCATTGCGGGCAGTAACCATTTTGAAAAGGGTGAGGGACAATGCAGTCATGGTGCCTTCAAGTAGGTACGCAATGTCGTGGAAGACTTATGTGATGTTGGTTACTTGGAGGAAGAATTGGAAAATGTTGACCTTAGTCTAGAGGGCAAGGGTCTTAGTGAGGGACTTCGAGATCAGAGTATAGGAGGGTACGAGAACGAGGGTAGTTTTGAAGGTGGCTTCGTGTCATCGAGTTTTTGTGAGGGTGAGGATTACGAAGAGGCTGATGACGATACGACCGCACAGCAAAGATACTCTTACCCATGGCGAAGAACTTGAAGAAGGCTGCGAGGTGCAGGCATCGGTTGGTATGAGTCTGACCGTAGTTGTGACTCTACGTCGAGCGGGTTGGGAGGCCCCGGACACACAAACGACTGTGGAAGAGATTTCTACGGGATCTGTCTTGCCAGCCGCAGAAGAAGACGTGAGCGAGAGCTAGAAGGTACTTATGGCTCTGCAGCAGATGGGTTGGGACGCGACGGATAGGCGCGCGGCTGTGCACAACCATAGACCCAAATACGACAAATGCGGGCGATGAAGTGAGGGCGAGCCTTGAGGTGGCGCCGCAGAAGGCGGGGTGGGATGTAGCCGACGACGTGAACATTACCATGACAACAACGGACATCGTCACGGAGGATGCTCAGCGAGTAAGTGAGACTGGGGAAGCCGAGACTGCGAGTGAAAAAGGAAAAAAATACGTTCCCAACGTCGGCGGTGTACATCATTGGTACCTTTTTCACTTTCACGTGGCATTTGAGTGCATGGGTATCGTGCCGGAAAATTTGGGGTGTTTTGTGGACTGTGGGTCCCCGCAAAGGAGGTAGCTTGTCGCGTCTCGTTTCATGTGCTCTAATGTAGTCATCTTCTCAGATGTCTTCAGCGTGCGGAAGGATGTGATAGACTACATCTTCGACCAATCAACTGACCATCCAAAAGGGTACGTACTTATTGTGGCGTTCACGCATTTTATACACATGTCATTTTATATACATGTGTTCATCGAGACTTTGTTTGATCTGTAGCGAACAATTTTTCGAGAACACAACATACGACTGTATAATGAGGAAGGACATGCAGCAGCTTGAGAACGACATGCAGGTGACAAATAATGTGATCGACTGCTGGCGTAGGCTACTCAACCAGTTTATGTACAAGAAATCCGTAGCACGCGTAACTAATAGATGATTCTTCTCTCTTGGACATACGGTACACTGACCCTCCAAAAATCTGCAGCTCCACATGTTTTTTTAAAAAGTCACCAACTTCATGTTGTACAGTCACACACTTTGTGGTGTACAGTCACACACTTGAAGGTGTATGGTCACACACCTTAGGTTGTACAGTCACACACTTGGAGGCGTATAATCACTCACTATAAGCTGTACAGTCACACACTACCAGGTGTATAATCACGCACTTGAGGGTGTATAATCACTAACTGCTTGTATTAAAATCGGTGCATGTGAGAAGACGCCCATGCTGGAATTGTGGAACAAAAACGATGAGGGCCTGAATTTGGACGAACAGATGTTCTACGTGTGGGACGAGTGGAGGCGAAACAGTTTCTCCGAATTTTCTTTGAACTCAGGCATGGTATTACTCTACACCAAGCCACAAATAATGGTTGTTAGTAGTGGTTACAAGCATAAATTTCTGACGCATTGGTTGCAGGTGTTCGTTCCAGTTTTATCCGGGGACAACGACCTCTACAGTTGCGCCTACAAAAACTTCAAATCGGAACAAGTAGAGTATCTCGACAACAAGTTGTATGGTGACGATTTTGATACGTTGCCTTACTGTGGCATTGCTCGAATAGCGGTAAGATTCTTTTATGTGACATGTGTGACTATTAAATCAATTTTGTGACTGTGACTGTATTCAACAACTTATCCTGGTTTGATTTGTTTTATAGGCGGATAAAATGGGATATGTACAGCAGGGGGTGAGCAAGGGTAAGAAAGTCAGTGCGTTTAGGATGGTGCACATTACCTTATTTTGGCAGGGGGTAGGCTACTTCGCCAATGATTGTGGAGTGTACCTGATGATGCACATAATGTTGTACGCCGGGTTCCCATTTCATTGCTCTTTGGGGACAATGGCGGCCATGAATCTGTGCAATGCGGAGAACGCCGTGACCCTTGTTTTGAGTGACGTAAGCAAGGTGAGGGACGCTATTTTGAAGAGCGTAGAAACTTTCGGAAGGTAGAAGGAATCGCTATTGTTGACCCGTGTGAAAGAAAAAACTACAGTGAAGAAAACCTCCCAGAAGCGAAAGCATATGGGTACAACCCCGACGAGGCCTGAACCAAAACCCCAATCAGTCCCCGAAGAATGTCGGTCAGCAATAAAGGCTTGATCGCAGGGCAGTGGGGATGGGTTGGGTTGCTCTTTATACCAAGGGGATCAGGACTCCGAAGCCATCATCATGTCACACTTGTTTCGCATGAACCGGCCACTGACGAGTAAGATGCTCCACCTGCGAAAATACGTCGCCGACTACTGCTTCCTTGATAATAATGGGTACGAAGAAAGGTATGTAAGCGTTTACGCCTCTAGTTCCTATTGCATATTAAACAATCTAACCAATTGTAACACAGGGAGCAATTGGGGTACTACATCGCTCATGGGACGCTGGAGGGGCGTGAGATTCAAACACTCTTGTCCGGAGGTAAAATGAGTGAGGCGGTGTTGGAGTGTTGGTCACACCTGATGAACGGGTTGGAGGCGGACAATGCACGGCGTGGGGTGCCCTCCCCATCTGGAATGACGATAGCGTGGTTCGGTATTCGTCACATAATATGCCCTCCTGCCCCATCTATTACATTGAATGGTAATATGACTCCAGATACATTGACTGTGAGTTGGATAATCATGACTCTAAATGATTGTGTGTGTAACTCTGGTGAAGAAGTGGTGTGATTGTACCACATCAAGGCTGTGACTTTGCATGTTTTTAGATTAACACACTTTATGCTGACTTTGCATGTTTGCATGCTTTTTGTTGTACAGTCACATAATTTATTATGGTGTTTGCACGTTTTAAGGTGTAAAGTCATAGGTTGTAGGTTGAATAATGACACACTTTATTAGGTTGTACAGTCATGCACTTTATGGTGTATAATCACAAACTTTAGGCTGTACAGTCACAAACTTTATGGTGTATAATCACACACTTTAAGGTGTAAAGTAACGGAATGTAGATTGCATAGTCACACACTTTATGTTGTACAGTCACACATTTTGTAGTGTACAGTCACACTTTATATAGTTCTGGGTGAAATTCTGACGACGGAGTTGTGTGATTGTGACTTAGGCAGTCTGCCTTGACCTGTACTCTCTTATGAAATTCGTAACCTATGCTCTCCGTTATGTACAACTAATATTCACCCCTGGCCCCCGTTAGATCTCACTTGCCCGTATACTAGAGCAGCCCGGATCAAGTACCCACGCGGACGAAGATTTTGATGGCGTATACGGAGCGTGGGACATATTCGTCCTAGACTGCAACGGAACCTTCGACACGAACGTCGACCTACTCTTTGTTCCGGTACATGCTAGGGGGCACTACGCGTGCATCTGCATCAATTTTAGAGACCGCACTGTGGACATCCTCAATCACCTGACTCACGCCCCGGGCTCGTATATGTTCAGGGGGTCAAGCGGAATAGTAAGTGCATTAGTAAGATTTAATTCGTCGGTAAATTGTTCTACTGCTTTTATAATTGTCGAGTTTTACTTTAACCTAAATTGCAACAGTCGTCCGCAATGGCCAACTACGTGGTCCCTCTACTATCGAGGATCAAGTGCGACGATCATCTGAAGGCCAGAGCCATGAACGTAAGTTATCTTGCTGCCATTCTTTATACCGTCAATTGAGTGTGACTGTTTTCAATTGTTTGCTTAACTGTGACTAAATCAACTACGACATTACATAATTTACTGCGTGACTGTGTTTGTAAACCATTTAGTGTGACTGTATATTGAAGTTGAATAGGCACAGTCATTATGCTGCAGAATCACATTCATTACATTGCAGGATCACACACTTTCAGTTGTATTGTTGTGGAATCATGCGGCGTGTACAATAATTATGCTGTATAGTCGCACATTTGTAGATGTATAGTCACACTAACTTTCTTGTAGAATCAGGTAGTTTGTTTATTTATTGTGATGTATAGTCAAATACTTGAAGATGTATAGTCACACTCAGTGTGATGTATAGTCACACTCATTATGTTGTAGAACCGCGCAACTTTACACTCGTTGTCTAACTGAACTAATGATTTGAGTTTGACTGATTAATAGGCCGGCCATAAGTTTTTTTCTTGAAGTTTCAGAGGACCGCACTTGCCTTTTGCAAGTCTTGTGAGTAAGTTGCCTGAACTCTAAAGGACATAGCAACGAGGGACATGGCAGTTCCAATTCAATACCCGTCTTCTCAACAATTTTGGGAGGATCCAGCTATCCTCAGGTATGTCGATGAAGTTGTTTTGGTGGTCGACTAGTTGAGGAAAGCTACCCAGGACACCCCCATCATTGCGGGCAGTAACCATTTTGAAAAGGGTGAGGGACAATGCAGTCATGGTGCCTTCAAGTAGGTACGCAATGTCGTGGAAGACTTATGTGATGTTGGTTACTTGGAGGAAGAATTGGAAAATGTTGACCTTAGTCTAGAGGGCAAGGGTCTTAGCGAGGGACTTCGAGATCAGAGTATAGAAGGGTACGAGAACGAGGGTAGTTTTGAAGGTGGCTTCGTGTCATCGATTTTTTGTGAGGGTGAGGATTACGAAGAGGCTGATGACGATACGACCGCACAGCAAAGATACTCTGACCCATGGCGAAGAACTTGAAGAAGGCTGCGAGGTGCAGGCATCGGTTGGTATGAGTCTGACCGTAGTTGTGGCTCTACGTCGAGCGGGTTGGGAGGCCCCGGACACACAAACGACTGTGGAAGAGCTTTCTACGGGATCTGTCTTGCCAGCCGCAGAAGAAGACGTGAGCGAGAGCTAGAAGGTACTTATGGCTCTGCAGCAGATGGGTTGGGACGCGACGGATAGGCGCGCGGCTGTGCACAACCATAGACCCAAATACGACAAATGCGGGCGATGAAGTGAGGGCGAGCCTTGAGGTGGCGCCGCAGAAGGCGGGGTGGGATGTAGCCGACGACGTGAACATTACCATGACAACAACGGACATCGTCACGGAGGATGCTCAGCGAGTAAGTGAGACTGGGGAAGCCGAGACTGCGAGTGAAAAAGGAAAAAAATACGTTCTCAACGTCGGCGGTGTACATCATTGGTACCTTTTTCACTTTCACGTGGCATTTGAGTGCATGGGTATCGTGCCGGAAAATTTGGGGTGTTTTGTGGACTGTGGGTCCCCGCAAAGGAGGCAGCTTGTCGCGTCTCGTTTCATGTGCTCTAATGTAGTCATCTTCTCAGATGTCTTCAGCGTGCGGAAGGATGTGATAGACTACATCTTCGACCAATCAACTGACCATCCAAAAGGGTACGTACTTATTGTGGCGTTCACGCATTTTATACACATGTCATTTTATATACATGTGTTCATCGAGACTTTTTTTGATCTGTAGCGAACAATTTTTCGAGAACACAACATACGACTGTATAATGAGGAAGGACATGCAGCAGCTTGAGAACGACATGCAGGTGACAAATAATGTCATCGACTGCTGGCGTAGGCTACTCAACCAGCTTATGTACAAGAAATCCGTAGCACGCGTAACTAATAGATGATTCTTCTCTCTTGGACATACGGTACACTGACCCTCCAAAAATCTGCAGCTCCACATGTTTTTTTAAAAAGTCACCAACTTCATGTTGTACAGTCACACACTTTGTGGTGTACAGTCACACACTCGAAGGTGTATGGTCACACACCTTAGGTTGTACAGTCACACACTTGGAGGCGTATAATCACTCACTATAAGCTGTACAGTCACACACTACCAGGTGTATAATCACGCACTTGAGGGTGTATAATCACTAACTGCTTGTATTAAAATCGGTGCATGTGAGAAGACGCCCATGCTGGAATTGTGGAACAAAAACGATGAGGGCCTGAATTTGGACGAACAGATGTTCTACGTGTGGGACGAGTGGAGGCGAAACAGTTTCTCCGAATTTTCTTTGAACTCAGACATGGTATTACTCTACACCAAGCCACAAATAATGGTTGTTAGTAGTGGTTACGAGCATAAATTTCTGACGCATTGGTTGCAGGTGTTCGTTCCAGTTTTATCCGGGGACAACGACCTCTACAGTTGCGCCTGCATAAACTTCAAATCGGAACAAGTAGAGTATCTCGACAACAAGTTGTATGGTGACGATTTTGATACGTTGCCTTACTGTGGCATTGCTCGAATAGCGGTAAGATTCTTTTATGTGACATGTGTGACTATTAAATCAATTTTGTGACTGTGACTGTATTCAACAACTTATCCTGGTTTGATTTGTTTTGTAGGCGGATAAAATGGGATATGTACAGCAGGGGGTGAGCAAGGGTAAGAAAGTCAGTGCGTTTAGGATGGTGCACATTACCTTATTTTGGCAGGGGGTAGGCTACTTCGCCAATGATTGTGGAGTGTACCTGATGATGCACATAATGTTGTACGCCGGGTTCCCATTTCATTGCTCTTTGGGGACAATGGCTGCCATGAATCTGTGCAGTGCGGAGAACGCCGTGACCCTTGTTTTGAGTGACGTAAGCAAGGTGAGGGACGCTATTTTGAAGAGCGTAGAAACTTTCGGAAGGTAGAAGGAATCGCTATTGTTGACCCGTGTGAAAGAAAAAACTACAGTGAAGAAAACCTCCCAGAAGCGAAAGCATATGGGTACAACCCCGACGAGGCCTGAACCAAAACCCCAATCAGTCCCCGAAGAATGTCGGTCAGCAATAAAGGCTTGATCGCAGGGCAGTGGGGATGGGTTGGGTTGCTCTTTATACCAAGGGGATCAGGACTCCAAAGCCATCATCATGTCGCACTTGTTTCGCATGAACCGGCCACTGACGAGTAAGATGCTCCACCTGCGAAAATACGTCGCCGACTACTGCTTCCTTGATAATAATGGGTACGAAGAAAGGTATGTAAGCGTTTACGCCTCTAGTTCCTATTGCATATTAAACAATCTAACCATTTGTAACACAGGGAGCAATTTGGGTACTACATCGCTCATGGGACGCTGGAGGGGCGTGAGATTCAAACACTCTTGTCCGGAGGTAAAATGAGTGAGGCGGTGTTGGAGTGTTGGTCACACCTGATGAACGGGTTGGAGGCGGACAACGCACGGCGTGGGGTGCCCTCCCCATCTGGAATGACGATAGCGTGGTTCGGTATTCGTCACATAATATGCCCTCCTGCCCCATCTATTACATTGAATGGTAATATGACTCCAGATACATTGACTGTGAGTTGGATAATCATGACTCTAAATGATTGTGTGTGTAACTCTGGTGAAGAAGTGGTGTGATTGTACCACATCAAGGCTGTGACTTTGCATGTTTTTAGATTAACACACTTTATGCTGACTTTGCATGTTTGCATGCTTTTTGTTGTACAGTCACATAATTTATTATGGTGTTTGCACGTTTTAAGGTGTAAAGTCATAGGTTGTAGGTTGAATAATGACACACTTTATTAGGTTGTACAGTCATGCACTTTATGGTGTATAATCACAAACTTTCGGCTGTACAGTCACAAACTTTATGGTGTATAATCACACACTTTAAGGTGTAAAGTAACGGAATGTAGATTGCATAGTCACACACTTTATGCTGTACAGTCACACATTTTGTAGTGTACAGTCACACTTTATATAGTTCTGGGTGAAATTCTGACGACGGAGTTGTGTGATTGTGACTTAGGCAGTCTGCCTTGACCTGTACTCTCTTATGAAATTCGTAACCTATGCTCTCCGTTATGTACAACTAATATTCACCCCTGGCCCCCGTTAGATCTCACTTGCCCGTATACTAGAGCAGCCCGGATCAAGTACCCACGCGGACGAAGATTTTGATGGCGTATACGGAGCGTGGGACATATTCGTCCTAGACTGCAACGGAACCTTCGACACGAACGTCGACCTACTCTTTGTTCCGGTACATGCTAGGGGGCACTACGCGTGCATCTGCATCAATTTTAGAGACCGCACTGTGGACATCCTCAATCACCTGACTCACGCCCCGGGCTCGTATATGTTCAGGGGGTCAAGCAGAATAGTAAGTGCATTAGTAAGATTTAATTCGTCGGTAAATTGTTCTACTGCTTTTATAATTGTCGAGTTTTACTTTAACCTAAATTGCAACAGTCGTCCGCAATGGCCAACTACGTGGTCCCTCTACTATCGAGGATCAAGTGCGACGATCATCTGAAGGCCAGAGCCATGAACGTAAGTTATCTTGCTGCCATTCTTTATACCGTCAATTGAGTGTGACTGTTTTCAATTGTTTGCTTAACTGTGACTAAATCAACTACGACATTACATAATTTACTGCGTGACTGTGTTTGTAAACCATTTAGTGTGACTGTATATTGAAGTTGAATAGGCACAGTCATTATGCTGCAGAATCACATTCATTACGTTGCAGGATCACACACTTTCAGTTGTATTGTTGTGGAATCATGCGGCGTGTACAATCATTATGTTGTATAGTCGCACATTTGTAGATGTATAGTCACACTAACTTTCTTGTAGAATCAGGTAGTTTGTTTATTTATTGTGATGTATAGTCAAATACTTGAAGATGTATAGTCACACTCAGTGTGATGTATAGTCACACTCATTATGTTGTAGAACCGCGCAACTTTACACTCGTTGTCTAACTGAACTAATGATTTGAGTTTGACTGATTAATAGGCCGGCCATAAGTTTTTTTCTTGAAGTTTCAGAGGACCGCACTTGCCTTTTGCAAGTCTTGTGAGTAAGTTGCCTGAACTGTAAAGGACATAGCAACGAGGGACATGGCAGTTCCAATTCAATACCCGTCTTCTCAACAATTTTGGGAGGATCCAGCTATCCTCAGGTATGTCGATGAAGTTGTTTTGGTGGTCGACTAGTTGAGGAAAGCTACCCAGGACACCCTCATCATTGCGGGCAGTAACCATTTTGAAAAGGGTGAGGGACAATGCAGTCATGGTGCCTTCAAGTAGGTACGCAATGTCGTGGAAGACTTATGTGATGTTGGTTACTTGGAGGAAGAATTGGAAAATGTTGACCTTAGTCTAGAGGGCAAGGGTCTTAGTGAGGGACTTCGAGATCAGAGTATAGGAGGGTACGAGAACGAGGGTAGTTTTGAAGGTGGCTTCGTGTCATCGAGTTTTTGTGATGGTGAGGATTACGAAGAGGCTGATGACGATACGACCGCACAGCAAAGATACTCTGACCCATGGCGAAGAACTTGAAGAAGGCTGCGAGGTGCAGGCATCGGTTGGTATGAGTCTGACCGTAGTTGTGGCTCTACGTCGAGCGGGTTGGGAGGCCCCGGACACACAAACGACTGTGGAAGAGCTTTCTACGGGATCTGTCTTGCCAGCCGCAGAAGAAGACGTGAGCGAGAGCTAGAAGGTACTTATGGCTCTGCAGCAGATGGGTTGGGACGCGACGGATAGGCGCGCGGCTGTGCACAACCATAGACCCAAATACGACAAATGCGGGCGATGAAGTGAGGGCGAGCCTTGAGGTGGCGCCGCAGAAGGCGGGGTGGGATGTAGCCGACGACGTGAACATTACCATGACAACAACGGACATCGTCACGGAGGATGCTCAGCGAGTAAGTGAGACTGGGGAAGCCGAGACTGCGAGTGAAAAAGGAAAAAAATACGTTCCCAACGTCGGCGGTGTACATCATTGGTACCTTTTTCACTTTCACGTGGCATTTGAGTGCATGGGTATCGTGCCGGAAAATTTGGGGTGTTTTGTGGACTGTGGGTCCCCGCAAAGGAGGCAGCTTGTCGCGTCTCGTTTCATGTGCTCTAATGTAGTCATCTTCTCAGATGTCTTCAGCGTGCGGAAGGATGTGATAGACTACATCTTCGACCAATCAACTGACCATCCAAAAGGGTACGTACTTATTGTGGCGTTCACGCATTTTATACACATGTCATTTTATATACATGTGTTCATCGAGACTTTGTTTGATCTGTAGCGAACAATTTTTCGAGAACACAACATACAACTGTATAATGAGGAAGGACATGCAGCAGCTTGAGAACGACATGCAGGTGACGAATAATGTCATCGACTGCTGGCGTAGGCTACTCAACCAGCTTATGTACAAGAAATCCGTAGCACGCGTAACTAATAGATGATTCTTCTCTCTTGGACATACGGTACACTGACCCTCCAAAAATCTGCAGCTCCACATGTTTTTTTAAAAAGTCACCAACTTCATGTTGTACAGTCACACACTTTGTGGTGTACAGTCACACACTTGAAGGTGTATGGTCACACACCTTAGGTTGTACAGTCACACACTTGGAGGCGTATAATCACTCACTATAAGCTGTACAGTCACACACTACCAGGTGTACAGTCACGCACTTGAGGGTGTATAATCACTAACTGCTTGTATTAAAATCGGTGCAAGTGAGAAGACGCCCATGCTGGAATTGTGGACCAAAAACGATGAGGGCCTGAATTTGGACGAACAGATGTTCTACGTGTGGGACGAGTGGAGGCGAAACAGTTTCTCCGAATTTTCTTTGGACTCAGACATGGTATTACTCTACACCAAGCCACAAATAATGGTTGTTAGTAGTGGTTACGAGCATAAATTTCTGACGCATTGGTTGCAGGTGTTCGTTCCAGTTTTATCCGGGGACAACGACCTCTACAGTTGCGCCTGCATAAACTTCAAATCGGAACAAGTAGAGTATCTCGACAACAAGTTGTATGGTGACGATTTTGATACGTTGCCTTACTGTGGCATTGCTCGAATAGTGGTAAGATTCTTTTATGTGACATGTGTGACTATTAAATCAATTTTGTGACTGTGACTGTATTCAACAACTTATCCTGGTTCGATTTGTTTTGTAGGCGGATAAAATGGGATATGTACAGCAGTGGGTGAGCAAGGGTAAGAAAGTCAGTGCGTTTAGGATGGTGCACATTACCTTATTTTGGCAGGGGGTAGGCTACTTCGCCAATGATTGTGGAGTGTACCTGATGATGCACATAATGTTGTACGCCGGGTTCCCATTTCATTGCTCTTTGGGGACAATGGCGGCCATGAATCTGTGCAGTGCGGAGAACGCCGTGACCCTTGTTTTGAGTGACGTAAGCAAGGTGAGGGACGCTATTTTGAAGAGCGTAGAAACTTTCGGAAGGTAGAAGGAATCGCTATTGTTGACCCGTGTGAAAGAAAAAACTACAGTGAAGAAAACCTCCCAGAAGCGAAAGCATATGGGTACAACCCCGACGAGGCCTGAACCAAAACCCCAATCAGTCCCCGAAGAATGTCGGTCAGCAATAAAGGCTTGATCGCAGGGCAGTGGGGATGGGTTGGGTTGCTCTTTATACCAAGGGGATCAGGACTCCAAAGCCATCATCATGTCGCACTTGTTTCGCATGAACCGGCCACTGACGAGTAAGATGCTCCACCTGCGAAAATATGTCGCCGACTACTGCTTCCTTGATAATAATGGGTACGAAGAAAGGTATGTAAGCGTTTACGCCTCTAGTTCCTATTGCATATTAAACAATCTAACCAATTGTAACACAGGGAGCAATTGGGGTACTACATCGCTCATGGGACGCTGGAGGGGCATGAGATTCAAACACTCTTGTCCGGAGGTAAAATGAGTGAGGCGGTGTTGGAGTGTTGGTCACACCTGATGAACGGGTTGGAGGCGGACAACGCACGGCGTGGGGTGCCCTCCCCATCTGGAATGACGATAGCGTGGTTCGGTATTCGTCACATAATATGCCCTCCTGCCCCATCTATTACATTGAATGGTAATATGACTCCAGATACATTGACTGTGAGTTGGATAATCATGACTCTAAATGATTGTGTGTGTAACTCTGGTGAAGAAGTGGTGTGATTGTACCACATCAAGGCTGTGACTTTGCATGTTTTTATATTAACACACTTTATGCTGACTTTGCATGTTTGCATGCTTTTTGTTGTACAGTCACATAATTTATTATGGTGTTTGCACGTTTTAAGGTGTAAAGTCATAGGTTGTAGGTTGAATAATGACACACTTTATTAGGTTGTACAGTCATGCACTTTATGGTGTATAATCACAAACTTTAGGCTGTACAGTCACAAACTTTATGGTGTATAATCACACACTTTAAGGTGTAAAGTAACGGAATGTAGATTGCATAGTCACACACTTTATGTTGTACAGTCACACATTTTGTAGTGTACAGTCACACTTTATATAGTTCTGGGTGAAATTCTGACGACGGAGTTGTGTGATTGTGACTTAGGCAGTCTGCCTTGACCTGTACTCTCTTATGAAATTCGTAACCTATGCTCTCCGTTATGTACAACTAATATTCACCCCTGGCCCCCGTTAGATCTCACTTGCCCGTATACTAGAGCAGCCCGGATCAAGTACCCACGCGGACGAAGATTTTGATGGCGTATACGGAGCGTGGGACATATTCGTCCAAGACTGCAACGGAACCTTCGACACGAACGTCGACCTACTCTTTGTTCCGGTACATGCTAGGGGGCACTACGCGTGCATCTGCATCAATTTTAGAGACCGCACTGTGGACATCCTCAATCACCTGACTCACGCCCCGGGCTCGTATATGTTCGGGGGGGTCAAGTAGAATAGTAAGTGCATTAGTAAGATTTAATTCGTCCGTAAATTGTTCTACTGCTTTTATAATTGTCGAGTTTTACTTTAACCTAAATTGCAACAGTCGTCCGCAATGGCCAACTACATAGACGATAAGGGACTGATGAAGGGCCTTGCCATGCCGAAGTTTACACATCGCTAGAGAATGTTGAAATGGCAAAGCACTAGGAAGAACGACGCGGAATCCGGCATTTTCTGCTTGATGCAATTGTGCATGTACGATGGTGCGCCGTTCAGCCACGATGATATCGGGACTAAGGTCGGGAGTAATTACTTGTCGTTCGAGTTTGCAGCATCCCTCGTCGTTGCTGACATGAATGAGTCACGTGGAGACGCGTTCGGGAAAATTAAAGCTTTCATAGAGAACGGTCCGGACATATGGAGACAACTCTAGGCTGGGCGTAAGATAGTAAAAAAAGATGACCAAGTAAATACCCTAATGCGTGAATATGTAGCAACTAGTGTTCGAATGAATTTTGACAAATCTTTAAAGGAATCAGTTATTGCAGTATCGAAAAATCTCATGTTGAAGTATCTCAGCAAATTAACAAACCAAATGAATATATAGTGACAAATGAATGACTACACAATTTATTTGGATTTATGATCTGGGCAGAGTCACATGCTTGACGTGGTACAATCACGCCACTTTTTAGTCAGAGTCACAGCCAAAGTCATGTACAGTCATGGATGACAACCACAATTCACTGACTAATTGAACAGATAAATGACAATTCATTTCGTTCAGTTTATATGATTCCTAAATATATACAAATCGAGTATGTTAATCCAGATATCAAACAAATCGATGGAATATATTATTAAACGTTAGAAAAAGTACGACTAAACAAACTTTACGCCTGCATCAATTTTGACCCGTTGGCATTGAAGTAATGACTATGTGATTACGCAAATTAAAGCTACTTCATCATTTGAACCCAAACAGATATACGTAAATTGTTTTAACACCGAAGTGCATAAGCGCAGTTTGTTTGACAAAAGTATTAATCGTTCACAAATGTCGACTGCAAAAAACGATACAAATCGAGTACGTTATCTTCCCGTCGGATACAATGAATGTGAATAAAGTGATGTTTGTGTGTCTCAATGCACATTGAGAACACAAAACAGTCACCTCTCTCTTCTACCCCAATTAATTTGAGTAGGTAGACGCACCACCTAACCATCCGTCATTTAACCCCCTCTCTTCTACCCCAATTAAATTTTCACATCTCTCTTCCCTTCCCCTTTAAATACCACCTCCCATTTTTACCCCTAATTCATCTTCACCTCTTTAACCCCATAATTCATCTTTAACCTAGCAAAAAAAAAATTCCAGCAAAATAAAAGAAGTAAGGAGTTTGATCGTGCAGTACGATGGCTTGGTGGAGACCACTAGATCCAATGAATGGACAGCCATTCAACTAATCGTCAGTGCCATAGACGCAAGGAACTTTGTGGCATCCATGGGCGATACAGTGAAGAAGGCCGAACTGGACGACTACGACAAATTCTTGATGACAAACTCTCTTGATTGTTTCCGCACTAGGAAGGGTTTCCAGCATGATTTGGCCAACTTGAAGAAGATACTTAAAAAATACGAGGGTTAAGTAGATAGGTTAAAATGTAGCCGAAAAATATGATATGTAATAGATGTTTTTATGTGTTTAAAGGTTTGATGACTGTTTTCCTAGTACTATATTATATGTTGTCTGATATGGGTTACAACCCATTATGTCTTAGAATGTTTTTATGTTTCAAGTACTATGTGTTATGTAAAGGATGGATTTTTTCTAATGTAAAAATATTTCCATCGCTATTTCCTGGTTACATAATCACGCGAGGTACAAAATCACGCATCGCATTATACTTTCACTTTCATAGTCACGTATTATACAAAATGTTATGAGCATTGCATTAAACTGTATAGTCACACTCAACATGTTGTATAGTCACAGTCATCACGTTGTATAACCAGTTTAGATTTCGGTCTTTCAAATGTCGCACACTACAATTTGTATAGTCGCGCTCCCCATGATGTAGAATCACACTCAGTATATTGTAGAATCACACTCAGTGTGTTGTACAACCACACTTATACAATTTGTTTAGTCACGCTCCTCCTGTTGTAGAATCACACTCAGCCTATTGTAGAATCACACTCATTACGTTGTAAAATCACGCTCATTTGATGCATAATGTCAACCGAATCTGACAGTCGCAAACCTTGACAATTTCAAACGTCGACATTCTTAAACATTCTTTATAGAGATTAAATGCGTAATGTTTTTCCACAACTGTATTTGTAGCCAAAGATGGACGTTGAATATGAGCATCGCATTTCAAAGACACTTGACGTTGAATCACAATAAAATTATATGATTACAAAAACAATTGATAGACTACTTTTTAAACAATTTATATGTCAGGACGTTGATTTGTATTTTTACAGCCAATCCACCAAAAACAATTTAGTCCATGATTTATGACTACTCCGTATTATAAATTATTGTTTTCGCGATAGGCGAAAACAATATCACGGACCTTAAATGTTAGCTTGGGACAATCCAAGAGAATGTTAGAGATAGAGAGAGAGAGAGAGGGAGAAAGGGAACCCTAGGGATTAGCGCCGTTTCCTTCTACAAGCACTCTATACCCAAACATTCCTTTATTAGTTGGCTCATTTTTCATCAATCCTTGAAGGTAAGGAGCTCCCTTTATAAGTTAAACATTGTAGATAATCCTTGGTGTCCACTTTGTCAAGATAAGGAGGAAACGCATAGGCATCTTTTTCATGAATGTGCTTATAGTTCGAAGATAATGGAAAGGCTTGCGGTGCGATGGGAGATGCAGGATCCGCGTGGGGATTGGTACCAGTGGGTTCGTTTGAAGAGATGGTCTAAATTTAGGAAGCAAATATGTTGGAGTGTGATAAACGCCGGGTATTATACAATATGGATGCAGAGGAACGTGGCTCGTTTGAATGGTTATGTCCTGCATCCTCAGAATATTAAAGACAGTATTGTGCAACAATTGATTATGCGATTTCAAAATAGCCTAAAAGGTTGTATTCCAAATAGAGATATGTTATGGATAGCTAGATGGAGCTAAATTGAGTTATAGGTGTCGGAAGTGTATGTTGGAAACAATATTGTAATTTGGTGATTTTAATGAAAGCTTACCATTTACCAAAAAAAAAATTTCACGGACCTTGACCATTTCAAATGTGGACATTCTTTATGTTTCAAAAAATTCTTTGTCCACAACAGAAAGAGGATATTCACAAACAATCATCCTCCTTCTTCTCATCCACAACATCGACAAAGACGTCGGCAATAGGTGGGCTCTCGGCGAACGGGTTGGGGCAGTTCCTCTTGTCATGATTCTCCATCCTCTTGCAGTTGTTACACAACCGTTTAGGATTCACAGCAATTGCAGCAGCCTTTGCCTTGGAAGACAGCATCCGCTTCCCACTGCCCTTGTTCTTGGCTTTCTTCAAGGGCAATACCTTTACTTCAATTCTGTTCGTACAACCAAGGATCTCCTCCAGTTCTTGTGTCCTTACCACAAGGACCAGCATGGGGTGCCACATCATATCTGAAATCGCGAATGATGTCAGCTAAGCTACTTAAGTCGTCCTTACCCATTCTACTGACGTGACTAACGGTCTCATAGAACTTCGAAAACAGTCTCGTGACTGTAACAGGCTTCTCATCGATTAAGCGGCTCTCTGTCGGGGGACGTGTATTAGCATTACGTAGAGCATCCTTTGTCCATCTACCAACAACGTACAGTTCCCAGATTAGTTTATGCCTTTTGGAAGAATATATCAAAATAGCCTGCCTGTAGAGAATTCCGTACCGACCGAACTTCCTGCAAGTACAGCTGACCTCACAGGTAGCTGCAAGGACATTACACACATAAAGAGTGCGACTATAAACCATATGGACCATGACTACACAACGTAGAGAATGTGACTTTCTACAAGTGTATAAGAACACCCTTTAGGTCGTATAGTCACACTCATTATGCCGTATAGTAACATTCCTTATATTGCAGAATCAAACGCATTACGTTGTATAATCACACTCACTGCATTTCAGAGTCACACCCTTCGGTTTGCATAGTCACACTCATGATGTTGTAGAATAAAACTTATTACGTTGTACACTCAAAATCATCACGTTGTATAGTCACACTCATCGCATTTTAGAGTCACACCGTTTAGATTGTATAGTCACATTTAGACTATACAAGTGTGACTACATAACGTGGACAGTGACTTTCTAAAAGCTATGCCAGAATTAGACTACCTGGATTGTATTCAACGATATAATTGCGGTCCTGGATGGAATCCCTAACTGTTGTCACTTCAATCCCGTCCGTCTCCTGATACCCCCGAACACTGCACGTGTACATCAAAAACATGACCTCTTCATGAAAGTGTGCAAACGCCACACACGTGTACACCCTTGCCGCGTCGGTCTCCATTGGATTTGTCGTTCCAGTTTTGGGATATGTCTGCCGGTTATCACTGTCTAGCCTCTTCCGCGTGTGCCTTTGTTGGTCCATTGCACTCTCGAATCGCATCTTGACCTGGACCAACGTACCCTTGTTGTCTTCAAACTTTTTTGAAGAAGCTGTTCTCACTCTCTGATCTCTGCGTCGTCCTCATAATTTCGGACATCCTTAGCTCCCTGTAATGCGCCGCGACCCACTTGCTCCTGATTCCAAACACGTAATTGAACCATTCGATCCCCACCGCGTGATGGTCGGTCATAATCTGCCCCCCACCTATCGTCGAACTCCGATGCCTTGATGTCATCGTCATAAATAATAGTGTTGAGGTATTTCACGAATTCCGAGGCCTCCTCTCTTGATCTGGTGTGCTTTGATGGGACCTTGTTCATGATGCGCTACATGCAGCACCGTTGGTGCACTGCCTTGAATATTTTTGTGACAACTTTTAAGATCTCGGTATCCTAGTTTGTCATGATATAGCAGGGTTCCTTCCCACCCATTGCTTCCAGGAAACGGGAGAGGACCCAGATAAATGACTCGTAGTCCTCCTTTAATAGCAATGCCCCGCAGAACGTGACGGACCATTTGTGGTTCTCCTGGCCAGTGACCGGTGTAAACACCATTGAATACATGTTGGTTCCGTAGGTTGGGTCGAACGACACGGCATCACCAAATGCCGCGTAGTTTCTTCGCACTGTATCGTCCACCGAAATGGTCCTACGTAGGCTTTCGTTTACATCGACATCGTAGTCAAAGTAAAAGTCCTCCTGACTGTCCCTCAAACTCTTCAACCGGTCTATGAACAATTGACCATCCTGCTCATGAACGAAGCACTTAACGTCCCTACCCTAATTCTTGAAATCAACCAACGATGCTCCGATGTTCTGAAATCCATCGAACATCTCCTTGCACATCCTGTATGTCCGACTCGCCCCAATCTTCAGCCGCACACATAAATTGCAGTTGTATTAATCACGCACAGTTAACTGTCAAACGAACACTAACAACATTGTTCACAAATGTTACACACCCTTGAGTTACAAACGATCATCTCCTTGTGATATCTTTAGAAACTTTGAGATGACTTTTGAAACTCTCTGTCGTTGACCATCATAAGGTCGTGGTTGTGTTCCTCGACGAACTGATCAATAAAGAACCCACCGATCATCGCATAGAGCCAAATACTTGCGCCACAATGCATCCTCATCGCCATCGTTTTCTTTTTGGGTTTATACGATCCCACACACTCTTGACCTTCCTTCTACTGCGTGCTCGACAACTTGACCATGCTCTGGTTAGCTGTTTGGCCCTCCTTATTACAAGCCATCAATTTCTTCTTAATCGAACCGTCATAGGATCTAGTTGTCATATACCTTTTCACTTCAAAACCCCAAGAGCATGCGTAAGATTGATAAAACTCAAACGCTCCGTCGATGTCCACGAACTTCTGCCCTACGTAAAGAGCAGTAACTGTGTCTTCAGCTGATATATACGTGAACGAAACTGCAAAGATCAGAGGTTTGAATAAACTTTATAACAACAAAGTTACGGTCTAAAGTGGAATAGAAATACCCTAGATTAAACCCTAGAAACTATGAATCTTGCAACACATGTATTCAAATATGACCTTAATGAAATGTGACTTTGCTCATATAATTGGGTGATTATTACTGTGACTTTCCACAACAACGAGTATGACTTTGCTCATCTAACGACATGATTATTAAAGATTAATACCCAAAAAATACAAGGACAAACTACAAGTACAAGAAACCAAAATGCAATACTCATCTTACACAAATGTTTTGATTGAAAACAAAACAAGAAAACATCAACAAAAACCGTTTGATTATTGTCACTCAAAATATACAACGAAAAACTACAACTACAAAGAACCAAAATGCAATACTCTTACACAAATATTTGGAATGAAATAACCAACACAAGAAAACATCAACAACAAAAATCGGGAAAATTTTTTTTGACTATATACCAATACACAAAGATTGACTTTCGAGCAAGTGATTTTCGTGATAATGATGATGTAATATGTGATTAAGCCCTACAAATATACGATGGAGTAATATCTGATGACATCATTATAACCTACGTATCAAATTCTGTACTCAGCGACGCGTGACTTTTCTTTGTATAGAGTGTGACTATCACGTTGTAACTATGTGATTCTTCAAGTTAGCAAATACAGAAAAGAAGGAATACAAAAAATTCGAGCATTTGAAATTAATTAAAGATACCAATTGCAGAACCAAATATATTACTCGTCTTACATTCTACATGTTGACACCAAATTTTTGACTGCAGATTTTTGAGCATATGATCATCAGATGAATACGTCAACTGGAAATTTTTGAGGAATAGTACCATTGTAGCATATAGATATGGAGTAAATTATGAATTAGGGGAAGTGGTTTGAAGAAAGGGAGTGTTTAATTAAATTGTATAGAAGAAAAATGAGGTGTTTAGTAGTATGAATTACGAGAAGAGGTTTGAATTGTAGTGAGAGAGGAAAGTTTGGTGTGATTGATAGCGGGAGAGGGAGCAAATACATCATATGCATGTTGTTGTTGCTCCTTTTCGACTGTTGTTGCTGCTGCTGTCAAAGTACACCTGTCAATAATGCTTTCCACTTTTTTTTTATAAGCTAATCTAAGTCATCCATTCAACACAAGATCAAGGGCCAACAACATAACTTCCCAATCCACCACCAACTTCCTTGATCCTTCTTTTATATATACATATACATATATATATATATATATAGAGAGAGAGAGATATATGTTCTCATAAGGTCAAGAACTTTTATAAGTTCATAAGTTCCAGAGTTAAAGTTACACAAAAAGTGCTTAAAGTTACACGGGATGGGTCTAAAGTTGCGCTTTATCACTTGAAGTGATAAAAGTGCTGAATGTTACAGTTACATATCAATTTTGAGTTAATGTAACTTTATTGTATGTCATTTGTAACATTTATATAGACTTACTTACATATGGTGAACTTACTTGATCTCTACTCTATATATGTATATATATATATTCGGTGGCTGAGGACTGGATGAAAACCCAAAAGGACATTCAGGGCAAAATGAATAATCGAATTGCAAGCCACCACAAAAAACCAAGAATATGAGCTTAATATTCATACCTTGTTTTTTAGGGAGTTATAAGAAGTGGAGTTATAAGGAGGAGTTGGTTGGGTAGAATAATTTTTATTTTTGATTGGAGAAATTTTATTTTGTTTTTGTTTGTGGGATCTTCTTGCATGATCACTTGGTATGAAGTTTATGAATTGTTTGGTGGCCTTGTGATCATGTACTTCATGGAGCTATAAGGAGGGAGACATAAGAAGATCAATGATGTTGTTAGATTTTAAGTCACCTCGCTAGGCTTTGGGATAAAGCCAAGGTGACCACATATGTTATCTTATGGGAGTCATAAGAAGGGTGTATGTTTTTTCTGATGTGATGTGGGGAAAGGGGAAATCGAGTCTTCATGTCAAGGGAGGAATAAGGAGGTCTTGTAAGTGAGAGTTTTCACATTCATTTTTGAGCCTTATTTTCCTTCCTTGTTTATTTTGTCGGAGTTATTTCCTCGAGGGAGCTATTGATGAAGAAAGGGGTATGAGATAAGAGTGATACCAATATCCCACGCTTGCATTTGAACTTTGGTTTTCGTGTTTAGTTCTCAAGTTTACTCGAGACGAGTAAAGTTCAAGTGTGGGGTATTTGATTTGCACAAACTTGACCTTCATTTAGGCTCTTTTCATATTCATTTGGGTTGTTCTTATGGTTTATTTCACTCATTTAGAGTGTTGTAATATTTTGGCACCCATTTGTATTTTTGTGTTATTCCTAGTTTTATAGGCATGTTTGATAGTTGGAGAGCATATTTTGAGTATTGGTTAGAGAAGTGAAGATACCGAAGACGTCGAGGCACTCGAATTAGACAATTCAGTGAGCCTAGTCACCTAAAGTAGTGCATCTTCCATGAAGCAAGATGGTGCTTGATTTAATAAAGAAGCCACAAACATTGGAATTTATTGAAGCAAGCTTGGAATTCGGCAATTTGGCGTGCAGATCACCAGGTGCAGACTGCGCTATGTCTACGCAGCCTACGACAAGCTAGCGCAGACCGCGCAAAATAACTTATTCACTAGTTTTTCAGGTTTTTTTGTTTTTAGTTTCGTTGTGGGCATTGTTTATCATAGGGTTTTGGACCAAAGGTATAAATAGATCTGTTTTAGAGTTTCTTAGTTATCATCCCTTGGAGTTGTTTTCTTGAGAGATAATTTCATTCTCTAATGGAGATCCAGTTTAGGGTTTCTAGATTTATCTTTGTTTTGGAGAAGACTTATTGTAATTGGGTATTATGAGGAGCTAATCTTCATTCCTTGGTGTAATTCTTCCTCATATCTTAATCCATTACTTTGTAAGACTCTTATCTTTATCAAAGTTTCAATCTTTTTATTACTCTCTTTACTTCTATTTAATCTATCTTACTCTAATCATATGCTTAATTTCTAAGTTTGATCTAGTTTAGGGTTTCTAGTTTTATATTTGTTTTGGAGAAGACTTATAGTGATTGGGTATTATGAGGAGCAAATCTTCAATCCTTGAAGTAATTCTTTCTCATATCTTAATCCATTACTTTGTAAGACTCTTATCTTTATCAAATTTTCAATCTTTTGATTACACTCTTTACTTATTTAATCTATCTTACTCTAATCCTATTCTTAATGGCTACTAGTGATAGAATATGGATTGAGAAAATTGTGATGTAATGTATTGGCCTGTGGGTCACATAACCTTGTATTCATTATTCTTTAATTCTATTTTTACCGTATTCCAAAAAAAAAAGTTTGAGATACATGTATTAGGTCCTTAACTTATCAAGGTGGCTATATAGTTGTGTACTCATTCTACTTGCTTGTATGTTAGCGAAGTGGCTCCACCTATCTACACCTCTACGTAGCACTCTTAGAATGATTTATTAGTGCATTTGCCATCTCGTGATTGTCTTCACTAAGGATTATGCATGTTAATGATGTGTTGATTGTTTTAGCATAAGTGTAGACACCCGCATTTTGCATGCTCGTGTTTGTAGAAGTCTCCAACAAAACGCTCGAATACGACCTCGGAATCCATAGTATCCATCGTGGGCACTTAGCGGAGTGTGAATCTCTCAAAACCGACCTCAAATTCAGACACAGTACGTCGTTCCCAATAAAATAAAGCTATTTTGAGCTAAAACCGTCAACGGGGGGAAAACCCATCTTTTGGGACCGAGCCAAAACCGGTCATAGTCGAAAACCCGAGAATGAAACAAACCTCGTGTAGTGTCTAAGTACAAAGCGAACAAAGTCAGAACAAACCAAATCAATCAACCAATTAACTCAAATCTTACCATAAACAAACCCAGATTCCTCTCACCCGTTCGAGGGCACTCGATCGAGTGACTCCTTAAAAAACCACCAGGAGCCCTTTTCCTAAGCCACTCGATCGAGTGATCCTAGACGGGGGTTAAGTATAAATACCCCCATTTGCTCTTCATTTGGGGACTTCTTTTTCCACTCCCTCAACCCTCATTTTTCACCATGTTACAGTCCTCCATACTCAAACACATACAAAGCCATCTCGAGACCAAAAATCGTCAAAAACCGAGAGCATACTCTCCCCAATCACACCCTAACTCACCATACATATCTCAAACCGCTCTCGTGCCTCCGATGCCACTCCCCTAGCCTATATACGAGACTATTAACATGTAGGTTGAGGGTGTCAAACCCCTTTTTGTAATCTTTAATCTCATTTTAATTCTTGTAAACTAACAATACTAATATTTTACTTCTTGTATACTAACATTTACATTTTGTATGCAACTTTTACTTTTCCATTCCTAACAATCGAATCACTAACATCTAACTCGTATTTATCGTCCTTTACATATTGTTCATATATATTACCTCATATATTACGAAATAACAAAAACTACTTTCAAAACCTAGTCGAGCAAATGTCCGATGACGCTAACTCGATTATTGTAGGCTTCAAAAGCCAAACTACGATATTGAAATGCAAAGGATCCAATTATATTTGTGATCGAGTCCCTGATTGAACATGCTCGATGATAAAAATCACCTAAAGTCCGGATAATCCTCCGAACAAGTCGTACTGTAGGTGGTACCCATCGAGGCGTGCCGCCCTAGGCACTTAAAGGTTAAGGTGCTTTATAGCGTACGCATAACCGTTGGATTATAACGCGATCACGGTTATTCATTTCCGAGCACATATGAATCCCATTTCCAAAATAATACTCTAAATGTTTGATGACGACTCTATAGTCGAACATCGTCCATCATGAGTCATTAAAGACAAAGTCGGTATGGAACCCAACAATGTCAATCTGATTGGCATACGATCCTCGTGATCTGATAGGTGACATCGCGAAACGGAGGGATTGATATTCATATCGACATGGCGCGGTCAAGGAACATTCCTTCGCACATACATTCTTTTTTTATATACATCGTCAATAACACTCTAAAATGTGCGATATCAACTCCATAGTCGAATATCTATCATAACGAGTCATCAAGAAATCGAATTAGTATGAAACCAAATGACGTCAACACAACCGTCGTACGGTTTACATGACACGGGAACAATGTCGTAATACGAAGGGATCAATATTCATAACTAACTCAAATTCACTTGATCAAACTCACGAAATGGGTTTGTTTTAAGCAAAGCCCTTTACCCGTTACAGAGGGTACTCGATCGAGTGACCCCCTCAAAAACGGGCAGAGATTTTTCATCTAGGGCACTCAACCGAGTCCCCTTAACGACTTGATCGAGTGACCCCAATAATCTTCCAATGTGAGCCCCCAAAGATGATATAAAATTCGATCGAAGCACATTTACGACTAGAAGCCGATACGTCTCAAATCAATCACGTATTTCTCTTCTAAAACCCATGCATACTATACCATTTCTTTTACGACTTGGAGTAACGTCTTATATGAGCGGCTAGAATCGACGACTCTCTAGTCTTGTTCGATATGTGATTGGTCGAGACATCTTCATTTCACTATGATAAGTCGGGAAAAGACTACAAGGCCCGAGATCAAGCTAGCATTACGCTCCGGTCCCATACACGAACGTGTATTAAAACCTTTTTCCCCTGCTTAATATACAATGTAATGTGTAAACAAACGGGGTTCGTCCTATTATTCAATTTACGTTTTCAATTACATTTTATATTTTAGGGTCCGTTTTTAGTCTATGATTATCGTTTCTAACCTTTAAATTTTTGCTTGTTGTATTGTGAATTCTGTGTTGTATTTCCGCCCGTATAATCTGTAATTGATTTTCAAGCTCTTTATTTTTGGTGTTTGCCATTTATTGCTTTTAAATGAACATCGCATGCCAAATTCCACTTCGACATATATCAAGATGCATTAAACGATGTAGTTAAACACGTATTTCACATGCGTAGCTTAAAACACTATTTGCATATCATTTCATCGTATTACTAGCGCGCGAATTAAAATACCAATCGGTATTGATAGGCTAGTCGTATACCTATCAAATATAACAAACTTAGGTCTAACTAAAAATATAGCAGGAAAGTCAGGATCGTATCCACAAGGAGACAAATAAATTCTACTCGTAATTAAAGTTTATCTAACTAACCAAATCGGGGGGTTTGTAATTGGGTTAAGTAAACTAAAGTAATGAAGGAAAGAAAATTAAAAGAGAAGAAATAACTAAAATAAATACGATGAATTATGACGAATTTATATGGAGAGAAAACTAGGATTGTCGGTTCACTACGAATCTCATATGGTCACGGTCTAGGTCACCGGTCAGTCGCAGATATTGGTCTAAGGGGTAATGAAAAGGTCCTTCCCCTCCGCTATTCACCCTAGCATGCGTCTAAAGGCTTCCGATATTATTAGGGCAAACTAATGTGTTTTAGTAGATCTAACTTTTACCATGCTTCCGATCTTAAGTTCAAGTTTACATAATTCAATTAATCAATTATTACGTCAACTTAATCAATTAATCTCAATTAAATGCTACAATTGTCAACTCAGACACAATATCATTGACAGATCTATAGATTATTTAGCGACCACATTCAATTCGCAGATCCCCTAAATCCTAGCGAAGGAAATTAGCTACCCATAATTAAATCAAGAACAACAATATTAATAAATGAATTTACTAGATTAAACATGATAAATAATAATAAAATTACGACAAGCATAAAACAAAGATTAAGAATAACTAAGTATGAAGAAAAAGAACAATCAAAGATGAAAAATCATCAAGAATGAAGAAGAATAAATAAGGAAGAAAGATTAGATTAAATTACCAAGAGGAATGAAGGCGATTCGAATGTTGCAATCTTACAATAACCGAGTTTCTAAAAGGAAAATTAAACTAAAAGTAATTCTAAGAGAATAAGCGAGAAGAGATCTAAGTAAAAGTCTAAGGAGAGGTGGAAAAGTAGAAGTAGTCAAATAAAAGTGGCTGAAAAGCCCTATTTATACAATTTAGAGAGATTTAAAACTGATTAGGAAACTGCTTGCTGAACACGAAATCTGTCGGCGGCCCAGAAAATAGTCGGCTGACTATTTTAATAGTCGGTCGACTAATATTGACTGATTTGATCGTCTGCAGATTCCAGAATAGTCGGCCGACTATAGTAACTGTCAGCCGACTATAGTAACTGTCAGCCGACTATTATTATAGTCGGTCGATTGTTACGCCCTTTTCATCGATCAGCTCTTTCCAGATTCGTTTTGGCTCGGTTTTCGTTCGTTTTAGCTCCTGTGGCTTCCGTTCCTGAAAAAAAAACAAGACACACCACAAAGTAGCCAATTCGGGGCAAAATAGTAGCTTACACTACTCAATAAACACGGGAATGCGAGTAATAAAAACATAAAAAGTGTATATAAAATACGTGCATCAAATCTCCCCAAACCAAACTCTTGCTTGTCCTCAAGCAAGCACAAAAAGATAAACTCAATCCTAATTGAATGTATATAACTCATAGCGGAGTATGTTTCAAAGTTACCCAAACCAATGCGCAATGATTAAAATTAATGTAAACAACCACATACAACAAGCATGACCAATGACAACAATACTGAACCTTCAACCTTGCAAGGCTCGTCTATGTCGGACTCTCACGGATCGCTCATCACACAAAACGGATGATATTGTAAGTTTATGTAAAAACGGAAAGACAAAACACTCACCTAAACTGCGACCTACAAGAACATGCATGCAATCTAACATGAAACCAATCTCTACTAACCGTACATACGCATTCTATCGGGTAAAGCAAGTGCCAAGGACTTACATATGGTATAAAGTGAGACTAATCGGTTAAGAAGGGGCAAAACGATATGGATATGAGAAGGTAAAAGTCAAGCTTGTAACACCCCTGATTTTATAAATTAAAATAAAATTATGTTCGTATTTTTTTATTTTTACGATTTAACTCGTAAATCTTAAAATTATTATAAAACGAATTTATCGTTTAATCGTTTCAAACTTCTAAAATTCTACTTGTCTCGGAAACTCTTCAGATATATTGAAAACAATTTTTATTCTTGTTTCGATTTATTTTATACATTTAATTTAATTCTTATCGAAAATCTATTTCAACGATTTAAATTCTAAATTCTTTTTATTTATTTATATTTAAGCTCGAATTTCAAATTCCTTCAATGTCCCTCAATCCAAAAGTTGAATTCTCTGATTTTGATAGAAAGAACCCACGTTTATGGATGAAAAAATGCGTGAAATATTTCAATTTGTGTAAAATTGATGCTGATCAGAGAGTCGATTTAGCAAGTATGTACATGGTAGGGAGAGCGGAGTCGTGGTTTAACAATTACATTGCTGTTAGGACCGCGGTAACTTAGGACGAGTTTATCATAGACGTGTGCGGACGATTTAAGGAAGAAATTGGGAGAAATGTTGTTGAGGAGTTCAATAAACTGCATCAAATAGGATCTATTGAGGATTATCTTGATGCTTTTGAGAGCTTACATGCATTAATGTTGCAGCGAAATGCCTTACTTCCTGATCAAATACTTTCTTGATAGCTTTATTGAGGGTTTGAAGCCTGTTTTAAAGGACTTTGTCAGGGCGTTTAAACCTCAGAGTCTAGCGAAGGCTGTTGAATATGCTGGACTACAGGAAGAAGTTGTAGCAGCGTCACAATTTCAGTCAAAATCCGCAGTGTTTAACCCTAAATTTATGAATAGCCCTATTAAATCTAGTGAAAAGGGGTTACTGCCTGGGTTGTTGCCTACTCCTAGCACAAATTTGTCAGTTGTTCCATCAGTATGTCAAAGTAGACCTACGAAATTCCTAAGTGCTGCTGAACGAGCTGAAAAGCAAAAGAGAGGTGAATGTTATTTTTGCAACGAACCTTATGATAGGAACCATAAATGCAAGTATAAGTAATCCCAACTGTTTGCAGTTGAGGTGCCATGTTGGGAGAAGGAATTGGATGCGTTTGAAGAGGTTTTGGAGGATGAAGAGGTTGGAGACTTGAGCGAAAAATCATTACCTGGAGAACCTTGCATTTCTGTGAATGCGCTTTGTGGTAGTCAAGAATTTCAGGCAGTGCGAGTAACGGGCTACTATGGTAAGAAACTCATACACATTCTTACTGACTCGGGAAGTACCTACAATTTCTTGGACCAGACTGTAGCGAGTAGGCTGGGCTGCACATTGACTTCTATACCACCCCAAGATGTTACAATGGCGGATAGGAATCATCTCCCTTTCCAATTGGCCTCTAAAGGATTTCATTGGAAACTGCAAAATAGTTAGTTCGAAACTGATGTGATAATTATTCCGCTTGGGGGTTGTGATATGGTGCTTGGTGTTCAATGGTTAAGCACGTTAGGGACCATCAATTGTGATTTTCAACACCTTAGGATGGAGTTTCAGGTGGAGGGCAGGAAATTAGTGTTGAGAGGGATGAAGAACGAGAAGTTACAGACGCTAACGCATGCCCCCTCTCTTAAGCTGATTGCAAACGCAACTCATTTGTGTTATTTAAAGCTCTCTGATGTTAGGAATAGAGAGGCTGGTCTAAATTCTAATGCAGCGAAGAGTGATCATTTGAGTGGATACCCGCCAGGCTTGCAGAAGTTGTTGAATAGGTTCAGTTCTGTATTTGCTGAACCCACTAAGTTGCCACCTACACGAGGGTTTTTTTACCACGGGATACCGTTGATTGAGGGTGCTCAACCTGTCAATATATTCGGCCTTACAAGTATCCTCTCAAAAGACGTGACATTATTGAACAATTGGTTTCCGAAATGCTGGAGAGAGACATTATTCAGTCTAGCTCCAGTTCCTTCGCGTCTCCTGTGGTGTTAGTGGGCAAGAAGGATGGCACGTGGCGCTTGTGTGTCGAATATAGAGGTGTTAACAAGTGCACAATTAAGGATAAATTTCCCATCCCGGTAGTGGATGAGCTTATTAACGAAATTACAGGTGCGACGGTATTTTCTAAGTTGGACTTGAGGGCAGGTTATCATCAACTTAGATTCCATGGACCTGATGTTTTTAAAATGGCATTTAAGACTCATAGCGGGCATTATGAGTTCTTAGTAATACCATTTTGGCTTACAAATGCGCCTGCATCGTTCCAGAATTGGATGAATGAGGTATTTAGAACATTGTTGAGGAAGAATGTTCTCGTATTTTTTAACGACATTCTGGTTTATAGTCCTTCTTTGGAGGCCCATATAGAGCATTTGCAGGCTGTTTTCGCTTTTATGCAGGAGCATCTCTTGTATGCTAAAGCTAGTAAGTGTGCTTTTGCTATACCTAGGGTGGAGTACCTGGGTCATTTCATTTCTGGGAGTGGCATAGAAACAGATCCAGACAAGGTGAAGGTCATTTCTAATTGGCCGTGTCTTCGGAATGTCAAGGAGTTACGGAGCTTCCTATGGCTGGCGGGTTATTATAGGAAGTTTATGAAGGGGTACGCTGTGGTTAGTCGTCCGCTTACCCAGCTATTGAAGAAAGGGGACTTTGTGTGGACGGAACAGGCTACTAAGGCCTTTGATGCTTTAAAGAGGGCTCTGTGCAATGCCCCTGTGTTAGTTGTTCCTGATTTTGGTAAACAATTTGTTGTAGAAACTGAGGTGTCTAATGAGGGTATTGGTGTTGTGCTTATGAAAGAGGGACACCCGTTAGCGTTTATCAGTAGGACTCTTGGGCCCAAATGGAAGAAGTTATCGGTGTATGAAAGAGAGTTACTGGCTATTGTATTTATTGTGCAAAAGTGGGAGCTGTACTTAAGTGGCCAACCCTTCTTGGTCAAGACGGATCAAAAAAGTTTTCAATGGTTTCTCCAACAGAAGATATTCACTCCTTTTCAACAGTTCTGGCTCTCTAAGTTGATGGGCTTTGATTATGAGATTCAATTTAGGTCGGGACAAGATAATTCTGCTACTAATGCCCTTTCTCGCGTGGAAGACAGTGTTGTATTGTGCTTATCTTTGTCGGTGTTACTATCATACTTGATGGAGGGGATCAAAGCTAGCTACCAAATGGATAATAATTTGGTTCAAATATTACTGCAACACCAGCAGCAGACAAAAGTGGGTCAGTATCGAGTGCTCCATGGATTACTTAGGAAAAGGGAAGATTGTGGTAGGTCTTGATGCTTTAATTAGACAACGCATCTTGGAATGGATGCATGGGTCCGCTGAAGGGAGCCATTCAGAGAGAGATGCTACCACACGAAGGGTGAAAACGTTGTTTACTTGGAAAGGGTTAACAAAGCATGTCAGGAACTATGTTCGCGTCTGTCCAGTTTGTCAAACCAATAAGCATGATAATGCCGCATATCCTGGAAAGTTGCAGCCATTGGAGATTCTTGAAGAGGTGTGGATGGATATCTCCATGGATTTTATTACTGGGTTGCCCAAGTGGTGAGGTAAAGATGTTATATTGGTAGTGGTGGATAGGCTTAGCTAATATGCTCATTTTATTGGGCTTTCTCACCCCTTTACGGCAGTAAGTGTTGCTCAAGCCTATCTCGATAAAGTTTTTAACCTACATGGGTGGCCTAGATCTATTGTCAGTGATAGGGATGTAATATTCCTAAGCCAATTTTGGCAAGCTCTATTTTCTATTCAGGGAACGGAGTTAAGGTTATCTTCTGCATATCATCCCCAGTCAGATGGATAGACGGAGGTAGTGAATCGGTGTATTGAGACCTATCTTTGGTGTATGAGCAGTTTGAAACCTAAAGAATGGTCTTTATGGTTGCCCCTAGTTGAGTGGTGGTGTAATACCACATTCTATTCGTCTCTTCAGTTGACTCCTTATGAGGTTGTATACAATCAGCCTCCCCCACCTCATATGCCATACCTACCAGGAGAAACAATAGTTGATGGGCTGCAACGTGGGGAGGCCATGATTATGTTGTTGAAGCAACAACTGTTCAAAGCTCAACACCGTATGAAGTCCCAAGCAGATGCTCACAGGTCTGAAAGGTCTTTTCATATTGGGGAATGGGCCTGGTTTAAGTTGCAGCTTTATAGGCAAGAGAGTATGCAGATGAGGAGCAACCAGAAGCTTGCCACAAAATTCTACGGTCCGTTCCAGGTGCTTGACAAAGTGGGAAAGGTTGCGTAAAAGATTGATTTACCCTCTGGGTCAGAGACTCACAATGTATTTCACGTCTCGCAATTGAAGGTGTTCAGGGGGGCCATCTGCCCAGTGCAGTCCACATTCCTCATTGGATGCAGAGTTTGGGTGATGATGTTGTTTCGAAACCCAAAAAGGTTATTGACAGAAGAACAGTGAAGAGACAGAATGCTGCAACAGTCCAGTTTTTGATTCAATGGGAGGGCTTTGCTGAAATTGAGGCAACGTGGGAATTTGCAGATGAGGTTGAGAGGAAGTATCATGATTTCTACGCGGAATTACTGTCGACTTGAGGTCATGTCTTTTACAAGGAGAAGAGTATGATGCAGTAGCAATAACTTGAGCAACTTGATCATTGTACAGCTCATCATTTACAATACACTACTTAAATGTGGATATAAATACACTACT
Source organism: Agrostemma githago (assembly GCA_958450325.1). NCBI lineage: Eukaryota > Viridiplantae > Streptophyta > Magnoliopsida > Caryophyllales > Caryophyllaceae > Agrostemma > Agrostemma githago. The sequence continues at coordinate 33,238,235 of OY288244.1, read as the reverse complement.
TAAATGTAATCTCAGCCATTCAATTTACAATACACAAAACTGATCTCTCTCTCTCTCTCTCTATTCTTTATGATAGTATAGTAGAACTCGAGCATATTCTTCACCATTGCTGAGGAAAGCTCCTGCACTACATCAGATGAGACACCATCGACTGAAAAGGTGGTGGGGAAGACAAATTTGGGCGGAGGCGGAAGTAGTGAAGTCAGGGGTGGTAACTGCGAATTTGAAGTCGGAGAGTTTGAAGTGGGTTGATAGGTTTTGACAAAGAAATAATGTGCAACTGTGTATTACTATGAGGATTGAATAACACGAGTGTTACATTTTAATAGGATGGTTTTTTTTAAACTCCCAACCGGGATTTACGTATTACTAAGACCATCAACCTCAAGAAGGTAAGCACAATGTGATGGTACATTCCGTTCCAACACCGTACGACCAGACGTCGTGGCATAATGTGCTAGCTCGTGGCCAATCCGGTTGTGTCTATGGCTAACAAAAGCCCACCTAACCTCTTGAAAACAGCAAATAACATTTCTAATATCGTCAATCACAGAAAACAAGTCACTCCGTCCATTCTCGTTCACTGATAATGCGTCCACAACTTCCTTGCAATTGCCCTCAAAAATAACTCGATTAGCACCCCACCTTCGAGCTTCAACAGCAGCCTCAAGCAAGGCTTCGGCCTCCGCAACACATGATTCCCGTTCAGCCTTTATCTTCCTCACCACAGCCCACAATAAGTAACCATTCGCATCCCGACACACCATTCCATAGTCTGTCACTAGTACAAAAAATACATTTGGCATGTGGATAAAGCTACGGTTGCAGTTAATAACCGTAGCCCAAAGATCCTATAGGAATTGGATTTACAAGAGGTTACATTTGTTTTAAAAAACCGAAGCAAAATATAAAAGGCTTCGGTTGAGTTCGTAAACCGTAACAAAATGTTGTTATAAAGGGCAACGGTTTTACTCAAGAAACCGTAGACAAATATAAAAGGCTTCGGTTAAGTTTTTAACCGTAGCCAGAAGTAATTCTAAATGGCAACATTTGTGATTAAGGATCTGTAACCATTTACATTCACATAAATGAAAAAAATCTAATATATAGAATTATTCCTTAAATATTAAAAAAACGTAAATATTTTTTTTTAAGGGAATCTGTAACGATACCTAAATACGCTAGTACTTGATTATTAAGAAAATTTACTTGCAACCTCAACACTAAATTAATACCTAAAATAAAAAGTACTACCTAATTATTACCTAAATTAATACTCAAACTCATCCTTAAGGGCCTAAATTCCGTCCGCAATCTCAGTCTGCTCATTACCTTACCCTCGATTCCCCTAATCTGCAACCTCACCCCGATTCCTCTAATAATTAGCAACCTCACCCTCGATTCCTCTAATCTGCAACCTCTTCCCCTAATTGTATTGCAGAACCTCAACCGTGAAAGTCGATTGAGAAGGACAATACGCTGGAAGTAATCAATCAATTCAACTCATCCTTGCTTGCTTTTTACAATAACGTGATTTTCGGTAAGTTTTCCCTAAACTCGCATATATATTTTACGTTTCGTTCCCTTCAATTAGTTTTGTCGAACTCGTATAATGTCATAGTTATGCTGGAACTTGTATATATATATATATTCAAAATCGTTATATCCGCTTCTTTCCCATAAATTGTTGTTGTTATAGTTGTTGATTTGTGGTTGATTTCATGGTTATCAATTTGTGGTTAATTCGTACATCAGCATGCAGAATTTGTGGTTAATGTGTTCGAATTTCATTGTTACTAATTTGTCATAGTGTTTGCTTTAATTAGACTTGGCCTTACTGTAATTTCTTTTGTACATTAGAATTACATAGAAATCATGTTGATTATAGGGATGAAGATATATAGAAATCAAGTTTGAGCCGACTGGTACATTTTTTGTTGTTGTTACAACATGATGATCTGTCAGGAATGCAGTTAAGTGGTAACAAGGTCAGAAAGCTGGAGTTGTTGCATTATATCAATTGGTGGTATACATAGTAACCACTGAATAGTAATTACTGTGGCTGCAAAATACCTTAATCTTGATTGTTTTCTTATCCTACGTACCTCCAAGGTTCACCCCCTTAAATTTAGATAAAGTTTGCTTGGTTTTTTGTTTTTATTGTTGGCCCTAACCTATAATCTTCTTCAAGATGTTCAAGCTCTAGTAGACAAGGATCTAGAACATACTGGTAATCTCTTGATTGAGCACTTAGTTGGACCTCACTCTGAACTCGTTTCAAAAGAGGAATATGAAAAAATCGGAATTGTGGTAAGTATCAAGTCTCTTTGTTTTTGTGTTATTGTTGATAGTGGAATTATTGTGTTTATATTTTATAAAAGTGATTAGCATGAGAATAATATGTATGAAAAATTGAACATGTTATGTTTATATCCTAATAGAATTGTTATGGTAAAGCTTGACATTAGTTAACTGTCAAAATGAGGTGGTTACCCTTGTGTTTTCAGGTAAGTTCAACTTCTTGTTGGACTAGTTTAGGGGCAGCTAATGTGGTTGACTTTGCTTTACACTATCCGGAGACTGTGGGTTACCCTTGCTTTTGCTTTTATGACTTAGTTATCTCAGCCCTCTTTCAACAATAAGTTGTTTTGTGTGTCTTTCTTCCTTAACGTGAGGTCATTTTTTTTCATGTCATGGATGATTCAAATGCTAAAATTGTGAAGCGCACAGGCTGTGGACTAGTGCTGAACAAATTTGTGGGTGAGCTGATGTATATTTTGAATTGGGTCAATTTGTATATATATTGATAGACATTGCATTGGTATACAAAAAATTAGGTTCACTGTAACTAATAATCTGATTTCCATTTTTTCCTACCTATTTTCATTTTATCTATTGATTTTTTGACTGGTTTGATTCATTATATATGCAGGTGGAACCTTGTCAATATATTCACTGATTTCAATGTATGAAAATGTAAATATGCTTCCAAATCAGTAACCAGCTGTGAACGAATACGCCTTTTTTAGTTTTTACCTTTTGTGTGTCACTTGATACTCTATGATTTGTTATGGCGGGTGTGGACATGACATAGGTCCACCCCGACGCGGCCACGCGCAGGTTTGGGGAGGCGAATGAATCTCCATATGAGATGGGTCGAATTGAAATTTAAATCGAGGTGGAGTCGCCACCGAACTTTGTGGGAGTTCGGGCCCGTTCGAACCACTCTATATCTTACTGGGCCGTGTACAAAATACGGCCCATTCGGATGTCAAAGTTTATTGGGTTGGTCCCTTTGCATTTTGATACCGATACCGACATTATCGGATACCGTGTATTGAATGACTCTCGTGTGCCAATGGGTTCGGATATCTGGAAACCATGGTGAGGGTACGTGTTGGGAAGTTCACAAAGAACACCCAACCCCGCCCGCACATTAGCGACCTCTACTAAGATATCGTTTGACTCTCGAATACGCGCGTTAGTAGAACGTTAAAATGATATGCAAAGATTGTTTTACCTAAACATGCGAGAATTTGAATGGGTTGCTAAGTCGATTTAATGCATCTAAATTTAACGTCAAAGTTATACTTAGCATGCGGGTTCATTTTAGTTCAATAAAACGAATAACGGAAATAAATCGACAAAAATACAAACAAACATGTTAGTAACGGTATAACGATAATAACGGTTTGCAAGAAATACGGAATGATATAGAACGATGCAAGGAAATATGATGCATGAATTTTGAAAAGGTAGTATGACACGTGTTGACCGAAGTCATAAAATATTTTGTAAGGCTCGGAATACGTTTAGGGCTCACGTTTTGACGTGATGAGAGGACACTCGATCGAGTCATTGAAGGACTCGACCGAGTGTGCCTCGAAAAAGGTGTCTTCCCAGAATTTGAGGTGCTACTCGACCAAGTCACGAAGGGACACGACCGAGTAGGTCGCCACTCAACCGAGTCATTGCGGGACTCGACCGAGTGGTCCTCTGATAAGTCTAGTTTAGCAGGGATTAATAAGGGTCATTTAGTTGACTATTTTGTAGTTTTGGATGTCTTTTGAAGGATTTTGGTGCATATGTCCAAATTGATGGGTTAATGTAATAGAATGTGTAATTAGGTGGATTAAAGGGTGAAAAGTTAAATGGGTTGTAATTGAAATGTTTACTTGGTTAAAGTGTCAACAATCTTTTGGAAGTGAAGACAAATAAAGCCCGAAGTTAAGTGGATGCCCAGACCAACTAGAAGAAACAAGTGGAGGATTTCTAAAATCCGCTGCCAGCGGCAGAAAATTATGCATAGGATTCCTTCCTGGATTCTTTTTCGCATAGGATTCTTTCTCTAGTCGTTTCTTCTTCTTCATTATGATCATTTTTATGAAGCATTTTATGAGGCTTTATGAGCCATTGATGAAGATGACTATATAAAGAGGAGAAGTTCACCATCACATTCATCATCCAAGACATCAAGTATCATTTGTAATTCTCAAAAACACACATATTTTCTAGTTTATTTTGCAAGTAGTTCTTTTGCATGGTGGGCTAAGTTCTTATTCTTGGAACAAGTAGTTGAAGCCTTTCAAGTTAGTGAATTGTAAGACTCATTTCTATTTTATTTTTATATTAGAATATCAAGTTTAATTTGCATTATTTCTTGGTTTTTTAATTCATCTTCTAGCTTGATCACCTAGTTTTTGTTATTGATAAATCACTGCTAGAATAGTTAAATGAATCTTTTGTTTGTTTAACTACATCCGAGTAGCAAATATAATTCTTCAATCTGTATGCTTTTCATCGTAGTTGAGTTATAAGGATTAAACTTGTATGAAACAAAGTGATACCGCTTGAATAATCATTCTTCATCTTTGCTAAATTCCATCGTTCTAATCTACATATTGATATGATTTAGACGCTTGATTTAAATTGACAATATTGTAAGGGTTATTTGAGTATGTTTCTCATATCTTATAACTATTAATAAGTGGAATTGGAAGTCGATTAAACTTCATAGCAAAGTATTCTAATATAAATTGCAAATTAGAAGAGTCATTGATCAATTCGTTAAACTTGATGGTGGATATTCCTTGGTCCAAGTATTTTTCTAATAATTGTTGCATCGTTCATTCATATTAGTTTATTTTATTTTGTTACTTTATTTCATTAGTTTAGTATTAATCAAAATCACTAAAATCCCCCCATTCGGTTACTAAATTATATCGATTTACACACACTTAAACGACCTAATTTCCTACCTTGTGGGTTCGACCCCTACTTTCACTAACTACTAGTTTGTGTTAGAAGTGGATAAAAATTGTAATTTGGAGACTCACGACAAGGCTGGCCAAATTTTGGCGCCGTTGCCGGGGAGGGCAATTATTTGTTTTTGTGTGTGTGTTTCTTGTAAATATTTATTTTAATTAAGGGTCTTCGTCTTTGTCTTCTAAAATGAATTTGTGGTGTCCCCAACTTGATAATGAGTTACTACATCACTATTTTGAAAGGCTCACGGAGTATGTACTAGAACGTCCATATTTACATATGAGCAATGAAAGACTTTTGGTAAAGATTTACCATAACTTTAATCTAGCAACTCAAATCGTTTTGCAAGTTAAATGTGAGGGTAGATTTCTTGAGTTAAGTCATAGTGAAAAATGGGATATGGTTGATCTTTTGGTAATCGACACTCGAGAATTACAGATAAGCACTTTATTTCTTGAACTTCCCCAATATTTCGAGACTTCTCCAAGCCATGAGTCGATTTCTAGTGATGTGATTGAAAATGAGTACCCTACCTCCCTTATCCATGATGATGTTGCTAAACTTGATGATGAAGAAGAGGTAAGTGACTCACTTTTGTTGACTTTGTCGCATGTTGAACCTGAATTTGATTTGTCATCGCCCACAGGTGAGGCTTATATATTATGGGATTTGAACGACACATTTGTAAGGAGTAAGGACAAGGAAAAATTGTTTGAGATGACATCATTCGTTAAAGACCCATATCATGAATCCGTATTTATTTTTGAAAATTTTTTAGGCACGGATAATAACATTCTACATTCTTGTATATTCATGTGGGGTGTATGGTATCTTCTTATTATAAGCCTTTTTAGAGTTTTCACTAACTCTTTTGCTAGCTTATTTGACCGTCTCTTAAGGGCACTAACCTGCTCCGATATTAATATAAAATGGATTACTTTATAAAAGGGGTATTGCTGTGTGACCCCATACATGTTCTTTAATGAATAAGCGTTGTGCGGGACATTAAACCAGCGCTTACGGGAGGCAACCCGGTTTTTGCAATTTGATGCATTTGTTGTTTTTGAATAAGGTAGTTTGTAGACGAAGATAGACGGTGATCTAAGGAAAGCAATCAAGGAAATCAACATTTCCGACCCAATTTATGAAGATTGAATCTGTTCTCTTTACGTCGAGCCACGACGTTAACTAAGGCGCTTGTCGGGAGGCAACCCGTCTTTTCTTTTCTTTTCTTTACTTTTATTTTTCATTTTATTATTATTATTATTATTATTATTATTAGTTTATTTCCCATTATTTTAGAATAAATTTTAATTAATTTTGTTTTCCTATTTTGTAAGTACAATTCTCGGATATGAAATCGACTTAATTCTATTTCATAACTCGGGTAATATATAAAAATAAAAATTTAATTTTCGGAAACTAAATTGACGACCGAGCTATCAACGTCGGAAATTGAATCGACCCGCAATTGAATAGTAGCAGCTAGCACAGCATCAACAGTAGCTTATTCCGGCAGCTGGGCGCGGCCCAAAAACACCGCTGGCGGCGGACACGAATCAGGAGGTTTAGATTGGGCCGCTGGTCATAGTAATTCCGCCACTGGACGCGGATTTTACCTCCGCTGGGCGCGGCTAATACTAGCCGCTGGCAGCGGCGCTGCTGTTGTTGCTGCTGGTGCTTCGTGCGTGCTGCTACTGGTGGTCAGTGTTGCTGTTGTTCGATGTTCGTCGTGGTGGTTAATGGGTCTAAATGGTGGGCTAAATGGGTGTTTGCTGAATGCTGGGTTGATACTGATATTGTCAGGTATGTCGTTATTCCATAATTTTTTTTTAATTTTTTTTTTCATTCAGCTTCCTTACCTTCTTCCTCTATTTCACATCTTTTACAACTTTTACTCCATCAATACTCACCCAATTTGACTCAAATTTATCCCAAATCACTTCAAAATCACTTATTTATCATTACCCATTACAATTCCTATCATTTTTACACATAATTTTACCCAAAAAGAAAAAAATCGAGTTTTTCAGCCCTCGGGTTCCAAAATCCGAACTTGATTTTTTTTTTTTACCAAGTGGGTCAATTTCGATTTAAATTAATGCAAGGAGACCATCCACTTACTCTTTTTCATCTTTCCGAGGTATAATTTTCATATTAATCTATCGATTCTTCGAATTTTACCTCTTACCCATTGATTAGTAGCTTGAATTTTTCTTATTCTTGCTTAATTTTTGGGTTCTCTTGTCCCTCCTTGTGTTATTTGAATCACTTTGTGTCTTTGATATTTTTGTTGTGATGGTGAGAAAAATTGAGTGATTGAATTGGTGAATTGTGGATTATTTTGAAAAAAGAAAAAAAATTGACTGAATTGTGAGTGAGGATTTTATTGATCACTACTTGAGAGATGGGGAGAGCTAAAAGAAAAAATTACTCCACTACCGTTTCTACACCACCACCAAAAAAATCCGAAACCGTCACTAAAAAAGATCAACCCAAACCCGTCCATCCTAAACATATTCCCGTTACCAAACCGTCTTGGTTAACTAAAGCTCAAGACCCAATTTGGGATAGGTTATCTAAGAAGGAGATGAGGGGAACTCGATTTCTTTGTCGTTCTACCCTTGAGAAATTGGGGATGCTTGATGTCATGACGAAGCTAATGAAAAATGTGGGCTTAGAAGAATTTATGGAGAAGGGAGCTCATACTTATCGGAGGTATACACATGAGTTCCTTTCCACCATTTCGATTTCTAAAAAAAGCACTAAACTTGTACCCGCAATTAGCTTCAAATTGAATGGTAAAGCTCGTGAGTTGACTTATGCGAAGTTGAGGGAAGCTTTTGGTATTCGGGATATGTGTGAAAAGGAGTATGTGGGGGTGAGAGAGAGAGAGGGATTTGGAGGAAAGAGGTTACGGGGTTGCTTTTGGGTGGTAAATCCGGTGAATTGAGTTCGAGTATTCCTAACCCATGTCTTCGACTTGCTCATCGTTTGATTGTCAACTCATTCCTTTGTGGACCCTAACAAGCTTCCCCACTCTCATTTCGGTTACTTGAGGGCTATGATGTCGGATGGCAAAGGTGTTCTCGATTGGGTTCCTCTTTTTGTTACATGTAGCATAGTTTTGGGTACTAAGGATAGGGGGATTATAAATGGTGGTGGTTTAGTCACTCTCATTATGAATTACTTGAATATTGAGGTGGCGGAGGGGGAGAATCCGTTACTTGATAATTACCTCTTTGATATTCCTTGTTTGATTCACGCTAAGATGTTACGACCTCGCATGAAGGTAAAAGGGTCTTATTATTATCGATGGGGGAAGAATCATGATTCTTATCTACAATTACCTAGACCCGACATTGATCATTTGATCTATGGTGAAGTTTCGGAAGATTTCTTTGTTCCCCGGGATCGTGACATTGATGATGATGAGGAGGAGGAGTAAGAGGGAAGTGATGACGATGTTGAGAGTGAGGAAGATGAGAGTGATGAGGATGGTCAAGCTCGTGAAAAAGGAGAAGGTGCTCGGGTGAAGAATAAAAGTGTGAATGAAGAGAGAAGTTGTGAGAAGAATAAGAGTATGGATGCTTTGGAGGGGGCGAATAATGAGTTCAAAGTGGATCGAGAAGCTTGGTTTACAAAGATAGATGCTTGGTGTGCCTCGACCGATGCTATGATACATGACATGCGTGCACGGTTGGAGGAGACTCATGCCTCTACTTTGGAGACTAGAGACTTGATGAGAACTATGTCTCGTGTTCTCTTAGCACGGTTTCCGGACGCTCGACTACCATCGTCCGAGATCCTTGCCGAGATTGTGGGGCAAGCTACCACCTCTAAGGAAGATGACACTGGGGATTCCCCCGGCACTTGATTCCTTGGTATGTTCCTTCTTCTCATTTTCTGTCTTTTTCTTTATTTTTCCTCACATTGAGGACAATGTGGAGATTAAGCGTGGGGAGTGTAATATACTTGTATATATGTTACTTCATATTTTAAAAAAAAAAAAAATCAAAGAAAAAAAGTAAAAAAAAAAAAAGAAAAAAAAAAGAGAAACCCGGCTAGGTGAAAACTAGCAAGGGCGAGCGCCCAGGCAAAAGTGGGAAAATGGCCGAGGACGGAGTGAAAACCCGAAAGGGCGCTCCGGGTAAAATGATGAAACGAGAAGCGAGCCATGAGAGTAGAAGTGAGGAATAAAAGCTAAATTGAAAACCCGCAAGGGCGGGCGGTTTAGGCAAAATGAGGGATTAGGAAAAAAGAAATCATTATTTTGATTACTATTTTTGCTATATCTCCATGATTCGGGAGTCATAAGGAGGTTGGAAGGGTGATTTGAGTTTAGGATCATCTTAGAGTTGGAGTGATAAATGGATGTCAACCACATGTTTTTATTTGTCAACCGTTTTTCTGTAGTTGGTGTTGTGAATTTTTGTGTGTGAGCGGGCATTGATGGTAGTATGGTCATGGTGAATAGGTTATTCCATTTCTTTGACCATATATATATATTTTTTGAGAGGGATGTTATAAGGAGGGGGTGTGAGAGTTGAGAGTAGTTGTTGGTTGTATTAATCTACCCACGCTTCGCTGTATAGACCTTGTGGAGGATCGTTATTTAATTTACTCGAGGACGAGTAAAGGTCTAAACGTGGGGATGTTTGATTAGTCTAGTTTAGCAGGGATTAATAAGTGTCATTTAGTTGACTATTTTGTAGTTTTGGATGTGTTTTGAAGGATTTTGGTGCATATGTCCAAACTGATGGGTTAATGTAAAAGAATGTGTAATTACGTGGATTAAAGGGTGAAAAGTTATATGGGTTGTAATTGAAATGTTTACTGGGTTAAAGTGTCAACAATCTTTTGGAAGTGAAGACAAATCAAGCCCGAAGTTAAGTGGAAGCCCAGACCAAGTAGAAGAAACAAGTGGAGGATTTCTAAAATCCGCTGCCAGCGGATTTTCCAAATTCCGCTGCCAGCGGAATTTCTTGTCAGCGGATTACCTAAAATCCGCTGCCAGCGGCGGAAATTTATGCATAGGATTCCTTCTTGGATTCTTTTTCGCATAGGATTCTTTCTCTAGTCATTTGTTCTTCTTTACTCACCTATTTTATTCTTCTTCTTCTTCTTCATTATGATCATTTTTATGAGGCATTTTATGAGGCTTTATGAGCCATTGATGAAGATGCTCCATGGATGACTATATAAAGAGGAGAAGTTCACCATCACATTCATCATCCAAGACGTCAAGTATCATTTGTAATTCTCAAAAACACACATATTTTCTAGTTTATTTTGCAAGTAGTTCTTTTGCATAGTGGGCTAAGTTCTTATTCTTGGAACAAGTAGTTGAAGCCTTTCAAGTTAGTGAGTTGAAAGACTCATTTCTCTTTTATTTTTATATTAGAATATCAAGTTTAATTTGCATTATTTCTTGGTTTGTTAATTCATCTTCTAGCTTGATCACCTAGTTTTTGTTATTGATAAACCATTGCTAGAATAGTTAAATGAATCTTTTGTTTGTTTAACTACATCCGAGTAGCAAATATAATTCACCAATTTGTATGCCTTTCATCGTTGTTGAGTTATAAGGATTAAACTTGTATGAAACAAAGTGATACCGCTTGAGTAATCATTCTTCATCTTTGCTAAATTCCATCGTTCTAATCTGCATATTGATATGATTTAGACGCTTCATTTAAATTGACAATATTGTAAGGGTTATTTGAGTATGCTTCTCATATCTTATAACTATTAATAAGTGGAATTGGAAGTCGATTAAACTTCATAGAAAAGTATTCTAATATAAACTGTAAATTAGAAGAGTCATTGATAAATTCGTTAAACTTGATGGTGGATATTGCTTGGTCCAAGTATTTTTCTAATAATTGTTGCATCGTTCATTCATATTAGTTTATTTTATTTTGTTACTTTATTTCATTAGTTTAGTATTAATCAAAATCACTAAAATCCCCCCATTCGGTTACTAATTTATATCGATTTACACACACTTAAACGACATATTTACCTTCCTTGTGGGTTCGACCCCTACTTTCACTAACAACTAGTTTGTGTTAGAATTGGATAAAAATTATAATTTGGAGACTCACGACAAGTCTAGCCATCCTCAAAAGAATATTCTGCCTCTATTTTTGGATGTCACTCGATCGAGTGGCCTATGGCACTCGGTCGAGTGACCCCTGTACGAATTAAGGTTCGTTTGGCTTTGATTTGGAAATTGCTTTCGGTTTTGAAAATCATCAATTCATTAGGTCGCGTAAAAATATAATGTGATTTATACTCGACTTGAATCGATACTCGCCATATTCTATGCTCGATATCGAATATTTAGAGTGTGCTTTAAAAAAGGAAGTTTGAAGAATTGTTGCTAATTGACTTAAGACGAAATAACTTATTTTATGTCACGATTTTCAGGCAACCACGCGACCCACGCAAGTAGGGCACGACTCGCGCAACCACGCGACTCGCACGAGGCACGTGCGACTCGCGTGGCGGACTGTTCTTTGTCCCGATTTCGTGTTACTCATTGTACCCGGTGCTTGGTTATAGGACCAATACTGAATACTTAGAGTAAGTTTTGAAAATATGATTTTGTAAGTCGATTTAAATCAGACTAAAACGATATGAATGATCTCCGCGTTTATAGTGTCGTATTAATTCGATTTAATTAGGTGACACCTATTTTAGCATCAACGAAAATCGTATTAGTTGGATTTACTGACTAAATCGTTTAAATTCGACATCCAACTATCGAGTTGGTATCGAATCTAATAGATTGACTCTTCGTATTTACTTTAATTAAAACCTTAATTCCCTCCGCATCCCGACATCACGAAAAATCCTTATGGATTGTGTGATGTCGGATCCACATCAACGGGTTTCGACTCTAATTAAAAAGTGTTTTTAAAAATAGCTTTAAAATTGATGAAGATTCGATGAATGATGATCATAACGACGCGAATAATACAAAAAACGTGACTAGCGACGCAACGAAATAAAACGATTATTGATGTTGACTTGCTTCAACAATCAAACACTCGGGGTGTCGGGATAAATGAGCGTCAACATCGGGTGCGATACCCTCGTAATATTCGGATTTTCTTATCCCGTCATCCTTCATATTCGACACGAAATAACAAGTATTTTAATATCTTATATTAGAGATTATTATCGATATTAGATATGTGCCGATTGATTAACGAAAAAAAGATAAAAAACGACAAAGACCGACGAAAAAAAGAAAGACGCGAAAAGAAGAGAGAGGAAGAAGAAATCGGGATTTGGCACCCTCAACCTACATGTTTCTTAGTCTCGGATAGATCTCGTTATGATAAGGATTTCCATGATAACTCAACCTACATGTTTCCACGACATAAGGGTAATTATTTTGATGCTAAGGATGCGCCATTATTACTAGGAAGACCCTTTCTTAAAACAGATAGAACTAAAATTGATGTCTATTAGGGAACTCTTTCTTTTGAATTTGATGGTGAAACGATTAAACTCAATATTTATGATGCTATGAAATACCCCATGGATACTATTGTTGATGTGAGTTCTATAGAGACTATTGATGTGATAGACACAGTTACACAAGAGAAACTCGATAAGATAAATGAATTTAATACTCTTGATGATGATAATGATTTGGATCCTATATTATCTTTTGAGGAAAAGTTTGATTCTATTCACGATGGTCGTCTAACCACTAATTTTGAACATGTTTCTAGCCTTGAATTGCCTAAAGATTTCCTTAAAGTGATTCCGTCTATTCAATGTCCGCCTGAATTGGAATTAAAACCCTTGCCAAATAACTTAAAGTATGCTTTCTTAGGTGAACATGATACCTTACCTGTAATTATTTCTAGTTCACTTTCTGAATCGCAAGAGTTTAAATTGTTAAATGTGCTTAAGGAATATAAAGAGGCGATAGGGTGGACCATTACTGATATTAAGGGTATTAGTCCTACATTGTGTATGCATAACATTTTTCTTGAGGATGGTGCTAAACCTGTTAGAGAAACTCAACGTAGACTTAACCCGTCAATGATGGAAGTTGTAAAAAAAGAAATTTTTAAGTGGCGGGATGCAGGTGTGATATTTCCTATCTCAGATTCAAAATGGGTAAGTCCAATCCATGTAGTACCTAAAAAGACCGGGATTACAGTTGTTGAAAATAGTAAAGGAGAACTAGTTCCCACTAGAGTATCAAATGGATGGAGAGTTTGCATTGATTATAGAAAGATAAATCAAGTAACTAGAAAAGACCACTTTCCTTTACCATTCATAGATCAAATGTTAGAAAAGCATGCAGGACGTTCTTACTTTTGTTTTCTAGACGGTTATTCTGGGTATATTCAAGTTCCTATAGCACCCGAGGATCAAGAAAAGACAACTTTTACGTGCCCTTTTGGTATTTTTTTCTTTTAGAAGAATGCCTTTTGAACTTTGTAATGCTCCTGGCACATTTCAGCGTTATATGATGAGCATATTTTCAGATTTGCTTGATAATTCCATGGAGGTTTTTATGGACGATTTTACTATTTTTGGTGATAATTTTGATTTATGTCTCCATAATTTATCTCTTGCTTTAAAAAGATGTGTTGAGACTAATCTTGTGCTTAACTTTGAAAAATGTCATTTTATGGTGGAAAAAGGAGTTGTCTTAGGCCATGTTGTTAGTGCTAAAGGGTTGGAAGTTGATCAAGCTAAAATAGATATTATTAGTTCGTTACTATATCCTAGTTGTGTGCGTGAAATTAGATCATTTTTAGGGCATGCTGGATTCTACAAACGATTTATACAGAACTTTTCCACTATTACATCACCTTTGTCCAACTTACTTGCTAAAGATGTACCATTTGTGTTTGATGATAAGTGTAAGGAAGCATTTAATACGTTAAAATATAAGTTAACTTCCGCACCAGTGATTAAACCTCCTAATTGGTCATTACCTTTTGAAATAATGTGTGATGCTAGTGATAAAGCGGTAGGAGCTGTATTAGGACAAAAAGTAGGCAAGGAATCTCATGTTATATATTATGCATCGAAAACTCTTGACCCAACCCAATGCAACTATACTGTCACTGAAAAGGAATTGTATGCTGTTATTTTTGCTATTGAAAAGTTTAGATAGTATTTGCTTGGTACTCACGTGGTAGTATATTCCGATCACTCTGCTTTGAAATATTTATTGAAAAAGAAAGAATCGAAAGCTAGATTATTACGTTGGATGCTATTATTACCGGAATTTGATTTGGAAATAAAAGATAAGAAAGGAGCTGAAAACTTAGTTGTTGACCATCTTAGTAGGATTATTAAGGAACAAGACATAACTACCCTCTCTTCTGATTTGTTTCCAGATGAACAATTATATGCATTAAATATGAAATATCCTTGGTATGCTGATATTGTTAATTATTTGGTATCAAAGGAGTTTCCTAAGGAACTTACTAAAGCCCAAAAAGATAAAATTAAGCATGATGCTAAGTATTATATTTGGGATGAACCTTATTTGTTTAAAAATTGTTCCGATAATGTTATAAGAAGATGCGTGCCTGAAGAGGAAAGTAAATCTATTCTTGAATTTTGTCACTCGTATGAGTGTTGGGGTCATTTTGGTCCGAAACGAACAGCTCATAAAGTTCTAGAATGTGGATTCTTTTGGCCTTCTCTGCATAAAGATACTTATACTTTTGTGAAAACTTGTGATCAATGTCATAGAAGTGGTAGTATTTTTAGGAGAGATCAGATGCCTCTTACTTCCATATTCGTAGCTAATGTTTTTGAAGTTTGGGGTATTGATTTTATGGGACCTTTTCCATCGTCTTTTGGGAATACTTACATTCTTTTGGCAGTTGACTATGTTTCTAAATGGGTGGAGGCCAAAGCTACTAGAACTAATGATTCTAAGGTGGTTGCTGAGTTTGTTAGGAATCAGATTTTTAATAGGTTTGGTATTCCTAGAGCTATCATTAGTGACAGAGGGACTCACTTTTGTAATCGTATTATTGAGGCTTTATTTAGGAAATATCATGTTCCTCATAAGGTCTCTACTGCTTATCACCCACAGACTAATGGACAAGCTGAGGTTTCTAATAGAGAAATAAAATCAATTTTGGAGAATGTTGTGAGTCCTAATAGGAAAGATTGGAGTAAGCGTTTAGGTGATGCATTATGGGCATATAGAACTGCATACAAAACCCCAATAGGTATGTCTCCTTATCGCTTGGTATTTGGGAAAGCTTGTCACCTTCCAGTTGTATTAGAGCATCGAGCATTTTGGGCGATTAAGAAGTGTAATTTTAATTATGAAAAGTCTGTTGCTCATAGAAAACTAGAAATTCTAGAATTGGAGGAGATAAGGAATGATGCATATGAGAATTCTCAGATCTACAAAGAGAAAACTAAGGCTTATCACGATAAAATGTTATCTAGAAAAAGCTTTAATGTGGGTGATAAAGTCCTCCTTTATAATTCTAGGTTAAGATTATTTCCTGGGAAATTGAGATCAAGATGGATCGGTCCCTTTGAGGTTCTTAAGGTGTTTGATCATGGAGCGGTAGAAATTAAAGGATGCGAGTCAGGAAAGATACTTAAAGTGAATGGGCATAGACTTAAGCCATATTATGATGGATTCAAAGCCAATTGGGTGGATATTATTGATTTGGAGGATCCAAAATATGAAAATTGAGAAATAGCATGTCGAGCCACGACGTAAAATAAGGCGCTTCTAGGGAGGCAACCCGAGCTTGTATATTTATTGTGTATGCGTGACTAATTATTTTACTTAGCTTTTTTTCCTTTATATTTCATTTCCTCTATTTCACTTGTCTTGGTCCAGTGTGGGAATTTTCCAGGATAGATAACAGTGATGCTTTGCTGAACATATAGCTGACAATGGGATGAAGTTTTCAAAAATCAACGTGGACAAGATGCATATAGTTCTACTTCGCTAGACCCGCTAAGTACCTTTATCCCTCTTATATATTTATATGTGCATATTTTCAGCTCTTTGATGTCTATTTTTGACATTGAGGACAATGTCGGATTTAAGTGTGGGGATGAGGTAAACTGAAAATTGGATGAATTATTGCTTAAAGTGGAGTTGGCGGGTGGCCATTACATTGAATGTGTGTTTTGAGGCTATTTTAAAATTTTGGGATATGTGAATATTTAGGGGAAGTGCTATCGAAATTATTTGAAATTTTTTGATAGAAATTTGAGCTTAAAAGTTTTAGCCTTTATTTTTATTGAACTACCTAAACTTGGGAAGTTGACGACAAATTCTAACATAACCTTTTGTCACAAAAAACTAGTAATATTTTTTTTAAAAATGATTTTTATTAATAACAATAGAAAAAAATGTTTTGAATTGAAGTTATATATGCAATTATTTTTCCTCCCGATCGAACTTGGATTAATTAATTTGATAGCCGATAATATTTTAAGTCTCTTTTAAATTTGATTTATAAGTGAATTATAAAGAATAGCACTTGCTTTAGCTACCTTAACTACTTTTTTTTCGTTGACTCTAGAGGTACGAGCGGTAAGCCGGTCTTGTCTAATTAATTTACTTTCATAGGTGACTCCTAATTAGGGTGATAAGGAAGATTAGATACCTCAAGAGTGAGTGAGTCGTTCTTGTGACACGAGTTATTAAATCCGAGGGGAACCTAGTCCTAATGGGATTGAGAGAATGCCTAATGCCTTGTCCGAGAGGGCGGAGTCATTGGTTGAAAACTCGCTAAATGTCTCACTTGATCGGAAAAAAAATTGAATGAAGAAAAAGAAAAAAAAAATGAAAAGAGAAAAAAAAGCAAGAAAGAAAGAAGGAAAAAAAAGAGGATAATTGCGGAAAAAACTGAGACGAGGTGTCTAGTTTGACTTATATGCTCGGGAGAACGATCCTCGTACTGAACTGGTAATAGGAATGTACATGAAAGTAAATCCCCTTCCCCTAAGACCTTAAACTGCTGAAACCGTCTTTTGGTGTCAATACAAATATATTTTTCGAAGTAGTTAAACCAAGTGTGAAGGATGATGAGTTTATTTATAATTTAAATTTAGAAGCGGTTTAACATGTTATACGTTGTTAAATTAGTTAATTGAATAGTTTCAGGGAGGAGATATTTTATGTATATATTACTTGCTAATCTAACTTGAAATTATTTTCTTAAGTTTACTAACTTATAAAAAATGTTTTCTCAAATATTTTTCGTTTGTCGTCAATTGTACCTAGTTGGGCTGGTTTAAAACATTTGAAGGTTAATTTTTCTTTTTTTTTAGCTCTTGAGTAATCATTGTCGAGGACGACAATGGACTAAGTGTGGGAAATTTGATAAATCGATATTTATACATATTATTACCCTTTAATATTATTACTTTTATGTCGTCTTTCATATTATTTGAGCTAATAACGTATTTTAATGAATTTCGGGTTAATTTATACGTTAATATTATTTATATGCTAGAATAAGTTTATTACCTATTTTTAGATTATTTAGTATAACTCATTTAATTTGAAGGTCAAATAATGCATATATCCTCGTATACATTGTGTAGGTCTATTTTAAGACGACGATATCTCACTCATATGACATCGGAATCAAGTTATTCCAGATGCGTTGGAAAGCTAAGTTAAAGACCTACAAGTTTGTAGAAGAAAGAAACATCAAATTCCGTCATTTACTAGGTCCAAATCTAGTTATAAGACAGACGGCCAGCAGATAATCGACACCAAAAGATTTGAAATCCATTATTACAAAAGATGGTTAGGGAACAAGGAAACAAGGAACCAAGAAAAAAAGAAAATAAAAGATTTAATAAGAGAATAAAAAGGAAAAAAATAAAATAAGAAAAAATATAAAAAGAGGAATAACAGGAGGGAGACACACGCATAAGAAGAAGGCAAAAAAAATAAAGTAGAAGGAGGAGAGAGAATAGAAAACAAGGAAAAGAGGAGGACATCAGCACAGACAGGAACCGCACGAAAGAAGAAGGAGGTGACGGACTCGACTCCATTTTAATCAAATTTCAACCTGATTTCTATGAGCTTTTCTAATCTTTATCTTATTTCTACTATTATTATGTTTAGTTTAGAGAAATTTTCAATTGGAGTATGTAATTGCCTATTGATGTTAGGGTTTATGAGATTATGATATCATTTTGACTGATTAATTTATTTGTTGGATATTTATATAAGATTCATTATTTGACTATCCGATTCGTGTTTATTAATTTCGTTTGGCCAACTTAATTGTATTCATTGAATCGGTCATTGAATTAATAGTAATTTTGGTTAGGTTGCAGCGTTCTGGTCTAATCTTAATTGCTAGAATCTTGTGTAGTAGTTGAGTCAGATATAATTGCAGCGTTCTGGATATATTTTATTCAACTGATTAGTAATCTTAAAGCGACTTAATTTATTAATTTGATTCATGCGTTCATGGTTAATTTGATAAATTGGTTAGGATTAAACTTGCGTGCGTTCTCGGGGTTTAACGAGTCAGAAAGATAAAATTGGTAGTTTACTTGCGTTCAAGGATTAACCGATTAACTAATCTATCCGATAATTAATTAAGAGAATCAATGATTTTACCCGACATCTATAGAAAATTACATATCTCCTATTTATTCATTATAAGAACTTTCTACCTATTTATCGCGATTATTAGTGTTATTCGTTTTATTTATATAATTTTAGTTAGTTAGTTTAGTATAAAAACAACCCACACAAACCCTCCATTATTCTATTTATACTTATATAACTATATAAATAATACTAAATTAATCTGAGATAGTATCATTAGTCCCTGTGGTTTCGACCCTTACTTGCCCTACTACTAGTTAGTTAGAGTCTTGTAAATGAATTATAAATTTAATTTTGACTGCGGTTACGACACGCATCACCAAGGTTATCAAGGCAATCAAAGGCCTTTTAACAACTTCCAACATAACCAAGGTGCCTTCAACAATCAAGTGTTCCATCAAGAGAACTTCAATCATCAAGGTGGTTTCCAAGGAAACCAACATTCTCATGGATACCAAAGCAACAACCAAGGTTACCACAATCACCATCAAGGCAATACTCAAGGGTTCCAAGGGAATTTTCAACAACAACAAGCATCCCAAAATCAACAACAAGAGAACAAGCAAAGGAGCCGGTCTCCAACTCATGACTATGGCATTCCCCTAGCCATTACCAATACCCCACACAATCAACAATCTCCACCTAGAGAACCGGAGATACAAAAGACAATCTTGGAGATACAAAGAAGCCAATTAATTGGAGATGCAAAAAGCTCAACATGAATTCTTTACTAACCTTCAAATGGAAAACAAGGCAAGAGATACGCATGTGAAAATGCTTGAAACCCAACTAGCTCAAGTAGCTTCGGGTAGTTCTTCAAGACAAAAGAGGCAACTACCTCCTCAAGGTGTGCCGACAAAGTTTGAACATGTGAATGCCATCACCTTGAGGAGCGGGGCATCCTATGAGTCTCCCTTGTTTCCTATTGAGCTTGAAGCAATGAAAGAAGTGCAATCTCCACATCAAAGCAATGAAAATTGGGGAAATCTCATGGAAGAGCAAGTCTTATGGGAGGTTGAAAAACCTAATGAAGACAAGCTTTCCTCACCCAAAGAGAAAGACAAGGGAAAGAAGAAAGTGTCAATTGAAAAGTCCCAACCTAATGAGCAAAACAAGATACACATCAAGTTGCCTTTTCCAACAAGGCAAATGAAGACCAAGGTGGATGTTCAATATGACAAGTTCCTTGATATTGTGAAAAAGTTGGATGTGAGCATCCCATTCACCGAGTTAATTACCCAAGTCCCGGCCTATGAAAAGTTTATGAGAGAAATCTTGGCTAGGAAGAGATTCGTTGACAAGGAAGAGACCATAGCGTTCACAAGAGAGGTGAGCAAGCTCATTCAAGGCTCTACACTTCCTAAGTTAAAGGATCCAGGTAGTTTCTCAATCCCGTGCACCATAGGGAACTTGAAGATTGATAGGGCGTTATGTGATTTGGGGGCGAGTGTGAGCATTCTCCCCTATTTTATTTGTGAGCGACTCGGGATGAAGGATCTTAAATGTACCTCGATCA
Source organism: Agrostemma githago (assembly GCA_958450325.1). Taxonomy (NCBI): domain Eukaryota; kingdom Viridiplantae; phylum Streptophyta; class Magnoliopsida; order Caryophyllales; family Caryophyllaceae; genus Agrostemma; species Agrostemma githago. The sequence continues at coordinate 33,217,845 of OY288244.1, read as the reverse complement.
CACTCCAAATGGCCGATCATTCACTTAATCGACCATTAGGAATGTTAGAGGATGTGCCATTAAGAATAGGGAAATTCTTCATCCCGATTGACTTTCTCGTGCTTGATATGCCGGAGGATGCCATCACTCCCATTATCCTTGGGCGCCCATTCTTACATACCGTCGGTGCAATGATCGATGTCAAGAAGGGTAGGATCACCTTTGAGCTAGGCGACGAGAAGCTAGTGTTTGACCTCCAAGGCAACACTTCGCCTAAATATGAAGAGTCATGTAATATGATCCATGCCTTGAATGACATAGGGCTAGGGAATGAGCTGGGTGAAAGCTTGAAAGGTGACAAATTGTGTGAAATAGAAGATGATGATTCCGAGCTTGGGGCGGATAAATGCACATGTGATGTGATTCAAGACAAGTTACTTGGAAAGAAGAAGGTTGAGCCTCCCTTGGGGCCACATGAAGATAGATGGACGTTTGGGTGTATACCGAATGATCGAAAGTACAAGTTCAAGCCGTTGGTCTTAGTAGATCGGGATGCCCCGGGAACGTCAAGGCAAGTTTGTGAAGACCCTTGGAGTGGAGGTTGGTATTCCACAAGCATGATCGAAAATTTCTCGAGAGCCTTCAATTTGTTACTTCCTACCCTTGAAGGCGATGGAATGAAATATGATGTTGTTGAAAAATGAATGAAGAACCCACCAGCTTTGGTTTGACAGAGTTCGAAAAGAACCGTCTTATTGTATATATCTCTTTCTTATTCTTTTGTGTGTTTGTGGAATTCTTGTTATTTGGTTGTTTGATGAGGGATGTGAGGGAGGGATTGTGATAGATGTTTTGAGCGTATTTGATAGGTGTGAAGTGAAGATGAAGTTTAGAGAGGAGTGGTTGATGATTGAAGCTCGGATCTTGGGCAAGAAAGTCGGTTTTTGAGCTTTTTGTGAGCTTTTGGGGACGGGATTCGAGATCCCGAGGTATTAGTTGACTTGTGGGTGGAGCTATCAAGAGGATTGAAGGCCTAGAAGAGTCATCCCGGCCGGGAAGGGTTTTATCTCGGCCGAGATGAAGTGTGCGCGGAATCTGGAGCTACTGACTGCCCATCTCGATCGAGAAGGGACCATCTCGACCGGGATGGGTTTCAGCTTCCCTTTTTTGCCTTCTCTTCGTCATTTGAGCCCACCCAACCACTTTATACACCCTCCGAACCTCCATACCTACCCTTGCAACTATCATATAACCCCTACACTTCATATATACACATTCATCTCATCTTCTCTTCACTATACACCGAGTTTAACCTCAAATCCCACCCCCATTACACCAATGCAAGCATAGAACTTCAACCGTGCGATTATACTGAGCATGAAGAGGAATAACGATGATAAAGACAAGCATTGTGCCGTTATTGATCATTGAGACGATGGAGTTAGTAAGTTGCTAACCGGTTGGTAGGCGACTTTCCTTCTTTTCCGTCTTTTATTGCTGGTCTTTATTCGTTTGTTCCCCTTCCCTTTATGTATTTGGTGTCTTAGTGGCCCTCGGGGCCTTGGTAGTCATTGCTCCCGACTCTCGATGACGTGACTACATCGAGAGTCATTTCAAAAAATCCAAATTGGCAAGTAATTTCACTTTTTCCTTATTTTATTTTCTTTTTGGTAGGATTTAGTCGGATTTAGGCGGAATCCGGGCTAGGTGACTTGATTACACCTAGCCCTCCCCTCCCATTTCCTTTTATTTTCTTCTTTTTATTTCTTCCCCCATCCATATCTTTTCTAGTCTCGGCCCTTGGTGACTTGACTACACCCCGGCCGGACACATTTTATCCTTTCTTCACCTTTATTTTTGATTTTTAGCTTCATTTTCGTAGTTTCCCTTCTTTTTAGTGTCTCCGCACACACTACAGATCGAGCATGAGGACATTGCTCGGTTTAAGTGTGGGGGAGCGATATCTTAGGCTAGTTTAGTTTTATTTTCGTAGTTTTTTCGAAAAAATTTTAAAAACCCCTAAAAATTTGAAAAAATTCATAAAAATCAAAAAGATTTTCCTTTGTGTCTTTTCCTTTTGTGTCGTTGTGTCGTATTTTTGTTGTATTGTGCGTGTTTTGCCTCCCCATTTCCTTGTAGGTTCCTTGATCGCCGTGAGTTTCTAAAGGCTCAAGACATCCGGTAATACCCCTTCAATTCTTTCCCTTTTTCCCTTTTTTGTGGAGTTTGGAGAAGATTTGTGATGGTGTGCTCGGGTGGAGCTTTGTGGAGATTTGTGGTTGATTGGTTGCTTATTTGGATGTTTCGGGGTGGTGTTTGTTTTGTTTGTGTGTTTGTTTTCTTTTCTCTTATTTTATTTGGTTTTGTTGTGTTTATCTCGTTTTCTTTTGTTTCGTTGTGTCTTTGTGTTGTCTTGTGTAGGTTGTGTCTTGTGTGTAAAAAGGTTTTCGAAAACCCGGTTTTGAGGCTAGTGTACAAAGGTTTACTTTCCCTTTCTATTGATATGAGTCGAGTCTTGGACTTTAGTCTGGTAGAATGACTTTAAATCAATGATTTCGTTGGTTTCTTACCTTGAGTCCACCTAGTCTACTAGGGATTTACTACGGGATTTGCATTTTGACCATTATGACCATCCACGGAGTGAAAAGGCCTTGGTTGCCGGGTCCCGTCTCTTAGGTGACCTTGTTCGAAATTGTTTGATTAGTCCAAGTTTCCCCCTTTTTGTGGGTTTGAAGGGAAGGCGCTGTCCCGACTTACCCATTTCCCTACCTCATACACGTTTCCACAAATAAGTTGCAAATTGTCTTACTTGGTTCCAAGAAATGCCTACAAAACAAAACATATCAAAAAGGCAAGCCAAGGAAAGAAAGAAAAAGAAAGAAAAAGAAAGAAAAAAAAGAAAAAGGCACAACAAAAGAAATACAAAATACAAAAGAAGAAAAAGAAGTGGCATAGCAACTCAAAAGCCAAATGCAAAAGAAAAGAATGCCAAAGAAAATCATCTCACAAAAAGAACTCTCACCCCTCAAAATAAGCCTTTTACCGACTATTACCGTGAAGAGCCTACCAAAGAACCGAGTCCCTAGGAAGGATGATAGTGGTAAATAGTCGGTCTTCCCCCACTTTGCAACCTTATCCACCTTTTTACTTGGACTAGTTGGGCGATTTTGGACTTGGGACGACCCTCTTGGCTTGTCGCTAAAGGGGGCGGCCCTTCACTTACCTAAAGTGTCAACTAACTCCATGGTTCATCCTTTTTCCATCCCGCCTATCGTCCCGAGGTACGTTCTTAGAAGGTTTGGAGGAACCTAGGTAAGTTACCAACGTTTTTGTTGCTTTGTCGTCATACTATTAGAATTTTTTCCATTTCGGTTTGTATTGCTAGCTTGGGAACGTTGTCACTTGCCTTGAATCCTTAACCGCTGTCTTTTCACCGCTTTGTTGAAGGAAGCGGTATTTTTTTTGTCTTGGATGCAACCGATTGTTTGTTTGTTTGTGTGTTTGTTTGTTTATGTGTTTTTGTGTTCGGTTGTATCCACAGTTTTGTCGCAAGACCTCACTTGCCTTGCGGAGAGCACTTTTCCACTAAGTGTTCTTGCGTGAGTTGAAAAGGCGTAGGGTGCGCTAATACCCGCTCGGATTAGTAGTCTAGTTACTTTTAGTTTTTAGTTAGTTTGTGCTTACTCGAGGGCGAGTAAGGGTTAAGTGTGGGGGAGTTGATAAGTGTGTTTTGTAGTGCTTATTTGTTGTGTTTGGTCCCGGTTTCTCTTGTGAAATCGCTCTTTGGAGCGGTTTCTTGGCTAATTACGCTTCTTCTAGTTCATTTTAGATTCCTAAGGCCATTCTTGGAGAGGTGGAACGATTTCGAATCGTTTCCGACACATTTGGAGCCAACGAAGAGAAGCAACGACCACCCGGTAGCTTAGACTCGATCCCGAGACCTTGGGACCCATTCCCAAGCCCCTTAGACTCGATCCCGAGCACCGATAATCGATGAGAAGCCCATGAGAAGCAAGTAGTGTAACACCCGTTAATTTTCTATGCGTTGTTATCTATTCCGTTATGACTCCGTCATGACTCTGTTATTTTTTTTCTGTCTTCAGTTTCCTTCATTTTCAAGCTTCATAACATTTTCAAGTCAAATATTATTTATTTTTATTAAAAGATTTTAAATATTTTATTCCTGATCTATTTATAAAATTTTCATCGCAAACTATTTATTTATTCGCGAGGAGTCCTATTTTTTCTACGAACTAACGTTTTAAGCTTGGATTTATGTTATTTCTTTTCCTAAAAATGTCTAAACACATTTATATAATAATTCCAACTTAGAAATATTTTTATTTACGAAAAATTTAGCCTTTAATCATTTTATTACAAAGTTTCGTAAATAATTATTTTCTATCGCGAGGTTTACTTGAATTGCTTTGAAATGCTTTTAGTAATTATACGATTCTTATTTTCATCAACCTACATTTAAAAGAAGCACTTTTTGGCCCCTTTTTAGACCATGACACCCATGGTCACACATCTTCACATTTTTTTTTCATTTGGTTTTATAAAGTGATTAAAGCCTTAGATATTTTTATTACCTTAATAAATTTGGTGACTAATTGCAAAACTCTTCACTCTCCCTTGTTAATCCATTTTGGCTGAATTTTTTTTTTAGTGTATCTAACATTGTTTTCATCAGTTTTTAAGATCATATTCATTCACACAATTCACATAATTCATTTCTTTTCATTCATTCTCATTCAACCACATTAAACAAAGAAAATACTCTTCAATTCCTTCATATTGGCCATGAGTTTCAGCCATATTTTCCAGCCCAATTTTGTCCCTAATCGAGTCTTGATCGTCTCATTTTTATCGTAAAATTAATCCTCTTTCCGATCCTATCGTTAAGGTAATAATCGATGGGTTTTCGATCATTATTTACCATTGATTTTCTTAGTTTTTCTCATGGTATTTTTCTACCATGATTTTCGTGTGATGTAGGTTTTGTGGATTATCCCGAGTCCGACGAGTATATTATCGATTCAGATTTCGATTAGAGGTAACGTCGTTGTTACTCGGTATTAATTGATTTTATTTGTGTAATTACATGTATATATTTTTATGTTTTATTTTGACAATATATATATGTCATAAAATCTGGAAAAATTTTAAAAGTTGAAAATTTGTATCTTTCGGTATTTTTATCGCTTTTACGAGATTAACGATTAAATCGTCATATTAATTTGTAAAATCGTAATATTCGGCCTAAACATGTAATATATGTTTATATTCTGGAAAAATGTTTTTTTTGATGATTTTTAATAATTTAGTATTTTTCTGATATTTTTGATATCGATTATTGAATTATTACCGTTTACGGACAAAAATGATTAAAAGCCGATTTTTAGTTCTAGTACCTAAACATTTTATTTTGATCTGATTTTTGACGTGGTGAAACTTTCTGATGAAATAGAATTTTTTTGAATTTATTCATAATTTTCGGAATTGTTAAGTGGATGAATTAAATAATCACTTTAAATCATCGTTTATCGTTAAAACCGCGTTTGTCGTTTAAATTCTCGATTTCTGGTCCTATGATTAAATATGGAAAAAAATGTGATTCTGATGATTTCATAATAAAATTTAATTTTATGATTTTTAGTGCCTTAATAAATTGTTAGGAATGATAAGTTTTATTAATGGAATCGTTAATTGTGAAAACGGGTTTTAAAGACGGTTTTAACGGGATTTATTAAATCTGAAATTTTTGGAATTCTGTAAAAATAGTATTTTCTGGAAAATCATGATTTTTAAGTTTAATAATAATTTTTGGATACTAATACTTAAATCTTTTTGTAATTACTATTTTTATTAATCGTTATTGTCGAGATTGGACGATTAACGAGAAAACACTTTAAAAACCGAGTTTTAGGATTCTGTAAAATTTTCTTTTCTGGACAGAATGTCCATAAATATATTTTAACTATTTTACGTAATTTTTGTACTATTTATTAAAGTCTTTAATTAATAAGTATTGATCTTCGGACAAATTGTGATTTATCGTTAAAATGCTTCGTCTTACCTAAAAGAATTATTTTTCCAGCAATTTTGGAAGTATTTAAATCTGAAACTTTAAGAGTTAAATCATCCCTTAACATACTCTAAATATATTTGTTGGTTTAATTAAATTAAGACGTTCAAATATTTTATTTGATATTTGTCGTAAAATCCTATTTATAATTTTATTGTCGAAACTAATAATAATTAGGGAATTTTAACTTTATAACTTTTGAAAACACCCTAATTAGTAATATTAAAATGTTTAAGCCATTTTTAATCATTTTATAACGCCTATACGATATTTTAATAATTTCATAAAATTAAATGTTCACTTTGAGAATTAATATCGTTAAGGCCGAAAGTACTAGTTTTATAAATCTATATCGTTTACTAAAAATGTGATGTTAGTATAAACTAATATTTTCGCTATTTTGATATAATGCTATTTTTGGTAAAGTTTCTAAAAATAGAAATTTCCTAAAATAGAAAGTTTCCTCTTTTGGAAAGTGATTCCTTTTTCTTTTGTTCTCCTATTATTTGTATTGAATACATCTTTTAAATATCGATAATGGGTTATTTTGGAGTTATGGAATAAGGAAAAGTGTGGGTTTAGAGTAATATAGTATGAGATGTACGTTTTTGCCATCAACTGTAAGGCTGGTGTGTCAATGTGGGGCACATTGGTTGTTGAACTGAGCATGGTTTGTGTTCAGGAGAGTGTATGTTTTCCTTAAACTTAGATATCTCATCGTGTAAGTCGCGTCAGGTTGAACTGGATATGGTTTGTATCCAGGAGGGGTGTGCACTACTTAAACCAGGACCTCGCTGCACGCAGTCCTGTTATGGTTGAGTTGCCTAGTTAGAGACCGAAGTCTGATTTGTTTTGACTAAGTTCTCGAAGCTAGTTTTTAGTATTGTCCTAGTGAAAGTCTAGATTCTACATTAATCCTATCCATAACGCCATTTTGAATATTTTATTGTTATCGATATAAATTGGTTTGCAGGTTGGCAAATATTTTTATGTTTCTTCAGAAACCCATTTTAATATTTTGGTTTTGCGTTGAAAGCTTATTTTAATATGATGTTTTACTGTTTTCCATTTTTACTATTTTTCTATAGTAGTAATTACAGTTTTAAAATCCTGTTATACGGCTGGGAGAACGTTGACGTTGGTCCTCACTGATTGTGGCTGTTATGTTTTTAACATGACAGGTATGCATGTTTCCGGGTGTGGGCTAGCGGGCAGACAAGATCCCTGCTCGATTAATTTTATTAATTTTGTTTTGTGGATTGTTAAACCCCTTTGTGGATTGTTTAATTTTGGCCATTTTATTTTAGGCCTAATGTTTGACTTTACCATTTAAATTTTATCAAGACATAGTTACAGTGTGTTATAATCCCACTTCTACAGTGTTTCCGCCACTGTATTGCATTAGAAAATCTAGGGGATTACAGTTGGTATCAGAGCATCACTGCTCCCGACGCTTACACCTGAAATTAGGGAAAATACCAGTAAATTATTTAAATAGTAAATAAAAAAAAATATTGTTAGAAATGGGTAGAAACAGATAAGGACTTAACTGTTAAGATTATCTGTTCCTGAACTCAATGATTAGCATTGAATATTTGTTGCTTTTGTTGGAAGAAGACGAATGAACAAGATGCTGATATGCTGCTCTAGATCGGGACAGGACCTGCTTAGCACTCTCAACGGCTGCTGACTCGAGTGGACAACTTTGTGCTCCAAGAAAGAGGTCGATGGTGACTTTTCAGCTCCGGTTTAGTTTGCTCAAGCTACAGGTTAGATGATTAAGAGTAGATCCCTGTTCCGTGACGTTGCAGTAGTAGATCCAGATGGAGCGACCCAAGACTTGTGTGCTCGTTCCTCTACAAGAAGATGAAGTAATCCATTTGGATCCCTCGTGAACTCTGGAGGCCCGAAGGTTATCCTCTGGTTCCAGAACTTAGTAATATAGAGTCATCGACACTTTTCTTCCTTCCTCTACTTCTTCTCATTCTTCTCTTTTATATTCTCTTCTTCATCCGCTTGATGAATCCTTGTTATATTCTTCTACTCTACCATCTTTCTCTTGAGATTCTTTGGTTAGACCGAATTTTGTCTTAGTGAACCCGTGAAAAGTTATAGATGTTTGAGGTTTGGTCAACCCTTGTTACGTGGTTTGAGAATTGTGAGTTATACCTTGTTATCTATCTTAGTAAGCTTTTGAGGATCGATTTGAATGATAAATTGTCGATTAATGGAATTAGGTTGGTACTTCAAATTTTGAACCTTGGGTTATAGGTTACTTGATTATTTGGAGGACTTAAAGTTGAATAATCTATTGAAGTAGCAAGAGTATATCATATTTGATGGATACCTAGTACCTAACCTAGAACCGAACTAAGTGTAACTGATAATATTACCTGGGATTCTTACCTAATGCTTATTTGATGGATGAATCATGAATATTTGGGATCAAAGAGTACTGTTTAAAGTGTTAACCTGAGTGTTGTGGTACCCTCGAAGGTTTTCATTAATATCGTTAGAAATTTTGGTTGACATAGATTACCCGTGTTTCTTAAGGATTAGATCGTTGATCGTTGTTTAAGGTAGTAACCTATGAACTTTGGAGTTGATTGATCTAACTTGGATAAATTGTTGTTAACCTTGAAAAGGAGAAACATGTTACAATTAGAGGTTGTATTTATCGCGTTGTTTTGAGAAATACTTAATGCGAATCATCTTGATGGATTTATAGTTCAAAACCCTTAGACCAACGACATTGTGGCTTCGTCGAGTTAATATTTTGGTGGTTTCGCTGTTACGATATGAAATTTGGTGGAATTCTCAGAAACCTTAGTCGAATGACGTGTTCGAAGATGTGAGTGTCTGCGCCATTACCTATAGGTTTGAGCGTGTTTGAGGACTTATTGTACTTTCCCAACTTCTGTACTTGTGGTATTATAAATATGTTGGTGATCATTTTGAGGATTTGGTACCCGAGCATTGTTAAATTGGTGGACCTTGTTTAGTGTCCCTTACTCGAGAAATTTGGAGTATACCTTGAGTTCAAACCTTATGAGCTTTGGATTTAGGAGCCTTATCGATTGCGAGTTTGGGTTTGTCTAATGACCGTTGGAATTTTAATTGATGAGATTAGATTCTAAATCATTGTGGATTAGTATCGTGTCGTTTGAAATCAAATAAGACGTTTTTGGAGATCGTGACTGAATAGTACCACCTCGTGCCTAATATTGGACTTAACGTTATTTGATGAAAATTAGGAACCCGTGTTTGTAGGTGTCGTACCGGGAATCTCGAGATGGTTAATTTATTCTCTAATCCTCGAGAGCGCTATTTAACTCTCAATTTTGTCCTCCCATCTGCTTCTTTTAATCCTGCTACTTCTTTTTCGGCTTTCCCCTTCGACTTCTTTATTGGGTTTGAAAATTTTTGTTTCGATTTGTCGATGACATTGACTCTATTTATCAGTTTATCATTTCCCTGAACTTATGTTATGGAAAGTTTGACTTACTTAAACTTTTCGGATATCGTGAAATTTAACATATTCGAATTATAATTTGAGAACTTTATACTTCACTTCTGTTTTAGCTTTGGTTGATATTTATATTTAGTTTTGTTTCAAAATGCTTTAATAATTTATTTTGAAGTATTTCGAAATTATTTCAACTTTTGATTTTCAAGCTATCGAAATTTTATGAAGACTTTCATATTTCCAAATACTTCAATTTCTACAGGATTAGTATGTAAAGCGTTTTAGCATTGTCAAAATTATTTTGTATGTTCATGTTTGATAACGTTTTTGAAAACTTTCATAATTACTTTGATAACATTTTCGAAATTTTAACGTTTTGAAATTAGTTTTCGTTTTATTGTTGGTGGACTTTCGAATCTGTTATTGAAAATGATTGACGACTGGTTCGATTTTTACTAACTACAAAATTTGATTTCTCCGAACTAAATTTTGTTTCTTCAAAAAAAATATAAATATTTTCGAATTTCCTAATCAAATTGTTTTACTTTGTTTTGAAAATGTTTTGGTTACCTTATTTCTTTCAAGCTCGTTTACAAATGTTATTTGACGTCGTTATTTTATCTAACAACTTTACTTTATGATTTCATTAATTAAAAGATTTTAAATTTCGGGTAGCTTAGCCCAATTCCTCTTGGAATAAATATTTGCATTTGATTTCGTATCACTTTGAAAGTTCTAAAATTTCTTTTGAAATAAAATTCTTATACAAATTTGTATCCCCATCTTTTCGAGTGGGGTAATCTTGATTCCTTTCTGCTTATTCTTAGTTTCGAGGACGTAACTTTCTTTTAGTGGGGAGGATTGTAACACCCGTTAATTTTCTATGCGTTGTTATCTATTCCGTTATGACTTCGTCATGACTCTGTTATTTTTTTTCTGTCTTCAGTTTCCTTTATTTTCAAGCTTCATAACATTTTCAAGTCAAATATTATTTATTTTTATTAAAAGATTTTAAATATTTTATATTCCTGATCTATTTATAAAATTTTAATCGCAAACTATTTATTTATTCGCGAGGAGTCCTATTTTTTCTACGAACTAACGATTTAAGCTTGGATTTATGTTATTTCTTTTCCTAAAAATGTCTAAACACATTTATATAATATTTCCAACTAAGAAATATTTTTATTTACGAAAAATTTAGCCTTTAATCATTTTATTACAAAGTTTCGTAAATAATTATTTTCTATCGCGAGGTTTACTCGAATTGTTTTGAAATGCCTTTAGTAATTATACGATTCTTATTTTTATCAACCTGCATTTAAAAGAAGCACTTTTGGCCCCTTTTTAGACCATGACACCCATGGTCACACATCTGCACATTTTTTTTCATTTGGTTTTATAAAGTGATTAAAGCCTTAGATATTTTTATTACCTTAATAAATTTGGTGACTAATTGCAAAACTCTTCACTCTCCCTTGTTAATCCATTTTGGCTGATTTTTTTTAGTGTATCTAACATTGTTTTCATCAGTTTTTAAGATCATATTCATTCACACAATTCACATAATTCATTTCTTTTCATTCATTCTCATTCAACCACATTAAACAAAGAAAATACTCTTCAATTCCTTCATATTGGCCATGAGTTTCAGCCATATTTTCCAGCCCAATTTTGTCCCTAATCGAGTCTTGATCGTCTCATTTTTATCGTAAAATTAATCCTCTTTCCGATCCTATCGTTAAGGTAATAATCGATGGGTTTTCGATCATTATTTACCATTGATTTTCTTAGTTTTTCTCATGGTATTTTTCTACCATGATTTTCGTGTGATGTAGGTTTTGTGGATTATCCCGAGTCCGACGAGTATATTATCGATTCAGATTTCGATTAGAGGTAACGTCGTTGTTACTCGGTATTAATTGATTTTATTTGTGTAATTACATGTATATATTTTTATGTTTTATTTTGACAATATATATATGTCATAAAATCTGGAAAAATTTTAAAAGTTGAAAATTTGTATCTTTCGGTATTTTTATCGCTTTTACGAGATTAACGATTAAATCGTCATATTAATTTGTAAAATCGTAATATTCGGCCTAAACATGTAATATATGTTTATATTCTGGAAAAATGTTGTTTTTGGTGATTTTTAATAATTTAGAATTTTTCTGATATTTTTGATATCGTTTTTTGAATTATTATCGTTTACGGATAAAAACGATTAAAAGCCGATTTTTAGTTCTTGTACCTAAACATTTTATTTTGATCAGATTTTTGACATGGTGAAACTTTCTGATGAAATAGAATTTTCTGAATTTATTCATAAGTTTTCGGAATTGTTAAGTGGATGAATTAAATAATCACTTTAAATCATCGTTTATCGTTAAAACCGCGTTTGTCGTTTAAATTCTCGATTTCTGGTCCTATGATTAAATCTGGAAAAAAATGTGATTCTGATGATTTCATAATAAAATTTAATTTTAGGATTTTTAGTGCCTTAATAAAATGTTAGAAATGATAAGTTTTATTAATGGAATCGTTAATTGTGAAAACGGGTTTTAAAGACGGTTTTAACGGGATTTATTAAATCTGGAATTTTTGGAATTCTGGAAAAATAGTATTTTCTGGAAAATCATGATTTTTAAGTTTAATAATAATTTTTGGATATTAATACTTAAATCTTTTTGTAATTACTATTTTTATTAATCGTTATTGTCGAGATTGGACGATTAACGAGAAAACGCTTTAAAAACCGAGTTTTAGGATTCTGTAAAATTTTCTTTTCTCGACAGAATGTCCATAATTATATTTTAACTATTTTACGTAATTTTTGTACTATTTATTAAAGTCTTTAATTAATAAGTATTGATCTTCGGACAAATTGTGATTTATCGTTAAAATGCTTCGTCTTACCTAAAAGAATTATTTTTCCAGCAATTTTGGAAGTATTTAAATCTGAAACTTTAAGAGTTAAATCATCCCTTAACATACTCTAAATATATTTGTTGGTTTAATTAAATTAAGACGTTCAAATATTTTATTTGATATTTGTCGTAAAATCCTATTTATAATTTTATTGTCGAAACTAATAATAATTAGGACATTTTAACTTTATAACTTTTGAAAACACCCTAATTAGTAATATTAAAATGTTTAAGCCATTTTTAATCATTTTATAACGCCTATACGATATTTTAATAATTTCATAAAATTAAATGTTCACTTTGAGAATTAATATCGTTAAGGCCGAAAGTACTAGTTTTATAAATCTATATCGTTTACTAAAAATGTGATGTTAGTATAAACTAATATTTTCGCTATTTTGATATGATGCTATTTTTGGTAAAGTTTCTAAAAATAGAAATTTCCTAAAATAGAAAGTTTCCTCTTTTGGTAAGTGATTCCTTTTTCTTTTGTTCTCCTATTATTTGTATTGAATACATCTTTTAAATATCGATAATGGGTTATTTTGGAGTTATGGAATAAGGAAAAGTGTGGGTTTAGAGTAATATAGTATGAGATGTACGTTTTTGCCATCAACTGTAAGGCTGGTGTGTCAATGTGGGGCACATTGGTTGTTGAACTGAGCATGGTTTGTGTTCAGGAGAGTGTATGTTTTCCTTAAACTTAGATATCTCATCGTGTAAGTCGCGTCAGGTTGAACTGGATATGGTTTGTATCCAGGAGGGGTGTGCCCTACTTAAACCAGGACCTCGCTGCACGCAGTCCTGTTATGGTTGAGTTGCCTAGTTAGAGACCGAAGTCTGATTTGTTTTGACTAAGTTCTCGAAGCTAGTTTTTAGTATTGTCCTAGTGAAAGTCTAGATTCTACATTAATCCTATCCATAACGCCATTTTGAATATTTTATTGTTATCGATATAAATTGGTTTGCAGGTTGGCAAATATTTTTATGTTTCTTCAGAAACCCATTTTAATATTTTGGTTTTGCGTTGAAAGCTTATTTTAATATGATGTTTTACTGTTTTCCATTTTTACAATTTTTCTATAGTAGTAATTACAGTTTTAAAATCCTGTTATACGGCTGGGAGAACGTTGACGTTGGTCCTCACTGATTGTGGCTGTTATGTTTTTAACATGACAGGTATGCATGTTTCCGGGTGTGGGCTAGCGGGCAGACAAGATCCCTGCTCGATTAATTTTATTAATTTTGTTTTGTGGATTGTTAAACCCCTTTGTGGATTGTTTAATTTTGGCCATTTTATTTTAGGCCTAATGTTTGACTTTACCATTTAAATTTTATCAAGACATAGTTACAGTGTGTTATAATCCCACTTCTACAGTGTTTCCGCCACTGTATTGCATTAGAAAATCTAGGGGATTACAAGTAGGGACCGTTGAGATCATATTTGAGGCCTACAAGACCCATCTCGGTCGAGATGAGGGCCATCTCGCCTGTGATGAAGAGTACAAGCAAAGACGAGCCACTGATGCTCAATCTCACCCAAGATCACCTCATCTCGGCCGAGAAGAGTCTCATCTCGCCCGAGACCATCTCATCTCGGCCGGGAAGAGCATAACACCGCCTGGTGTTATGCATAACACCGGGCGGTGTTATGCACCATCTCGACCGAGATGGATCCCATCTTGACCGAGATCATCTCATCTCGGCCGAGAAGGAGCAGCAGCATCCCCGTGTTCTTCTTTTCTTCTCCTTTGCTCTTGAACCCTTATAAATACCCTTCCTTTGTATTGTTTAAGCACTTTTACATTATCTTACATTAGACAAAACCCTAGATAGAGTTCCTCCTCCCATTAGCTTAATCTTTCCTTAATCTTTAATTAAACTTAGCTCAATCTAGCTTGTAATCCTTGTATTACGGGAATTCTTCAAGACTCATCCAAGATTGACAACGTTGGGAGATTTATTTGGGTTTTTCTTACTAATACAAGTTCTTATGTTTTCATCTTCTTGTTAGTAGGTATAGTCTTCTCATACTCTTTACTCTTAATCTTTGTTTAATATTTCAAGTTTTAATCTTTGATTATTGTTCTTGTTCTTGCTAGTTCCATTATGAATGTTTTGTTGTTTGTGTTGATTTCTCTTGTTATGGTTAGGGTTAGTTTCATAATGTATGAGTAGACTTATTGTAGGGTTATTAGGGGGATTAAGTGTGGATTATGGGTAATTAGGGCTTGATTGAGGGTAAAGGTGGATTCTTTGTTACTAGTCACATGTTGAGCACTCTATGTGTTTGTTGAATTGCTTGTTTGAGTTGTAGTGGCCATGCTTCTCATGCTTGTTTTCATCTTCTCATTGTGTGATTGATTTGTGGTTGAATCTTGTGTATTGGGTAATATCTTGCATGAGTATTCGGGTCTTATCTTAGACACGAGAGTGGGGACATTGACTTTGACGCGAGAGCGCGGACCGACCTTAGTAACTAGGTGACACCTACACCCTTGATTACCCAACTATCCTACTACACTTATGAATCCAAACTAACCCTACTCCTTCCTATATTGATTTCTCTATCTTGTTAGCTTTTATCTATCTAGTTAGTAGATTGTTTTTAGTTTAGTTCATCTTTTTAGTTCATATTATACCTAGTCCATTGTTAGTCATATTTCTACTCTCTTTCCATCATTCTAGTTTGTTCATCCTTGTCAATTCTCTTCTCTTTGTGTTGTTTTGGTAGCTTAGCCTTATTTAGGTAGACCATAGTCTAGACACCTTCTACCGTCCCCGTGGACTCGACCTGACTTACCCTAGCTACCAGGTAGGATTAGTTGGACTTTACTTGTTGGTGGGGACCCACGGCAAATCCCTACCATCAGAGAGCTTGATTGATGACTAAGGATGAGTCACCGTGGACCCGGAGGTTTGTTACTCCTAAATCAGCGGCAGCTTGCAACCCGTGAATGCATGCTTCGTACTCAGCTGCGTTGTTAGTCACATCAAAGTCTAATATAATTGATAATGGTGTATGTTCTCCTTTTTCGTGATATTAGCAGAATACCGACTCCGATTCCCCGGAAGTTGGATGCTCCATCAAAATACAAATCCCATGTCTCGGTGTCGGTATGGAATATGTCTTCATCTTGAAAAGCCCAAGTATCGATGTGCCCTTCTTCAGATACGGGGCTATCAGCGAGGAATTCGGCTACTACCCGGCTTTTGATGGCTTTTAAGGGTACGAACTTGAGGTCGAACTCTGCTAGCATTAAAGTCCATCTGGACATCCTACCGTTAAGGATGGGCTTTTCAAATAGGTATTTGATAGGATCCATTTTGGATAAAACATTTACCTCGTGACTGAGCATATAGTGTCGAAGCTTTTTAGTGGCCCAAACCAAAGCTAGGCACGTTTTCTCGAGCCTCGTATACTTTCATTCATATGCCAGGAACTTTTTACTGATGTAGTAAACGGCCCGTTCCTCTGAATCAATTGTCTGGGCAAGCATAGCCCCCATGGCTGTCTCGGTCGTTGTTAGGTATAACGACGAAGGCAAACCGGGTTGAGGTGGCATTAATACTGGCGGTGCAGACAGAATCTCCTTGATTTTATCGAAAGCCTTTTGACACTTATCGTCCCACAGTGTTCGTTCTCCTATCTTTAGTTTCTTGAAAATGGACTCACATACCATGGTTAATTTTGAAATAAACCGGCTAATGTATTGGACTTTCCCGAGAAACCCCCATATTTCTTTTTCGGTCTTGGGTGGCTGCATCTCGGTAATGGCCTTGATTTTAGCTGGGTCGACCTCGATGCCGCGTTGGCTAACGATATGGCCCGGTAATTTGCCCGATGTTACACCGAAACTACATTTTTGAGGGTTTAGCCTCATGTTTTATTTGCGTAGTCGGGTAAAGAATTTTCTTAGGGCTGTAATGTGCCCGCTTCGGTCTTTGGACTTGACGATCATGTCGTCCACATAAACCTCCACCTCTTTATGCATCATATCGTGTAATAAAGTAGTGGCGGTTTGTTGATAAGTGGCCCCGGCATTGATGAGCCCAAATGGCATAACGGTGTAACAGTAAGTACCCCTAGGTGTAATGAAGGTGGTCTTACTCATGTATTCTTCTGCCATTTTGATTTGATTGTATCCGGCATACCCGTCCATGAATGATAGGAGGGCATGATCGGTCGTGTTGTCCAACAGTATGTCGATGTGTGGTAACAGAAAATCGTCTTTTGGACTGACCTTATTAAGGTCCCAGAAGTCCACACATACCCGCACCTTGCCGTCCTTCTTGGGTACCGGCATGATGTTCGCAACCCAGTCTGGATATTCAGACACTTGTATAAAGCCCGCTTTGAATTGCTTATCGACTTCTTCTTTGACTTTGAGAGACCACTCGGGCCACATTCTTCGGAGTTTCTGTTCTACCGGTTTACACCCATCTTTGATGGGTATATTGTGTTCAGCTATTTCCCGATCTATCCCCGACATATCCTTGTAGGACCATGCGAAGACATCGTTGAATTCTTGGAGGAGGTCCGTGAATTGTTTCCTCTCCGCAGGATCTAAAGATATGCCCAACTTAAGCATCTGGGGCTCTAAAGTGGTTCCCATGTTGATGGACTCGGTTTCTTCAATTAGCGGATCTCGGGACTCCATTTGTTTGAGCTGCTCGATCAAATGCGGAGGTAGAGGTACCTGTTTGTCGGGTTTCTCAATGTCATTGCATATAAAATTTTTGAAATTGAAAGAATTTTGGAGATAAGACAAGTCGTAAGCGGAATGGTTTTCGTTATTATTAATAGAAAATTTTGAGACCAGCTCAAAGAGAGCGGCCATCTGCTCGTTGGTTAGTGGCGGGATAGGGAGTGTTCTCGGGACAGGCCCCGAGACTCCAGTGGAAATGGCTAAGGGAAGAGGGGTTACAGATTGGACTCTAGCACCAGACCCTCTACGACTCTGACTCTGACTCAGACTCGGACTCGGTACCCGGCATGTCTCCCTCGCCGGTGGTCAGCTTGTAGATCCGTCCTTGGCTGTCGGTCCACTTGATGGTCTTCCTCCAGGCCCTTTTCCCGGTGTCCGCGCCGACTTCGGAGATCAGCTTGGTTGGGTCAAACCGATTGCTGCGAAGGATCAGGTTGACCAGATCATCCTTTGGAGCAGGGACGGCCTTATCTTCTCCAAATAGGAGCCCCAGCAAGGGCTCGGAGTTGTTTCCACCTTCCTTGGACTCGGCCTTAACAAGGGTGTATATATTATCGGGGATGAAGTTGCATTCCCGAGCCATTTTAGTCTCGGGATATGTGACAGTGGGTTGGTAGAGGCCCACTTGGATAGCTCTGAAGACCGGTGTAACGAAGTAATCGGTCAATTTTGGGCTATAAGGGCCCAAGAAGGTACCCTTGAGGATGTTGGTGGCCTTGTGAATGCCGGCCCGGACCACATTTTTTGAGGTTATAGCATACCCAAGCCAAACTGTGACTCGCCATCGTTTAGGACTTCGATGAACTTCCCAGCTGGAAGATATGGTCTCGAGGTAGCCCCTGGTAAGTAGCCCAAGTTTTGTAGCATCGTATTGATGCTAGTGGTGAAGTAAGGCCTGAAGAGATATTCCTCCTCGATCATCCCCACAAAATCTAATCCTCGTGGGTCGGCCCGGCCCATAGCGTTGCAGCTTGCCACGGTGATGGGGTGGCCTCTAGTGTGATGACACCGTCATGAAGTGGCATCTTGACCTTCCTATGCAGGGTAGAGGATACGGCCTTGACTGCATGGATCCAAGGCCTTCCCAACAGTAATTTGAAGGACGAGGGCATCAATCACCTGAAACTCCAGTTCTTCCTCGATTGGGCCCATTATGATTGTCAGTTTAAGGGCCCCAGCAACTGGTTTTGGGCTTCCGTCAAAAGCCTGGATAGTTTGCGCCGTTGGGAGATAGTCGGCCTCGTTAATGCCGAGGGCCTTAGCGGTCCTTAGGGGAAGGACATTTACAACGGACCCGTCCTCGATAAGGGTCATTGGGAGGTACTTCCCTCGGCAAATGACTGTGATGTATAGGGCCAAGTTATGCTTGGGCCCAAACCGTGGAAGATTAGACTCAGAGAAGGTGATGAGCGGGCCTTCCTCTTTGGATTTTCCGTTGAGATAGGGCATAATAGTGGCTACCATTTCAGCAGGGGTAACCTGTGAGTCGACCTTGATCTCATCGATAGCCTTGGTCAGTGCTTCCCGATGTGCTTGCGAGCTAACCAGAAGTTGCCATATGGTTAGATCGGCTCGAACCCTCATTAATTGCTAGACCAAGACCGTGTCGTTGCTTGGTTCCTCGAGGGCAGGCTCCGTCCTGGCAGATTCAGTGACGGTTGTTGGGGTAGGACGCCCGGTGGTGGCGAGGTGGTTGGTGGCTAAGGCTTTGGACTTAGCTTTTCAAACCTCTTCAATGGTGATGGGGACAGCTTTCCCTTTGGCCAGGTAGACATCATCTTCGTCATTGAACCATATCCCGTTAATTTGCGGGATAAAAGGGGAGATGAGGTGTGAACAATCGATTACCTCACCGGTGAATATAGCATGGGCATTGAACGGGTTTTCTTTGTTTACTCAGCTTGTCCCCAGGCAACGGTATTTTCCCGCTCTCAATCAGATCCTGGATCAGGTGTTTCAGCTTCCAGCATTTTTCAGTATCATGCCCATTACCCCGATGATATTGGCAATAGGCTTGAACATTGTTGCTTTTGGATCTTTTCTGCACTGGAACTTCTGGAGTTGAGCCTATTGGTTGGATCATGCCCTTTGAAGATAGCCTTTGCAAGGCATAGGTATAGGTAGTCCCTATATCCGTGAATACCCGAGTAGGAGTATTCTTTTTGGATGAGGTATCCAACAAGTTAACCTCATCGAAGATGCTGCGGGTTGCAGCTGCAGGTGTGGGCTTTCTCACAGATGAGCTGGCCCCTTGATATCCCTTGGTAGAGGCCTTAGTCAGGCTCTCTAACCTTAAATCATCCACGATCCTTGTGCCCATTTCAGTAAGGGTGGCAAAGTTGGGAATGACAGCATACCGGAGATGGACCCGGTAGGAAGGGAGGAGGTTCTTGACAAAGGCCTCCACTAAAACTTTCTCGCTGGGCTTATCAACCAGCTTCACTCTCTGCCGTCCACCTTTGCAGATATTTGGTGAACCCTTCTTTGGGCTCTTGGGCCATCACTTCCAGAATACGCATTATAGTTTGGATCTCGGTATTATCGGCGTAATTCTGAGCAAATTCAGTCGTCACATCATCATAAGTCTTGTATTTCTTGGAATCGAGCCTGTAATACCAGGCTTTGGGATATTTCTCAAGGGAGGAAGCGAACAAGTGCTTGAACATGGTGGACTTCACCCCCTTGACCGCCATAAATTCTTTGAAAGCCCGGATGTGATGGACCGGGTCTTCAGTACCCTCAAACATCTGTATTCTCGTAAGGTTGAGGTTGGCAGGCAACTCGTCATTCAAAGGCGAGTAGGAGCGAGCATTTTTAGTATGGATCGATTTGCTTGTTGACAGGTGGACCTGCTCTTCAAGCTTGCGAACAACGCTGATTAGTTCAACTATGGGCCCGGTGGGCTGAGATCCAGCATCAGGAGTCCCTTTCTCCACAACACTCAAACGGGTGGCAAGGGTCGTTTGATCGGTCTGGATTGCAGTCTATTAGGTTGCGATCTTGGCCAGTGCGGCGGTCAGTTGATCCAAAGTGGTCTGCATTTTCTGGCATCTGGTTTCCGGTGGCCTGTCTGTAAGAACACCGTGTAATCAGAAACTAACCCACATCCTGGAATAGAAAGTACATCCCGAGCAAGACTGAAAAGGGAAATGACTCGGAAAAGACACCTAGACAAGTGACTTGTGAAAGGTGGGCCTGCCTTAGGATCCGGCGATGTGGGCTGGGTCCTGTTCGAAGGTAGGCACACGTGAGACATCCCCAGACTTTGGACTCGAATGTGTAGACGGGCCCTTCTTTGTAGGAGTATGTCCTACGTAGGTGGGCCTTGCCTTAGTCTAATAAGGCGGACTGGGATAGGGAGGAAACTCGTGATGTAAGATCGACAGAGTTTCGACGGTAAAGACTTCGACGACTTATAACACGACCCGACACTCCTAAATATGGGAAGCCCTAAGAAGAGGAAGGTTTTGAAAAGGAATTTTTTTGAAAGAACCGAGAAAACTCGGTGGAGGGCCCGATTTTTCGAGAAAAAAATCAGAAAAGTGTACCGGGCCTCAATTTTGAAAGTTCTAAAATTTTTCGAGTTTTGAAATGGGCAGACTACCGGCTAGAAATAGGCAATTTTGAGTAAAATCATAAGTCCTAAATTCGGTATACGTCCCGATTTTGAAATTGGATATTTCGAGAAAAGATGCAATTTTTGAAAAATTGACGGTTTTTGAAAATGACACAGAAACCAAGCAGCACGTAGTCAGGCAAGCATTATAACGACGCCATGTATGCTTTACACTAAGTCTCGGTCGGTCTATAAAGGGTCTATACCAGTGCACATAGCCTATCTGTGAATCGGGACTGACTCTCTAAGTCGAGTTGAGCTTAGAACATGCCACGAAACCCATACGAATCGACTACGGACACCTTTGACATATCCATATTGGAGTACATCACGGTATAGTGGAACGTCGGTCACCAGTACCGGCCCGGGTAAAAATAGGGTTATGCATGAACCGTAAAACTAAAACGTGTATTGTACTAGTCAAACGATTTCTATTCGAGTCTCACCCTGAGGATGTCCATGGTCAGTCACGCATCAGTTAATCCCCAGCGGAGTCGCCAAATTGTGGACATGACATAGGTCCACCCCGACGCGGCCACGCGCGGGTTTGGGGAGGCGAATGTAATCCCCTAGAAAATCTATCACAATATAGTGGCGGAAACACTGTAGAGTTGGGATTAAAACACACTGACAAACTATATCTTATTAAAAGAAATAGTAAGTCAATACAAAGGCCTCTTTTTACAAAAGGGCTAAAAAGAAAATTCACCAAACAGGTTATACAAATCCATAAATTACATGAATAAAGAAAGATTAGGATCCACGCTACTCGCTAGCTCACACCCAAAACCCAGCAGCAAATACCTGTCATGTTATAAACAAAACAGCCACGTCAGTGGGGAGTAACTCGGACGTTCTCCCAGCCATATTATATCATATGGAAAAATAATAGTATTATTATATCAAAATACTTAAGATGAGAAAGTATTAAAAACGATATAATATAATAAAATAAGTTTTCGGAGGAAACTTAAAATACTTGCCAACCTGCAAGTGAAAAATCAATCGATAATAATAATCATATTCAAAAATGGCGTTATGGAAATCAATCAGTGCAACGGAATAGACTTTCACTAGGATAATACTCAAACTAGCTTCGAGAACTTAGTCAAAACAAATTAGACTTCGGTCTCTAACCAGGCAACTCAACTATAACAGAACTGCGTGCAGCGAGGTCCTGGCTTAAGTAATGTACACCCCTCCTGGACAGCAACCGTAATCCAGTTCAACCCGACGACGACTTACACGATGCGATATCTAAGGGCTCAGTTCAACGACCAATGCGTCTCAACATAGACACACCAGCTTTATAGTTGATGGCAAAACGTATACCCTAGACTGTATTACTCTACCTATACACTTGTCCTCATTCCATAACTCCAAAACAGCCATTATCGATATTCAAAAGATATAATCAATATAAATAATATGAGGATAAAATGAATAAATATTTTATATTAAAAGGGAAACTTTCTATAAATAGCAACTTACTAATTTTAGAAACTTACTAAAAATAGTCTTATAGAAAATACGTAAGGCATTAAAATTAGTGAAATGTATAAAATAGCATTTCTAACGAAATTAATATTTTATTATTATCGTCGTTATCGTAACCTTAATATATTTCTAAATTCGTTACTCAAAATATAAATAAAATATAATATATCAACATATAGTATTTTATAAATAATTAGGAAATCGAGTTAAAACTATAAATCTTAGAAAAGAGATGTTTTAAGTAAAACGATATCAAAAATTAATTGAGTCCACGAGTTCTATAAATTAAACGAGATTTTATAAAGCTTTCAAATTATTTTTAGCAAATAGATTTTATCAACAAATAATACTGATCTTACTAAAAATAATCAATCGTAGATAAATGATAAATTATTAAGGAAAATAGTCTCGACTAAAAATGTATTTAAAACAAAATCGACTATTTTCTTATTTATTAATATAATTCTTAAAACGAAATTAGTTTATTCAACAAGTATACAAATCTCGATTATGATATAAAAATACGATTTTGAGTTAAAGTTATAAATTAATAAAATATGACGAAAATATGAAATCGATATTATTTAGTTACTAGTGTCACGATAATCAACAAAATATTATAACGATTATAAATAATAAAATTACTAACGATTTATAAAACGATATCGAAAGTTGTAAAAATGTGGATAAGGCATACGATTTAAAAGAAAAATAATATTATTAGCAATAATAAATAGCTAAAATTAGAAAACCGAAGTTAAAATATTTACTAAATACTACTACTCAAACATACGATATAAAATCGAGTAACGTCCTAAAGTTACCTTTAGTTGATAACCAAGCGATCACGCACTTGCCTTTCCCGATTAGCCCAAGCTCGAAACTTAGACCAGAAAGCCGAATCAATAAAACTCCGAGCCTTCAGGAAAAGAAAGAGAACGAGATTTGGATAATGAGAATACGGAGAAGGGAAGGAAGAGAAGGAGGAAAGGAAGGGTACAGGACTCCGAGTAAAACGAGAACCACAGTGAATAAGAGAAGGAAAAAAAATAGGATGAAGAGGGCTGCAAACAACAGTGGGAATCTCGATGGAAGGACAACTAGCAGAACAGAAATCGAACGACAACAAAAACGACGGCATGCAATGCACAACACCACAACAGTAGCACAAACGACAACCTCGAAAGCCGGCAAAACCAGTAGCAGAACGAACAGCATCAATATCGACCACAACAACAACAACAAACGCAGAAGAAACGAGGAAGAAAAGAAGAGGAAGAACAGCAGCAAAACAAAACAACATCAGCGGCATCAGAATGAATATAGTACACCAGAAAATGCAGTGAACATGACGAAACAAGAGTACACGAACAGAAAGAGCAGCCAGAAACCGGTTAGAAAACCAGCAAGAATATCATCAATAACTACCACGAACCAGCAGAGATGGTGGACCTCGATAATAGCAGCAAGAAATGAGTAACGACCAAGACCCGATAGCGAGAATAGAACACGAGAGAAAATAGGGGAAAAAGGAAAACAACGAAACAGTAACAACCACCGAAACTGAACGAACGACATCAACAGCGCAGCAGCACGACAAATAAAACAGACTAAGAAGGGAAGAAGAAAAACAAACAACAAGAACAACAACAAAACGCAGCAGTAGCAAGCAACACAGCAAAAGAAATCAGGAAAAGGAGGCTACCTCAACCAAAGTAGAAGACAAAAAAAACAAAAACGGAGGCACGAAACAGCAGCAGCGTACAACAGGAGAACAATGACGGTGATGGAGAAGACGAAGAAGACAGGAGAGGAATAAGCAACCGAAATCATCAATCGATTCGACAAAAAGAAAAGAAACGCAGAAGACGCACAGAAACTGCAGTAGCAGCAGCGAAAAGAACAGAATAAGAGGAAGAAGAAAACGAGGCAGAAAAAGAAGATTAGCAGGATGAATCAGTAGATAAACGAAGCAAAACGCAGGACAAAACGAAAACAAAACGAAACCAGCAGAAACGTCAACGAGACAACAACATACCAATGACAGCAGCAGCAACATCGGCTGAAATGCTTGGCCGGAGTTGACACAACGCAGGGGAAAGAAGAGTAGGCTGAAGCAGATTGAAGAAGGGAGGAGAAAAAATGGTGGTGCGTGAATGAATTGGTAGACCAAGTGGGATGAAAGAGGATTAAGCGGTGGAACAAAATGAAACAGAAAAGGAGTGAATGGCAGTAATGTGGAGGAAGAATAAGTGGAGCGGTGGAGTAAAAGAAAAGGAAAACAAAGGGGTTTAACAAGAAAAGGATAAGTTGAATCAAATGGGAAAGCAAGCGGGTCAAACAGGCAGGGGAAGTGTACTGAATAGGGAATGAATCAGCACTAAAAAGTGAGTTTAAAAACAATAAGGATTAATTAAATGAATCGGGTGAGAAACGAATTCCATAACGATAAGTTGACTGACCCACAAATCGAAATAAAAACGAGTCAATAAAACTAATAAATAATCGGGCCGTCAAATGAGTAATTAAAGTATTCGAGACAAAAACGAAGTTGATAGAAATAAATAATTAGGCGATGAAATAATATTATCCGATTAATAATAAATTTTCGATAAAGTGAATTAAATGGATTCCTCGAGAAAAGGTAACAGATGTTTTGACGAAACTTTAAAGTAAATGAGTTTCGAGCCAAAAATAGAAATTGGAGCTTAAATATAAATAAATAAAAAGAATTTGGAATTTAAATCGTCGAAATAGACTTTTGATAAGAATTAGATTAAATATATAAAATGAGTCGAAACAGAAATAAAAATATGTTTTAAATATAAGAGTTTCCGAGTCAAATAGAATTTTAGGAGTTTGAAACGATTAAACGATAAATTCGTTTTATAATTATTTTAAGAATTACGAGTTAAATCGTTAACAAATTAAAGATACGAACATAATTTTAATTTAATTTACTTTATAAAAATCAGGGGTGTTACAATATTCCCCACTAATAGAAGTTTCGTCCTCGAAACTAACAAAATCGAAATCGAAGATAACATTCATTTCAAGAAGAGTTGGGCTCAAATCCCAAAGTTTAAAATTATTTAAATTAATAAAAACACAAGTAAAAGAAAATTAAAATAATGACGATAAATAATATTTGTAAATGAACTCGAGGGGGAAGAGTACTCAAATATTTTCAACGCAACATTAAAACGTTTTGATTAAGAAATTCGACAGAATTTTGTTTTATGACCGAACAAATAATTTGAGAAATCAAGTTTTGTTGTTAATAAATAAGAATCAAATCAGTCGATAAATATTTTTAATAACAGATTAAATGTCTGACGACAATAAAACAAAAATTTAGACGTATGAAATTTTTCAAAAATATTTAATCGTTTTACATAATAATCTTATAAAAATCCAAAATATTTGCAATTATGAAAGTTGTAATAAAATCTCGATCACACGAAAATCAAAATTAAAATTTTAAATAATCTCAAAATACTTTAAGATAAATTATTAAGACCCTTTTGAAACATGACCAAAATAAAACAAAAACGAAATACAAAGTTTTGAAATTTATAACTCAAAATGTAAAAATTTCATGAAAATCAAAATTTGTAGATTAGTCAAACTTTTTGTAACACAAGTTTGAAAAAAAAAAAAATAATAAATGGATAAATAGAGTCAAGGTCAACGACAAATCGAAACAGAAATACCCGATAAAGAAGTCAAAGGGATTGGCAGAAGAAGAAGTAGCCGGATTTAAGAAAAGCTAAGGGGAGGAACGAGATTGAGAGTCAAACGAAGCTCTCAAAGAATTACAGAAGAAGTTAACCATCTCAAGATTCCCGGTACGACTCCCACAACACGGGTTCCTAATTCCCATCAAAACGTTAAATCCAATATTAGGCACTAGATGGTACTACTGGTCACAATCCCAAAAATGTCTTACGTGATTATCCAATCGTTCAAACGACTCAATACTAATCCACAATTGCTTTAAAATCTAATCTCATCAATCAAAATTCCAACGGTCATCAGACAAACTGAAACTCGCAAACGATAAGGTTCCTAGATCCAAAGTTCGTAAAGTTTGAACTCGAGGTATACTCCAAATTTCTCGAGTAAAGAACACTAAACAAGATCCACCAATCTGATAAGGCTCGGGCACGAAATCCTCAAAAATGATCACCAACATATTTATAATGCCACAAGTACTTAAGTTGGGGAAAGTATAACAAATCCTCAAACACGCTCAAACTTATAGTAATGGTGCAAAAACTCATATCTTCAAACACGTCATTGGGCTAAGGTTTCTAAAAATTCCACCAAATTTCAGATTGTATCAGCGAAACCACCAAAATATTTATTAACTCAACGAAGCCACAATCTCGTTGATCAGAGGGTTCTGAACTATAAATCCATCAAGATGATTCGCATTAAGTATTCCTCAAAACAACGCGATAAATCCAAATTGTGATTGTGCACGATAGTTCTCTTCTTCAAAATTAAGAATAATGCATCCAAGTTAGATCAGTCAACTCCAAATTTCATAGGTTACAACCCTAAACAACGATCAACGATCTAATCCTTAAGAAGCACAGGGAAGTCTATGTCCACCAAAATTTCTAACGACGTTAATGAAAATTTTTAAGGGTAACACAACACTCCGGCTAACATTTTAAACGATACTCTATGATCCCGAATATTTGCGATGCATCTAACCATTAAGCATCAGGTAAGAACCCCAAAGAAATATTATCTCTTAATTCGGTTCTAGGTTAAGTACTAGGTGATGACCATCAAATATGATATATTCTTACTACTCCAAAATACCATTAAATTTTAGGTACTCTATATAATCATATAATCTATAACCCCAAAGCTGGTCGGTATCTAAAGTATTATCCAAATTCCATTAATCAAGAATTTATCATTCAAATCGATCCTCAAAAGCTTACTAAGATAGATAATAGGGTATAACTCACAATCCTCAAACCATGTAACACGGGCTTACTAAACCTTAAACATCTATATCCTTTCACGGGGTCCACTGAGACGGAAATCGGTCAAACAAAGAATCTCAAGAGAAAAGAGGGTAAAGTAGGAGAATTAATCGAATATTTATCACCAGAATGAAGACGAGAATTTATAAGAGAAGGGTTGGAAGAAATAGAGGCAGGGAGAAAAGAATCGATGATCCTATATTACTAAGTTCTGAAACCAGATGAGGATCTTCGGGCCTCTAGAGTTCACGGGGAAACTAAATGGATTACTTCATCTTCTTGTAGAGGAACGAGCACGCAAGGCTTGGGTCGCTCCATCTGGATTTACTGCAACATCAGGGAACATGAATCTACTCTTTATCATCTAACCTGTAGCTTGAGCAAACTAAATCTGGGCTGAAAGGTCATCATTGTGTCTTCCTTGTTGCACAAAGTTGTCCACTCAAGTCAGCAGGCGTTTAGAGTTCTAAGCAGGACTTGTCCCGAACTGGAGCAGCATCATATCAACATCTTGTTTCTTCATCTTCTTCCTGTCAAAAGCAACAAATATTCAATGCTAATCATTGAGTTACAAGAACATATAAACCTAACAGTTAAGTCCTTAATTTGATTTCTACCCATCTCTCACTTACATTTCTTTAATATTTAAATCATTTACTGGTATTTTTCCTAGAATCAGGTGTAAGCATCGGGAGCAACAATGCTCTGATACCAACTGTAATCCCCTAGAAAATCTATCGCAATACAGTGGCGGAAACACTGTAGAGTTGGGATTAAAACACACTGACAAACTATAACTTATTAAAAGAAATAGTAAGTCAATACAAAGGCCTCTTTTTACAAAAGGGCTAAAAAGAAAATTCACCAAACAGGTTATACAAATCCATAAATTACATGAATAAAGAAAGATTAGGATCCACGCTACTCGCTAGCTCACACCCAAAACCCAGCAGCAAATACCTGTCATGTTATAAACATAACAGCCACGTCAGTGGGGAGTAACTCGGACGTTCTCCCCGCCATATTATATCATATGGAAAAATAATAGTATTATTATATCAAAATACTTAAGATGAGAAAGCATTAAAAACGATATAATATAATAAAATAAGTTTTCGGAGGAAACTTAAAATACTTGCCAACCTGCAAGTGAAAATCAATCGATAATAATAATCATATTCAAAAATGGCGTTATGGAAATCAATCAGTGCAATGGAATAGACTTTCACTAGGATAATACTCTAACTAGCTTCGAGAACTTAGTCAAAACAAATTAGACTTCGGTCTCTAACTAGGCAACTCAACTATAACAGGACTGCGTGCAGCGAGGTCCTGGCTTAAGTAATGTACACCCCTCCTGGACACCAACCGTAATCCAGTTCAACCCGACGGCGACTTACACGATGCGATATCTAAGTTTAAGGTCAAAATATACACACTCCTGAACACAAACCATGCTCAGTTCAAGGACCAATGCGTCTCAACGTAGACACACCAGCTTTATAGTTGATGGCAAAACGTATACCCTAGACTGTATTACTCTACCTCTACACTTGTCCTCATTCCATAACTCCAAAACAACCATTATCGATATTCAAAAGATATAATCGATACAAATAATATGAGGATAAAATGAATAAATATTTTATATTAAAAGGGAAACTTTCTATAAATAGAAACTTACTACTTTTAGAAGCTTACTAAAAATAGTCTTATAGAAAATACGTAAGGCATTAAAATTAGTGAAATGTATAAAATAGCATTTCTAACGAAATTAATATTTTATTATTATCGTCGTTATCGTAACCTTAATATATTTCTAAATTCGTTACTCAAAATATAAATAAAATATAATATGTCAACATATAGTATTTTATAAATAATTAGGAAATCGAGTTAAAACTATAAATCTTAGAAAAGAGATGTTTTAAGTAAAACGATATCAAAAATTAATTGAGTCCACGAGTTTTATAAATTAAACGAGATTTTATAAAGCTTTCAAATTATTTTTAGCAAATAGATTTTATCAACAAATAATACTGATCTTACTAAAAATAATCAATCGTAGATAAATGAGAAATTATTAAGGAAAATAGTCTCGACTAAAAATGTATTTAAAACAAAATCGACTATTTTCTTATTTATTAATATTATTCGTAAAACGAAATTAGTTTATTGAACAAGTATACAAATCTCGATTATAATATAAAAATACGATTTTGAGTTAAAGTTATAAATTAATAAAATATGACGAAAATATGAAATCGATATTATTTAGTTACTAGTGTCACGATAATCAACAAAATATTATAACGATTATAAATAATAAAATTACTAACGATTTATAAAACGATATCGAAAGATGTAAAAATATGGATAAGGCATACGATTTAAAAGAAAAATAATATTATTAGCAATAATAAATAGCTAAAATTAGAAAACCAAAGTTAAAATATTTACTAAATACTACTACTCAAACATACGATATAAAATCGAGTAACGTCCTAAAGTTACCTTTAGTTGATAACCAAGCGATCACGCACTTGCCTTTCCCGATTAGCCCAAGCTCGAAACTTAGACCAGAAAGCCGAATCAATAAAACTCCGAGCCATTCACGAAAAGAAAGAGAACGAGATTTGGATAATGAGAATACGGAGAAGGGAAGGAAGAGAAGGAGGAAAAGAAGGGTACATGACTCCGAGTAAAACGAGAACCACGGTGAATAAGAGAAGAAAAAAAAAATAGGATGAAGCGGGCTGCAAACAACAGTGGGAATCTCGATGGAAGGACAACTAGCAAAACAGAAATCGAACGACAACAAAAACGACGACATGCTACGCACAGCAGCACAACAGTAGCACAAACGACAACCTCGAAAGCCGGCAAAACCAGTAGCAGAACGAACAACATCAATATCGACCACAACAACAACAACAAACGCAGAAGAAACGAGGAAGAAAAGAAGAGGAAGAACAGCAGCAAAACAAAACAACATCAACGGCATCGGAATGAATATAGTACACCAGAAAATGCAGTGAACATGACGAAACAAGAGTACACGAACAGAAAGAGCAGCCAGAAACCGGTTAGAAAACCAGCAAGAATATCATCAATAACTACCACGAACCAGCAGAGACGGTGGATCTCGATAATAGCAGCAAGAAATGAGTAACGACCAAGACCCGATAGCGAGAACAGAACACGAGAGAAAATAGGGGAAAAAGGAAAAGAACGAAACAGTAACAGCCACCGAAACTGAACGAACGACATCAACAGCGCAGCAGCACGACAAATAAAACAGAATAAGAAGGGAAGAAGAAAAACAAACAACAAGAACAACAACAAAACGCAGCAGCAGCAAGCAACGCAGCAGTAGCAAGCAACGCAGCAAAAGAAATCAGGAAAAGGAGGCTACCTCAACCAAAACAGAAGACAAAAAAACAAAAACGAAGGCACGAAACAGCAGCAGCGTACAGCAGGAGAACAATGACGGTGATGGAGAAGACGAAGAATACAGGAGAGAAATAAGCAACCGAAATCATCAATCGATTCGACAAAAAGAAAAGAAACGCAGAAGACGCACAGAAACTGCAGTAGCAGCAGCGAAAAGAACAGAATAAGAGGAAGAAGAAAACGAGGCAGAAAAAGAAGATTAGCAGGATGAATCAGTAGATAAACGAAGCAAAACGCAGGACAAAACGAAAACAAAACGAAACCAGCAGAAACATCAACGAGACAGCAACATACCAATGACAGCAGCAGCAACATCGGCTGAAATGCTTGGCCGGAGTTGACACAACGCAGGGGAAAGAAGAGTAGGCTGAAGCAGATTGAAGAAGGGAGGAGAAAAAATGGTGGTGGGTGAATGAATTGGTAGACCAAGTGGGATGAAAGAGGATTAAGCGGTGGAACAAAATGAAACAGAAAAGGAGTGGATGGCAGTAATGTGGAGGAAGAATAAGTGGAGCGGTGGAGTAAAAGAAAAGGAAAACAAAGGGGTTTAACAAGAAGAGGATAAGTTGAATCAAATGGGAAAGCAAGCGGGTCAAACAGGCAGGGGAAGTGTACTGAATAGGGAATGAATCAGCACCAAAAAGTGAGTTTAAAAACAATAAGGATTAATTAAATGAATCGGGTGAGAAACGAATTCCGTAACGATAAGTTGACTGACCCACAAATCGAAATAAAAACGAGTCAATAAAACTAATAAATAATCGGGCCGTCAAATGAGTAATTAAAGTATTCGAGACAAAAACGAAGTTGATAGAAATAAATAATTAGGCGATGAAATAATATTATCCGATTAATAATAAATTTTCGATAAAGTGAATTAAATGGATTCCTCGAGAAAAGGTAACAGATGTTTTGACGAAACTTTAAAGTAAATGAGTTTCGAGCCAAAAATAGAAATTCGAGCTTAAATATAAATAAATAAAAAGAATTTGGAATTTAAATCGTCGAAATAGACTTTCGATAAGAATTAGATTAAATATATAAAATGAGTCGAAACGGAAATAAAAATATGTTTTAAATATAAGAGTTTCCGAGTCAAATAGAATTTTAGGAGTTTGAAACGATTAAACGATAAATTCATTTTATAATTATTTTAAGAATTACGAGTTAAATCGTTAACAAAATAAAGATACGAACATAATTTTAATTTAATTTACTTTATAAAAATCAGGGGTGTTACAGCGAATGAATCTCCATATGTGATGGGTCGAATTGAAATTTAAATCGAGGTGGAGTCACCACCGAACTTTGTGGGAGTTCGGGCCCATTCGAACCCACTCTATATTTTAGTGGGCCGTGTGCAAAATACGGTCCATTCGGATGTCAGAGTTGATTGGGTTCGTCCCTTTGTGATAAGTGTGGTTTGTACTGCCTAATTTGCTGTGTATTGGTCCCATTTCCTTGTGGAATCGCTTTTTGGGAGCGGTTTATGGGCTACTTATGCTTCCTCTAGTACGTTTCAGGTTCCCGAGACCATTCATGAAGAATTGGAAAGATTCCGACTCGTTTCATACCCTTTTTGGAGCCAACGAAGTGAAGGAATGATCACTCGATGCCTTGGATTCGATCCCGAGACGTTGGGACCCGATCTCGAGCCCCTAGGCCTCGATCCCGAGCCCCGAGAATCGATGAGAAACCCATGAGAGTCAAGGAGGGACCTTAAAGAACATATTGGAGGCCTACAAGACCCATCCCCGTCGGGAAGGACCTCATCCCGTCCGGGATGAGGTGCACAAATGCGAAAGGTTCTGTTTTGGGTCCGTCCCGGTCGGGACCATGCCGTCCCGGTCGGGATCACTTCGTCCCGGTCAGGATCACTTCGTCCCGGTCGGGACCATTTCGTCCCGGTCGGGATGACCCTGCTGTAGCCCGTGTTTGATTCTTTTCTTCTCCTTCATTCTTGTAACCTTATAAATACTCCTCCCTTGTATTGTTTAAGCATCTTACATTACCCTAGCCTATCTTAAGTCTCTCTACATTGTTTAAACCCTAGATTTAGTTCTCCTCTCATTATCTTAATCTTCCTTTAAAACTTTTGTTAATCTTAGATTAGTCTAGCAATTAGTCTTGTATTAAGAAGATTCTTGAAGACTCTTCCAAGCTTGACAACCTTGGAGATTTATTTGGGTTTCTTATTAATTCAAGTCCTCATCTTTTTCATCCTCTTGTAGTGGGTATAATCTTTTCTCTTGCTCTTTGTTTATTCATCAAGTTTGAATCTTTACCTATTGTTCATTGTCTTGTTTGTTCATTATGAATGTTTTGATTATTATGTTTATTACTCTTGTTAGTCTTAGTTTTGATTTCATTATGAGTGAGTAGATTCCTTGTGGGGTTAGTAGGGGGATTAAGTGTGGATTATGGGTGATTAGGGCTTGATTGTGGGTAAAGGTGATTCACTACTACAAATCCCTTGCTTTCTCGACGCTTAAAAGGTAGGTTCTCGACGCTTTAAAGTGTCATAAATTTAATTCTCGATGCTTTCACAAAGCGTGGAGATTTTGGGCGTCAAGAATTCTCGTCGCATTTTTGTGTCGTCGTTCTCGACCCATTAAACCATTGAATATTTTATTCATGACACCTTTTTGTGTCACCCCATGTACCATAAAAAATGCAATCTCGACGCTTTTCTAGATCGCGATATTTTTTCCCGGACAATTTTTTTTCTAAGGGCTGGACTTTCTACTGTTAAAAGAGTCGAGAAATAGTAATATAAAAATCACTTATCGACACTTTGACATCGTAAAAGCGTCGAAAAGCTTTTCACAAATAATATATTAATAATATATTTCGATCCAACATCTGACTACTCCTTGCAATTGCAGATCGAGCCGACCTTATTGTTCATAATTACTCCGTATAACAATAACTACATACAAATTAAATTAATAAAGGTTAATAAAACAAACACTTAATTATTATAACAATCTTCAATCATACATTTCTCAATCAAGTAAAGTTTCATAAGACGAACACCTAGAATAAACACCGTCCAATCATATATCAACTAAAATAGAAACAGATTTCTACAAAAAAATATCTCATATATATATATAAATCTGTCAAAATTACATTTGGAGCACAATAGTGCACTATAACAAGTACTTAAATATGCCAGAAAATTAGCATTCACTATATAAACATAAATATCCCAAAAGATATGCCAAGATGTGTGATTCTACATCCTACCTTCTCCATAGCTAGCTTCTACATATTGCGCTACCTACTTCTGTACTTTTTGCGCTAATAAAATTCTATCTACTGAGAATCAGGAATCACAAAGTAGTATCCTTTGCCTGCCAAACAAGAAAACAAGAAAATTGTACTAATATGAAAATAAGCTTCATAAAATGAGTAACACACTAATACAAAAAGTATATTAGACTAGATCAAATAAGAAAATTATACCTCATGGCTTAACAATGAAACTCAGGACATGATTTACAAAATTGCCAAGATCACTCTTCAGTTTTGCTTGAAGATCTACCCATGTGAATAACGTGTGACGTGTCTAATACCTATTAACAAATATTTCCAAGACAATAACTTTAGATTGGGCAATGCAGTTGAGAGGTCCATACGACCATACAGAACACTAAAAGTAACAACCCACCTCTGGTCTGTTAGTTAGCAAATAGTATCTGCATACTTCAAAAGGAATATTGTTTAAAATATAAATATCGAACGCATTACTAGAGCTTATCACGAATTTGGTAATTCTATTTACCACATGCCAGGATATATAAATGCTTTCTAATTGATTTTACATTCAATTTTGGTAATTGAAATAACATTCACTCATGAATTAAATTAGGTATATAGATATGATGGACAAGCAATAGGCTAACGAAGCTTTAGATGAAGCCAAGAAATTATCCCAACAAAGTGTTCATAACATAGCGGAGATTAACATATAAAGATTTTTTTCACTCATCAAAGCTTTTCTTACACAGTATATATTTCATGTGGATATAATTAATTGGGTGAGTTCCTTTTAGAACCTAAAAAACAGACAGCTAAACCACGTGTCGAGTGGTGAATGTCGATCTGTACAAAAGAAAACGAGCAAGAGCGAGAGTTACCTGGTATCATCATTGTTAAAAAAGAGGAGTCTTTAGGTGCGTTCATGATCTTAAGGAAATTCAGAGGTTGAATCTCATCCATGTACAAGAGTGGTACCGATGCCTTGAACTATAAAAGATTGTAAAACTTCTGGAAAGACAGCATTGTGTCAGTGCTTCACTTAATTAAAAGACAACAGAACCAAATAAGCAACTTAGAGACTGACCAGAGAAATCAGCACGGTTAAATTATTATGTAGGGAATATGGGTCTCTTTAATTGGGAAATAAAATAAAATGAGGGCCACAAAACACCTGAAATAGCAAGACTGTTGTTTTTTTTCATAGCAGTATGAAGTAGTGCCTTGAGAAAGATAATGGCTTCAGCATGAAGCCGAGAAAAAAAACATGATGACAGCACAAGCTTATGCATGTAAGAACTACTGTTTACCTGCTTCACAGTTTGCTTCATAGTTTAAATGCTCTGAAACACTATTAGTCTTCAACATCACCTACAACATAGTTATTAGTCCTCAC
Source organism: Agrostemma githago (assembly GCA_958450325.1). NCBI lineage: Eukaryota > Viridiplantae > Streptophyta > Magnoliopsida > Caryophyllales > Caryophyllaceae > Agrostemma > Agrostemma githago. Next base: position 33,182,447 of record OY288244.1, on the reverse strand, counting down.
AAATTAATAATTTATAGCTAATCCTTGTACTCACAGCTTCTGTGATGTTATGCTATTAAGCTAACTTCCAAATCAGATAAGTTATTTGAGGAAGAAAATATCAGCCTTGCCAATAAATTATTTAACATATGGAGTATTATTTAACAAATATTGTGAAATGGCATATTGTCCTTGCCCACAAATTGATACAGTTCAACGTTTCCGGATTTTCCCACCAATTTTCCTCACTCTGAAGTGTAGCATGCTCCAATTAAAACATATCCTATAGGCGCATTTAACCAAACATAAAACACCTACAAGTAATTGATAGGGCAAAAGTAAAAATATTAGCCTGAGTTGAAAAATATTAAATTATGATTGCTTAAACATTGCCATCATCATCAAGTAAATTCATAGAAAGGGGCAAATTATGATACTAACCAATTAAGCATACATAAAAGACATCAAATATGTCGATCAAACTCAAGAATAAAAGTAACAAAGTCAATCAGCAAAGGGGTGACATAAACTTCAACATCATTGTTGTACGTTTCGAAATTCACAAAGAAGAGAATTTGGAATGACAAAGCAAGAGAATGGAGACTAAAATGAACTCTAACAAACCAAACACGGAATGAAATCCTCCACAAAAAATTACTCTACATAAAATTCATGGGTTCATGCCCTAACAAATCAGTAAGAAACTATTAACCTTATATCTAAGTGTGAGTAGTCCCAAAGCTAAAGCCAATACATAGCGTTCAAGGGGCTTCAAGCACTTTGAGGGGATAAAGTTGTCCGTGACACTCAAAGGCCAAACTCCTAATTCAAGAAACTAATTGATTCAATATCATTTAAACTAATTTGAAGCCATAATACTCCGTACTGAGGTTATGTCAAGCTCCACGAACATACAGAGCAAGGATTTGAAGATTAGAAACCTAAATACAATGGCATAACAATTGGAGTAAATTAACCATATTTTTGGGCCTATTTCAGCGTAAGTCTCTTCGATATCAAGCTGAATGCTAATATTATTGCATCACAATTCCACTACAATCTCCGCTCAACCAATAGGCTACATCCCCAAACGAGAATTATTATACTAAATCATGCGAGAAATTCATAAAAAGAATAAGAACCCTAATTGACACTAAATATTACTCCGTAGAAATTAGAGGAAACAATTAAAAGAAACTCTTAAATTAATATACACGAGTAACCCTAAATATGAGCAATTGTTTTAAGACTTACTTGAGTAGAAGCGAGAGGATGGACGGCAGCGATGGTCGAAGGATACAGTGGTTGATTGATGTGTGGTTGAGGTAGATAAGGATGCAGGCGAATTGTTTCAAGAAATGATAAGAATGTGAGCGTACAATTAAAAAAGAAATTCAGTAAGAAGGATGTGAGTGAGTAATTGTAAATTTGTAAGTAACTATGTACAACACAATTTGTGGAGTAAATAAAAAGAAATTTGGTGAAATAAAAAAAACCATTTTATGTACATCACAATTTGTGAAGTAAAAAAAAAGAAATTTGGGGAAATTAAAAAAAAAATATTTATCTGAATAAGGGAAGACCTATCAAGCATAGCTGAAGCATACCCTTTTCCAATATGAACATCACCAAATTGAGAAAACTAGCATGATAGTATTGTAATCAACTAAAAGGTAACACGACTAAGGTGAGTGACAAAAAATGAACATGAACTAAATCGAACCGAATTCAAAATTAAGGCTCGCTCAAAGGTCAACGATTGAAAAAAATACAGGTAACACCATTCTATACCCGCGTCATGAGTGAAATAAAATTACCGTACGCCAATATTCTATAAAAAAAGTTGAGACCTTAGAGAATTTATATAAAGCCAGCTTACTGTCTTCATTTCTTTTTCAATTCGAAACAAAAAATAATAATAATAAAAATCCCATCAAAAAACTGAACCCCTCAAATACATACAAAAAAATTAACAAATCACACAACTAACTTCTCCAAAAAGTTGAATTTGGAAGCTAACATTTTCCTCCAAAAGAAAGAAAAAAAGAAGAAATACAATCATAACAAAATTCCTATTATTATTTCAGTGAGCAATAATGAGTATAAGCAAATTCTGAAATTCCACGAACATAATCAACCATAAAACCGAAATATACGAACAGGATGGGAGTCTTTGTTTAGAAACTCTTGCTTCGAAAACGGTCCATACAACTATGTTCACAAGCATGTTCAACGAAGCAGGCTATGTTGAGAATGGCGACTGCCGGTTCTTCTCAGACCTGCTAATGGGTTCAACGTCAAGCGGGTTGACCCTGGTTCCTGAGAATTGGGGGGCCCGGATACTTTGATGGTAGTTCATGAGGGAACCGAGTTTAACCAGAAGCGGCACGTGAACTTGGTAACCGAATTCAGAACAAAATGAACATGAACTAAGCCGAAACGAATTAAAAAAAAGTAACATAATTCAAATTTGAGGAATAGATGAAGGTGAGTGACTGAAAAATAACTTGAATTAAATTGAACCAAAATTAAACCAAAGACTCGCCCAGAGGAACAAAATTACCAACAATCAATTAATTTAAACTAACATTGGACAAATAGAACCAAATATGAACATCACCAACAATCATTTATACTAAGACGCATAAAAAATATCAATAAAGATATGATCTGTTATACAGATGAATCATTTATACGTGTATTCAAAAGGGTGTGCTCGATCATACAGATGAATCGACTGTTAGCAAAAATGAAACATACCTGTTCAGTTGTTGATGAACTGATGTTAAACACGGATGATTGATGACGAGAAGACGAAATGTGAATGGTGAATGGAGTCATTATTGAGTAAGATTGATGAACGGTGTGGCATCTAATAGAACAGTGTTTATGTATATTTGAGAATAAGCGGTTGATTTTGGCAATTAGGGTTTATTATACTCCTAATTGAATTAAGTGAGGTAGATTTTGTTTATTTGGCGAGGGTGAGCGAGAGATGAAATTTTCTTCCCCTAATTAGTGATGATCGCGTGTATTTTTGGGTATAATTTTGGAGAGGGTGAGTTTTCTTTTTATTTTAATGAATAAATTATATTATTTTATAGATCTCTACGCATGAAAGGGTCGAGAGTCAAAATTGGGTGTAAAATAGGCTCGAAGCTTATAAAGGCGTCGACCCTGAAGCGTCTAGAAAATAAGGAGATTGTAGTAGTGATTCCTTTGTTGCTAGTCACTTATTGGGCACACTATGTGTTTGTTGTATTGCTTGTGTGGGTAGTAGTGGCAAATGCTTCTCATACTTGTTCTCTTCTTCCCATTGTGTATTCGATTTGTGGTTGAATGTTTGTGTTTTGAGTAGCATCAAGCATGAATATTCGGGTCTAGTCTTAGACACGAGAGTGCGGACTTTGGCTTTGGCGTGAGAGCGCAAACCGACCTTAGTAACTAAGAGACACCTACACCCTTGATTACCCAACCATCCTACTACACTTATGAACCCGACTTAACCCTACTCCCTTCCATATTTGATTCATCCTTTTTGTTAGCTATCATTCCTCTAGTTCATTGTTTAGTTAATCTTAGTGGTTTCTATTAGTTCATATAATTTCTAGTCCATTGTTAGTCTAGTTCATACCTCTTCAACCATCATAGTTCGTCAATTATCGTCTTCTTTGTGTTTGTTTGTGTGACTTAGCCTTGTTTCTAGGTAGACCTAGTCTAGACACCTATAACCGTCTCCGTGGACACGACCCGACTTACTCTGGCTACGTGTTAGGTTAGTTGGACTTTACTTGACGGTGGGGACCCACGGCAAATCCCACCATCAATTTGGCGCCGTTGCCGGGGACGGTGCATGTTTTGACTTAGTTTGTTTATTAGCTTGACTTAGTTACCCTTCTTGTGCTCTTCTTCTATCTCTTGTGCATATTGTGTAGGTTTTTTTTCTTAGTTTCTTTAGCTTCTTTTTCTCTTTGTCTTGGGTAGTGTTCGTTTATTGTCTTTGCCTAGTGCCCATAAAGCACTAGGTGTTCTCACGTTTGCTCTAGTGTGTAGTGTATGCCTAGGAGGGGAGGCGATTTATTTCTCTTCAATCCTGTCGCCAACGGACGATTGGCCGGGTTAGAATCTCTCAACCAAGTTCTAGCAATACCACCGAAGAACAAGCCCAAGGATCCGACTTTATCGAGGAACTTCAAGGCAATACCGAAGGGATCTTCATAAATCCTTTTGGTACTTCTCAACCTAGTTCTCCATCAACATCTACATCAACACCATCTACACCGTCCTCTCCCGCATATCCAATAATGACTAAGTTCTCTTCTCATTCAACCTTTACGGAAGACGTTTTTCCCGGTCCAACCGCTTTACCGGAGGCATATACCGGCAACTTTGTGGCGAAAACGCAATTCATCCAATTGGTCGAAAGAAGTCAATTTAGTGGGTTACCAACCGAAGATCCTCATCAACACGTGGAAACCTTTTCGGACTATTGCGATGCTATCTCACAAACGGGAATAACCCAAGACCAAATCCGGTGGGTACTATTTCCTTTCTCTTTGATCGGTAAAGAGAAACAATGGTTAGAAGGGTTAGACAGGGCGACTCTTGGTATTGATACTTGGAAGAAGCTAGCATTGGCTTTTTACCAACAATTCTATCCCCCGGAGAAGACAAATCTATTGAGAGCTTCTATCACGGGATTCCAACAACGTGAGGAAGAAAGCCTCTACGAAGCGTGGGAAAGATTCAAAGCCTTGATCCGCTCTTGTCCTCACCATGGTTTATCACAATGGTTCCTTGTTCAACAATTTTGGAACGGGTTATATGAAGACTCAAGGGCCATTCTCAACATGGGATCGAATGGAAGGTTTACCGAAGTGGATGATGACCAAACTTGGTCAAGAATTGAGGAGATGGCGGTCCACAATTCCCAATACTCAAGGCCTAGAAAGGCGAATCGAGGAGGTAGGCACGAGGTCGATGCCATTACACAACTAAGCGTTAACCTCAGAGCTCAATTAAAAACTCACATGGAGACTATTGACAAGAACCTCCAAAGCCACCTCAATCAAGTTCAAAGCACTAGCTCCTCCAACCAACACTCGATTCATGAAGTTAATGCTTTGGGAGTTGTATCTCCTACACTTTATTATGGGATGTGCGATACTTGCGGGATAGTTGGACATGAGCCTCTATATTGTCGGGGAAGTATTGAACAAGTGAACGCCTTTCAAGCGTTCAAGCAAGGTGCCCCCTATCCTAACATGTTCCAAGCTTCCCATCAAGCTTCTCAACAACAAGCTCTACAACACCGTCCCTATGTTCCACCTCCCTTAAGGGACAACAATCAAGGATACCAAGGTTATCAATGCAACCCAAGGCCATTCAACAACTTCAAGCAAAATAACCAAGGTACCTTCAACAACAATCAAGGGTTCCAAAACAAGGGAATTTCGATCAAGGTGGTTTCCAAGGAAACCAACACAACCAAGGACATCAAAACTACAACCATGGCAACAATCAAGGCCTTAATCAAGGCAACTCTCATGGGTTCCAAGGGAACCATCAACAACAACAAGCAACCCAAGGTAATCGACAAGAAAGCAAGCCAAGGAGTCGGTCTCCTATTCATGATTATGGCATTCCTCTAGCCATCACAAACACTCCTCATAACCAACAATCTCCCCCTCGGGATTTCGACATGCAAAAGTCAATGTTGGACATGCAAAGGAGCCAATTGGAAACACAAAGAACCCAACAAGAAATCATTGCTCAACTTCAAAGGGATAACTTGGCAAGAGATGCTCATATGAAGATGCTCGAAAGCCAAATAGCTCAACTTGCTTCGGGTGGCTCTTCAAGGCAAAAGGGGTAACTACCTCCTCAAGGTGAAACGGCGAAATTTTAGCATGTGAATGCTATTACCTTGAGGAGTGGTTCATCTTATAACTCCCCCTTACCCCCTAATGAGTACGTACCAATGAAAGAAGTTGTGTCTCCAATTCAAGAAGATCCACGCTTGGGAAATCCAATAGAGGAGCAAGTCTTGTGGGAGATTGAGAAACACGAAGAAGACAAGCTTCCCCCACTTCAAGGAAAAGACAAGGGTAAAGGAAAAGTGTCATTTGAGAAGTCCACCCCTATTGAGAAAAACTCATCTTTGACCTCCAAGGCAACACCTCATTTAAATCGATACAAATCACACTAAGGATAATTCCATCTCCATCAAGGGCTCGAAGAAACAAATCGAAGGCTCTTGCGAAGTCTTCAATCAAGCTTGTGGTGTAACCATCCACACTACAAGGCTCTTCACAACTTTGTCTCGACGTTCCGGGGCATCCCGATCTACTAAGTTCAATGGCTGGAACTTGTACTTTCGATCCTTCGGTATATACCCAAACGTCCATCTATCCTCATGTGACCCCAAGGGAGGCTCATCTTTCTTCTTGTCATGGCACTTGTCTTCAAAATCATGATGCGGGCATTCATCCGCCTCAAGCTCGGAGTCATCATCCTCAAGCTCATAGAAGTCATTCTTCAATCTTTTTCCCGACTCATCCCCTAGATTGATGTCTTTCATGGTGTGGATCATCTTACAAGACTCATCATTAGTAGGCGAGGTGTTGCCTTGGAGGTCAAACATGAGTTTTTCTTCGCCTAACTCAAATGTGATCCTACCGTTCTTCACATCAATCGTAGCACCGGCGGTATGTAGAAATGGGCGCCCATGGATAATGGGAGTGATAGCATCTACCGGCATGTCAAGCACAAGGAAGTCGACCGGAATGAAGAACTTCCCGATTCTTATTGGCACATCTTCCAACATCCCTAAAGGTCGGTTGAGGGAACTATCGGCCATTTGGAGTGTAATGGAAGTACTCTTGAGCTCCTTCATCCCAAGTCTCTCACAAATGGAATAGGGAATGATGCTTACACTCGCACCCAAATCACATAGTGCTCTCTCAATCTTGAAGTTGCCTATGGTGTACGGGATCGAGAAACTACCCGGATCCTTCAACTTGGTAAGCGTAAAACCTTGAATAAGCTCGCTCACCACTCTTGTGAACGCTATGGTCTCTTCCTTGTCGACGGATCTCTTCCTAGCCAAGATTTCTTTCTTGAATCTTCCATATGCCGGGATTTGGGTAAGTAGATCGGTAAATGGGACACTCACATCCAATTTCTTCACAATATTGAGGAACTTGTCATATTGGACATCCACCTTGGTCTTCATTTGCCTTGTTGGGAAAGGCAACTTAATATGAACCTTATTTTGCTCAATAGGGGTGGACTTCTCAAATGACACTTTTCCTTTACCCTTGTCTTTTCCTTGAAGTGGGGGAAGCTTGTCTTCTTGGGGTTTCTCAATCTCCCACAAGACTTGCTCCTCTATTGGATTTCCCAAGCGTGGATCTTCTTGAATTGGAGACACAACTTCTTTCATTGGTACGTGCTCATTAGGGGGTAAGGGGGAGTTATAAGATGAACCACTCCTCAAGGTAATAGCATTCACATGCTAAAATTTCGCCGTTTCACCTTGAGGAGGTAGTTACCCCTTTTGCCTTGAAGAGCCACCCGAAGCAAGTTGAGCTATTTGGCTTTCGAGCATCTTCATATGAGCATCTCTTGCCAAGTTCGTTATCCCTTTGAAGTTGAGCAATGATTTCTTGTTGGGTTCTTTGTGTTTCCAATTGGCTCCTTTGCATGTCCAACATTGACTTTTGCATGTCGAAATCCCGAGGGGGAGATTTGGCATCCACTACAACAAATGACGCCCTGACATTTCTGGCCGAGGTCCCCTCCCCAAACGTCACCGGCAGGTCGATAACTCCCATGGGTAACATGCCTGCCCCATTGAACCCATACAAAGATCCGGGGGCTGGCTTCAGATGTTTTTTTTCTAGATTCATTTTCTCAAAAGCGTCTTTGTATAAGAGATTTGTGTAGGCGCCAGTGTCCACCATACATCTCTTGACAATGTGATTGCTAATTTCAAGGGTTAAGACCAGGGGGTCACTATGCGGGTATACGACTCTCCCTGCATCTTCAGGGGTGATGCTTAGGGTAGTGCCTCTTGGACTCCCTGCCCTTTCGGCGTAGCAGATTTGGTTCCGCAGTTCGCGGATCTGCCTTTTCTGGCTGCGTCTGCTGGTCCGCCCTTCTGCATCTCCTGATACCACATGGATAACCATGCGATTTTGGGCTGAGCCTTCAGGTTTATCCGCCGCCTCTTTCTGGGGTTTGTTCCTTGCTGCATAGTTGATCAGCCAGCCGTTTCTGATTAGTTTCTCTATTTCGTCTTTTAAGTGGCGGCATTCCTCCGTGGTATGGCCTATGCAATCGTGGAACGTGCAGAATTTTTTGGGATCCCCTTTTGGGCTGCGCGGCTTGTTTGGACGAGTCCATTTTGTTGTTTCTTTTTCCAACTCGAAGATTTCTGCTCTCGGCCTATTGAGGGTCGTGTAGCTGTCAAATGTTGGCTGGTATGTTGTGCGTTCTTTCTTGGGGGTGTCTCCCTCTTCTCTCTGTTTGCCTGGCTCGTTTCTGCCACGTCCACCCTGCGGTCCCCCTTGCGGCCTTGCCTGGCTCGCAGGGGTGTCCGGCAGGCTGTGAAACTCTTCCTGCAGAATAAACCCTTCAGCAATTTTCCTGGCCATGGCCAAGGTTTCTGGCTGGGACCTAATCATCTGATTCTTCATTTCTCCTGGGAGCAGGGAGATTGTCAGGGCGTAAGCAGCGGTGGAGTCATCGATCTCCCTGACTTGCTGGTAGGATAAGTCAAACCTCCTTAGGTACTCCCTTACACTTTCACCCTTTTTTTGCTTTAGGGTCATAAGATCGAAGCGAGTGAGACGTCTCCTTTTGTTCCCTGCATATTGTTCGAGGAAAACCTCGGCCAACTCTACGAAGAACTTGATCGATCCTTGGCGAAGGTCCCTGAACCACCCTTGTGCGAGCCCTACTTGGGTGGTTGGGAAGATTTTGCACCAGATAGCGTCATCCACGTCGTACATGCCCATGTGGCTCTCGAATGCCGCCAGGTGGTCCTCTGGATCTGTTGTCCCGTCAAACTTAATGGTGGGCATTTTAATTTTCGGGATGGGGTATTCTTGTACCTCAGGATGAAGTGGGGTTTTTGTGGGCCTGCCTACCATTCGTGACCTGCTTTCCCCGGACTGGTTACCGTGAATATCCTATTGTCTATGGATCGGTTTCCTCGTACTGGGGGAGCGGTGCCTTGGCGGCGGCCTGCTTGCTGCTTCGTCTTCTGTCTCAGGGGAGATTTATCTGGGTCTCTTTCTCTGAGAGTGGCAGAGGTTGTCGTCCTGGTGGTATCTGGATTCAAGCGGTTGCCCCCGGTTGAGCCTAGACTGCAGGCTTTGGGACAAACCCGGGGCTGGTTGTTCCTTGGTCGTCGGCGTTAACCTGGAGAAGACCCCGCCCTGCTTTTCTCCCAGGCGCTTAGATATGGGCTCCTTGTGCCTCATCCGCTCCTGCAATCCCCGGGATAAACATCTCTGTTCTCCAGACGCGGATTCTGTTGTGTGAATGGAGAATGCCTGCTGGACAGGTGGCTCTGGGCTGCCTGTTGTGATACGCCTTTGCACCTGCGCGTATACTTGTGCCGTCCTTCTTGCTTTCCTCTGAGCGTTTCTGGCGGCGGTTCGCTTCGTGCCCCCAGCTTCATCCCTGCTTATTGAGGGTGGCTGCCTGGGGGCCGTTGCGACTCTGCCTACCAGGTCCTCAGAAGTGAACTCCTGGTTTAGCATTGCAGAGAAGAAGGCGGCTGTCTGTGCCATCTGAGCTGGGGTCAGGTTCAGAGTGTGCCCTGGGTGTGCCCCCAACTCCGGTGCTACAGCGGCGTTTGGCACGCCTAGGAGACTGGTTCCTCCCACCCCCAGGATCGTGGCGGGAGGAACCCTCTCTGGCTGTGGCATGCCGTACAGGGGGGTCACCGGTGGGACCGTCGGTCCCGCCCCTGCACTGGCGTCAACGATTTCCGGCATGATTGCTTTGATTGGTTTAGTTTTTGTAATTAGGAATGGTTGATTTTTTGTGGGTAATCCGTGGATACAACCAGATCTTCCCCACAGACGGCGCCAAATTGTTCCGGTCACGGAAACAATTGACCCAGCTCTGGGTCCGGGTCGTGTAATCGGGATGTTAGTGATCAATTGACCGCTCGACTTCCTTTAATCTCTCCTTTATCTCCCTCCTTTGATCGGACCTTCCCGGCAGAGTTGGCCTGCTCCCTGCACAATGAACGCACAGGGCCCCGGAGGTTGTCCGAGGGAACCCTCTCCGATGCCTAAGTTAGTCCGTGAAATGCCTTGATGAACCTAGCTCGTGAGGAACTAGGTGGCGTTTTAGGAGTGAGAGTCTAGAGAGAGAAAATCCAACCCCTTTCTTGTGGGAAAGGTTAGAGTATTTATACCTTCCCACAAGAGAGGGAAGTAGGAGGGGAATGGATGGGTAAGGAGATGACAAGTGGCGTCTTCTCATCCACCCATTCCTAATTACCTTAGGCGAAATGACGGGAGGGCCCCTTGGGGGTCTTGGCCCTATCAACAGGGACATCCCCAGGGCAGGCGGATTTTGAACCGTGGGCGCTGAGCTTTAGCAGGCTGCGTTGGCCTGCTGGCCCGGCGGTCGACTGTTTTCCTTAGCGCTTATGCTCTTTTATTTTGGCTGCTTGCCAGGGACTGGCTTTTGAGCTTTATAGGCGTTCCTCTGGGGGCCTGCCTGACAGGCTATCAATGACAGGCTGCCGACCCCAATCAGTATCAAATAACAATGTATTCGATTCTTGTTCTTTGCAGAAATTAGTAAAAGAAGGGCATTTGATTGTAGTAGATATGTTTTAAAAGCGCCTGGTGAAGGCGCGAATCAACCTACAGTTTCAAAAGATAATGGAATTTTGGTTGTTGCTCCAAATTTTGTTATTGACTAATCATCTGGTGAGAGTTGGATCCGACATTTTAGTAGCAGCCATTGGCAAAGGCTAGTAACTGCACGAGATGAAGGTAGTATACAAATTTTTATCTTATTAGTTGTAGAATTTCAGTTGTCCTTTGTACTTATGTTAAGCATTGTGTGCAGGGGTTGTAGAGTTGCCTAAACTGGCATTGAAAGGGAATTAAAAACAAAAAAATTATTACACGATGTATGAAGGAAAATGTGACCACGTTTAAACGAAGCGTCAAAAAAGCTGGGATGATGATGCTTGATTAATACGAAGGCAATTAATAAAGTTTAGTACGGAGTATTACTTGTTAATTTTAATAGCTTTAGTTATTCTCTGGGAATATTTATTTTTGGTTGGCTGTAATAACTAGCTAATTGTAAGTGGTAGTATTATTTTGGATAATGTATTTTTTTGGTGGTTACTAAAATTATACAAATATTAATTTCATGTGAAATTATTGGGTCTTTTTATTTTTTTAATTTTTTAACAATGAAATGGCTTCGGTTTTTTATTATGAACCGAAGCCTTTAATGTATTTTTACCTTTGGTTATAGTAATCAACCGAAACTTTTTATCAACCTTTGGCTTCAATTCCTACAAATAAATGAAGCAAACGGACTTTTTGCTACGGTTCATCTCAAATAATCGAAGCCTTTTATCAATCTTTGGTTACGGTTCCTACAAACAACTTAAGCCAAAACTATTTTTGGCTTTGGTTCATCTTAATGACCGAAGCCTTTCATCAGCTTCTTGCTTCGGTTCATAACCGAAGCCACAGCTCATAGACTTAATGCTACGCCTTGATTTACTACGCCCATTTTGAAACACCCCACATTGATTGAAGATGTCCTATTTATGAGCTTTGCTTAAAGGGATTTGAAGTACTACTCATATCAACAAAGTGCACTTTCTTTTCTGGTTTGCCCATGATAAGAACTCTGCAGTTAAGCGTGCTTGACTGGGAGCAATCTTAGGATGGGTGACCTCCTGGGAAGGTTTCCAGGATGCACTTGAGTGAGGACAAAATGCGCTGGAAAGGACTCGTGTTGGTCTGTGGGATCAGTACAAAGCCTGGTGGGCTACCGCAGTTAACATTTCCGGTCCTAGGATTGGGCCGGGGTGTTACAAATGGTATCAGAGCAACCCTGCGACCGTGCATTTGGCACCTAGCGGGGGTGGATTCTGGGTCAGCGGTTATGCTGCCAGGCGCAACGAGGACGTTGCGTTCTTCAAGTGGGAGTGATTGAAACACCCCACATTGATTGAAGATGTCATATTTATGAGCTTTGCTTAAAGGGATTTGAAGTACTACTCATATCAACAAAGTGCACTTTCTTTTCTGGTTTGCCCATGATAAGAACTCTGCAGTTAAGCGTGCTTGACTGGGAGCAATCTTAGGATGGGTGACCTCCTGGGAAGGTTTCCAGGATGCACATGAGTGAGGACAAAATGCGCTGGAAAGGACTCGTGTTGGTCTGTGGGATCAGTACAAAGCCTGGTGGGCTACCGCAGTTAACATTTCCGGTCCTAGGATTGGGCCGGGGTGTTACACATTTAACCGTAGCCATATGTCCTTTTTAACCGAAGCCACAAGTGCTTTTCGTACTAGTGTGTCCCTTTCCCCGGAGCCACAATAGCATCGCAATTAGTTTTAAACCAACCCACGTCTAGTCGGACCCACCCGCCTGCCACCTCTGTCCTTGGCTGCTGCTGCACGTCTGGATTACCATTCGTCCCCTGGCCCCCCACTTGCCAGCATCTCCCTCTGACAATCCAGCACCCTCTCTGCTGCCACGCTGCAACACACCAATTTATCATTGAAAACCCAGTTATTGCGGGACTCCCACATAGCCCCGCAACCCAACATCACCATCTCCGCCTCGGTTTGTATCATCTCCCGCCAGCAATCCTCGACCCATTCCCTTACAGAGCCATGAATGTTTGTAACCTTAACATCTAGTCCTAAGGCATCCCACACCCCTCCGACCCACTTATAGTCCTTAACTAAGTGTAGACATGGCTCGATGTCACACTTGCAAACAGGGAATCTCGACTCCCTAGCTCGTATACGTCGCGTAATATTTCCATTTGTGGGGAGCGCATCGTTACATAGATGCCAGAAACAAAACTTGAACCCTCAGGAGAATATTAGCTTTCCATATCTTCCTCCATAGCCATTTTTCTTGTCTATTGTCAGCTGAACCTGTCTCCTCGCCTTTTTCCCCATCATCTCCCTATAAATAACATCCTGACCGAGTAAATATCATCCTTCTCCAACACCCAGCTCCAGTCATCTTCTTTCCCACCACTCGGAACTCGCATATTCAGAATATACTCCTGATCTATAGCCAAAACAACTAGCGTATCTTATATGTGTTCCATTCTATCCCATTTACCGAGAACAACTCCGCGACAAAAAGATCTTTCTCAGCCTCCGCAAAGACTATAACCGGACGACCCCCAGCAGGCCCACTAATCCAAGGATCAACCCAGACACGTGTTCCCAGTCCGTTACATAGTCGTTTACAAGCTTGTACCAACACCATATCACGCGCCTCCATTATTCCTCTCCAAAAACAACTTGGGTTTGTACCCATATGTGCATTTTCCAGGGAGCAGTCCGCAAAGTATCAGGCTTTCATGACATGCACCATCAAACTCTGCCGATCCATTAATAATCGCCATACTTGTTTCCCTAGTAACGCAAGGTTAAAAGCATGATAATCCCGAAACTCGAGTCCCCCAAGGTCTTTTGGCAAGCAATTTTTTTCCCAAGAGATCCACAGAATTTTCCTCCTACCCCCCTCCGAGCCCCACCAAAATTACGAGATCAACGATCGCAAACCATCAAAGAAATTACGCGATAATCGAAAAACACTCATTGCATAGGTAGAGATTTGTTGGGCTATGACCTTTATCAAAACTTCTCTTCCTGCCTTCGACAACAACATTCCTTTCCAACCCTTGAGTTTTTTGCTTAGTTTATCTCGAATTAAAGTAGATAATGCTTCCTTCGATTGACCAAGAACTAGCGGTAGTCCTAAGTACTTCCCTGGCGAGTTGACCACCATCACGCCCAAACATTATCCTATATATCTCCCTTCTCATCACTTCCCGTGTACTGCTGCTGAACAAGGCATTAGTCTTATCATAGTTAACCAATTGCCCAGAAGCCATTCATAATCCCGAAGCAATGCTTTCACTTTCCGTACCTCCTCCACTTTTGCCTTAACAAAGACAATGCTATCATCAGCAAAAAATAAGTGTGAGACCGTCGGAGCGGTCCGGGTCACCTGGATACCATGTATCGACCTAGTGTCAATAGCTCTGCACACCATACTTGACAAGACTTCAGCACTTAGAATAAGCAAATAGAGAGAAATTGGATCCCCCTGTCTCAACCCTCTCTTCGGTCAGAATTTAGATGATGGTTTCCCATTAAATAACACCGAAAAGGACACTCTAGTAACACAACACAACTGTAATACCCCGAGTTTAAAGAGTATATATATTGGATATGGTGCTCAGAGGAGCGTGTATTGGATATGGTTTAAGAGGCTCGGATGAGTGCTTAAAGGGATTGATAGTACTACTCATGTCAACAAAGTGCACTTTCTTTTCTGGTTGTCCATGCAAAAGAACTCTGCAGTTAAGCGTGCTTGGCTGAGAGTAGTCTAAGGATGGGTGACCTCCTGGGAAGGTTCCGGGATGCGTATGAGTGAGGTCAAAATGCGCTAGAAAAGATCCGTGTTGATTTGTGGGGCCAGTACACGACCTGTTGAGCACCATAAGTGATACCACAGTTTAAAGTGGTGGCTAGGGTGTTACAACAACACTCTATCAACCCATCACTAATCGAATCCCATCGTCAGTAGGACACTCTCTAGAAACACTCATTCAACCCGGTCAAAACCTTCGATATTCACCCATCTTATTCGCCCCTTTCTACTTCGGAATCAGTGCAATATGGGTTTTGTTGCATCCACTCGGGAAAGAAGCGCCACGGAGAATATTAAGAACCGTCTAGGTTACTCAAGTTCCCACAATATGTCAATACGTCTGAAAGAATAACTTATTCATCCCGTCTGGACCTGATGCCTTCACAGGTTGCATTTAGCCTAGCGCAAGAGCTACTTCTTCGTCTCGATACTCAGCTTGCAACACTAAATTCATTCTCTTTCTCACCCGTCCTTCTATCCCCGCCAAAATCCCTGCAAATCCTTGAGGATTAGTCGACCTGAACATGTCCAAGAAATATTCCTTCGTGTGTTCTGTCACCGCCTTTTGCCCATTCCAAACTCGTCCCTCCACGTCCACAAGTTGTTTGATAGTATTATGTTGTCTACGCTGTCCTGATTTCCGGTGAAAGTATTTTGTATTTCTATCACCGTCTCGAAACCAAATTGCCCTTGAGCGTTCCCTAAAAAAAATTCCTCTTGACGTGTCAGCCTAGCTATCTCCTTAATGAATATACGTCTCTCTTTTACATGGTGACTCTCTCGGCCACCACTTTCTAAGTGTTCTAGACGCCTTCATTTCCTCCTGATATCTTTGAGAATACCTCCTACACTCACCCCCCCCCCCCTCCATCTCACAAGCACTTTGCTATATCGCGATAGCGACTCATATATCTCACCGGCCCATACTCCCATGCATGTCTGATCACCTTGAAGTGTGTCAAATTTGTACCATTTTCCACCCATCTAAGCTCGTTTTCCTATCACTTTTGTGATATTTGTGTGCGATTATCGCCTTTTTTAGTCTTTCTCACTCTAGTGACATCTCTTTTGCGTTTTAAGTGTTTTTGGGTAGTTTTCCTATTATTTTGATAGGACTCCACTGTCCGAGAGCATGTTCGAGCTTACATGGGCACAAGGGAGTGGAATATCGTCCCAAAGCATGATTAAAGTCCAAACCCAAGAGGTGAAACTTTGAGCAAAAAGGAAAAAACTATAGTCCATTGGGCATCTTCACCGGAGAGGTCGAACTTCAAATGGATATATCTAGAGTTCTAGACCTCGGATCCAAGATATTCTAGTTGTAGGTGAAAGCTTCTCTTCTTATCTTTCCAACGACATATCACAAGCCTCAATCGGAGATGAAGCGATAGAGTTATGGTCCTTTGAAGTCATAGGGCAAAATTTCACCCGATGAGATCCGACCGGGCGAAATTTCACCCTACGAGATTTTTGAGTTTTTCGTTAGATTTTTCATCGGGCGAAACTTTTCCCGATGAGATTTTGACCGGGTGAATCTTCGCCCAATGGTGTTTCCTCCCCAGATTGCCATTTCGAGCAAAAAAGTTAATCGGGCAAAACTTTGCCCGATGAGATTTTGACAGGACGAAACTTCGCCCGACGGTATTTCGGCCACATTGGTTATATTGGGCAAAAGTCTCACTCAAAGTGCAAACATTGGATTCGGGCTTTGTTTTAGTGATTCACTAAGCTACTACTATATATATAGTTAACCTAATGTGATGCACAATACAATACATTAGACTACAACTAGTTTTACAACCCGTGAAAATCACGGGTATGTTTTATTGTTGGTTATATATATGATAAATCTTGATTTAGGAGGTTATAGGCAAGCCATATGCAATATAAGCAATACGAAAAACATTGATTTTATTTTAATTCAAAAAATAAATCACGCACGTCCGTTTCTTATTTAATTTGCTACATTGACAATAAAACTTAAGTAAGCATGGTTGTGACTATTCTCCACATCTGTCCATGTTTGCCCTCTTGGTTGTTAATTGTTGATCAATTGTTGCACTACCATCTTCACTATCCTTTTCAGAAGAGCTACATAGGAATGACCGTTTTGGTTGTTGTTGCTCATAGTGTAACGACTGCACATCATAAGCTTTATAGACTAAATCCTTTGCCTGAAAAAAAGTGAGTTTTATCTGGTATGGGTTAAAAAATTGTTCATTATACTATAGTAATGTAGGAATCACATTTACTCTATATCGATCGTATTATCGTGTCTAGATCATTACCTTCTTGATGCTCGAAATTTTAGACATAACGTTGCTGGATTTTGGCATGATGGCGTTACTTGGCTTAATCGCATTTTCAGTCTGTATTTTTGATTTTGATGCATTGGTCATAAAGTGAGATCTACAATGCCAAAAGAATATGTAAGTTTTCAGTAGTAGTAATGTCGGCTATATTGGAATAGAAAATTATGTGATGTAATTATTATAATACTACATTATTAAAATATATACCTTTCGCGGAACTCTTCAATTTCTGGAATCTTCCAATTAAAACTTATCTGAGTGACATATCTAATGGTATGAATTCTAACCTGACCTACATCACAAAAAAAATAGCAAACCATTATATGTGTGTGTATATATATACACATACAAAATAATTGCTTCAGTTTGTACACGCTTACCATTCCTTGTTGCACATCTTACATTTTGAAGCACAGCTATCATTGGTTCCAATTTTGTGTTCAAGTTGTCAAAAAATGAAAAGTCATCAATGTAGTCTCCCCATATGTCACACTTGATTACATTATTCCTGGCAAATTTTTAAGTTGTTATATTTTGTTTTGACTATATGTATGAATTAGATATATAAAAAAAACTAAGAATGCAGCTGCAATTATACAAACATACTGAATATCGGTTAGGTTGACGGTGATGAACTTCGTACCCTTAAACCTTGACATTTCACTCTTACTGGTAACCTCCCCAACAACATCTGTATTCGTTATTTGTCATAGTTAAGTTTCTTGAATAGTTTGTGGAGCACACACATATATATATACACACACATATACATACAATAGGTATACAATTGAACATGGAGTAGATAACAAAGTACCTATATAATGTCGGTCTGACACCTTTCTCTCCAATATGTCTTTGAAGATTTTGAAATGGTACGTGCTTATTGGATTTCCTCGACTACTTACCTTATATATGCCAGTTCTATATTTGATGAACAAACGGTAATCGTGATATATAGATACTTTAGAAACATCAGCACCAATGTTTTTAGAAATCAATACGCTTGAGAGGATGTACTCATGTCCCTCCATGATGCGATGACCATATTGCTTTATAAAAATTTTAGGTATGGTGACCAATATCCTACTCTTCAGTAAAATGTCAAACATTAAATACATTAATCATATTAACTTGTGAACATGCTTTAATCTTGATTTAAATTACTAAATATTACTTTGTACGTACCTGTTCATCCACCAATACCAACTGGATTGAATTAATACAACCTTTATGACTATAAAAATTTGGTTCCTCCCATTTGCGTGCTACCTTAGTGCGAATGTTGGCATATGGTAAATCAGGATCTCGGATAGAGATGTCTTTGATGTGAGTAATGGGGATATCGTACTCCATTTTGAACGGAAGTTCCAACCACAAAATGGAACAATATCTGGTGTATATGTAAAAAAAGGGTTAAGAATACATATTTTGATCGTTATTAATCTATATATAATGACCTTCGTGGGCAATACTCCAACAATAATCCAAATCTATATATTATAGAAAATACTATAATACTCATAATTTAAAATACTATTCCATATTCTTTCTTAAAATCCAATATATTATCATATACTGATATATTGTGTGATTGATATTATTATCCTAACGTTTTTAAGATTGTTACGTTTATTTGAAGATATTATTAAAAGATGTGATATGAGTTATTCAAAGCAAAAAGCAGAAGTGAAGGTTCTGTAATCCCCTAGAAATTCTAACGCGATACAGTGGCGGAAACACTGTAGAGTCGGGATTAAAACACGCTGTAACTATGTCTTAGAAAATTTAAAATGGTAAAGTCAAACAATAGGCCTTAAATAAATTGGCCAAAATTTAAAACAATCCACAAAAGGGGTTTGAACAATCCATAAGACATAATTATTAAAATAAATAAGCAGGATCCACACTGCTCGCTAGCCCACACCCGGAACATGTATACCTGCCATGTTAAAACATAACAGCCACAATCAGTGGGGAGCAATGTCAACGTTCTCCCAGCCGTATGACAGGATTTTAAAAACTGTTATTACTACTATAGAAAAATAGTAAAAATGAAAACAGTAAAACATTATAATGAAAATAAGATTTCAGTGAAAAACTTCACGTATCGAAATAATATAATAAAAATGAGTTTTCCGAAGAAAACATAAAACATTTGCCAACCTGCACCCAAATTATATCGATAATAATAAAAAAATTCAAAATGGCGTTATGGATAAGATTAGTGATGAAGGCTAGACTTTCACTAGGAGAATACTAAAAACTAGCTTCGAGAACTTAGTTCAAACAAATCAAACGTGGATCTCTAACTAGGCTACTCAACCATAATAAGACGGCGACTTATAAATGCGTGGCCCTAGTTTAAGATAATATGCACACCCCTCCCGAGCACCATATATACTCAGTTCAACCCGACGGCGTCTTACACTGCGAGGCACGAGTTTAAGGTCAAAATGTACACACACTCCCGAACACCATATATGCTCGGTTCAACAACCAGTGTGCCCCATAAAGACACACCAGCCTTATAGTTGATGGCAAAAACGTAAACCCCATAATATATTACTCTAACCTCACACTTGTCCTTATTCCATAACTCCAAAACAAAGCCATTATCAATATATTTAAGAGATATAATCATTATAATAATAAGATAACAAAAGGGAAAAAAGGAGCGCCTTCTGAAAGAGGAAACTTTCTATTTCAGGAAACTTCTATATTTAGAAACTTCTATATTTAGAAACTTTACAAAAATAGTATTATATCAAATTATCAAAAATATTAATTTATACTAATAAAACATTTTTAGTAAACGATATAGATTTACAAAACTAGTACTTTCGGCCTTAACGATATTAATTCTTAAAATGAGAACATTTGAGTTAATGAAATTATTGAAATGTCATACAAGTGTTTATAAAATGATTTAGAAATGTCTTAAACATTTTAAATACTACTAATTAGGGTGTTTCCAAAATTTACAAAACTAAAATTCCCAAATTATTATTAGTTTCGACAATACGATTATAAATAGGATTTTACGGCAAATGTCAAATTAAATCTTTTAACATCTTTTATTTAATTAAACCATTGGATACATTAAGAGAATGTTAAGGGATGATTTAACTCACAAAGTTTCAGATTTAAATGCTTCCAAAATGGCTGGAAAAATAATTCTTTTAGGTAAGACGAAGCATTTTAACAATAAATCACAAGTTGTCCAAAATCAATACTTATTAGTTAAAGACTTTAATAAATAGTA
The DNA here is from genome assembly GCA_958450325.1 of Agrostemma githago. Taxonomy (NCBI): domain Eukaryota; kingdom Viridiplantae; phylum Streptophyta; class Magnoliopsida; order Caryophyllales; family Caryophyllaceae; genus Agrostemma; species Agrostemma githago. The sequence goes on along the minus strand of OY288244.1, from coordinate 33,162,209 downwards.
CAAAAATTACATAAAATAGTTAAAATATATTTATGGACATTCTGTCCAGAAAAGAAAATTTCCAGAATCTTAAAACTCGATTTTTAATGGGTTTTCTCGTTAATCGTTTAACATCGACAACAACGATTAATAAAAATAGTAATTACAAAACGATTTAAGTATTAATAACCAAAAATTATTATTAAACTTAAAAATCATGATTTTCCAGAATCTACCATTTTTCCATATTTCCAAAAATTCCAGATTTAATAAATCCCGTCAAAACCGTCTTTAAAACCCGTTTTCACAATTAACGATTCCATTAACAAAACTTATCGTTCCAAACATTTTATTAAAGCACTAAAAATCATAAAATTACATTTTATTATGAAATCATCAGAATCATAATTTTTTCCAGATTTAAACCAAAGACCAGAAATCTAGAATTTAAACGACAAACACGGTTTTAACGATAAACGATGATTTAAAGTGATTAATTAATTTATCCACTTAACAATTCCGAAAAATTAAAAAAAAAATTCAGAAAATTTTATTTTATCAGAAAGTTTCACCACGTCAAAAATCAGATTAAAATAAAATGTTTAAGTACTAGAACTAAAAATCGGCTTTTAATCGTTTTTGTCCGATAACGGTAATAATTCAATAATCGACATCAAAAATATCAAAAAAATACTAAATTATTAAAAATCATCAAAAATCTCATTTTTACAGAATAAAATCATATATTACAAGTTTAGGCCGAATATTACGATTTTACAAATTAATATGACTATTTAATCGTTAATCTCGTAAAAGCAATAAAAATACCGAAACATACAAATTTTCAACTTTTAAAAATTTTCCAGATTATATGACATATATATATCATCAAAAACAAAAATATGAAAATATACATCCAATTACACAAATAAAATCATGCAATACCGAGTAACATCGACGTTACCTCTAATCCAATTCCGAATCTACGATATATTCGTTTTCTGCGGGATCGCTTCGGAAGCCTAAAAAAACATGAATTTCATGGTATGAAAATACCATAAGATCGCTGAAAAATCAAGGTGAAAACGATTGGAAATGAAATCGATTAATACCTTAACGAAGGAGACAGAAAGACGATTAATTTGGAGATGATAATGAGACGATCAAGACTCGATTTTGAGACAAATATTGGCTGGAATTACTGCTGAAAACCATGTCCAAAGGAGAGGAAATGAAGAGTATTTGCCTTGAATAAATTGGTGAATGAATGAATAAAAGAGTATGAAAGCTTTATGCATAAATGAGACTTTAAAATTGATGAAAACAAGGTCACACTAACTTGATAAAAACCAGCCAAATGAAGTGTGTATGGAGTATGAAAAGTTTATTCTTAATGCACCCAAAATAAATGAGAAGAAAGAAAATATCTAAAAGCTTAATCCATGTTATAAAATAAAATGTAGTAAAAATGTAATGTAGTGTGTGACATGGGAGTCATGGTCCATACAAGGAAAATATGAGTCCAAATTAGTTGTAGATTGAAAAAAAATGAAGATCGTAAAATTATTAAAAGCATTTCAAAGCAATTCGAGTAAACCTCACGTTGAAAAATAATTATTTACGAAACTTCGTAATAAAATCGTTAAAGGCTAAATTTTCGTAAATAAAAATATATTTTAGTTGAAAATATTATATAAATGTGTTTAGACATTTTTAAGAAGAGGAAAATCTTAAGTCCAAGCTTAAAAATGTCAAATCGAAGAAAAATAGAATTCCTCGCGGAAAATAAATTAGTTTACGAAGAAATTCAAATAAATAGATTTGAAAGAATTAAATTTTTAAAAATTAAAAATTAAAATCATTAAAAATAAAAGAAAATAAAAATAGAGCTTAGTAAAATGATGAAATATGAGGCCGAAAAGCGATAGAGCGAGTTAGGACGGAATCCTAGCGGAAAGAATAAAAATGCTTAGAAAAATAGCGGGTGTTACAGGTTCGACTTGAACGGGGAGAATATGAGTTTTGAGTCTCTAATCTGTAAGATATTAGGAATATTTGATAGCTATATGGTAGCTTAAAAGATATTATGTATTTGGAAAATAAGATATTGAATCATGATGATCCTCCAATTTTACCGAAAGAATGTTGTGTCTATCATAAAATATTTTCATATAGTAACGTATAAGTTTTGAAATGTATAAGATCTTTCGATATAAGTTGAAATATCGTCCACTATAGCAATATATCGAAAGATCGAACTCTTAACTATTTCTTTCCTATTAACAATTAACAATTATAGAAAATAATATAATACTCATAATCTAATATACTATTCCATATTCTTTCTTAAAATCCAATATATTATCATATACTGATATATTGTGTGATCGATATTATTATCCTAACGTTTTTAAGATTATTACGTTTATTTGAAGATATTATTAAAAGATCTGATATGAGTTATTTGAAGCAAAAGGCAGAGGTGAAAGTTCGACTTGAACGGGGAGAATATGAGTTATGAGTCTCTAATCTGTAAGATATTAGGAATATTTGATAGCTATATGGTAGCTTAAAAGATATTATGTATTTGGAAAATAAGATATTGGATCATGATGATCCTCCAATTTTACCGAAAGAATGTTGTGTCTATCATAAAATATTTTCATATAGTAACGTATAAGCTTTGAAATGTATAAGATCTTTCGATTTAAGTTGATATATCGTCCACTATAGCAACATATCGAAAGATCGAACTCTTAACTTTTTTTTTCCTATTAACAATTAACAATTATAGAAAATACTATAATACTCATAATCTAATATACTATTCCATATTCTTTTTTAAAATCCAATATATTATCATATACTGATATATTGTGTGATCTGATATTATTATCCTAATATTTTTAAGATTATTACGTTTATTTGAAGATATTATTAAAAGTTGTGATATGAGTTATTCGAAGCAAAAAGCAGAAGTGAAGGTTCGACTTGAACGGGGAGAATATGAGTTATGAGTCTCTAATCTGTAAGATATTAGTAATATTTAATAGCTATATGGTAGCTTAAAAGATATTATGTATTTGGAAAATAAGATATTGGATCATGATGTTCCTCCAATTTTACCGAAAGAATGTTTTGTCTATCATAAAATATTTTCATATAGTAACATATAAGCTTTGAAATGTATAAGATATTTTGATATAAGTTGATATATCGTCCACTATAGCAACATATCAAAAGATCGAACTCTTAACTATCTTATTCCTATTAACAATTAACAATGATTGTATATTTTATATTTTAATAGAAATTTTGGTTAAGAAGTTAACCAAGAATTTTATTTGGATTCGGGATTTGAACTATTTTCGATAAAACCCATAAGTAAAGTGTATTTACAAATAATAACCACGTTGTGATTGATGGATCATTTTACTTGACCAATTCAAATCGGTAAGCGATAAATAATACGTTAATTTTATATAATTTTAAATTAAAATGAGAACATTTTTGTTGCTCCAACTTACAAATTATTGAAAATCTCACTATAGACCACATTCGTAGTACGATTTGAAAAAGCTTGATCTTTGTCCCTAATCAGGATTTTCAGCCCTTTTTTACTTGTGACTCGGGAGATAGCTACGTAAAGTTGACCATGACTGAATACAGGTCTCGGTAGATACAAACCGACTTGTGATAAAGATTGTCCTTGACTCTTGTTAATAGTCATTGCAAAGCACACTGCTAGGGGAAATTGCCTTCGTTCGAACCGGACTAGAAACTTGTCGGCATCATACAGTGACATTGTTACTCGAGGGATCAAGACCCGGTCTCCTTGATTTTTCCCTGTTAATACAGTAGCTCTAATAACACGATCACCTAAATTTGTGACTAACAGTCTAGTACCATTACATAATCCATTTGTTTGATCTAGGTTTCGAAGGAGCATGACCGTTGCACCTATCTTCAGTCGTAGACTGTGAACTGGGAGACCAGAATACCGAATAGTGTTTAGGTATTCGGTAGAATAGAGATCTTTAACATCTGGGGTCTCGTCTCTACTAATCTCATCTGAACTAAGGTATACCCTCTCTTGTGCAGGAATAAGGGACAACACATACTCGTTCACCGACTCTACAATCTCGTGGGTGGGTGCGAGAATTGCCCTATCTTGTAAGTATTTTGCGTTGCCCAAATGTGTATGCAAAGATGGATATGTGCTCTGCACAATTGTTGCGATTGGGTCATCTCCTTCCTTTATAAGGATGTCGTCACACATCTCTATTTCGGCTTCACCATGGTTTGGTCCCCCGGCTAATCCATCGCCTACGTTTAGTATCCACTTTGAAAAAGCTTTTATCTCATCGATGTCGGAAGAACCAACTTGAAGTCGCATGTTTTTTGTAAGCTCAAGAACCTAATTTAAAAAATATAGCAAACATGATTGAATTTCTCCTCTTGAATAATATCGTAAATAAAATGATAAAATCAAATAAATATTTACCTTGCAATCATGCCATAAGGGAGAGGAGCTAATTGACGCGGCCACAATGTCTTGCATACTTCCTTTCGACACAACCGGCAAAATCTGACGAAAATCACCACCAAAAACAACTACCATCCCTCCGAAAGGTTTATTTGGGTCTCCATGATCACTGTTTTGCATAATATCACGCAAACTTCTATCTAGAGCCTCAAAACAATGTCTGTTTGTCATTGGGGCTTCGTCCCATATTATCAACTTCGTCCTCAGTAAGAGCTCTGCCAAATCAGTACCCCGTTTAATTCTATAAAATGTTGAATTTTCTGTTATATTAATCGGTATTACCGAATCGTGAGTGAGTTGTCCTCCCCCCTGGCAATAATATTGCGGCAATGCCACTTGATGCTACTGGCAGTACAATTTCTCTTCTGCTTCTAATTGCTGCGCATAGTGTTTTCTAAATGAAGGTCTTACCTGTATCGCCGTAACCGTACAGGAAGAAAGTTCCGCCTCGACGATTACAGACAGCGTCCATTATTTGTTCATACCGATCTCTGTTCTTCGGTTAATGATGCAGTGAGTCTTTCATGCTCTTCAAGGAATGCATCTCTATCGTATGATAGTTCGTCTGATATAAGCTTATTTGCATGTAAAGTAGTCACTTCATTATCAGGGTATGGCATATTCTCGAACTTGCGCAAAGTGCTACCATTACTCTGTAACGATGCTTCAATGTCAGATAAAGCATAATTTTTCAACTCTTCATCACTTAGTTGCAAGTCTGTGAGATTAATAAAGGACGTGTAAGGATTTCAATGTTTACTTGTACTTGTTATATTTAGTAAATTAATTAATACATTGTAGAAATATTTAAAAAAAAAAAAAACTAAATACCTCGATTTTGTAATATAATTCGTTGTCTATAGAGAACATCTTCATAGAGTAGATGCCAAGTCTTATCCCAAACATATTCGGGTTTTGATAAGCTGTTGGACAATAGTAGAGTAACAAAAAGCCTCCTAAGAAAAAACCCGGAACCCCAGTCCCTTACTTCAACTATTGCATCAATGTATTCTTTATCATCACCTAGTAGACCGAGAGCATAGCAAGCTTCATTGAAAGTTGGATACAGAACGCCATTTATAGTCCGTAAGTCTTCATATGGTTGTGGCCCCCTTACAAAATTCAAAAGTGTTCTCATATAATATAGCTCGCCACATGAAGAGGAAATGTGATGTATCCTGCCAATCGAGAACCCAGATTTTCGAGGAGTCCACCTCTTTAAATTATTATTCCACACAAATTTTGTTGGAAACTCACTATACAACAGCTCTCGAGCCTCGGGTAAGTTTTTATTGCACTCCATCCAAGATAGGAACTTGCTTTTTTTCCCTGAATGTTTATCGACGACGTTGTCAATTGGCTCATGGTCATTGAAGATAACAGACTGCTCACCCGGCAAATGGAATGTCAATCTTTCTACGGGTGGAGTTCTGTAGTGAATTTCGAACCGAAATATCCTCCATACGGACTCACACGCTGAAACATAACGACAATCCAAATGTTTTTGTATCTCGCCGATTACCTCTGGATTCCCTTCACTTTGATGCATATGAGATGCATGGACTGTAACACGATCATACCCTTTGTTGATGTACTTGAATAGGTACTTGATGGAATTCGATTGGTTGCACCATTCAACATTTATATTGGCACGATATTTTAAAAGAAGAGTTAGATTGTAAGGGACGACATACCTATTGTCAATGGACACTCCATTTTTAATGACAGAGATTCCTGTATCCCTCCTTTTATATATTGGATAACCATCCGCATCAAACGTAGTCCTTTCACATAATGACTTTGGGAAGTTTTTGGAGCACATGTTTTTTGTCATGCATGGCGACTTCGGGTTGGATAACCCACATGGACCATGGATCATTAATTCGGATACAACCTCATAGAGAACATGATCCTTTTTTGGATCAGGCAACTCAGCACATATTATTTTGTCAACCTCTTCAACTTGGTGGAACTTATCATCTCGGTGTAAAAATAATAAAATATGAGCATGCGGTAGACCCCTTTTTTGAAACTCAATAGTGTAGACAGCTGCATATTTATCAATTTCTTTATTAGATATAGTAGTAATAATAAACAATTGAGTCGAATCAGAATATGGGTTTGGTTAATATTAGAATACGTATTAGAAATTTTGGAATATTTAATTAAATTTTGAAAATTTGATGCAATTTGATACGTATTAGAAATTGCTTATTGAATGCATATTATTAAATTGATATATGGTATGCTTATATTACATGCATCAAATAAAAACCCATATCACATTGAAAATTGCTAATTAAATTGATACATGCAACAAATTGCTTTTTTTATTGAAAACGTATTAGAAATTTTGGAAATTTTGGAATAGTGAAAATAAAGTTCAATTTATTTAGATAGTATTACTATGATAATATTCAATTACAATGTATATATTCCAAAAATTATTAAAATCAATTATTAAAATTGTTTGAACAATTGGTTTATTCCTATATGATTAGTATTATTTTGAATATTTTGGTTTTTTTTTTTAAAAAGGCTCAAGATCCTAAACAAACGGGTCAGACAATAAACCAATTATTAGGTGAGCAGTTCAGTTAATTAATCAGAAGTAAGAATAATATTGACATGACCTGCTCTTATGCGTCCAAATATGTGACGTTCTTTCAAGTCTCTCATAAGCTCCTCCAATTTTATCTTAAAAACTCGACATAAAATATCTGGTCTGTCCTCCGGTCTAATTCCTCTCTTTTTGACAAACCTTGTAATTTCGGGCCACTTTAGGTTGCACGTAAAAGTAATGAAAAGATCTGGATATCCACACCACTTGCAAATACTCATTGTATCTTGGTATCTTTCTCTCATGTACGATTTTCCGCCCACGTGTGACGATGGTAGGATATAATGTGCCCCTGCAGAAGATGGATCTGTATCGCCTCTTGCAGCAGCATTAGCAAGGTGGTTATAATTTTCAGATCGTAGTTTCGGTTGATTAAACCGAAGGTACAATAGTCGTTGTGCTTCTACCATAGTATAGTCGTCAACACAAAATTGTTGGAACAATCTACCAGCTTCCAATATTGTTGCCGGTTCCCTGTCCGCTAGTCTATCTTGTATACGAAATGCAAACCACTCCCGTAGTGTTAGCTCATTGTGAGGATTTTCAGAAGTACGTGGTTTAGTTATAGATGCTTCACTGTGAGGAATCCCAGTGCGAAAACCATCTTCACCATATGGGAAAAGTATAGGATACTGTAATGCAAGGTATGAAGTGTGCAACTCAGATATACGTTGCAATCTACCGCATTGGTGATCAATTATAATGTCTCTCTTATTAACCGTATTCTCAATATCACCAAGAATAATAGCCGCAACCTCAGAAGCTGTCGGAAGATTGTAGGTCCTGCCATCAGTATCTCTTGTGGAGATAAGTTGAATTTTTAAGTCTCCTCCGGCAGTGTTAGAGTTGATTCTATCTCTGGCCATTCTGAAAATGGATGCCAAAGGATTGTTGTCATCAATCATTGATTTCAACTCTATAATAAGGTCATCATTAAATCTTTTACCACCATCTGAACTGAAAAATAAAAACAAACAAATTATTAGGGACACTATACGCCAATTGAAATAGTAAATACGTATAATTCGATGAGAACTCACCTAACAACGTTCTTTCTGTGTTTGACCTCTTCCTCTGTATCATAAATATACAGTTGGCAAAATTTTGGGGGAGATCCACTTGTAGGTAACAGACTCCCAATCAAGTGTACGTTCTGACCACTTATTCTATAAGTATAAGGGCCTCGACCTTGGTTTACTGAATGATCAATTTTTCCACCCGATGAGGTCCATGAGAACATTAAATTGTAGCCTCTAATATTCTCTTTGAAGTGTTTGCTCTGCGGATGCGTATGGCTTAACAATTCCTGGAGCAATTGGGGAGGTCTTTTCAACAATGGTAATTTCACTTTACCGTCAAGACAACACATAGAGAACAACGGTTGTGCAAGAGTCCTTCTTCTGCGTATCCTCTCCGCGTAACACATCTGGGCGAAACATTTTTTGCATTCGAACTCTGGGTCTCCTATATCCCAATAACCATCCAATTCCGTATTTTACAGAGAGACCAATACTGAGTATGTTTTAACCATAAGTATTCTATATGTTTTAACTTTAGTATTCCAAGATTTGAGACAATATAAATATATAATCTGTTTATGTGTTGATGGGTTGCAGGTGGTTAAGGAAGATAGAGGCATTACCTTTGTCGCCTGTAATATCATCTATGTCATATTCTCCTTGTTCGTCAACACTGTATTGCTCCATATGTTCATTATTTCTGTCTTGCTCATCATTCGCTCCATGTTCATTATGTCTTTCCAATGGAGTCTCTAGATCAGCATTAGAATCTTGTTCAACAAGTTCTCCAATATTTCTGTTTGAACAATTTTCGAATATATTAGTCATATTCCGCCGTAAAGAATGAGTGACATCTGTGCTTTGTATTGATGCCCGCTTCAAACTCAATAGACGTCCTTGTGTTACAAAACTTGTAAAAGTAAGGAGTTGATTTTAATAGTAGGACAAAGTGTATCACATTGTAAATATGGACGATGACATTCTTTTATGAGCTTCTCACAATCAGGTTCCGTACATGATTGACTATAATCACAATCAAGATAATATTTGGTGTTATGATATATAATATTTATAGTTGTTGGAATAATAATAATAATAATAATAATAATAATAAAACAACAACAACAACAATAATAATATGGATTATGATGTAACATATTTTTATTTAGTTGAATTTTACCGAATGGAGTCACGGAACTTGGCGGAGTGGTTAGGGGTATGCCTTGGTGGAGTGGTAATATTCCCTCAGAGTTCTTATGATTCGCACCTGCATTATTGACACGCACTTTGTTTGTCAAAATAGCCTCCCAAAATGGATAATAAGTGAATGATAATACGTTATGTTTCTATTTATAAATTGGTAAAAATAAATACTTGTGGTTACGCAGCTCAAAGGTGTTGAAGGGGTACGAAGCTCGTAGAGATCGGATCGCGGGTTTCCAGATCTCTTTTCAGATAGGATAATTCTTCTCCTTTGTCTTGAATTTTTAGTACTCATTTGGTGTGTTATTTGACCAACATTCAACATTCCTATTTCATGGGGTAATATATATATATATATATAGTGATCCATATAATTTTTGTTTCCAAGATCAATCCATAATACAATAGTGGTTTTTGGTATAAGAAAACTAATAGTACCTGAAAAGTCCACGTATAAAGGATCCACAATCTCGCAAGTAGTCCGGTGAAAGGGGCATCTTGGTAGATAATAATTTTGGGGATGAGATGAATACATTCTACTCCCTGATCTCTTGTTATTGATTATTGTTTTCTTATTTTGTCTTGTCATAAATGAGCACAAATGACATGCTGAAACACCTAGGTAGGAGTTGTCATTTCTCTTTTGTTAATTTAATAGTAGAGTGTATAATTTAGAAGGAGCATTGGAGGAGAATAAGAAACATTTTTTACCGATAAACGGGTTTCTTTGAGGAGTAGTGGTAGTTCGCAGATGCATTTGAGATACACTATGAATATTAACGCGTGATGGAAACCTATTGTCTGCACCATCGGGTAAGTTTATATAAGCATACGACACTCAAAATGAGTTAACGGCCGGTTATTAGTCTGTTATTTTTTAATACAATCGAAACAACATACTCCATATTATATATTCTAGCATTTACCTCGTATTTGCGCGATCATGGATGCTTTTCCTTTATCTATACAATTGGACTGTGAGGTAATAGGGCTCGTGGTACGTCGATTCGGGTGTGTCAATAATATTGATGAGTCTGCTAATTGTATACTCATGCAACACATTTTGAAAATCATTATTCAATATTAAATTAACATATATAACAACAACCATCAATTTTTTTTGCTTATTAGTCCAGTGACATACCTGTGGCGGACATGTTCGTCAATACATTTTCTTTATTCGACTTAGTATGATGGAAAGATGTCAGGGATTGCTTTAATTGAACTTGTTTGTCACCTGTGAAATTTTAGCACAAAAAACTTAAACTCAAAAGTTTAAGGTAGAAATATGTTTTTGTCGCATATATTATGTCTATTTCTCGATACAAAAACAAATTCCAATAATATTGTGCATAACTTAAATAATGATATAGTTGAATTTGAAAAATAAAATAAAATTATACTCGTATTGTATATCACCTATTTCTTTGTTGTCCATGGTACGACGGATGTTTTGGCCATCATTGTAGGAGTTATTGCTGATGTCCGACAAAGGAGTAGTATTTGTGACCTTATTGTTTTTGCTTGTATCTAGACAAACGATAAAATGTTAGTGAAACAAAACATTACATATAAGTAAATAGTACTTGTGACTTCAATGTTTTATGATAAAGTTATACCTCAAATAATCCATTTTTACAAATTTTATAACTCAAATAATTTTCTTTAGAAATTTATACTTATTTATTCTAGATACTCCATTATCTATACCTTCAACCTATGTCCCTAAAAAAATTAACGGAATTAGATGGATTGACCCACTTACACTTGGCTAAGTAATAAAATCATATTAATCCAACAAAATTAATTGACTTAAAATATAGTAAAAAAAAATGAAACCCAGATTTTCCATAAAAATCAAACCATAAATCAATTTCATCCACTTTCCCCGAAACATGTTAATCACAAATCGATTTCACCCAAAACCTTTGTACTCATAGCTCGATTTCTGCATTGCATAAGTGTTGTTCATCCAAAAAAAATCTTCGATTACATAGCAAGTACGATTCGAGTCGCGATTAATTTTTGGTTCGTTCGCCATTATTGAACAGTAAACATGTATTGACTTCTGGATAACTTATTATTTTTGTTTGATTCATACTCAACCTTTGCGATAATCTAATGTCTTTATTTTGTTTGATGCGGACTAAGTTTTTGTGAGTAACTTAACTGCATCTTTGTTTACGGAATTGTTTTCTGAACTCTCTCTCAATAATTACTTTGCTTGATTCTAATTTCTATTTAAATGAAGGTGAATACGATGATGTGAGGTTGATGAAAATGAAGAGTGATTTTTTTTAAATAGCGAAGGAAGAGTGATTTAGTAGTGTTTGATAAAGAATAATAAACTGTATGAAGGGTATTATTGGAACGTAAACCTGAAAAATTGCAACATAAACATCAAAGAACACGGTTTCCATTAGCATAATAATGTAAAATAAGAGTAATATAGTTACCCGGTCTCTCATCAACATGTCTCTGTTTTCTCTTTCTTGAAAAATTGTTGGATGACGACGGTGTCATTTGTTCTAGTAATTGGTGAAGTTCTCGAAGAATTTGCGTAGCTGCTTGCTTGCTTAAGGTTTCTTACGTGTGCAAGAATTGTATGTGTAGTGCATTGTACAATGGTGGTGCGCAAATCTATATATAGAGGAGAATTGAGGATAGTGCAACAGTGATGATATACGTATATCATGGTAAATCTTGAGTATCGGGTAAGTTTCCTAATATTTGACTAACGTAATAAAGGTAATTTTTGTGGGTGGTAAGATTGTTTTGGCGCAAAGAGTTCAAAATTTATCTTTTGGTGTTGAGAACAGTTTGTGAAATGTATAATTTGAAAGTATATGTAAAACTCTAAAACAACTCAAATTCATTGTTCTTTTTTTTGGCGCAAATATTCAAATTTTGCAATTGTATTAAAAAGAAGTCATGATTTGAGATATTGACTCCGTTTAAAGGAGTGAAAAGAATATTTTGTAAGAATGTTAAGTAAGATATACAGTACGGAGTATATTAAATTTACGAAAATATTAACATTGTAGTTGCTATAATATAGATTAAGTATTTCAAAACCAAAAAATGGAAAAAAAATTCGTTTGAAAACTCTGCCCATAATAATAAAATAATTTTAATTCTCAGTTAGATAGAATCTCATTCATTCAGTCCCATCTCATTCTTCCGATATTTTGGCTATATATATGTATATGGTTCTTAGGGTAAATGTAAACTTCAAAAGTTATAATATATTTTTCCGATTTTTTGATTATTTATCTATATATGGTTTTTAGTGTAAATGTAAACTTAAACGTTGTACTCCGTAATATTTACTTTAGACGGCATAACCGTCAAGATTTGCATGCCTATATCATTTACACAATTATTTTTTTTGTGGCTGATTCCTGGTCTATAGATGATATGTCCGCATCTACATCATCTTATTCATCCGGAGATTCGAGCATCCTAGTAGCCGACCTCTTCAACGGGGGAGTATGCTCGTTGAGTTCAACGTTTTGGGGTCCAAAAGTGTCTCCAGTGTTCGACAATTGTTCCTGCATGTAGACATTAAATTGCTTAGTCCTTGAACTTTTTATGTAGAACTTTTTGGTATAAGCTACGTACACATACCTTCCCATTAATCCTTTCAACGTTGTTCTGGATTTTTGAGTTAGCATCCTACCATTTTGTCGAATAGATGAATTAGATTAATATCTTGGATTTAACAAATATACATTAATACTTTATCTACCTGGCAATCAACTTTGGTAATTGTATGGCTATCAGGAATCATCGAGACGTCCTACGATTACCAATAACTCGCCGTTAATACATGTAAACAATTGTATGTAATAATTTTTTCTAATTATAACCACGGTTAGAAATATAGATTATGAAAGTAATGAAGTTGTCAGTAAATTAGAATTGGTTCTACTACATTAGAATAACCTACAAATAAATTACAAAGTAGAATATATAAAACAATGCGCATTACCTGAAGTGTTTGATACTTCTCCTCCCATTTACTGATGAGGTCGTTATCGTCAGTCATGTTAACCACTGTATAACATTTCGATTTCTGATCAATATTGAAATCTTGTTTCACTTTGACCTTAAAGACATTTTTTTCCCACAAAAGCAGCTAATTCTTCGGGAATCATCATCTTACCATTGTGATTGTATATGTAAAGCAAATATAGAGTTATTTTTTTCGTTACCCATAAGTAACAACCAAATATCGTAGAAGTGAATAAGTACTTGACGGCTGATTATTGTTCCAGAGTGAGCGAGTATATATATATATACACACACACACACAAAAAAAATAGGAAATTGTAATTTTTAGGATCTGTGCATCCAGTAGCTGCTCTGCTGAGGCCTTCAACATGGATAAAATATGGTTCTCAAAGAGGGTGAATTGAGCCTCATCATGACATGATCCCATTACTTGGTAGCGAACTTGGAACCTATGCACAACGCACATATATTAGAAGGTCATATACGTAAAATATTCATCATGTACAATATGGCATAGTTAATGAATTGAAAATTACCAAGGGACCTTAGTTTTCATTCCGTGTGTAAAACCCGTGCAGTTTTCTTTCTTGCAATGCCAACGATTAGTGTCACGAAGTTCAACCTTTGTCCGACATAATTTGCAGGAATCGTAGTACCATGCAACATTTGTATCTAGATCAACGATGGTTGCAAGTGTCACATATTCACCGGCCTAAACAAATTTAGTTAATAAGATTGTAGAAATAATAATAATAATAATAGTAATAATAATAGTAATAATAGTAATAATAGTAATAATAATAATAATAATAATAATAATAATAATAATAATAATAATAATAATAATAATAATAATAATAATAGTAATAATAGTAATAATAGTAATAATAGTAATAATAGTAATAATAATAATACTAATAATACTAATAATAGTAATAGTAATAATAGTAATAATAATAATAGTAATAGTAATAATAATAATAATAATAATAATAATAATAATAATAATAATAATAATAGTAATAATAATAATAATAATAATAATAATAATAATAGTAATAATAGTAATAATAGTAATAATAGTAATAATAGTAATAGTAATAATAGTAATAGTAATAATAGTAATAGTAATAATAGTAATAATAATAGTAATAGTACTAATAGTACTAATAATAGTAATAATAATAATAGTAATAATAATAATAGTAATAATAATAATAGTAATAATAATAATAGTAATAATAATAATAATAATAATAATAATAATAATAATAATAATAATAATAATAATAATAATAATAATAATAATAATAATAATAATAATAATAATAATAATAATAATAATAATAATAATAATAATAATACTAATAATACTAATAATACTAATAATACTAATAATAATACTAATAATAATACTAATAATAATACTAATACTAATAATAATACTAATAATAATAATAATAATAATAATAATAATAATAATAATAATAATAATAATAATAATAATAATAATAATAATAATAATAATAATAATAATAATAATAATAATAATAATAATAATAATAATAATAATAATAATAATAATAATAATAATAATAATAATAATAATAATAATAATAATAATAATAATAATAATAATAATAATAATAATAATAATAATAATAATAATAATAATAATAATAATAATAATAATAATAATAATAATAATAATAATAATAATAATAATAATAATAATAATAATAATAATAATAATAATAATAATAATAATAATAATAATAATAATAATAATAATAATAATAATAATAATAATAATAATAATAATAATAATAATAATAATAATAATAATAATAATAATAATAATAATAATAATAATAATAATAATAATAATAATAATAATAATAATAATAATAATAATAATAATAATAATAATAATAATAATAATAATAATAATAATAATAATAATAATAATAATAATAATAATAATAATAATAATAATAATAATAATAATAATAATAATAATAATAATAATAATAATAATAATAATAATAATAATAATAATAATAATAATAATAATAATAATAATAATAATAATAATAATAATAATAATAATAATAATAATAATAATAATAATAATAATAATAATAATAATAATAATAATAATAATAATAATAATAATAATAATAATAATAATAATAATAATAATAATAATAATAATAATAATAATAATAATAATAATAATAATAATAATAATAATAATAATAATAATAATAATAATAATAATAATAATAATAATAATAATAATAATAATAATAATAATAATAATAATAATAATAATAATAATAATAATAATAATAATAATAATAATAATAATAATAATAATAATAATAATAATAATAATAATAATAATAATAATAATAATAATAATAATAATAATAATAATAATAATAATAATAATAATAATAATAATAATAATAATAATAATAATAATAATAATAATAATAATAATAATAATAATAATAATAATAATAATAATAATAATAATAATAATAATAATAATAATAATAATAATAATAATAATAATAATAATAATAATAATAATAATAATAATAATAATAATAATAATAATAATAATAATAATAATAATAATAATAATAATAATAATAATAATAATAATAATAATAATAATAATAATAATAATAATAATAATAATAATAATAATAATAATAATAATAATAATAATAATAATAATAATAATAATAATAATAATAATAATAATAATAATAATAATAATAATAATAATAATAATAATAATAATAATAATAATAATAATAATAATAATAATAATAATAATAATAATAATAATAATAATAATAATAATAATAATAATAATAATAATAATAATAATAATAATAATAATAATAATAATAATAATAATAATAATAATAATAATAATAATAATAATAATAATAATAATAATAATAATAATAATAATAATAATAATAATAATAATAATAATAATAATAATAATAATAATAATAATAATAATAATAATAATAATAATAATAATAATAATAATAATAATAATAATAATAATAATAATAATAATAATAATAATAATAATAATAATAATAATAATAATAAAATCAAAGCGAAGTGAGAGAAACGGTTTTCTCTCTCTAGAATTCCCTCTCTATTTGCGATTCTGTTACGTGATTCTTGAAGTTCATCTTCCATGGCTTCTAATGCAAAAAGAGGGCCTGGTAGACCTCCGAAGAAGTCCCAAAGCTCGGTTCCGCCTAGAAATGGGCTAGGAATGCGGGAAACAGAGTTGCAGGAGAAGGATGAGCAGAGTTCTTCGCAAACCCAAACTTTGAATGAAGTTATCCTTGAAGCCATGGCTGATTCTGGTATTATCGTAACTTCTTCTACTCATACTCATTCAACTTCTGAGACTAAATCATGTCCTTCGAATTTGAATGTAAATTCTGATACTGTGAATCATTCTGAGCAAGAACCTGCTATAAAACCCAATTGGTCTCGAATTGCTAAATCGCAATTGGGGATGAGTTTGCCATACTATGAGGACGCAATCAAGGAATCTGAAATCAGTGTTGATCTCTCTGAGTTTGAGGATGAGCTGAAATTGTGGGAGAATACATTGATGGGGAATGTTATAGGAGCCAAACCTTCGATACAGCAAATGCAGAAATTCGTTTCTGAAAACTGGTTCGCTACTGCTCCAATGGTGCAATATTTTAAGCGGGGCTGGTTTTCCTTTCGATTCAAATCAAAGGAGGAGATGGAAAGGGTTCTGAGTGGAGGTCCATGGAATATGGGGCGATTCACCATCATTCTCAAAGAATGGTCGCCAACCTTCTCGAGTACCATGGATAATCTTGCTCTAGTTCCTATATGGGTTATCTTTCCTGACTTAGACCCTTTTCTATGGTCGGAGGCGGTTCTAGGGAAGATTGCTAGCAAAATTGGGCGACCAATTTGTGCAGATCTTGCAACCACTACCAAGGCAAAACTCTCTTTTGCCCGTGTTCTTATCGAAGCAGATGTTTCCCAAGCTTTGCCCGAACATTTTGTGATTAACACCCCATTTTGTGACAACTCAGTTCAAAAAATACAATACGAATGGGTTCCGTTCCATTGTAAAGGTTGTGGTAAGCTTGGGCACACCATAAATAGTTGTAAATGGGAGAAAAAGAAACAAGCAAAATCTCCAGATACGCAGCCTGCAGCAAAGAAATCCATGGGTGCAGATCAAAACATAAAGCCTACTGACAGTAGTGAGGCTGTTGTAAATCCCACCATGAAGCAGCTGGAAAGTGATCAGTCTGTAGAGATGTGGCAGGCTGGGTCAGTTGTCAGAACTGTCTTAAATGCTTCTACTGCTATTGATGAGCATGGGTTTCAACCAGTTTTAAAGAAGAATTCTTCTGCTAATAAATCACGAAGGGATCCTGACATTGAACCCATGGCATTGATCAATTCTTACCATATTTTTACTGGAAGCTATGAGACAAATGATAGTATGGCTGAGATTCATGAATCTGCTCCTGGAAGCTTAGTTGAACCTATCCCTCCAGATAAATAATGAAGCTCGCCTCTTGGAATATTAGGGGTCTTAATGATCCTACGAAACATAGTGAGGTCATAGACTTTTTGCACTCTAATAATCTGGATGTTCTGGGTCTCTTGGAGACTAGGGTGAAGCAGTCAAATGCAGGTAGGCTTATCCATTCTGTCTTCAAAAAATGGTCTGTGATTACAAATTACAGTCACCACTATAACGGCAGAGTTTGGCTAATCTATAATCCTAATACTGTCGCTATCTCTCAATTGCACTTTACTGATCAGTCTATTACTGGTCAGGTTCTTCACCTTGAATCTAAGTCCTCTTTTCAAATAAGCTTTGTTTATGCTATGAATGATGCTAGTGCTAGGATACCTTTGTGGGATTACTTGATATCACAGGCTAATAATAAAGCATGGATAGTCATGGGCGATTTTAACATAGTTAGACGGCCGGAGGAAAAACTGGGATCTTCTCCTCCTTCTCTTCAAGATATGTTGGAGTTTAATAACTGTATTCTAGCTAGTAGACTGGATGACTTAGCCTGTTCAGGTAATGAATCAACTTGGACAAATAAGCAAGATCCAGAATCGAGGATTTGGTCGAAATTGGATAGGGTATTGGTTAACCCTGATTGGTATACTTCTTTCCCTTCCACTGCAGCTGTTGTTGGTGAGCCAGGTATTTCTGACCATGCCCCAATTACAGTAACTGTAATGAATAATCAGAAAGTCAAAAAGTCCTTCAATTTCCTCAATAGTTGGATTGATCATCCAGATTTTTTGTCAACTGTGGCTAAAGCTTGGAAAATTCCAGTAAAAGGCTCCCCCATTTTCTGTTTTTTCGCCAAATTGAAGTCAGTTAGAAGAGCTTTGCAGGCATTTCACAAATCGCATTTTTCAAGTATTTCTCTGAGGGTTAAAGAGGCAAAGGATGCTCTAATTGCAAGTCAACAACGACTCAGTAAAAATCTCTTTTCTCCGGGTCTGATTTCAGAAGAAAAAAGGTTATTGCAACAATATAATATGCTGAAGGGTGCAGAACTGAAAATGCTCCATCAACGGGCAAAAATAAAAGATATCCAACTTACAGACTGTTCCACAAAGTACTTCTATGCAAAAATTTCAGAACGAAGGAATACCCAAATGATTGGATCCATTGCTGATGCTCAAGGCACAATCCATGAAGGTACCAGTTCTGTTGTAGAAGCATTCCAGGGTTATTATAAAGAATTATTAGCTAAATCGGTTAATCTAGTAGACCTTGATTCTAATCTGGTACATCTAGGGCCTACCCTAACTTTGCCCCAGAAAGACAGCCTTATTGCACCAGTTAGTCAAATGGAAATCAAGCAAGCTTTGTTTAGTATGGACAATAACAGTAGTCCAGGTATGGACGGGTTTTCAGCAGGATTCTATAAAGCTTCTTGGCTGATAATCCGGGACGATTTTTGTAAAGCAATTTTTAGCTTCTTCAGGAAAGGTCATATGTCAAAGCAGGCCAACTCTACCCTTATAACTCTCATTCCCAAAAAGAAGGATGCTTTATCGGTTATGGATTACAGACCCATTTCCTGCTGTACAATTTTCTATAAGACAGTGAGTAAAGTTGTATCCAACAGGCTGAAACTCTTGCTACCTGAGCTTATAGGTGACGAACAAGCAGCGTTTATTAAAGGGCGGAGCTTATTTGAGAATGCTTTACTGTCTCAGACATTGGTGAAAGGGTATTCAAGGAAATATATTACTCCCCGAAGTATGATTAAAGTAGATATCCGAAAAGCATTCGACTCCCTTCAATGGAGCTTTGTGAGGCAGATGCTACAGATATTGGGTTTTCCTTCTTTGTTCGTTTCTTGGATCATGGGATGCATCTCAAACCCTTGGTATTCATTTAAAATTAATGGAGGAGTTCATGGTTATTTTCAGGGTCAAAGCGGCATTAGGCAAGGTGATCCATTATCACCTTACCTTTTTGTCTTGAGTATGGAGATTTTATCAAGAGCTTTGCGAACTATCACTCAGCAAGACCAAGTCTCATTTCATCCCAAATGCTGCAAAGTTAACCTTACACATTTAATTTTTGCGGACGATTTGATGGTTTTTGTTAGAGGAGATGCCCCGTCTACTATGGCAGTTAAAACTACATTGGATCTGTTTGGATCAATGTCAGGACTAAAGGCAAACTTGGATAAAACAAGCATATACTTTGGTGGAGTCTCCCCAAACATTCAGGAAAAAATTCTTCAATGTACCGGTTTCACATCAGGCTCATTCCCGTTTCGTTATCTCGGTATCCCCCTAAACGATGCTACCATTCAGGTTCATATGTTTGACCCTATGATACTAAAAATTCAGAATTCGATCAAGCATTGGACCTCCAACCTGTTATCCTACGCAGGTAGAGTACAACTTATAAATTCTGTGATCTTTGGTTTACACAACTTCTGGTGCTCTAGTATTCTTCTTCCCAAAACGGTGACTCGAAGAGTGGATAAACTATGCAAAGATTTTTTTGGGGGCATTAGTCCTGGTAGCAGAAAACTGACATTTAAGAAATGGACAGAAGTATGCACTCCCTGGCAGGATGGAGGTGTAAACATTAAGCATTTGCCTGATTGGAATAAAGCTTTACTAGCTCGTTGGTTATGGCAATTTACCTCAGATACAGGTAGCATTTGGATCAAATGGTGCAAGAGCTATATCCTGTCCAATACTTCAATCTGGTCTGTCCAATCAAAAGAGTATTTCTCCTCTGGGCTCAAACACATACTGCAGGTCCGTGATGAGTATACTCTGAAGTGCGGGTCAGCTGCAGCGGCTATGGAATCAATTTTGCATAGTTCTTCTGGGCAGTCCTTCAGTATAAACATAGCTTATGATTTCCTCAGAAGTAGAGGGCCAGCTCTAACTTGGTATAGAGTGCTTGATTCTTCTATAACTCTCCCTCGGCATAGAGTGACACTTACTTTAGCAGGTCAGAATCAACTTCCGACAGTGGACAAATTGCAGCAAAAGGGTTTTCACTTGGCGAATAGATGTTGTTTATGTCAAAAGGATGCAGAGACGGTTCCCCACTTGTTTTTCTCGTGTCCTTATTCTGCTAATATTTGGAGAAGTGTACAACAATGGATGAACATTACTTGCCCTAAGTATGATCTCCAACATATACTTCATTGGATATCCAGTCGTCACAAGAGAAAGCATTGGAAGGCAACATGGTTCAAGGTCAGTTTGGCAGCTGCAGTATACCTGATTTGGAAGGAAAGAAACACTAGAATTTTTAATTCCTTAAAAGTAATAGAGGAAGTACTGGTACAGAAACTCAAGTTTGTAGTATTAGTTCGATTTTATGCACATAAGCAAAATCCTAAATATGCTAGGATTATAGAGAAGATGTAAATTTTAGTGCGATAGATCTTTTGCAAACTTTGTAATTTCATTAAAATCAATGAAATGATATCATTTTTGCAAAAAAATAAAAATAAAAATAAAAAAAATAATAATAATATTTATAATAATAACCACAAAGAAAGAAATTTAGAATAACAATGCGGGCAAAGTAAGAAATTTAGAATAACATGTATGTTCATGTGAACTTGTATTGTATGCAAACCTTCTTGCAATTTTTTATCTCTGCGATAGAACTGATGTTGTCTGAAGCAAGAATATCTGTGGTCTCATTTGTGATTTTTGTTATACGGGATGAGGATGCAGGTTCATCCGCAGCGAGAAGACTGAAATGTTCAATAATAATCATAGATTGGAATGACATTATTTTATAGCGGGCAAAGTAAGAATAAACGAATAATGTGTATTCTATTGACAGATATCATACATTTCCTTGAAAGCACGAACTTCTGAAATGTCCGGATTCATGTGGATTTTTGCACCATATCTTGATGTCGTCACACGCACTTGACCTGTATATTGCACAATGATAAATTAAAATTATAATAATTTACTTATTGTATTGTGAAAGGGAATATTACCTTTGAAAATAAGTCTTTCCACACACTGTATCACAATAATCGTGGGTTCACTTGTTGCAGTTTGTTTTGCCACAAAGTCAGTGATTTCTTTAGTATGATCTCCTCATACAGAACATGCTATCTGTTCCTTCCTGTATATCATATAAAAATAAGTGTATTATTTAACTTTTCTTTACGAATTATGTTATCATAGAAGGGAAAAGGAAACAAATTACTCAATATTTTGGAGTTTGATTGTCATTAGTTGATGACCGCCAGTTGATTTGGTGACTTCTCCGGCACCAACGAATTCCCCGATTACATCTATGGTGTAAATGGATTCAACATCAGAAATTTTGATCAGTGCAAAAGACATGTTTGTAAATTTTATGATTGTTGAAATTAAAATTAAAGTCTACCAAAGAAATGTTGGTTGAGTGATTCATTTGCGAATATATCACAATATTCCTGAAAAGCAAATCCATACATCGGTATAGGAAGATTTGGCGATGGAAATAGGAATGTACTATATTCAAAATATAGTCTAAATTTGTGTGGGGTGGCAATTTCTTTTCCCGTGTTTTTATGGATAGTAAATCCACTTATCTTGTATGCAATTCCTTCCTCGACTCTAGGACATTAAAATAACACGAAAATCCGCGGGAATGATAATAATAATAATAATAATAATAATAATAATAATAAATCGTAACAGTAATAAGAATAATAAGAATAATAATTAAAAAAAATTGGAACAGTAATAATAATAATAATAATAATAATAATAATAATAATAATAATAATAATAATAATAACCATCGACCAGACTGGGATCTCTGCAGGTAAGGAGGTGGAGATTGGCCTCTGCGACGATAACGACAAGCCCTTGCGACCAGCCGACCTCCTACTCTACTCGTGGGACAAGGGGCGTGATGTTTGTGTCCATCTGACTGGGTCCTCGCCCTTGACTCAGACTGGCCTCACCGCTTTCGAGCCCGGACGGGTCGTTGCTGATGCTGCCCGTCGTAAGTGTGCCAAGTATCAGGCACGCTGCACGGCGATCGGGTATGG
The DNA here is from genome assembly GCA_958450325.1 of Agrostemma githago. Classification (NCBI taxonomy): domain Eukaryota; kingdom Viridiplantae; phylum Streptophyta; class Magnoliopsida; order Caryophyllales; family Caryophyllaceae; genus Agrostemma; species Agrostemma githago. The sequence continues at coordinate 33,139,205 of OY288244.1, read as the reverse complement.
TTTCTTACCTTTCTCCTTCTCCTCTCTCGGCGAGCTCGACATGGATGTTGTTTCTCTGCTCCAACGGATTCGGAAATTTGCTTTATCTCAGGATGCTGGAGCGCGTGCCGCAATTCATATTTTCACTAGAATTAGCTTTGCAATCGCTAAGGGAGTGGGGGCCCAGATAGTATCTCGGCTCCCCTCTAACTTCTTGTAATTTGTTATGGTGTTTAATACAAGTTCCGTTTTATAATAATAATAATAATAATAATAATAATAATAATAATAATAATAATAATAATAATAATAATAATAATAATAATAATAATAATAATAATAATAATAATAATTTTCTTTGGAGAAATTGAGGAGATTATTCTTGGAATGGGAACGCACAAGAGCCCTGGCCCTGATGGCTTCTCTGCTGATTTTTTTAAGGCTAGTTGGCCTACTGTAAAACATGATTTTTCTATGGCTATTCTGGACTTCTTTAAGCATGGGAATTTGAGTAAGCAGGCAGCTACTACTCTCATTACCTTGGTGCCTAAGAAGCCTACTTGCAGCACTGTTATGGATTACAGACCAATTTCATGCTGTACTACTTTCTACAAAACAATTAGTAAGATTATTGCAAATCGTATGAAAAAGGTTTTAACCCATGTCATTGGTCCTGAGCAAGCAGCATTTATTGCAAACAGAAACATTCATGACAATGTGGTGCTTTCTCAAGCACTTATTAAAGGCTATGGCAGATCTCTTCTTACACCTAGATGTATGCTTAAAATTGACATGAAGAAGGCTTTTGATTCACTGCAATGGCCTTTTCTCAAGAACATGTTGGAGGTCCTAAATTTTCCACCTAAGTTCATTAGTTGGATCATGAGTTGCATTACTAGTCCTTGGGTTTCTCTCAAATTAAATGGAGGAGTTGTTGGTTTCTTTAAGGGTAAGAGTGGAATTAGGCAAGAGGATCCCATTTCCCCCTACCTCTTTGTTTTGAGTATGGAAATCCTGTCTCGATACCTCAGAAGGATGCATAACTTAGACAATGTTTCGAACCATCCTAAGTGTGCAAAGCTCAGGCTATCCCACCTTGTCTTTGCTGACGACCTGATGATCTTCTCCAGGGGAGATGTTCCCTCTGTAATGGCTACTAAAGAGATCCTACTTCAGTTTGCTAATCTTTCTGGATTGCACATTAATAAGGAAAAGACTGAGTTCTTTTTTGGTGGCACTAAGCCTTTAATAAAGGATGAGATTCTTAAGGCTACTGGGTTTATTGAGGGCCAGCTCCCCTGCAAATACTTGGGAATGCCTCTGAATGCTATCAAAAACAGCATTACTAACTATGGAAGTCTCATTACTAAGATTCAGAATGCTCTTCTACACTGGTCTACCAACTCTTTTTCTTATGCAGGACGGATTGAGCTTATTAATTCTGTTATTTTCGGAATATCCAACTACTGGTGTGCTGCTGCTCTGATTCCTAAGAATGTCATACATATCATTAATAGATTTTGCAAAAACTTCTTCCGGTCTGATAGGAAAATGGAGTTCAAGGGATGGAGGTCAATATGCTCACCTTGGATTGAGGGAGGCTTCAATGTTAAGGAGTTATTGTCTTGGAATAAAACGCTCATTGCAAAGTGGATATGGCAAATTGAGATTGGTCACAATAGTCTTTGGATTCAATGGATTAAGTCATATGTGTTTCAGGATATATCACTTTGGGCCCTGGAAACCAAAGACAGGCATGCTGAGGCTATAAGAAGTATTATCCATGTCAAGAATGCAATTTTGGAGGGATCTGGTTCAGTTGAAGCTGGTAAAAAGCTCATCCTTAGTTGGACTGAAGGTCATAAATTCTCTACCAGAAAAGCCTATGAGTGGTTTCGTGAAAAGAGCATTAAGCTGCAATTTCTTAAAGTTCTGAGGATGAATGCTATATACCCCAGACAGAAGGTAGTTACTTCGTTAGCAGCTCAGCAGCAGCTCCCAACTGTTGACAAACTACAATCTAGGGGAATGATGATGGTGAATAGATGTTGCCTATGCAAGATGTCTTTGGAGTCATATAGACACTTATTCTTTAGATGGCCTTATTCAAGGAGGCTGAGGGCTGAAGTTCAGCAGTGGTTGCAGGTGAAGATATACCAGCAGGACCTTCAGCATGAACTCAGGAAGTTGAGTTTTCAATCTACAAATAATATTGGTTATAAGGTGGTTGTTTGCTCAATTGTTTACAACATTTGGGAAGAAAGGAATCATCGAATTTTCAATGAGGAGGAGAACAGTATTGATCAAAGACTTGAGAAGATAAAAATGGAAGTTTGAGCTAGAGTGAGTCAATTGTAGGTTTATTGTTGTATTTTTGGATTGTTCCAAATTAAAGGGTATGACTTTTGTAAGATCATCTCTTCATTTTCCCCATTGTGGATGAATAAAGGGATTAATTTTCTTGCAAAAAAAAAAATTATAATAATAATAATAGTAATAATAATAATAATAATAATAATGACAAATTCGTAAGAATAACAATAATAATGAGAAATTCGTGAGAATCATACCTCAGAGTCTAGCAACAACATTTCGATTGTGAAGTATTTCGTTGGATCATTGAAATCTGGCCTATACCACTTTTGTACAACTCTGGCATGTAACGTTTGGTTCCTAACATTTCCCTCAAGTTTACTGACCGTTGATAATTTCATTGAAGAGGTTTGGAGTGTCATTTGAAACGGTTGCAGGTGATCATTAAAATGGTTAATGTGTAGTTCAATATATAGGTCGAAGGTTAGTGTATTGTAAATTGCATACGATTATATTTGATATTTAATTATATTGTAAATTAATATTACATATAAACTACGTATCTTTATATATATACCATAATCAATAAACTTAAGAATGAATTAAGAGAAATATTTATTTTTAAAATGGTGTGAAGTATTTATTGGTGTGAATAAGATCAATAGGATATCCCTAATATGCTACAATTAAGCCTAATATAAATGGTAAGTCAATAATCAATCTAAATAAGTATGGTAAATCAATCAATCTAAATAAATATAATTATGAAAAAAATCTTTACCTTGGAATTGTAGTTTATATTTTATTTATTTGAACAAAATATATAATCTTTATTATTTTTATGCTTATAAATCTGTACAGAATATACAATATTTCTACAATCAACCTGAATAATATCTTTTTTGAATTATCTTGCATAGATTATAATTTATAAATGGCATCTTTTATATATTTCGTATAGAGTATCTGTGTTTATATATATAAAGTAAGAATATTAAGTGGGAATATTATGTGTGGTAAATAATATATCGATGCTACAAAATATTATTTTTTACGACCTTCAAAATATTAATATATTTAATGTTAAATATTTATCCAACAAAATATTAATGTGATAATCTTATGTTTTTTTAAATATATTTAAAATTTCTAATAATGTGAAATATGAATATTAAAATTAACAGTGATACTTTAACGTAAATGTTAGAGTATATGTTACATGAATAATAAAAGTAAATAAATGACGTAAATGTTAAATTATTAATAATTTATCATAAATTTTATAAATGTTACATGAATAATAGGATGTTAAATTAATAATAATTTATCATAAATTGTATATTGTATATGAATAATTATTCATGTAATTATTCAAAAGTGGACCTGTTCGTCATTCAAAGGCGAGTAGGAGCGAGCATTTTCAGTATGGATCAAGTTGCTTGTTGACAGGTGGACCTGCTCTTCAAGCTTGCGAACAACGCTGATTACTTCAGATATGGGCCCGGTGGGCTCAGATCCAGCATCAGGAGTCCCTTTCTCCACAACACTCAAACGGGTGGCAAGGGTCGTTTGATCGGTCTGGATTGCAGTCAATTGGGTTTCGATCTTGGCCAGTGCGGCGGTCAGTTGATCCATAGTGGTCTGCATTTTCTGGCATCTGGTTTCCGGTGGCCTGTCCGTAAGAACACCGTGTAATCAGAAACTAACCCACATCCTGGAATAGAAAGTACATCCCAAGCAAGACTGAAAAGGGAAATGACTCGAAAAAGGCACCTAGACAAGTGACTTGTGAAAGGTGGGCCTGCCTTAGGATCCGGCGATGTGAGCTGGGTCCTGTTCGAAGGTAGGTCCACGTGAGACATCCCCAGACTTTGGACTCGAATGTGTAGACGGGCCCTCCTTTGTAGGAGTATGTCCCTCCTGTGTAGATGGCCTTGCCTTAGTTTAATAAGGCGGACTGGGATAGGGAGGAAACTCGTGATGTAAGATCGACAGAGTTTCGACGGTAAACACTTCGACGACTTATAACACGACCCGACACTGCTAAATACGGGAAGCCCTAAGAAGAGGAAGGTTTTGAAAAGGAATTTTTTTGAAAGATCTGAGAAACTCGGTGGAGGGCCCGATTTTTCGAGAAAAAAATCGGAAAAGTGTACCGTGCCTCAATTTTGAAAGTTCAAAAATTTTTCGAGTTTGAAATGGGCAGAATACAGGCTAGAAATAGGCAATTTTGAGTAAAATCATAAGTCCTAAATTCGGTATACGTCCCGGTTTTGAAATTGGATATTTCGAGAAAAGATGCAATTTTTGAAAAATTGTCGGTTTTTGAAAATGACACAGAAACCAAGCAGCACGTAGTCAAGCAAGCATTATAACTACACAATGTATGCTTTACACTAAGTCTCGGTCGGTCTATAAAGGGTCTATACCAGTGCACATAGCCTATCCGTGAATCGGGACGAACTCTCTTAGTCGAGTTGAACTTAAAACATGCCACGAAACCCATACGAATCGACTATGGACACCTCTGACATATCCATATTGGAGTACATCACGGTATAGTGGAACGTCGGTCACCAGTACCGGCCCGGGTAAAAATAGGGTTATGCATGAACCGTAAAACTAAAACGCGTATTGTACTAGTCAAATGATTTCTATTCGAGTCTCACCCTGAGGATGCCGATGGTCAGTCACGCATCAGTTAATCCCCAGCGAAGTCGCCAAATTGTGGACATGACATAGGTCCACCCCGACGCGGCCACACGCGGGTTTGGGGAGGCGAATGAATCTCCATATGTGATGGGTCGAATTGAAATTTAAATCGAGGTGGAGTCGCCACCGAACTTTGTGGGAGTTCGGGCCCATTCAAACCCACTCTATATCTTAGTAGGCCGTGTGCAAAATACGGCCCATACGGATGTCAGAGTTGATTGGGTTCGTCCCTTTGCATTTTGATACCGATACCGACATTATCGGATACCGTGTATTGAATGACTCTCGTGTGCCAATGGGTTTGGATATCCGAAAATCATGGTTCTGAGTAGAGGGTGAGGGTACGTGTTGGGAAGTTCACAAAGAACACCCAACCCCGCCCGCACATTAGCGGCCTCTACTAAGATATCGTTTGACTCTCGAATACTCGCGTTAGTAGAACGATAAAATGATATGCAAACATTGTTTTACCTAAACATGCGAGAATTTGAATGGGTTGCTAAGTCGATTTAATGCATCTAAATTTAACGTCAAAGTTGTATTTAGCATGCGGGTTCATTTTAGTACAATAAAACGAATAACGGAAATAAATCAACAAAAATAGAAACAAACATGTTAGTAACGGTATAACGATAATAACGGTTTGCAAGAAATACGGAAAGATATAGAACGATGCAAGGAAATATGATGCATGAATTTTGAAAAGGTAGTATGACACGTGATGGATTTGACACGTGTTGACCGAAGTCATAAAATATTTCGTAAGGCTCGGCATACGTTTAGGGCTCACGTTTCGACGTGATGAGAGGACACTCGAACGAGTCATTGAAGGACTCGACCAAGTGTGCCTCAAAAAAGGTATCTGCCCAGAATTTGAGGTGCTACACGACCGAGTCACGAAGGAACTCGACCGAGTAAGTCGCCACTCGACCGAGTCATTGCGGGACTCGACCGAGTGGTCCTCAAAAGACTATTCTGCCTCGATTTTTGGATGTCACTCGATCGAGTGGCCTATGGCACTCGGTCGAGTGACCCTTGTACAAATTATGGTTCGTTTGGCTTTGATTTGGAAATTGCTTTCGATTTTGAAAATCATCAATTCATTAGGTCGCGTAGAAATATAATGAGATTTATACTCGACCTGAATCGATCCTCGCCATATTCTATGCTCGATTATGATATCGATATCGAATATTTAGAGTGTGCTTTAAAAAAGGAAGTTTGAAGAATTCTTGCTAATTAAATTAAGATGAAATAACTTATTTTATGTCACGATTTTCGGGGAACCACGCGACCCGCGCAAGTAGGGCACGACTCGCGCAGGCACGTGCGACTCGCATGGCGGACTGTTCTCGGTCCTGATTTCTTGTTACTCATTGTACCCGGTGCTTGGTTATAGGACCAATACCGAATACTTAGAGTAAGTTTTGAAAATATGATTTTGTAAGTCGATTTAAATCGGACTAAAACGATATGAACGATCTCCACGTTTATAGTGTCGTATTAATTCGATTGAATTAGGTGACAACTATTTTAGCATCAACGAAAATCGTATTAGTTGGATTTACTGACTAAATCTTTTAAATTCGACATCCAACTATCGAGTTGGTATCGAATCTAATAGATTGACGCTTCGTATTTACTTTAATTAAAACCTTAATTCCCTTCGCATCCCAACATCACGAAAAATCCTTACGGATTGTGTGATGTCGGATCCGCATCAACGGGTTTCGAATCTAACTAAAAAGTGTTTTTAAAAATAGCTTTGAAATTGATGATGATGCGATGAATGATGATGATAACGACGCAAATAATAAAAAAAACGTGACTAGAGATGCAATGAAATAAAACGATTATTGATGTTGACTTGCTTCAACAATCAAACACTCGGGGTGTCGGGATAAACGACCGTCAACATCGGGTGCGATACCCTCGTAATATTCGGATTTTCTTATCCCGTCATCTCTCGTATTCGACACGAATTAGCAAGTATTTTAATATCTTATATTAGAGATTATTATCGATATTAGAGATGTGCCGATAGAATAACGAAAAAAGATAAAAAAAACGACAACGACCGACGAAAAAAAGAAAGTCGCGAGAAGAAGAGAGAGGAAGAAGAAATCGGGATTTGGCACCCTCAACCTACATGTTCTTAGTCTCGGATAGATCTCGTTAATTGTGGCTTTAGCACGGGAGAATCGAGATTGGTGTAAACTGAGTTATGGTGGTTTAGGGTTTGTCTCCTAAGTACTAGGGTTAGGGTTTGAAGGTAGTAATTAAGATGTAGAGTTGATTAGGGTTCTCTTAGGGTTGTAAGGTTATAAAAAATTGTCCTCTAGGATGGGTGGTATGTGGGTGTATATATAGGCATGTCACCCGTGCCCCGTCTAGGGTTACTCGACCGAGTAGCCCCCTGACTCGGTCGAGTGGCCCAAGTTACCGCAGCCGATCGAGTGGGTCAGCTGAAACGCAAGGCCCAGTTTTTGGACCTTGGGTTGGGTATTTTTGTGGGTCTTGTATTTGGGTTGGACTTTTGATGCTTGAGTGGCTATTTTTTATGTCTCAGATACGGCTTTGACCGGGGTTTGACCCAATCGCTAAAAGTCGGTTTTATTTCTGGTGCCACTTTTGACCCAAATTAGTCTTATTTTAATGGAAACGACCTACTGGGCCTGAATTTGAGGCCAGTTCTGTGAGATATGAACCTGTGGACATGACATAGGTCCACCCCGACGCAGCCACGCGCGGGTTTGGGGAGGCAAATGAATCTCCATGAGATGGTCAAATGGAAATTTAAATCGAAGTCGGAGTCGCCACCGAATTTTATGGTTATTCGGAACCGTTCGAGCCCACTCTATGTCGTAGTGCGCCGTGTACAGAATACGGCCCATTTTCGATGTCAGAGTTTATTGGGCTCGTCCATTTGCAGTTCGATACCGATGCCGACTTGAGCGGTTTATCGTATATTGAATGACTCTCATTGCCAATGGTTTCGGACATCCGGAAACCACGATTCTGAGTAAGGGGTGAGGGTACGTGTTGGGAAGTTCACTAAGAACACCCAACCCCGCCCGCACATTAGCGGCCTCTACTAGGATATCGAATGACGTTTTAATGCGCGCGTTAGTAATACGATGAATGATATGCAAACATTGTTTTCCTAAGCATGTGAGGAATTGAATGGGTTGCTAAGTCGGTTTAATGCACGAAAAATTAATTAACGTCAAAGTTGAATTTAGCATGTGAGATTCGTTTTAGTATAATAAAACAAATGATAAAAAGGAATGAAATTGCTACAAGATGAACAAACGAGTTAGTATCGATTTGTAAATAATAATAGCAAGAAATAAATATGCGAAATCGAGAAAAATCGAAATTTGAAAAATATCGTTAAAAAGACGTTGTTTTGTATAAAAAACGATGTTCGAAAAAATATAAAAAAGAGCGAAAAGGGTGCGTCGGGACAGTCGGCCGCGCGGCTCGCCCGGGACGCCGGCGAGTCGCGTGTCGGGCTGGTTTTGGACGCGGTTTTCTGAAAATTCGATTTATTAAATCGCGTACGAATATTGCATGATTCGTACTCGAATTAATGTTTTCGATATTCGCTATATTCGATAATTGACTACGAAATCAATATCAAATACTTGGAATAGTTTTTTAGAAAAGATGTAAACTTTAAAAATCGTTTCGAAAAATAATAAAACGAACGAAAAAGTTGAAAAAAAGGAGCGTGGGTTTCAGACTCGTACGCGAGTCGCCTGTGAGGGGCGCGACTCGCGTGCGGGCCTGTCCCGTTTTCGCTCGTTGTTCGAAAATTGTTATTTTTGATAAATCGCGTACAAAATATGAATTAATTTGTATTCGATTTATGTTTTCGATATTCGTCGTATCCGATATTCGATTATGAAATCGATATCGGATATTTAGAATGAGTTTAAAAAAAAGGTTTTGTAAAATTGTTTGTTTTGAACGAAAAATAAAAGAAAAGAATTTTGAACGAAAAAGAATGTAACGATTTTTTTGACATCGTCGAGATCTTAATATAATTCTTTTCGATACAATATTCGATTATAGAAAAATCGATATCGTATTTTTAAGAATATTTTTTATGAAAATAGTTTTTCGTTAATAACGATATTAGAGAAAAAATAAAAAAAACGACTCTTGACCCATAAGGAAAACGGACGAAGAGAAGGAAGGAGAAGAAAGGGAGAGATCGGGTTTGGGACACCCTCAACCTACATGCTTTTGTTGACTCGGATCGGGGCTCGTCGGAATGTGGCTAGGCACGGGAGTGTCGAGTGATGTTTGGTTCGGCTAGGGGGGTTCGGTTTGGACGAGACGGGTGAAGGGTGTCGGGAATCGGACCGGTTTCCTTCGGGTTTGTAATATCGGTTTCTCGATGCTAAGTGTAAGGATGATTGATGTGAAAGGTTGTGTATTTCTGATGTTAATATTTGATGTCGATAATCAATGTGTGTGTATTGCTAATAATTGGTTGGTTGGTGTCTAAAGTGTTGAATGGGAGGGCCTATTTATAGGGGTTCCCGACCTTGACTTACGAGAGATGTGTTTGAACTAGAAGTACCGCTTGGGTAAGAAGCTGAGGAGAACGAGAATTTCGTTTTCTTGTGAAGGAAGAAAAGGAGTCTCGGCTGGTTCATGCTACACGGCCGAGTGTTTTGCACTCGGTTGGGTGTTTGAATCGGTTTTCGGATAGGATTCCTACTTGAGATCGAATTCTACCCTTAAACGAACTTGTTTATTATTTCATGTAGCTGATTTTTTGTAGAGTTTGGGTAAGAACTGGACACGTGAGATGCCACGGTCGGCCCATATGTCTCGGGAAATATCTTTGACCGGGTTTTGACTCGGTCGCTAAAAGACGGTTTTACCCCTGGTGTCGGATTCGACCCAAATTAGTGTCATTTGACTCGAAACGACCCACTGGGCCTGAATTTGAGGTTGGTTTTGTGAAATTTGTACTCCGTAAAAAGCCCAAGCTAAATATCCATGATTTCGAGCCCATTTCCGAGTACGTTAAAGCACGTTAGCGTCCGATCATCATCGGGTGTTTGTCGGAAACTACTATAGACACCTGGCGGTCAAAATGTGGGTGTCTACAGAGCCCCCACTCCGTCTGAGGCTTGGACAGGGCGAAAGTCAGAGTAGCCACCAGGTCAATCAAGGATTAAAACCTGGCAGCTTCCGGTCGGGTCGTTTAAGGTCCATTAGACCTGCGTGAAGGGCCCGCCGGCCATGGGCTAGAAATGTACCTGAACTGATGATAACTCCGTGGGGAATTGAACTCGTCGCATAAGACTTAAAATGGGCCTGTATGTGGGCTCATCCTGTTAAATGCCGCTGGGGAGTTATGCAAATCGCATGGTCCTGCTTGAGTCGTCCTGTACATATTTATGCAAGGTAGCAAAGTTTTCCATGTAATATTTGTAGGAAAAATGACTCGTGCTGGGGAATAAAAATTTTGAGAAAAGGTTTGAATTTGTGAGTTTGTAGGAGTCTTTGAAAATTAGGGAATTTTGTTTTGACTCTGAAAAGGAATAGGAGTGCTCGGGATGACTTAGCTAAGCCTTAGGACAATGGCTTGTATGCTAATTGCTCTAGGATTGGGAATCCTAAGGTGAGGAGGAGAAATTGATTTTATGCTATAAATAAACCCTCCTTGCTTCATAAATTTCACAATTCCCACAACTTCTTTAAAGAAAAGAATAAGCCCTGAAAAATTTATTCCTCCTTTTAGCAAATAAATTATGGGGATCGACCGATTAGTTGGGATGCTTCATGAATGGTCCAAATATTTTAGAGATGCCGATAATGCTATCCTAAACCAGAGTGGCGTTACCCAATTGTCTGTGATCCGTCAGATGCAAGTAGATTGCCATTTCTTGGATGCTTGCCTGTCCTATTGGGACGACACTTATCATGTATTTCGTTTTCCTCGAGGAGAGATTTGCCCTATTCCTGAGGAAATTGCTGCTGCAGGAGGATGGAATCCCATACTTCGCCCTGCTATCCCTTTTTCAGTTTCTGACCCAAGAAGGAAGTTAAGGGAATTTTTAGGGCTTTCCCATATGGAGGTATCCCGTATGCTAGAAGGAGATACCGTTTCCTTGATCGATTTAGCTGAAAAATTTATGAACCCAGATGATGTCCGGGTCAGGCCGGTCCATAGCCGTAGGGCCTTTAGTTTTTGCATGCTCCATGTCTATGCCTTTGAGGGACATATGGATTTATTATCTTGCATGGGCCATGTTAGGCTTTTTACTGTGGCTGACTTGATGGAGAAAGAGCATAGCCCGGCTTGGTTGATTGCGGGAGAAATTATCCAGGGTTTGGATAACCGCAAGAGGGATCCGTCAGTCAGGTTGACTGGGAGTACCCGGCTTCTACAGGTATGCCGGTTTTTGATTGATTTTTTTTTTGCTTTTCCTGATTTTTCGGTTTTGCGCGGTTTTTTCCGATTTTCCCGGTTCCTGCGGTTTTCTCGGTTTTCACGTCTTTTCACTTTTTTTTTTTTTACGATTTTTGCGATTTTCGATTTTTTTTGCGGGTTTTTCAGCTGTGGCTGTTTGAGAGGCTATCGATCTTGGACCCTCCCTTAGATGTGAGCCGATTTCAACCTAGGCAAGTAATGTCGAGGAGACGAGCTATTGCCTTTTCTTGCTTCAATACCCAAAAATACTGGGACGAGGTGCTATCCTTCCATGGAGGCTTACTGATCCGTTGGGCCGTACCATGGTGGCTGATTTACGTCTGGACCGGTCTAGAGTCTCGAGATAGGGCTAGATATCAGGTAATCCTATCTTTTAGGCAGACAATTCACCTCTTTCCCGATCGCATACTTAGGCAATATGGTCGGGTGCAAAGAATCCCAGAAATCGAGGCCGTTGTGAGTGAATCTACTCAGCTGACGGATGTGATGTGTGATACCTGGATGCAAAGGTGGTATACACGAGCTACTTGGCCTGTTCTCAAAAATTCTCATTCGATTTCGGTAACCGATTCTTATGTAAGATGGACTCGAGCTGACTCAGCTAAAACCCGAGCTGCCTTGAAGACTGACGAGGCCTATGACCTGTTACGCCGGGAGCATGCCAAAGATAATAGAAGCTTCTTTGCCGAAGAAGCTACTTTGACAGGTCAGAAAAGGAGATCTAGGACTCAGACTGAAGGGTCCAGTACTAAGGGTGCACGGGGGAAAGTGACCCCCCAGACGGAAGTAGAAAGGAGACTGGGACCAAGGCTGGCGGTCAAGGACCGACTGGGTCCTCGAGACAGGCTTCCCGAACCCGTTAGGGCTCGGCTTGGACCGGTGCAAATGGTGGAAAACCCAAAATCGAAGAAGCGGGTTCGAGCAAAGGAAGTTCCCCTTGTGATCAGGGAACGTTCGCCCCCACCCCGTCGGCCTCGGGCTCCACGTGACCCGAAAGATAAGGGAAAAGGAAAAATGTACGAGTAGTCTCCTAAATTTATTATTTAAGTATTACTACTATTTTTGTGGTGTGATTTTTTGTTTGTTGTTGTTTTTTTGTGTGATGTATTTTTGAAATAATGAAAAGACATATTAGTGAATACCGTTCCCGTCTTTTCGTTATTGCAGTGGTTGTACCCTTTTGAGGGGTTGCCTACGTATCCAAAATTAATGGAATCAAACCTTCCGTAGTTCAGAAGTATTTTTGCAATTTTTCGAAATACATCAAGATTATTAATTCGAGATGTGCAACGGTAGGATAAATAATCCTAACTTATTGACTTGCTTAAATTTTTTTTGAAAATTCATAAATTTTGCAAATGACATTGAGATTGGGCTTGTGGGTAGTAACGCTTCAGTTGATCCAAGTTTGTTGGATTGACAAAAACTCGTTCCCGTCCAAGTCTGTTAGCATCACTGCTCCTCCTGAAAGAATTTTCTTCACTGGATATGGCCCAGCCCAATTGGGTTTGAATTTTCCCCTTGGGTCAACTGGTAGTAAAGCTCGAACAGATTTTAGGACTAGATCGCCCTCTTTGATATTCCTGGGCCTAACCCTTTTGTTAAAAGCCCGTTGGATCCTCTTCTGATATATCTGAATGTTATTCAGAGCCCGGGACCGCCGCTCGTCTAAGAGGACTAGTGAGTCGTATCGGGCTTGGACCCAGTCCGCCTCAGGTACCTGGCTTTCGAGCAGAATCCTAAGGGATGGTACTTCTAGCTCGATTGGCTGGACTGCTTCCATTCCATATGTCAGATAATATGGAGTTGCTCCGGTTGCAGTTCGAATTGATGTCCGATATCCCCATAAGGCAAAGGGTATCTTGTCGGGCCAGTCCTGGTAATTCTCAGCCATCTTTTTAAGAATGGTGACAATTGTCTTATTAGCTGCCTCCACCGCTCCATTTGTTTGAGGACGGTAAGGTGATGATGTATGTCTTTGGATCTTGTACTTTTCCAGTAAAGTGGCAGTTTCAGCTTGGAAATGGGTCCCGTGATCGCTAATGAATTCGTGCGGAATCCCGTATCGACATATAATTTTGTTTTGGACGAACTTAGCCACATGTTTGGCATTCAAGATCCGGTATGACTCGGCTTCGACCCATTTAGTAAAATAGTCAATAGCCACTAGGATGAAACAGTGACCCCCTGTCCCGGAAGGGTTCACTTTCCCAATTATATCAATTCCCCATGTTGAGAATGACCATGGTGACGTCATTGTATATAATAAGGATGAAGGCATATGTTGTACATTGGCAAAAATCTGACAGTTGTGTCAGTGTTTGACATATAACTGACAGTCAGTTTCCATGCTATTCCAATAATAACCGAGTCTTACGATTTTCCGGGCCAACATATGGGCGTTCATGTGTGGTCCGTTTTCGCCATCATGTACCTCGGCCATAACTCTTTCGGCTCGAGTTTTGTCAATGCATAGGAGTAAAGCCTCCTGTGCTGTCTTCTTATATAACTGTCCGTCGTCTGTGCGGATCTTCGTAGAGCTTTCTTGGCCCGGTTTTCAGCTCCCGGAGGATATTCCCCTGACGTTAAGTAGGTTAGAATAGCCTGATACCAAGGTTCTGGATCAGTTATTTCGATATCTTGGATAACATGGATATATGCCGGCTCTGACCGTCTTTCGACGCAAATGGGCATGCTGGTTCGATGTGCTGGGATATTCAGTAAAGATGCTAATTTTGAGAGAGCATCTGCGAACTGGTTTTCTTCCCGAGGCAGATAAATGTACTCCACTTTTTGAAATTGTTTTTCGAGAACCCTTACTCGTGCTTGGTAAGCCACGAGATTTGCGTTCCGAGTCTTCCATTTTTGTAGGGTTTGATTTATGACTAATGATGAGTCACCGTGGACCCGGAGGTTTGTTACCCCTAAATCAGCGGCGGCTTGCAAACCCGTGAATGCATGCTTCGTACTCGGCAGCGTTGTTAGTCACGTCAAAATCTAGCTTAATGGACAACGGGGTGTGCTCCCCTTGTGGTGAGATTAGCAAGATTCCGACACCAAATCCTCGGAAGTTGGATGCTCCGTCGAAATACAGATCTCATGTGTCGGTGTCAGTATGGAATATGTCTTCATCTGGAAAAGCCCAAGTATCGGTGTGTTCTTCCTCGGATACCGGACTGTCGGCGAGGAATTCTGCTACTACCCGGCCCTTGATGGCTTTTAAAGGTACGAACTTGAGGTCGAACTCAGCTAGCATTAAAGTCCATCTGGATATACGGCCGTTGAGGACGGGCTTTTCGAACAGATACTTGATTGGATCCATTTTGGATAGCACATGTACCTCGTGACTAAGCATGTAGTGTCGGAGCTTTTTAGTGGCCCATACTAAGGCTAGACACGTCTTCTCGAGCATGGTGTACTTGCATTCGTATTCTATGAACTTTTTACTGATGTAGTAAATAGCCCGTTCTTCGGAATCGACCGTCTGAGCTAGCATAGCGCCCATGGCCGTCTCGGTCGTCGTTAAGTATAGTGACAGAGGCAAACCATGCTGAGGTGGCATTAACACCGGTGGAGAGGATAGAATCTCCTTGATCTTATCGAAAGCCATTTGACATTTGTCGTCCCATAGTGTTCGTTCTCCTATCTTCAGTTTCTTGAAAATGGGTTCACATACCATGGTTAGCTTTGAAATGAATCGGCTTATATATTGGACTTTCCCGAGAAACCCCCTTATTTCTTTTTCGGTTTTAGGCGGTTGCATCTCGGTTATGGCCTTGATCTTTGCTGGGTCAACTTCGATGCCATGCTGGCTGACAATGTGGCCCCGTAGCTTGCCCGATGTTACCCCGAAACTGCATTTTTGAGGGTTTAACCTCATGTTGTACTTGCGTAGTCGGGTGAAGAACTTCCTTAGGGCTGCAATGTGCCCGTTTTGGTCCTTGGAATTGACAATCATATCGTCGACGTAGACCTCCACTTCCTTATGCATCATGTCATGCAATTAAGTGGGGGCGGTCCGTTGATAAGTTGCACCAACGTTAATAAGCCCAAATGGCATTACGGTATAGCAGTAAGTCCCCCAAGGTGTGATGAAGGTGGTCTTACCCATGTCTTCTTCCGCCATTTTGATCTGATTATATCCGGCATACCCATCCATGAATGATAGGAGGGCATGATCGGCCGTGTTATCCACCAGTATGTCGATGTGTGGCAACGGAAAATCGTCTTTTGGGCTGGCTTTATTAAGGTCCCGAAAATCTACACATACTCGGACTTTGCCATCCTTTTAGGGTACTGGTACTATGTTTGCAACCCAGTCTGGATATTAAGACACTTGAATAAAGCCTGCTTTGAATTGTTTATCAACTTCTTCCTTGACTTTGAGAGACCATTCGGGCCTCATTCTTCGGAGTTTCTGTTTTACCGGCTTGTACCCGTCTTTGATGGGTATTTGGTGTTAAGCTATTTCCCGGTCTATTCCCGGCATGTCCTTGTAGGACCATGCGAAAACGTCTTTGAATTCCTGGAGGAGATCCGTGAATTGTTGTTTCTCCTCGGGTTTTAAAGATAAGCCCAACTTAAGTATCTGAGGTTCTAAAGGGGTTCCTACGTTGATGGAATCGGTTTCTTCAATTACCGGGTCTCGGGATTCCCTTTGCTCAAGTTGCTCGATTAGATATGGAGGCAATGGTACCTGTTCGTCGGGTTTCTCAATGTCATTGCAAGTAAGATTTTTGAAAACATTTTGAAAATAAGCCAAGTCGTAAGCAGAACGGTTATCGTTATTATTGATAGTAAATTTTGAAAAGAGCTCGAAGAGAGCTGCCATCTGATCATTGGTCAGAGGCGGGATAGGGAGAGCCCTCGGGACAGACTCTGGGGCTCCCGATGGTGTGGCTGAAGAAGGGAGAGGGGTTACAGACTCGATCTTAGTACCGGACCCTCTAGACTTTGACTCGGACTCCGACTCTGACTCTGACTCGGACTCAGATTCAGATTCGATAGCATGCATATCTCCTTCACCAGTAGTTAGCTTGTAGACCCGACCCTGGCTGTCGGTCCACTTAGTTGTCTTCCTCCAAGCTCTCTTCCCAGTGTTGGTACCAACTTCAGAGATCAGCTTAGTTGGATCGAACCTGCTGCTGCGGAGAATCAAGCTGACCAACTCCTGTTTAGGGGTCGAGACGACCTTGTCTTCCCCGAAGAGTACTCCTAGAATGGGCTCAGTATTGTTTGTGCCCTCCTTTGATTCGGCCTGGATAAGGGCGAAGATGTCATCTGGGATGAAATTGCATTCCCGAGCCAGTTTGGTCCCGGGATATGAGATGGTGGGCTGATAGAGGCCCGTTTGAATAGCTCAGAACACCGGGGTGACGAACGTGACCGTCTTGGACTGGTTCGTGCATCCGGACTCCAAGGTGTAGCCTAGACCGAGGTGAGATTGCCCGTTGTTCAGGGTTTCGATAATTTTCCCGGGTGGAAGATTGGGCCTTGATGTGATTCCCGGTAGACAACCCAGATTCTGTAGCATCGTATCGATGCTGGTAGTGAAATATGGCCGGAAAAGGTATTCCTCCTCGATCATTCCCACGAAGTTGAATCCTCGTGGGTCGGCTGAGCCTGTCGTGTTGCAGCTTGACACGGTTATGGGAGTAGCTTCAAGAGTGACGATCCCATCCTGTAAAGGTAGCTTGACCTTCCTGTGAAGAGTGGAAGACACAGCCTTGACCGCGTGAATCCACGGTCTCCCAAGTAGCAGGTTGAAAGATGAAGTAACATCGATCACTTGGAATTCTAACTCCTTCTCGATCGGGCCCGTTATGATTGTTAGCTTAACGGCCCCAGCAACTGATTTTGGGCTTCCATCAAAAGCCTGGATAGTTTGCGCAGTCGGAAGGTAGTCAGCCTCGGTAATGCCGAGGGCCTTGGCTGTCTTTAAAGGAAGGACGTTTACCGCGGACCCGTCATCAATCAGGGTCATCGGGAGGTACTCGTTGCGGCAGATCACCGTGATGTATAGGGCCAAGTTATGGGTGGTCCCGAATGGTGGAAGGTCAGACTCGGAGAAAGTGATAAGTGGGCCTTCTCCTTTGGACTTGTCCTTGAGGTGTGGCAAGATAGTGGCTACCATCTCGGTGGGGGTAACCGATGAGTCGACCTTGATTTCATCAAGGGCCCTAGTAAGTGCTGCCCGATGCTCCTGAGAACTAACCAAAAGCTGCCATATAGTAATATCGGTTCGGACCCTCTTCAATTGTCTGACTAGGGCCGTGTCGGCGTTTGGCTCTTCGGGAGCGAGTTCCGTCCTGGAAGATTCAGTGACGGTTTCCGGAGTGGTGAGACTGGCCGTGATGGTGTGTGAACCGGCCAGAGCTCTGGCTTTGGCTTTCCGGATCTCTTCGATGGTGACGGGGACAGCTTCCTCCTTAGCCAAGTAAACATCATCTTCATCGTCATTCCATATCCCGTTGATTTGGGAAATGAAAGGGGAAATGAGATGAGAACAGTCAACTACCTCTCCAGTAAAAATGGCATGAGTAGCAAGTGGATTGTTTTTGTTACTTGGCTTATCACTGGGTAGTGGTATCTTGCCACTTTCGATCAGATCTTGGATAAGATGCTTCAACTTCCAGCATTTCTCCGTGTCATGCCCGTTGCCTTGGTGATAGTGGCAATAGGCCTGAATATTGTAGCTTTTGGACCGCTTTTCCACGGGAACTTCCGGAATTGGGCCTATCGGTTGGATTAGGCCTTTCGAAGACAGCCTTTGTAAGGCGTTAGCATAGGTTGTCCCTATGTCAGTGAATACCTGATTTGGAGTATTCTTTTTGGTTGAGGTGTCTAATGAATTAACCTCGTCGAAGATGCTTCGGCCTGCCGTTGTGGTTGCGGGCTTGCTGGAGGATGAACTGGCTCCTTGATACCCTTTGGTAGAGGCCTTAGTAAGGTTCTCTAGCCTTAGATCATCTTCGATTCTAGTACCCATTTCGGTCAAGGTGGCGAAGTCGGGTATGATAGCGTACCTGAGATGGACTCGGTAAGCAGGGAGGAGATTTTTGACAAAGGCCTCCACTAGCACTTTTTCGGTGGGCTTGTCCACCAGCTTAACACTTTCGGTCCGCCACCTTTGAAGGTATTTGGTGAAACCTTCCTTAGGCTCTTGGGCCATAACTTCCAGAGTACGCTTGGTAGTCTGGATTTCAGCATTATCCGCGTAGTTTTGCGCGAATTCCATTGCAACATCATCCCAAGTTTTGTATTTCTTGGGGTCTAGCCTGTAGTACCAGGCTTTCGGGTGTTTCTCCAGAGAGGAAGCAAAGAGATGCTTGAACATGGTCGATTTGACCCCCTTAACAGCCATAAAGTCCTTGAAAGCCTGAATGTGGAATACCGGGTCTTCAGTCCCGTCGAACATTGGCAAGCCCGTTAAGTTAAGGTTAGCGGGTAGTTCATCAGTTAAGGGTGAATAAGTGCGAGCATTTTCCGTGAGAATAGTGTTTCTAGTGGTCGAGTGGACCTGTTCCTGCAACTTTTGGACCGCGCCGGCCAGTGCGGCCAGAGGTCCGTCATCTTCGATCGAAGCATTGGGGGTTCCCTGTTCCACGGCACTAACCCGAGTGACGATGGCAATCTGGTCCTCCCGCATTCTCCTTAATTGGTCCTGGATTTGGGCCAACGAGGTGGTCAACTCGTCTATGGCTTTATGCGTCATGGTTCGAGTGAAGGGTGGCATGTCTGTAAGAGCACCACGTAATTAGCAACTTAACCCGAATCCTAAGAAAAGTACATCCCGAGCAAGGGAAAAGGAAGAAGACTAAAACGGTAATGACTCGGAAAAGACACCTAGACGGGTGACTTGTGAAAAGGTGGGCCTTCCTCAGGATCCAACGCTGTGGGTTGGGCCCTGTCTGAAGGAAGGTTCACGTGAGACATTCCCAGACTTTTAGACTCGATTAGGTAAACGGGCCAACCTTTGTAGGAGTATGTCCTACGTAGGTGGGCCTTGCCTTAGTAAAATAAGGCGGACTAGGATAGGGGGGAAAATCCGTGATGTAAGATCGACGGAGTTTCGACGCTAGAGACTTCAACGACTTATGACACGACCCGACACTGCTAAATACGGGAAGTCCTAAGAAGAGGAAGTTTTGAAATATGATATTTTGAAGAGGCCCGAAAAAATCGGGGAGAACCGGCCCATTTTCGAGAAAAAACGGAAATGATCGGCCGGGTGATGGTTTTGAAAATTTCGAAAATAATTTCGAGTTTTGAATTGGGCATAATACCGGCTAGAAAAAGGCTATTTTGAGTAAAATCATAAGTCCTAAGTTCGGTATATGTCCGGGGATTTGAAATTGGATATTTTGAAAAGAGAATGCAAATTTTAAAAAATGACGGTTTTGAAAAAGATATGGATCAAGTAGCACGTAGTCATGGAAACAGTATAATGACGCCATGTACGCTCTTAAGCTAAGTCTCGGTCAGTCTATAAGGGACTATACCAGTGTACATAGCCTATCGAGAATCGGGGCGGACTCCCTAACTCGAGTTGAGATTAGGACATGCCGTAAAACCCATACAAATCGGCTAATGGACACCTTTGACATAACCAATTTGGACTATATCAATGGTATAGTGGGACGTCGGTCACGAGTACCGGCCCGGGAAAATGGGGTTATGCATGAACCGTAAAACTAAAACGCGCATTGTACTAGTCAAATGATTTCTATTCGAGTCTCACCCTGAGGATACCGAAGGTTATTAACTCATCAGTAAATCCCCAGCGGAGTCGCCAAATTGTGGACATGACATAGGTCCACCCCGACGCGGCCACGCGCGGGTTTGGGGAGGCGAATGAATCTCCATGAGATGGTCAAATGGAAATGTAAATCGAAGTCGGAGTCGCCACCGAATTTTATGGTTATTCGGAACCGTTCGAGCCCACTCTATGTCGTAGTGCGCCGTGTACAGAATACGGCCCATTTTCGATGTCAGAGTTTATTGGGCTCGTCCTTTTGCAGTTCGATACCGATGCCGACTTGAGCGGTTTATCGTATATTGAATGACTCTCGTTGCCAATGGTTTCGGACATCCGGAAACCACGGTTCTGAGTAAGGGGTGAGGGTACGTGTTGAGAAGTTCACTAAGAACACCCAACCCCGCCCGCACATTAGCGGCCTCTACTAGGATATCGAATGACGTTTTAATGCGCGCGTTAGTAATACGATGAATGATATGCAAACATTGTTTTCCTAAGCATGTGAGGAATTGAATGGGTTGCTAAGTAGGTTTAATGCATGAAAAATTAATTAACGTCAAAGTTGAATTTAGCATGTGAGATTCGTTTTAGTATAATAAAACAAATGATAAAAAGGAATGAAATTGCTACAAGATGAACAAACGAGTTAGTATCGATTTGTAAATAATAATAGCAAGAAATAAATATGCGAACTCGAGAAAAATCGAAATCTGAAAAATATCGTTAAAAAGACGTTGTTTTGTATAAAAAACGATGTTCGAAAAAATATAAAAAAGAGCGAAAAGGGTGCGTCGGGACAGTCAGCCGCGCGGCTTGCCCGGGACGCCGGCGAGTCGCGTGTCGGGCTGGTTTTGGACGCGGTATTCTGAAAATTCAATTTATTAAATCGCGTACTAATATTGCATGATTCGTACTCGAATTAATGTTTTCGATATTCGCTATATTCGATAATTGACTACGAAATCAATATCAAATACTTGGAATAGTTTTTTTGAAAAGATGTAAACTTTAAAAATCGTTTCGAAAAATAATAACACGAACGAAAAAGTAGAAAAAAAGGAGCGCGGGTTTCAGACTCGTACGCGAGTCGCCTGTGAGGGGCGCGACTCGCGTGCGGGCCTGTCCCATTTTCGCTCGTTGTTCGAAAATTGTTATTTTTGATAAATCGCGTACAAAATATGAATTAATTTGTATTCGATTTACGTTTTCGATATTCGTCGTATCCGATATTCGATTATGAAATCGATATCGGATATTTAGAATGAGTTTAAAAAAAGGTTTTGTAAAATTGTTTGTTTTGAACGAAAAATAAAAGAAAAGAATTTTGAACGAAAAAGAATGTAACGATTTTTTTGACATCGTCGAGATCTTAATATAATTCTTTTCGATACAATATTCGATTATAGAAAAATCGATATCGTATTTTTAAGAATATTTGTTATGAAAACAGTTTTTCGTTAATAACGATATTAGAGAAAAAATAAAAAAACGACTCTTGACCCATAAGGAAAACAGACGAAGAGAAGGAAGGAGAAGTAAGGGAGAGATCGGGTTTGGTACACCCTCAACCTACATGCTTTTGTTGACTCGGATCGGGGCTCGTCAGAATGTGGCTAGGCACGGGAGCGTCGAGTGATGTTTGGTTCGGCTAGGGGGGTTCGGTTTGGACGAGACGGGTGAAGGGTGTCGGGAATCGGACCGGTTTCCTTCGGGTTTGTAATATCGGTTTCTCGATGCTAAGTGTAAGGATGATTGATGTGAAAGGTTGTGTATTTCTGATGTTAATATTTGATGTCGATAATCAATGTGTGTGTATTGCTAATAATTGGTTGGTTGGTGTCTAAAGTGTTGAATGGGAGGGCCTATTTATAGGGGTTCCCGACCTTGACTTAGGAGAGATGTGTTTGAACTAGAATTACCGCTTGGGTAAGAAGCTGAGGAGAACGAGAATTCCGTTTTCTTGTGAAGGAAGAAAAGGAGTCTCGGCTGGTTCATGCTACTCGGCCGAGTGTTTTGCACTCGGTTGGGTGTTTGAATCGGTTTTCGGATAGGATTCCTACTTGGGATCGAATTCTACCCTTAAACGAACTTGTTTATTATTTCGTGTAGCTGATTTTTTGTAGAGTTTGGGTAAGAACTGGACACGTGAGATGCCACGGTCGGCCAATATGTCTCGGGAAATATCTTTGACCGGGTTTTGACTCGGTCGCTAAAAGACGGTTTTACCCCTGGTGTCGGATTCGACCCAAATTAGTGTTATTTGACTCGAAACGACCCACTGGGCCTGAATTTGAGGTTGATTTTGTGAAATTTGTACTCCGTAAAAAGACCAAGCTAAATATCCATGATTTCGAGCCCATTTCCGAGTACGTTAAAGCACGTTAGCGTCCGATCATCATCGGGTGTTTGTCGGAAACTACTATAGACACCTGGCGGTCAAAATGTGGGTGTCTACAGAACCCCGTAAGGGCCTAAGCCTGCAATCAATGGTTTCGAGCCCATATCCGAGCGCGTAGAAACACGTTTGCGTCCGATCATCATCGGGTGTTTTTTGGAAACTGCTATAGACACCTAGCGGTCAAAATGTGGGTGTCTACAGTGGGTGTCCTTTTTGTGGGCATATATCTTGATGATCCATGGTGTTGCACAATGATGAACAACTATGAGATGCCAGTATGCAAAATTATGGGAAGAGGCGAGACGGCAAATGGAACATGATCTCTTTGACGATAACCGGCCTCAAAGAAGTATGGTCAGCTAAGATGTTTATAAATTATACGCTTTCCATAACTTCTAAATTAGACCCTCCTACTATATTAAAAACTTTCTATCGTTGTTGTTGATGATGCTACCGTTTTTACTTTCGTACCATTTTTCTGCTGTTTTTAAACATGTTGCAGTTGCACTTACTGTACCATGTAAAGACCATCCCTCATTTAATTGCAATGCCATTTATTTAGTTCTTATAATTTAAAATTAATATACTGTAGAGAAAATTTCTAGTTAACAAAAGACACAAAGATTAAGTGGTAGAACTTAGAATAGCTCTATTTGTAGGATAATTGTTGTTGTCGCCTCTTCTTGTAAACTGTTAGTTTTTGTTGGTTAGATAAATATTTTATCTTGTGTAACTGCTCACATTATGATTCTACGAGTGCCTATACCTCTCCACCATATAATCATTTATTAATTTGTGTTCTTTTTTCTTTTCAAATAGAGTATTTTATCATAATCTTCTTGGTACTTAATAACTTGCTCTTTGATATACTCCGTATATAGGCACAGCTCTCCCCGGTACATGATAAAAAGATTTGATATTATGGTACCTGGCTCAACAAAATGAGAAGAATAGCTATACATCAATGGAAGAAGCCCGAAATGATGTTAAAATACTTATATAGAGCTATTATTCAGGTACGTATTTAGCAGTTATTACTTCTCCACGCTCTAGTATGTGAAGTGAAGTTGATTACCTAATCAATACTTATCAAATAACAATGTATTCGATTCTTGTTCTTTGCAGAAATTAGTAAAAGAAGGGCATTTGATTATAGTAGATATGTTTTAAAAGCGCCTGGTGAAGGCGCGAATCAACCTACAGTTTCAAAAGATAATTGAATTTTGGTTGTTGCTCCAAATTTTGTTATTGACTAATCATCTGGTGAGAGTTGGATCCGACATTTCAGTAGCAGCCATTGGCAGAGGCTAGTAACTGCACGAGATGAAGGTAGTATACAAATTTTTATCTTATTAGTTGTAGAATTTCAGTTGTCCTTTGTACTTATGTTAAGCATTGTGTGCAGGGGTTGTAGAGCTGCCTAAACTGGCATTGAAAGGGAATTAAAAACAAAAAAAATTACTACATGATGCATGTAGGAAAATGTGACCACGTTTAAACGAAGTGTCAAAAAAGCTGGGATGATGATGCTTGATTAATACGAAGGCAATTAATAAAGTTTAGTACGGAGTATTACTTGTTAATTTTAATAGCTTGAGTTATTCTCTGGAAATATTTATTTTTGGTTGGCTGTAATAACTAGCTAATTGTAAGTGGTAGTATTATTTTGGATAATGTATTTTTTTGGTGGTTACTAAAATTATACTAATACGGAGTATTAATTTCATGTGAAATTATTGGGTCTTTTTATTTTTTTTTTATTTTTAAACTATGAAATGGCTTCGGTTTTTTATTATGAACCGAAGCCTTTAATGTATTTTTACCTTTGGTTATAGTAATCAACCGAAGCTTTTTATCAACCTTTGGCTTTGGTTCCTACAAATAAATGAAGCAAAAGGACTTTTTGCTACGGTTCATCTCAAATAATCGATGTAACACCCGCTATTTTTTTCCTAGCATTTTTATTCTTTCCGTTAGGACTCCATCTTAGCTCTGTTACTTTTCGGCCTCATATTTCATCATTTTACTAAGCTCTATTTTAATTTTTGAGTTTAATAATTTTTATTTTTAGTTTTAAAGATTTTAATCCTTTTTAAATCCATTTATTTGGTTTCTTCGTAAACTAATTAATTTTTCCGCAAGGAATTCTATTTCTCTTCGAGTTGACGTTTTTAAACTCGGATTTAAGTTATTCCTTTACCTAAAAATGTTTGAATACGTTTATCTAATATTTTCAACTAGTAAATATTTTTATTTACAAAAAATTAGTCGTTAATGATTTTATTACGAAGCTTCGCGAATAATTATTTTCTTGCGCGAGTTTTACTCGAATTACTTTGAAATGCCTTTAACTATTTTACGATTATACTTTTTATCAACTTATAAATTATTTGAGGTCATTCCCTCACATTTTGGACTGACTACGCTTTTGGTCACAAATTTTACTACGTTTTATTTATACGTTTCATTTTATCACGTTAAAACGTAAATTACGTAATGCTTATCTTTCCATTTATTGGATGCTTTATCATCAAACTATTCATTTCCTTGCTCTTTATGTTGGCCGGTCACTTTGGTGATAAGGGAGCCTTGTTTTCATCAATCGTTAATCCCATTTAAAACTAGAAAATCATCCATTTCCTTACATCATTTTATTCATTTATCAAAAGTTAAAAAAATCCTACTTTCTTCCATGGAGAAACACCCGAGAGCCTGGTACTACAGGCTCGATTCCAAGAAATACAAGACTTGGGACGATGTAGCAACGGAATTCGCTCAAAATTACGCAGACAATACCGAGATCCAGACTACCATGCGTACTTTGGAGGTCATTGCCCAAGAGCCCAAGGAAGGTTTCACCAAATACCTTCAAAGGTGAAGGGCCGAAAGCGTGAAACTGGTTGATAAGCCCAACGAAAAAGTCTTAGTGGAGGCTTTCGTTAAGAATCTCCTCCCTTCTTACCGGGTCCATCTCCGGTACGTTGTCATACCTAATTTCGCCACCTTAACTGAAATGGGTACGAGAATCGAAGACAACTTGAGGTTAGAGAGCCTTACTAAGGCCTCTGCCAAGGGATATCAAGAGGCTAGTTCGTCCTCCAACAAGCCCGCAACTACAACTGCGGCCCGTAGCATCTTTGACGAGGTCAATCTACTAGATACCTCGTCCAAAAAGAATACTCCGACTCGGGTATTCACTGACATAGGGACAACCTATACTCACGCCTTACAAAGGTTATCCTCAAAGGGCCTAATCCAACCGATAGGCCCGTTTCCGGAAGTCCCAGTCGAGAAACGATCCAAAAGCTATAATATCCAGGCCTACTGTCATTATCACCGAGGTAACGGGCACGACACAGAAAAGTGCTGGAAGTTAAGACATCTCATCCGGGACTTGATCGAGAGCGGAAAAATACCGTTGCCCAGAGACAAACCGAGCAATAAAGAAAACCCGTTCAGTACTCATGCCATCTTCTCCGGAGACGTGATCGACTTTTCTCATCTAATTTCTCCTCTCGTCCCACAAATTAACGGGATATGGAACGACGATGAAGACGACGTTTACCTACCAAAAGAGGAAGTTGTCCCTATCACCCCTGAGGAAGTCCGAAAGGCTAAATGCAAAGCCTTGGCCAGCAACCACCACGTCACCACCGGCCGCTCCGCCCCGGAGGCCGCCACCAAGCCAGCCAAGGTTGAATCGACCCCTGAAGAGTCAAATGCTGATACGGCTCTAGTCAAACAGCTAAAAAGGGCTCGAGTGGATCTCACCATATGGCAGCTTTTGGTTAGTTCTCAAGCACATCGAGAGGCGCTTACTAAGGCCCTCGATCAAATCAAGGTCGACTCATTGGTTACCCCAACTGAAATGGGAGCCACCATCATGCCCCATCTCAAGGGTAAATCTAAGGAAGAAGGCCCACTCATCACCTTCTAAGAGTCCGACTTGCCGCCGTTCGGGACAACCCACAACTTAGCCCTTTACGTTACGGTCATCTGCCGGGGCATATCTCCCGATGACCCTGATCGATGACGGGTCCGCTGTAAACGTCCTTCCTTTAAGGATTGCTAAGGCCCTTGGCATCACCGAAGCCGATTATCTCCCAACAGCACAAACTATCCAGGCTTTCGACGGAAGCCCAAAATCGGTTGCTGGGGCCGTCAAACTAACAATTTTAACCGGCTCGATATAAAAAGAGCTAGAATTTAAGGTGATTGATGTCACCTCATCTTTCAATCTGCTACTCGGGAGACCATGGATTCATGCGGTCAAAGCTGTATCTTCCACGCTCCACAGGAAAGTCAAGATGCCTCTACAAGACGCTGTCGTCGCTCTCGAAGCTACTCCCATAACCGTAGCAAGCTGCAACACGGCGGGCCAGACTGACCCACGAGGATTCAAGTTTCGTGGGAATGATTGAAGAAGAATATCTCTTCAAGCCTTATTTCACCGCTAGCATCGACACGATGCTACAGAATTTGGGCTACCTACCGGGGGCTACTTCAAGGCCATATCTTCCAGCTGGGAAGGTTATCGAGGTTCTAAATAACGGGCAGTCTCGAGTTGGCTTGGGTTACACTATGACCCCGGGGCACGTGGGCCGAACAAATACTATTAAATTTGTCACTCCAGTGTTCGCGGCTATTCAAATGGGCCTCTATCAGCCCACCATCTCGTATCCCGAGACCAAATTGGCTCGGGAATGCAATTTCATCCCGGATGACATCTTCGCCCTCATCCAGACCGAGTCGAAGGAAGGTGCGGGTAATACCAAACCCGTACTGGGGCTCTTATTCGGGGAAGATAAGGCCATCCCCTCCCCTAAGGAATATTTGGTCAGCTTAATCCTCCGCAGCCGCAGGTTCGATCCAACCAAGCTAATCTCTGAAGTTGGTGCTAACACTGGGAAGAGAGCTTGGAGAAAGACAACCAAGTGGACCGACAGCCAGGGTCGAGTCTACAAGCTGACTACCGGTGATGGGGATATGCCAGACACTGAGTCTGAGTCCGAGTCCGAGTCAGAGTCAGAGTCAGAGTCGGAGTCTGAGTCCAAGTCTAGAGGGTCCAGTACTAGAATTGAGTCTGTAACCCCTCTTCCTTTAGTCACACCTATGGGAGTCTCGGAGTTTGTCCCGAGAACTCTCCCTATCCCGCCACTGACCAACGATCAGATGGCCACTCTCTTTGAGCTATTTTCAAAATTTACTATCAATAATAACGAAATACGTTCCGCTTACGACTTGTCTTATTTCCAAAATTCTTTCAAAACTTTTATATGCAATGAGATTGAGAAACCCGACAAACAAGTACCTCTACCTCCACATTTGATCGAGCAGCTCAAGCAAAAGGAGTCCCGAGATCCGGTAATTGAGGAAACCGAGTCCATTAACGTGGGAACCACTTTAGAGCACCAAATGCTTAAGTTGGGTTTATCTTTAGATCCCGAGGAGAAACAACAATTCACGGATCTCCTCCAAGAATTCAAAGACGTCTTTGCATGGTCCTACAAGGACATGCCGGGAATAGATCGAGAGATAGCTGAACACTGTATACCCATCAAAGACGGATGTAAGCCGGTAAAACAAAATCTAAGAAGAAGTGGACAAGCAGTTCAAAGCGGGCTTTATTCAATTATCTGAATATCCAGATTGGGTTACGAATATCGTGCCGGTACCCAAGAAAGACGGTAAAGTACGGATATGTGTAGACTTCCGGGATCTTAATAAGGCCAGCCCAAAAGACAATTTTCCGTTACCACACATCGACATACTGGTGGATAACACGGCCGATCATGCCCCCTATCATTCATGGACGGGTATGCCGGATACAATCAGATCAAAATGGCGGAAGAAAACATGAGTAAGACCACCTTCATTACACCTTGGGGGACATACTGTTACACCGTTATGCCATTTGGGCTCATCAATGTCGGGTCCACTTATCAAAGAACCGCCACGACTCTATTACATGACATGATGCATAAGGAAGTGGAGGTTTATGTGAATGACATGATCGTCAAGTCCAAAGACCGAAGCGGGCACATCGCGGCTCTAAGAAAAAAAATTACCCGACTACGAAGATACAACATGAGGCTAAACCCTCAAAAATGTAGTTTCGGGATAACATCAGGCAAATTACTGGGCCATATCGTTAGCCAACGCCGTATCGAGGTCGACCCAGCTAAAATCAAGGCCATTACCGAGATGCAGCCATCCAAAACCGAAAAAGAAATAAGGGGGTTTCTCGGGAAAGTCCAATACGTCAGCCGGTTCATTTCAAAGTTAACCATGGTATGTGAACCCATTTTCAAGAAACTGAAGATAGGAGAACGAACACTATGGGACGATAAAAGTCAAACGGCTTTCGATAAAATCAAGGAAATTCTGTCTGCACCGCCGGTATTGATGCCACCTCAACCCGGTTTGCCTTTGTCGTTATACCTAATAACGACCGAGACAGCCATGGGGGCTATGCTGGCCCAGACAGTCGATTCAGAAGAACAGGCTATTTACTACATCAGTAAAAAGTTCCTGGAATACGAATGGAAGTATACAATGCTCGAGAAAACGTGCCTAGCTTTGGTTTGGGCCACTAAAATTACATGCTCAGCCACGAGGTACATATCCTGTCTAAAATGGATCCTATCAAGTACCTATTGGAGAAGCTCATCCTCAACGGTAGGATATCCAGATGGACATTAATGTTAGCAGAATTCGATCTCAAGTTCCTACCATTAAAAGCCATCAAAGGCCGGGTTGTAGCCGAACCGCCGATAGCCCCGTATCTGAAAAAGGGCATACCGATACCTGGGCTTTTCCAGATGAAGACATATTCCATACAGACACCAAAACATGGGATTTGTATTTTGATGGGGCGTCCAACTTCCGAGGATTTGGGGTCGGCATTCTGTTGATATCACCAAAAGGAGAGCATACACCGTTATCCATTAAATTGGACTTTGATGTAACAAACAACGCAGCCGAATATGAAGCATGCATTCACGGGTTGCAAGCCGCCGCTGATTTAGGAGTAACAAACCTCCGGGTCCACGGTGACTCGTCTCTAGTCATCAATCAAGCTCTCCAAAAATGGAAAACTTGGAACGCCAATCTCGTGGTTTATCAAGCACGAGTAAGGGTTCTCGAAAAACAGTTCCAAAAAGTAGAACACATCTATCTACCTCGGGAAGAAAACCAATTTGCAGATGCACTTTCCAAATTAGCATCTTTACTAAATATCCCGGAGCACCTAACTAGCATGCCAATCTGCGTTGAAAGACGGTCTGAGCCGGCCTATATCCACGCTATCCAGGGTATCGAGATAACTGATCCAGAACCTTGGTATCAGACAGTACTAACCTACTTGACAACGGGAGAGTATCCTCCGGGAACTGAAAATCGGGCCAAGAAGGCCTTGCGAAGATTGGCAACCCAATTTATTCGTACGGATGACGGACAGTTATACAAAAAGACGGTACAGGGGGCTCTCATCCTATGTGTCGATAAAACACTGGTCGAGAAGGTTATGTCCGAGGTGCATGATGGTGAAAATGGTCCGCATAAATGGTCCGCATATGAACGCCCATATGATAGCCCGAAAAATCATGAGGCTCGGATACTATTGGAACACCATGGAAACTGACTGCCAAGTATACGTCAAACACTGCCATAACTGTCAGATTTTTGCTAACGTACAAGATATGCCCTCATCCCTACTATACACCATGATATCACCATGACCATTTTCAACATGGGGTATCGATATAATTGGCAAGGTGAACCCTTTCGGAACAAGAAGTCACTGTTTCATTTTAGTGGCTATCGACTATTTCACTAAATGGGTCAAAGCTGAGTCATATCGGATCTTGAACGCCAAGCACGTTGCTAAATTTATCCAGAACAAGATTATATGCCGGTAAGGGATCCCGCACGAGTTCATCAGTGATCACGGGACCCATTTCCAAGCTGAAACCGCCACTTTACTGGAAAAATATAAAATCCAAAGGCATACATCCTCGCCTTACCGTCCCCAAAAAAATGGAGCGGTAGAGGCAGCCAATAAAACAATTGTCACCATACTTAAAAAGATGGCTGAGAATTACCGGGATTGGCCCAACAAAATTCCTTTTGCCCTATGGGGGTACCGAACGTCAATTCGCACCGCAACCGGAGCAACTCCATATTATCTGACATATGGAATGGAAGCAGTCCAACCGGTCGAGCTAGAAGCACCGTCCCTCAGGATTTTACTCGAGAGTCAGGTGCCTGAGGCAGACTGGGTTCAAGCCCGATAAGACTCGCTAGTTCTTTTAGACGAACAATGACCCCGGGCCCTCAACAATATCCAAATATATCAAAAAAGGATACAACGGGCTTTCAACAAAAGAGTTAGGCCCAGAAATATCAAAGAAGGGGATCTAGTTCTAAAATCGGTCCGTGCATTACTACCGGTTGACCCGAGAGGAAAATTCAAACCCAATTGGGCTGGGCTGTACTTGGTAAAGAAGGTCCTATCAGAAGGAGCGGTGATGCTGACAGACTTGGACAGGAATGAATTCGTCAACCCAACCACCTTGGACCAGTTGAAGCGTTACTACCCATAAACCCTCTCTCAATGTCATTTGCAAAAATTTATAAAAACTCGTCTTTTTTACAAATTCTCAAAAAATTATAAGCAAGTCAATGAGCTAGGATTATTTATCCTACTGTCGCACATCTCGAACTAATAGTCTTGGTGTATTTCGAAAAATGGCAAAATATCTATATTTGAACTACGTTTGGTTTGATTCCGTTAAATCGTTGATACGTAGGCAACCCCTCAAAAGGGTACAACCACTGCAGTAACGAAAAGACGGGAACAATATTCATTAATATGTCTTTTATTAAAAACCGATAAACTCGTAAATTTCAAAAATACATCACCCAAAAAACAAACAACAAAAAACCACACCACAAAAGTAATAGTAGTACTTAAATAATAAAATTAAGGAGGCTAGTGCTCATGCATTTTTCTTTTCCCCTTGTCTTTTGGGTCACGCGGAGCCCGAGGTCGACGGGGCGGGGGCAAACGTTCCCAGATCACAAGTGGAACCTCTTTAGCTCGAACCCATTTCTTCGACAGCGGGTCTTCTGCCATTGCCACTGGTCCAAGCCGAGCCCGTACGTGCTCGGGTAGTCTGTCTCGAGGACCGAGTCGGTCCTGCACCCTTAATTTCGGGCCGAGTCTCCTTTCTAGGTCTGTCTAGGGGCTCACTTTCCCCCGTGCACCTTTAGTACTGGACCCTTCAGCTTGAGTCCTAGTTTTTCCTTTCTGACCTGACATCAGCCGAACCAACGTAGCCGGAGTATCACCCTCGTCGAAGAAACTTCTATTATCTTTAGCCTGCTCTCGTCGCAGCAGGTCGAAAGCCTCATCAGTCTTTAAAGCAGCTCGGGTTTTAGCAGAATCCGCCTTCGTCCATTTGACATAAGAATCCGATACCCAGATTGAGTGAAGAGTCTTAGAAACAGACCAAGTAGCCCGGGTATACCACCGCTGCATCCATGTATCACACATCACATCCGTCAGCTGTGTAGATTCGCTCAAGACCGCCTCGATTTCCGGGATTCTTTGGGCCCGACCATATTGCCTAAGTATGCGATCGGGATAAAGGTGAATTGTTTGCCTAAAAGATAGGATGACCTGATATCGTGCCCTATCTCTCGATTCCAAGCCGGTCCAAACATAAATGGGCCACCAGGGAACGGTCCATCGAATCAGCGGGCCTCCATGGAAAGACAACACTTCGTCCCAGTATTTCTGGGTATTATGGCGAGAGAAGTCAACGGTCCGTCTCCTTGTCATCACTTGGTTGGGACGATATCGGCTCACGTCAAGAGGAGGATCCACGATTGATAGCCTCTTGAATAGCCAAAGCTGAAAAAATCGCGAAAAATCAAAAATTAAGAAAAATCGAGAAAACCGCGAAAAAAAACGAAAATCGCGGAAAAATAGGTAATATACCTGAAGAAGACGGGTGCTCCGTTTCCATCAAGTCAACCACAGTGAAAAGTCGGACCTGGCCTATGCACGATAACAAATCCATATGACCTTCGAAGGCATAAACATGGAGCATACAAAAAGCAAAGGCCCTACGGCTATGGACCGGCCTGACCCGGACATCGTGTAGATTCATGAATTTTTCAGCTAGATCAATCAAAGAGACAGTATCTCCTTCCAGCATACGGGATACCTCCATGTGAGAAAGCCCTAAAAATTCCCGTAATTTCCTCCTAGGATCATGAACTGAAAACGGGATACCATGGCGAAGAATGGGGTTCCATCCACCTATGGCAGCAATCTCCTCAGGGATAGGACAAATCTCGCCTCGAGGAAAGCCAAAAACGTTATAAGTGTCGTCCCAGTAGGACAGGCAAGCATCTAGAAAATGACGATCCACTTGCATTTGACGGATCGTGAATAATTGAGTAATACCATTCTGATTCAGAATAACTTTATCGGTGTCTCTAAAGTATCGGGACCAATCCTGCAGCATTCCGATCAAACGGTCGATTCCCATAGTTGGATTTCTTAAGAAGAATAAGGGTTCTCGAAACTTGTTCTCTTTGGAAAGGAGAGAATTATGAGAATTATGAGAAAAATAAAAGCAAGGCATGGGTATTTATAGCATTAAACCCAAACTTTCCTCTTTACTTTAGGATTCCTAATTCCAGAAGATTTAGCATACATTCCTTATCTCAGAGTCTAGCTAAGTCATCCCGAGCATTCCTATTCATTTTCAGAGTCAAAAATTCTCTAGTTTTTAAAATTTCTTCAAATTCAAAAATCCAAAGTCTTTTTCCAAAAATTTATGTTCCCCAGCGTGAGTTATTTCTCCTAAAAATGTTACATGTAAAGTTTCGCATAATTATATACAGGAACGACTCAAGTAGGGACATGCGGTTAAACTCCCCAGCGGAAAGCCCAAGGCGGCATTTTTCACGGGATGGGCCCATATATAGGTACACCCGAGACTTACGCGACAAGTCCAAATTTCCACGGAGTTATCATCACCAGCTCAGGTATATTTCTATCTTATGGCTGGCGAGCTCTTTTACGCAAGTCTAATGGACTATAAACGACCCGATCGGAGGTCTGCTAGGTCTTAATCTTTGATTGACCTGGTAGCTACTCTGACTTTTGCCCTGTCCAAGCCTCAGTCAGAGTGGGGGCTCTGTAGACACCCACATTTGGTCATTAGATGTCTATAGCAGTTTCCAAAGAACACTCGATGATGATCGGACGCAAACATGCTTTAACATACTCGAATATGGACTCGAAATCATTGGCATTTGGCTTGGGCTTTTTACGGAGTACAAAACTCACAAAACCAACCTCAAATTCAGGCCCAGTGGGTCATTTCGAGTCAAATAAGACTAATTTGGGTCGAATCCGACACCAGGGGCAAAATCGTCTTTTAGCGACCGAGTCAAAACCCGGTCAAAGATATTTTCCGAGACATAGAGGCCTGCCGTGTCACCCCACGAATCCAGTCAGAACTCGAACACTACAAAAAATCAACTACAAAAATTATTAGACAATTCCGTTAAGGATAGAATTCGATCTCCCGTTGGAATCCTACCCGAGCAGAAGGAGTACTCAGCCGAGTACTCTTCTTCCACCCGGCTCAAGTGGCTTCCCCACCGAGAAACGGAATCCTCATTCCTCTCAAATTTCTTACCTTTCCTATCTCAACCGGTATTTCTTGTCACCCAAGCAAGATTACCTCTTCTAGCTTCAATCGAGGACCTCTCCTATAAATAGGACCCTCTCATCATCAACAATGGACAACACAATTCATATACATTCATCATACCTACACATCTACAACTCATACACACACACAACATCGAATAACCGATATTACAACCCGAGATCGCGCCGCCTAGACCCAGAAAAACCGGCCAACTTCTACCCGACACCCTACACGACCGAAACCACCATAACTCACTCACATCATCTCGACGCTCCCGTGCCCAAGCCACATTCCGACGAGCCCCGATCCGAGAATACAAAGCATGTAGGTTGACGGTGTAAATCAAAATTCCGTCTTCTCCTTCTTCTCCTTCTTCTCTCTCTTCCTCTCGTCCTTTTTCCTTCTTTTTGCGTCGTCGGTCCGTTTTTTTATGGGTCATCATCACGTTCTTTTCCTTTTCTAATATCGATACTACTATCTAATTTTCACAAAACAAATGTTCTTAAAATACGATATCGGCTCTCTAGTCGAATATCGTATCTAAAAAGAACTAAATTAATCTCATTGATGCTAAAAAATCGTCACGTAGTCTTAAAACAAAATACGACGATTTTAACGCGGAGAGAATCAACATTTTTTTTCAAAACGATTTACAAAGCATTTTTTCTAAAAAAACATTCCGAATATTTGATATCGATTCCATAATCGAATATCAAATATAACAAATATCGCAAATTTAAGTCGAGTATAAATTATGCTATATTTATTCGCGATTTAACAAAACTGTCGATTTGCTAAAAAATAATCTCGAAAACAAGCCGCCATGCGAGTCGCACGAGTTCTGTGCGGGTCGCATGACCACGCGAGTCACGCCTCTCCCGCGCGGGTCGCATAGGCCCCTGAAAACCGTAACACCGAAAAGCTATTTCGCCTTAATTCTTCAAACATCTTTTCTTTAACGAAACAACGGGCTTTTTAGCATATTTCAGGTCTCGATAAATGTTTTCTTGACCTCGGTCAATGCGTGCTTAATCCATCCCGTGTCATAAACTTTTCAAAACCATGCATTGCATTATATTTACATCTTTTATTCAATTTACAAACCGTTACTAACTTGTTTGTTCATGTTTTCAGCGATTATTTTATTGTTTGTTTTATTATACTAAAACGAACCTCGCATGCTAAATACAACTTTGACGTTAATTTAGATGCATTAAATCGACTTAGAAACCCATTCAAATTCTCGCATGTTTAGGCAAAACAATGTTTGCATATCATTCATCGTATTACTAACGCGCATATTTCAAAATCAAACGATATCTTAGTAGAGGCCGCTAATGTGCGGGCGGGGTTGGGTGTTCTTTGTGAACTTCCCAACACGTACCCTTACCCCTTACTCAGAACTATGGTTTCCGGATGTCCGAATCCATTGGCACACGAGAGTCATTCAATACACGGTATCCGATAATATCGGTATCGATATCAAATGCTAAGGGACGAACCCAATAAACTCTGACATCCGAATGGGCCATACTTTTTGCATGGCTCACTAAGATATAGAGTGGGTTCGAACGGGCCCGAACTCCCACAAAGTTCGGTGGCGACTCCACTTCGATTTAAATTTCAATTCGACCCATCTCATATGGAGATTCACTCGCCTCCCCAAACACGCACGTGGCCGCGTCGGGGTGGACCTATGTCATGTCCACAATATTAAATAATAATAATAATTATTATTATTATTATTATTATTATTATTATAATATAATAATAATAATAATAATAATAATAATAATAATAACAACAACAACAATAATAACAATAATAAATAATAACAACAACAACAACAACAACAACAACAACAACAATAATAATAATAATAATAATTAATTTATATGGAACCGGAGTTGTATTAAGATCGAAACAAATTACAAAAAGGTCTTATTGTTGTTGTTGTTGTTATTATTATTATTAAGACATTTCGATATTAATACAAGTTTCTTTTCATAAAAAAATTATAATAATGATAATAATATTGTTGTTGTTATTTTTATTACCCATATCTTTTAATGTTAATAATAATAACAAATTATTATTATCATCGTCATCGTCGTTGTTGTCATCATCATCGTCATTGTTATTATTATCGTTATTATTATTATTTTCTATTTTTTTTTACCATCATTATTATAACAATTATTAATTAATATTGTTATGCACTTTATAATATTTTTAGGTCTTGAAATAGATATTATATTCAAATATTTACAACTCTGTCTCAATGTCATCACAATTAATTTACGTTTTTTTAAACTATTTTTTAGTGAATAGAATATTTTTTATATATATATATACACATATATATATACACACATATATATACACACACAGAGTAAGGCTCTTATGAGTCCTTTACTCTATATGAGTCCATAAGTCCTCATCCCATCCATTGGATGAGATGAGGATGGATGGACAAGATGCATCCATTTAAAATAAAAAAAGAGGAAGATTTACGTTCATAAAATAGCTCCCAAGAATTTAGGAAACAATAACTCCCTTGATCACGTTCATTCATCATTCATCACGTTCATTCATTCATACGTGAGAAAAAAAAACCTTTCTTCATCACGTTCATTCATTCAATCAATTCTGTGCTCGAAATCCCGTTACAATGGATTCAATGACCGCGTCATCTTCTTCAACTGTTGATAAGCAATTGATCGAGTATAACAATGGTGAGTTTCAATATTTCTTTCACGTCAATTTTCATTTTTGTTATTGCTTTCATTGTTGCGTTACTTTTTAACGTCAATTTTAATGTTGATATTGCTTTCATTGTTATTTCATTCATCATAGTTTCATATCAATGGTTAGTTACTCTCTTGATCTGTATAGATTTCAGGTTTTTATGTTTCTTATTTAGGTTTTCCATGATATACACTGATACTATTGCATTGTTTTATATTAATGCAGAAACGTCATTGAAGTAACATACCTTTTGAGTTACAGTAACACTTAATTGCAATTACAGTAACACACTGCACGTTTAGAAAAAGGATTTTGATGATGTTGTTAAAGTAACATAGTGTACTAGTTAGAGTAACACAACTTATGAATTGATATAACACATTTGTTGCACGTCAATTTTAATGTTGATATTGCTTTCATTGTTATTTCATTCATCATAGTTTCCTATCAATGGTTAGTTGCTCTATCGATCTTTATAGATTCCAGGATTTTATGTTTCTTATTTAGGTTTTCCATGATATACACTGACACTATTGTTTTGTTTTATATTAACACAGAAACGTCGTTGAAGTAACATACCTTCTGAGTTACAATAACACTTAATTGCAATTACAGTAACACACTGAACGTTTAGAAAAAGGGTTTTGATGATGATGTTAAAAGTAACATAGTGTACTAGTTAGAGTAACACAACTTATGAATTGATATAACACATTTGTTGCATGGGTGTAATGTTGTTTAATTTTGTGCAGGTGGTATTGACAAAGAAGCGAACGCACAGGACAGCAGTGGAAAAGGTGGAATTTTACTCATTTGATTAATCATGGATTAATAACAGTGGTTCATTGCTCTCGTTTTAGTATAGATCCCAGATTTAACGTATGCTTTACTAATATTATTGTTTTGTTTTATGTTGAAGTAGACACGGCGTTGAAGTAACATACGTTATGAATTACAGTAACACCAAATATTAATTAGAGTAACACAAAACGAGTATCATTTTGTAACGAGTTTTAATTTATGCAGGTAGCATTTGCCAAGAACCGAATGCACAGGAATGGTGAGTTTTTTTTTCGTCATCACGTTCCGTCATTCATTCATTCAAATCTGAGTTCAAAATCCCGTTACCATGGATTCAATGAGCGCGACATCTTCATCAACTGTTGATAAGCAATTAATCGAGTATAACAATGGTGAGTTTTGATATTTTTTTCACGTTTTGCTTCAATTTTTATTCATGGATACGTCGTGCGTCAATTTGCGTTCTTTTTTTCGTCAATTTTCATGTTGATATTGCTTTCATTGTCATTTCATTCATCATAGATTTATATCAATGGTTAATTGTTATAGATTCCAGAGTTTTATGTTTTTTATTTAGGTTTTCCATGATATACACTGATACTATAGATCCCAGATTTAACGTAAGTTTCACGGATATTATTGTTTTGTTTTCTGTTGAAGTAGACACGACATTGAAGCTTCACTGATACGGACTTCTAAGGGCAAAAGACAAGACAAATGTGGAAAGCTTGTGCAGATTAATTCGGGAGTTCAGGTTGCAGAGACAGCCGGTTTCTGGGGGGG
Organism: Agrostemma githago; assembly: GCA_958450325.1. Lineage (NCBI taxonomy): Eukaryota > Viridiplantae > Streptophyta > Magnoliopsida > Caryophyllales > Caryophyllaceae > Agrostemma > Agrostemma githago. Next base: position 33,100,521 of record OY288244.1, on the reverse strand, counting down.
ATATTGACAAAACACAGGAACTGGATTTTGTACACATTTTTTACACATAGCGTTGTGCTACGTTGCAATTAACTATATATTTATTTAATACATGTGTATTTGGTTAGAGTAACATCTCATGTCTATTGGAGTAACACCATTCGGTAGTTACAGTAACAGACATAATGCATGAAAGTAACTGAGGACAGCAACGTTGTTTAAACAATTCAATACCAAAGTAACTGAGGATAACTTGGATTAGAACCATTCATTACCAAAGTAACAACATTGGTTTTTTTAAGAACCATATATAATGCGTCAGAGTAATTAATGATAATAACATTGTTTAACCATGAGACAAAGAATAACACCATTAATAACTTAGAGTAACATCATTTGTTCATTAAAGTAACAGTTATAATGTGTCAATGTAACACAATGATTATGAGACCACATTTGTATATTGTGTAAACTTCATTCATTCCCACAGTAACACCGGTCGTTAATTAGAGTGACAGGAACAATTAGTCAGGGTAACAGAGTTTAACAACATTGTTCCATTGGTGATAATCAAAATACTAATGTACATAACAAGTTTCGAAAACGATACAAAGCATTATTCGTAATTAGAAAAAGATGACATAATTCGTTAGAGACGTTATTTTTTTCGACCCTTTGTTGGCTTGCTCTTGGGACCATCGATGATCTTTTGCCTCGCGTCCACATACTTATCTACGTTATCCAACAATCGCGATCACACCTTGATTTGTCTCCTCCTTTTGCCATCTGAAAAGTACAATAATTATGTACAACTATTGTTACAGTTTAATCTGGTATATAAAATTAAAGTACAACTGATACGAGTGAAAGAAACACCATATGTACAGCTGATACGGGTTAAAGTAACACAAAGAAAGTGTTAGAGTAACATAGAGTGCAAATTAAAGTAACACGTCTACACAATTAAATGTACAAGATTACTAGCATTCAAGGTAACGCAAAGATGGGATTAAAAGTAACACGTCTTGTACATTACAGTAACACAGGGTCATCTTTAAAATAACATCATACATGTGTAAAATTAACTGAACAACCCCTTACAGTTACACCTCAAGTTTATTACAGTAACTGAATATTCGCATTAGAGTAACATTCAATATATGTTAGACTAAGTATGAAGAGTAGAAGCATAGTATGAAGTAGGTGAATTCAATTAAACTCTACAGATGCATACCCAGATATCACAACAATCTTTAGTGAAACCAATTAATTATAGGGCACAAACGCAGCAAAGTAAATCAATCAATAATTAGCGAGAAAATTAATGAAATCAGATACAAATATTAACTAAACCTAGTTCTTTAGTAAAACAATCGAGTATTAGCGAGTTACCTTGTATTATGCCGCCTGAAGATTATCTCTGCTAAAGTTAGAGAGTTGCTTCAATGTAGCATTGCTTGAGTTGAAGACGAGAGGATGCGCGGGTGTGTTTTGAAAAAAAACGGAAGTCGAGTGATTGTGTTTGGGATGATGAAGGTGAAGGTTTTCAGTTAGGATGTGAATGAAAAAATTGAATGTGAGGAAAAAATTGAATGTGAGGAATTAACGTGTATTAGTGGTTAGAGATAATTAAGGGAGGAGAGAGGATTTGATTTTATTTTTACCAAAATATGTTGGTTATTGCCTTAATTACTAGAATCAATCACCACCATCCATCCACTATAGATCAATGGTTGTAGATAGGACTCATGGACTCAAAAAAAAAAGACTCACTTGATCTCTACTCTACACACACATATATATATACACACACATATATATATATATACACACTCATATATATACATATATATACATATATATATATATCATACTGTAGACACCCGCATTTTGCCTACTAGTGTCTATAGCAATTTCCGACAAAACACCCGATGAGGATCGGACGTAAACGTGACTTAATACGCTCGAATACGGACTCAGAATCAATAGTATCCGACGTGGGCACTTGGCGGAGTACAAATCTCTCAAAAGCGACCTCAAATTCAGGCCCAGTGGGCCGTTTCCAATAAAATAAGATTAATTTGAGCCAAAACCGTCACCGGAAATAAAACCATCTTTTAGCGATCGAGTCAAAACCCGGTCAAAGTCGAATCCCGAGACGAAATCAGCCAAGTGTATGTCTATGTTCAAAGTCAAAAGCAAAATCAAAACAAATTAGTCAACAAAATCAAGTCAACCTCAAATATCTCAACCTTCCTTAAATCTCTCACCCGCCTTGACCCACTCGATCAAGTGACATGGGTCCACTCGATCGAGTAGGCACCTGAAAAACCCACAGGCACCCCTTCAACTGCCACTCGATCGAGTGCATCTAGGGCCACTCGATCGAGTGACCCCAAACCGTGAGGAGCTCTATATATATACTCCCCCACATTTATTCATTCACAAGACAATGCTACACAATTTACAACCCTAAGCAACTTTACACAACACAACACATTTTCACATCACATCCTCTTATTTGCACACATACATACACACATACCCGAGATCAAAACTCGCCAAAGACCGAGAGCAAAACTCGTCAAATCCTTTCCCCAATCATACACACCATAACTCACCCTACATTTCTCGACACTCCCGCGCACACGCCACTACTTTACGAGTCCGTTTCCAAGATACTTAAGCATGTAGGTTGAGGGTGTAATTCAAATCCCGACATCTCTTTCTCCCTTATTTTTTTTTCGATTCTCTCTCTCTCTCTATATATATATACACTATATACTATTATTATTAATATTACTAACCGCTAACACTAACATTTTTATTATCGTTTCATTTTATTTTCGCTCTTTTTTATTTCGCTACTAACTTTAATACCGCGTATAATTACATAATATTTAAACCGCTTTCAGATTGAACACGTTTAATTACGGTTTCCGCTTCAAGTCCGTTTAATCCCTTTACAAGTTGTAACAGTGGTGGCACCCTTTCGAGGAGCGCCGCCCTAAACACTTAAGGGAATAACGCGATCGCGGTAACACGTAGTTAAACGTGTCCGATGCCATTTTTGGGATTAGAACGAAACCCGTTGACGCCAAATTAATTGTGACACAATCCGAAAGGATCGATTACGACATTATGACGTGGAGAGAATCGATATTCGTTCTAGTCCGATCAAGTTCGACTTTGCAAAATTTTGCTTTAACTACTAGATAGCGGTTCTATAACTGAATATCAAGTAGGACGAGCCATCAAAGTTTACACTAATATAAATTGGACAATATTTATACTTAGTGTAATTACATGTCGATTCGAAAACATAAAATTTGAAGTTATCATCTTACGAAATCGAGCAGCAGCTCGAACAGGGGGCACTCGATCGAGTGTCATAGCTCACTCGATCGAGTGACACCCAAAACAGAGGCAGCAAGCCCTCACTAAGGGCACTCGATCGAGTCCCTCCTATGACTCGATCGAGTGGCCTTTACAACACTTTTACGTGAGCCTCTCACATCATTCGAGCCTCGTCAAATCTTTTTCTACGACTTTCAGTCGTCATGCGTCAAGTCGATCACGTGCCTTCCTTTTCAAAACATGCATCGTTTCATCCTCTAATCATCTAATCTACTTACGTTACCGTTATTATTGCGATTATGCTATTGTTGTTCGTCGTTTTGTATTGTCCGGGTTGTATCTCCGCCCGTGTACTTTGTATCCATTTACGAGTTTTGTTTATTTTCGATGTTTCCATTTTATAAATGAACCTCGCATGGTAAACAACTCCGACGATAATTTGGATGCATTAAATGACGTAGTTCACACATAATTCACATGCTTATTCAAAATGTCGTTTGCATAACATTCAATCGTCATACTAACGCGTGTACACGAAAACGAACGATATCAAGTAGAGGCCGCTAAGAGCGGGCAGGGTTGGCTGTCCTTCATGGGCTTCCCAACACGTACCCTCACCCCTTAATCAGAACCATGGTTTCCGGATGTCCGAAACCATTGGCATACGAGAGTCATTTGATGCACGATTCCCGATAACTCAGCATCGGTATCGTAATGCAAAGGGACGAACCCCTAAGCTCTAGCATTAAAAGAGGGTTGTGCTTTGTGCACGATACGCCTAAATGTAGAGTGAGTTCAAACGGGTCCGAACTCCCAGAAAGTTCGACGGCGATTCCAACTTCGATTTAAATTTCGACCCGAGATCAATCTTACCACGAGATTCATTCGCCTACCCAAATTCGCGCGTGGCCGCGTCGGGGTGGACCTATGTCATGTCCACACATACAATAAAGCATATGAGTATTATTTGTATTGTATTAAAATTTAAGAATATCAAAATATAAAATTTTGTATATTACGTAATCAAAGATATATAAATAACAAATTTTACTATTGTCAAGTATGAAAAAACGAAGTAGAAATCAAATGAATTTGAGAGAGTACTATGTTGTTGTTGTTGTTATTATTACTACTAGTTTTGACCAGTGCAACATTGCACGGTCGGCATTAACAAAGATCATTAAATTGATGGATATAAATAGTTGTGTTTAACAATTACGTGATCGACAATTCTTTCTACAATTAGATGGACAGCACAACACGGCTCACTGCTTATTAAAAGTGTAACGATGCCAAAATCAAGATAAAAGAAAAGGGGAAAAAAATAGGCAATCGGAGGGAATAAATATATACACTCATATAGTTGTAAGTTAGGTAATTTAAGAGCAATGTGACATTGAAGTAGCGAAAATACAATCAATATGCATGGAAACGTAAATCTATGCAAATAAAACACCAAACTAAGTTATAAATGTTGGAAAACTTCTTGGTATACAACATTTGTAGTAGTGTTAGAAGTGCGTTTTTCTTCATCGAAAATAAGAATCTTCAATCCACCTTGCTAGTTACCCTTGACAAAGCAACGTATAATTGGCCATGCGAAAAAACAGGCTTCGGAAGGTAGAGACCTACATGAGTCAATGACTGTCCTTGACTTTTATTAATTGTCATGGCAAAGCATACTGAGATAGGGAACTGTCGCTTTACAAATGTACTGGGAATTTGGCTGAGTCGGATGGAGATAGAGAAAACCGAGGGATGTACACCCTATCACCTTTATGGCTACCTGTTAGCACATTACATCGAATAACTTTCTTTCCTAGGTCAGTAACTTGCAACCGTGTTCCATTGCATAAGCCATGGAATTGGTTAATGTTCCTAATAAGCATGACCATAGCACCCACCTTTAATCGGAGTTCATGATTAGGTACACCGGAGCACTTAATGCTATTCAGAAATTCGGTTGAGTGAAGGTCAGGTTGGAATGCAGGTGAGTCAATTGAGACGGGATCAGGGGGAGGTGAAGTTGATTCATCCATGCAAACCTCATCAGAACTCATATATACCGCCTCTTGGCCATCAATAAGAGATAACACATAGTCATTTACTAATTCTACAAATTCATGTGTAGGAGCTAGAATCGCTCTCTGTTGAAAATAGTCAGCCTCCCACATGCGTCTCGAAAGATCAGGATACGTGGACGACACTATTGCTGCAACAGGGTCGTCGACATTATGTATAAGTACTTCCTCTGGAAAGTGGACATCAACTTCACCGTCATTGGAACCACCTTCTATCCCATCACCAATTCTCAATATCCAGTCAGAGAATTCGCGTATCTCACGTGCATTAGTAGGGCGATTCCCAACTTGTAAGCGCATGTTCTGCGTCAAATGGAGGACCTACATAGTTTTGTAACAATGGTAGAAGACGTAAGGGAAAAATTTCAAAAATATAGGACCGTTATCCAAATAACATGTAAAGGACACTTAATAAGAAGCCTTAGTAAGAGATGTGCACATACGAAAGAACAAACCTTGCATGATGACCATAAATATGATGAACATAGGGTTGCATGCACGATATCTGACCTACTACCTTTAGAAACAACTGGTAGTATTTGCCTAAAGTCTCCTCCAAAGACCACAACTTTTCCACCAAAAGGAAGGTCAGCATTACTTGGATTAACAGCACGCATCACATCCTTCAAGCTACGATCAAGAGCTTCAAAGCTATGCCTATGTGTCATTGGTGCCTCATCCCAAATAATGAGACATGCCTTCATTATTAGCTCTGTCAAGTCCGTACCTGGCCTAATTTCAGAACACGTCGAAGTCTCAACAGTATTGATTGGAATGTTGAACCTGGAATGAGCCGTCCTACCACCGGGAATTAATGTAGCAGCAATTCCACTCGATGCAACAGGGAGAACAATATGGCCCTTGCTACGCAATGCAGCACATAAAGCACGCCAAATGAATGTTTTCCCTGTCCCACCATAACCGGATAGGAAGAATACAGCACCTCGATTGGCTGAAACCGCGTCACTTATTTCAAGGAATACCGATTGTTGTTCGGGAGTCATCATAGGCAACGCCAATTCATATTCACGTTTCAGAGCCTCCCTTCATACGCAAGTTCATCTCGTACCAGTGTATTCCCCAGATAGGCAACAATTGACGCATCAGGGATAGGCATGCCCTCGAATCTAGTTAGGCTACTGCCATTGCTTCGCAATGATGCCTCAATTTCAAGCAGTGCTAAGTTTTGAATCTCGTCGTCTGACAACTCTAGATCTGAGGTGTAGGCCGAAAGCATTATCAAATGTAAATAATGCCTTTAGTGGTGTATCGGTGCATTAAATTGAATATGAGTTAGAAAATGTTATTGCATGTTATAAAATCGAAAAATAAAGCAAAATTCAGTCCTGTGAAGTGGGAACAAATACTAAAGGAGCAAATCTTAATAATTAAACTAACCTGGGTTGTGCAAAAAACTACGTTGCTTGTGGAGAATATCATCAGATAGAAGAGCCCATGTTTCCTCCCAAACTAAATGAGGCATTGACATGGAATCAGATAAGAGCAGTGATGTGAAAAGATGTCTAAGATAGACACCCGATTCCCAGTAGTGTGCTTCCGTAATGGCGTCAATATACTCGGTGTCATCCCCAACCAACCCAAGCGCGTAACATGCTTCACGAAATGTTTGGTACACAACACCATTAACCGTTCGAATATCCTCATAACACCTGGGGCCTCTAATATGGTTTAGCATGGACCTCATGTAATATAATTCGCCGCATTTTGGAGGTACATGGTGCAACCGACCAATTGTAATTTCCCTCTGCCTACGTTTCCACCTCCTGTTCGTTCTGTCCCAAACGTACTTTTGTGGGATTTCAGAAATCAGTAGATCACGTGCATCAGGATCTCTTTCGTTTAATTGTAGCCAATCCAGGAATTTTGACATACCAACACTTGGGTGCTCAAGGACTTCATCAATTGGGTCATCGTCTTCAAAGATCACACTTTGCTCCCCGGGGAGGTGGAATTGCAACTTCTCTACAGCAGGTGTCCTGTAGTGGATGTCAAAAGCATAAATCCTCCAGACTGCCTCACACGCAGAGACGTATCTACAATCATATAACTTCTTGATCTCATCAAACTGATTTCGCGCATTAGGCCGAGTGTAAGACGATTGCATTGTAACACGGTCAGACCCCTTATTAATATACTTGAAGAGATATTTAATTGACCTCGCTTGGTTGCACCACTCCACATTTATGTGAGCCCAATACCTTACAATTAGGCCGGGATTATAAGGGACAACATATTGATTGTCAATTGGCACACCATTTTTGTAAATAACAGACCCATTGTCCCTTCTTTGGTAAATAGGAAAGCCATGCTTGTCCACTGTTGTCCTTTCATTGAAGGGCTTTGGGAATTTTCGAATACATACCCCTTTTGACATGCATGGAGAATTTGGATTTGCTGCACCACAGGGTCCATGAATCATTAACTCTGACACAGCAGCGTGCAAAATAGGATTTGCCTTTTCATCAGGAATCTCAGCGGAAATTATTCTATCGACATTCGACACCTCTGGGAATTTGTCGTCTCTATGAAGGAACAACAATATATGTGCATGAGGTAGACCACACTTCTGAAATTCGACTGTGTACACAACTGCACATAATTGTGGTAAAAAATTATCAGACTGAGAATTTAAAAGTAGTTAGAACACAACCAATAGTAACAGTAGCTGATGAGGGTACTAACCTGCCTTCGTCCTCCCAAATATTTCACGTACTTTTAAGTCATGGATTAACTCATAGAGTTTAACATGAAACACGCGAGACAGGATATCTGGACGATCCTCTGAACGAAGACCCCTGCTTGATAAGAACCGTGTAATTTCTGGCCAATTGGGATTACATGTAAACGTGATGAAAAGGTCCGGGTATCCACACCACCTACAAATAGCCAAAGTATCTAGATATTTCGACCGCATGAAAGCATCCCCAGACGTGAAAGACGCTGGGACAACATAACGGCCACCAGTGGAAGATGGGTCAACATTACCGTTATCGGCTGCATCGACAATATTCTTGTATTTATCAACCCTAAGTAACTGTTGATTGAAGCGTAGGAATGATAATCGTTGAGACTCAACCATCATATAACCGTCGACACATATTTGCTGAAATAAATTGCAAGCGCGCGACCACGTTGGATACTCAATCTCCATCGACCTTTCTTGAAACCGGAAGGCAAAGAACTCACGCAGGGTTAGCTCATCACGCGGCTTTAAGCTTTGACTAATACCAAGAGATGACTCACTATGCGGTATGTTTGGACGAAAACCATCTTCACCGTATGGCAACAAAATAGGGTACTGAAGGGCAAGATACGCTGGATGTAGCTCAGAAATACGCTGCAGTGCTCCACATGTTTTCTGAACTATAATGTCGCGTTGCTCCATTTCCGGGCCTATGTCACCCTCAATCAAAGCGGCAACTTCAGAAGCGGTTGGACGATTATAAGTTCTACCATCTGTGCATCTGCGTGAAATTAGTCTAATACAAACATCACCTTCTACATCTGACGAAAGTCTATCTCGGGCCTTTCGAAATGCCTTTGCTAGGGGATTGTATTCATCTATCATATCTTTTAGCAATAACATAAGCTCCACATTCAGCCTACTGCGCCCACCGCCACTATTGACACAAAACAAATAAGAAATGTAGTAATAGTAAAAGAGAAACGAAAAAGATTAAATATCATATCAATCAAATAAAATAGCATCATATAATGCATTTAAAATAGGTTGTAACAGCAATATAAAGCAGAATTACCTACCTTAGTGCATTCATTCGGTTGTGCACCTCGTCCTCCGTATCGTAAATGTACAACTGGCAAAATTTTGGAGTTGCTTCCTCGGCAGGCAGCAAACTACCAATTCTGTGTGTATTCTGACCTCCCATCCTGAATGTATATGGGCCACGACCGCGGTTCACTGTTTTATCTATGATGCCACCCGTGGATGAGAAAGAGTAACCACAATTGTAGCCCCGAATATTCGTTATGAACGTGGAGCTAAGTCGATGCTCACGGCTTAAAAGTGACTTTAATAACGGTGGGGGATCACTCAGATATGGCAATGTTACTTTCCCATCTGAGCAACATAGAGAGAATTTAGGATTTGTCGTCCCCCGATCCTTTCCAATCCTTTCTTCGTACCACATTAGTGCCCCGCACTTTCCACATTGGTAGTCTGGGTCTCCAATATCCCAGTAAGTTATAGCCACTGGATGTTATGAAAGTATAAAATTGCTCAATTTTACAGTTAACTAAAGACATGTGTGTGTGTGTGTGTGTGTATACATATATATACATGTACGCTACGTTATAAATGTGTATATACTTTTGTACCATTAACACATTACTGGTAATGAAAAAATAACTCATGAAGATAATAGAGTAAAACACATAGTGAATGCAAACCCTCATCAACAGTTGCAGTAATTGTTGTGCAACGACTACTTGACCCAACTTCAAAATGATGATCTTGAAAATCATTATCAAATTCAGGTTCTTCTGTTGGAGTGGTAGGAGTCGCATACGTGCCACCATCAACGGCCTCAAAATCATCATGTAAGCCGCTTGTGCAATCAGGGTGAAGTGTTGCAGGCAAACGTTGTCCTAAAGTAGAATGTATATACAATTGTGAAACATTTGCCATAAACCAATAACGAAAATGATAACAAAGAAAAGATAGACAATACGGGGTATAAAATTACCGGTCCACCTATCACTATTTGTTGCCTATTTCATGAATATTTGTGACTCGATATTTTAATAGGATGAGGCAAAGAATAATGGCTGGAAGGACTATAAGTTATTAGTTGGATATAAAATACTGGCGAACCTGATGATCTTTTCTTTTGTGCATTCAAAACTTTACGCTTAGCCCTTTTTGCCTTGGCCATTTCTTGAACCGGCGTACGGACAACTGGTTGAACTGTGAATGTGGGCAATTGTTGTTGAACAACTGAATTAGAAGAGGACAACTGCCCTTGTGTAACGATGTTAGATGAAGATGGGGTAGAGGCCGCACATTGTGAACCATCTACATGAGTCACAACATGTCAAATGTAAACATTAGTCATGCGAGGACATAGAGACACAGGCACTTTGAATTACTGTTGAGATATGGAAGAGTACCGGAGTTAGTAGATCTGTCCAAGTGCAGTGCACTCCTCTTCTCCACAGTCAAAACTTTCCTCCTAGCCCTTACCAACTTTGCCATTTGTTGGGCTGGCGAAAGCACAACTGGTTGAAATGTGATGGTGGATGATGTCGTTGGAACAACTATATGAGAAGACCATAATAAGTGATTGGCCGAAACATTGTCAGATGAAGAAGATGGTGTAGACGTCTCATGTAGGCGCACATCTACAAAGCGAACAACATGTAATCAATTTATGAACATTCAACTGACATACTGATAAAATGTAAGTCTATATATACAGGCTCTGTGAAATATGTATCTATGTTCACTGTCTTCTCCACTTAAAAACATAGCTGGCAACATGAAACGTGTAAATTAATTCATTAAAAGTGTATTGTCCATTAATTCTTACCGTTCTGGTTTCAGAAATCAATGAGCATCTCTTTCTCTATATGGATTACTCTACACATATGATTGAATATAGTACGTAATGTGTATACATGTTTTAATGTGTGAGAACATTACATTGTCTACCTATGTAAGGAATACAAATGTGAAAACATCTGAAGCAGCATGGGTGGTTACCATTGCCAATATCTGCGAATGGAGTACGAACATCTTGACAATCTGATGGCGTTTGTTCTGTCGACACTCCGAGATGTCCACTACCTAACATAGAGGTTTAACAGGATATTGTGTAAGAAAGAAAGGTAATGTAAAATGTGAAGATCAAATTATTATTAGAAAATAACGCACGTAGGTGACAACGTAAATAGAAATTGATAACATAATACTACATCTAGAATCCAGTCACAAATATACGTAAGTCATTTTTTTTACATTCAATCACAATTTGTAGACATAGTAAACTGGTTTTGACTTAAGATAGTGGTTTATGTTGACTTTTAACATAGAAACGGTATACATTATGATAAAGATGACACAACAGAACATGCAACGTATACTAATCTGGCCTCAATTTGAAGTTCTGATTGTTCCAGTCAAAAGTGGATTATAAAATGAAAAACCAATGTACTCACGACGTGCATCTTTAACTGGACGCACATCTAAAGTAGGAGACGTTTCTACGGACAGATCTTAGACACTCCAACATACCAACTATCTATAAAATTGATTAGCCGACCTAAATGATCGACCCAGTTCAACACTTAATCAACCCAACATAACCCTTCCAAATACAACAATATAATCAGGCCCATACCCATCATAGAGGCCAAAAATCCACACTGTAAGCCCAACTTTACAGACCAAACACAAACCCCCATTTCATAAGTCCATATCCGATGAAGCCCAAATCAATATTCCTCATCCCCTTACTTATTATCCCCCAAGTCCAGCAAGCTCCATTCCCTCACCCATAGTCCAACCAAACCCGAAACCCAATTCCCATATACCCCCACCCAATACCGTCCAAGCCCAATGCAATACCCAAACCCAGACCCAACCATTCACCCCTAACTACTTATTCACCCAAACCCTAATCAATCCCTACACTCCTCAGTCCCTACCCTGCCATACACAAAACAACAGCCTCCCTCACTCTTACAACCATATTTCCTTACAAACCCTAATCCTTCTTTCCTGATATTTCGGATTCCAATCACTCTAGATCTAACTTCACTCTAAAAATATCATCCCCACAATTCATACTTTGTTCATTTCCGTCTTATGAATCGATGAAACCTTGATTTCCGTCATACTTTGTTCACTCTAAAAATCATCTTCTCTTCATATGTACAGTATTTTCCCCAAAATTCTACGGCGGTGGTTCTATTTCTTGCGCGGCTTCTCCTGGAGTATGCTACACGGTCAAGAAATCGGTTTGTCATCAACATGCAACGGTGTATTGGTCATTTTTGTGGGTTGATGAGAGTAGATCGCGTTTCTTCTGTGAAAAAAAAGGTGAAATAACATTCTATACCTTAATCAAAAATTGTTTCATCTATTATGTTGCATAAATTCATACACGGTGCATGTGATGTTTTCTGTTTTTTATTATGTCGATTATGTTGGTCTTTTTAATTGAAGCTTTTTTTTTTTACTCTTCATTTCTGGGTAATCCATGTGATTTATTTTGAAAAAATGTTTTGGATCTAATCCAAAGTTTGTTCTCACTGACATTTTGTTTTGGACATCCCTTAATCCAAATTTGATTCATATATTATGATGCATATATTCATACACGGTGCATGTGATGTTTTCTGTTTTCTATCATGTCGATTATGATGGTCTTTTCAATTAAAGAACTGATGTTCCTTTTTTGTTTACTCTTCATTTCTGGGTAATGCATGCGTTTTTTTTTTTGAAAAAATGTTATGGATCTAATTAAAATTTTGTTATCACTGTCATTTTTTTTTTGGACATCTATTATTGGCTACTCCATTTATTTGGTAGGTAAATTTTACGAAAAAAAAAATCGATATTTCATCACAATTTATGACTAATTTTCATGTCCCCTATTTTTTTTTATTTGAAATTTATGAAAATTAATATCCACTTAAAATCGAAAATTGAACAGTATTTCGAATAATTATTAGAATAATCCAGAATTCTCGGTTTATAATACACGATTCAACAGTAAATAAATTAATTTAAACATTGGGTCAACCACTAAATCTGGACCGACAAACCTAAAGCACACTTCTTATATTGAAGAGAAGATTAAACCTATGCTGCTGTTGTTATATATTAAGGATTGCAAAATAAATTGTTTTCATTAATATTGATTGTACAGTGACTTTTTAGGATGAATGTTATCTGACTATGTCGCCAGCTACCATCTTTAAACAAACTTTGTCTTACCTTTTTTGGAATCTGTTTTTGGATGTAAAATGTTTATATGCACGGATGAACAGTAAAAAAAATAACATTAATCCGCAAAGTCTGCACCGCAAACTAAAAGTGTACGTCTTACATCTAAGAAAACCTTAAACTAATTAACCAACGACAAAGCAAAGTACGTAAGTTTAACATCCCTTTAAAAATAAAAGTCACTTAAACCTACAATAAGAATAATAACTTATTATGATAAACGAAAAATTAAATACTCCCATTTAATTTTGCTTCTAGTTTCAGTCTCGCCACGCTTGTCAATGCCTATTTCTACATAACGTGCAGAATGTCTCTCTCACATGGCATAGTACCAAAGAGTCTGACCTCGGGAATATCAGGGTCGATATATAACTTTGTAGCTGCTTTTGTTTCAAGTATCATATTTCCTGCACACACAAAAAACATTTATTTAACATGCAAATTGCTTTATTTAAAAAAATATTTACTGAGTTGTATTTTCAGATCCTTACTTTCATAATTAACTTTCACACACTGAAAGACAACAACTGGTTTCCTGGTTAGATATTCTTCGTTGGTTGCCAAGACACGTAGTTCATCTGCAATATGCTCCCACGGCCACATTGTCGTTTCATGTCCACTGTAGATTGGATATAAATGATAGGTCAGTAACTTAAATATGAGATTGAATGTGATAGAAAGATTGAATGCATATGACCATTAACTTGAATATGATTGTGCCATAAAAAGAGAAAGAAAATTACTTTATATCTCTGAGACGTAATACTACACATGGAAGAGCTCTCTTAAATAGAACTCTGTATTCTATAACCTCAGCTATGAAATCTGTTACATGTAATAAGTCACATAATAATTAAATCCCTTATATACAGTAATTATCTATGACTACATAAAACACAGATGTTACCTATAAATGAACGGTCTCCAAGAGAGTGTCTCCTCGTGTCATCAATGGTGACAAAATTGAATCCAAAGTAAGGAAGTGGCACTTGTATTTCATCAACAATACTTTCTGAGTGACACACCATTTTGAATGCATGGGGTGTAGCACAGTCCCAGCCGTTGTTTACAGCCATATTGAAATAATGTATCCTATATGCCCTTCCCTCTAAGAACTTTCCTTCGAAATAGTGCATATGTTGCCTATGAATGGAACACTGTGTCACAACTCCTTGCATTACTTTAAAACATTAATCACATAGAAATACATAACAGTTAAGTGTAGTGACAAAAATTGTGTACATGACATAGGTCCACCCCGACGCGGCCACGCGCGGGTTTGGGTAGGCGAATGAATCTCCATATGAAACGGATCGAATTGAATTTTAGGTCTATGTGGAGTCGCCACCGAATTTTGTGGTTATTCGGAACCATTCGAGCCCACTCTATGTCGTAGTGGTCCGTATACAAAATACGGCCCATTTCCGATGTCAGAGTTTATTGGGCTCGTCCCTTTGCATTTGATACCAATACCGACATTATCGGATATAGTGTATTGAATGACTCTCGTGCGCCAACGGTTTCGGGCATCCGGAAACCGAGGTTCTGAGTAAGGGGTGAGGGTACGTGTTGGGAAGCCCACAAAGGACACCCAACCCCGCCCGCACATTAGCGGCCTCTACTAAGAATTCGAATGACTTTCCAATACGCGCGTTAGTTGAACGGGAAAAAGATATGCAAAGATTACTTTCCCTAAACATGTGAATGGAATTGAAAAGGGTTTCTATGTCGATTTAATGCAATTAATTCTACGTCAAAGTGGAATTTTAGCATGTGGGTTCATTTTAGTAAAATGAAATAAACGACAAAAATCGACAAAAGAAACAATCAAACCGTTAGTAACAATGTAACGAGTAATAAATTGAATAAAGATATAGATGTGATGAATGCATGATTTTGGAAAGAATAGTAGGTCACGTGATGGATTAACACGTGTTGACCGAGGTCAAGGAAAAAAATATATCGAGATCTAAAAAAAATGCTTTGTCTAAAAAAATGATGTTCGAAGAATAATAATAAAAAAGAGCGAAATTGTTTTCTTCGGAAAATTGATGATTTTATTAAATCGCGTACAAATATTGCGTAATTTGCACTCGACTTAATATTTTCGATATTCGTCGTATTCAATATTCGATTATGAAATCGATATTAAATACTTGGAATAATTTATACTCGATTTTGATTTTGATGCTCGTTATATCCCATATCCGATTATGGAATCGATATGGAATACTAGAGTGAAAAAATAAATAAAATAATATAAGTCGTTTTAAATTAACTAGCACGATATAAATTTTCTCCGCGTTTATTAATGTCGTAATTAATCCAATTGAATTAGAGGACATCTATATTAGCATCAACGAAAATCGTGTTAATTAATTTATTTGACTAAATCATTAGATTCGACATCCAATTATGGAATTGGTATCGAATTTAATAGATCGATACTTTAATTAAAAAAAACTCGACTTGATTCCCTCCGCATCCCGACATCATAATTAATTCTTGCGAATTGTTTGATGTCGGATCCGCATCAACGGGTTTCGACCCTTATTAAATATAATGCTTGTTTTTGAAAAATAATGTAAATATACGACTAATGATAATGATGCAAACGAAATAAAAAGAATATTGTTTAAATTAACTTATCTCAATAATCAAATAATCGGGGTATTGGAACAAGCGACCGTCAACGCTGTGTGCAGTACACTTGTATATTCGTGTTTCCTTATTCCGATACCCCTCTTATTCGACACAAATCGATAAGTATTTTAATGTTTTGTATTAGTATTATCGATATTATGATGCAATAAAGGAAAAAATAAAAAATAAAAAATAAAAAGTAAGAAAAAGCGAAGAAGATGACGAGAGGAAGAGAAGAAGGAGAGAACGGGGTTTTGACACCCTCAACCTACATGTTCTTGTCTCGGATCGAACTCGTAACCGTGGCTTTAACACAAGAGTCTTCGAGGTTTTATGGAGGTTAAGTTATGGTGGCTCGGGATTGATTCCTAAAACTAGGTTTAGGGTTTTTTTGCTAGTGTAGAATTGCTAGGGTTTGATTAGGGTTTGTAATAGATGTTGTATGTGTGTAGGGTTGCTCTCGGGTTTTTTTTCAATGTCAAAGTGTGTTGCATGGGGGTGTTTATATAGGCATGGTCATGCACTTTGGTGTCTAGGGTTTTGCCTTGACGGACTTGACCTGATGACCCGTCTGAAGATGGACTGTTGGTTTTGCTTCTTGAGTTGGACTTTTGATGTTGTGAATGGTTGTTTTGTATGTCTCGGAAACGACCTTGACCAGGGTTGACCCAATCGCAAAAAAGTCGGTTTTAATTCCGGTGTCGGTTTTGGCCCAAATTAGTCTTGTTTGGCTCGGAACGGTCCGCTGGGCCTGGATTCGAGGTTGATTTTGTGAGATTTGTACTCTGTAAGTGTGTTAGCCTGCGATTAATGGATTTGAGCCCGTATCCGAGCGCATAGAAGCACGTTAGCGTCCGATCATCATCGGGTGTTTTTTGGAAACTGCCATAGACACCTGGCAGTCAAAATGCGGGTGTCTACAGAGCCCCCACTCTGACTGAGGCTTGGACAAGGCGAAAGTCAGAGTAGCCACCAGGCCAATCGAGGATTGAAACCTGGCGGACTTCCGGTCGGGTCGTTTATAGTCCATTAGACTCGCGTGAAGGGCTCGCCAGCCGTAAGCTAGAAGTCATACCTGAGCCGATAACTCCGTGGGGAATTGGACTTGTCGCATAAGTCCTGGGTGTGCCTGTATGTAGGCCCATCCCGTGAAATGCCGTCGTTGGCTTCCGCTGGGGAGATATCGTGGGTTGCACGTCCCTGTTTGAGTCGTACCTGTATAAGTCACATAAAATGCATGCAACACGTAGATAGTAAAGTGACTCGCGCTGGGGAAAATGACTTTTTTGAAATTTTGAAATTTGAAATCTTGAGATTTTTGAATTTTGGAAACTTTGAGATTTTTGACTCCTAACAAGGATTAGGAAAGTAATTTGCAATTTAAATAGACCGAAATTTGACCTTGTCGAAAAGGATCTTTTTTCGAATGGCTAGATTTGCAAATTTCAAAGTGGAATTTGAAGAGAGAGGCCTACCGACAGACTCGACTCTGGACGTGACCGGACGAGTTGACTGACACGACTGGACTCTCGAGGGGTTGGACCGTGACTCGGTAGGGGTGTGGGCCGCCTAAAAAGACTCTTAAGTTGCGCTATCCCATAGCCTAGGCGAGTGGCAACACGGTCGCACGTCGAAACGGGATAGATATGCTATGGGGGGGATTGCAGTAGCCTGTAATGAGACTGTTTTAGTCTGGTGCCCCTCTGGATTTCTGATTTTTGGGTACATTTCCAAAGTGGGTATTGCCTCGAGTCCTGACAGATTCTTGTCTTCGACTGAGCCGAGTACTAGAACACACTATATAAAGGAGGCTAGATTTTGGAAGTATTTGGATTATGTGAGTGGAAGGAGAATTTCTGTCTAATAGAAGCCCCCAGGACGACAAAGCTAGCTACTGAGAACATGACAGTGTCGTGACCGGAGTGATGGCACTTTTTGAATTTGTGTCAATGTGGGTGATTGCGCCTTTGTTGAAAGGTTGCGTACGTATTCACGTGTAGTTAAATCAAACCAAGCCGTAGTTCAGTGAATTGGAAGATATGTTATGGCGCCTAGTTTATTAGGGCTTTGTGTGTAACTAGCCATAGCGATGGTGTAGGCTAGGTGCATTCCCAATGATGTCTTGACCAAAGGGTTAGAGTAGTTAGGATGTTGATCCTGTGACTGTGAGCGTTCTCCGGGGTAGCCCCCAGAGGTGGTGTGAACTATTTGGGCATGTTCTATGCCGACTGCAAGTTGAGTTCCCGTGTTTGGAGTTGGTAACTGGTTTGGATGGAATTTTAACGAGTTTTGTTCTCGGGATTTTTAACGAGTTCTGCTCTCGGGGAATTTTAACGAGTTTTGTTCTCGGGATTTTTAACGAGTTCTGCTCTCGGGGAATTTGATGTTTTTGGAAATGTGGTGCTAGGAAGTAAATGGCTTTGATGACTCGAAATCTGGAGCTCGGTTCTGTGGAGCTAAGGCTTCGAGGGCTGGTTTGATAATGTGGGATCTGGTTTTGATGACTCGAAATTTGGAGCTCGGTTCTGTGGAGCTAAGGCTTCGAGGGCTGGTTTGATAATGCGGGATCTGGTTTCCATGTCTGGCCCTAATTGTTAGGGGTATCCTATGGAGCTTGAATCCTCAAAATTCCAGGCTGTCTCTGGCCTGGGTCTCGGGAAGGTCTTGAGGGTTGTAATGTGGGAAGGCTGAGTGTGGTGTTAGCTGACCAGCTTGATTGTTACTCCCCTATTGGATGGCTTGGATAATTTTGAATTTGACCGTACCACGGTCAAAGGATTTTCACTTGAGTTGACCGTTGACCACGGTCATGGGTATTTGATTTTTGATTGACCTCTTAGCCGCGGTCATGGGTTTTGATAGTTTTGACCGTACCCTGGTCGTGGGGCTTTCCCTTGAATTGACCGTTGACCACGGTCATGGGTATTCTGAATTTTTTTTGATGATGACCTGCTTTTTTTTTGGCCTTTTGCTTTTTTTCCTCATGGACTTTCAATTTTTTTTTTTGTGTCCAGTTTTCTTTTTTTGATGGTCTTCTTTTTGTTTTGGCCCTTTCTTTTTTTGATGGCCTTCTTTTGTTTTTTTTTTACTTTTGATTTTTTTTGTCCAGTGTTTTTTTGTTTTTTTTTGTCGGTCAGACTAACACCTAAGGTAGGAATTGGTCAGTCTTATTGGAGGGGTATTTTATTGTGGGAAATGGGCTTGCCTCTCGTCTTGAACCCAAACTAGGAGATTACCTAGATTTGTCATAGGATTCGATACCGCTCCTGCTACGGGTAGTTATGTGGTTTTTCTATACCAGACACGGAATAGGTAAAAAGAAAACACAGGCTCAGTTTCCTGCAGTCATTATAGATGTGCCTATAATAGTCACGTGTGTGTGCTCACAGCGTATGACGGTGTTCATCATGTTCTCGGAAACACATAAGGAAAGTAGATATGAGAATAGAATATTGAAAGCTTGATTTTATTGAATTTTGAAAGGGAGAACAGAATACAATTGACTCTGACTCCGACTTTGACTTTGACTTCGACTTTGAAGGGAATAGTACATCCTAGACTCGGACTCAGACTCGGACTCAAATCGGATCCGAACTCTCGGATAATGTTGTCATTAGTCGTCGGCTTCTAAGGACTCGAGTTGATGTCCAGTATAGCCTTTAGTATCAGCTTCACCCAGATCTTCATTATGTCGAAGATCGTCTTCAATCCTAATGCCCATTTCGGTAAGTACGGCAAAGTTTGAAATGCCGGCATACCTAAGATGGACGCGGTAAGAAGGCAGGAGGTTGTTGACGAAGGCCTCCACTAGCGTCTTCTCGTTGGGCTTGTTTACCAACTTTACACTCTCGGCCCTCCATCTTTGAAGATATTTAGTGAACCCTTCTTTGGGCTCTTGGGCCATGACTTCCAGAGTACGCATTGTAGTCTGGATCTCGATATTATCGGCGTAGTTCCGAGCGAACTCTGTTGCCACATCATCCCAAATCGGGTATTTCTTGGAATCGAGCCTGTAGTACCAGGCTTTGGGGTGCTTCTGGAGGGAGGAAGGGAATAAGTGCTTAAACATGGTGGACTTTACCCCTTTGACTGCCATGAAGTCTTTGAAGGCCCGGATATGATGGACCGGATCTTCGGTACCCTCAAACATAGGAATTCCCGTCAAGTTGAGGTTGGCCGGTAGCTCGTTACTCAAAGGTGAATAAATGCGAGCATTTTCGGAGTGGTTTGAGTTGCTTGTTGATAAGTGAACTTGCTCCTCGAGCCTGCGAACAACACTGACCAATTCGGCTATGGGCCCAGTGGACTCAGCTCCTTCAACTGGGACCGTCTTCTCTACAGTGCTCAGGCGAGTGTCCAAAGTTGCTTGGTTAGCAAGGATGGAGGTCAGTTGAGTCTCGATTTTGGTTAGGGCATCTTTATAATCGTCCATCTTGCGTTGGCGTCTGGTTTCGGGTGGCCTGTCTGTAAGAGCACCACGTAATCAGAGAGGTTGCTTCGGAACTCAAACTCACCAAGGCATGGGAAATAGCGTAAGAGGAGGGACGACCCCAGTTTGACTCGGGTTAGACTCCCCTAAGACAAATGTGTAGGGTACGATTCTCGGAGTGACTGTGATTAGTCATTCCGTCGGAGAATAGCCCCCAAGTGAGGCTAGGGACTCAGATGGTGTGGCATCTGAGTGACTCGAAAGTGGGTTATGTGAGACACGTGTAAGACATGACCCTTAGAGCAACCGTGATTGATCGCCCTGCTAAGGGGTAATCCCCAAGTGGGATTGAAGATTTTGTTAAGACTCGAATGTGGGACGAGTGACCCTTAGACGTAAGGACCGTGAACCTTTTGTTATAGGGCTATGCCTTCTAAAAGGTTGACTCGGAAAAGACATCTAGACGGGTGACTCGTGAAAGGTGGGCCTTCCTTAGGATTCGGCTATGTGGGCCGAGTCCTGTTCGAAGGAAGGTCCACGTGAGACATCCACAGACTTTTAGACTCGAGTGTGTAGACGGGCCTTCCTTTGTAGGAGTATGTCCTACGTAGGTGGGCCTTGCCTTAGTCTAATAAGGCGGACTGGGATAGGGAAGAAACTCGTGATGTAAGATCGACGGAGTTTCGACGCTAAAGACCTTGACAACTTAAGACTCGACCCGACACTGCTAAATACGGGAAGTTCTAGAAGTGGAGGGTTTTGAAAATTGATGATTTTTGAAAAAGGACCGAGTGGACTCGGTGAATGGCCCAAATTTCCGAAAAAAGAGGACGAAAAGTCATTGGGCCACGAGTTTTGAAAGTTCGAGTTTTGATTCGGGCAGCATACTGGCTAGAAAATAGGCTATTTTGAGTAAAATCATAAGTCCTAAATTCAGCATGTCCCGGGTTTTGAAAATTGAATATCTTGAAAAGGAGGATGTAATTTTTGAAAAGTTGATATTTTTGAAAATGACTCGGAAACCAAGTAGCACGTAGTCACACAAGCATTATAACGACGCCATGTATGCTCTACACTAAGTCTCGGTCGGTCTGAAAGGGTCTATACCAGTGTACATAGTCTAGACGTTGATCGGGACGGACTCTCTAAGTCGAGTTGAGCTTAGAACATGCCGCGAAACCCACTCGAATCGACTATGGACACCTTTTGACATATCCATGTTGGAATACATCAATGGTATAGTGGGACGTCGGTCACCAGTACCGGCCCGGGAAAATATGGGTTATGCATGAACCGTAAAACTAACACGTGCATTGTATTTGTCAAACGATTTCTATTCGAGTCTCACCCTGAGGATGCCGATGGTAAGTCACACATCAGTTAATCCCCAGCGGAGTCGCCAAATTGTGGACATGACATAGGTCCACCCCGACGCGGCCACGCGCGGGTTTGGGTAGGCGAATGAATCTCCATATGAAACGGATCGAATTGAATTTTAGGTCTATGTGGAGTCGCCACCGAATTTTGTGGTTATTCGGAACCATTCGAGCCCACTCTATGTCGTAGTGGTCCGTATACAAAATACGGCCCATTTCCGATGTCAGAGTTTATTGGGCTCGTCCCTTTGCATTTGATACCAATACCGACATTATCGGATATAGTGTATTGAATGACTCTCGTGCGCCAACGGTTTCGGGCATCCGGAAACCGAGGTTCTGAGTAAGGGGTGAGGGTACGTGTTGGGAAGCCCACAAAGGACACCCAACCCCGCCCGCACATTAGCGGCCTCTACTAAGAATTCGAATGACTTTCCAATACGCGCGTTAGTTGAACGGGAAAAAGATATGCAAAGATTACTTTCCCTAAACATGTGAATGGAATTGAAAAGGGTTTCTATGTCGATTTAATGCAATTAATTCTACGTCAAAGTGGAATTTTAGCATGTGGGTTCATTTTAGTAAAATGAAATAAACGACAAAAATCGACAAAAGAAACAATCAAACCGTTAGTAACAATGTAACGAGTAATAAATTGAATAAAGATATAGATGTGATGAATGCATGATTTTGGAAAGAATAGTAGGTCACGTGATGGATTAACACGTGTTGACCGAGGTCAAGGAAAAAAATATATCGAGATCTAAAAAAAATGCTTTGTCTAAAAAAATGATGTTCGAAGAATAATAATAAAAAAGAGCGAAATTGTTTTCTTCGGAAAATTGATGATTTTATTAAATCGCGTACAAATATTGCGTAATTTGCACTCGACTTAATATTTTCGATATTCGTCGTATTCAATATTCGATTATGAAATCGATATTAAATACTTGGAATAATTTATACTCGATTTTGATTTTGATGCTCGTTATATCCCATATCCGATTATGGAATCGATATGGAATACTAGAGTGAAAAAATAAATAAAATAATATAAGTCGTTTTAAATTAACTAGCACGATATAAATTTTCTCCGCGTTTATTAATGTCGTAATTAATCCAATTGAATTAGAGGACATCTATATTAGCATCAACGAAAATCGTGTTAATTAATTTATTTGACTAAATCATTAGATTCGACATCCAATTATGGAATTGGTATCGAATTTAATAGATCGATACTTTAATTAAAAAAAACTCGACTTGATTCCCTCCGCATCCCGACATCATAATTAATTCTTGCGAATTGTTTGATGTCGGATCCGCATCAACGGGTTTCGACCCTTATTAAATATAATGCTTGTTTTTGAAAAATAATGTAAATATACGACTAATGATAATGATGCAAACGAAATAAAAAGAATATTATTTAAATTAACTTATCTCAATAATCAAATAATCGGGGTATTGGAACAAGCGACCGTCAACGCTGTGTGCAGTACACTTGTATATTCGTGTTTCCTTATTCCGATACCCCTCTTATTCGACACAAATCGATAAGTATTTTAATGTTTTGTATTAGTATTATCGATATTATGATGCAATAAAGGAAAAAATAAAAAATAAAAAATAAAAAGTAAGAAAAAGCGAAGAAGATGACGAGAGGAAGAGAAGAAGGAGAGAACGGGGTTTTGACACCCTCAACCTACATGTTCTTGTCTCGGATCGAACTCGTAACCGTGGCTTTAACACAAGAGTCTTCGAGGTTTTATGGAGGTTAAGTTATGGTGGCTCGGGATTGATTCCTAAAACTAGGTTTAGGGTTTTTTTGCTAGTGTAGAATTGCTAGGGTTTGATTAGGGTTTGTAATAGATGTTGTATGTGTGTAGGGTTGCTCTCGGGTTTTTTTTCAATGTCAAAGTGTGTTGCATGGGGGTGTTTATATAGGCATGGTCATGCACTTTGGTGTCTAGGGTTTTGCCTTGACGGACTTGACCTGATGACCCGTCTGAAGATGGACTGTTGGTTTTGCTTCTTGAGTTGGACTTTTGATGTTGTGAATGGTTGTTTTGTATGTCTCGGAAACGACCTTGACCAGGGTTGACCCAATCGCAAAAAAGTCGGTTTTAATTCCGGTGTCGGTTTTGGCCCAAATTAGTCTTGTTTGGCTCGGAACGGTCCGCTGGGCCTGGATTCGAGGTTGATTTTGTGAGATTTGTACTCTGTAAGTGTGTTAGCCTGCGATTAATGGATTTGAGCCCGTATCCGAGCGCATAGAAGCACGTTAGCGTCCGATCATCATCGGGTGTTTTTTGGAAACTGCCATAGACACCTGGCAGTCAAAATGCGGGTGTCTACAAAAATACTCCACTAAGAAAGGAACTCGCCTCATCATCAACAATTAACATTTCGTTAGTGAGTGGTTCTGCTTCATACGGGTTTATTCTGTTGAATCTTCCTCTCCATATCCTGACAACCCTTCCTTCTATAAATCCATGAAGGAACCTGGGATCTCCTGGTGGATTATCCATACTGAATGTTTTCTGATATATTGTTGTGATAGTTTTGTGATAGAAAGTTGATTAAAGTCACTATATTTCCCTTATTTATACAGGCAAGAATAATCCTGCCATATAGTAGATAGTGAGTAACGTACAGCTGTTGGCAATGAATATTTGAAGTGGTTTTTGTTTACATATTAATAAGCAATGAATATTTGAAGTGGTTACATAGAAGTCTTTTACCCTCACTATTCTTCTCATATATTTCAATTTTTTTCCAAAAGATCACCCACTCTTTCAGGAAGTGGGTAACGTAATTGTGTTGGCTGCTGCAACATATTTTCATCTACTATATAATATAATTAATACATACACACATATATGCAACATATATATATATGTCAATGAATGTATATATATATATCTGACAGTATATATGAATATGAATGTATGTACTTGACTGTATATATATATCTGACTACATATATGAATGTGATTGACCGTCTATATGTGACTGAAGTACACTACTGTATATATTTTTAACTATAATTAATACATATATATATACATACATATGTGGGTGGCTGATTGTATATATGTATGTGGCTGTTCGCATATACGTGGCTCAACGTATATATGTGTACAATGGTGTAAATAATTCTAGCTATAATATAATTAATAATTAATTAATACATATACACACATACATATACATGTGTGTGTGGCTGGCCGTATGTGAACGTATATACGTGTACACCACTGAAAATATTTACCAAAATTAATAATACATACACATGCAATTAATACTACTAATATATACTACTAATAACTAACAATTACATTAATCCCTTACTAATTAGTAGTAACTTGTCTCTTAATGGTCCTTTACATGACAACTAACATCAATTTTTGTATGATATTGCAGGCAGCCCACTTATGTGAGGGAGAACCGATCCCAGAAAACCCACAACCCTATCCCTAAACCGAGTGATTTTAAATGACACAACTTAGGTTGGTCAGTTGTGAGTCTTGCAGCGTAGACAACACGTTGCCCTTCCCTCCTAATCGAAGCGTCTATATATCACAGAAAATATATTGTATCATAGTATGCTCTTAGTGAGTTGGAGGACGACAGAACGGTTAAGCGTATTTCTCAATGATGAGCTGCGATTCTGGTAGCCTATACAACACGTCGTCCTTCCCTCCTAATTGAAGTGTCTATAATACATAAAATAAAATATACTGTGTCATAGCATGCTCTTAGTGAGGTGGAGGGCGGCAGAACGTCTAGGCACGCTTCTCAATGATGAGCCTATACTAATTTCCTGAATGTAAATGTCTAGAGTGCACATCCGTCGTTTAGCATGGCCTGAGTCTGACTATATTACGCTCTTGGAGCGATGTACGACTGATAAGTCGCTCCTCTAATTGTAGCGCTATAATGTCTACTCGGGTTTTTGTGATAGATGGGTATGCACCTATTCATTTACGATGAGGATCGACGATATGGCTGAGAGAAGTAAAGCGATGCAACTTGACTAAATTTAGAATGTAGTCACCGTTACAATTAAACAACATGCAACTGTAGGTTAATGTGAAAATTGAGACCGAGATAACCGTTCAAAATTAAAAACAGAGTCAACACAATCGAACTGTAAGATGAAATGTAGTTCTAGATTACCACACATGAATTGAAACAGCAGCTTAGATATTGACACCATTACGAAATCGGTGCACCGACTTAGGTCATATGAGCCTTCACATGTCGTTTCTTCCGCTGTTTGGTCTGCGGCTCGGTTGACTCTCCTGCATCCTCACACTTTTCAGTGGTTGTATCCGTCCGTGCTGAATTTTCAGAATTCGTCACCACCACATTGTTTTCCTTAACTGGTATGGCTACTGCTCCCTTAAATACTTCGTCTCCTTTGGTGGACTTTTCTGGTTGTTCACAAAACGACTCCTAAATTTAAGTCGTAGTTGTGTCAGTAACTGATCCGGATAGGGACTACTGTGTTGCGTCCCAAATAAAAAAAAGAGGATAAATAATTAAACAACAGCTTACAGTTGCACTAACGGGGTTCTTTGACACCATTGACACCGAGGCAGAACTCCCAGCCGCTGCTTCGTCTACTACTTCCACTGTCTGCACCTACAATATTGTTATACATATTCGTCATATATTAAATTGAAAAACCATGCTATCTTTATGAATGCGTAGTCTTAATGGAGTACCGTCTGAGTAGTAGGCTGTGTAGTCATTAGATTTCTCCATGTCAGCTTATTTGCTTCATTATCGCACATATCCATGACTGCGTAGCATTTTGAATTCTGTCTAATGTTGAATGCTTGTGTGATCCTGAGCTTGAAAAGATACTCTTTCTCTATAATAGCACGGAACTCCTGGGGAGGTAGACCGTTTGGACTTGACTCCTACACTTACATCATAATTCATTATTGTTGCGTAATAAGCTGTGTACCATGCTAAATAATGGGACAGGAGGGACGAATACCGTCCGTTCGTCTAGCAGTTCCTTTGCCGTCTTCCCTAGTAGCTTTGTCATTTGCTCGTCCCAAATTATAATGTCCACAAATTCACACGCGTCGTCAAATATAGTGAATTTCACTTGGTACCTGGTTAAATGTATTCATTGTTAGTACACGGGGGGGAAAAACTAATTGGGAAGTAGTGAATAATGGCAGCATGACCTCATCACGGGCTCCCTCATAGCCAAGCCGATTAATCGACAATCTTTCGTCTCACAGTACCACATCCCGTTCTCTTTTTCTGACATTTTAAACCTGCACTCCCCACACGAAGAGTAGCACCATTCTTTTGATGTGTCCATTTCATATATGGTTGCTAGTGTAACAAACACCCCAGCCTACATAGATATTAAATGTTGTGGACAGTTAATTTCATCCAAGATATATTGTAGGTGATTATAGTTACTTTTTCCATTCCTAGGATTCTGTCATCCTTCGTAGTAATGTAAGAGTAATAATAGAAGAGAAATATAATAGTAAAATATACCTTCGTGCTGTTTTAATCTCCAATAGGGACTTGCACTTAGATCCCGTAAGTATGTTGCGAGGGCCGGTGCATGTAGTCGGTGCACCAGTCTTCCACCTATCGGGGCCGGGTAAGGCTGGGTAGCTGAAATAACGTACGATTGTCAGCAAGTTATTCGTTGAAATTCAAATTTGCTGGACTTAAGGCGGATGTGAACTTACTTCGCTCGGAATGCGATCACCTCTTCAATTTTAGGATTAACCAATATCTTAGATGCATCACGGGTCGTAATACTAACGTCATCTGAGAAAATGAATCAGCCTACATGTTATTCTACTGGAATGTACTCACGTTCTTTGTTATCCTACTTTGTGTGACAGTAGTAAGTTCAATTGAAAAAAAAATGAACTCTTGTAGAAATATAAACAATAGATAAATATAAATGTGAAGTAGTTTATACCTTTTCACTCATTGCGCTTCACATGTCTTAGTACTAATATCGGTCTGTCCTTCTGCATGAACCCATTCACAATTGATACTATATCTGATATAAATGGTCCGAAGATGGAGCATGTTATCTGTTCCTTCCTGCATACAAATTTTTTTTAGAACGTAACTAAGAACTGAGATGACATCTAGATCAGTAAAAGTGTTGCTTACTGTGTATTCTCCAAGACAATTGACGTCCAATTGTAGCCTTTTGCTGACGTTTGAATAGGGTTGTAATCAATAAATTTTCCAATGATGTCTATGATATTGAGAAACGTAAACAGTTAGAAGATGCATGTGGATATGTATGAATGAGTATTTCAGTAGAGAATTTACTGTCTCACCTATATATGTGTCGTTGGGAACGTTTCCTGCTATAATATCGTCATATTCAGTAAAATTGTACACACACATTGGGATATTCGGATCGGGGTGCAATTCCATCGCCTTGGTGATGTTGCCTTTTCCGTGCCAAGATTAGAGGAAACTGAAAACTTTGAAATGTTGTAGATCTGTCCTTCTTTAAACCCGTTACCGAATGCTGATACTAATTTCTGCCTGATTGACGCCTGGATTGTGCTGCCCTGTTTACATAATGAATCGGGTTAACATCAAACATATGGTTAACACCGAGCAGATGGTTACACATATGGAATTACAGTTACCGAAAAAAGGACGGGAGAACATACCGAGCTATCGACCAAGATTAGCTCAACTCCGAAAGTTATCGGTTTTTTGCCTATTTGGGACGCGTCGGTATCCGGCTTCTTTGACGTACGCAGCCACTTCCTCATAATTCGCACCGTTATCTGGATGGATCTCATTGATTCAGTAATTTCTGGGATCGTGATCAACTTACATTGAAAGGCCATAATTTGTGATTTGTGATTGTAAATTGTAAAGTTGTAAATTGTATACACAGTAGTTGGGAGGAAATCAATTTCTTTCCAATGCTTAAATAAGAAGAGTAACTTGTTAGCAGTTACCTCATTATGATTTTCATTCCAATTCCAATAACAAAATAACCAAAAAAAAAAGCAGCAAACTACTCAGAAACCGCCGATTGCAGTTACCTCCTTTTGTAAATTGTAAACTGCTAATTGTAAACTGTTCATCCCTCATCCTCCCTCATCACTCACACAATGCACCATCCACGTGGATGCATAAAATCGCGACACATCGGATCCATGTCATCAATGATGATGTGGATGCATAAGAAGGCTCTAAATGTTGTTGTTCTAATATATTAAGGATTATTATTAATTATTTAATTAATTATTATTATTATTCTTAATTGGTGTTATATTTTTTTTTTCATTTTTAAAAATATTATTAAATAATTTATATAAGTAGTTATTAGTTTCATCTTCTTTTAGTTCAGCTCAGCTCCTATCAGACCAGACCAGCTCAGCTCAGCCATGTTTCAGTCGAAAAGAACAGGGCCTTCATGTAAGTATTATACTGTCTCTGATTTTTATTTATTGTTCCATTTTATGAATATATATTATTGATATTTTATTCAAATGAGACAATAAATAAATCTGGGAGGGAGTATCTTTCATTGTAAAGACAAAGAGAGGATGGACTTGTAAAAACAAGCGGTTGACTCACATCCTCTAGAGTCTAGTTTGTGATTCCTCAAAAAAAGCATAAACACATGGAAATCCCCCTAACTTACGATTCAATCATGGTTATGCTCACTAAATTTTACCTTTATAAATCTCATATAAGTATACTCTAATCATCTTCCAAATGACTAAAACCCACTAACTTATATAAATTTCTTAGCACAATATGGTAAAATTGAAGCATGCACGTTCATCTTCATTATACCCATCAAAGAAACTATACTTGACCCAATTTCAAAATTTATTTCTTCTTTGCATTAGGGTTGTCTCTAGGCCTAATAATTGGCTTCTTTGATCTCCAAAGTCTCCCTCAAATAATGTCCCTTTCTCCCCACCTAACCCCTTTCGAGCCGTCACCATCACCAATTGTAGTCAGCCAGCCGCCTTTGCCAACGCCACCACCAGTACAACTACCAGTGGTGGATTATTCTCCTACTATCAGTAATTCGTCAACCAATGAAACAATAATAATAAGTGGTAGAATAATATCATTAGAGGGATTAGGAAATGATAGTAAGAGTAATAATAATAATAATAATAATAATAATAATAATAATAATAATAATAATAATAATAATAATAATAATGTTGTTCATAAGATGGATGATAAGGAGTTGCTACGGAGGGCATCAATGGTCCCTCAAGTGGAATCCTACCCCTTCAAGTACGTGCCCAAAGTGGCATTCATGTTCTTAACGAAGGGTCCATTGCCTTTAGCTCCATTATGGGAGCTGTTCTTCAAGGGGCACCAAGGTTTTTACTCCATCTATCTTCACACTCATCCATCTTTCAATCATACGTGGCATCAAAACTCAGTGTTTTATGGAAGACGCATACCAAGTCAGGTTAGTCATCCGTATTAAATACATTTGTTAATCATTACTCTTCATCAAAATTTTGTTTGAAGCAAACCAATTAATTAAAGGCGTTTTTTTTTCGGTGAAATGTGAGGAATTTCATTCATCCAGAAAATAGGTATTTACAAAACCATATGCTCTACCAATACAATAGATACGGCTGAACTAGTCAAGAATTTAGGCATAAATCTCGTATCCTAAATTCCTAAAGAACTTAATATCTGTATCTATAACGGAGGCATTAGAGTTGATTCTAATGCGTCTTTGAACACACATAGCCGCTTCACTCGCAAGAGAACTAGGAAGGCTGATCTTGTATTCATAGAGGGCCGAGTTTCGTTATATCCATATCAGGTAGTAGCATGCCGATAACAACGCCGCATGAAGCTTTTCGTGTAGCATCCCCAAAGAAGAGTGAGTGAGCTGGTGAGGGAGGAGGGTATATCCCGCCTGACACGCCACTGCATTCATCACCATTTTGCTGTATGGGCAATCAAAAAATTCTACTCCGGCCTGGACTGAATTCCTCTGGAATCAATGGAACGTTCCTAAGCATAGCTATGTTTGTTGGATCATCATGAATGATGGTCTAAATACACGTTCTAAACTGCATCGAATTGGATATATTGAGGACGATCGGTGCGTCTTATGTCAACAGCAGTCTGAAAAAATTCAGCACTTATTTTTTTAATTAATTAAAGGCGTTGGTTTATACTAACGTACGTAATTGCGCTTTTGACGTACATTTAATAACCATTGAGTCCATAATGCAAAAACTATTTGTTGTAGCTGCTTGTAAGATCTATAGAGGTCTAGTACCCATATTAACCGGTTCATGGTAAAGCAGGCAATCCGGGCTGAGCTGCCGCCGTCGGTCTGGTCTGGCACGAATTTTGGCACGACCGGTCCGGTCCGAGTGCGAAATCGGGCCTGGCACGGGCACAGCCCACCGTGTCTTGGGTCGGGCTGCGGCGGTGAAATGGTTGAAAAGTTCGTGCCTGACACGGGCACGGCCGGGTCCGGCCCAGTCCGGCCCGCTGACAGGCACAGTGTCAGGCCCGACCAAGCATGGCACGGCCCGGCCCAGGCACGAGTGGCCCGTTGCTAATTGTTAGTATTATTTCTTAGTTGTTACCCATTTTGTTATATTATTTAATTATAACTTCTTATTATTTAACTCTTAATTCTTATTTAATTCTTATTATAATCATCTCTAACTTTCACAAATTTTATGGTTCACAAATTTGACCCTGCAATAATATAATAACAGGAACAAAAATAATACGGATACAATAAGTTTTATTATTGAAAGATTGTGGGTATCATAACTTATGTAACTCTCTTGATTCCAACTCTAGGGTTTTTTTGTGTGGTTTGGTATTTGGTGCAGCTCGTAGGTCTTATCGACTTATTTACGAACTGGATACCATGCGAGGGTCTTATCGACTTAATCTCGCATTGGGATAGTTTTCCCTACAATTTGGTAGTAGGGAGGAGATGCGGCTTTTTGGTGTGGCTCGACTCCTCTTCTCTAAACCCTTGGACGATATTTCAATTTATAGAAGAAACCCGCCTTACAGAATAAGAATAAAAGCATATTCTTTGATATCTGAAGATATTTATTTTATATGATAATATCTTCATATATCAACAAATATGGAACAAAATATCGAATAACAAAATATAAAATTTCGGTGTCTACAACTCCTATATGATATATTTCCACCAACTTATTACGGAGTATAATTTTTTGATATGAGATAATTTTAATTTAAGTTATATGGAGTATGGAGTAGTCTTAAGAGCATTTCTAAGATTACACTTATTTATATACTTCGATGTGAAATAATTTTTCGATGTAAGAGCATTTTTAGGACTCATATTTTTTTAGCGGATATCCAAGGACGAATAATTACGATTTATAATATAGAATGTCATATCTCATCATAATTTTTAATTTTTTTTGTTGTGGTATGATTTTATTTAAGTTTATAGTCTTCAATTTTATTTTAAGATCCGAGATTTTTGGTTGATGTCTAAGGACGAATGATTACTCTTATTTATAATATAATATTTCACCGTCTTATTATAATATTTCGATGTGAGATAATTTTACTTAAATTTATTGGCCTAAGAGCATTTTTAAAACTCAATTTTTTTTAGTTGATATCGAAGGACGAATAATTACTATTTCTAATATTGAATTTCGTAATCACATCACAATTCTTCGATGTGAGTTAATTTTAAATAAGGTTATAGTTTTAAAGAGTTAAGACTCATTTTTTTGTTAATATCCAAGTACGAATGATTACTATTTATAGTATAGAATAGAATTTATCAACTCATCATAATTTTTCGAAGTGTGACAACTTTCCTTCACTTTTTTTTATAGTCTTACAATCTCTTTTTAAGACTCAAAATTATTTGGTTGATCTCTAAGGACAAATGATTACTCTTATTTATAATATATACTCTTAAGGACAAATAATATTATCTCTATCTATTTTTAATCTTCCTATTTTTTCTTAAAGAATTGTCCATCTTTAAACTTTTTACTTGCAATATTTCTTCTTTTGATTAATTTTTGTAGTCCATATCATTTCTGACCCCACATTTTCTCTCAACTTTCATTTTCCACCGCATATTCTACTACACCCTTAATTTTTGTTTCACTCCCTCATGAAGTTTAAAGTTGGATGGAGGTACTACGTAAATTTCATCACCTTATTATTCGATCTGAGATAGTTTTACTTAAGTTTAGTCATAAGAGCTCGCTTACAAAAAAGAGCTCTTTTTAAGATTCAGAATTTTTTGTTTTATATCAAAAGACGAAAGATTACTACTTCTATTATTTATAATATATAATTTAATTAGCTCATCATAATTTCTCGATGTGGTGGGATAATTTTACTTAATTTGTATTATTGAGAGCTCTTTTTAAGACTCAAAAAAATTTAGTTGATATTTAGTCGGATGATTACTTTTATTTATAATATAAAATTTTATCATCATACGGTAATTTTTCGTTGTGGAATAATTTTACCTTCTTTTACTTGTAATAGATTCATCACTTTTAAATTTATTAATTACTAAGTACGTAGTTTTTTATATTTTTAGAATTTCTAATATTGATTAGAGCGTGAATAAATAAATAAAAATTAGAAGTCAACAACCAGAACTGACTACGCATTTCACGCGATCTCTGTTCAATTTTCGTAGTCTTTTGAGGTGGTAATTGTGTTTATATAGTGATAATTTTTTTTAATCTTAGGTGTAGTAAGATTTTGTTTTCCTATACGAATCTAAGATCGCTTAGTCTGAAGTGCAGTAAGATTAATTTATCTTGTACAAATCTCTATATTTTTATTTAAATTAAATATATATATATAAATATATTAAAGCTTGGACCAATCATATCGCTCGAAAAGTTCTTGCTTTATTAATATATATTGATTATATCTGAAATAATATTTAAAATTTATTAATTTTAATATTAAAATCATAAAAATAAATTTTGTGTAACTTTTATATATTTTAATAATAAAATATTTATACAATAATATAATTTTTACAATTTTTAATCCAAATACGATGTTTAATAATTTTTCACAATATGATTAAAGTTTTAAAAATTGTTTTTCTAAATTGGTAAATTAAGGGGTCAAACTTTTTTACTCATATTTTGACCCAACCCCGACCCGTATTTGACCCGACCCGATAGTGGGGTGATGGTCATAGTGTTGGTGTGGGGACCCATGGTAGTGGTCGTGGTGGTTATCATGGTGAGTTATAGATCTAGCAATGTGCATGGTGATGACTCGGTGGGTTAGTGGGGAAAGGGAATTGATTACCTTGGGGAGGGTTAGGGAGGGGGAAAGGGAATGATTGAAATGGGTAAACAAACGCAAACAAAGGGAATCATCAACTTTTATTCCCTTATCATTTCCTAAATACCTCAAATCAAACGACCCTTAGATCTTAATAAAGTTTAGTGCATAGCCCAAAAGATTACCTTGGAATTATCTTGGTCTGCCAATGGTCTTAGGGAGGTTGAAATCTTCTCTTACGAGGCTTGTCCGAGGTAAGTTGGAGAAAAATTTGCAAGGTTGGAAAGGTATGCTTCTTTCGAAAGTCGGTAGAG
The DNA here is from genome assembly GCA_958450325.1 of Agrostemma githago. Classification (NCBI taxonomy): domain Eukaryota; kingdom Viridiplantae; phylum Streptophyta; class Magnoliopsida; order Caryophyllales; family Caryophyllaceae; genus Agrostemma; species Agrostemma githago. Next base: position 33,066,043 of record OY288244.1, on the reverse strand, counting down.
AAGTCTTGATAAAAGTTGTAGCCCAATCAATCTCTACTTACGCGATGAGCGTCTTTCGATTACCTAACAACTTCTGTGATGATTTACGTTCCCTTGTTTCGAAGTATTGGTGGGGCGCGGATAATGGGAGGAGGAAAATTCCTTGGGTTGCTTGGAGGAACCTTTGTTTGCCGAAGGCTCTTGAAGGGCTCGGGTTTCGGGACAACAATGCTTTTAACATTGCGCTTTTAGGCAAACAGGTGTGGAGATTAATGGCGGATAGAGGGAGTCTTATGATGCGGGTGATGAAGGCTCGATACTTTGCGGATAGGTCGATGATAGAGGCGGTTATGGGAAATAACCCGAGCTATATATGGAGAAGCATTATGGCGGGAAGGGACAGGGTGGTCGGGGGAGTACGAAAAAGACTGAGGAATGGCCTGGGGACACGCGTTTGGGTTGACTCATGGATTCGGAGGGATTCTGGGAGTCGGCTTTTTACCCCAAGGGAGGGTAGAAGGAGGGATATGGTGGTGGCTAACTTGTTGAAGAGCGACGGGTCGAGGTGGGATGCGCACAAAATTAGAATGCTGTTTTGGCCGGTGGATCGGGAAGCTATTCTTGATATGCGACCTCCGAAGGGCGAGATGAAGGATGGGTGGGTATGGCTGGATGAGAAGAATGGATCTTACTCGGTACGTTCGGCTTATAGGAGGAAGATGGGGGGATGAGTGGGGATGCGGGTCCGTCTTCGTGGGCGAGGGAGAAGTGGCTGTGGAAGAATATCTGGGGGGCGACACGAAGGTCCTTCCACGAGTTAAAATTTTCTTTTGACAATTATGTAACGATGCCCTCCCGATGAAGGGAAATATTGCTCGTAGAACCCGGTCTGGAGGCGGTCTCTACCCAATTTGTTCTTGTGAAGTGGAGACTTGTCTCCACCTTACAAAAGGGCGTGGGTGGGTTGGGGGGATTTGGGATGGGTTGGGGTGGATAATAAGAAGAGAAATGGGCGTGAGAGGGTGAGGGAGTAGGTGGAGGATTTGTGGAGGGAGATGATGTAGGATTTTACCGGTGCGAAAGCGGAATTTCAGGAAACAATTTCCTAACACCAATCCAAGAATACAAGCACAATATAGATATGAATCAGGACAAAAGTAGGTCGAAAAATACATGCCCTCGTAGCGTAAATTCCTTGATATATGAGATGGAGAGATACTAGAGCCCCACGTGTTGCTCCTCTACTCGGTCCACCAACCCACGTCTGCTAGGATGGAAGAGATAGAACGATTCTCTCTCTTACTTTTAAGGATGCTTGAGGCAATAAACTGAACTGACTTAGATTAGGGTTTTCTCCTTGGTTGATTCTCAATCTTCTTATTACTCATATACTATATCCTTATATACTAGTAGAGTTTAGGTTAAACCTAGAGACTAACCGGGCCTCATAAGTAGTCACAACCTAATACCTCACAAGTCCACATTGGGCCTGTTTAATTTCCTGACTAAGTCTGATTGTGTGATCTTATAGGATTATATATTCCTAGTCATCAGCCCAATCGAATTGGACTAATTATCATAATTATTCTCTAGCAAGCAATTATGAATTACTATAATATATAACGATTATCTCTATAATAATATCCTATATTATATTTAGTAATTGCCGGAAATGTCTTAGGACATATTCCTTCAATCTCCCACTTGTCCGAAGACAATAAGGCAATCTTCAAATTCCTTAAGTCGCTTAATGTTGAATTCGATCACATCTAAACATCTCATGATCAATGTGTCACTTATCAAATTCATTTCCTCGATCTCCGAGTTCGAACTGTCCTTGAATGAATTAACTCCTTAATCCACTCCTCGCATGGCCATGCATTTTTCAGTTCTCCCTCATCAAGGGGCCCAGACACCAATCCTATCATATATGAGGGCTTATCCAGTCTTGTATCATCCTGTAGACACCCACATTTTGACCGCCAGGTGTCTATAGTAGTTCCCGCCAAACACCTGATGATGATTGGACGTAAACGTGCTTTGATAGACTCGGATATGGGCTTGTAATCATGGACATTTAGTTTAGACATTTTAAGGAGTACAAATCTCATAAAACCAACCTCAAATCCAGGCCCAGTGGGTCGTTTCGAGTCAAATAACACTAATTTGGGTCGAAACCGTCACCAGGGGTAAAACCGTCTTTTAGCGACCGAATCAAAAACCGGTCAAAGATTCTCCCGAGACTTGTGGACCGACCGTGATGTCTCACGCGTCCCATCTCTGCCCAAACTCCACAAAAAAAATCAGATTTACAAAATAATAAACAATTCCGTCAAAGGTAGAATTCGATCTCGAGTAGGAATCCTATCCGAGAACCGACTCAGACACTCAACCGAGTACAAACACTCGGCCGAGTAATACACAAGCATCCGGTTTTTCCTCTTTTCTTCCCTCACAAGAAAACGGAATCCTCGTTCTTCTCAGCTTCTTACTCAAGCGGTAATTCTAGCTCGAACAGGAATCCTATTCAAAAACCGATTCAAGTACCCGACCGAGTGTAAAACACTCGGCCAAACACTCAAGTCAGCCGTGTTTCCCTTTCTTCTTGACCAAGAAAGCGGAATTCTTATGCTCCCTAAACTCCTACGTTTCCTATCCTAAGCGGTACTCAAACTCTCCTAAGCCAAGGTCGGAAACTCCTTATAAATAGGACCTCCCGTCCAACACTTGGAAGGACGGAAAAATACAGTTTGAAGACACAATATTTCAGCAACTCGTACACGATTATTATAGCAAAAAAACAATCTCGAGATCCACATCCTAAGGAATCCCAAAAACCGACGAATCCGTCCCATCACCCGGCCGAACCCACGCCTCGCACACACACACAAAAACGCTCCAAAAACCGACACCTTAACTCACCCGCATCATCTCGACGCTCCCGTGCCTAAGCCACCGTCCGACGAGCCTTATACCGAGAACACAAAGCATGTAGGTTGAGGGTGTAAATCAAACCCGACTCTTCTCCTTTCTCTTCTCTTCTTCTCGTTTTTTTTATGGGTCTTTTCGTCGGTCTTTTTTCTATTTTTTCTAATATCGATATTACTAAAAAAAACTATTTTCATATATCGAATATTCTTAAAATATGATATCGATTCTATATAATCGAATATCGTATCGAAAAGAATTATATTAAGATTTCGACGAATTCATTATATTTTTGTTCATTCCAAATCCTTTTTACAACTTTTCGTTCAAAATAAACTCTTTTTCAAAACCTTTTCTAAAGTCATTCCGACTATTCGATATCGATTTCATAATCGAATATCGAATACCACGAATATCGAAAATATAAACCGAGTATAAATTAATTCATATTTGTACGCGATTTATAAAATTAACGATTTTCGAACAAAAAAATAAAAAGTGAACAGACCCGTACGCGAGTCGCGCCCGGTCCAGGCGACTCGCGCACGAGTTTGTGATCCGGTTCTATTTTTTTTAGTTTTTCGTTCGTTTATTTTTATTATTCTACGAAACGATTTCTAAAATTTATATCTTTTCCAAAACTATTCCAAATATTTGATATTGATTTCATAATCAACTATCGAATATGACGAATATCGAGAATATTAAGTCGAGTACGAATTATGTGATATTCGTACGCGATTCAATCAAAAAAAATTCCGAAAACCGTTGTCGAAAACAGACCGCCACGCGACCCGCCCACGGCCCAAACACGTCTTTTTCGTTCTTTTTTATTATTTTTCGAACTTCGTTTTTTATACAAAACAACGTTTTAGTAACATTTTTTAGATTTCGATTAATATTTATTTTCTTGATTTCGTATATTATTTCAATCGTTACTACTTCGTTTTCTCGTGTTTGTAGCAACTTTTTCTCATATTCTGTTTTTATCGTTTTATTAGACTAAAACGAATTCACATGCTAAAATAACTTTGACGTTATTAGTTTAACATGCATTAAACGACTTAGCAACCCATTTATTTATTTTTCCTCACATGTCTTAGGAAAATAATCTCTGCATATCATTTCATCGTCGAACTAACGCGTGTACACAAAATCGAACGATATCTTAGTAAAGGCCGCTAAGTGCGGGCGGGGTTGGGCGTTCTCGTTGAACTTCCCAACACGTACCCTCACCCCTTACTCAGAACCATGGTTTCCGGATGTCCGAATCCATTGGCAACGAGAGTCATTCAATATACGATTAACCGCTTCAGTCGGCATCGGTATCGTAATGCAAAGGGACGAACCCGATAAACTCTGACATCGAAAATGGGCCAGGCTTTAAGTATGGCCCACTACGACATAGAGTGGGTTCGAATGGTTCCGAATAACCATAAAATTCGGTGGCGACTCCTACTTCGATTTAAAATTCTATTCGACCCATCTCATATGGAAATTCTATCGCCTCCCCACAACCCGCGCTTGGCCGCGTCGGGGTGGACCTATGTCATGTCCACAATTTGGCGACTCCGCTGGGGATTAACTGATGTGTCACTTAACATCGGCATCCTCAGGGTGAGACTCGAAAAGAAATCGTTCGATTAGTAATGTACACGTTTTAGTTCAATGGTTCATGCATAACCCCGTTCTATCCCGGGCCGGTTACTTGTGACCGACGTCCCACTATACCACGGTGCATTCCCACTTGGATGCACTAAAGACTTCGATCGCGGAACTCGCATGGGTTTTACGGCAGGTTCTAAGACCAACTCGGCTTAGGAAGTCCGTCCTGATTTGCGAGAATGCGATCGTTGTTGGTATAGACCCTATTCGACCGACCGAGACTTAGACTAAGAGCATACATGGCGTCGTAATACTATTTCTATGACTACATGCTACTTGATCTTCTTTGGTCTTTTCAAAAACCGTCATTTTCAAAAACTTACATCTTTTCAAATCCATACTTTTTCAAAACCCGGAAAGCTACCGAATTTAGGACTTATGATTTTGACTCAAAATAGCCTATTTTTAGCCGGTATGCTGTTCAAACCTTTTCAAAAAGCCCGATATCTCGGCCCGATAACCCTTTTCTCGGTTTTCAAAAAAAATCGGGCTTTCCAATCCGACTTTGCTCGGTTTTCAAATCCAAATTCCCTTTTCAAAACCCTCTTCTTCTTAGGACTTCCCGTATTTAGCAGTGTCGGGTCTTGTCATAAGTTAGAATCTATAGCGTCGAAACTCCGTCGATCTTACATCACGGGTTTCCACCCCATCCCAGTCCGCCTTACTTGTCAAGGCACGGCCCACCTTCGTAGGACCAACTCCTACAAAGGGAAGCCCGTTTATACACTCGAGTCCAAAGTCTGGGGAATTCTCACGTAGACCTTCCTTCGAACAGGACTAGGCCCACTTTGCCGAATCCTAAGGAAAGCCCACCGTCCACGAGTCACCCGTCTAGGTGTCTTTTCCGAGTCAACCATTTACAAGGCATAGCCTTATAACAAAAGGTTCGTGATCCTTACATCTAAGGGTCACTCGTCCGACACTCGAGTCTTGACAAAGTCTTCAGTCCCACTCGGGGGCTACCCTTCAGTAGAGTGACCAATCACGGTTGCTCTAAGGGTCTTGTCTTACACGTGTCTCACGTACCCCACTTTTGAGTCTTAGATGTCACACCATTTGAGTCCTATCTGAGTCCTTAGCCTCACTTGGGGGCTATTCTCCGATGGAGCGATTAATCACAGTCCCTCCGAGAATCGTACCCTACACATTTGTCTTAGGAGAGTCTAACCCGAGTCAAACTGAAGTCGTCTCTCCTCCCACGCTATTTCCTATGCCTTGGTGTATTCGAGTTCCGAAGCAACTTTCCTGATTACGCGGTATTCTTACAGACTGGCCGCCCTACACTCGAGCCATGACACAAAAAGCCATAGATGAATTGACCACCTCGTTGGCCCAAATCCAAGACCAATTGAGGAAAATGCGGGAAGACCAGATCGCCATCCTCACCCAGGTAAGTGCCATAGAGCAGGGAACTCCTAGTGGCAATGTCGATACTACTGGGCCTTTAGCCGAATTGGCCAGCGCAGTCCACAAACTGCAGGAACAGGTCCATCTGACAACCCAAAGCTCCATCCATACGGAGAATGCTAGGACCTACACCCCACTGACCGATGAACTACCCGCCAATCTCAACCTGACGGGTCTACCAATGTTCGAGGGTACTGAAGACCCGGTCCACCATATCCGGGCTTTCAAGGAGTTCATGGCCCTTAAAGGGGTTAAGTCCAACATGTTCAAGCACCTATTCGCTTCTTCTCTCGAGAAGCATCCAAGGGCCTGGTACTACCGGCTCGATTCCAAGAAATACAAAACTTGGGATGACGTGGCAACGGAATTCGCTCGAAATTATGCCGACAACACGGAGATCCAGACCACAATGCGCACCCTGGAGGTCATGGCCCAAGAGCCCAAGGAAGGTTTCACCAAGTACCTTCAAAGGTGGAGGGCCGAAAGTGTAAAGTTGGTAGACAAGCCCAACGAGAAGACATTAGTGGAGGCGTTCATCGACAACCTCCTACCTCCCTACCGCGTCCATCTTAGGTATGCCGGCATTTCAAACTTTGCGGTGCTTACCGAAACGGGCATTAGGATTGAAGACGATCTTCGACATAATGAAGATCTGGGTGAAGCCTCTACCGAAGGCAATACTGGACATCCACTTGAGTCCTTAGAAGCCGAAGACTACTGACAGCCTCATCCAAGAGTCTAGATTGGGTTTAAGTCCGAGTCTGAGTCTGAGTCTAGGATGTACTATTTCTTTCAATTTCAAAGTCAGAGTCAGAGTCAGAGTCAGCAGTATTCTGTCCTCTTTTCACATTTCAATAAAACCAGCTTTTCTTTTTTTCTCATACATACTTTTCCTATGTGTTTCCGAGAACATGATGAACACCATCATACACTGTGAGCACACGCACGTGACTATTATAGGCACATCTATAATGACTGTAGGAAACCGAGCCCGTGTCTTCCTTTTACCTATTCCATGTCTGGGATAGAAAGCCACATAACTACCCGTAGCAGGAGCATATCGAATCCTATGACAAATCTGGGTAGTCTTCTAGTTTGGGTTCAAGACGGGAGACAAGCCCACTTCCCACAATAAACACCCATCCAATAAGACTAGCCAGTCCCTACCTTAGGTGTTAGTCTGACCAACAAAAAAAAGTTGGACAAAAAAAAATCAAAAGAGAAAAAAAAAAGCAAAAGGCCAAAACAAAAAAAGCTGGCCATGATCAAAAAAGAATTATCAACATCTCTCGACCAGACATGGTCAACTCAAATGAAGAATCCCATGACCGGGGCTAAGAGGTCAACCCAAAGAATTCAAAAATCCATGACCATGAAACGGTCAATTCAAAAATTATCAATACCCATACCATCCAATAGGGGAGCGACAGTCAAGCTGGTCAGCTAACACCACATCTAGCCTTCCCACATTACAACCCTCAAGACCTTCTCGAGACCTAGGCTAGAGACAGCCCAGAATTTTGAGGATTCAAGCTCCATAGGATACACCCTAACCTTTAGGGCCAGACATGGAAATCAGATCCCGCATTATCAAACCTGCCCAATCGATGCTCGAGCCATTCTACTCGACTTCCCCTTTACATAACAGAATTCACAATCACCATATGCAAATCCGAGAGCAAAACTCGTTAAAATCCCCAAGAGCAAAACTCGTTAAAATCCCCAAGAGCAAAACTCATCAAATTCCCGAGAGCAAAACTCATCAAATCCCCGAGAGCAAAACTCATCAAATCCCCGAGAGCAAAACTCGTTAAAATCCCCGAGAGCAAAACTCATCAAATCCCCGAGAGCAGAACTCATTAAAATCCCCGAGAGCAAAACTCATTAAAATTCCATCCCAATTCTTCTCATTCAAACCAGTTACCATCCTCAAACACGGGAATTCAACTTGCAGTCGGCATAGAACATGCCTAAATAAGTTCACACCACCTCTAGGGGCTACCCCGGAGAACGCTCACAGTCACGGGATCAACATCCTAACTATTCTAGCCCTTTGATCAAGACATCACTGTGAATGCACCTAGCTTACACCATCGCTATGGCTAGTTACACACAAAGCCCTAGTAAACTAGGCACCATTATATATCTTTCAATCCACTGAACTACGGCTTGGTTTGATTTCACTACACGTGAATACGTAGGCAGCCTTTCGACAAAGGCACAACCATTCACATTCAAACAAATTCGAAAAAGCGCCATCATTCCGGTCACGACACTGTCATGTTCTCAACAGCTAGCTTTGTCATCCTGGGGGCTTCTCTTAGGCAGAAAACCTCCATCTACTCGCAAAATCCAGATAAATTCAAAAAAATCTAGCCTTCTTTCTATAGTGTGTCCTAGTACTCGGCTTAGTCAAAGACGAGAATCTGTCAGGACTCGAAGCAATACCCACTTTGGAAATGTCCCAAAAATCAAAAATTCAAAAGGGGCACTAGACTACAGCATTGTTACTGATAAAACAGTCTCATTACAGACTACTGTAATTGCCCCATAGCAGATCATTCCCATTTCAAAGTTCGACTGTGTTGTCACTCTCCTAGGCTACGGAATAGCGCAACTTAAGAGTCTTGTCGTCTTAGGTGGCCCACCCCCTACCGAGTCACGGTCCAACCCTTAGAGAGTCCAGTCGTGTCTGTCAACTCGTCCTCTCGCGTCCAGAGTCGAGTCTGTCGGTATATCTCTCTCTTCAAATTCTCATTTTTTGCAAAACTTAGCCATTTGAGAAAATCCCTTTCCTAGTCACCACAGGAATAGGACTTTTTATCACACTCCCTACTTCATCTAGGCATACAGGCCTAACCAGGAAGTTTCAGGAATCCGTGTCAGAATCCGATTAGGAATCAAAAGTCATCCCAAGCATCCTTATTTCCAAACTTTCCAAAAATTCAGGATTTTCTTCTTTTCAAAGTTTTCGAAAAAAATCACCTTTTTTCTTCCCCAGCATGAGTCAGTGTTTCACCTAAGTGTTACATGCAATGTGTTATGTATCAACAGACAGGTACACCCAAGACTCCCAGAAAATTCTAAGTTCCCCAGTGGAAAAGCTCAGACAACTTCTTTCGGGATATATCTGCAAACAGATATGCCCATAGCTTCCAGGGCAAGCTCCCGCGCAATTCTAAGACAGGATATATTTGCAAACAGGTATACCCATAGCTTCCTAGGCAAGCTCCCGCGACATTATCAACATCCACCCAGTTATGATTTCTATTCTATGGCTGACGAGCCCTTCACGCAGGTCTAATGGACCCTAAACGACCCGATCGGAAGTCTGCCAGGTTTTAATCATTGATTGACCTGGTAGCTACTCTGACTTTTGCCTTGTCCAAGCCTCAGTCAGAGTGGGGGCTCTGTAGACACCCACATTTTGACCGCCAGGTGTCTATAGTAGTTCCCGCCAAACACCCGATGATGATTGGACGTAAACGTGCTTTGATAGACTCGGATATGGGCTTGTAATCATGGACATTTGGTTTAGACATTTTAAGGAGTACAAATCTCATAAAACCAACCTCAAATCCAGGCCCAGTGGGTCGTTTCGAGTCAAATAACACTAATTTGGGTCGAAACCGTCACCAGGGGTAAAACCGTCTTTTAGCGACCGAGTCAAAACCCGGTCAAAGATTCTCCCGAGACTTGTGGACCGACCGTGATGTCTCACGCGTCCCATCTCTGCCCAAACTCCACAAAAAAATCAGATTTACAAAATAATAAACAATTCCGTCAAAGGTAGAATTCGATCTCGAGTAGGAATCCTATCCGAGAACCGACTCAGACACTCAACCGAGTACAAACACTCGGCCGAGTAATACACAACCATCCGGTTCCCTCACAAGAAAACGGAATCCTCGTTCTTCTCAGCTTCTTACTCAAGCGGTAATTCTAGCTCGAACAGGAATCCTATTCAAAAACCGATTCAAGTACCCGACCGAGTGTAAAACACTCGGCCAAACACTCAAGTCAGCCGTGTTTCCCTTTCTTCTTGACCAAGAAAGCGGAATTCTTATGCTCCCTAAACTCCTACGTTTCCTATCCTAAGCGGTACTCAAACTCTCCTAAGCCAAGGTCGGAAACTCCTTATAAATAGGACCTCCCGTCCAACACTTGGAAGGACGGAAAAAAACAGTTTGAAGACAAAATATTTCAGCAACTCGTACACGATTATTATAGCAAAAAAACAATCTCGAGATCCACATCCTAAGGAATCCCAAAAACCGACGAATCCGTCCCATCACCCGACCGAACCCACGCCTCGCACACACACACAAAAACGCTCCAAAAACCGACACCTTAACTCACCCGCATCATCTCGACGCTCCCGTGCCTAAGCCACCGTCCGACGAGCCTTATACCGAGAACACAAAGCATGTAAGTTGAGGGTGTAAATCAAACCCGACTCTTCTCCTTTCTCTTCTCTTCTTCTCGTTTTTTTTATGGGTCTTTTCGTCGGTCTTTTTTCTATTTTTTCTAATATCGATATTACTAAAAAAAACTATTTTCATATATCGAATATTCTTAAAATATGATATCGATTCTATATAATCGAATATCGTATCGAAAAGAATTATATTAAGATTTCGACGAATTCATTATATTTTTGTTCATTCCAAATCCTTTTTACAACTTTTCGTTCAAAATAAACTCTTTTTCAAAACCTTTTCTAAAGTCATTCCGACTATTCGATATCGATTTCATAATCGAATATCGAATACGACGAATATCGAAAATATAAACCGAGTATAAATTAATTCATATTTGTACGCGATTTATAAAATTAACGATTTTCGAACAAAAAAATAAAAAGTGAACAGACCCGTACGCAAGTCGCGCCCGGTCCAGGCGACTCGCGCACGAGTCTGTGATCCGGTTCTATTTTTTTTAGTTTTTCATTCGTTTATTTTTATTATTCTACGAAACGATTTCTAAAATTTATATCTTTTCCAAAACTATTCCAAATATTTGATATTGATTTAATAATCAACTATCGAATATGACGAATATCGAGAATATTAAGTCGAGTACGAATTATGCGATATTCGTACGCGATTCAATCAAAAAAAAATTCGAAAACCGTTGTCGAAATCAGGGCGCCACGCGACCCGCCCACGTCCCGGGCGAGCCGCGCGGCCCACGGCCCAAACACGTCTTTTTCGTTCTTTTTTTATTATTTTTCGAACTTCGTTTTTTATACAAAACAACGTTTTAGTAACATTTTTTAGATTTCGATTAATATTTATTTTCTTGATTTCGTATATTATTTCAATCGTTACTAACTCGTTTTCTCGTGTTTGTAGCAACTTTTTCTCATATTCTGTTTTTATCGTTTTATTAGACTAAAACGAATTCACATGCTAAAATAACTTTGACGTTATTAGTTTAACATGCATTAAACGACTTAGCAACCCATTTATTTATTTTTCCTCACATGTCTTAGGAAAATAATCTCTGTATATCATTTCATCGTCGAACTAACGCGTGTACACAAAATCGAACGATATCTTAGTAAAGGCCGCTAAGTGCGGGCGGGGTTGGGCGTTCTCGTTGAACTTCCCAACACGTACCCTCACCCCTTACTCAGAACCATGGTTTCCGGATGTCCGAATCCATTGGCAACGAGAGTCATTCAATATACGATTAACCGCTTCAGTCGGCATCGGTATTGTAATGCAAAGGGACGAACCCGATAAACTCTGACATTGGAAATGGGCCAGGCTTTAAGTATGGCCCACTACGACATAGAGTGGGTTCGAATGGTTCCGAATAACCATAAAATTCGGTGGCGACTCCTACTTCGATTTAAAATTCTATTCGACCCATCTCATATGGAAATTCTATCGCCTCCCCAAAACCCGTGCTTGGCCGCGTCGGGGTGGACCTATGTCATGTCCACACATCCAAAACTCCCACTCAATTCTTAGAATGCATGACGAATGTCTTTATAACCTCCTTTTATGGTGCGGCATTTGACAGTGTCAATGCACAACTAATCGTATCATGGTTGCAATGATATACTCATGTCAAAGGAATCCACTAAACATAGATTTGATTCTACTTTAGAATCCACTTTGGTCAAGTCACAATATATCCAATATATCCACTCGATTGAACGAACATCTCCATGTTCCCAGGAATTGCGCTATCCAACAATCTCGTGCTAGTCATTCAATACATCACTTATGTCCAATTTAGTGATGTTGACTAGGGACACAAACAAGTTGAGATCTCTGTTCACCGATAGTTTTCCACTTATCAAAACACTTTTGATAATCCTATAGAAAACTCACATGCTTTCTAGACATTTTATTTAATACTAAACCAATGATTAAATAAGTATAAATGATATAGATGAACATTCCAAACATCAACCATGTTTTAATAACTGTATTTCTCCAAATACAATTTCAACGCTAATCTTCTATTAGCTTGAATCCCATAGACCTAGTATGACTCTCATACCTAGGTTGTGGGAACGGTTTAGTCAAATAGATTTTCGACATTTGCATTGTTCCAAACCTTGCAAACTACCTTTGCGGCATTTGTCGTTGCTATGTACTCGGTTTCTTATGTAAAATCTAGCTACGAGAGTCCATTGAGACAAAGAATGAAACCAAACTACCGCGGAAGTCATCTTTAGTCACTACAGAAACTCGCACCAGTGTAACTCGTAACAACCAACTCATATTCTCCACCGTATACCAACTCACGATAATCTAGTGTCAAACACCCGAGTTTGTCTAGTATTTGGGTCATTATGAACATAACAAGATCTTATCATTATAAGTTTCTTGACTAAGTTCAGTCATCATCCTTGATCTATCTCCATAGATCTTGATGTCCAATATTTAATCTGTCTCTCCCGGATCCTACATAGCGAAACAATAATAAGACCATCCCTTGACTGCCTCAAGTATGGATACATCGTTTCCTATGATTAGTATGTCATCCACATACAATACTAGGAAAGTAATAATACTCCCACTTAACTTCACATCCTCTTTCAAGAACTCTTTCAAGAAAGTTGTTTGACATCCATTTTAGCGCGACTACTCTTAGTCACCCTATGGAGTCCTGACTCACCAAATTAGTTTCTACAAACCTTTTGTTGGAATATAAGATCTACTAGTTCTACAATGTGGAATGACAAACAATATTTAGATTAGCAGATGGATCGTGGGTCGAACCTACACCACGAACCTACACCACCACCTTTTACAACATCCTTATATTGTGCCATCTCACTCAGTTGTTGCTCGTCATCTCGAACTCCTTCGAGATGTATACTACTCCCACTTGACTTTTTGGAACAACCACCTTTTTCCAAAAAGACATCACCACATGCGTGGAGCAACTACAAACCAAAGCAAGGGGACAATTGGTCTTGGAAGCAAATATGTAAAGTTAAGGATGTGATGAAGGAAGCAAATCAACAGGAAATGTGGGATAATGAGAGGTATACGGTCAAGGAAGGATACAGCATGCTGAGGAATAATCAGGAAGAGAAAAATTGGGCCAAAGTGATATGGAGTAATTGGAATATACCAAAACATTCTATTATCACTTGGATGGCATTGAGTAAAGGAATGAACACAAAGGAAAAGCTAGCAAAATTCGGCTACATAGAAGACAACAGATGTTGTCTATGAGGTCGAGAAGAGGAAACTATAGAGCATATATTTGATGAATGTGTGTATAGCAGCAGGGTTGAAGCTGCAATATTTGACTGGTATGGAACATATCGGACTGTGCAGTTGCTGGCAGACGATAATCACAATAACATTCGATGGAAAACTGATGCTATGATTCGGAATGCGTTTTATTTCCATGTCTGGAGGCAGAGAAACGGTGCTTGGCATGACTTGAAGATAATGAGACCGGAAAAAGTTGCAAATATGATTAAGAAAGAAGCTACAGCAAGAGTTATGGGGAAGAATGCAATGAATTTAATTCATTGGAGGTGATTGCTTGGCCGTTCTTCTTTTGTTTAGTCACAAGATGAATATAATTAGATTTTGTTTTGTATCTGTTAGGAAGTGAATTTCCTCTCGATGTAAACGATCTCATTGATATTTTTTTGGCAATATACTCACATTTTACCAAAAAAAAAAAGACACCACCACAAGCAACAACTACTTTGTTTACGTTGTAGGTGTAGAAGTAATATCTCATAGTCTATTCGAAATAGACCATAAAAGAAGACTTAAGAACATTTCCAATCCATATCACGTATATGGTGTCTCGTTTACTGCTTTGGTCAGAATAATGTTAAGTGTGAATGCTGCATTCTAAATGCAAACCCGGATATGAAAATTAGAAGGTCAGCAAGACTTCTCCTTAATCAAACCATAACTAATAAGGTTCAATTCCTCCGTTCGGAAAACTCAATTATCCTAGCGGTCCGAAATGTGAAACGATTCCACAACCCTTATAAATGATCATCAAACTCTTAAGAATAAATATTCACCAACCACGCTCGAATCGTAGTGTTTTTATTTTCTTCTCAAGTTGGTTTTGCACTTTAATTTGGAAATGTTCGAACCGTTCAAATGATTCCGATGTATGAAGTAAACCACACCCACTTCTTGCTAATGTGCTCACCGGCCCACACACATCCGTATGTTTAAGGGCTAGAACATCAATTGCCCTGCAAGTGGGGTTTGAATCATTAACCTTATGTATCTTGCTGTCAATGTCATAGATGCGTGTTTCCGAAACATACAAACTATTTGATAATTTAACTTTCTACTCTTTTTGGTCTCTGCACATTACCAATAATGTGACTACCATTCACGGCATCGAATACCCGGGAAATAGAATTTGCTAAATTCACTTCTATAACAAATCGACCGAACGTAGAAACACCATGTTCCTTGTCTTCGTGGTATTTGGGGAAATCCTCTTCCACGTCTAACTTTTAGACGAGAGAAAACTTGAAGTTCATTCGCAACATTTACTTTTGAACCGACCTTTCCTTTTCAAAAGAACCCGACTTGACAACTTATTTATCATAGTCATTCTTAGAAATCGGTCTTACCCCATCCGTTTGAACGTTTTTCCCTTACGAGCCATAAGAACATCTCCATATTCCCTCTTCCGACTCATTTGGGATGTAACTCTCAATCCGAGTCAACACAAACTCTTGCCAGTTTTGTTTTCCCTCATTGCATACAATAGTTCAAAAAAAATTTGAAACCAGTTATACAACAAACTATTTGATACATTATCAATGGCCATTCGAGCTATCACTATGATACGTTCTCCGGCTTTTAGCATCTGATGCTATTTTTGGGAGTTTGGCAGAAAGACAATTGTTCAAAACATACCCTTTCTTTCACACCTGAGAACCATTCTCAGTTTCGTTTCCATTTCAGGAAAGATTAGCATTCATTTTGTCCTTCTAAAGAATAGATCACAGATTAAAAAAATAACGAGTTGTTGTTTTAGTTATTATTCCTACATAAACAAAAAGATTAAGCGAATATAAGCGAAATGTTCATCAAAGCAGTTTAAAACAACCTTTTAAACTTCCAAATGCCCTTTAAAAAATATCCCCTAAAGGCATTCAACCAAGACCCTCTCCCACTATTCATCAAACGGACTTTGGCCCTGCCTTTGATTAAATAATGTTCAAGGTAAGTAACAATCTTACTAATTATAACTGCCTTATAATTCTTGGTTGACGTGTTTAACAACTCATTGTCAAACACATCTCTTTGTTTCGAAACCCAAAACTTTATCTTTTGATAGTCTCGTTGAGTCAAACCAAACATTAACGTGTGAATTTCATAAATTCACCCTATTATCCCCGGAATAACGATCAACACCCTGCTTTGGCTGAACCTATCAATCGTGTTCTAGGGCTTCATAGGTGTTGTTTGGAAAAACATAAGACTCAATATTACTTATTTGGGGATCAAATGTCGGTTATTTACGGTGAACTCGAAACAAAATAACCACATTCACAAAATAAAGCAAGCATAAAACGAATTTAAATGCAAGCATAAAAATAAGTGATCTAGTATGGCCCCTAAACTAACTAGGTCCAAAAGCTTCATCCGGATCTCCATCCTTCATGAAACCTCCCTCGAATCGTTTGGATCTCCATCCTCCATCTTCTCGGGACTTCGTCTTCATATTACATTTATTTTCACTAATTACAACTTAACTAGTAAAATAAAACAATATATTATTACATTGCAATACGATGCGCCCGCAATCGTATGAACTAGAATAATTATACATTGCTCGCGTAACAAGACGAATAAATAATTAAAAAATTATTACAACGAATAACGATACACAGATCGTAAACCATCCTAGTTTGGGTCATACTAGTCACAAGACAATCTCATAACAATTATAATGGCATTCAGGCGCCGCATTCACAATACGGAAAACAAATAATGAATCTCATTCACATTCTAATTAACAATTAATTAGGAAAAAAAAACTTGAAATTAGTAACACGACCTAACTCTCAAGTCGTAAACCAATCGCAGAACCAACTTTAGTAACATGACTTAACGATTAAGTTGTAAACTAAACAAACGAATTAATTATGACTCAATCTATAATATTTTATCATGGTAGTAATCGAATAACGAGAAAATTTGCATTATCGGAAATTAAAAGAATATGAATTTTTTCCCTTTGCTAAAGTCACCCGAATTTAGCATGCATGATGGGCCAGCAAAAATCCAAGTGGGTCAAGCATGAGGGTACGCATCTTGATCCAATCAAGATGTTTCAAACTTTGCATCTCTGTGAACCAACACCAAAACACCAGCCTCCATGCCACTTTACCCTAACGACAAAAAAAAACCCAGCCTTCACTGTCGATCACCATCGACGAGTTTAGCCGGTGTCCATGCTATCAACCACGACAAAACGACAGTACCCCGGCCAATACGCGTGCAGTGACGACGAAGGCCCAGCCTCTTTGCACTGCGTTCGTACTTGCTCCGGCATCACCATGTCCGACCAGGTGTTACACGCCTCCAGTACTACAGTTGTCCTCCCTCGGCCATGCAACCAGTGAACAGATCCAGTCGACACCTGATTTGGTCACCAGTTATGACCAGGCAGTCTCCCGCGACGGCCAGACGCGGCATCTTGGACAACCAACGTTTGGTCTGTCCACAACCACACGCGACGCATCAGATCAATCTGACGTGTTGACCAGCCACAAACGTACTGCCAACAATTGGCTTGACTTCGACGGTTTGTCGTTCCTCTGTCCCTAATCAAACATCCGGTGTTCACAAAAACCGATTTAAGAGGGAACAGATGATACGATGAACACCAATTTATAACTGAAATAACAATTTTATTTCAATTTTAAAATTAGTCCGAATTGGGGAAATCAAATAACCCGAATTCATCTTGTAACATTATCAAAAAAACTAGGTTTCTGGCTGTTACCCAAATTCATATAAAACATCTTTTAATAAGATTTGGTTTGAAAATATCATCAAATCTCTATTAATTATCATATAATCATAGAGTCAGAGGAATAAAAAAATTTATTCATTGACCACAAAAATCCAATTTTTATGGGTCCTTAAAAAAACAATCAACCAATATCTCCATATTAGTAATGCAAATTTTTTCCATGAATAAATTCGAGATTATAATTGCATCACAATAAAGACTCGCAAATAATATGAACTGATCATATGAATATTATGCTAGAGGCTCTGATACCACCGTAGGATTTTACCGGTGAGAAAGCGTAATTTCAGGAAACAATTTCCTAACACCAATCCAAGAATACAAGCACAATATAGATATGAATCAGGACAAAAGTAGC
Organism: Agrostemma githago; assembly: GCA_958450325.1. NCBI lineage: Eukaryota > Viridiplantae > Streptophyta > Magnoliopsida > Caryophyllales > Caryophyllaceae > Agrostemma > Agrostemma githago. The sequence continues at coordinate 33,048,198 of OY288244.1, read as the reverse complement.
TCGAGAAATACATACCCTCGTAACGTAAATTACTCGATATATGAGACGGAGAGATATTAGAGCCCCACGTGTTGCTCCTCTACTCGGTCCACCAACCCAGTCGGAATCCCACGTCTGCTAGGACGGAAGAGATAGAACGATTCTCTCTCTTACTTTTAAGGGTGCTTGAGGCAATAAACTGAACTGACTTAGATTAGGGTTTTCTCCTTGGTTGATTCTCAATCTTCTTATTACTCACATACTATATCCTTATATACTAGTAGAGTTTAGGTTAAACCTAGAGACTAACCGGGCCTCATAAGTAGTCACAACCTAATACCTCACAAGCCACATTGGGCCTGTTTAGTTTCCTGACTAAGTCTGATTGTGTGACCTTATAGGATTATATATTCCAAGTCATCAGCCCAATCGAATTGGACTGATTATCATAATTATTCTCGAGCAAGCAATTATGAATTACTATAATATATAATGATTATCTCCATAATAATATCTTATACTCCCTCCGAGTTCCTATTATTGTCTCACTTTCCTTTTTGGGCTAAATTTAATTTTTGTCCCACTTTCCTTTTTAGACCATCAATATGTGGTTCACAATTACTCTCCCATTTCTCTCTCTTTCTCCTTCTTTTTTCAACCACTCATTACTCTTCCTTATTTTTCACCCCAAAACCTTTTGGGACAATAATAGGAACTCGGAGGGAGTATTATATTTAGTAATTGCCGGAAATGTCTTAGGACATATTCCTTCAGATGAAGGAAGAGGAGAGGGACGGTTATCACGGGTTGTTGGGCTATTTGGGAGACCATGAATAATTGGGTGTTTAATGATGATAGGGTGTTGGCCGAGAAAGTGCTGAGGAGGGTTGTAGAGTGCGAGGGAGGGTTATGTGATGCGGAGGAGGCAGCAGAAAAACAGAGGATGCAAGAGAGGGGTGAATAGGGGAGGGGTTTCAACCAGGAGTGGACTCCACCGAAGCAGAGATGGGTTAAGCTCAATAGTGATGTTGGGGTGTCGCAGGGGAGGGGGACTTGCTTCGAGGTTGTTTGTCGAGGGGAGGATGGTGGAGTGCGGTGGGCTGTGTCGGGTAGGGATATGATGATACTCGATGCGCGCAAAGCCGAGGCGAGGGCGGTTCTGGAGGCGGTGGAGGAAGCCAGACGAAGAGGGGATACAAGGATCGTGTTCGAAGGAGACTGCCTGGAGGTGATGAATGCGCTGCAACACGGTATTGAAGACCGGAGTGATTGGTGCCTGGTTGTCGATGATATCCGTACTTTGTCTTGTTGTTTTGCCTGTTAAGTGGTCTTTTGTACATCGTAAACATAATTCAGTAGCTCATGAGCTTGCTAAGTTCGGTATTGTGCCTGATCGGCTCTCATGGGAGTTGTCTCTACCCATGCAATTCGATTGTTTTCTCATGCATGATTTACGTAATAATAAGTAAATCCCAGTTGGGAGTTTCAAAAAAAAAAGATGATAGAAATCTGATTAAGTAACACACTATCTATGAATTGATTGCCAATTGTAATGCACCCTTATAGGCTTGTCATGGTTTTTTGTTTTGTTTAGGCAGCTAGTTGTATGGGGGAGTATATCAATGATAGATGCTGAGAAACGACTTTTAGGCAACGCCCTCCTTGACTTCCACAATCAACGATTTGTCCTACTCTCCGAGTCCTACATTCCCTTATTCAATTTCACCATAGTTTACAACCACTTGATCTACTCCAACCTAAGCTACATTGGATCTTTTGACGATCCCTCAAAATTCGGACGAGGCCGATACAACCCCAAAATGGGCCCCTACATAACTATCCAAGTGTAGACACCCGCATTTTGCCTGCTAGTGTCTATAGCAGTTCCCGACAAACACCCGATGATGATCGGACGTAAACGTGACTTAGTATACTCGGATATGGGCTCGGAATCAATAATATCCGACATGGACGTTTAGCGGAAAACAAATCTCTCAAAACCAACCTCAAATTCAGGCCCAGTGGGTCGTTTCGAGCAAAATAAGACTGATTTGGGCCAAAACCGACACCAAAAATAAAAACCATCTTTTGGCGACCGGGTCAAAACCCGGTCAAAGACGAACCCGTCACACAAATCAGCCCAAAAGGACCTTCTAGAAACTGGCGCCCAAATCAAATTCAAATAAGACAAACAAATCAACAAGGTCAACACCTTCCTAATTTATCTCGATTCACTTGATCCACTCGATCGAGTGGATTGACCCACTCGGTCGAGTGGAGCGTCATTTACCGGATCAGACCCATTTTCTAGGGCACTCAATCAAGTGCAGTAGGGCCACTCGATCGAGTGACCCTAGGTCGTGGGATAAAATCTATAAATACCCCCTCAAACCCTTTGCATTTTCAGTTTTACCTAATGCATAATTACCCTACATTTCTACCCTAATCTACCTAAACACTCTACACTACAACCCTAAGCAAAACCATACAAAAAACCGAGCCATTTGCTCTTCAAAAACCGACAAACACACACACATATACATACACACACACCATAACTTGCATACATCCTCGATACTCCGGCGTCCCGTCGCTATTTACGAGTCCATTTCCGAGGTCCCTACTAAGCATGTATGTTGAGGGTGTCCTAAACCCCATTTCGATCCTTACTACTTCGTTTTTATTTACATTTCCGCACTGTTTATATAATAACTATACTAGTATCCTAACACTAACTTTAACATAACACTAATATTTCATTTCTCGTATACTAACTTTTTTTCCTTTTCGTTACTAACATTATCATACCGCGTATATATATACTAGTATTAAATTTCGGTTTTAAATACGTTTAACTATAATGATCGCCTAAAGTCCGTCTAATCCCTTTACGAGCAACGACGGAGGTGGAGCCCTTTCGAGGAGCCCCGCCCCAATGTACTCAAGGGCGTGACGTGATCGCGATTGATAATAGTTGAACGCATTTGATCCCATTTTTATTAGTACGGAACCCATTGACACGAAAACCGACATCACATAATCCGAAAGGATTAGTTTCGATGTCGTGACATAGAGGGATGCAATTTCGTCACTAATACAAAATTTCTAATCTAGCAAAAGCATTTTCATAAAACTCCGATAACGGTATTATAATCACATGCATACGCGATTATAGCACCGAAAGCCAAGTTAAATACAAATCGTGCGATATTTGTATTTGATTTGGCCGACCATCGATTTTAAACCAAAAAATGGCATGAGTTGGTACTCGTACAGGGGCTACTCGACCGAGTACGTAGGCTACTCGATCGAGTAGCACCCATAAATCTGGACAGTAACCTTTTCGAGGACACACTCGATCGAGTCAGACCATGACTCGACCGAGTGGGTCCTGTAGCCCAGAAAACCGAGAGCTTAAATGCAACATTTAAGCCTAGTCTTTTTTACGACTTTTAGTCGACACGTGTAAAGTCAATCACGTGAACCCATTTTTCAAAACCCATCCATATCACGACACTATAACAACTTTGATCAATTTTTCGACGTGACAAGTTGGGACAAGGCATCGAGGCATGGGATCGGGCTAGCGTCACGCCTAGGTCCTATGCCTCCGTCCTTCGTTTAATACACAATGCAATGTGTATTTAATCGGGGTTCGTCCATCTACACAATTCACGGTCTAGTTTACATACGGGTCCGTTCCTAACTTCTTATTATTTATTATTCCGTTTGTACGTCATTTGTAATTTTTGTATTGGCCGGGTTGTATTTCCGCCCGTGTAACTTGTACGTTATTTACTTTCGAGTTTTATTTATTTACTTGTTTATCGCTTTATAAATGAACCTCGCATGCTAAATTACTCCGACCATATTCAAGATGCATTAAATGACGTAGTTCACATACAATTCACATGCTTAGCCCGAAAACGTTGTTTGCATATCATTTAATCGTTTTACTAGCGCGCGCACACGAACACGAACGATGTCTTAGTAGAGGCCGCCATGTGCGGGCGGGGTTGGGTGTCCTTAGTGGGCTTCCCAACACGTACCCTCACCCCTTACTCAGAACCTTTGGTTTCCGGATGCCCGAAACCATTGGCGCACGAGAGTCATTCTATATACGAAAGCCGGTTCAAACGGTATCGATATTGCAATGCAAAGGGACGAGCCCCATAAACTCTGAAATCGAAGTGGGCCGTACTTTGTGTATAGCCCATGACGACATAGAGTGGGCTCGTATGGTTCCGAATAACCACAAAATTCGGTGGCGACTCCATTTTGACTTAAATTTCGAACCCGAGAACAATCTCACCACGAGATTCATTCGCCTACCCAAACCCGCGCGTGCCCGCGTCGGGGTGGACCTACGTCATGTCCACACCAAGTTTGGAGAAAAGGCCCCCAATGGTTTGAAGTTCACCGCAACCTGGCCATCCAAATGATCTCGGATCACAAATATTATAACATATTTGAAGAGCATTGCCATCGACCGTGCTACCATGACGAGCACTATTTCCCTACCCTCGCAAATATATTATTTCCGTGACTGATATCTAACACCAGTATCACTAGGGTTGATTGGTCACAATCGGGTCCTCATCCGGATCGATACATTAGAAGCCATATCACAGAAGAATTCCTTAATCGGATTAAATTTGGATCGAATTGTACATACAACGGCAACATGACATCTATCTGTTTTCTTTTTGCTAGGAAATTTGTAGGTGATACTTTGACCCCTTTTCTCCACATTGCTCCTACGCTTCTTGGTTTTGATCCTTAATTCCTTCTTCCATGCTCTTAGTAATTTAGGTTAGCCGCCACTGCGTCTCATTACTTTTCCCGTCTCAATTTTATTGTCAATTAGTACTGCTGAGATTTATAAGAATATGCCTAATTGACTGAAATAACAGAGTTAAACGAAGATTAATTTTTTATTTATGAACCTATAGCTGGCTGAACTGTGAAGGTTCCTGGGCACATGTCCATGATCCAGTATCGAACACTGTTGGTTATCATGTAAAATTATCGAACTAGGCAATCAGGCTCAAACGCCTCAAATTGCACAACTTCAAGGCCGTTTCACACGGCGAAAAACAAAACATCACAAGAGACCGTTTCATGGTTGGTGAGCCGGGTCATTACTAATACTTCCAGCGAGATTCGGGAAGCACAAACAGTAATCAACAGCTTTCCACAATCAATCATGTACGTAAACGTAACTGTTATGACAAGAAGTTACTTTCTAACAAGACTCGATTATACACACATAAAATACAGAGAACGTCTCTGTGACCACTGTGAGTTCTGTAACTGCTATAGACGCAAAAAAAAAAACTCCAGAATTAACACAATATTTTTACTTTTCGTTGCTAAGACATTGTTAAAGGGAAGCTGGAGTAATAAATAAATTTACCTTTAAACAACAATGAGAATTACAGGTCACCAAAGAAGGCCCTTCTTCAACCTAAATCGGTCAACCTGATCAGTACTCATTCGGGATTTTTCGGATTTGCTACTCTTCTTGGATTTCTCCAGCCGGCTGTCTAAACTGTTTCTAGAGACTTCTGGAGGGTCAGGATTCAATTCAAATGTGTCTGCATTTGTAGTCGTAAGAATTTTTGTCTGGTCTTCTGATGCCTTAGTTTGATTATTAGATTCGACTGTAGACTCGTTTGACGATTCATTTGAAGATTCAGCCGTGGAACTCTTGTTAGTTCCTGTTGTGCTTGTTTTGGATTTATTGAGAAAAGACACGAATTTCTTCAAGTGCCGGATGTATTCAGGGTAAAGCTCGAGATTGCAATGGCCTCCCCCAGTGAGCCACAATGGTTCATACTTCTCTTTACAAAGTTCATGTAGTTGCTTTCCATGGGACCAATCGACGACTTCGTCAGCTGTTCCCTGAAAAATGTAGAAAATACTAAGATTAGTTGTCAAGCAGCATTGCCATTTGCCAAGTCTCTAATCCTGTAAAGATGAAAAGTAGACTGCAGTGTATCTTTTCATTCATTACATTTTTCCTAACGAGTGAAATATAATACTCCCTCCATCCCAATTTTATTGTCCTCTTTTCCTTATTCGTACATACCGAATTAGTTTCCATTTCCATACAGTAACTAAAAGAGTGAACTCCTCCATTTTGTTTCTAATTAAGTAACCTTCCTAATTCCTATCCTCATTATCCGTTTTACTTGTGTCTAAACTTATTAGTCACTTGGTATTTCCCTACTTTTTTTTAAAAACAAAATTGTATTTGACAACAAAATTAGGATGGAGGAAGTAATCGAATATCATCATCTTCATCATCATTTTCCCACCTACAAAGATGACCCCACTCAAAGTAGGGCAAGGGGTCAGTGGATTGGAATTTCACAGCCTTTTCCCTACAACAACAGAGAAGCTACTTCCAAGAAACCCAATGTGGACAGTGGGATGACCATCTACAACTTCATGGGTGGAAAGTACAAAAAGTTTTACAAGCAATTCTGATTTAGTCTATATAACCCAAAGCCAAAAGAAAAATATACCTCAAATCGATGAGATAGAGATATAAAACATCCCGTAGTACTTCATCCCAATTTTATTGTCCCATTTCCTTGATATATCCCAGATTAAATGTCCCCTTCTATTTTTGGGTAAGAAAACTAGTCAATTTCTAGTATCATCTCATTTTTCATAATCATTTCTTAATTATTTCAAAAATAGAAAGTGAGACAGCAAAAACAAGACGGAGGAAGTATAAAAGAAAAGCAGGAAATCAATGCTTTGATGAGAACTGAAATACTGAGTAAGCAATAAGTGGGACACGAATAACAGAAGAGCGGGAATTCAATGCTTTGATGTATATCAGCTTCCCAGGTCAATTAAAGCCATCGTCAATGGTTCAAGGGCCAAGAGATCTAAAAATGCGCAATTCATGTGGCAGCAATGTAGTAGCGGTTGAAGTAAAGTAATTGAGGCAGCAAAGTGCATACAGTTTGCCATTAGGCCATAAGAGACTACTCCCTCTGTTCAACACAGTTTGCCACAATTATGTTCTTGCACAACATTCCATAATAAATGGTTGGTTAAGACTTAAGAGAGATACAGCGAGTCATTATGAGATGGAACAACAAAATATAACGAGGTATATTGGTAAATAATTCAAGTACGTACAAGTTGCCAAAAATAGAAGTACGTCCAGCGGGAGTGTTTATAGATAGGTCATCACCATATCAGTATATCACGCCCGGTCAACTTAGTACCACTTTTGTAGGACCATAAAAGTAAACTGATTCAATCAATGAAGCTGAGGTTTTATCGTTCATGCTAATTACATTTCAACCAGCTCATGGAATGTTTAAACCACCTCATGGCAAAATAGAGAAGCCTATAGAAAAAAACCACACTGGCCACATATTTTTACACAATGTTACGGAGCTTTTCAAGAGCCTCTGGAAATGTAATACACACAATATAGTTAGTTAGATTTTAAGTAAAAATAGTAAACTTCCTATATTACCCGCTAGATAAATGATCTTCCTCATGCCATTATATCATCTACTTCATTTTCAAAAGGTGTTAGTTAAAGGGTATTAATGGTATATCCCTAAAACTACACTTTAGTAAATGACGACAATAAAAGTGAGATGGAGAGAGTAGCTTGCTAACATGCAGAAGTTCAGTCTCCAAGGTATAATTCCCTACCATCTCAGTCAATTATGTAAAAACAAACGGAACAACTCAGAAGACAACTATAAGAAACACAATTAATACTAGAAGTCAACTTACATGGATCACTAAGACAGGACAGCTAACTTGGCCAATTTTGTCAACGTTCTGACAAAAGAAAATATTGCAGAAACATAAGTACCATCAAGAGAAGAACATGAAAGAAGTTAGCTAATCATTACTTTCTGAGTAAAGTTACCTTGTAGATATCAAAGAAGTACGTCCTTTTGACAGGGTATAGTACCCTCACACCGGACAGGATAGGGCTATGTAAAACCACCCCTCTTAAATTAGGAGTACGTGATGCTAGATCAACTGTTGGCCCACTGCCAACAGACTGACCATATAATATCAAGTTTTCATCTTTTACCCCATATTGCTCCTTCAGGCATTTATATGTTGCATCGATGTCTGCGAATGTATTAGATTCAGTAGGCTGTTTCAAAGAAACAAAAACAAAAAAAATGATGTTAAGTCAATAAATTATGAGAAGAATCATACAGAGTACTATAAAATAAATGATAGATCTATTATATCAACAAAAAAAAAACCATTCACAGAACTGAACCTTCAGCCACCATGTAAGGTTGCTGCAGTAAGATGAATAAAGCACGCATTACTAAGGATATAAAATAGAAGAATGTAATAGCTCCGAGACTAGTTAAAGCTAAATCTTCTCAAGTATTATAGTCTGGTTCTGAAATAAACATGGCATTAAAATCTCAAACTGAGACTTGATCTCAAAATCAGTTGTTATTTGTTACAACCTGATATTGAATGTTGTCGTACAAATGCGGTTAATAACCTATACCGCCTCAAAAGCAATTGAGGTACCTTGAAGCCCTTAATAATTCGACCACTTGCGTCCTCAAAGTCAATATTTATCATTCTGAAAATAACGATAAGTCACTAAGCGAAATGTTGAATTACTCATTAGACAATTTTACTTAATTTACAGCATGTGATCATAGTTCGTGCAACTACGCAATAGCGGCTCATTAAGGCTAACCATGCAAAATAGCACACATGTACATTATATGGAGACATACATGATTACTGACAAGTAAATAAAAGAGCGAGGTAGCAATTAGCATCAGAAAAGACACATTACCTTTCCAGTTGATTGTCCATATCCAGAGTAGTCATAACTGCAAAAAACCAAATGTAAGATAACAATCATTAAAATTGCAGAAATGTTCTACTTGTGCCTTGTATGATCCGATTATCAATAACATGCTGTATCTGGCTGTACAGCTGTACTATGCAGATATGAGTTAGCAAAAATTAATGGCATATAATGTATTTAGCCTTTGTAGACAAATTTAACAAAGATATCAACATAGCTAATTAATGCGGCTAAAATGATAAAATGTACCAAATACGTAAAAAAAAAGTCCATGATATCAGTCATGCCTCAGCTTCAGAAAGTATGAATGCAAGCAGTGAAAAGTCACTTAATAGATACCCCTAATATCGTTTTTGAATCATGAAATGTTAGTCATGATCTACTTGGCCACTATGTGAATGTTCATCAATGGTTACTGGATTCATTCAAATAACCTAAACTTGAACTATAGCCACAGTTCCACTTCCTAGACATATAGAATTACAGACATTTTACCATTTTACATCTTACATAACTCTAACATACACAAAATGGCCATCTTACATAACTCTAACATGTGATGCACCTCAATGGTGAATTAATGATTTCCAAATGTCTCATAAGCTTAGCTTAATCAATGATTCGATTCAGGTAGTCACCTAACCAATGCAGTAGCATCTCCCTAACTGTCGACTGGGGTACCCACTAGCCAACCAGTGTAAAAAAAAGATGCATAGAAGGAAATACATGATATACTTCATAAAATACCCTCGTTGGCTTGACATTTCATAAATGGAAACAAATTATAACCACATAACAGCTGTGAGGCCCATGATGTCCATATATGTTACACATGACGTCCATATACTTTTCCCACTAAATTTCTCAACTCTTCTGTAACAGCGGTAACTACTCAACTCCCCGCATACAAGTTATATATACAAGAAGGAACTAATTTTGATCGCATATATAAGAAAGTCCACATCACCACCAATGCCTTCAAGACCTGGTGGTGATTGTGGGCGGTGGATGGCGGAATCCCCCCCCCCCCCCCCCCCCCCCAAATTCCCACAAAATTTCCCTCAACTGTCAGTACTTTCCCCTTCCCTCAAGCTCAAGGTTTCTGTCTTAATAATTACTCTCAAGTCAAGCGAGCTCTGAAAGAGCTTCGAACTAGAGTGGTAAGGAGAATTAAACGCAGTCTTCACATCCATGGAGAGCACAAAGGTTGTATCATTCCTGACCACCCTTATTATTGCTAGAGACAATCTATTGATGAGAAAAGAAACAACTATCACATTTAATGGTGATTGATCAAACAAGGTAAAACCTAAATACCATCCCAATCTCATACTAATCAATTTAGCACATGCATCTACATATTAAGAACATAATAAAGGAAATCCAAATATTCAAAAGCTGAAATGAACAACTATCACTGCTAAGAAATTACCCCAATAGATTAACACGAAGCCGATTACTGAGCTCCACAAAGAGCTCAAACATTTGACCTAAGTCTGCAGCATTGCCATGAGAGTACAGTAAAGTAGCTGTAGACTTAGGATGTTTCACATAAATAGCAATGACATCATTTCCTCTTTTAGTCCGAAGTTTCAGGACATCCACATTATCCCTCAACAAAACCTCCGGTATCATCAATTTCCCGTCATCGGAACTCTCATTGGCGGGGATCACAGTATACGAAGGCGGCGTTGGGGGAAAAAATGCAAATTTAGCGGCAATTGATGATGTTACTCCCCCCATCTTCTCCTCATCAAAATTTCAGTCTCTTGTACACGAAGTAGTTGATTGACTACCCAGAAATTGTTTCAGATGAAAATTTGTCACCCAGATAGAAGTATATCAACTCAATAAAAAAACCAGGCTAAAAGCTCAAAAACCCTGAAAAAAAAAATCAGCTGAAATTCAAAAACCCAGAAAGTAATTCAGCTGAAATTAATAACCCAGAAATTAATTCAGCTGAAATCAATAACCCAGAAACTAATTCAGTCTAACTCAAAACGCAGAAATTAATTCAGCTGAAATAAAAAAGACCCAAAAATTGAAACAGCTGTAATCAAAAACTCAGAAAATAATTAACTCAATCTCAAAACCCAAGAATATTCACAAAAATTCAAAACCCAAAAATTAATTCAGCTGAAACTCAAAAACCCAGAAATTGATAAAACCCAAAAATTAATTCAGCTGAAACTCAAAAACCCAGAAATTGATTCAGTCCAAACTTTTTCAAAGGCACAAAATAATTAAGAAAATAAATAGCCCGGTAAGTAAAAAACTAAAGAAACTGATGTTGGAAGCTTTAATCGATAGATCTTTGAAATGAAAGAAAAGGGGAAATAAATGAATCTTTTCGCAAAGTAGGGAAGAGTTTTTTGAACGTTGGAAAGGGAAGTCAGCTTTTGTTTCTAGAGGTTGGGAGAGAGAGAGAGAGAGAGAGAGAGAGAGAGTGGAATGAAGGTGATAATGGTGGTAAGTGGCAACCGATAACTAATAATTCTCTAGTTTTTTCTTCTTGTTTTTTTCAATCATCTGAAATTTGCATAATAATAATTAATACGAGGAGTCCAGTACTGTTTCAGAAGATAAGATAGAATTCATTTATGAGGAATTATGGAGGATTTTGATGCTTGTGTTACTTGTACTGATGATTGCAACTCCAAAGCCGGAGTATAATTTTGATTGAATATTTAAAGTTGGTTAAAAATGGGTGACGTTTGTCTGACATTTTTGGCTTGTTACTGCTGTAAAGTGGTTATGCTGGTAAATTGTTGGAATTTGATAGGTTGCACATTCCAAAATCAGAGGTAAGTATGGTTCTATTGATTTGACGTTTTCTGACTAGCTTCTGATTCCTTTGGTGAATTGGGATTGACCTACACCTTACATAATTTGATTCTCTCTAGATTCAGTTAGTCGTAATCTAGGTAGCACGGACACGCCTCCAACCAAACGTATCGTATCCGACATCCGTGTTTGACACAGATACACGTGGGACACACGACGATACGTGTCGGACACCTGTAAAACCTTGTCCGATTTTTTAAATTTATTTAGACACGTATCAGACACGTTTCATTATATTTTCTGACGTGTCTTACACGATTTATAGTACTCCATATTTGGATACACATCGGACACAGTGTAGACACCCACATTTTGCTGCCAGGTGTCTATAGTAGTTTCCGACAAACACCCGATGATGATCGGACGCAAACGTGCTTCAAATACTCAGAAACGGGCTCAAAATCATTGGCATTTGGCTTGGGCTCATTATAGAGTACATATCTCACAAAACCAACCTCAAAATCAGGCCCAGTGGGTCGTTTCGAGTCAAATAAGACTAATTTGGGTCGATTCCGACACCAGGGGTAAAACCGTCTTTTAGCGACCGAGTCGAAACCCGGTCAAAGATGTTTCCCGAGACTCGTGGACCGACCGTGGCATCTCACGTGTCCAGTTCATACTCAAACTCTACAAAAAAAATCAGCCTCACAAAATAATAAACAAATCCGTTTAAGGTGGAATTCGATCTCAAGTAGGAATCCTATCCGAAAACCGATTCAAACACCCGACCGAGTGCAAACACTCGGCCGAGCAGCACAAACCAGCCGGGTTTCCTTTTCTTCCTTCACAAGAAAACGGAATTCTTATTCCCCTCAACTTCCTACTTTTCCTATCCTAAGCGGTAGTTCTAATTCAAATGCACCTCTCTTAGCCAAGGTCGGGATTTTCCTATAAATAGCCCCTTGCATGACACAAATTCAACAATCGATTATTCACACAACACACACATAGAATTCCTGAGAAACATCAGAGACACACACCTTTTCACATCAATCGTCCTTATACACACACTCATCGAAACCGATATTACAAACCCGAAGGAAACCGGTCCCGATATCCGACACCCTTCACAAGTCCCACCTAACCGAACCACCACAGACTTACCGACATCCACTTGACGCTCTTGTGCCCAAGCCACGTCCCGACGAGCCCCGATCCGAGTAAACAGAAGCATGTAGGTTGAGGGTGCACCAAACCCGATTTCTCTCTTCTTCTCTTCTCCTTCTCCTCTTTTCTTTCTTCCTCGTCGGTCCTCTCTTTATTACGGGTCGTCGTCATTTTTTTTCCTTCTAATATCGATATTATTAAAACCTATTTTCATATATCGAACATTCTTAAAAATATGATATCGATCTTCTATAATCGAATATTGTATCAAAAAGAATTACATTAAACCTCGACGATGTTAAAAATCGTTACATCTTTTTTTCGTTCAAACTTCTTTTTACAAAAACTTTTTTTATTTATTCCGAATACTCGATATAGATTTCATAATCGAATATCGGGTACGACGAATATCGAAAACATAAGATCGAATACAAATTAATTCATATTTTGTACGCGATTTATCAAAATTAGCAATTTCGAACAAAAAAATAAAAATCGGACAGACCCGCACGCGAGTCGCGCCACGCCCAGGCGACTCGCGCACGGACCTGAAACACGGATCGTTTTTTTGTAGCTTTTCGTTCGTTTTTATTATTCTACGAAACGATTTCTAAAATTTAAATCTTTTCTAAAACTATTCCGAATATTTGATATTGATTTCATAGTCAATTATCGAATATAACGAATATCGAAAATATTAGATCGAGTACAAGTTATGCAATATTTGTACGCGGTTTAGTCGAATCTTCGAAAAATCGTCTTCAAAAAAACAGACCGACATGCGACTCGCCGGAATCCCGGGCGAGCCGCGCGGCCGGCCGCCGCGGCGCGCTTTTCTTCGTTTTTATTATTTTTTCGAACTTCGTTTTTTATACAAAACAGCATTTTAACAATATTTTCAGATTTCGATTAACATTTATTTTTCGATCTCGTATATTTATTTGCTATATTATTATTCACAAATCGATACTAACTCGTTTGTTTATCTTGTAGCAAATTCATTCCTTTTCATCATTTGTTTTATTATACTAAAACGAATCTCACATGCTAAATTCAACTTCGACGTTAATTTTTCATGCATTAAACCGACTTAGCAACCCGTTCAATTCCTCACATGCTTAGGAAAACAATGTTTGCATATCATTCATCGTATTACTAACGCGCGTATTAAAAAATCATTCGATATCCTAGTAGAGGCCGCTAATGTGCGGGCGGGGTTGGGTGTTCTTAGTGAACTTCCCAACACGTACCCTCACCCCTTACTCAGAACCGTGGTTTCCGGATGTCGGAAACCATTGGCAACGAGAGTCATTCAATATACGATAAACCGCTCAAGTCGGCATCGGTATCGAACTGCAAAGGGACGAGCCCAATAAACTCTGACATCGGAAATGGGCCGTATCTTGTACACGGCCCACTACGACATAGAGTGGGCTCGAACGGTTCCGAATAACCATAAAATTCGGTGGCGACTCCAACTTCGATTTAAATTTCAATTTGACAATCTCATATGGAGATTCTTCGCCTCCCCAAACCCGCGCGTGGCCGCGTCGGGGTGGACCTATGTCATGTCCACAATTTGGCGACTCCACTGGGGATTTACTGATGCGTTACTAACCTTCGGTATCCTCAGGGTGAGACTCGAATAAAAATCGTTTGACTAGTACAATACGCGTTTTAGTTTTACGGTTCATGCATAACCCCATCTTTCCCGGGCCGGTACTGGTGACCGACGTCCCACTATACCATTGATGTAGTCCAAATTGGATATGTCAAAGGTGTCCATTAGCCGATTCGTATGGGTTTTAAGGCATGTCCTAAGCTCAACTCGACTTAGGGAGTCCGCCCCGATTCTCGATAGGCTATGTACACTGGTATAGACCCTTATAGACTGACCGAGACTTAGCTTAAGAGCATACATGGCGTCCTTAGACTGTTTCCATGACTACGTGCTACTTGATCCACATTTTTTTCAAAAAAACCGTCATTTTCAAAATTTGCATCCTTTTCAAAATATCCAATTTCAAAACCCCGGACATATACCGAACTTAGGACTTATGATTTTACTGAAAATAGCCTTTTTCTAGCCGGTATTATGCCCAATTCAAAACTCGAAATTATTTTCGAAATTTTTCAAACCGTCACCCAGCCCACCTTTTCCGTTTTCCTCGAAAAAGGGCCGGTTCTCCCCGATCTTTTCGGGCCTTGTCAAAAAATCATATTTCAAAACTTTCTCTTCTTAGGACTTCCCGTATTTAGCAGTGTCGGGTCGTGTCATAAGTCGTAGAAGTTTCTAGCGTCGAAACTCCGTCGATCTTACATCACGAGTTTCCCCCCTATCCTAGTCCGCCTTATTTTACTAAGGCAGGGCCCACCTACGTAGGACATACTCCTACAAAGGTTGGCTCATTTACACAATCGAGTCTAAAAGTCTGGGAATGTCTCAGGTGAACCTTCCTTCGAACAGGGCCCAACCCACATAGTTGGATCCTGAGGAAGGCCCACCTTTTCACAAGTCATCCGTCTAGGTGTCTTTTCCGAGTCATTACCGTTTTAGTCTTCTTCTTCCTTTTCCCTTGCTCGGGATATACTTTTCTTAGGAATCGGGTTAAGTTGCTGATTACGCGGTGTTCTTACAGACAGGCTACCCTTCACTCGAACCATGACGAAAGAATCCATCGATGAGTTGACGGCTTCATTGACCAAAATTCAAGACCAATTGCGACAAATGAGGGAGGACCAAATTGCCATCGTCACTCGGGTTAGTGCCGTGGAACAGGGAACCCCCAATGCTAACGACGAATCTCCACGATCTATTACGCCCTTAAGTGTTTAGGGCGGCGCACCTCGAAGGGCACCACCTCCAATACGACTTGTAAAGGGATTAAATAGACTTTAGGCGAAATTCGTAATTAAACATATTCGACCTGAAAATTCGACCGTCGTTGCAAACTTAAGTCCTTGGCATTTTAATATCGTAATTTGGCCTTAAGGCCTACGATCATTAATTTAGCCTCAACGGACGTTGCTCGGATCGTTTTGAAAATAGTTTTGTTAAATAATTATACGCGGTATTATATAAAACGGAATATAAACAGTAAATAAAATGTTAAGTGTTAGAGTACGTAAATAAAATGTTAGATTGCGATAAATAAAATGTTAGTGGCAAAATGAAAATGTTAGTGTTAGTAGTTAGTAATAATAATAATAATAATAATAATAATAATAATAATAATAATAATAATAATAATAATAATAATAATAATAATAATAATAATAATAATAATAATAATAATAATAATAATAATAATAATAATAATAATAATAATAATAATAATAATAATAATAATAATAATAATAATAATAATAATAATAATAATAATAATAATAATAATAATAATAATAATAATAATAATAATAATAATAATAATAATAATAATAATAATAATAATAATAATAATAATAATAATAATAATAATAATAATAATAATAATAATAATAATAATAATAATAATAATAATAATAATAATAATAATAATAATAATAATAATAATAATAATAATAATAATAATAATAATAATAATAATAATAATAATAATAATAATAATAATAATAATAATAATAATAATAATAATAATAATAATAATAATAATAATAATAATAATAATAATAATAATAATAATAATAATAATAATAATAATAATAATAATAATAATAATAATAATAATAATAATAATAATAATAATAATAATAATAATAATAATAATAATAATAATAATAATAATAATAATAATAATAATAATAATAATAATAATAATAATAATAATAATAATAATAATAATAATAATAATAATAATAATAATAATAATAATAATAATAATAATAATAATAATAATAATAATAATAATAATAATAATAATAATAATAATAATAATAATAATAATAATAATAATAATAATAATAATAATAATAATAATAATAATAATAATAATAATAATAATAATAATAATAATAATAATAATAATAATAATAATAATAATAATAATAATAATAATAATAATAATAATAATAATAATAATAATAATAATAATAATAATAATAATAATAATAATAATAATAATAATAATAATAATAATAATAATAATAATAATAATAATAATAATAATAATAATAATAATAATAATAATAATAATAATAATAATAATAATAATAATAATAATAATAATAATAATAATAATAATAATAATAATAATAATAATAATAATAATAATAATAATAATAATAATAATAATAATAATAATAATAATAATAATAATAATAATAATAATAATAATAATAATAATAATAATAATAATAATAATAATAATAATAATAATAATAATAATAATAATAATAATAATAATAATAATAATAATAATAATAATAATAGTAATAATAATAGTAATAATAATAGTAATAATAATAGTAATAATAATAGTAATAATAATAGTAATAATAATAATAATAATAATAATAATAATAATAATAATAATAATAATAATAATAATAATAATAATAATAATAATAATAATAATAATAATAATAATAATAGTATATAGTATATACATATATATAATCGAAAAGAAGAGAGAAAGGAGAAAGAGATGTCGGGATTTGAATTACACCCTCAACCTACATGCTTAATCTCGGAAACGAACTCGTAAAGTAGCGGCGTGTGCGCGGGAGTGTCGAGAATGTAGGAGGAGTTATGGTTTGATTGGTTAGGGAGAAGTTGCTCTCGGGTCTTTGACAAGTTTTGATCTCGGGTTTTTGAATGTGTATGTGTTTAGGATGGAGAGTAGTGTGTAGTATGTAGAGTAGGGTTGCTTAGTTGAAAATGTGGGATGATTAGGGTTGATAAAGCTTGTGAATGTTGTGAAAGTGATGGGTAAAAAGTTGTGGTGAATGAATGAATATTGGGGAGTATATATAGAACTCATCCCGGTTCAAGGTCACTCGGTCAAGTGGCGCGGGTGCACTCGATCGAGTGCCCGGTTTAGGTCCAGTTTGGCCGGTTTATGGCCTTACTCGACCTAGTGGATGTGAGCCACTCGATCGAGTGGATCGGGAAGGAGGGAGTGTAAATAGGACATGATTTGTTACCTTTTTTGAACGTGATTTGGTGGTTGGGCAGTTTCTAGAAGCCCTTTTAGCTGGTTTTTGGGGTCGGCTTCGTCTTTGACCGGGTTTTGACCCGGTCGCTAAAAGACGGTTTTATTTCCGGTGTCAGTTTTGGCTCAAATTAGTCTCATTTTATTGGAAACGAATCACTGGGCATGGATTTGAGGTCGGTTTTGAGAGATTTGCACTACGCTAAATGCCCACGTCGGATACTATTGATTTCGAGTCCGTATTCGAGCGTATTAAGTCACGTTTACGTCCGATCATCATCGGGTGTTTTGTCGGGAACTGCTATAGACACTAGCAGGCAAAATGTGGGGGTCTACAGAGCCCCCACTCTGACTGAGGCTTGGACAAGGCGAAAGTTAGAGTAGCTACCAGGCCAATCGAGGATTACGACCTGGCAGCCTTCCGGTCGGGTCGTTTATAGTCCATTAGACTCGCGTGAAGGGCTTGCCAACCATAAGGAAAAGGTCATACCTATCCTGATGATAGCTCCGTGGGGAGTCGAACTTGCCTCTGAAGTCCTAGGTGTACATGTATTTGCACGTAATATTTAGGTGAAACACCGACTTACGCTGGGGAGTAAAGTAGTTGCACGGGGAGTTGCTTCTGAAGTCTTGGGTGTACCCGTATGCCGACACATCACATCTTGGATGTAGCATTCCAGGAGAAACACCGCCTTTGATGTTTCGTTGGGAAGCATTAGCTGGTACCTGAAATGTTAGATACATAGGCAGAAATAGCAGACATAGTAGATAGCAAGATAACATATAGGAAATGCAGTTAGCATCTATAGATTAGCTTGCGCTGGAGAAAATGATTTTTTGCTTCATTTTGAAATCGAAGTCCTGAAAGCAACTCATGTGCTAGGAGATAGGTTTTCAAAATTGAAAAGAGGTAGAAAAGAAATTTGCACTTTAAATAGATCGACATTTGACCTTGTCGAAAAGGATTTTCTCAAATGGCTAAGTTTTGCAAACTTTAAAGTGAGAATTTGAAGAGAGAGACATACCGACAGACTCGACTCTGAACGTGACAAGACGAGTTGACAGACACGACTTGGACTCTCGAGAGGTTGGACCGCGACTTGGTAGGGGGGTGGGCCACCTAAGATGACAAGACTCTTAAGTTGCGTTATTCCGTAGCCTAGGCGAGTGGCAACACGGTCAAACTTCAAAATGGGAAAGATACATTGTAGGGGTATTGCGGTAGTCTGTAATGAGACTGCTTTTGCATGACAAGGCTTAGCAGTGGCAATGTTGTAGTCCAGTGCTCTTTTGAATTTTTGGTTTTGGGGTACATTCCCAAATTGGGTGTTGCTTCAAATCCTGACAGATTCTCGTCTTCGATTGAGCCGAATACTAGGACACACTATAGAAAGGTGGCTATATTTTTGAAAGTATTTGGATTTTGTGAGTGGATGGAGAACTTCTGCCTAAGAGAAGCCCCCAGGACGACAAAGCAGACTGTTGAGAACATGACAGTGTCGTGATAGGAATGATGATGATTTTTGAATTTGTGTCAATGTGGGTGATTGCGCCTTTGTTGAAAGGTTGCGTACGTATTCACGTGTAGTTAAATCAAACCAAGCCGTAGTTCAGTGAATTGGAAGATATGTTATGGCGCCTAGTTTATTAGGGCTTTGTGTGTAACTAGCCATAGCGATGGTGTAGGCTAGGTGCATTCCCAATGATGTCTTGACCAAAGGGTTAGAGTAGTTAGGATGTTGATCCTGTGACTGTGAGCGTTCTCCGGGGTAGCCCCCAGAGGTGGTGTGAACTATTTGGGCATGTTCTATGCCGACCGCAGGTTGAGTTCCCGTGTTTGGGGCTGGTAACTGGTTTGGAAGTTTTTGGAAATGTGGAGCTAGGTCGTAAGTGGCTTTGATGACTCGAAATTTGGAGCTCTATTTTGTGGAGATAAGGCTTCGAGGGTAAGGTATTGTAATGTGGTAGGAAAGGGGGAAGTCAAGTAAAAAATGACTCGACCTTCGATCAAGGTAGGTCTGATAATGCGGGATCTGGTTTCCATGTCTGGCCCTAATGGTTAGGCTGTATCCTATGGAGCTTGAATCCTCAAAATTCCGAGCTGTTTCTAAGCCTAGGTCTCGAGAAGGTCTTGAGGGTTGTAATGTGGGAAGGCTAGATGTGGTGTCAGCTGGCCAGCTTGATTGTTTCTTCCCTATTTGATGGTATGGGTATTGATAATTTTGAATTGACCGTACCCCGGTCAAGGGACTTTCACTTGGGTTGACCGTTGACCATGGTCATGGGTTTTTTGATTTTTTTGGTTGACCTCTTAGCCCCGGTCATGGGATTCTTCATTTGAGTTGACCGTGCCCCGGTCAAGGGATTGACCGTATCTGGTTGGGGGATGTTAAGGGTTCTTTTTTTTATTGTGGCCAGCTCTTTTGTTTTGGCCTTTTGCTTCTTTTTTTTGGACTTTTGATTTTTTTTTGTCCGACCTTTTTTCTTTTTTTTTGTTTTTTTTGCTATTTCCCCCTGTGGTGTTGGCAATAGGCATGGGTATTCCCGGATCTCTGGCATCCATTTGTGGGTGGATTTAGGGTTGGGCCTATCGATTGGATTAGGCCTTTGGAGCTAAACATTTGTAAGGTGTAAGCATAGTTGGTGTTTGTGTGAGTGCAACTCGTGATGGAGTACTCTACGGTAAGGATGGTGGTTTGGCTCTCGGGATTGTCAGCATAACTCCGAGCAAACTTGGTGGGAGCATTGTCCCAAGTTGGGTATTTTTGGAATCAAGTCTATAGAGCCACGATGCTTCTTTTTCTTTTGGTCAGCCTAACGCCTAAGGTAAGGGCTGGTTAAACTTATTGGAGGGGTGTTTATTGTGGGAAATTGGCTTGCCTCCCGTCTTGAACCCAAACTAGGAGACTACCTAGATTTGTCATAGGATTCGATACCGCTCCTCCTAAGGGTAGTTTTGTGGCTTTCTATACCAGACATGGAACAGGTGAAGGAAAACACGGGTCTCAGTTTCCTGCAGTCATTATAGATGTGCCTATAACAGTCACGTGCATGTGCTCACAGTGTATGATGGTGTTCATCATGTTCTCGGAAATACATAAGGAAAGAATGTATGAGAGATAGAAAAGCTGATTTTATTGAATTTGAAAAGAGGACAGAATACAGTTGACTCTGACTCTGACTTTGAAATTGAAAGAAATAGTACATTCTAGACTCGGACCAGACTCAGACTTAAATCAAATCCGGACTCTTGGATAATGTTGTCAGTAGTCTTCGGCTTCTAAGGACTCAAGTGGATGTCCAGTATAGCTTTCAGTAGAAGCTTCACCCAGATCTCCATTATGTCGAAAATCGTCTTCAATCCTAGTACCCATTTCGGTAAGCACCGCAAAAGTTGAAATGTCGGCATACCTAAAATGGACGCGGTAGGAGGGGAGGTTGTTGAAGAATGCCTCCACTAGTGTCTTCTCGCTGGGCTTGTCTACCAGCTTAACAGTCTCAGCCCGCCAACATTGAAGGTATTTGGTGAAACCCTCTGTTGGATCTTGGACCATGATTTCTAGAGTCCGCATGGTAGTCTGAAGTTCGGTATTATCAGAATAGTTTTTAGCGAACTCGGTAGCCACATCTTCCTAAGTTGGGAATCTTTTTGTATTAAGCTTATAGAACCAGACTTTTGGGTATTTCCCGAGGGATGCGGCGAACAAATTGATGAATATGTCGGCTTTGACCCCCTTGATTGCCATAAATGCCTTGAAGGCTCGGAGGTGTAGTAATGGATCCTCCGTCCCTTCGAATATGGGTAACCCCTCTAAGTTGAGATCCTTTGGTAGTTTCTCACTAATGTGCGTGTAATCTCGGAAGTTTTCAACGCGGATGTTGTTCCCTTGGAGGGCGTGGAACTGTTGTCCGAGCTCGCGCACCGTGCTGATCAATTTGGCGAATGGCCCAGTATTTACCGGCCCAGAATTGAGGTCTTGCCGTTCAATGACAGTTAAACGAGCATTTGTGGCCTCTAGATCGGCTTTTATGAACCCTAGTTGTGTTTCAATCATGGTCTGCCTACTAACCATTGTCTCCAGCAAAGTCTTCATTTCATTAACGGTGTTTTCCATGTCCCTATTCCCGGTTGTGGGTACCATACTCTGCGAGAATACCCACGTAATCAGAAATGTCGCTTCGGAACCCAAATACACCAAGGCATAAAAATAGTGCGGGAGGAAAGACGACTCCGGTTTGACGCGGGTTAGACTCTCCTAAGGCAAATATGTAGGGTGCGATTCTCGGAGTGACTGTGATTAATCGCTCCGTCGGAGAATAGCCCTCAGGTGAGACTAAAGAGTCTGACAGAACTCAGATGATGTGGCATCTAAGTGACTCGAAAGTGGGGTACGTGAGACAACACGTGTAAGACACGACCCCTAGAGCAACCGTGATTGATCGCTCCGCTGAAGGGTAGCCCCCGAGTAGGATCGAGGTTTTGTTAAGACTCGAGTGTCGGACGAGTGACTCTTAGATGTAAGGATCACAAACCTTTTGTTATAGGGCTACGCCTTTGAAAAAGGTTGACTCGGCCTCGAGGTAAGGCAGACGGGGTAAGGGAAGAAACTTGCGATGTGAGATTGGCATAGTTTCGACGCTAGAGACCCTGGACTTGACTTGAATAAGGATGACCCTGTGATTAGGGTAGACCCTTAAGTTAAAGAATTTTTGAATTGGGATGACTCGACTAACGGATTGAAAGACGGGCGAGATTCCCTTTAGGAAAAGTCTTGGGGACCATCCTGTCGGAGAGAAAAATCGCGTGGGATTTTCTAGTTAGGACTCGAGTGTGTAGACGAACCTTCCATTTACGAGTGTACGACTCGTGTTGTTTGGTTATGCCTTTAGAAAAAGGCAGAGTAGGATGGGGAAGAAACCCGTGATGTAGGATCGACGGAGTTTCGACGCTACAGACCTTCGACGTATTATGAAAAAGACCCGACACACGGATAACGGTAGGTCCTATAACAAGGAAGGTTTTGAAAAATGATTGAATTTTGAAAATTGAGAGGACGGTCCAGAAATTGGTAGTGGGCCAATAGGACCGGGCATTTGAAATGTTGGAATGGTTGCGAATAAATTCGCATTTTGAAAAATTGGGAAACGGTCCTGTCTTTTGGCAGCATGCCGACAGGACCGAGCTTTTTTGAAAAGTTGAATATTTGGAATTTCGAAAATTTGAATATCGGAAATGAATTTTCCGAAAATTTGAAAATCGAAAACGGGATCCCGAAGATTTGAAAATCAGAATGGAATCTCGAAGATTTGAAAATCGAAATGGGATTATGAATTTTGAAAATCGAAATGAAATTTTGACAATTCGAAAATCGAATGGTGGATCGGAAATTCGAGTTTTGAAATGGACAACATGTCGGTTAAAAAATAGGCTACTTTTGAGTCAAATCATCAATCTAAATTTCGGCAGCATTCCGAGTTTTTGAAATTGGATATTTTGAAAAGACGGGTCCCGAAACGGACGGTATTTTTGGTTTTTCCAAATTTGGTATTTTGGAAAGATGCATTTTTTTGAAATGACGGTTTTTGAAAAAGATGACACGGAAACCAAGTAGCACGTAGTCACGCAAGCAATATGACGACACCATGTATGCTTTACGCTAAGTCTCGGTCGGTCAAAATGGGGTCTATACCAACAACGACGGCTTTCTAGTAAATCAGGACGGACTTCCTAAGCCGAATTGGTCTTAGAACATGCCGCGAAACCCATACGAGTTCGGCCATAGAAGTCTTTAGCGCACCCATTTAGGAATGCACCGTGGTATAGTGGGACGTCGGTCACAAGTAACCGGCCCGGGAAAAATTTGGGTTATTCATGAATCATTAAACTAATGTGCGTACACTATTAATAGAACGATTTCTTTTCGAGTCTCACCCTAAGAACCCCGATGACTAGTGGTACATCAGGTATCCCCAGCGGAGTCGCCAAACTGTGGACATGACGTAGGTCCACCCCGACGCGGCCACGGGCGGGTTTGGGTAGGCGAATGAATTTCGTGGTAAGATTGATCTCGGGTCCAAATTTAAATCGAAGTTGGAGTCGCCACCAAATTTTATGGGAATTCGGACTCGTTCGAACTCATTCTACACTTGGGCGTTTCGTAAAGCACGGCCCGCTTTTAGTGTTAGAGCTTATGATTTCGTCCATTTGCATTACGATACCGACGCCGAGTTATCGGATATCGTGCATCGAATGACTCTCATATGCCAACGGTTTCGGACATCTGGAAACCATGGTTCTGAGTAAGGGGTGAGGGTACGTGTTGGGAAGCCCACGAAGGACACCCAACCCCGCCCGCTCTTAGCGGCCTATACTAAGATACTGATCGAGTTCGTGTACGCGCGCTAGTAAAATGACTAAATGTTATGCAGCCAATATTTTAGCTAAGCATGTGAATTACGTGTGAACTACGTCATTTTAATGCATCTAAATTATTGTCGAAGTTATTTAGCATGTAATGTTCATTTAAGGCAATAAATGGCAAACATCGAAAATGGAAAACTCGTAAGTAAATTACAAATTACACGGGCGGAATACAACCCGGAATTTACAATACAACGAGCGAAAAAATAGAATAATCGAATTAGAAAACGGTCAACATTAACTATAAACGGACCCGTAAATAGAAAATGTAAGCTAAACCGTAATTAGAATAAATGGACGAACTTCGATTAAATACACATTATATTGTGCATAATCGAAGGACGGAGACTTTTATTACGTGCTCACGTATGGGACCGAAGCGTGGTGCTAGCTTGATCCCGGGTCTGGATGCCTTGTCCCGACTTATCATATTGAAAGATTGGTGTCTAGACTAGTCATGCGTCGGATACGACTAAGGAGTCGTCGACACAAAATTAGTCGTGTAAGACATTAGTCAAAGTCGTAAAGGTGACTAGAATAGAATGTGATGCATGATTTTGGAAGCATAAACACGTGATGGACTTTACACGTGACGACCGAAGTCGTAAAATATTTGACGAGGCTTACGGTATTTAGAAGGCTCACGGTTTAGGCATGATACAAGACACTCGATCGAGTCATGAGGGAGACTCGATCAAGTGCCCCTCGTGGAGACCTTCTGCCTGATTTTTGGAGTGCTACTCGATCGAGTGGGCTTGTGCACTCGATCGAGTGCCCTCTGTACGGGTGTTTAATTTGTGCTTTGAAACGACCCATTTTGTAGCTTTTATGTTTTTGAATCGAGATGCAATTACGCTAAATATAAATATTGTCCAATTCATATTAGTTTAAATCTCGATGGCTCGTCACACTCGACATTCGGTTATTGAACCGACATCTAGTATTTGGAGCGAATTTGCAAAATCGAGTAAGATCGGGCTAGAACAAATATCGATTCCTTCCGCGTCATAATGTCAAAATCAATCCTTTCGGATCGTGTGACAATTAATTCGACGTCAATGGGTTTCGTCCTAATCCGATTTGTCGATGATTCTTTTAGAATAACATTTTGAAAGAGATGTGGTCGGACATATTTAACGACGAATCTCCACGATCTATTACGCCCTTAAGTGTTTAGGGCGGCGCACCTTGAAGGGCGCCATCTCCAATACGACTTGTAAAGGGATTAAATAGACTTTAGGCGGAATTCGTAATTAAACATATTCGACCTGAAAATTCGACCGTTGTTGCAAACTTAAGTCCTTGGCATTTTAATATCGTAATTTGGCCTTAAGGCCTACAATCATTAATTTAGCCTCAACGGACGTTGCTCGGATCGTTTTGAAAATAGTTTTGTTAAATAATTATACGCGGTATTATATAAGACGGAATATAAACAGTAAATAAAATGTTAGGTGTTAGAGTACGTAAATAAAATGTTAGATTGCGATAAATAAAATGTTAGTGGCAAAATTAAAATGTTAGTAACGAAAATAAAATGTTAGTGTTAGTAGTTAGTAATATTAATAATAATAATAATAATAATAATAGTATATAGTATATACATATATATATATATATAATCGAAAAGAAGAGAGAAAGGAGAAAGAGATGTCGGGATTTGAATTACACCCTCAACCTACATGCTTAATCTCGGAAACGAACTCGTAAAATAGCGGCGTGTGCGCGGGAGTGTCGAGAATGTAGGAGGAGTTATGGTGTGATTGGTTAGGGAGAGGTTGCTCTCGGGTCTTTGACGAGTTTTGATCTTGGGATTTTGAATGTGTATGTTTGTAGGATGAAGAGTAGTGTGTAGTATGTAGAGTAGGGTTGCTTAGTTGAAAATGTGGGATGATTAGGGTTGATAAAGCTTGTGAATGTTGTGAAAGTGATGGGTAAAAAGTTGTGGTGAATGAATGAATATGGGGGAGTATATATAGAACTCACCCCGGTTCAGGCTCAATCGGTCGATTGGCACGGGTGCACTCGATTGAGTGCCCGGTTTAGGTCCAGTTTGGCCGGTTTACGGCCTTACTCGACCGAGTGGATGTGAGCCACTCGATCGAGTGGATCGGGGAGGGAGTGTAAATAGGGCATGATTTGTTACCTTTTTTGAACGTGATTTGGTGGTTGGGCAGTTTCTAGAAGCCCTTTTAGCTGGTTTTTGGGGTCAGATTCGTCTTTGACCGGGTTTTGACCCGGTCGCTAAAAGACGGTTTTATTTCCGGTGTCGGTTATGGCTCAAATTAGTCTAATTTTATTGGAAACGACCCACTGGTCCTGGATTTGAGATCGGTTTTGAGAAATTTGCACTCCGCTAAATGCCCACGTCGGATACTATTGATTTCGAGTCCGTATTCGAGCGTATTAAGTCACGTTTACGTCCGATCCTCATCGGGTGTTTTGTCGGGAACTGCTATAGACACTATCAGGCAAAATGCGGGTGTCTACACTAATCTTTCCGTCAAAGATAAAGTTACAACTAGATAAAGTTTCTGTATAGTGGTTAATGGAATATAGGATTGTAGGAGATAAGAGATAGATATCCAATAGAGTTTATGTTGATCACCAAATGGACCACAATTCAGTAACTCTAAACTGATCAAACTACTTAATCAGTTATTAAGTCTACTATCATAAATTCTAACATTCTCCCACTTGGTCCATTTAAACGAGAAATCGCATATACGAATCATAGCGACTAAAACTCTTATTTAAAACGAGAATTAACCTTCCATGTATTACAATATACTCGGTCTTTCACCACTCTCAACATAATGAATAAATCATATGTTTACTCTAGGTCAAAACAATATGATTTTTCTCAATAAATAATGGTAACAAAATACGTACTGTAGACACCCAAATTTGGACCTGGTGGTTGCAGAGGTGCCCAGCAAACACCCGATGACGATAGGACTGCAACGCGACACGGGTTCACGGTGTTTTAGATAGTTTTCTTATAGAACGGACCAAATAATTACTCGGAAAAATTAAAACTAACATGATGGCAGCCTTAGTCGTGTCGTTACGGTCGTATAGACACTAATTAGAGTCAATTCCGACACCGGGACCCCGAGTCGGCCCCGAAACTCGAACCGAGTCAACCCCGAGTCAAGCGAGCCTCGGGATAAACACCCGAGGCCCGTGAAACCCACGGCGCTAGGTCAAGCCATGGGGAAGCCTAGGCGACCAAGCAAGATATCACACACCCTCCTCTCGGTTTTGGAAAGTATCAAAATTGTATCTTCAAAACTCCAACCGCCCCACCTGACACGCCTGGGTCTCCCCACGCTATGACCCAGCCGCCTGAGTCCTGGTGCACCCCAAGTCACGCGTCCATGTTGGCGACAAAGACCGAAAACACCTATAAATACCCCCCTCCGCCTCATTCATTCGACACAATTCAACTCTCTCTTCTCCCTCAAAAACTCTCGCTAAGGGCTCGCACTCCGACACCCGAGGGAAACGATCCACTCGATCGTAGTTCCGATAAAAAGCAACATCGACTCTACTCCTCACCTTCGAGCACTCCACTCGATACCGAGGTGCCTGTGATCGACTAGCTCAAAACTAGTACCCAGGTTCTGCCGGATTAGCCGCAGAACTAGTCCTTAGTAACGAAGTTCTGCCGGAGTAGCCGCGGGAAGGTCAAACGGTAACGGAGTTCTGCCGGAGTCACTAGTCAAGCTAGGAGGATCCGCCTGTTGATCAAGTCGTCACTAGGTTGTCATCTAAACAAAACTTTCCATATTTGCACTTTCTATTATTATGCACTACGACAACACTAGACGTGGGCACTAGGCCCACGAACGTCTACTAAAATACGTAACGTCCCAACTTCAACCACAAATATTAAAACACACTAAATAGACCCGAGTAATTCCGAGATCCGTTCTCAAAATTATCTATGCATCGTGTCCCGTTTAGGGTATACTCCGAGGGTGCAACTCCTCACTACATGATTTTCTTACATTCGCATTTACAGTTTTTCGTATGATTTATTGCTTTTATGACCTTATAATCGCATGCTAAATCACCTAACACGGAATTCAAAACATAAAACGACTAAAACTGAATAAAGCGATGGTCGGGTCCCATATTAGTCCAGGTGCTCGCCTTATTAGGTTCGACGCATCTCTATTAATACCGACCCGACGGATCTTAAGCAGAATACCAGGTAAGGTATACCACGAGAATGACTAATATCCGTATTATCACGTTAAAACCGATTTGCTAATACCTATAATATTAGTACTCTCTACTCTCCTACGTGCATCTTTTCATGGCCGGCCTGTCACGTGAAATCGCATGCAAAGAATGTAAACAACGCTATTTTGACGATAAAACTTATATGTCCTTAAAACAATCGACATAGCAAAGGCATAGGGTTTAAAACAATGGATGTTACAGTACTTCCACCACAACAAGAGAACTAGGAAATCAGCCCATCGGTTGATTAGTAGAGGCCGCTATAGTGCGGGCGGGATTGGGTGTTGATATCTGTTCCGGTCACGGAAACAATTCACCCGGCCTAGGATCCGGGTAGTATAATTGAATTAACGATGAACAAGTGATCGTTTGATTCCCTTGGTCTCCCCTTCCTCT
Source organism: Agrostemma githago (assembly GCA_958450325.1). NCBI lineage: Eukaryota > Viridiplantae > Streptophyta > Magnoliopsida > Caryophyllales > Caryophyllaceae > Agrostemma > Agrostemma githago. The sequence continues at coordinate 33,019,211 of OY288244.1, read as the reverse complement.
CACTCCTTGAATCGGACCTTCCCGGCGAAAACGGCCTGCTCCCTGCACAATGAACGCACAGGGCCTCGGAGGTTGTCCGAGGAAGCCCTCTCCGATGCCTAAGTCAGTCCGTGAAGTGCCTTTACGAACCTAGCTCGTGAGGAACTAGGTGGCGTTTTAAGAGTAAGAGTCTAGAGAGAGAAAATCCCAACCTCTCTCATGTGGGAAGTGGGTAAGTATTTATACCTTCCCACAAGAGAGAGGAAAAGAGAAAGAAGAGGAGGGAAATGGGTGGATGTTGGCGCGACACGTGGACTTACCTTGTCCACCCATTTCCCCTTACCTTAGATAAAATGACGGATGGGTCCTCGGTTTTCCTTCGGCTTCATTCAGGCGGGAACGCCCTGGAAGCAGGCGGCAGGCTTGGTTTACTCCGTTTGGCGGACGGCCCAAGGGATTGGGGCCACACTTGGAGATTCCGGTGACTGATGGGAAAAGCCTCTAGACAGACCTTTTCCCCCTTTCGGGATTTGGTCGCCTCGGGGCCTGATTGGCAGGCGGCCAATGACAGGCAGCCGACCCCCATCAATTGGCCCTCGCCGGCTGAGGAGGAACGGGGTTCCAGCTCGGCAGGCGATGTCTTGTTCTGGGACAGCGGGAGGTTGCTTCTTTGGACACTTGCATTTAATGCGTCGCATGTTCCCGAGGGAACATGTTTTAATTTCTCTGAGCACGCAGGGAGTTCAAACGTCTTTCGTTATGATTACCCTCCCTTGCATAGAGAATTTTTGGGCAGCGTGTCGCTCCGCTGATTGGCCTTCTCCCTTGCAGAGGTGGTTGAGGCACCATTAATGCGGTGCTTTCCTTGGTATAAAACCCTTAGCTTTCTTGATCATTTGTGCTTCATTCCACCTTCAATCTTTCCATTTTCCTCACTTTAAACATGGCTTGGATCAAGAAAAGTGTAGTTCGCCGCGGAGTCAAACATGTTTCCTTCATCTTCAGGGGGTTTTGGAGGCTCAGATATGCGCGGACGGCTTACTTAGCTGTTCGCCGGAGTCGCTGCTCACAGCTTCGCCTTCGCCGGAGGGGTCGGAAGGCCTCCATTAGGATGGGCAAACGCCCCAGGAGGTCCTCTCCTCCTGCTGCGCCTAGGTTTAGGCGTTGCTCCCAGGGAGGGGGCTGTTATGATAGGGGGTGTCATGAGTGTTTTCCATGGCTGCACCCTGAACAATTCGGCTTCAACTCCGACACCGATTCCTCCCTGGATTTGGGTCCTTCTTCGCCTGTAAAGAAGACAGGCTGTCGCACCTGCGACGAGTCCCGGGCTGTCCCTTTTGGAAGGGACTGGGAAGACAGCAGCCATGACTCTGACGACAGCGAAGGTCTTGGCTGCCTGAGCGACAGGGACGAAGACGGGGCTTCAGATGACCCCTTCCAGGGCTCCCCAAGTTGGGACTGGGGTTCGGCTCTCGGGAGTCCAGGCAGTCCTGGAGACTATTCCCCGGATCTGGGGGATGACTAGGCCTGCGTGGCAGGGCATTTTGTTTTTCTGTCAGGCCGAAACTCTTGGGCCTCATGTATTTTTCCTCCCGTATCTGTCTTAAGATGTAACTCTCTTTTGTAAGGTTTTAATGAAATGAAGATCAGGCGGTGCGTTTATGTGTTGCGATTTTTTTTTTTTTTTTAGGGGGACGTCACAGGGTGACCAACCTCCTGACATCCTTTGGTCTTCCCGAGGTTCTTCTTGGGAAGCTGCCTAGAGCAAATCCCCCTTAGGGGCGACAGGTGGGCCGTAGCCCTTGGGTGAGCCTCTGAGGGTTGGGCGACTCTTGGCATGCCTTCCTCTCTATAAAAGCGCTCGGTTATTCATTCTTTCATTTTTTTTTCAATCCTTCTTTTCTTTCAACCTTCTCTCATTCTCTCTCTTGTCAAAAACCCTGGAGTACTGACGAATCGTATCCTACCTTGCACCCTCATTTCCCTGAGACCTCTTTCTTCGGGCTTGCGGCGTGCTGTCAGGCGATCTTAGGTCAGATTTTCATCCTCCACTCTTTTTTCTCTCTTCGATTTCCTTTATTCCGTATCTTTTTAGAGTAATCATGTCTGGAACCCGCGAAAGGATTTTGCCCTTTATCGACCCATCAAAGAGGGGAGAAGGGATGGATTTTGCCTCCTCCTCTAAGGAGGTTGATTTTGAGGAGGAACACTCGGCGGACAGTGGGGGCGGTAATTCCCCTGATCCCCCTTCGTTCGACGCTGTCGATTCGGACGATGAGGCGTTGGAAATTAACCCTTCCCGAACTTCCGGTCCCCTCGTTCGTCGGGAAAAGGGTAGGGTTTATTATTTAGACAGGACTAAATACCGCATCCCTCTGAGTACTTTCCCTGACCCGAAAAATCGGGAGGTGATCCTCGCCAAGAACGCCGCCGTCGTGATTGAGCGGCTCTATAACTTCGGGGAGGGGTATACAGTTGTTATCCCCAATGAAAAGGATACTGTATGCAACCCTCCGGATGGGTGCATAGCGGTTTACCATAAATGTTTAGAGTTCGGCCTTCGCTTTCCCCTCCATCCTGCTTTAGAGGAGATCTTCAGGCGCATGAACGTCGCCGTTGCCCAGCTGACAGCCACAGCTGTCAGGGCGCTGATCTCATATGTCTGGACCTGTCTCTTTCACCGCATGGAGCCTTCTATCGACGCCCTGCGGTTTATGGTGGGATTACAGATGGTTTCTTCTGGGAGTACGGGCTCCCCTGGTTATTGGTCCCTCTTGAGGCAGAAGGGACATTGTTTGGTGTGGCCTGGTATGGACAGCTTGAGGGATTGGAAGAACAACTTCCTTTACATACACAGCACCCATGGGTGGAAGATTCCTCGTCACTTCAGGAATCATGTCCACACCAGGATGGAGACCCCTGAGGAGTATCACCCTGGCGTGGGTGGAAAGGCCTTGGAGGTTAAGCTAAGTGAGAAGGAGAAAGAGTTGACGGCCTACTTTGCAGGCCATACTAACAAGTACGGGGTGTATGGCCCCACCTTATGGCTCCCTCATGCGGAGCTTATAGCGACTGATAATTATTTGACCCGGTTGGGCATGAATCCGGGTCTAGACAAAGGTAGTTCAGGAGCGCTGGTGATTCCTTCTTACTCTTTTTTCTTTTGAAAATGCCTTGACAGCCTGTTTGTTTGTCTTGCAGCTCTTGCCACTTTTATCTGGAAAAAGGGGGAGGTGAGGCGCCTGGGCCTGGACGAGAACCTCACTGTTATCCAAAGTCGCCCTTCTCTTCCCCCTGGTTTCAAGAGAGGCGAGAAGAATCTGATGAAGCATTTGAAGGGCCTGTCATTCAGTAGGCCAAGGCTTCCCCCTCCTCCTCGAGTTACGCCCGCCAAGACGGCGGTTTCTGAGGCTACCCCCTCGCCAGCTGCGAGGGCGATTGCTTTTGAGGCTACTCCTTCGCCTATTGGCAGGCAAGAGGGCCCTTCAGCAGGGATTCAGATTCTCTCGCAGCCGCGGGCCGCAGGCTCCGAGGAGACCGGGGAGAGTACCCCCCGGTCACTGATCAGAAAGAGGAGTCGGGAGGCCCTTAACGTTGACCAGGTGGTGGATTTGGAGACTGCCATGCCTGAACCCAAGCGTTTTGCTCCGGAGATCCCCGCCACCCTTTTATCTGAGGAGAACGTTGAGTTCCACTACAATGCGGGTGACAGCCAGGATATTTCTGCCCTACTCTCCGACTCAGGGGCGGTTTTAACTGACCATCTTCTCAAGACCGTCAAGTCCGCTGCCAGTCAAGTGACCCAGTATATTAAGCGCACCTCCCGAATTATGCAGGCTTCCGCGGAGCTGGCTGCCCTTGGTCGCCTGAGTGACGAGGAACTAGCCAACCCAGACCGCCTTTCTGCAGTTGAAAGGGACGTTGCTCTTATTGCCAGCCTGAAGGATCAGCTGGCGAAAAAGGAGATTGAGCTAGAAGAGGCCAGGGGTCGGGCTATCCACTGGAAGTCTGAGAGCGAGAAAGCTACACGGGAGGTGTCTCGCCTGGGAGAGGAGTCCAAGAGAGCACAGCAGGCCTTTGCTGAACTGGAGCGGGCCAGAAAGGCTTTGGCTGAACTGGACCATGCTAAGAAGAGCGTTGTTGACCTTGGTGAGCGCCTTTCTAAGGCAAACTCTGATCTGCAGACGGCCCTTGGCGATTTGGCGGCGAAGACCGAGGATCTGGCGACGAAGACCGAGGACTGGGAGAAAGAGAGGGGTGAGATTCTCCAGGAGGTGGAAGTGGCGGTGTCGGCGGGCTTTGTCAATGGTGCTAACTCCTGCCTGAAGGTTGTGATGGAAGCTGTCAGGGAGATGTTCCCGGGTTTTGACGAAGATGCTTTCCGGGCCCTTTACACAGCTAAGGATGAAGCTCAAATGCGTAGGCTGTCTGAGGGAGACGCTTCCGGTCCAGACGCTCCCCCTGCTTAACATGGAGGGCAGTCTTCCTCAGAGGGCTCTTGCTCGTCTCCTGCTGCGCCTGTGCTAACGCTTTAACTTCTTTGCCTTTTTGCGCACCGAGCCCTTTGGTGGCCGGCTGCCATACCCCTGGTTGTAACTATTTGTCTTGAAAACTTGAAAACTTGTCTTGTATTTCCTCGACGCTACTTTTTCTTTTATATGTGAATTTTCTGTTTGCTTTTGTGTATTTTGATTCTTCATGAGTTTGATTTGCAACCCACCCGCCTGTAGGTAGGAGGGTTTTTGTTTGCTTGGCCTGTCCCTGGTTTTTGTTTAAAATCCAGGGAGCCTGCCCCCTGCCTGCCTAGGGGTAGGAAGGGAGATTCCTCAGCGTTTTTTTCTCTACAAGGCTGGGGGGCCTGCCCCCAGTCCTTGTTGGTATGGCCTGCTCCTGGCTTTTCGTTCAAAGTCCAGGGGGCCTGCCCCCTGCCTGCCCAGAGGTAGGCAGGGTAGCTTTTTGTGTTTTTTATGCAAGGTTGGGGGGCCTGCCCCCAGTCCTTGTTGGTATGGCCTGCTCCTGGCTTTTCGTTCAAAGTCCAGGGGGCCTGCCCCCTGCCTGCCCAGAGGTAAGCAGGGTAGCTTTTTGCGTTTTTTATACAAGGTTGGGGGGCCTGCCCCCAGTCCTTGTTGGTATGGCCTGCTCCTGGCTTTTCGTTCAAAGTCCAAGGGGCCTGCCCCCTGCCTGCCCAGAGGTAGGCAGGGTAGCTTTTTGTGTTTTTTATGCAAGGTTGGGGGGCCTGCCCCCAGTCCTTGTTGGTATGGCCTGCTCCTGGCTTTTCGTTCAAAGTCCAGGGGGCCTGCCCCCTGCCTGCCCAGAGGTAAGCAGGGTAGCTTTTTGCGTTTTTTATACAAGGTTGGGGGGCCTGCCCCCAGTCCTTGTTGGTATGGCCTGCTCCTGGCTTTTCGTTCAAAGTCCAGGGGGCCTGCCCCCTGCCTGCCCAGAGGTAGGCAGGGTAGCTTTTTGTGTTTTTTATACAAGGTTGGGGGGCCTGCCCCCAGTCCTTGTTGGTATGGCCTGCTCCTGGCTTTTCGTTCAAAGTCCAGGGGGCCTGCCCCCTGCCTGCCCAGAGGTAAGCAGGGTAGCTTTTTGCGTTTTTTATACAAGGTTGGGGGGCCTGCCCCCAGTCCTTGTTGGTATGGCCTGCTCCTGGCTTTTCGTTCAAAGTCTAGGGGGCCTGCCCCCTGCCTGCCCAGAGGTAAGCAGGGTAGCTTTTTGCGTTTTTTATACAAGGTTGGGGGGCCTGCCCCCAGTCCTTGTTGGTATGGCCTGCTCCAGGCTTTTCGTTCAAAGTCCAGGGGGCCTGCCCCCTGCCTGCCCAGAGGTAGGCAGGGTAGCTTTCATTGGTTTGCGTTGGGGGGTTCACTTTTCCCAATTTTGGCAACAGGGGGGCCTCCCCCTATTGCCCCCTGCTCGTTTGTGTGTGAAAGACGCGAGTGTGAACAGGCAACGAGTATAAATCTGCATTTTCTCATCTCTTAAAATTTTCTTCTTGACATAGGGGTGGTCGGAGCCGTCGACATTTCTGATCGTCCTCCGCCTTTTTACTCTAGTAAAAGTAAAAATTGCCTACACTCTTGCTTAGACGTAATATTTCTTTAGTGTATCTGCATTCCAATGAGCGCCTAGCTCTTGTCCCTCCAGATTGGCTATCCTGTACGTGCCTGGACCCAAAACCTGAGTTATTTGGTATGGGCCCTCCCAATTGGCACTTAGCTTCCCATGCTCTCTTGATTTTCCAATCGCCTGTGTTTTTCTCAGAACTAATTCGCCCACCTGGAAGCTCCTCTGTCGGACTTTGCTATTGAAAGCTTTCCTCATTCGCTGCTGGTAGGCAGCGATATTGGTACTGGCTTCCTCTCTTAGCTCATTTACCAGGTCCAGGGCCTCAACCATTGCGGCTTCATTCTCAGCCTGGTTGTACTGCAGGGAACGTAGAGAGGGAATCCTTGTCTCAATTGGCAATAAAGCCTCTGCTCCATATACTAGGCCAAATGGGGTCTGGCCTGTAGACTCCTTTCTGGTCGTTCTGATGGACCAGAGTATACTGGGGAGTTCATCAGCCCACCTGCCTTTGCAGTCATCCACCATTTTCTTCAGGCCGTTCAGAATTTGTTTGTTGGCTGCTTCCGCCTGTCCATTGGTTTGAGGATGGCAGACGGCTGAGTAGGCGACCAAGATGTTGTGGCTTTCCAGCCAGTTTCTTAGTGGGTCATTATCGAACTGCCTTCCGTGGTCAAATACCAGCATTTTTGGTACACCGAACCGGGTGATGACATTTCGCCAGATCACCTTCCTGACTGCCGGCTCAGTGATGTTAGGCACTGCTTCAGCCTCCACCCATTTGGTGAAGTAGTCTATGGCGACAATTAAGAATTTTCTGCCCCTTGTGGCCACCGTGAAGGGTCCTAGGATGTCCATCCCCCATTGAGCAAAAGGGATGGGAGATAGGATTGGCCTGAGCTCCTGAGCTGGGGCATGGATCGATGGGGCAAAAAGTTGGCATTTTCTGCATTTCTGGGTCAGGCTCTTGGCATCTGCCAGCATGGTAGGCCAGTAATAGCCTGCCCTGAGGGCCTTGTGGGCCAGCGACCTCCCGCCAATGTGATGCCCACAAATCCCTGAGTGGATATCATCCAATACTTCAACGGCCTGATCCGCACGTAGGCATTTAAGCAGGGGATAAGTAAAAGATTTTTTGTAGAGTTCTCCATTAATGAATATGAACCAGGCTGCTTTAGCCTGTATCTTCCTTTTTTGTAGCGAGTCTGACGGTAAGATACCGTGCCTCTTGTACTGGACGAAAGGGGTCATCTAGCTTTCCAGCTCTTCTTCCACGGCACTAATCGTTTGACAGGGTTCAGTAGACTTCTCGTGTAAAACGTCGACCCATACGGATCTTCGGATGTCCTGCAGACTGGAGCTTGCCAGTTTTGACAGGGCATCTGCTCTGTTGTTCTGGGATCGGGGAATTTGTTTGACCTCATATGATTTTAGGCCGGACAATTCTCCCTTTACCATCTCTAGGTATGCGGCCATTGCTTGGTCTCTTGCCTCGTATTCTCCATTGATTTGGTTGGCGATGAGCTGGGAGTCTGTTGCTAAAACAATTCGTTCCGCCCCTGCGGCTTTAGCCAGCCTGACGCCTGCGAGTACTGCTTCATACTCTGCTTCATTGTTTTATGCTGGGAAAACGAATCTGAGAGCATGCTCAAAGTCGGTCCCTTCTGGGCTGGTTAATACGACGCCTGCGCCTGCGCCGTTGGCCGTTGAGGACCCATCAGTGTATACGACCCATTCTTGGGCGGGGGCTTCCTCTTCCCCTGAATGGGAGCACTCAGCCAAAAAGTCTGCCAGAGCTTGGGCTTTGATGGCTGTTCTCGGCTGGTAAGAGATACCTAGCCCACTCAGCTCAATTGCCCATTTCAACAGTCTTCCCGATTTTTCGAATTTTTCCAACACCTTTTCCAGGGGTTGGTCGGTGAGGACTATGACTGGATGCGCGTCAAAATAAGGTCTGAGCTTCCTGGCTGCAATTATGACCGCGTAGGCGGCTTTTTCAACCATCGGATAATTCTTCTCAGCTGCCCCCAGCGCATGACTCACAAAGTATATAGGTTGCTGGGTGCCTGCCTCTTCCCGTAGGATGACCGCGCTGACAGTTATATTAGTTACTGCAATGTAGAGGAAGAGTTTCTCTCCTGCTACTGGTCTTGCCAGGGTAGGGAGCCTCTTAAGATGGTCCTTCAGTTGCTCGAAGGCCTCTTTCTGCTCGCTTTCCCATTTGAACTGTTTGTTTCCTTTCAGAATTTTGAAAAAAGGAGTGGATCTGTCTGCTGATCGGGCTATGAATCGTGCCAAGGCGACCATTCGTCCCGTCAGGCGCTGGATGTCCCTGATGGTCTTGGGCTCAGGGAGGTTTAGAACTGCCTGAATTTTTTCAGGGTTGGCATCTATACCCCGAGAACTGACCAAGAATCCTAGGAATTTTCCGGAGCGTACTCCAAACGTGCATTTTTTCGGATTTAGTTTCATTTTGTAAGCGCGCAGGGAATTGAAGGTTTCCTGCAAGTCTGTCAGGTGCTCCCTGTCTTCCCTGCTTTTTACGATGGCATCATCAACGTAAGCCTCAATGTTTCTGCCTTTTTGTTTTTCAAACACTTTGTCAACCAGACGCTGGTACGTAGCTCCCGCATTTTTGAGCCCGAAGGGCATCATCTTATACATGTAAGTGCCCGAACTAGTGATGAACGCACACTTCACCCTGTCTGGCTGCCACAAGTACACTTGGTGGTAGCCTGAAAAGGCGTCTAAGAAGCTTAGCATGGTGTAGCCACTGGTGGCGTCTACCAATTGATCGATCCGAGGGAGCGGGTAGCAGTCTTTCGGGCAGGCTTTGTTGAGGTTCGTAAAGTCGACGCACATTCTCCATGCTCCAGACGACTTTTTGACCATGACAACATTTGCCAGCCATTCTGGGTAGTCGCAGACTTCAATGAAGTCTGCTTTCAAGAGTTTGTCGATTTCTTCCTTGATTGCTGCGTCTTTTTCTGCAGACATGTTTCGTTTCTTTTGCTTTACAGGGCGAGCATCCATGCTTACGTTCAGCTTGTGAACGATGTATGAGGGATCAACGCCGGGCATCTCGTCTGCAGAATAGGCAAACACGTCTTTGTTTTTTCTCAGAAGTTTGACCAGTTCGGCCTGGTAGGATTCCTCCAAACCTGTTCCTACCCGGACCTGTCTTCCTGGTTCTAAGTCTACCAGCATGCTTTCGCCTCCTGGTTCCAGGCGGTCGGGCGTCGGGTGCTCGACTGGGACTTCGCCTTCCCTGCAGGGGGAACTGTCAGCTTTTCTTTTTCCTTTTCTGTCCCTCTCGTGCTCTTGTAGGGCCACGGAGTAGCATTGTCTGGCTGACTCCTGGTCCCCACGTATCTTTCCTTCCAGCCCGAAGTCCGTGACATACGCAATGGTGAGAGCTCTGATGGAGATTGCGGCCTCGATTTCATCCAGCGTGGCCCTGCCAATCAGGGCATTATAGGCAGACCTTGCATCCACAACAACAAAGGTTGCCCTGACATTCCGGGCTGCGGAACCTTCCCCGAAGGTTACAGGCAAGTCGATGACGCCCATGGGCAGTACGCCGGCCCCACTGAATCCGTACAGGGATCCGGGAGCAGGCCGTAGATGCCTTTTTTCCAGGCCCATTTTTTCGAAAGCATCCTTGTATAAAAGATTTGTATATGCGCCTGTGTCTACCATACATCTTCGCACAATGTGGTTGCTGATTTCTAGAGACAGCACTAGAGGATCACTGTGCGGATATATCACCCGTCCTGCATCATCAGGGGTGATACTTAGTGTCACTCCCTTTGGGCTCCCCTCTTTCTTAGCGTAGCAGATCTGGTTTCTCAGCTCGCGCATTTGCCTTTTTTGACTTCTTCGACTGAGCTGGCCCTCAGTGCCCCCTGAAATCACGTGGATTACCATCCGGTTCTGCACTGACCCTTCGGGTTTTTCAGACACTTCTTTCTGAGACTTGTTTTTAGCTGCGTAGTTGGCCAACCATCCGTTCCTGATTAATTTCTCAATTTCATCTTTCAGGTGACGGCACTCTTCGGTGGTGTGGCCAATGCAGTCGTGGAAAGTGCAGAATTTCTTTGGGTCGCCTTTTGGGCTGCGAGGTTTGCTTGGACGGTTCCATTTGGCAGTTTCTTTTTCTAGTTCGAAGATTTCCGCCCTGGATTTGTTCAGAGCGGTGTAACTATCGAATCTGGGTTGGTAGACTGGGCGTTCTTTCTTGGGAGTGTCTCCTTCTTCTTTCTGCTTTCCTGGTTCACCTCTGCCCCTTCCACCCTGCGGTCCCCCTTGAGGCTTTGTTTGGCCTGCAGGGGTGTCCGTCAGGCCGTGGAACTCCTCCTGCAGAATGAACCCCTCAGCAATCTTCCTGGCCATGGCCAAGGTTTCGGGCTGGGCCCTGATCATCTGGTTTTTCATTTCCCCTGGAAGTAGGGAGATTGTCAGGGCGTAGGCGGCGGTGGAATCGTTGATCTCCCTAACCTGCTGGTAGGATAGATCGAATCTTCTCATGTATTCTCTCACACTCTCACCCTTCTTTTGTTTCAGGGTCATGAGATCGAAACGAGTAAGTCGTCTTCTCTTATTTCCGGCATACTGTTCAAGGAAAATTTCAGCCAGCTCTATGAAGAATCTGATTGACCCCTGGCGGAGATCTCTGAACCACCCCTGCGCAAGTCCCACCAGGGTGGTAGGGAAAACTTTGCACCAGATGGCATCATCTACATCATACATGCCCATGTGGCTCTCAAAGGCTGCCAGGTGGTCCTCAGGGTCCGTCGTCCCGTCAAATTTGATGGTGGGCATTTTGATTTTTGGAATGGGGTACTCTTGTACCTCAGGGTGCAACGGGGTTTTCGTAGGCCTGCCTACCAGTCGTGGCCTGCTTTCCCCAGACTGGTTACCATGAGATTCCCATTGTCTATGGTTTGGTTTCCTCGTACTGGGGGAGCGGTGCCTCGGTGGCGGTCTGCTAGCTGCCTCGTCCTCTGTTCCCGAGGAGGTCTGCCTGGGCCTCTTCCTCTGGGAGTGGCAGAGGTTTTCACCCTGATGGTACCTGGATTCGAGCGGTTGTCCTCGGTTGAGTCTGGATTGCAAGCTTTGTGATAAGCCGGGGGCTGACCGTTCCTTGGCCGCAGGTGTTAGCCTGGAGAAAACTCCGCCTGGCCTCTCTCCTAGGCGTTTTGACACAGGCTCCCTGGGCCTCATGCGCTCCTGTAATCCTTGAGATAAGCCTCCCTGCCCTCCAGACGCCGATTCTGTCGTGTGAATAGAGACCGCCTGCTGGGCAGGTGATCCTGGTTTGTCAGTGGTAATGCGCTTCTGCACATGCGTATACACTTGGGCTGTTCTTCTCGCCTTTCTCTGAGCGTTTCTGGCGGCGGTCCGCCTCGTGCCCCCGGCCTCGTCCCTGCTGCCTGGGGACGGTTGCCTAGGAGCCGATGCGACCCTGCCCACCAGGTCCTCAGGTGTGAACTCCTGATCCAGCATCGCAGAGAAGAACGCGGCTGCCTGTGCCATCTGAGCTGGGGTCAGATTAAGAGCACGTCCAGGGCGTGCCCCTAGCTCGGGTGTCACAGTAGTGTTAGGTCCACCGAAGGGATTGGTTCCCTCAACCCCAAGGATTGTGGCAGGAGGAACCCTCTCCAACAGCGGCATTCCGTACAGGGGGGTCACCGGAGGGACCGTCGGACCCGCTCCTGCACTGTCATCAACGATTTCTGGCATGATTGTGTTTAATTTTGTGGTTATGAGTGGTTGATTTTAGTGGGTAACTCGTGAGCACAACCGTAAGTTCCCCACAGACGGCGCCAAATTGTTCCGGTCACGGAAACAATTCACCCGGCCTAGGATCCGGGTAGTATAATTGAATTAACGATGAACAAGTGATCGTTTGATTCCCTTGGTCTCCCCTTCCTCTCACTCCTTGAATCGGACCTTCCCGGCGAAAACGGCCTGCTCCCTGCACAATGAACGCACAGGGCCTCGGAGGTTGTCCGAGGAAGCCCTCTCCGATGCCTAAGTCAGTCCGTGAAGTGCCTTTACGAACCTAGCTCGTGAGGAACTAGGTGGCGTTTTAAGAGTAAGAGTCTAGAGAGAGAAAATCCCAACCTCTCTCATGTGGGAAGTGGGTAAGTATTTATACCTTCCCACAAGAGAGAGGAAAAGAGAAAGAAGAGGAGGGAAATGGGTGGATGTTGGCGCGACACGTGGACTTACCTTGTCCACCCATTTCCCCTTACCTTAGATAAAATGACGGATGGGTCCTCGGTTTTCCTTCGGCTTCATTCAGGCGGGAACGCCCTGGAAGCAGGCGGCAGGCTTGGTTTACTCCGTTTGGCGGACGGCCCAAGGGATTGGGGCCACACTTGGAGATTCCGGTGACTGATGGGAAAAGCCTCTAGACAGACCTTTTCCCCCTTTCGGGATTTGGTCGCCTCGGGGCCTGATTGGCAGGCGGCCAATGACAGGCAGCCGACCCCCATCAATATCTATCAGATGTTGGCTTCCCAATACGTACCCTCACCCCTTACTCAGAATCGACGGTTTCCGGATGTCCGAAACCATTGGCAATGAGAGTCATTCCAGGCATGGAGTGCTTAAGGGTACAAGTCTTTATCTTTAGGTCCCGTGCCGCTGAAGTTTGAGCCGACAAGGGATCAAAGTTGACTTGAACGGTTTCCGTGTCCCCATAATTGACTCGGTTTCGACTCCACAAATCGGCAACGAATTTAGTTCACTAAAAAGGTCGGCTTACCAAATGAATCGGCCTTTAAACATTTACAACCACGTCTCGATCGATTCCCAAATGAAAACAGGGGTGCCCGTACCCGTCTAGTACAAGTCCGGATCGTCATCCAAATCGTGGTCCGACACTTCGCCCCGTATGCGAGATCGGACTGGCCCCCGATATGGAGGAGGCCGCGTGGGTGGCCGCTGCCACACGATGAAAACCGGGTCGGTCCCGCGTGGGCACGCGCGGGGCGCCGGGCGGTGCGGACAGACGTCCACAGTTTGGCGACTCCGCTGGGGAGTTGGAAACAAGTTTCCAGTGGTGGTGTAACTTGAACGAGGTCGGTGAAGCTCATTTCTTAGTTCCTAGTTGTGGTCACTACAGGTTTTGGCCCTAAAAAGCTCACCCTAACCAATACCAGGACCAATCGACCTCTTCGCGGTAAGATCTTTCGGGACACGCGGAGAGATCCTCGATTGACGCTCCGGCCACCTAACGCGTAACCCGCGTGTAACACCCGCTATTTTTCCTAGCATTTTTTTCTTTACCGTTATGACTCTGTCATAACTCTGTCACATTTCGGCCTTGCATTCATCTTTTTCCAAGCTCTATTTTCATTTTTGAGTTTAATGATATTTATTTTTATTTTTTAAAGATTTTAATTCCCTTAAATTCATTTATTTGGTTTTCTTCGTAAATTAAATATTTTTCCGCGAGGAATTCTATTTTTCTTTGAATTAACATTTTTAAGCTCGGATTTAAGTTATTCCTTTTCCTAAAAATGTTTAAATACATTTATATAATATTTTCAACTAAGAAATATTTTTATTTACGAAAATTTAGCCTTTAATGATTTTATTACGAAGTTTCGTAAATAATTATTTTCGAACGCGCGGTTTATTCGAATTGCTTTGAAATTCTTTTGATAATTTTACGATTCTTATTTTTAAGCAACCTACAATTTAAAGAAACACTTTTTACTCATTTTTGGACCGTGACACCCTTGGTCACACACTTTCACATTTTTTTTAACACTTGGTTTTATAACTTGTTTAAGGCCTTAGATATTTTATTTTCCTACAATTATTTTTTGACTTATTGCAAGACTCTTCACACTTTCTCCTTATTTATTTTGGCTGGTGGTTTTGGATGGATTTAACATATTTTTTTTTATCATTTTTAAAAGTCCACATTTATTCTCTCATCGCATCATTTTCTTTCATTCATTTTCATTCAACCACATTAAACAAAAATACTCTTCATTTCCTCCATATTGGCTGTGAGTTTAAGCCATATTTTCCAGCCAAACTTTGTCTCAAATCGAGTCTTGATCGTCTCATTTTCATCTTCGAATTAATCTTCTATCTTTTCCCTTCGTTAAGGTAATAATCGATGTTATTTCCGATCGTTATTTACCTTGATTCTTTTAAGTTTTCTCATGGTATTTTTGTACCGTGTATGTCGTGTATTGAAGGATCCTTGGACGACCCCGAAGCCGATGAATTTATCGTAGACTCGGATTTGGATTTGAGGTAACGTCGATGTTACTCGGTATTTCATGATTTTAATTGTGTATTTGCATGTATATATTTTTATGTTTTATTTTGACGATATATGTATGTCATATAATCTGGAAAATTTTTAAAAGTTGAAAATTTGCATGCTTCGGTATTTTTATCGCTTTTACGAGATTAACGGATAAATTGTCATATTAATTTGTAAAATCGTAATATTCGGCCTAAACATGTAATATATGTTTATATTCTTTAAAAATGATGTTTTTGATAATTTTTAATAATTTAGTATTTTTCTGATATTTTAGTTATCGATTATTGAATTATTACCGTTTACTGACAAGAACGATTAAAATTCAATTTTATGTTCTAGTACCTAAACATTTTATTTTAATCTGATTTTTGACGTGATGAAACTCTCTGATGAAATAGAAGTTTCTGAATTTTTTCATAATTTTTCCGAATTGTTAAGTGGATGAATTAATTAATCACTTTAAATCATCGTTTATCGTTAAAACTGTGTTTGTCGTTTAAATTCTCGATTTCTGGTCTTTTGTTTAAATCTGGAAAAAAGTATGATTATAATGAATTCATAATAAAATTTAATTTTATGATTGTTAGTGCTTTAATAAAATGTTGGGAACGATAAGTTTTATTAATGGAATCGTTAATTCTGAAAACGGGTTTAAAAGACGGTTTTAGCGGGATTTATTAAATCTGGAATTTTTGGAAATCTGGAAAAATAGTATTTTATGGAAAATCATGATTTTTAGTTTTAATAATAATTTTTCGATATTAATACTTAAATCGTTTTGTAATTACTATTTTTATTAATCGTTATTGTCGAGATTAGACGATTAACGAGAAAACGCTTTAAAAACCGAGTTTTAGGATTCTGGAAAATTTTCTTTTCTGGACAGAATGTCCATAAATATATTTTAACTATTTTACGTAATTTTTGTACTATTTATTAAAGTCTTTAATTAATAAGTATTGATTTATGGACAAATTGTGATTTATTGTTAAAATGCTTCGTCTTACGAAAAAAAATTATTTTTCCAGCCATTTTGAAAGTATTTAAATCTGTAACTTGGTGAGTTAAATCATCCCTTAACAAAATCTTAATGTATTCAATGGTTTAATTAAATAAAAGACGTTAAAGTATTTAATTTGGCATTTGCCGTAAAATCCTATTTATGTTCGTTTTGTCGAAACTATTAATAATTAGGGAATTTTAATTTTATAAACTTTGAAAACACCCTGATTAGTAGTATTAAAATGTTTAAGACATTTTTATTCATTTTATAAACACTTGGAAGATGTTTTAATAAGTTCATAAACTCAAATGTTCCCACTTTAACAATTAATATCGTTAAGGCCGAAAGTATTAATTTTATAAATCTATATCGTTTACTAAAAATGTTGTGTTAGTATGAACTAATATTTTCGATATTTTTATATGATGCTATTTTAGTAAAGTTTCTAAAAAATAGAAGTTTCCTAAAATAGAAAGTTTCCTCTTTAAGAATATAATGATTACTCTTTTGTTCTCTTATTATTTATAATGATTATATCTTTTGAATATCGATAATGGCTTTGTTTTGGAGTTATGGAATAAGGATAAGTGTGGGGTTAGAGTAATACAGTCTAGGATGTACTGTTTTGCCATCAACTATAAGGCTGGTGTATCCATTTGGGATGCATTGGTTGTTGAACTGGATACATTTGGTGTCCAGAAGTATATGTACATTGTGCCCTTAAGCTAGATATCGCATCGTGTTAGTCGCCGTCAGTTGAACTGGATACATTTGGTATCCAGGAGGGGTGTATATTACTTAAGCTAGGACCTCGCATGATAAGTCGACGTCCTATTATGGTTGAGTTGCCTAGTTAGAGACCTTGAATCTTCGCTGCGTGTGAAGTTGGTGTCTGAGTTCTCGAAGCTAGTTTTTAGAATGTCCCTAGTGAAAGTCTAGCCTTGTGCACACTAATCGAATATCCATAACGTCATTTTGACTATTTTATTATTATCGATATAATTTGGTTGCAGGTTGACAAATGTTTTATGTTTTCTTTGGAAAACTCGTTTTTATCATATTGTTTCGATACGTGAAGTTTTTCACTGAAAACTTATTTTCATTATAATGTTTTACTATTTTCTGTTTTCTTACTATTTTTTCTATAATAGTAATTACAGTTTTAAAATCCTTTTATACGGCTGGGAGAACGTTGGCGTTGCTCCCCACTCATTGTGGCTGTTATGTTTTAACATGGCAGGTATACGTGTTCCGGGTTTGGGCTAGCGAGCAGTGTCGATCCTGCTTGTTTATTCTGATAATTATGTTTTACGGATTGTTCAAACCCCTTTTGTGGATTGTTTTAAATTTTGGCCATTTTATTTAAGGCCTGTTGTTTGACTTTACCATTTTAATTTTACTAAGACATAGTTACAGTGTGTTTTAATCCCGACTCTACAGTGTTTCCGCCACTGTATCGCGTTAGATTTTCTGAGGGATTACACCGCGGGATTAATAAACGGGTAGTTCCGAACGGACGGTATGTCACTCATCTCCCCAGATCATTGTCAATGCCTAAGCAAAGACTATTCGTGGGCGGTAGCCTACCCTAAACCTACCCGAGTCTGCATCCTGCATGAGTGTATGCATTCCTAGTTATGTGTAGCGTGTTTGAACAATCCAACTCAAATAAAACACTAAAAATCCGGATTCAACCACGCCAACATATTCAACCGCACCCAATTCCGTTTTTCAAAAATACCTCATCTTTTCAAAACGAGCGTTTAAACATCAAGACTCCGACCAAATCATAGATTCTAAAAAAGGAAAACGTTTTTTTACGCCGTTACCATGGCAAAACTCACATCCACTAATTTCAAAAAAAAAGGTTTTTAGTGCCACCACCTTGGCCAAATTAAAACCCATCAACAATGATTACCGTCAATACAACCAGAACTAGCAATTAACGGGGCTAAGGCCACCACGCGGTCACATTTTATTTCAAAAAAAAAAACTTTTCACACACATACCGTTAGCACAAGCGAAGCTTCAATTAATGAAGTCAAGAGACTCAAAAAGCGGTTACACTTTCAAAACACTTTTTTTTACAATGCACACCCACACCGTCTAATGCTAGTTAGTACAACCGACGAACGTGAGTCACTAATTTTAAAAGTTTTTTTCCAACGAGCGAAAGTTTTCTAACAAAATGCTATTCACCACCTAAATCCCTCACTAAGGATTAGTTACACCTTTAAGGAGACCGTCATCAGGCTTCACGCTTCATCACGAGCATCACGCACCCCGCGAGTATCGAACTAGCTAATTAATAGTAGTCTCGATAAGAGCATCACGTCATCATTTTCAAAACTGGTTCCCCTAAGAAACATGCTCCTTTCAACAAAAAAAACATTTACACTTTCGCTATTGTCGGATTCCCGACGCACACGTATAGCAACACATTTTCACGTCACAAACGATATCACCACACCATCGTCACCCTGATTTTACAAAATCATCCTGTTTAAAAAAATTTTCTTCTGCAAATATTGGTCGTTTTCGAAAAAAAAACTAAAAATTCTTTGATCCGGAGCCGGGATCACGATCAAGTTCTTACGTCGTACAACCGCGTTATTAACTGTCTTTGTTAGTTACTAGGATCATCACTACTCGAGGTCTTACATTTTGGGTCGTCTCATTTCGAGAAGTCCTCTTTAAACCTCACCACCGAGGTTTGTGTCAAATCGTCTCGCTACAGAGACTTAAGATTCATTAGGCGTTTCGCCGAATACACCAAGAGTCTAAAGCACCTGAGTCCCTAAGCCAATAACCGCACACATACACGAGTCAAGGGTCTCATTTCCGTGTCGCTCAATCACGAGCATTCCTCGAGTCTCTAAGTCGTCCGGTGGATCCGTTCTAACCTTTTAATCCTTTTCCATTAGAATCACTCCCCGACATGTCGGTAGATCCAAACTCCGTCGAAAGCATCCGCAATGATGTCAATGCCTTAACCAAATTGGTTCACAACATCCATACCTCAGTAACCCGTTTGACTTCCTCCATCCGTCACATCGATAGTCGCCTCAATTTCATTGAGAGTAGGGACACAGAAAGTGAAACGAACACCAATCCGGGCAATTACCGCGCCCAGGAGCCTACCTAAGATAGATCATCCCAATACTCTGCTCGATCAAAGCTTACCAAAGCCGATACGGAAGGAACACCAAGATCTTATAAGACCACATCCAACAAAGTAGAAAGATCACCGAGAGAGTTTACCCCAATCAATTCATCTTACACCGAAGCTCTTAAGCACCTAGTCGATCAAGGGTTGCTCTTGCCCATGGGTTCCACTCCGGACCCACCAGTCGGCAAACGAGGCAAAAGTCGGACCCCTAATGCTTATTGCCTATATCACCAAGGTAATGGGCACGATCCAAATCCTGCTATCGACTCAAACATGTCATACAAGACATGATAGAAAATGAGACTATCCCTCTCCCTCCACCCGAGAAACCAAACAATACCGCAAACCCCTTTAGTGTCCATACCATCTTTGACAACACCATCGATTGTTCCCACCTCGACACTATATAGGAGAATGTTCTGAATATCGAGGGAAATCCTAGCTACCCGCGAGAACCCATCCAAGACAAGTGAATCCGTGTCCGAGTCAAAGTCTAGTTCGTCTTAGGGCCTAGACCTAATAGTATAACAAATGTCTTTTGTTTTTACTTCGAGTCAAGAGGTGCGAGGGGATCTGTCCTCCACCTCCCTGAAAATAATATGTCAGGCGCATTGCCCGCTTATTACTATCAATAAAAAATAAATAAACTTTTCTTCCTTTATAATACGCCTCGACAATCGCTTAATTTAATAATGCACTTTCTTGCTTACGACTTGGTACTATTTATCGATAACAATCAAACATATCTCGAAACAATGAGGAATTACAAGAACTGAGATCCCGTGTTCTTTTCTTTTACATATTCCATGTCTGGTATAGAAAGCCGCAAACTATCCCTTAGAACGAGAATTCCCGAATCTTATGACAGATCTAGATAGTTTCTTAGCTTGCGATCAAAGACGGAAGGCAAACCCATTTCCTACAATAAGTATCCCTCAAATAAAGACCGACCAACCCCCACCATAGGTGCTAGTCTGACAAAAAAAAAGAGGTCTGAAATGGCCAGAAGGAGCCAAAAGAAAAAATGAAAACGAGGCCAAACTAAACCGGCCCAATTCAATAATCAAGGCCAAAATCGACGGTAAAAATGAAACCCCCAATCATTCGACTCAACCTTAAGTGCAAAGTCCGAACAAAAAAAAAGAGAAAAAAAAGGAAAAGAAAAATGAACAGACCAGTCAACTAGCACCCAAATACTAGCCTCCCTGCATCACAACCCCTAAGACCTTCCCGAGACACTTGTTAGGAGACAGTCTGGAATTTTGAGGATTCAAGCTCAATAGGATAATCCCAACCGTTAGGGCTAGACATGGAAATTAGATCCCACGTAATTTACAACCCACCCGATTGAAGCTTGAGTCATTTTTACTCGACTTCCCCTTTCCTACCACATTACGAAACCTTAGCCCATAGCCCTAACTCCGCAAAAATCAAGCTCCAGATTTCGATCTATCGAAACCACTTACTACCTAACTCTACATTCCAAAACCATCCAAGCCAGTCACCCTGACCCAAACACGGTATCTCAATAATTGTCACTTTCAAAGGGTCACACCCGACCGTTTCACATTAATTTTTAGCTAGGGTGAAGGCGCATGTGAATACACTCTAAACATCTCACATCGATAATTGGCATAACGAGTCAAAAGCAAAATCACTCACATCTAAAAAGAACCACGAACATGGCTTGATTCCGCCCGAAAGCGGATACGTAGGCAACCCTTTCTCGACTACAAACAAACAACTAAACGAAGTAGTCGATTAATCGATTCATGAGCAAACCGTGGTTCATCCCACGCGCCCGACCCACGAGTGAGTTAAAATGACGAAGCACAAACGACGAGCCGAGGACGGGGTGAAAACCAAAAAGGGCGCCCCGGGCAAAATGATGAAACGAGTTGCGAGCCGTCGTAAAAAAAAACAAAAAAATATAACGCAAAAAAAAAGAAAGAAAAAAAAAAGAGCAAAAAAAAGGTGAGCCGAGGACGGAGTGAAAACCCGAAAGGGCGCTCCAGGCGAAATGAAGAATCGAGTTGCGAGCCACCACAAAAAATAAATAAATAAATGCGCTTCTCATTAATGCAAAATCAATTAAATCAAGCCTTTGTCGAGGCCCTTTACATCAAACATCCAAAATCCGGCTACCCCGAGAAACGACAACGCGTCAAGTAAAACCCTACAAAAACTAGTACTAATACACCACATAATATTAATTAATACAACATAGTACTAAACGGCTGGACTCTACCGGTCCAACTTTTCCTTTCCCTTGCCATTCGGGTACTCTTGCTTAGGTCTCTCACCATTGACCCTCCTAACGTAAGCTTCCACCTCCCTAGCCAAAAGCGAGCCCAGCCAATCTCACTTCCTCTCCTCACTCATATTTTCAATATGGGTCTTGTCGGTCTTGGCCCGCGTAGATGAAATGACGAACACTAGGATCGATAACGCCGTCTTCGGTCGGGCATTTAAGCGACATTAGCCCACATAACTTCCTCATTCTGTAGCACAATCATCCCCACAATCTTTAACCTTTCTCTCACATCCGACAACCTCGGACGTCAGGAACAACCTCCTGAAGTCACTAAACCCCTTTCTAGCAATCGAAATGCCCGTGTAAGAGTGATATGTCCACACGGATGGTACATTTCGTCCATCGGATCCAACAGACTTAGAGGTCTTTCATCTTTTTTTAGGGGATTAGCTACCCCACCTAGGTGTGTCGTAGCCTTTTAACGGTTATCGTCGAGTCACATCTGTAATCTAACAAGGCAATAATATGAGTATCTAAAAAAGTGGCTTAACTTTTTTTAAATCCCGATTTCGTACGAAGCTCATATCCTAGCCTACTTGGTCAAAATACATAATGTTTTACGTTAACATTTTATATTTCGTCCGTCTCGAGTCAAAATATTTTAACCGACGTACTACCTGCTCCGACTCCCGGCTCAAACTAACGCATTTTGGAACATTCGAAAGAAACTGTTTTCATCCTCCCATGCAACGCTAACGCACCCTAAACCAAGTCACATCGCGAAATGAATGAACACAGAAGTAATTACTTGTCAATCTAGGTAAATCGCTAAACGAAAACGCAAGATTAATCCGACTAATTCAAATACTAAGAATCTAAAACAGATATACAAAATATACAAAGCCTTATACAAATCGAGGTTAAGAAGGCACTACAACAAATTGACACTTGCGCCACGAATTATGCCACGAAAATTTGTTATTTGTGGCTAAATTTTACCTAGTCACGGGAAAAATTTGATTCACTACTTGGGAAATAAAATATGCCACGGGAACAATTTTTCCCGTGACAAAAATTCACTTGCGCCACGAATTTTATTAAAGTCGTGGCCAATAATCACTCTTGCCACGAAAGATGCCACACATGTGGCAAAAATATATTTAGCCACGAATTTGTTCAGTGGCAAATATTATTTAGGCACGACATAATTAACTTCCGTGGCAAAATTATTTTTTAGCCACAGATGTAATAAACGCATGTGGGTAATGGTTTTCCAAATTTTAATCAAATTACTTTCAAGTTAAGCCGAGTGTCAATTATTGATCTTAAAAATTCATTAAAATTCAAAGCTAAAGATAATATGAAGAAAAAAAATATTAAATTTGAAAATATTTTATTAATAAAAAAAGTTCGTATTATTTTATTTAGTTTTAAGAAAAAAAATAGATTTTTTGTAAAATGAAATACAAGAAAATTTTGGTTGTCTAATTTGTTGATATTTTATTAATCATCATTTGTGAAGCAATTGATTTCTCTTAATTTGACAAGATGTTTTATTAAAATTTTATAATCTTAAGTATGACTTTTGAAAGACAACTAACATTTACATGGTGTAATATATGCTAGCTAAAATGCGGCGTACATAGCATATCAAGTAAAATTAGTATGTGATTGATCATCCATCATTAAGACATCTAATATTATTTAAGACTCTTTCATTTTCACCGCTTAATTAATTAATTTTTTTCACATGTAATACACTTCTTTTTAAGACAAAAAAACTTAAAAAAAGTGACTGAGCATGATTCTTGTCCAAATTATTGATTTTCTGACAATATTTTCAGTGTGAAAAAAACCGCTTTATTAAACTCGTATTTAAGAATTCTAATCGGTCTATTTTTTTATGGAATTAACTTTGACTGCGAAAACAATAATTATTTTTGTAGTTAATTGTCTTTCAAGTTATTTGGTTTGGATGAAAGATTAACGTATTAGAACGTCGTGCCTAAGTTCAATAACAAGATAAAATAATTTTTCAAAAAAAAGAGAGGTATAAGTGACAAAATCTAATAATTAACAAATACATGTAAGAAAATCTAATAATTAAGGACTAATAGTGTGAAAATAAAAAATTAATTTATCGTCAACTGTTTAATTCGGTAGCTGTTCTGTAATATTATTTGGAAGATATTTGAATTTAAAATAAAATATACTTAATAAAAAAATAAAATTCGGGTAAAACTTGAAGTAGGCTAGAGGAAACTCAATGAGGATAAAAAAACTGATGAAATAAAATAACGACCGATAACGAAAAGAAAAAAACATATCGAAAGAACTAGCAATAAAAGAACGTGGAAAATAGAAACTAAAATAAAAATATCGATAAATTAATGGAATCATGAGTCCGAAAATCAACTTCGATTTTTTTTTCCGGAATAATAATTTTTTAATCATAATATCTAAATCATAAGGGGAAAAAAATTAATTACTCAAAAGAAAATGTAGTTTGAAAAAAACATCACTTTAAAAGAATTCAAACCAATGATTAGGTCAATAAAGTTCAATTTCATTTCTGGTAGCTGTCCATAAGAACTCAACAGTTAAGCGTGCTTGAGTGAGAGTAGTGTTAAGATGGGTGACCTCCTGGGAAGGCTCTTCGATGCGTATGACTCAGCTATAAAGCTAGTAACTGTTCCAGATGTGACTACTATAGGGGTAGAGAATTCTTACGATTATTAATTTATTATATATTTTGTCACCGGAATAAATATTTCGCCACGGGACAATCCGTGGCAAAAAATTAATTCTAGCCACGGGAGACTCCGTGGCAATAAAATCAATACTTGCCACACTTTTTTTTTTCCGTGGCTGTTTCTTTGCCACGGCCACTTGCGCCACGGATGGTTTTTCCGTGGCAAAGTACTTTAGCCACAAAAATTTAGCACTTTTGCCACGAATTCAGCCGTGGCCCAAGTGCTCATCTGTAGTAGTGAGGACCCCTAGAAGCTGTAACACCCGCTATTTTTCCTAGCATTTTTATCATTTCCGTTATGACTCTTTCACATTTCGGTCTTGTGTTTCCTCTTTTTCCAAGCTTTATTTTAAATTTTGAGTTTAAAGATATTTATTTTTATTTTAAAAGATTTCAATTCTTTTAAATCTATTTATTTGATTTTCTTCGTAAATTATTTATTTTTCCGCGAGGAATTTTATTTGTCTACGAATTAACGTATTTAAGCTCAGATTTAAGTTATTCCTTTTTTCTACAAATGCCCAAACATATTTTTATAATATTTTCAACTAGGTAATATTTTTAACTAGATTTAAGTTATTCCTTTTTAAAGTTATTCCTTTTTTCAACTAGTTAATATTTTTATTTACGAAAATTTAGCCATTAATGATTTTATTACGAAGTTTCGTAAATAATTATTTTCTTACGCGAGGTTTACTCGAATTGCTTTGAAATGCCTCTAACTATTTTATGATTCTTCTTTTGATCAACTTATAAATCATTTGAGACCTTTTCCCCATATTTTGGACCGACAAAGCTCCTTGTCACAATTTTACTACGTTTTATTAATACGATTCATTTTATTACGTAAAACCGAAAAGATATGATTATTTCCCCTCTCATTTAATTGTTGCATTTTTGCTCAAACTCTTCACACTCCCTCTTAAGCTCATTGGATTCCACTTTGATGATACCACATTGGATTCTTCATCCATTTTAATTCCATTTATGCTTAAAACCATTCCTCTCTCCCTTACATTCATTTGTGCATTAAAAAAATTGTTACAACATCATCTTTCCTTTGGCTTGGCCGAATACATTCATCCTCCTCTCATTGGCTGATTCTTGCTTAATTCGACTCCTAATCGTCTCATCTTTATCGTCGAATTAATCCTCTTTCCGAACCTATCGTCAAGGTAATAATCGATGACGTTTTTGATCGTTATTCACCGTGATTTTCTTAGTTTTTCTCATGGTATTTTTCTCCCATGAATTTCGTGTATGGTAGGTTTCGTTGATGATCCCAAGGTCGACAAGTATATTATTGATTCCGATTTGGACTAGAGGTAACGTCGATGTTACTCGGTATTTCGTGATTTTAATTGTGTAATTTCATGTATGTTTTTATATTTCATTTTTGGCAATATATGTATGTCTTATAATCTGGAAAATTTTTAAAAGTTAAAAATTTGCATGTTTCGGTATTTTTATCGCTTTTACGAGATTAACGATTGAATCGTCATATTAATTTGTAAAATCGTAATATTCGGCCTAAACTTGTAATATATGATTATATTCTGCAAAAATTAAGTTTTTAATGATTTTTAATAATTTGGTATTTTTCTGATATTTTGATATCAATTATTGAGTTTTTACCGTTTATGAACAAAAACGATTAAAAATCGATTTTTATTTCTAGCACTTAAACATTTTCTTTTAGTCTGAAATATTTCGTGGATGATGTTTCTGTTGAAAACGAATTTTCTGAAATTTTTCATAATTTAACGAAATTGTTAAGTGGGTGAATTAATTAATCACTTTAAATCATCGTTTATCGTTAAAACCGTGTTTGTCGTTTAAATTCTCGATTATTGGCCTTTTGCATAAATCTGGAATTTTGGAAATCTGAAAAAAAAAGTATTTTCTGGAAAATTATTATTTTTAAGTTTAATAATAGTTTTTGGATATTAATACTTAAATCGTTTTGTAATTACTATTTTTTATTAATCGTTATTGTCGAGATTAGACGACTAACGAGAATACCCTTTAAAAACCGAGTTTAATGATTCTGGAAAATTATCTTTTCTGGACAGAATGTCCAAAAATATATTTTAACTATTTTACGTAATTTTTGTACTATTTATTAAAGTCTTTAATTAATAGTAATGATTTTTGGACAAAATTACGATTTATCGTTAAAATGCTTGTAGACACCCGCATTTTGACTGCCAGGTGTCTATGGTAGTTTCCAAAAAACACCCGATGATGATCTGACGCTAACATGTTCTAACGCGCTCGGATTCGGGCTCGAAATCAATAATGTCCGGCATGGGCTTTTAACGGGATACAAATCTCACAAAACCAACCTCAAATTCAGGCCCAGTGGGTCGTTCCGAGCAAAATGAGACTAATTTGGGTCAAAACCGACACCAAAAATAATTCCCGTCTTTTAGCGACCGGGTCAAAACTCGGTCAAGACAAACCCGGCACAAAAAGCGACCTGATACGTTCGAAATCAGCCAAGATCAGCCAAATCAATCCAAATTAATGCCAAATCAATCACAATCAATCAAGAGCAAATCAAGGCAATCACGCCCAAAATAACCCGAGTGGAGCCTCACAAAAATGGTCCAGGTGCATCCGCGAGGGCACTCGACCGAGTGCACCCGCGCCACTCGGTCGAGTGACCCATGTGTCGGGGCTCCCTATAAATACCCGTCAACCTTTGACACAAAAAAAACTCTGGGAACACTTTTCACCCTTCAAAAATTCAGCCAACCTTGCACTCATCTTACACCCTACACTTTGCAACACCATTCTCGACATCACAATACACACGAAACCGAGCCATACATACAAACCATCAAATCCTCCTACACATCTCGACGTTCCCGTGCCATTGCCGCCGTTTGACGAACCGTATCCCGAGAAATAAGAACATGTAGGTTGAGGGTGTGACAATTCAACACCGACTTTTCCTTCTTCATCCTTTTTCTCGATCTTTTATGTATATTTATATTTATGCTTATAGTATTATATTTAGTCGATAGTAACGACATTACTAACATCTAACATTTATTTCTTGCATCTAACTTCTAACGCTAACATTTTACTTATCGCATTTTAATTATCGTTATGTACATTTTATTATAATATTATGTACCGCATATGTATATATATATTTTTGCGTAATAATATCAAAACTCGGATCCGAACTCGTTTGACTACGATGATCATTTTTTTAAGGGTTCGTTTATTAACACGATCCCGATCATTCGTAGTTGAACGCGTATGAATCCATTTCAAAGATTAGTACGGAACCCGTTGACACGAAAATCGACATCACCTAATCCGTAAGGATTAATATCGATGTCGTGACGTAGAGGGACGCAATTTCGTCACTAATCAAATTTCTAAAACTAACGACAACTCCTTTTACAAAAATCCGATAACGGTATTATAATCATATAAGACATGATTATAATACCGGCAAACCGAACTAAATCTAAATTTGTCGATATTTTTATTTAATTCGGCCAACCCTCGATTTAAAACGCATAAAATCACACGAGTCATTACTCGTACAGGTGCCACTCGGCCGAGTACACCTGCTACTCGACCGAGTAGCACCCCAAATCGTGGGCAGAAACCTTTTTTAAGGACACACTCGACCGAGTCAGCCCCGACTTGATCGAGTGGGTCCTGTAGCCCAGAAACCCGAGGGCTCTTTTTATAGCATTCGAGCCTCGTCTTTTTAAAAGCGACTTAGTCGACACGTGTAAAGTCAATCACGTGATCTCCTTTTCAAAATACATGCATATCATCGCACATAAACAACTTTGATCGACGGTCTCACTATTAATCTTGCGTTGACGACTCCGTAGTCGCATCCAACGCATCATTAATTTAGGCTGCAATTTACCGACATGATAAGTTGGGACAAGGCATCGAGATTTGGGATCGGGCTAGCACCACGCCTAGGTCCTATATCCCTGTCCTTCGATTAATACATAAAACAATACGTATTTAATTGAAGTTCGTCCACCTACGCAAATTCACGGTCTAGTTTATACACGGGTCCGTTTATAACTATTGCTTATCATTTTGGCTATATATATTTCGATTATTCTACTTTTATTGCTCGTTGTATTGTGAATTCCGGGTTGTATTCCGCCCGTGTAATTTGTAATCGATTTATTATTGCTTTGCTTTATTTATTTACGTTTTACCGTTTATAAATGAACCCTCGCATGCTAAATCACTTCGACAATAAATTAGATGCATTAAAATGACGTAGCTCACATTTAATTCGCATGCTTAGCTAAAACGCTGTCTGCATATCATTTCACCGAATCACTAACGCGCATATTAGAAAGTCAAACGATGTCTTAGTAGAGGCCGCTATGTGCGGGCGGGGTTGGGTGTCCTTAGTGGGCTTCCCAACACGTACCCTCACCCCTTACTCAGAACCTCGGTTTCCGGATGCCCGAAACCGTTGGCGCACGAGAGTCATTCTTTACACGATTACCGGTATAGATGGTATCGGTATCGCAATGCAAAGGGACGAGCCCAATAAACTCTAAAACCGAGATGGGCCATACTTTGTGTATGGTCCATAGCGATATAGAGTGGGCTCGAACGGTTCCGAATAACCATAAAATTCGGTGGCGACTCCATTTCGACTTAAATTTCAATTCGATTCATTCTCATATGGAGGTGCATTCGCCTACCCAAAAGCCGCGCGTGGCCGCGTCGGGGTGGACCTACGTCATGTCCACAATTTGGCGACTCCGCTGGGGATTAACCGATGAGTGCCTAACCATCGGCATCCTCAGGGTGAGACTCGAATAGAAATCGTTTGACAAATACAATACGCGTTTTAGTTTTACGGTTCATGCATAACCCCATATTTTCCCGGGCCGATACTGGTGACCGACGTCCCACTATACCACGATGTATTCCGCCTTGGATACGTTAAAGGTGTTCATAGTCGATTCGTATGGACTTTGCGGCATGTTCTAAGCTCAACTCGACTTAGGAAGTCCGTCCCGTTTCTCGTCTAGACTATGAACACTGGTATAGACCCTCTATAGACCGACCGAGACTTAGTGTAAAGCATACATGGCGTCGTTATAATGCTTGCGTGACTATGTGCTGCTTGGTTTCCGTGTCGTTTTTTCAAAAACCGTCATTTTCAAAAATGCATCTTTTCAAAATATATTCAAATTTCAAAACCTGGGACACATACCGAATTTAGGACTTATGATTTTACTCAAAATAGCCCACTTTTTAGCCGGTATGCTGCCCAATTCAAAACTCGAAAATATTTTCGAACTTTCAAAATCGAGGCCTGATGTATTTTCCGATTTTCTTGAAAAAAATCGGGCCTTTCCCCGAGCTTTCTCGGACTTCCCAAAAATAATCATTTTCAAAACTTTCCTCTCCCTTAGGACCTTCCCGTATTTAGCAGTGTCAGGTCATGTCATAAGTAGTCGAGGTCTCTAGCGTCAAAACTCTGTCGATCTTACATCACAAGTTTCCTCCCTATCCCAGTCCGCCTTATTAGACTAAGGCAAGGCCCACCTACGTAGGACATACTCCTACAAAGGAGGGCCTGTCTACACATTTGATTCCAAAGTCTGGGGACGTCTCACATCGACCTTCCTTCAAACAGGATTCGGCCCACCCGTCGAATCCTAAGGAAAGCCCGTCATCCACGAGTCACCCGTCTAAGAGTCTCTTTTAAGTCGTTTTAGTCTTTTCCCTGCTCGGGATGTACTATTTCGGTTCCAAGGTCCGGGTTCAGTTTCTGATTACGCGGTGTTCTTACAGACAGGCCACCGGCAACCAGGCACACTCGCAGGATGGAAGCTACTTTAGGCAGTCTGAAAACCTCTGTGGACGCCATGGTCAACAAACAGGCCGAGATCGAAGCCTAACTGAATGAAATGAGGGCTGGGCAAATTGCTATCATCACTCGTCTGGCTACAGTGGAGCAAAGGACTCCAAATACTGGGGTCACGGAACCCCTAGCTGAACTAGTTAGCTCGGTTCGCCGATTGGAAGAGCAAGTCCACCTGACTGGAAGTAACAATATTCACCGGGAAAACAGTCGGGAGTACTCGCCGGTAAGTGACAAACTGCCCGCAAACCTGAATCTCACGGGCTTACCCATGTTCGAAGGGACTGAAGACCCATGACTACATGTACGGGCCTTCAAGGAGTTCATGGCCATTAAGGGAGTGGACTCTTCCATGTTCAAAAACCTCTTTGCTGCATCTCTAGAGAAACACCCAAAGGCCTGGTACTACAGGCTAGATCCCAAGAAGTTCTCGACATGGGATGATGTGTCTACGGAATTTGCTCGGAACTATGCTGACAACACCGAGATCCAGACCACAATGCGGTCTCTAGAGGTTATGGCCCAAGAACCTAAGGAGGGCTTTACCAAATACCTCCAACGTTGGAGGGCTGAAAGTGTGAAACTGGTCGATAAGCCCAGTGAGAAGACTTTAGTGGAGGCTTTTGTCAAGAACCTCCTCCCTTCCTACCGGGTCCACCTCCGGTATGCAGTCATACCCAATTTCACCACTCTTACTGAAATGGGCATGAGGATTGAAGACGATCTAAGACTAGAGAGCCTGACTAAGGCCCCTAGCAAGGGATATCAAGGAGCCTCCTCATCCACTACCAAGCCTCCGACCGCAACCCGAAGCATCTTCGACACGGTTAATGTAATAACAGTAATTTTGTATGGAGGTCAAACGGGGTAAGTCAAGCCAGACTGTAATACTCGTATGGTGATACACATATTTTATGCTAGTCCAGTCAGGGTCTCTCAACTGGGTAGTGATTTATATATTGTCGTTAACTTATTTCTAATAGGAGTTGGTAACCCATTTCTAACCCATTTGAATACTAATTATTAACCCATTTGTCAACCCATTTTAAAGTAAACCCTAATGATATTACGTAAAATATCTTTGCCCTCTTTTGCCTTCTTTGACTTACAAGCACATTGCCTCCATTTTCATTCTTTCGGTTGTCATCAACAACCCCACTACTACTCATCACTTTCATCAATCATTATCATCAACCATTGCATCAACACCATCGACCACCATGTTTCGTGCATCATCCTGACTCACCACTGTCAACCGTCTTCTGCCGCCAGCCATGCGTGTCACCGGCATTCCCTAGGCCTTCTATCTTGCCGGCGGTCTGCTGCTTTGCCACTGTTGTTGTCGCGCCACCGGTGGTCCTCGTCACCCTTGTTTCCCTGTTTTCCTGAGTCACACCCTCCCTCGTCTCCCCTGTTCGTGTGTTTCAACCCCTCTATTACAGACACGAGGTATTTGGGTGGTTATGTTGTTAGTACTATTATTAGGTCGGGTGTTGTTAATGTTGTGTCGGGGCTAGGTATATGTTGTCGGTTCCATTGCCGAGTCGTATTGCTAGGTGTGCTGGTGTAGTTTATATTGTTATTATTACTAATTTATTATTATTATTATTACCAAAGAACTACTGCCACTTACATTGTTATTATGATTATTATATATCGTTATTATATTTTGGGTTGGGTTCTGGGTACACTGTTTTGTATTGGCGGTGTAGTGTTATTGTTGGGACTGGTTTTTTCGTGCATGGAGAATTATTGTTCTCGCTGACTCGCTGTGTCATGATGTTATATGAGGGTGGGTAAACCATTGGGGTTGAATTGCTACTGTTATTATGTCGATATAGGTGGTCTCGTAGTGTGTTTGTAGTTACCGAGGGTAGCGGGTCAATCTCATAATGTAATTTAGATGAGTCAGTGTCGGTTTCATTTTATTAATTAGCTACGTTAGGGTCGATATTAATTTAAAGATGTACTATTTTATTAGGATCGGACTTCGTAGAGTTTCCGTGGTGAGCTGTACTACCGGAGATGTGTGACTTGCTTACTAGGTAAGGTTTTCCTTACTTAGAATACGTTAATGTTATTATGCATGTATGAGTTACGAGTACGATGTGATATCGTGCTAATGAGAATAATGCTGAATAATGATGGGAGAATGATTGATGAATATTTATATATTGGAGTTGGTGAGGCTAGCTTTAGACCTAGCCGGGGCCTTTGATCACGGTCCCCTCCCTGATTTCTCCTCGCGGGTTGGTGAACCTGCGGGGGGTGTGCACACTCGGAATGAAAGGGTCTGCCAGAAGAGTTTGAGATGAGAATATTGATATGGTACCGTGATGGTACTGAATGTTGAGATGAGATTATTGATTGGTACCGTGATGGTATCGAGAATTTGGAGATGGATATTATTGATTAGTATCGATGATGGTACTGAGACGATTGAAATTGGATGTTTTATATTACGTACCTGTGTTGTAATGTTAGCATGTTCTAACCGTTTTCTCTGTCTATATTGTTACCCTATTTTATTGGGGGTCTGTGATGATCCAATTGATATTCTTATCAATTGGGGAGCAGTGTATTATGCAGGCTAGGTATATCATGATCTATTTGGATGCTGGGATGCTTGTACGGGATTGGGGTGAACGCGATAATGATCCTGGTCGTAGTACGGGTTAATGCATAGGCATTCCTGTTATATAGATTGTAAAGCTTCCGCTATGTAACTAGAGTTGTAATAGTTAATGAGTTGTAATGTTTAAATCAAATGATCGGTTTGGCATTCCATGTTGTATTGTAATGAGCTACTACCTCGGGAAACCGAGATGGTAACACCTTTATTTATTCGAGAATGTCTTGATAAGGCTCTTGGGTAAATGGGGGTGTTACAGTTAATCTCTTGGATGCCTCATCCAAAAGGACTACCCCTCCTAGGGTATTTACTGATATAGGGACTACCTATACATATGCCTTACAAAGGCTATCTTCCAAAGGCCTGATCCAACCGATAGGCCCAATTCCTGAAGTCCCAGTTGAAAAACGCACCAAAGGCTACAATGCCCAAGCCTATTACCAATATCATCGGGGCAATGGGCACGATACCGAGAAATGTTGGAAGCTGAAGCATCTGATTCAGGATTTAATTGAGAGCGGGAAAATACCGTTGCCCGGGGACAAGCCAAGCAACAAGGACAACCCCTTTAGCTTTCATGCTATCTTCACCGGTGAAGTGATCGACTGTTCTCACCTTATCTCTCCTTTCATCCCACAAATCAATGGAATCTGGTTCGATGATGAGGAAGATGTGTACCTCACCAAAGGGAAAACTGTCCCTATCACTCCCGAAGAAATCCGGAAGGCTAAGTCCAAGGCCTTAGCCAGTAACCACCTCACCACCACCGGTCGTCCTTATTCAGCCACTAGCTCTAAGGACATCTCAGTCCCGGTAACCGTCACTGAAATTGCCAGGACGGAAGAAGCCATCGAAGAGCCAAGTACCGATACGGCTCTTGTCAAACAATTGAAGAGAACCCGAGTTGACCTCACCATATGGCAACTCTTGGTTAGCTCACAAGAACACCGAGAGGCACTTACAAAAGCTCTCGATCAGATTAAGGTCGACTCCCAGGTTACCCCTACTGAAATGGTAGCCACTATCCTGCCCTACCTCAAGGGCAAGTCCAAAGAAGAAGGCCCGGTAGTCACCTTCTCGGATGCCGACCTACCACCGTTCGGGGCCTCTCACAATCTGGCTTTGTATATCACGGTAATCTGCCGGGGTAAGTACCTACCAATGACCCTAGTCGACGACGGGTCTGCTGTGAATGTCCTCCCTCTAAGGACTGCCAAAGCCCTCGGTATCACCGAGGCCGACTACATACCAACCGCCCACACTATCCAAGCTTTCGATGGAAGCCCAAAGGCGGTTTCCGGGGCCGTTAAATTAGCAATTACAACGGGTCCAATTGAAAAGGAGCTAGAGTTCCAGGTGATCGATGTCACCTCCTCTTTCAATCTACTCCTGGGAAGGCCTTGGATTCATGCTGTAAAAGCGGTGTCTTCTACTCTTCACCGAAAGATCAAATTGCCTTTGCAAGACGGCATCATCACCCTAGAAGCAACCCCTATGACTGTGGCTAGCTGTAACGCCACGGACCGCACCGACTTATGGGGATTCGATTTTGTGGGGATGATTGAAGAAGAGTACCTTTTCAGGCCCTATTTCACCACAAGCATTGACACAATGCTACAAAATTTGGGATATTTACCGGGAGCTACCTCGAGGCCATATCTTCCAGCTGGGAAGATTATTGAAGTCCTAAATGACGGAGAATCTCGCTTCGGTCTAGGGTATGCTATAACCCCGGGAAATGTGGTCCGGGCAGGCATTGAGAAAGCTTGCAACATCATCAAGGGTACCTACTTGGGCCCTTATTGCCCAAGGTTGGCTGACTATTTCGTCACACCAGTATTCGGGGCTATTCAAGTTGGCCTATATCAACCAACTATCACATATCCCAAGACTGAACTAGCTCGGGAATGCAACTACATTCCAGATGACATATTTGCCCTCATCCAATCTGAATCCAAGGAGGGTAATGACAATGCCGAGCCCGTGCTGGGGCTCTTGTTTGGGGAAGACAAAGCTATTCCGAACCCCAAGGAAGATCTGGTGAACCTGATCCTTCGAAGCAACAGGTTCGATCCTTCAAAGCTGATCTCAGAAGTTGGTGCTGATACTGGGAAAAGAGCCTGGAGGAAGACCATCAAGTGGACCGACAGCCAGGGTCGAGTCTACAAGCTGACCACCGGGGAAGGAAACATGCCGGACACTGATTCCGAGTCAGAGTCAGAGTCAGAGTCTGTATTCGAGTCTAAGGGGTCTGGTGCTAGAGTCCAAACTGTAACCCCCCTCCCTATAGTCACTATCACTAGAGCCTCGGGGTCTGTCCCAAAGGCACTCCCAATCCCGCCTCTGACCAATGATCAGATGGCTGCTCTCTTCGAGCTGTTTTCCAAATTTTCTATCAATAATAACGAAAACTGTTCCGCTTATGACTTGTCTTATTTTCAAAATATTTCCAATTTCAAAAATATTTTTTGCAATGACATTGAGAAACCCGATGAACAGGTATCCTTACCTCCGCGTCTGATCGAACAGCTGGAACAGAGGGAATCCCGAGATCCGATAATCGAAGAAACCGAGTCTATCAATGTGGGAACAACCTTAGAGCCCCAGATGCTTAAGATAGGGTTATCCTTAGATC
Source organism: Agrostemma githago (assembly GCA_958450325.1). Taxonomy (NCBI): domain Eukaryota; kingdom Viridiplantae; phylum Streptophyta; class Magnoliopsida; order Caryophyllales; family Caryophyllaceae; genus Agrostemma; species Agrostemma githago. Next base: position 32,984,550 of record OY288244.1, on the reverse strand, counting down.
CCGAGGAGAGACAACAACTCACAAACCTCCTCCAAGAGTTCAAAGATGTCTTCGCATGGTCCTACAAAGACATGCTGGGGATAGATCGGGAAATAGCTTAACATCGCATACCCATCAAAGATGGATTCAAGCCGGTAAAACAGAAGCTTCGAAGAATGAAGCCCGAGTGGTCTCTCAAAGTCAAAGAAGAAGTAGACAAACAATTCAAAGCAGGCTTTATACAAGTGTCTGAATATCCAGACTGGGTTGCAAACATCGTGCCGGTACCCAAGAAGGACGGCAAGGTATGGGTATGTGTAGATTTCCGAGACCTTAACAAGGCTAGCCCAAAAGACGATTTTCCGTTGCCACACATCGACATATTGGTGTTCAACACGGCTGATCATGCTCTTCTATCATTTATGAACGGGTATGCCGGATACAACCAAATCAAGATGGCAAAAGAAGACATGGTTAAAACCACTTTCACTACACCATGGGGTACTTATTGTTGTACAGTTATGCCGTTTGGGCTCATTAATGCCGGAGCCACTTATCAAGGAACAACCACGACCTTATTACATGACATGATGCATAAGAAAGTGGAGGTTTATGTGGATGACATGATTGTTAAGTCTTAAAATCGAGATGGACATGTTGCTGCCCTAAGAAAGTTCTTCACCCGTTTACGTAAGTACAACATGAGGCTGAACCCTCAAAAGTGCAGTTTCGGGGTAACATCAGGCAAATTACTGGGCCATATCGTTAGCCAACGCGGCATCGAGGTCGACCCAGCTAAAATCAGAGCCATTACCGAGATGCAACCACCTAAGACCGAAAAGGAAATAAGGGGGTTTCTCGGAAAAGTCCAATATATCAACCGGTTTATCTCAAAGCTAACCATGGTATGTGAGCCCATTTTCAAGAAACTGAAGATAGGGGAACGGGTGCTATGGGATGATAAATGTCACACGGCTTTTGACATAATCAAGGAAATCCTGTCTGCTCCGCCAGTGCTAATGGCACCTCAACCCGATTTGCCTTTGTCGTTATACCTAACAACGACTGGGACAGCCATGGGGGCTATGCTGACCCAGACAGTTGATTCAGAAGAACGGGCTATTTACTACATCAGTAAAAAGTTCCTAGAATACGAATGCAAGTATACTATGCTCGAGAAAACGTGCCTAGCTCTGGTTTGGGCCACTAAAAACCTCCGACATTACATGCTCAGTCACGAGGTACATGTGTTATCCAAAATGGATCCTATCAAGTACTTATTCGAGAAGCCCATCCTCAACGGCAGGATGTCAAGATGGACTTTAATGTTATCCGAGTTCGACCTCAAATTTGTACCATTAAAAGCCATCAAAGGCCGGGTAGTTGCCGAGTTCCTCGCTGACAGCCCAATATCCGAAGAAGGCCACACCGATACATGGGCCTTTCCGGACGAAGACATATTCCATACTGACACCGAAACTTGGGATCTGTATTTCGATGGAGCATCCAACTTTCGAGGGTTCGGAGTCGGTATTCTCCTTATATCACCACGAGGGGAACACACACCGTTATCCATCAAATTAGACTTTGATGTAACAAACAATGCGGCCGAGTATGAAGCATGCATCCACGGGTTGCAAGCGGCTGCTGATTTGGGAATTACAAATCTCCGGGTTCACGGGGACTCGTCCCTAGTCATCAATCAAGCCCTTCAAAAATGGAAAACTCGGAATGCCAATCTCGTGGCTTACCAAGCACGAGTAAGGGTTCTAGAGAAGCAATTCCAGAAGGTAGAATATATCTATCTCCCACGTGAAGAAAATCAGTTCGCGGACGCACTTTCCAAATTGGCATCCTTACTAAACATCCCGGAACATATGCCCAGTATGCCAATCTGTGTCGAAAGACGGTCCGAGCCGGCATATGTTAACGCCATTCAAGATATCGAAATCACTGATCCAGAGCCTTGGTATCAGGCTGTTCTAACCTATTTGACTACGGGAGAATATCCACCAGGAACTGAAAATCGGGCCAAGAAAGCCTTGCGAAGACTGGCCACCCAATTCATTCGTACGGACGATGGTCAGTTATACAAAAAGACGGCACAGGGGGCTTTACTCCTATGTATCGACAAAACACAGGCCGAAAAAGTGATGGCCGAAGTACACGATGGTGAAAACGGCCCGCATATGAACGCCCATATGCTAGCCCGAAAAATCATGAGGCTCGGATACTACTGGAACAGTATGGAGGCCAACTGTCAATCATATGTCAAACACTGCCATAATTGTCAAATTTTCGGCAATGTTCAACACATGCCATCGTCCCTACTGTACACCATGACCTCGCCATGGCCATTTTCGACATGGGGAATCGATATAATTGGGAAAGTGAACCCTTCCGGGACGGGAGGTCACTGTTTTATTTTGGTAGCTATCGACTATTTCACCAAGTGGGTTGAAGCGGAATCATACCGTGTCTTGAACGCCAAGCACGTGGCCAAGTTTATCCAGAATAAAATAATATGCCGATACGGGATCCCACACGAGTTTATCAGTGACCATGGGACCCACTTTCAAGCCGAAACCGCTACTTTGCTAGCGAAATACAAAATCCAGAGGCATACATCTTTGCCGTACCGTCCCCAAACAAATGGAGCGGTAGAAGCTGCTAATAAGACAATTGTCACCATACTTAAAAAAGATGGCTGATAATTATCGGGACTGGCCCGACAAAATACCCTTTGCCCTGTGGGGATACCGGACGTCGATCCGAACTGCAACCGGGGCAACTCCATATTATTTAACATATGGCATGGAAGCGGTCCAGCCAGTCGAGTTGGAGATACCGTCTCTCAGAATTTTACTAGAAAGCCAAGTGCCCGAAGCAGATTGGGTTCAAGCTCGATATGACTCGTTAGTTCTCTTGGACGAACGACGGTCGCGGGCTCTCAATAACATCCAAATATATCAAAAAAGAATCAAACGAGCCTTTAACAAAAGAGTTAGGCCCAGGAATATCAAGGAAGGCGATTTGGTCCTAAAATCGGTTCGTGCCTTACTACCGGTTGACCCAAGGGGAAAATTCAAACCCAATTGGGCTGGACCATACCTAGTCAAGAAGGTTCTATCAGGAGGAGCAGTAATGCTGACGGACCTGGACGGGAATGAATTTGTCAACCCAACCAACCTAGACCAGCTGAAGCGCTACTACCCCTAAACCTTATCTCAAATGTCATTTGCAAAAATTATTTAAAAACATCTTTTTTCAAAATTTATAAGCAAGTCAATAAGTTAGGATTATTTATCCTACTGTCGCACATCTTGAACTCATAGTCTTGGTGTATTTCGAAATTGCAAAATAAATCTGCGCTTGAACTACGTTTGGTTTGATTCCACTAACTGTGGATACATAGGCAACCCCTCAAAAGGGCACAACCACCGCAATAACGAAAAAGACAGAAACGGTTTCACTAATATAGTACTTTTATTATTCCAGAAAACAAACACCGATAAACTCGGTAATTCAAAATTACAAAAAGCCAAAAGAAAACAACACACAACAAAAATAGTAATAATATCTAAATAATAATAGCAGGCGACTAGTATCCGGGCATCTTGCCCTTGCCCTTATCCTACGGGTCTTGTGGAGCCCGAGGTCGCCGGGGTGGAGAAGATCGTTCCCGAATAACCACGGGAACCTCCTTGGCCCGAGTCCTCTTCTTCGACAGAGGATCTTCAGCTATTGTCACGGGCCCAAGTCGAGCCCGTATATGCTCTGGCAACCTGTCTTTAGGACCAAGTCGGTCCTGGACTAAAGGCCTGGCTCCTGGTCTCCTCTCCGAATTTGTCTGGGGGCTCACTTCCGCCCGAGCACCTCTAGCATCGGACCCCCTAGCTCGAGTCCTAGCTCCTCTCCTCTGACTTGGCCTCAGACGGACTATCGGAGCTTGAACCTCCCCTTCAGCAAAAAAGTCTCTGTTATCTTTAACTTTCTCCCGTCGAAGCAGGTCGAAGGCCTCATCAACCTTCAGAGCAGCACGAGCTTCGGCAGTCTCGGCTTTGGTCCACCTTTCATAAGAATAAGACACCCAGGTAGAATGAAGCGACTTGGGAACGGACCAAGTAGTTTGGGTATACCATCTCTGAATCCAGGTGTCACACATAATGTCGGTCAGCTGGGTAGGTGCACTCACAACTGCCTCGTTCTCCGGGATGCGCTGAGTCCACCCATACTGCCTGAGTATGCGGTCAGGATAGAGGTGAACTGTGTGGCTAAAGGACAGAATCACCAGGTAGCGGGCCTTGTCTCCAGACGCCAGACCCGTCCAAGCATAAATTGGCCACCATGGAACCACCCATCGTATCAATGGACCACGATGGAATGTTAATTCTTCCTCCCAATATTTCTGGGTAGTCAGGCAGGACGAGTCGGTAGGCCGTCTCCTTGTCATCACCTGGTTGAACCAATATTGACTCGGGTTGGAAGGAGGCTCGATCTTTGACAACTTTTCAAATAGGCAAAGCTGAAAAGAAAAGCAACGTTTATGAGATTCCAGACAATTCAGCGTCTGCATAAGGGCACTCGATCGAGTGCCAGGGCCACTCGATCGAGTGCCAGGGCCACTCGATCGAGTGGCACCCCTAAAACGAGGCAGAATGCTCCTTTACCAAAGCACTCGATCGAGTGCCAGGGTGACTCGGTCGAATGCCCCCCTGCAGCAGCATGTCGCGAAAAAAAAAAAATCGAAAAAAAAACAAAAATTCGAAAAGGAGAAAAGCGATATACCTGCAGCAGACGGGTGCTCCCAGTGAAACGGGCTGACTCATCCCTCTTTCGGTTGTCCAAGCCCTGAATAATTTCCCCCGTGATCAACGATGCGGGACTACACTCCGTCTCCATAAGGTCAGCAATGACGAGAAGACGAACGCTACCCATGCAAGACAGCAGGTCCATATGGCCTTCGAAGGCATACACATGCAGCATACAGAAGGCGAACGCCCTACGGCTATGAATGGGCGTAACCCGGATGTCATACGGGTTCATAAACTTCTCAGCTAAGGCAAGCAGAGAAACGGTATCCCCTTCAAGCATGCGGGATACTTCAGCGTGGGAAAGCCCCAAAAATTCCCGTAGTTTCCTCCTGGGGTCCCGAACTGAGAAAGGGACGGCAGGACGGAGCAATGGACTCCACCCTCCTATGGCAGCAATTTCCTCAGGGAGAGGACAGATCTCACCTCGAGGGAAGGCAAAAACGTGGTAAGTGTCATCCCAGAAGGTCAGGCAGGCGTCAAGGAAATGACGGTCCACGTGCATCTGACGGAACGTGAACAATTGGAATATGCCTGACTGCCTCAAAGCTACTTTGCTCGCATCCCTAAAACGGTGTGCCCAATCTTGCAGCATGTTGATCAGACGATCGATAGCCATGATAAAGCTTTTTCTTGAAAGGAATAAGGTTTTCTTTTGGGAATAAGATGAAGCTTTTTTTGAGTTGTGACAAAGGAAGGAGCCAGGGTGATGTATTTATAACATCAAAACCCTGGAGCATCCCCTGCAGCTGTGCCTCCTTGGCCCAAGCGGGCCTAGACATACAGGCCCGACCCATAACTCTTCCCACAGACACAGGAATTTAGTCATCCCGAGCAGTCTGTCAAAATTCAAATATTCAAAATATATACATTCTAAAAATTTTCAAAAATTTTCAATCATCCAAATTTTTATTCCCCAGCGCGAGTCATTTTTACTACCTACGTGTTGCATACATTTTATGTGACTTATACAGGTATGACTCAAACATGGACATGCAACCCTCTAAAATCTCCCCAGCGGAAGCCCAAGGCGGCATTCTCCCCGGAATGGTACGGGATGAGCCCACATATAGGCGCACCCAGGACTTATGCTACAAGTCCGATTCCCCATGGAGTTATCATCATCAGCTCAGGTATGATTTCTAACTTAGGGCTTGCGAGCCCTTCACGCGAGTCTAATGGACTATAAACGACCCGATCGGAAGTCTACCAGGTCTTAATTGACTTGGTAGCTACTCTGACTTTTGCCCTGTCCAACCCTCAGTCAGAGTGGGGGCTCTGTAGACACCCGCATTTTGACTGCCAGGTGTCTATGGTAGTTTCCAAAAAACACCCGATGATGATCGGACGCTAACATGTTCTAACGCGCTCGGATACGGGCTCGAAATCAATAATGTCCGGCATGGGCTTTTAACGGGATACAAATCTCACAAAACCAACCTCAAATTCAGGCCCAGTGGGTCGTTCCGAGCAAAATGAGACTAATTTGGGTCAAAACCGACACCAAAAATAATTCCCGTCTTTTAGCGACCGGGTCAAAACTCGGTCAAGACAAACCCGGCACAAAAAGCGACCAGATACGTTCGAAATCAGCCAAGATCAGCCAAATCAATCCAAATTAATGCCAAATTAATCACAATCAATCAAGAGCAAATCAAGGCAATCACGCCCAAAATAACCCGAGTGGAGCCTCACAAAAATGGTCCAGGTGCATCCGCGAGGGCACTCGACCGAGTGCACCCGCGCCACTCGGTCGAGTGACCCATGTGTCGGGGCTCCCTATAAATACCCGTCAACCTTTGACACAAAAAAAACTCTGGGAACACTTTTCACCCTTCAAAAATTCAGCCAACCTTGCACTCATCTTACACCCTACACTTTGCAACACCATTCTCGACATCACAATACACACGAAACCGAGCCATACATACACACCATCAACTCCTCCTACACATCTCGACGTTCCCGTGCCATTGCCGCCGTTTGACGAACCGTATCTCGAGAAATAAGAACATGTAGGTTGAGGGTGTGACAATTCAACACCGACTTTTCCTTCTTCATCCTTTTTCTCGATCTTTTATGTATATTTATATTTATGCTTATAGTATTATATTTAGTCGATAGTAACGACATTACTAAAATCTAACATTTATTTCTTGCATCTAACATCTAACGCTAACATTTTACTTATCGCATTTTAATTATCGTTATGTACATTTTATTATAATATTATGTACCGCATATGTATATATATATATTTTTGTGTAATAATATCAAAACTCGGATCCGAACTCGTTTGACTACGATGATCATTTTTTTTATGGTTCGTTTATTAACACGATCCCGATCATTCGTAGTTGAACGCGTATGAATCCATTTCAAAGATTAGTACGGAACCCGTTGACACGAAAATCGACATCACCTAATCCGTAAGGATTAATATCGATGTCGTGACGTAGAGGGACGCAATTTCGTCACTAATCAAATTTCTAAAACTAACGACAACTCCTTTTACAAAAATTCGATAAACATATAAGACATGATTATAATACCGGCGAACCGAACTAAATCTAAATTCGTCGATATTTTTATTTAATTCGGCCAACCCTCAATTTAAAACGCATAAAATCACACGAGTCATAACTCGTACAGGTGCCACTGGGCAGAAACCTTTTTTAAGGACACACTCGACCGAGTCAGCCCCGACTCGATCGAGTGGGTCCTGTAGCCCAGAAACCCGAGGGCTCTTTTTATAGCATTCGAGCCTCGTCTTTTTAAAAGCGACTTAGTCGACACGTGTAATGTCAATCACGTGATCTCCTTTTCAAAATACATGCATATCATCGCACATAAACAACTTTGATCGACGGTCTCACTATTAATCTTGCGTTGACGACTCGGTAGTCGCATCCAACGCATAATTAATTTAGGCTCCAATTTACCGACATGATAAGCTGGGACAAGGCATCAGGATTTGGGATCGGGCTAGCACCACGCCTAGGTCCTATATCCCCGTCCTTCGATTAATACATAAAACAATACGTATTTAATTGAAGTTCGTCCACCTACGCAAATTCACGGTCTAGTTTATACACGGGTCCGTTTCTAACTATTGCTTATCATTTTGGCTATATATATTTCGATTATTCTACTTTTATTGCTCGTTGTATTGTGAATTCCGGGTTGTATTCCGCCCGTGTAATTTGTAATCGATTTATTATTGCTTTGCTTTATTTATTTACGTTTTACCGTTTATAAATGAACCCTCGCATGCTAAATCACTTCGACAATAAATTAGATGCATTAAAATGACGTAGCTCACATTTAATTCGCATGCTTAGCTAAAACGCTGTCTGCATATCATTTCACCGAATCACTAACGCGCATATTAGAAAGTCAAACGATGTCTTAGTAGAGGCCGCTATGTGCGGGCGGGGTTGGGTGTCCTTAGTGGGCTTCCCAACACGTACCCTCACCCCTTACTCGGAACCTCGGTTTCCGGATGCCCGAAACCGTTGGCGCACGAGAGTCATTCTTTACACGATTACCGGTATAGATGGTATCGGTATCGCAATGCAAAGGGACGAGCCCAATAAACTCTAAAACCGAGATGGGCCATACTTTGTGTATGGTCCATAGCGATATAGAGTGGGCTCGAACGGTTCCGAATAACCATAAAATTCGGTGGCGACTCCATTTCGACTTAAATTTCAATTCGATCCATTCTCATATGGAGGTGCATTCGCCTACCCAAAACCCGCGCGTGGCCGCGTCGGGGTGGACCTACGTCATGTCCACAATGCTTCGTCTTACCTAAAAGAATTATTTTTCCAGCAATTTCGAAAATATTTAAATCTGAAACTTTGAGAGTTAAATCACCCCTTATCATATTCTAAATTTGTTTAACGATTTAAATTAAAGAAAAGACGTTAAAAGATTTAATTTGACATTTGCCGTAAAATCTTATTTATGCTTGTTTTGTTGAAACTATTAATAATTAGGGAATTTTAGTTGTATAAATTTTGAAAACACCCTAATTAGTAGTATTAAAATGTTTAAGACATTTTTAATCATTTTATAATAACTTGTATGATATTTCAATAATTTCATAAACCCATTTATCCTTATTTTGGAAATTAATATTGTTACGGCCGAAAGTATTAGTTTTATAAATCGATTTCTTTTACTAAAAATGTTTTATTAGTATGAACTAATATTTTCGCTATTTTGATATGATGCTATCTTTTAAAGTTTCTAAATATAGAAGTTTCCTAAAATAGAAAGTTTCCTCTTTTGGAAGGCGATCCGTTTTCCCTTTTGTTCTCTTATTATTTACAATGATTATATCGTTTTGAATATCGATAATGGCTTTGTTTTGGGAGTTATGGAATAAGGACAAGTGTGGGTTTAGAGCAATATAATCTGGGATGTACGTTTTGCCATCAACTGTAAGGCTGGTGTGTCTTTATGGGGCACGTTGGTTGTTGAACTGAGCATGGCTTGTGTTCAGGAGAGTGTATATTTACCTTAAACATAGATATCGCATCGTGTAAGTCGCGTCGGGTTGAACTGGATATGGTTTGTATCCAGGAGGGGTGTATACTACTTAAACCAGGACCTCGCTGCATGCAGTCCTGTTATAGTTGTGTTGCCTAGTTAGAGACTGGATTCTGTTATGAGTTAAGTCTACAGTTCTCGAAGCTAATTTCTAGTATTGTCCTGGTGAAAGTCTAGATTCTACATTAACCCTATCCATAACGCCACATTGATTATTTTATTTATTATCGATATAAATTGGTTGCAGGTTGGCAAATATTTTTATGTTTTCTCCGAAAAACTCATTTTTATTATATTTTTCACTGAAAGCTTATTTTTATGAATAATGTTTTAATGTTTTCCGTTTTTACTATTTTCATATAATAGTAATTACAGTTTTAAAATCATGTTTTACGGCTGGGAGAACGTTGGCGTTGCTCCTCACTGATTGTGGCTGTTATGTTTTTAACATGGCAGGTATATGTGTTTCTCTTCGGGTGGGCTAGCGAGCAGTTATGGATCCTGCTTATTTATTTTAATAATTATGTCTTATGGATTGTTCAAACCCCCTTTTGTGGATTGTTTTAAATTTTGGCCATTTTAGTTAAGGCCTATTGTTTGACTTTACCATTCTAATTTTACTAAGACATAGTTACGGTGTGTTTTAATCCCGACTCTACAGTGTTTCCGCCACTGTATCGCGTTAGATTTTCTAGGGGATTACAGAAGCCGCGCCGACGGCAATCACGGTCACAGAAAGCTGACCATCTAACCCTAGGCCCTCTAACTCTATAAGGGGAGACTCACTACCGTCCATCCCCGATACCATATCTAGGGTAGCCGTCTCGGGAATCCCTCCAGCCTTCTCCATAGCACCCGTAGCCTCAGCATCGACCTTAGTCTCCCTTTTGACCAGATGCCTAGCCTCACCCTGAGCTGAGGTCTCACCCCGGGACCAGACCAGCTGCTCCCTCAAGAAGGCGATCTCGTCAGCTCGAGATTGCAGGAGCCGCTGTGTTTCAACCTCTCTCGCCTCGAGCTCGGTCACCCGAGTCTGCAACTTACCCACCATATCGGAAACGTCCTGCAAATACACTTAAGCATTAGGAAAATACACAAACAGTCTAGAAAGTCACCTTAGTCACAAAAAACTCATCCAGTACACCCGGTCTCGCCACTCAATCCCGGCATCCATCTCCTCAGCAGAATAAGGGGGGAGGGGCTCAATAGAGGCTATCCCGACCACGTCGACCCTGAGTAGTGCCAAGGGGAAGTCTGGGGGCTGAACAACGTCTACCAAGTCAACCGGCTAGAAGAAAAGCGAACCGTTCCAAAGGAAAGCGAATACTAAACCATAGGACAAAACAAGCAATAAAACCAAGACCGATACTCCAATAATCCTGAACCTAGGGGGCTACTGAGTGAAGCAAACCATAACAGAGAAACCCGCATCTGCAAGGCGGAGGTGACTCGCCAGTACATCCTCCGACAAATAGTGCCCCTAGCCCGAACCAATCTCCATTCAATCACTGCCGAAAACCTAACAGGACGAGCCCACACCGTCCTAGGAGCCAATCAAGGGAGTTAGGAGAAAATTCAAGCCCCATAAGGCAAGCCTTACAACCTCCTCTAGTCGAAATCGACCGCCAGCAATGAACGAACACGAGAGCCTTGATTAATAAGGATGCTTGCGCTTGACCGCATGATAAAACGAAAAAAAAGAACAAATCCACAACCCTGAAGCACCCGAAGCAACCAGTTATCCTAGCAAGTCCCTAAGCACTCAACTTACACCCCAGGGGATTATTATTTTAGCACATTCCCGTAAGAACCCACTAAGCAAATGCAGGCCCAACGACTAACGCATACACCATTGTGCATTCAGTAAGGGCTTGCATGCCAAGTCTGGTAATTTAACGGCATAAAGTCACCAAACCCAAACGATCACTCATTAATGGGCCAGGGATAGTCAGAAACTTTCCTGAAGAAAGTCAGGGTTAGTCTAACGCAACAACCCGAGAGAGATAAACATAACTTAACGTAACCGCCCGCAAGGGATTGAGACAAAAACACCAATAAATACTTAAGCAAACAAACTCAAGGTCAATAAATATAAAGCATACACCTGCTAAGACAAAACAAAATAACAATAACGGGACAACTACCAATCAACATCGATAATACGCTCTCGACAGTAAAATAGGCACAAAAAATGCCCTTGACCTAAACGCTACACCCGGACGCGTAACAAAGCAAATCTAAACTAAACTAATCTAAGTAAACTCTAAAAAAATCTCAAAATGCATACACAAGCCAAAACAAGAGCAATAACAAACCCGAACAAAATAAGACAAGCATGCGAGACAAAATTAACTAAGGCAAATTCACTCCACCAACATTTTACTAAGACAGATAAACGAACAACAATTTTGTCCTAGGGGTCAGAGGCATCCCGAAAGATAGCTACTCGAGTGGAGAATAACGCCCTTGAGGATTTTTGCCCAAGGGATCTTAGTGATCCCGGAGGCAAAACAACAACAATTTTGTCCTAGGGGTCAGAGGCATCCCGAAAGACAGCTACTCGAGTGGAGACTAACGCCCTCGAATAGTTTTGCCCAAGGGATCTTAGTGATCCCGGAGGCACAGCAACAACAATTTTGTCCTAGGGGCCAGAGGCATCCCGAAAGGCAGCTACTCGAGTGAAGACTAACGCTCTCAAGGAGTTTTGCCCAAGGGATCTTAGTGATCCCGGAGGCACAGCAACAACAATTTTGTCCTAGGGGTCAGAGGCATCCCGAAAGACAGCTACTCGAGTGGAGACTAACGCCCTCGAGGAGTTTTGCCCAAGGGATCTTAGTGATCCCGGAGGCACAGCAACAACAATTTTCTCCTAGGGGTCAGAGGCATCTCGAAAGACAGCTACTCGAGTGGAGACTAACGCCCTCGAGGAGTTTTGCCCAAGGGATCTTAGTGATCCCGGAGGAACAGCAACAACAATTTTGTCCTAGGGGTCAGAAGCATCCCGAAAGACAGCTACTCGAGTGGAGACTAACGCCCTCGAGGAGTTTTGCCCAGGGGATCTTAGTGATCCCGGTGGCACAGCAACAAAAACTTTGTCGTAGGGGTTAGAGGCATCCCGAAAGACAGCTATTCGAGTGGAGACTAACGCCCTCGAATGGTTTTATAGCCTTTTGTTTTGTCCTAGGAGTCAGAGGCATCCCGAAAGACAGCTATTCGAGCGGAGACTAACGCCCTTGAATGGTTTTATATTCCTTCGTTTTGTCCTAAGGGTCATAAGCATCCCAAAGACAACCGCTCGAGCGGAGACTAACGCCCTCGAACGTTTTATGTCATCAAGGGTTCACAAGCAGCCCAAAATATACTCGCACAAATAAAGGCCAACTTAATGCGTTGCTAGCGTGCAAAAGAAAAAAACACACTAAAAATTAAACGAAACCTCTAAATAGACTGAAGAAGACAAAGCGCGTGCGCAAAAAGAATCAAGAGCAAGATGTCAAGGAACGACCCGGGCCCCAACCAATCAACCACAAGCAAAGACGTCAGGTATTACTTCTCAGCCTTGGCTGGCGAGCCTCACCACGTAGTCCAACGGACTTAAAACGACCCGACCGGACAGCCACCAGGTCGTAATACTCGATTGACCTGGGTGGCTATACTTTGACTTTCGCCTTGTCCAAGCCTCAGTCAAAGTGGGGGTTTCTGTAGACACCCAAATTTGGACCTGGTGGCTGCAAAGCTGCCCAGCAAACACCCGATGACGATAGGACTGCAATGCGACACGGGTTCGCGGTGTTTTAGATAGTTTTCTTATAGAACAGACAAAATAATTACTCGGAAAAATTAAAACTAACATGATGGCAGCCTTAGTCGTGTCGTTACGGTCGTATAGATAATAATTAGAGTCAATTCCGACACCGGGACCCTGATTCGGCCCCGAAACTCGAACCGAGTCAACCCCGAGTCAAGCGAGCCTTGGGATAAATACCCGAGGCCCCCGAAACCCACGGCGCTAAGTCAAGCCGTGGGGAAGCCTTCGCGACCAAGCAAGATATCACACATCCTCCTCTCGGTTTTGGAAAGTATCAAAATCGTATCTTCAAAACTCCAACCGCCTCACCTGACGCGCCTGGGTCTCCCACGCTCTGACCCAGGCGCCCGAGTCCTGGTGCGCCCCAAGTCACGTGTCCATGTGGGCGACGAGGGCCGAAAACACCTATAAATACCCCCCCGCCTCATTCATTCGACACAATTCAACTCTCTCTTCTCCCTCAAAAACTCTCGCTAAGGGCTCGCACTCCGACACCCGAGGCAAACGATCCATTCGATCGTAATTCCGATAAAAAGCGACATCGACGCTACTCCTCACCTTCGAGCACTCCACTCTATACCGAGATGCCTGTGATCGACTAGCTCAAAACTAGTACCCAGGTTCTGTCGGATTAGCCGCAGAACTAGTTCTTAGTAACAAAGTTCTGCCGGAGTAGCCGCGGGAAGGTCAAACGGTAACGGAGTTATGCCGGAGTCACTATTCAAGCTAGGAGGATCCGCCTGTTGATCAAGTCGTCACTAGGCTGTCATCTAAACAAAACTTTCCATATTTGTACTTTCTATTATTATGCACTACGACAACACTAGACGTGGGCACTAGGCCCACGAACGTCTACTAAAATACGTAACGTCCCAACTTCAACCACAAATATTAAAACACACTAAATAAACCCGAGTAATTCCGAGATCCGTTCTCAAAATTATCTATGCATCGTGTCCCGTTTAGTGTATACTCCGAGGGTGCAACTCCTCACTACATGATTTACTTACATTCGCATTTATAGTTTTTCGTATGATTTATTGCTTTTATGACTTTATAATCGCATGCTAAATCACCTAACACGGAATTCAAAACATAAAACGACTAAAACTGAACAAAGCGATGGTCGGGTCCCATATTAGTCCAGGTGCTTGCCTTATTAGATTCGACGCATCTCTATTAATACCGAACCGACGCATCTTAAGCAGAATACCAGGTAAGGTATACCACAAGAATGACTAATATCCGTATTATCATGTTAAAACCTATTAGCTAATACCTATAATATTAGTACTCTCTACTCTCTTACGTGCATCTTTTCATGGCCTGCCTGCCACGTGAAATCGCATGCAAAGAATGTAAACAACGCTATTTTGACGATAAAACTTATCTGTCCTTAAAACAACCGACATAGCAAAGGCATAGGGTTTAAAACAATGGATGTTACAGTACTTCCACCACAACAAGAGAACTAGGAAATCAGCCCACCGATTGATTAGTAGAGGCCGCTATAGTGCGGGCGGGATTGGGTGTTGATATCTATCAGATGTTGGTTTCCCAATACGTACCCTCACCCCTTACTCAGAATCGATGGTTTCCGGATGTTCGAAACCATTGGCAATGAGAGTCATTCCAGGCATGGAGTGCTTAAGAGTACAAGTCTTTATGTTTAGGTCCCGTGCCAATCAACTTTGAGCCGACAAGGGATCAAAGTTGACTTGAACGGTTTTCGAGTCCCCATAATTGACTCGGTGGCGACTCCACAAATCGGCAACGAATTCAGTTCACTAAAAAGGTCGCCTTACCAAATGAATCGGCCTTTAAACATTTACAACCACGTCTCGATCGATTCCCAAACAGAAACACGGATGCTCGTACCCGTCTTGTACAAGTCCGGATCGTCATCCAAATCGAGGTCCGACACTTCGCCCTGTATGCGAGATCGGACCGGCCCCCGGTAGGGAGGGGGCCGCGTGGGTGGCCGCCGCCACACGATGAAGACCTTGTCGGTCCCGCATGGGCACGCACGGGGCGCCGGGCGATGCTGACGGACGTCCACACGTACGTGTATAAATTAAAATGAGATAATATCCAACTGTATGAAAGGTTCAAAACAACACAATAAATGTATCACATTTTGGGACCAAGTCCCATACTTGCTACATGACCCTTGAAATTCTTAATTTGCATGCCTTTAGTCAAGGGATCGACAATCATAAGATCAGTGTTAATGTGGTCAACAGTCACTTTCTTCTCTTGAACACGTTCTCTAAGGGCTCGATACTTAATGTCGATGTGCTTACTTGCACCTCCACTTTTATTATTCTTAGCCATAGAGACAACACCTGTATTATCGCAATACATTTGTATTGGCCGACTAATAGAGTCAACAACTCTAAGACCAGATATGAAGCCTTTCAGCCATACACCATGAGAGGTAGCCTCAAAACAAGAAATGAACTCGGCCTCCGTAGAAGAAGTGGCTACCACTGACTGTTTAGTACTCCTCCAAGAAATAGCCCCGTCGGCTAGCATAAACATATAACCTGAGGTGGATTTTCGTGAATCAGTGCAACCACCGTGGTCTAAATTGGAATACCCTACCACTTCAAGACTCTCAGTTCGTCTATACATAAGCATGTAAGCCTTAGTACCCTGAAGGTATCTTAACACTTTCTTTGCAGCTGTCCAGTGATCGATTCTTTGGTTACTTTGATATCTGCCTAATACTCGAACAACATATACAATGTCGGGTCTGGTACAAACCTGAGCATACATAATGCTACCAACTGCTGAAGCATAGGGAATATTTTTCATTTGTTCCCTCTCAATGTCATTCCCAGGACACTGGTCTAAACTGAACCGGTCACCTTTCACAATGGGTGCTACATTTGGTGAGCAATCTTTCATTCTGAATCTTTCGAGTACTTTGTTGATATAGGCCTCCTGAGACAAGCTTAAAATGCCTCGGGATCTATCTCTGTGTATCTTAATGCCAATGACATAAGATGCCTCACCCATATCTTTCATATCAAATTTACTTGAAAAAAATTGTTTCACCTCATATAGAAACCCCTTATCATTGGTTGCTAGCAAAATATCATCCACATACAACACAAGGAAACAAATCTTACTCCCACTGACCTTAAGGTATATACACTGATCCATAATATTTTCTTCGAAACCGAATGAAGAAATAACTTCGTGGAACTTCTTATACCATTGTCGGGAAGCTTGTTTCAAACCGTATATAGATTTATTTAGCTTACAAACCAAATGCTCACCATCACTAGAGAAGAATCCTTCAGGTTCTTTCATATAAACTTCTTCTTCTAGATCTCCAATGAGAAATGTCGTCTTCACATCCATCTGATGTATCTCGAAATCAAAATGAGCTACTAATGTCATCACAACTCGGAGAGAATCTTTCTTGGATACATGAGAAAAAGTCTCGGTGTAATCGATTCCTTCCCTTTGATTGAATCCTTTAGTAACGAGTCTTGCCTTATGCCTCTCGATGTTACCGAGCGAGTCTTTCTTTGTCTTAAAGACCCACTTACATACAATGGTTTTTGCACCATCAGGCAACTCGACGAGATCCCAAACTCCATTAGCTGTCATAGAATTCATTTCATCTTTCATAGCATTTGATGAGGGTCGAAGAGCCTGCGTTGGGCCACCTGCCTAGCAGGCCCCATGAAGACCCCGTCCAAGGAACCAAGGAGCCTGCCCAGTAGGCCGTTGGGATAAGATACCAGGATTCCCCCAGTGAAACAAAGCTACAAGGAAGCCGCCTGCCCGGTAGGGTAAGGCGACTGGCTGTGAAGAGCGTGCAGGCACTCCCTGCTCGCCTGCCTCCGGGCGACCTTCTCCCTGAGTAGGGCCGGGGTCCCCAGAAGCCCCCTCTGTCATCTTGCCTACAGGTAAGAGAGAATGAGTGGATGGGGAAAAACCACGTGTCAGTTATGGGAAAGTATAAATACTCTTCCATTTCCCACATGAGAGGGGTTGGATTTTCTCTCTCTAGATTCTCACTCCTAAAAACGCCACCTAGTTCCTCACGAGCTAGGTTCATCAAGGCATTTCACGGACTAACTTAGGCATCGGAGAGGGTTCCCTCGGACAACCTCCGAGGCCTTGTGCGTTCATTGTGCAGGGAGCAGGCCAACTCCGCCGGGAAGGTCCGATCAAGGGAGAGGGATAAAGGAGAGGTTTAAGGAAGTCAAACGATCCGTTACTCACCAACAATCCGATTACACAACCCGGATCCAGAGCCGGGTTAATTGTTTCCGTGACCGGAACAACATTCATCCATAAGTTTGAATCTGTAGAACTTACGGCTTGTGAAAATGACAAAGGATTATTATCGGCTTCAACACAAACAAAGGCAGAGGACGGTCAAAGAACCACCCTTATGTCAAAAAAGTTTTTATAAAGAAATGAGAAAGCTTCAGATTTATACTCGTTGCCTGTTCAAACTTGCGCTCTCACACACAAACGAGCAGGGGGAAATAGGGGGAGGCCCCCTGTTGCCAAATCTAGGGAAAATGAACCCCCCAACAAAAATTCCGAGCCCCTATGCTTACCTCTGAGCAGGCAGGGGGCAGGCCCCCTGGACTTTGAACAAAAGCCAGGGACAGGCCGGATCAACAAGGACTGGGGGCAGGCCCTCCAACCTTGTATAAAAAACGCAAAAAGCCTCCCTGCTTACCTCTGGGCAGGCAGGGGCAGGCCCCCTGGACATTGAACAAAAGCCAGGGACAGGCCGGATCAACAAGGACTGGGGGCAGGCCCCCCAACATTGTATAAAAAAAAACGCAAAAAGCCTCGTTGCTTACCTCTGGGTAGGCAGGGGGCAGGCCCCCTGGACTTTGAACAAAAGCCAGGGACAGGCCGAATCAACAAGGACTGGGGGCAGGCCCTCCAACCTTGTATAAAAAACGCAAAAAGCCTCCTTGCTTACCTCTGGGCAGGCAGGGGGCAGGCCCCCTGGACTTTGAACAAAAGCCAGGGACAGGTCGGATCAACAAGGACTGGGGGCAGGCCCTCCAACCTTGTATAAAAAACGCAAAAAGCCTCCTTGTTTACCTCTGGGCAGGCAGGGGGCAGGCCCTCTGGACTTTGAACAAAAGCCAGGGACAGGCCGGATCAACAAGGACTGGGGGCAGGCCCCCCCAACCTTGTATAAAAAACACAAAAAGCCTCCCTGCTTACCTCTGGGCAACCAGAGGGCAGGCCCCCTGGACTTTGAACAAAAGCCAGGGACAGGCCGGATCAACAAGGACTAGGGGCAGGCCCCCCAACCTTGTATAGAAACGTTAAAGACCTCCCTGCTTACCTCTAGGCAAGCAGGGGGCAGGCTGTACATCAAACTTATGCAAGAAACGAAAACAAAAACAAACAAAAAGATCTTCATAAAAAGGAATAAAGTGGCAAGGGGACACAGGATAAGAGTTTGCTAAAAAAGTGATTACATTAAACACGGCAGCCGGCCACCAAAGGGCTCGGCGCGCAAAGAAATAAAGAAGTCAAAGCATCAGCATAGGCGCAGTGGGGGACGAACAAGAGCCCTCTGAGGAAGACTGCCCTCCATATTAAGCAGGGGGAGCATCTGGGCCAGAAGCAGCAGCCCCTTCAGCCATCCTGCGCATCTGGGCCTCATCCTTGGCGGCGTAGAGGGCCTGAAAAGCTTCTTCATCAAAGCCAGGGAACATCTCCCTGACAGCCTCCATGACCACCCCTAAGCAAGAGTTGGCGCCATTCACAAATCCCGCTGACACGGCCGTTTCCACCTCTTGAATTATTTCGTCCCTCTCTTTCTGCCATTCCTCAGTCTTCGTCGCTAGATCACCAAGAGCTGCCTGAAGATCTGAATTCGCCTTGGAAAGGCGCTCCCCTAGATCGACGACACTTTTCTTGGCATGATCCAGCTCAGCTAAAGCCTTCCTGGCCTGCTCCAGCTCTGCGAAGGCCTGCTAAGCTCTTTTCGACTCCTCCTCCAGGCGGGACACCTCCCTGACAGCCCTCTCATTCTGAGACTTCCAGTGGATCGCCTGATTCCTGGCCTCTTCCAGCTCGATCTCCCTTTTTGCCAATTGATCCTTCAAACTGGCAATAAGGGCAACGTCCCTTTCGACTGCAGAAAGGCGGTCAGAGTTAGCCAGTTCCTCGTCACTCAAGCGGTTAAGGGCCGCCAACTCTGCAGAAGCCTGAATGATTCTGGCGGTACGCTGAACGTACTGAGTCACCTGATGAGTGGCAGAATGGACAGTCTTGAGGAGATGATCCGCCAAAACTGCCCCGGAGTCGGAAAGTAAGGCGGAAACATCCTGGCTATCGCCGGCGGTGTAATGGAATTCAGTGTTCTCCTCAGAAAAGAGGGTACCAGGAACCCCCTGAGCGAAGCGCTTTGGTTCAGGCGTAGCAGTTTCCAAATCCACTACTTGGTCAGCATTCGGAGCCGCCCTGCTCCTCTTTCTAATCAGCCCTCTGGGAGTGCTTTCCCCAGTCTCTTCGGAGCCCGCGGCCCGCGGTCCCGAGGGAATCTAAACCCCTGTGGAAAGGCCCCCCTGCCTACCAACAGGTGAGGGAATAGCCTCACAGGCAATCACCTTCTTCACAACCAGGGAAGGGGTGGCTTCAGAAACTGCCGTTTTTGCAGGCGTTGATCTGGGAGGGGCAGGGAGCCTTGGTCTACTAAACGACAAACCCTTCAGGTGCTTCATCAAGTTCTTTTCACCTTTCTTGAAATCAGGGGGAAGAGAAAGGCGACTTTGGACGACGGTAAGAGTCTCGGTCAGACCCAGACGCCTCTCCTCCCCTTTTCTCCAAATGAAGGTGGCAAGATCTGCAAGGCAAACAGACGAACAGTCAGGACACTTAAAAAGAAAAAAGGGTAAGGAAGAGTCATCAGCACTCCTAAACTAACTTCATCTAGGCCCGGATTCATGCCCACCCGGGTCAAGTATTTATCAGTAGCAATGAGCTCCGCATGGGGGAGCCATAATGAAGGGCCATATAACCCATATTTATCAGTATGAGCGGCAAAATAGTCTGTCAGTTCCTTGTCCTTCTCGCTCAGCTTCACCTCCAAGGCTTTTCCACCCACGCCAGGGTGATACTCCTCGGGGGTCTTTAGTCTGGTGTGGACATGATTCCTGAAATGACGGGGAATCTTCCACCCGTGGGCACTGTGCACATAAAGAAAGTTGTTCTTCCAGTCTCTCAGACTGTCCATGGCTGGCCACACCAAAGCATGTCCCTTCTGCCTCAAGAGGGACCAATATCCAGGAGAGCCCACACTCCCAGAAGAGACCATTTGTAGGCCGACCATAAACCTCAGGGCATCAATAGAAGGCTCGGTGCGATGGAACAAGCAGGTCCAAACATACGAAATCAATGATCTGACAGCCGTGGCTGTCAGCTGGGCGATGACCACATTCATACGCCTGAAAATCTCTTCCAGGGAAGGATGAAGGGGAAAGCGAAGGCCGAACTCCAGACATTTATGATAAACCGCTATGCACCCGTCGGGAGGGCTGCATACGGTATCTTTCTCGGCGGGGACGACAATTGTGTACCCATCCCCAAAATTGTAAAACCGCTCGATCGCACCGGCGGCATTTTTCGCAAGAATCAAGTCCCGGTTTTTCGGGTCAGGGTAAGTTCTCAAGGGAACGTGATACTTGACTTTGTCTAAATAATAAACCTTACCCCTTTCCCGACGAATAAGGGGGCCAGAGGTCCTGGAGGGGTTAATTTCCAGTGCCTCGTCATCCGAATCAATAACGTCGAACAGAGGAGGGTCAGGAGAGTTACCACCTCCACTATCCGCCGAATTTTCTTCCTCGACTACCCCAGAGCCAACCTCCCTAGAGGAGGAGGCAAAGTTCTCCCTACCTTTTTCCCCTTCCTCCCTCCTCGATGGGTCAGTAAAAGGTAGGATCCGCTCACGAGTTCTAGACATTGTAACTCTAATTGGAATGGAAAACATGAAATCGAAAAGAAAGAGCAAGAAAGGGAAGACAAAAGTCTAACCTAAAGTCGTCTGCCGGTGCGATGAAAGCCTGAAGGAGAAATCTCCCAGAGAAACGGGGGTACAAAGGAAGGCACAAGTCGTCACACCAAAGAGTTTGCAGAGAAAGAGAAAGGAAGATTTGAAGAGAAAAAAAGGTTTGAAAAAGGAAAAAAGAGGAGGAATGGATGGCTGATTACTTTTATAGGAAAAAAGGCATACGAAGAGTCGCCAAACCCTCAGAAATCCGCCCAAAGACTACTGTCCACGCGTCACTCCCTCAGAAGTCAGCCCTGTGTAGCTTCCCAAGGGTAGCCTCGAAAATACCAAAGGGTGTCAGAGGATTGACCACCCTGTGACGTCCTCTCTTCATTCAAATAATAAGTAATGAACAAATAATAAAAATACAACACACAAACAAATTGCCTGAGCTTTCTTTCATTAAGTCTTAAAAAACCCGGAAAAATGGGCAATTACATCCAGGACAAACAAAGTACAGAAAGAGCCCTTATTTTCCGGCTCATCACGCCTGCGCCCCAAGGGCAGGCCTAATCATCATCAGAACCTGGGGAGCATTCCCAAGGGCTGTGTCCCCCTGCATCGGACCCCCAGTCCCAGTCGTCGGAGTCCTTGAAGGGGTCTGCAGAGTCGTCATCACCACCTCGACCGGAGGAATAACCCCGGCCATCACTGTCGCCGGAATCCCGGCTGCTGACATCCCAGTCCCTCCCATAAGGGAGTGTCTCAGTATCATCACAGGAGCCGCAGCCCACCTTCCTCAAAGGGGAAGAAGGGCCCGACTCAGAAGAAGAGCCCGACTCTGAGTGATCAGGGTCAAACTGCTCAGGGTGCAGCCATGGGTAACATTTAGGGCACCCCCTATCAAAACAACCCCCTCCTTGGAGGCAGCGTTTAAGCTTTGGAACGATAGGAGAGGCCCTCAGAGGGCGCTTGCCCGCCCTAACATGAGACCTCCTCTTAAGCCTCCTATGAAGTCGAGTGCGGAGTCGCCGGCTGCGGCGCAAGATGAGAAAGGATGCCCTGGAATATCTCAGTCTCTGACGGCCCCAGAAGCGGCGGGTCACCACACGAGCCCCTTGGTAAAAAAATGTTTTGGTAATCCACGACATTTTCTTAGAAAAAGAAGGAAGAGAAAGTTGGAGATGGGTCATGAAAATGGCGAAGGAAAATGCAATTTATACAAGAAGGGAGGCCAAGGCATTGAATAACATCCCAACCACAAGGGAAACGACCAATCAGCACACCAGCACGCTGCCCAAAAATCCATTTGGTGCACGAGGCAATCATGACCCAAGGAACAATTAAACTCTTGGCATGCCCAATAACAGAAGAGACTCCCCCTCGGGAATACGCGAACGCATTAAATGCACTGGTAAAAGACACAAGTCAACTCCCCTCCACCAAGAGTCCACCTGCTGAAGGGGAACCCTGCTTCCCCCCCCAGCAGGTGAGGGCCAATTGATGAGGGTCGAAGAGCCTGTGTTGGGCCACCTGCCTAGCAGGCCCCATGAAGACCCCGTCCAAGGAGCCTGCCCAGCAGGCCGTTGGGATAAGATACCAGGATTCCCCCAGTGAAACAAAGCTACTAGGAAGCCGCCTGCCCGGTAGGGTAAGGCGACTGGCTGTGAAGAGCGTGCAGGCACTCCCTGCTCGCCTGCCTCCGGGCAACCTTCTCCCTGAGCAGAGCCGGGGTCCCCAGAAGCCCCCTCTGTCATCTTGCCTACAGGTAAGAGAGAATGAGTGGATGGGGAAAAACCACGTGTCAGTTTCCCATCCACTCATTCTTTCTCTCCCCACTTCTCTTTCCCTCTCTCTTATGGGAAAGTATAAATACTCTTCCATTTCCCACATGAGAGGGGTTGGATTTTCTCTCTCTAGACTCTCACTCCTAAAAACGCCACCTAGTTCCTCACGAGCTAGGTTCATCAAGGCATTTCACGGACTAACTTAGGCATCAGAGAGGGTTCCCTCGGACAACCTCCGAGGCCCTGTGCGTTCATTGTGCAGGGAGCAGCCCAACTCCGCCGGGAAGGTCCGATCAAGGGAGAGGGATAAAGGAGAGGTTTAAGGAAATCAAACGATCCGTTACTCACCAACAATCCGATTACACAACCCGGATCCAGAGTCGGGTTAATTGTTTCCGTGACCAGAACAGCATTCATCCATAAGTTTGAATCTGTAGAACTTACGGCTTGTGAAAATGACAAAGGATTATTATCGGCTTCAACACAATAATCCAATTCTTGTAAATACACCATAAAATCACCAGAAATAACTGTTTTTCTTTCTCGGGTAGATCTTCTTAATGGAGCTTGTTCACCCTCGAGCTGAACCTCCTCAGTCTCTACCACATTTCGATCAGCAGTATGTGGAGTTTCTTTATTTGCTCGTCTAACACTCGGTTGGACTTGAGGAGTGTGAATGACGACCAACCAAACACCTGAGTCAGATGTTGGAATCTCATTGTGATCCTTTTCAGGAATAATTTCCCGAAATTGATCACTCCCACCGATCAAGTCATTCTCAAGAAGTTTAGCATTTCTTGATTCCACAATTCTAGTGCTATGAGATAGACAATAGAATCTATAACCCTTAGACTTCTCGGCATATCCAATGAAATACCCACTAATAGTCCTTGGATCAAGTTTCTTTTCTTGTGGGCTATAAATTCTCACTTCAGACGGATATCCCCAAATGTGTATATGTTGCAAACTCGGTTTCCAACCTTTGAATAACTCAAAAGGTGTCTTAGAGACAGCCTTGGTAGGAACTCGGTTTAATATATACGCTGCCGTTTTGAGAGCATCAACCTTCAAAAATGATGGAAGATTAACATTACTTCGCATACTCCGCACCATGTTAATTAATGTCTGATTTCTTCTTTCCGCTACACCATTCTGGTCCGGAGAACCAGGCATGGTGTATTGGGCAACAATCCCATGCTCTTGAAGAAATTTAGCTAATGGACCATGTGCTTGTCCGTTCTCGGTGTATCTACCATAGTACTCACCACCTCGATCAGATCTTACAATTTTTATGCGCTTATCACATTGGTTCTCTACTTCAACCTTAAACAATTTAAAGGCATCTAAAGCTTCGTCTTTGGAACGAAGTAAGTAGAGATTCATATATCGCGAATAATCATCAATGAAGGTGATAAAGTATTTCGGATCATTAGCATTCATGTCCGGACAACAAATATCCGTGTGTATGATTTCTAATAACTCAGAACTCCTCTTAGCACCAGTTTTATGAGTATTAGTTTTCTTTCCCTTAATGCAACTAATACAATTCTCGAAATCGGTGAAATCAAAGGTACTAAGTACCCTTTCTTTCACCAATCTCTTAACCCTGTAAATGGAGATGTGTCCCAATCTCCGGTGCCACAGCATAGAAGAATTCTCATCCATAATACATCTTTTTAAACCAGTATTGACATGCATAGTACTTTCAGTGGTATCATTTTTCAAACTGAGACGATATAAATTTTCAGATAAAATACCGCAACCAATTATTTCAGAATTCTTAAAAATATTAAAACCGGAATCCAAAAATTTAAAAGAAAATCCAAAGCGTACAAGTCTGGAAATTGAAATCAAATTCCTAGCAAATTTAGGAACATAAAATGTCTCTTGCAAAACCAAAATAAAACCACTACTAAGAATTAAAGTGCATGTCCCGATGGTTTCTACATGTGATCCCATCCGATTTCTTGAATAGATAGAGGCTTCACTGCCCACCGGTTTCCTTAGGTTTGTCATACCCTGCAAGGTATTCGAAACATGGATTGTAGTGCCAGAGTCAATCCACCATGTATTATGATTCAAAACCATATTAGATTCATAACATACATGTGCTAGAAAATTACCTTTCGTTTTCAGCCAGGCTTTGAATTTAGGGCAATCTTTCTTCATGTGTCCCTTCTTTTTACAAAAGAAACACGAAGATTCCTTCTTTATGACTGACTGAGCTGAAACATTTCCCTTTCATTTGTCTTTAGTGTGATCATCACCCTTCATTTTAGAAGTGGTAAAGTTCACCTTTTCGCCTTCTTCCAGTAGCAATCTACCCTCCTCCTGAACACACATGGTCATAAGCTCATTAATAGACCATTTATCCTTATGTGTGTTGTAGGATATCTTAAATGGGGCATATTGTGAAGGAAGAGTGGATAAAATGAAGTGCACCAGAAAGAAGTCGAACATAGTAACCTTCAAGCCTTTAAGTTGAGCCGCAATGTCCACCATGCGCATGATATATTCACGCATGCCTTTAGTTTGAGTGAGCTTTAGTGATGAAAATTGCATAATTAAGGTACTGGCAAGAGATCTGTCTGAAGTCACATACTGCTCATCGATGTCCTTAATCAGGTCTTTAACCTTATCATACTTATCAACTGAATCACGAATACTAGCACATAACCTGGTCTTTATGAACATAATGGAGAGACGGTTAGATCTCTCCCACTTTTCTTAAAGATCTACCTCATCAGGTTCACTAGCTTCCGTTATACTAGGTGGTTCGTCTTTCCTTATAGCATAATCAATATCCATCCATCCTAACTGCAGTAGTACCCTCTCTTTCCAGACCTTATAATTTTCACCATTCAATTCAGGAATGTCAAATTTAATCTAGGGTTTAGTTACTACTAAGAAATTTAACAAAATTTCTTGTGGGTATATTTTATTATATTACGTACGATTGATTACAAATAATGTTTAGTTACTACATGTGATTTCCAAAACAAAATTTCAAACAATTAGAGATGCTGTGGCTACTCCCTAATCAATAAAATTTACGAATCACTCAACATTACTATATTAATCTAGGGTTTTTCTATGGGATACCCCTCAACTATTGGCTTTTCCGAGTGGTACCCTCGCCTTTTTCGAATTACATGGTGTATCCCTAAACTTTACTTATCACTTCATATCATAACCAAAGTGATAAGTGTATTACAACTATTTTTTTAAATGAATAATTAACATATTAATCAATCCAATTTGATGCTACAAACCACCTCTTTTTCTTTACCATTCACCAAACCACCAAATGTCCATCAAAACGCACTTTGTTCTCGGCCGACATCGACCTATCTCCCTCACTCTTTTAAATCCTTCAACCTCAATCCATCCGTCACCCCCATGTCGTAGTGTGGTGGAATGAATTTTTGAGTAAAGGATGCAAATTGAAGAAATATATCATGGTTGATGAAAGTAAAATAGTGAATAATCACTATTTATATCATCAATTGAAAAATTTTCGTTGGAAAATTATAACTTTGGTTAAAATATAGACTAATTTACAAAGTTTAGGGATACATCTTGTAATTTGAAAAAGGCGGGGGTACCACTTGGAAAAGCCGATAGTTGAGGGGCACTCCATAGAAAAACCCATTAATCTATATATTTTCACTTAAGGTATATACAGAGTAATAGACAGCTTAAAAACCGACATAATAATAATTCTAGATTTATTATGTGAAACTTAATATACATATGACCCAATAACGTGACTAATTATCTTACTTAACAAAATATCCGTATGTCATATGAAACACAGTATGTATATATAAGGATTACTCTTAACAATAAGCATACGACATCAGCAGGACATAAGAGTTCTCAATAAATCAAAAATTTAAACTCATGAAACAGTGTCAGGATGAATAAAGAACCGCAGATTTTATGAACTGACATGTGAAACATTAACACAGTACAACTGTACAAGACGAAAGTTATATATATATATATACTCCGCTTACTACAATCAATTAAATGCTCGAAGAATAAATAGTGTAGAGTAGATATGCATATGGATATATGGAGTACATAGTATGCTACAGACAGAGGCCAAGCGTAATCATAACCAAATTAAGGAGAGAATAGTCAAGAAACTAAACACAAACTTCATCCCTGACCTCCGCATAAAGAAATCAGCGAAAAAAAAATTCCAGATCTCTAATACACAATAATAACTGTAAATCAGTCATTCAATTTATTCCTTCTTACTCAAATAAAACAATAGGTCTAGATTTCACATGAAAGCCAAAAACAACCGAGACACAGAAATAAATGAGGAATCGCCAGAAACGAAAACATAGACTGATGCGGAAAGAGACAGACAAAAATCGACCCGGAAGAATAAGCAAGACAAAGGTGTAATATGAAGCTTTGATACCAAAAGTAAGTTCTTTATATGAATTTATCATGTTCTTAATTAATAAATGAACCTAACGATAAACTCAAAAGCGGAAGCTAAATTATAAGATTTAGAAATAACCTCCAGTCATTGCTTATCGGATTCCTGAACAACTTTATCTACAACCCGAAAATACCGTCCCCGAATACCATCAACCGTCTTAACTATATTGTCGGTTCTAAACTCTTCCTCTCTGATTTAGATGGTGTATAGATGAATAGAGAAGATGAAACTAGTGACCCTAAATGATGTTGTATTTATACTAATATTTCCATCAATGATAAAGTTACAATAGAGTTTATGTTGATCATCAAGTGGAGCACAATTCAGTAACTCTAAACTGATCAAACTACTTAATCAGTTATTAAGTCTATCATAAATTCTAACACTAACATGTGAAACTAATCGTACATGACATCAAAAAAATGTTAAATTGACACCACCAAAACTGTTTTGATCTAAAATTAGACGGACTATTTACTGATCCAAATATACACGAGTATATATATAAATTTGAGATCACGTGTGAACCAAAACTTTAGTATGAACATACGAACTTAATAAAGGATCATTCACCATTAGATATTGTTCCGGTATGGAAACAATTAAACCCGACTTTGGATTCGGGTCTTTAACAGATGTGATGTTGCTCGGATGGTCTACGTTTGACTTCCTTCGGTCTCTCCTTTCTCGCACTCCGGTGGTCGGACTTTCTCGACGAAGATGGCCTGCTCCCTGCACAGTGAACGCACAGGGCCCCGGAGGTGTCCGAGGGAACCCTCTCCGATGCCTAAGTCAGTCCGTGAAATGCCTTAACGACCCTAGTTCGTGAGGAGCTAGGTGGCGGTTTTAGAGTGAGAGTCTAGAGAGAGAAAATCCAACCCCCTTCATGTGGGAAATGGGAGAGTATTTATACCTTCCCACAAGAGAGAGAAAAAGAGAGGAGAAGAGAGGGAGAATGGATGGATGAGAGAGTGACAAGTGGCTTCACCTTATCCACCCATTCTCCTTTACCTTAGGCGAAATGATGGAAGGGCCCCTGGTTTCCCTTGCCCCTGCTGGGGGTAAGAACACCCTGGGGGCCAGCAGGCAGGGGGGCTCGACTGCCCTGCTCGGCTGACGGCGTGGTCCTGCCGGGCAGGTGAATGCCTTGGAGCGATTAAGTGATCTTCGTAGGGTGGTCACGCAGGGCAGGCTCTCCTCTGCTCCTGGGGCGGATCACCCTGGGGCCTAATGAGCAGGCGACCCGTAGCAGGTTGTCAACTCCCATCAATTGGCCCTCGCCGGCTGAAGGGAAGCAGGGCTTCCCTTCGGCGGGCGACCTCTCGGTTGGGATGGTAGGAGGTTGACCTCTGAACTCCACTTTCGCATATAATGCGTCGTGCGTTCCCGAGGCAGGAAACTCAACTATATTGGGCATGTAAAGAGTTGGAATGTTCTTTTAGTCATGATTGTTTCTCCTTGTGAAGCAGATTCTTGGGCAATGTGCAAACTTGATGATTGGCTCTCCTTCTTACAGAGGTGGTTGGAGCACCATTAATGGCTTGTTTCTTGCTCTTATATAAGTTCTGGTCTTCATCATTTTCACGCCTCATTTTCAACCTCTCCACTATTTTTTCCAAAAAGAGCCAATATCTTGGATTAGGAAAACAATCTTCCGCTGTGGAGTTTATGTAGAAATCCGTTGTTTCAGGGGGCTCCGTCGGATGAAATATTCTAAGCGGGCTCACCAGATTCTCCGTTGTAGTAAGAGAAAACGTTCCCGTTCTCAAGGGGTGGCTAAGAGGAAAGCCCTTTCCAGGGCTGGTAGGCGCCCTAGGAGATCTCCTCTTGCTGGCCCTCGCCCTGGAAACTGCACCCAGGCAGGAGGGTGTTATGACCGGGGGTGCCACAAGTGCTTCCTCTGGCTGCATCCAGAACAGTTTGAGCCCAACTGCCCTGAGTTGACCTCTTCTCCAGAATCCGGCCCCTCCTCCCTTCTGGTGGGGAGGGTGGGCCGCGATTTTCCTGATGATGCCAGGGCTGTCCCTTTTGGCCATGACTGGGACACAAGCAGCCATGATTCCGAGGCTAGCGAGGGCCAGGGCTACTCCTCCGGCGAGGGCGAAGATGATTTCCCTACTGATCCCTTCAAGGATTCTGATGATTGGGACTGGGGGTTTGCTCTGGATGATGACAGCCCTGGGGATTATTCCCCGGGCCTTGATGATGATTAGGCCTGCTCTGGACTTGCAGGCTATTTAACTGAGTCAGAATATCAGGCTCCTTTTGTACATTTATTTTCCTGTGCTGAATGTAACTTGCCCATTTTTGGGCCTTTTATAATTAATGAAAGATCAGGCAAGTTCTTTATGTGCGCTGCATTTTTTTTTGAATGAAGAGATGACGTCATGGAATGATTAACCCTCTAACATCCTTTATCTTTTCGAGGTTTTTCTTTGGATGAGGTGGGCGGTTGGTTTTGAAAGCGTGACACGTGGGGCAGTTTCTGGGGAAGCTTTTTTAGGAGGGGCGACTCTTCACTTGCCCTGGTCTATATAAGCCTTCCTATTCCCCCCATTTCACTCTTTTACGCTTTTTTGAAAAACCTAAACCCTTCTTCATACTCTTTCGCTGCCGAGAACTTTCTTAGACTGAGGAGCTCTCTTTCTCGGATTTTCAACCAGCAGTCATCGTTTTAGGTTAGAATCTTGCCCTAAATCCTTATCTTTTTCGTTTGCTCTCTTTTCCTTCTTAAATCATTATGTCTGGTCACCGTGCTCGCATCCTCACATTCATCGACCCGTCGCCTGAGAAGGCGGAGGGTAGGGCTGACCTTGCTTCCTCTTCTGGGGGAACCGGTGTTAGGACGTTTGAAGAAGATTATACGGAGGGAGGTGAGGATGCTAATTCGCCTGAGCATGCCCCTTTTGACGTCGTCGACACCGACGACGAGGCGATGGAAATTGATCTCTCTAGAAGTGCCAACCCCCTTGTCCCCAGGAAGGAGGGGAGAATATATTACTTAGACAAGGCTAAGTATCAGGTCCCCCTGAAAACCTACCCAGAGGCAAAAAACCGGGACTTAATTTTGGTAAAAAACGCTGCTGGGGCGATTGAGAAATTATAACTTTGGGGAGGGGTACACCATTGTTGTTCCAGGGGAGAAGGATACTGTATGTTGCCCCCTGATGGCTGCATAGCCGTTTACCACAAATGCTTAGAATTTGGCCTGCGTTTCCCCTTGCACCCCTTCGTGGAGGAGACCTTTAGGAGGATGAATGTGGCCATAGCCCAGTTGACCGCTGCAGCGGTTAAGTCATTAATAGCCTACACGTGAACCTACCTATTTCATGGTGACGGCCCCTCAATCAACGCTCTGCGATACATGGTTAGTCTGCAGATGGTGTCCTCTTCTGGAGAAGAAGGTTCCCCTAGATACTGGTCTCTCCAAAGGCAGAAGGGATACACCCCGGTTTGGCCAGCTCTGAACAGTCTGAAGGACTGGAAAAACAACTTTTTGTATGTGCACAGTGCTTCCGGGTGGCGGATTCCTAGACACTTTAGGAATCGTGTCCACACCCGCCTGGAAACCCACAAGGAGTACCATCCAGGCGTTGGGGGGAAAGCCCTGGAGGTGAAACTGAACCTACGGGACCAGGAGCTGGTTAAGAAATTTGTTGCCATTGTAGATAAATCAGGCGTATGTGGCCCTGGCTTCTGGCTTCCTCATGCGGAGCTCATAGCCACTGACGAATATCTGGGCCGAGTGGGCCTAATTCCCAGTCTTGAAGGAGGTAGTTCAGGGACTTTATTGGCATTGTCTCCTTCAACTCTAAACTATATGTTTCTAACTGTTTGTCTTATGCCCTACAGATTTCGCCACCCATCTTTGGTCGAGGAAGGAGGTAAGGAGACTCGGTTTAGACGAAGATTTCACCATCGTTTCAAAACGTCCCTCCCTTCCTTCCAGTTACAAGAAGGGTGAGTGATGGGAGGGATTTGTCATGGATCCCCACCGATCAAATAAAAACCAACTATTCCTAACACGTAGATAGGGCAAGTCGGGTCGATTCCACGGGAACGGTAAAGAGGTGTCTAGACTAAGGTCACCCAAATACAAGACTAGGTCAACTAGGCTAAGCTAAACTAGAACGATAGGAACAATGACTAAAATAACGAAGAAATCAAACAAGGAAAGAATAGGGTTAGGCCGGGTTCATAAGTGTAGTAGGATAGCTGGGAGATCGAATGGTGCACGGTTCACCTAGTTATTAAGGTTGGTCCGCGCTCTCGCGTCAAAGCCAATGTCCGCACTCTCGTGTCAAAGAAAAAACCCGAATACTTATGCAAGATGTTATCCAATACACAAGGATTCAACCACAAATCAATCACACAATAAGAAGAGGAAGACAAGCAAGAGAAGTATTTGCAACTACTATTCTAACAAGCATTTCAACAAACACATGGTGTGCATAATATGTGACTAGTAACAAAGAATCCACCTTTACCCACAATCAAACCCTAATTATCCATAATCAATACTTAATCCCCCTACTAACCCCACAAAAAGTCATACTCACACATGTTCAAACTAATACTAACACAAAGAAAGGAAAACAACACAACCAACAAAACATTCATAATGAAACTAGTAAAAAAACAATGAACAATGAACAAAGACTAAAACTTGAATGATAAAACAAAGATTAAAGGAAAGGAGACGAGAAATTATACCAAACTAGTAAGGAGGAAAGATTGAAACTTGTAATAATAAGAAAACCCAAATACATCAACCAAGGTTGTCAATCTTGGTTGGATTCTTCAAGAATTCCCTTAATACAAGGATTAAACTAAGATTAACGATTAAGTAAAGACTAATCTACACTAATCTAAGCTAATCTAGTCTAAAGTAGTCTAGGGGTTAGTGGGTAATGAAGAACATATGCTAAGATTACAAGAGGGGAAGTATATATAGGGTTACAAGAGTGAAGGGGAAGAAAGGAAGAGTCACGAGCTGCAGCTGCTCCTTCCCGGCCGGGAAGTTAGTGGTCTCGGTCGGGAAGGAGTGGTCCCGGTCGGAAAGGATCTGGTCCCGATCGGGATCATGCACAACACCTGGCGGTGTTATGCATAACACCGGGCGGTATTATGCATAACACCGGGCGGTGTTATGCATAACACCAGGCGCTGTTATTGCTCTTCCCGGTCGGGAAGGTCTCAACCCGGTCGGGACGGCCTAAACCGCAACCCTTTGATTCGTGCACCCCTTCCCGGTTGGGAAGGCTACTCATCCCGCCCGGGATGGGTCTTGTAGGCCTCTATTATGATCATAAGGGTCCCTCCTTGCTTCTCATGGGCTTCTCATCGATTCTCGGGGCTCGGGATCGAGTCTAAGGGGCTCGGGAATGGGTTCCAAGGTCTCGGGATCGAATCCAAGACACCGAGTGATCGTTCCTTCTCTTCGTTGGCTCCAAAAGTGTAGGAAACGAGTCAGAATCGTTCCAATTTTCCTAGAATGGTCTTGGGAACCTAAAACGAACTAGAAGAAGCGTAAGTAGCTCAAAAACCGCTCCAAAGAGCGATTTCACAAGAGAAACCGAGACCAAACACAAGAAAATAGGCACTACAAACTACACTTATCAGTGAGAAGAATTTGATGAAGTACGTGAAGAGCATCTCTGCCAGCCGAACAAGACTTCCTCTCCCTCTGAGGCTACCGCCTGCAAAGCCGACGGCTCCTCTTTTTGATGTCCGAGGCGCGGAGGCGGAGGTTACCTCAGAGGCCACCCTCTCTCCAGCCGGCAAACAGGGTGATTCCCTTGCAGGGGCTAATACTCCCCTGGGATCACGTCCTGTTAATTCTGAAGAAACTGGGGAAAGTGTTCGCATGGAGAGTAGGAGGAAGAGAGACAAAGAGCCCTTAGGCTATACACATGTGGTTGATCTGGAGGCCGACGCCGACACCCCTGAGCCCAAGCGCCCTGCTCGCGATGTCCCAGGCACCCTCTTCTCAGAGGAAAATACGGAGTTCCACTACACTGCAGGCGATAGTCTGGACGTCTCTGCCCTGCTCTCTGACTCAGGTGCTGTTTTGGCGGATCGCCTCACCAAATCTGTGACCTCTACTTCTAATCAGGTGATCCAATACATACAGCGCACTTCCAGGGTGCTTCAGGCTTCTGCTGAGCTGGCGGCCCTTAGCCGTCTGAGTGATGAAGAGTTAGGTTTTACCCCTGGGGTCCCTCCTCCTGACCGCCTGGCTATGGTTGAAAGGGATGTCACCCTTATCACCAATTTGAAGGATCAGCTGGCGAAACAGGAGGGCGAGCTGGAGGTGGCCAAGGGTCAGGCGACCCAGTGGAAGATTCAGGGCGAAAAAGCTGTGAGGGAGGCGTCCAAACTGGAGGTGGAGCTGAAGGAGAGCAGGCTGGCAGTGGAGCAGGTTAAAAAATCTTTGGCTGAGCTGGAGCACACTAAAAGAAGAGTAGTTGACCTGGAAGAGCGCCTGTCCCAGGCTGAATCAGGTCTCAAGAAGGCCCAGGATGATTTGAGGGTGAAGGGCGAGGAATGGCAGAAAGAGAAGGATGCTATTCTGCAGGAAGCCGATGTCGCAGTGGGAACGAGCTTTCAGGATGGGGCCTCTTCTTCCTTGGAGCTTGTTATGGAAGTTATTAGGGAAATGTTCCCTGATTTTAACGAGGATGCCTTCCGAAGTCTCTACGCTATTAAGAACGAAGCTCGGGCAAACAGGCCGCCTGACGAGGCTACCGACCCTAGCCAAGATGCTCCTAATGTTTAACGTGCAGGGCAGTCGTCCTCTGAGGGCTCTTGCCCCTATCCTACTGCGCCTTTGCTCCCTCGCTGACCTCTAAACGTTTTTGCACGCCGAGCCCTGATGTGGCCGGCTGCCTTTTCTGATGTAATATCATAACTTTTTCTTTGTTTATGGATTCTTATTATCCTCTTTGTTCGAACTCTTTATTTGTTTATGGATGCATCTTTTGTTTCCACTTTGCCTGCTTTCTCTGTTTATAGTTGGGCCTGACCCTGGCTTCTGTTCGAAGTTCAGGGGGCCTTCCCCCTGTCTGCCCAGAGGTAGGTAGGGGGCTTTGTATTATTTAGACAAGGTTGGGGGGTTGCCCCCAGTCCTTGTTCTTTTGGCGTGCGAGGCCTGGCCTGAACCTGACTTCTGTTGGAAGTCCAAGGGGCTTACCCCCTGCCTGCCCAGGGGTAGGTATGGGGGGATTTTGCGTTTTTTATACAAGGTTGGGGGGTTGCCTCCAGTCCTTGTTCATTTGGCGTGCGAAGCCTGGCCTGACCCTGGCTTCCGTTCGAAGTCCAGGGGGCATGCCACCTGCCTGCCCAGGGGGAGATTTTGCGTTTTTTATACAAGGTTGGGGGGTTGCCCCCAGTCCTTGTTCGTTTGGCGTGCGAAGCCTGGCCTGACCCTGGCTTCCTGTTCGAAGTCCAGGGGGCCTGCCCCCTACCTGCCCAGGGGTAGGTAGAGGGGCTTTGCGTTTTTTATACAAGGTTGGGGGGCTGCCCCAAGTCCTTGTTCGTTTGGCGCGTGAGGCCTGGCCTGATCTTGGCCTCTGGTCGAAGTCCAGGGGGCCTGCCTCCTGCCTGCCCAGAGGTAGGTTTGGGGACTTAAAATTTTTGTTGGGGGGTCTATTTTCCTTGGTTTTAGCAACAGGGGGGCCTCCCCTTATTGCCCCCTGCTCGTTTGTGTGTGAAAATGCAAGCTTTAAGCAGACAACGAGTAAAAACTTTCGGACTTTTCATTTCTTCAACAACTTTTACAGTAATTTGTGGTCGGAGCCGTCGACATTTTGTTTTGACCGTCCTCCGCCAGTTTTTCTTGAAAGGAAAATCACTTAGCTTCCTAATGGTTTATACGTTGTACTTTTTTAAGGTGTCTACATTCTAGTGGGCGGCCAGTTCTCGCCCTTCAATATTGGCGATTTTGTAGGTGCCTGGCCCCTTAATCTGGGTTACCTCGTATGGGCCTTCCCAGTTGGCGCTCAGTTTTCCATGTTCCCGCGACTTTCCCACTGCCTGCGTTTTTCTTAAGACTAAGTCCCCTACTTGAAAACTTCTTTCATTTACCCTTCTGTTGTACGCCTTCCTCATTCGTTGTTGGTAGGCGGCTATGTTCATGCTAGCCTCCTGCCTCACTTCGTTGACTAGGTCCAGGGCCTCAGTCATTGCTGCTTCATTGTCCACCCTGTTATACTACTGAGATCGCAGGGTGGGGATCCGTGCCTCTATGGGCAGCAGGGCCTCTGCCCCGTATACCAGGCCAAAGGGGGTCTGACCCGTGGACTCTTTTCGGGTAGTCCTAATTGACCGTAGTATGCTTGACAGCTCATCTGCCCATCTGCCTTTAAGCTCGTCTACCATTTTCTTAAGTCCATTCAGGATTTTTTTATTGGCAGCTTCAGCCTGCTCGTTGGTTTGGGGGTGGCAGACAGCAGAGTAGGCGATTGCTATACCATGGCCTTCTAGCCAAGTTCTCAAAGGATCATTGTCGAATTGCCTTCCGTGATCGAATACTAGCATTTTCGGCAGGCCAAACCTGGTTATGATGTTTCTCCAGATTACCTTCCTGACCGCAGGCTCCGTGATGTTTGGCACTGCTTCTGCTTCGATCCACTTGGTAAAATAGTCGATTCCCACAATTAGAAATTTCCTGCCTCCAGTCGCAACAGTGAAAGAGCCCAATATGTCCATTCTCCACTGAGCGAAAGGAATGGGAGACAGAATTGGCGTGAGTTCCTGAGCCGGGGCGTGAATTGATGGGGCAAAGAGCTGGCACTTCCTGCACCTTCGAGTTAGATCTCTTGCATCTGCTAACAGGGTTGGCCAGTAATACCCTACTCTCAAGGCTTTGGGGCCAGGGACTTCCCTCCTATGTGATGACCGCAGATTCTCGAATGGATGTCATCTAGGACTTCTTCAGCCTGCCTTGCCCCGAGACACTTGAACAGGGATGAGGAGAATGATTTCTTGTACATGTCTTCTCCTATCAGTATGAACCATGCGGCTCTTGCCAGTGTCTTTCTTTTTTGAGCGGGGTCAGATGGTAGAATTCCATGTTTTTTGAATTGGATGATTGGGGTCATCCAATCTCCAGGGGTTGCCTCTTTAATGACGTTGACTGGCTGGCAGGGGGGTGGTAGACTTTTCTTGGACTACGTCCACCCAGACCGACCTTCGTATGTCCTACAAGCTGGAGCTGGCCAGTTTTGACAGGGCATCCGCCCGGTTATTCTGAGACCGGGGGATCTGCCTGATTTCATAAGACTTGAGCCCTGACAACTCCTGCTTCACCTTATCCAGATATGCGGCCATCGCCTGGTCTCTTGCTTCATATTCTCCGTTAAACTGGTTGGCGATGAGCTGAGAGTCTGTTGCTAAAACCACCCGCTCTGCCCCTGCGGCTTTGGCCAAATTTATGCCTGCGAGGACGGCTTCATACTCGGCTTCATTGTTGGATGTAGAGAAGGTGAACCTGAGAGCGTGCTCGAAGTCCATTCCTTCAGGGCTGGTCAGTACGACCCCTGCCCCTGCACCGTTGGCTGTGGAGGATCCATCTGTATATACTACCCATTCACCGGCGGGGGGATCGTGTTCCTCCGAATGGGAGCACTCGGCCAGAAAATCTGCCAAAGCTTGTGCCTTGATGGCTGCCCTGGGTTGGTAGGATATTCCCAGCCCGCTCAATTCAATGGCCCATTTCAGCAGTCTCTCAGACTTCTCGAATTTTTCCAGGACTTTTTCCAACGGCTGGTCGGTTAGCACTACGACAGGGTGCGCGTCGTAGTATGGTTTGAGCTTTCGAGCTGCGATGACGACTGCGTAGGCTGCCTTTTCCACCACTGGGTAATTTTTTTTCTGCCTCCAGGGCGTGACTTACGAAGTATATAGGCTGCTGAGAGCCTGCTTCTTCTCTGAGGATGTAGAGGAAGAGCTTCTCCCCTGCCACTGGTCTTGCCAGGGTGGAGATTTTCTTTAAATGCTCTTTGAGCTGCTTGAAAGCCTCTCTATGCTCATCCTCCCATCTGAACTGTTTGTTTCCTTTTAAAACTTTGAAGAATGGGGTTGATTTGTCTGCTAACCTGGCGATGAAGCGTGCCAGGGCAGCCATCCTGCCAGTCAGGCGTTGGATGTCTGTTATGGTTTTTGGTTCTGGAAGATCCAAGACGGCCTGAACTTTTTTAGGGTTGGCGTCTATCCCCCTGGCGCTAACCAAAAAGCCCAGGAACTTCCCAGAACGAACTCTGAATGTACACTTCTTGGGATTAAGTTTCATTTTATAAGTTCGCAGGGAGGAGAAAGTCTCATGCAAATCTATCAGGTGTTCCTTGTCCCCTTTACTTTTTACGATGGTGTCATCGACGTAGGCCTCCAGATTCCTACCCCTGTGATTTTCGAAAACTTTGTCGACTAGTCGTTGGTAGGTGGCGCGTGCGTTCTTGAGCCCGAATGACATCATTTTATACATGTAAGCGGCATAGCTGGTGATGAAGGCACACTTCACCTTGTCAGGCTGCCAAAGATACACCTGATGGTACCCTGAAAAAGCATCCAGAAAACTTAGCATGGAGTACCCACTAGTGGCGTCTACCAGCTGGTCCATCCATGGAAGGGGGTAGCAGTCCTTCGAGCAAGCTTTGTTGAGGTTTGTGAAATCCATGCACATCCTCCAAGCACCCGAGGACTTCTTTACCATCACTACATTTGCTAGCCATTCAGGGTTGTCGCAGATTTCTATGAAATCCGCCTTCAAAAGTTTTTCGATTTCCTCCTTAATGGCTAGGTCTTTTTTTGCCGACAAATTTCTCTTTTCCTGCTCCACAAGGCGGGCCTCCGGGTTTACATTCAGCTTGTGAACGATATAAGCCGGGTCGACCCCCGACATTTCATCTGCCGAGTAGGCGAACACATCCCTGTTACTCCTTAGGACCTTGATCAGTTCTGCTTGGTAGGACTCTTCCAGGTCAGCCCCTATGAGGACTTGTCTCCCTGGTTCTAGGTCCACCAGCATCCTCTCCCCTTAGGTTCAAGGTGGTCAGCTGCCCGCTGGTCAGCTGAAATCTCACCCTCCCTACTGGGGGAACTGTCGGCCTTTCTTTTTCCTTTTCTTTCGGTTTCGTGGGTCTGCAGGGCCACAGAATCGCATTGTCTGGCCGATTCTTGGTCTCCGTGCACTTTTCCCTTCATACCTAAGTCTGTCACATAGGCTATAGTTAGAGCCCTGATTGATATGGCGGCTTCAATTTCGTCTAGGGTGGCTCTGCCTATCAGGGCGTTGTAAGCGGATTTGGCGTCTACCACAACGAATAACGCCCTGACATTCCTGGCGGAGGTTCCCTCCCCAAATGTTACTGGCAGATCTATGATCCCCATGGGAAGCACGCCTGCTCCGCTTAACCCATACAGTGATCCAGGGGCAGGCCTGAGGTGTCTCTTTTCCAGGTTCATCTTCTCAAAGGCATCCTTGTACAGGAGGTTTGTATTGGCGCCAGTATCCACCATGCATCTTCTCAGGATGTGATTGCTGATTTCAAGGGACAACACCAAAGGGTCACTATGGGGGTATATTACTCGCCCTGCATCATCAGGGGTGATTCTCAGAGTGATTCCCTTGGGGCTTCCTGCTCTTTCAGCGTAGCAGATTTGATTTCGTAATTCACGAATTTGTCTTTTCTGGCTTCTCTGGCTTGTCTGACCCTCTGCGTCCACCGACACTACGTGGATTATCGTACGGTTCTTCACCGAGCCCTCAGGTTTCTCCATCGTGTCCTTCTGGGTCTTGTTCCTTGTTGCATAGTTACTCAGCCAGCCATTCTTGTTGAGTTTTTCAATCTCATCCTTCAGGTGGCGGCATTCCTCGATGGTATGTCCTACACAGTCGTGGAACGTACAGAATTTCTTCGTGTCCCCCTTCGGGCTGCGTGGCTTATTCGGGTGATTCCATTTAGCTGTTTCTTTTTCTAACTCAAAAATTTCTGCCCTGGATTTATTGAGAGCTGTATAGCTGTCAACTCTAGGCTGGTAGGCCACGCGCTCCTTTCTGGGGGTATCTCCTTCCTCAGCTCTCTGCTTCCCTGATTCGGCTCTGCCGCGTCCACCCTGCGGTACCCCCTGCGGCCTGGAAGATCCTGCGGGGGTATCCGGCAAGCTGTGGAGCTCTTCTTGCAGCATAAAACCTTCCGCAATTTTTCGAGCCTTAGTTAGGGTTTCAGGCTGAGCTCTGATCATCTGGTTTTTCATCTCCCCTGGAAGTAACGAGATGGTTAGCGCGTACGCTGCAGTTGAGTCATCAATTTCTTTGACCTGCTGGTAGGACAGATCAAATCTCTTTAAATACTCCCTGACGCATTCACCCTTCTTCTTCCTGAGGGTCATTAGGTCAAAACGGATGAGCCGGCGCCTCTTGTTCCCTGCATATTGGTCGAAGAAGGCTTCGGCCAAATCTATGAAGAAGCTAATCGAACCCTGTCTAAGGTCTCTGAACCATCCCTGCGCTAGTCCCACATGGGTAGTTGGGAAGACTTTGCACCAGTCTGCATCGTCCACATCGTACATGCCCATGTGACTTTCATATGCTGCTAAGTGATCCTCTGGATCTGAGGTCCCGTCAAACTTCACGGAGGGCATTTTGATCTTTGGGATGAGATACTCCTGCACGTCAGGATGGAGAGGAGTTTTTGTGGGTCTGCCTACCACTCGTGACCTGCTTCCCCCAGAGTGGTAACTGTGGTCATCCCATTTTCCAGGGGTCGGTTTCCCTGCACTGGGGGAGCGGTGCCTGGGTGGCCGCCTACTCATAGCTTCGTCCTCCCTGTCAGGGGAGGGGCGTCTGGATTGTTTCTTCTGGGGCCGGTCAAGGTTGTCATCCTGATGATGTCTTGACTCAAGTGGCCGACCCTGGTTGAGCCTGGACTGCAGGTTTTGAGATAGCCCTGGAGTTTGCTGTGGTTCTGCCGCCGGTGTCAACCTAGAAAAGACTCTGCCCTGCTTCTCTCCCAGACGCTTAGATGCAGGCTCCCTGTGCCTCATTTGATCTTGAAGGTCCTGGGACAGACCCCTCTTCTCCCCGGCAGCTGTGGATTCGGTGGTGTGTATAGAAAATGCCTGTTGCTGAAAAGGCTGCTCTGGGTTGCTGACAATGCATCTCTGGGCTTGCTGATACCCTTGAGCAATCCTTACTGCTTTCCTCTGAATGTTCCTGGCAGCGGTTCGCTTCGTGCGCCCGGCCCTTCCTCCACTTTCAAAGTGAAGCTGCCTGGGGGTGGTCGCAATCCTGCCAACCAGGTCTTCAGGGGTGAACTCCTTATTCAGCATTACTGAAAAGAGAGACGCAGTTTGTACAACCTGGGCAGGGGTGAGATTCAAATTAGGCCTCTGATGGCCTCCCTGCCCAGCTGTAACTGCGGTTCCTCCATCAGGGGCTCCACGAAGGCTTGTTCGTCCCACCCCTAGGATTGTTGCAGCAGGTGTCCTCCCAGGGGTAGGCATGCCATATAGGGGGATCACCGGTGGTACCGTTGGACCCGCCCCAGAACTGGCCTCTATGATTTCAGGCATGTTGTTTGATTGATTGTGGTTGATTTTGGTGGGAAACTCGTGAGCACAACCGTAAGTTCCCCACAGACGGCGCCAAATTGTTCCGGTATGGAAACAATTAAACTCGACTTTGGATTCGGGTCTTTAACAGATGCGATGTTGCTCGGATGGTCTACGTTTGTCTTCTTTCGGTCTCTCCTTTCTCGCACTCCGGTGGTCAGACTTTCCCGGCGAAGATGGCCTGCTCCCTGCACAGTGAACGCACAGGGCCCCGGAGATGTCCGAGGGAACCCTCTCCGATGCCTAAGTCAGTCCGTGAAATGCCTTAACGACCCTAGTTCTTGAGGAGTTAGGTGGCGGTTTTAGAGTGAGAGTCTAGAGAGAGAAAATCCAACCCCCTTCATGTGGGAAATGGGAGAGTATTTATACCTTCCCACAAGAGAGAGAAAAAGAGAGGAGAAGAGAGGGAGAATGGATGGATGAGAGAGTGATAAGTGGCTTCACCTTATCCACCCATTCTCCTTTACGTTAGGCGAAATGACGGAAGGGCTCCTGGTTTCCCCTACTCCTGCTGGGGGTAAGAACACCCTGGGGGCCAGCAGGCAGGGGGGCTCGACTGCCCTGCTCGGCTGGCGGCGTGGCCCTGCCGGGCAGGTGAATGCCTTGGAGCGATTCAGTGATCTTCGTAGGGTGGTCACGCAGGGCAGGCTCTCCTCTGCTCCTGGGGCGGATCACCCCGGGGCCTAATGGGCAGGCGACCCGTAGCAGGCTGTCAACTCCCATCAAATATGAAATAAATCAACACTCCAAACACTCTCCCATCTCACGCCTAACATAAACTCTTATACCGAATACATAAAATTTAACTCTTTCCATCCTCTCCCCTAACCCCATAAACCACACGACTCGTCGTTGACCACCACCACCAGATGTCTGATATGACCTCGCCGGGAAATCACCAATCACACTTCAGACTCCATCAATTTACCATATGTGTAGACACCCGCATTTTGCCTGCTAGTGTCTATAACAGTTTCTGACAAAACACCCGATGATGATTGGACGTAAACATGCTTTAATGCGCTCGAATACGGACTCAGAATCAATTGTATCCGACGTGGGCACTTAGCGGAGTACAAATCTCTCAAAACCAACCTCAAATTCAGACTCAGTGGGTCGTTTATGATAAAATAAGACTAATTTGAGCCAAAACCGTCACCGGAAATAAATCCGTCTTTTGCGACCGAGTCAAAACCCAGTCAAAGCCGAAACCCAAGACGAAACTAGCCTCGCATGCGTCTAAATACAAAGTCAAAACAAGCAAAACAGACCAAGTCAACCAAAATCAAAGTCAAAGATTCAATCTTGACATTTCCTAAATATACTCACCCGCCTAGACCCACTCGATCGAGTAGACCCTCAAAAACCATACAAACACCCTCTCAATAGGCCACTCGATTGAGTAACCCTAAACCGGGGTAGAGTCTATATATACTCCTCCCACTCCTCTTCATTTCACCATCTTTTGGCAACCCTACACTAAAATAAATAACGAGACGGGTGACTGATCTTAGCCACCGTCATTTTGTCGCTAAAAGAGGCGCGTGACAGATGACAGTCGCTAAGAAGCAATCGCACAAGATAGTCGCTTAGAGAGGAGACGGGCGACTGATATCGGTCGCTAAAAAAATGCGCGACCGATATCAGTCGCTAACGGTAGCGACCGACATCAGTCGCTAATGGCATGATCGTAGTGACTGACATCAGTCGCTAAAGGCGTAAACTTAGCGACCGACATTGGTCGCTTATTGGGGGTGACGTGGCGCATTTGGGCGTCTTATAGTGACCGTTATCAGTCGCTAATTTATTAATTTGGCGACCGATATCGGTCGCTAATGGACCTATAATTGACCGATTATATTTGTTTCATTTCTAGCCAAAATCTGCACACAAAAAGCAACCCAACAACCACAATCATCTGGCCAAACATCATTTCAAGCATTCCAAACGTCGTTCCAAACGTTACGCCAACTTCACACTCCAAAATTGGCAACCAAGTAAGTAAATGTCGTGATACACTAAATTAAGAGTAATGTTACAAACTGTTTTCAATAAATATTCATATACTACAAACTATTTTCAATCCACTCAGCTAACAGGGAAACTAGCTGAAGAACCACTACCACCCCCATTGAAGGGGCCTCTAGGATCTCAGTGTCGGGGAATGGGGCCGGTGTTGCAATTTTGCCGCTTCATGCTCCTCAGGCGGGATAACTCTTCTAGTATTTGCAAGCTGACCACATCTTGTCGCTGGATACGCTCATCCTTCGCCTTCAACCTCTCATCCTGCGCCCACACCTTCTCAGTGAAAGCAGCCCGTTGCGCCCTCTCATCTTGCAGTTCCAACCTCATCTTAGTAACGACGAACGACACGTACTCCGTCGACGTCGAATGCTCACTCCGAGCGTTGGGTGGTGTCCAGTACAGGGTGTGAGCGTTTCTCGTACCGTACACCACTCCCTTGCGGTACCCTTGCACGACATTGAACCATACCTCGTTCGGATCCCTACCCTCAGCGTCGGGTACGGAAGTGGCCTCCAAA
The DNA here is from genome assembly GCA_958450325.1 of Agrostemma githago. Taxonomy (NCBI): domain Eukaryota; kingdom Viridiplantae; phylum Streptophyta; class Magnoliopsida; order Caryophyllales; family Caryophyllaceae; genus Agrostemma; species Agrostemma githago. Next base: position 32,941,003 of record OY288244.1, on the reverse strand, counting down.
TATGCTCGCTAAAAGAAATCGAAGTGATGATTAGGTGAGATGTAAAGAACAACGTAAAGAAGCTTTATGTAAGAAACTTACCCAAGTTGCGGCGTCCCTCTTCATAACGAAGCTTCGACCGTTGAAGTCCCCCTTGCTCTTTGTGTCAAGAAACAGTTGCGCAACTTCGGGGAGTTCTCCAGTTTTCTTCTTTAACTGTTGACAGTGCATGTAGATTTCTCATTTATATTTTCAATGAAAACATTAAATAAGAATCCAAAATAAAAATCAAAGGAAAGGAAATATTTACCTCCATAGCCCGTTGGTGCATTGATTGCGACCCACCGTAGTGGGTGGCCTCCACTTCCGCCTTAGGGTCTCCTCCCCGCCTCTTGTTTTTCTTCGCTTGGAGGGATCTCTTAAGAAACTTAGGGTCGGAGCGGGATTTTTGGAACTGTTCAATGGAGGCACCTACAATTCATATGAAGAGATTAGTAAGCGAATTGAAGATATATACAACTTTCAATTCAAGTACGAACACTAATTGAGTAATCAAACCTTTAAGGTATTTGTCTGCCTTTCCCTCGCTCGCCAACTTGAACATGTTGTCCTTGTACCTTGGCTTCACGACGTCCATGTATCGGTCCCTTGCAGCCACCTTGAGGCTTGGGTTCCACTAGTGTTTCAACTGCAAGATCGTTTGTTGTTAGTGTATTAGTAATCCGTAAACAGTAAAAGTTAATTACTAAAACCAAAAAAATGGTGCACCTTGAAGTTGTCGAACCACTTCTCCTGCTGCCACTGAGGCACCTTGGTCCAATTAGTGCAGTAGGTAGTCAATTCCTTCATGAAACTATCTGACACACCAGTCACTGTCACTCGATGCCGAAACCTACACCAAAGAATGAAATAAGATGATGTCTCACCAAAAAATGAAATAAAATGAAGTTGCTAATATGATTGAAGTTTGAAAACCAATAATGGCGTTGCTAATAATATAATGTTTAACCATGTGCCCTCGGGGCTCAGAATTAGGCGCCCGTCTATTTCCCGATATGCAAGCTCGTGAGCTCTTGGTGGTGGTCGAGGTTGGTCTCCCGTGACCTGCTGTTCCTCGTTCTGCTGCTGGTCCTCCTGCTCCTGCTGCTGCTGGGACCTCCTGTTCCTGCTCTCGTTCCCAATCCGTATTCTTCTGCCCAACGTCATATCTTTGGACGAAGATAGAAAGTTAGAAATTGACATCATAATATTGAAATAATATAACCAAAATATTAAATAAAGACTATTATATTGAAATAATATAACTTATTAAAACTATACCTTACTAGCAATCATCGTCGCTATCGTTATCATCTCCCACTTGCCTCCTCGAACCAACTACATCCTCCTCCTCGTAGTCATCTTCCTCCTCCTCGTCATCGATCTCTAAATCATCAGTATCTTCCTCCTCCTCGACCATATCACTAGAAGCACCTTCCTCTTCCTCACCACCTTCATCGTCTTCAAAATCCTCCCCCCCATCCACCTCATTATTGTCATCATCACTTGCGAAAAGATTCTCATCACTTGGAGACAATGTTGTACCACTAGAAATTACCTCCTCTTGGAAGAGGTCAGTGTCAATGTGCCCCTGTGGCTTAGTTTTAAACACCGCCCACCAGTGATTTACAGTTCTATCATTCTTTGTGGTTGGATAAGGAGCAAAGTACACTTGGTGTGCTTGATGTGCAAGTATAAACAGATCGTACTTGGAGTATATTTTGGTATGATTAACTTCAACTAGTTTGTACCGTCCGTGTACTCTAGTATGATGCATTGAGTTGTCCTTCATTCTATTCGCATTTAAATACCACAACTCTATATCCACGATCACTTCCAGCATAGCACAACTCGAAGATGTCCTCCAGTAGACCGTAGTAGTCGTCACCATCAAGTGACGACACAGTCACACCGAAATTACATCTAGCCCTACTGCTACCATGGGCAAATGTATGGAAATTGTAACCATTAACCGAATACCGGTTCCAAGTTCTAATCTTCCACAAAGGACCTAATGCTAGACTCCTAACCAAATCATCCCGAATATTCTCTGAAATTATATGCTGCTTAAGCCAACTGGGAAACTGTTCCTCATGCTTATTCTAAACATCATCAACATTTAAATGTGGATTAGCAGCTAGAAATTCACTTACAAACTGCTTCTCATACGGTTCCAAAACTTCGGAGTTTGATAACAAGTAAAGGTGAGCACGATTGTACTCCTTCTCATCTAATATCCTCTACCCGCCAGTTGATGAAGATCCTTCACCTAGCTTACTTTGAAAAAAGTCTGGTACGTTGGGGTCAATCATCTTGGGTGTTTCTAGTTTAAGATTCTTGGCTTTGGTGTTCACTTCGTTCTCGAAATACAGAGAACAGAAGTTGGCTATCTCCTCTGTTAGATAAGCATTACATATGGAGCCCTCGACCCTCCCCTTGTTATCAATTTTTTTTCTTCAAATGGTTGAGAAATCTATGACAATCAAGCAATTATATTAATAATAAATTACAATATTTAACGTTAGTGGTTAAGTAAGTATTTGAAAGTTCTCACCTCTCAAACGGGTACATCCATCTAAATTGGACCGGTTCTCTCACTTTACCTTCGTAGGGCAAGTGGACCGGTAGATACTCCATTGAGTTAAAAAAGAAGGGTGGGAAGATCATCTCAAGTTTGCATAGTATCTGAGGTATTTGATCCTCCAAACAAGTCATGTCGTCAATTGTAACTGTCGACGAACACAAATCTCGAAAAAACTGAGATATCTCAGAGATAGGATTCCAAACACCTTCCGGCAGCAGTTGCTTTAACACCACAGGTAGTAACCGCTGCATGAACACGTGGCAGTCGTGACTCTTCAAACCTTGCAGTTTCAGGTTCTTAATGTCGACACACCGACTGAAATTGGATGCGTACCCATCAGGGAACTTCAATTTCCCTACCCACTCTAACACGACCTTTCTCTGAGCCTTATCAAGGCTAAACAAGGCCCTAGGCTTGGACCCATCCCGCTTGATATGCAATTTCGGACGGTCACAAATTTTTTTCAAATCATTTCGGGATCCTATGTTGTCACATGTCTTACCCTCTACATCCATGACGGTGTGAATCAGTTGCTCAAAGAAATTCCTCTCAATATGCATCACATCCAGATTATGTCGGAGTAATAAAGTACTCCAATATGGAAGGTCGAAGGAGATGCTTCTTTTAAACCAAACATTTTTTAATTTTTTAAGATCCTTGAACTCTTGATCGGTCCCGTCAACAGTAGATGGGAACTTTGAAATCACCTCCCATATCTCATCTCCTTGGAGACAAATTGGTGCCTCACCTAGCACCACCTCACCCTTCTTGAAAGCTCTCTTGTTCTTCCTGTACATGTGACCCTCGGGTAGGAACTGTTTATGACAGTCAAACCAACTAGTTTTGCTTGAATTTCTTAGGTAAAATGCTTTAATTTCACTCATGCAACAAGGAAAAGCTTTTTGGTCCGCCGTAGACCAACCGCTCAACATACCATACGTAGGGAAATCGTTTATAATCCACAAAAGCGATGCTCTAAGCTGAAAATTTTGTTTCAACGACACATCTTATGTCTCCACCCTTGCTTCCCACAAGTGTTTCAATTCCTCTATCATTGGTTGTAAGTAAACATCGATGTAGTTTTTTTAGATTTTTTGGGCCGAGAATAATAAGAGAAAGGAAGATGAACGGTGGTTTCAGACATAACCATGGGGGTAAGTTGTATGGTGTGACCATGACAAGCCAGCATGAGTACACAACCCAAGTCTCACGTTACGGGGTTCCTCAGCAAATTTAGGATAAATTCTATCAAAGCGTTTCCACTCCTCCCCATCACTAGGATGACACATTTTACCCTCTACACGAGTTTCTTCTTTATGCCACCTCATTTGTTCAGCAATGGTTCTGGTTGCATATAATTTTTGAAGTCTAGGGGCGATGGGAAAGTAGGTAAGTCGACTAAGTGGTATAGGTTTTTTATCCCTCGCAACACTCTTTCCCTTCCTACTCCTCAAAACTATATTCCCATCTATACTTTTGTATCTACCCTTACCACATTTCTTACATTCCTCAAGTAGGACATCGTCCTTCAAAAAAAGCATGCATCCATCGTGACAAGCATCGATCTTTTGATGCGGAAGTTCAAGGCCTTTAACTATTTTTTTGGTATTGTAGAATGTTTTGGTCATAATGTTGTCTTTTGGGATGACTTTCTCAAGCAATGCAGCGACACCGTCTACGCACCCAAATGGTAGGTTATACTCACATTTAAGGGTCACTACCATAGACATCACTTCTAACAATGTCACATCACACCCTTCATATAACGGCTTCTCCGAAGAGTTTAACATATCAAAAAATGCTTTCGCTCGTGGGTTTGGCTCTTGTTGGGTTGGTTGGTCATCGTCATTAGTGTACATGCTCTCATCATTAAACACATTACATTCAACAACATCAACAATCATTCCTCTCAAGCCCCCCTCATTTTGTTCAACCTCAGATTCCTCAACAGGAGACGTCTCACCATGACAAATCCAACGATAATAATTTGGATAAAACCCATTTGAGATAATATGTTCCTTGATCATAATAATCTCCAAAAATTTGAGGTTCTTACATTTCATACAAGGACATCTAAATCTACCGTCTGACGCATATTCATGGTGGTTTTTAGCAAACTCCAGAAAACTATTAACACCCTCTAAAAATTGCGTTGTGGGACACCGTCTCTTATCCAATCTTTCCTCATACATCCATTTTCGTTCAAATCTCTTCATTTTTTATCTAAAAAAATTTAGACAATAACCAAATACACATTATTTTCTCTAAAGTAATTTATTAATATACACTACTCAAATATTTTGTAAAATTCTCAATTCACCTAAATATAGTACTATTTGCACCTAATTCGTCTATAAGTACATCACTAAAAATTGGCGTAATTGTATTTTCACTTCCAATTTCCTAACACCTTAAAACAACCCAATTCATTCAATTACTCAACCATAAACCCTAAATTTATACTAATAATCTACCTATTTCAAATTGGGGGAACCTATTGGCAATTAACATTCTAACTACACTAAATACTCCAACAACAGCAGAACTACACTACAAAAACATCTAACTCAATAAATAATTTATTTATATCAATAAATACAAAAATTAATAAATAATTTAAATTAAATATAGATAGATAACATACTGTAACTAAGAAAAAATGGAGAAAAGAAGAAGGAATGAGGAGGAAGGATGAAGGGCACGGGGTAGAGAGAAGGGGGAGACGAGTTAGAGAGAGAAAGAGAGAGATAGAGAGTGAAATGAGAGTTGTGCGAGGGGGAGGGGGGGGGGGGGGGGGGTGTTCGATGATTTAAAAAAAATCAGCCTCCTTAGCGACCGACAGCGGTCGCGCATTTTTTTATGTCGGTCGCTAAGGTTTGTTTTACTGCCTATCTGACGTCACTTAGCGACCGATATCGGTCGCGCGTTTTTTTCTAGCGACCGAAATCAGTCGCTACCATGATTTGATTTTTACCCCACTCCGTCTCCTCGTCTTGTGACTGAAATCGGTCGCCCGAGTTACTTTCTGTCGCTAAATGAGCGACTGAAAAATTCGGTCGCGCGTGTATGTTAGCTTATTGAACAATTCACACAAAATCTACATTTTCCTCTACATTCCAACTCACATTTGCATCCTCTCTACCATATCGAGAACCCTACACACATACAAAGCATCCCAAGACCAAGCCTCCCGACAACCGAGAATCGTCTCCACAACCATTCACACCCTAACTCACCCGTGCACTAAACGAGCCCGTAATTCCGAGACCATAAGCACGTAGATTGAGGGTGTAAACAAACCCCATTTCTTCTCTAATCTCTAACTTTTTATCAATTTTGTTTATTAATTATTTACCATTACTAATTTCTATCTTACCGTTATACTAAATTTTATTTATCGTAACGCTAACTACTAACTTGACTATAAAATACTCGTCCTTTACGTATGGAAAACAAAGGATGATAGGATAAGGAAACATGAATACAAGAGTATCGCACTCGCGTTGCCGGTCGCTTATCCCGTCACTTCGTGTATTTGGTTGTTTAAGGCGGGTCAACCCTTTAAAACACTTTTACATGTTTGTTCATTTTAATATCGCATCTAACTTTTATTTATTGTATACTAACACCGCTGACAATCTAACATTTAGTTTCCGTTCTTTTTTATATTCCGTCATATAATATCGTGTATATATATATATATATATATATTAAACAAAACTATTTTTCAAATCGATTAGAGTCAAGTATGATCGATAACGAATTCCGTCCAAAGTCCGTTATAATCCTTCGAAAAGTCGTACTGGAGGTGGCGCCCTACGAGGCGCGCCGCCCTAGACGCTTAAAGGTATAATGTGATCGCGGTAGTTTGTTATCGAGCATATTTGACGCCATTTTCCAAAATACTAATCTAAGGGCATGATTTTGACTCCGTAGTCAAATGTCACGCCTAAAGAGTCGTCGATAATCGAATTAGCATGAAACCGATATTCATTCTAGTTCAATTAATTCCGATTTTATATACAACACTCTAAAATGTTCGATGCCGGTTTCATAGCCGAGTGTCGTGCATGATGAGCTACTGAGAGTCAAATTAGTGTACTTTGCTCCTTCTTCTTACACGAAAAATGACAAAAATCAAAGTCAATGGTGGGCAGTCTTTACGAATAAACCACGGAGGCAAATAGACATCTCTCTATTCTAAGAAGTTGTGGCTTCAAGTGGTACACGCTTATCTCCTAGTGAAAAGACCATATTCTCCGAAGAAGATCAGAATGAAGGGGCAGAGGAAGATTTAGAGGATGATGATGATGATGGACAACGAGATTACATGGTTAGGGATGTACGGGAGATCCTTGAGGAGGACGACGGACACGATGAAGAGAATTTGGAGGACGATCAAGTGGAGGGTGCGGAGACGGAGGAGGAGGATCAGACTGAGGAGGATGAGGCTGACGACAACAACGACAGCGAAGATGACTACTAGAGTTGTTGTAGTAGGTTATATTTATCATTGTGTTACTTATTTGGTACATTATTTCAATCAAGTTAGATTGTAATTGCTAATTGTTGTTGACATTGTTTAATTTGTTGCAAGGTTAAGATAATGGCAGGCGGTAGATCGACCAGGAGACGTGGTGGGGGAAGTAGGTCTGTTCAGACATCCACCACGCAGCAGGAGGAGGAGGAGGAGGAACGGGTCCCCGAAACAGGACCGGAGCAGAACGATGAGCAGCAGGAAGGGCAGGAGCAGGGGCAGCAGGAGGAGCTGGAGAAGGACGAGAACGATCGGGTGATTATCGACCCTGGTCGCGTATGGTAATATTTTTTGACATGTCGATTCTTTTGTAACATATGAATTTTTGGACTACATCTTGTAAGATTTCGTACATATATGTGGTTCTGGACTCGGTGTAGGTTTCTCCATGGGGAGGTCACCAAAGGCTGTACTGCCAGCTACATGGTTGACAAAGGGCGAGGGTATGCCTGCTGGACTCAGGTGCCGTTGGATGTACGGGAGTGGTGGTTCAACAACTTCCGGGTACGTGGATTGTTTTTGTTACCAAGTTTTTAATTTATAATGTAGACTTTGTAAATATTTTTGCTACTAATTAATAATCCGCCTTGATTGTTTAGTCGAAGTTCGCTTGGAAGCAGGAGTTAGAAGGAAGGGTGTGGGAGCGGTATAACGAGACTTCCACACGACGTTTCGCTGACGTAATGAACAAACGCCACACGCGGGGGACTCCGCTCAAAGACCTTAAAGGTGTAGTTTTTTATAGTACTCAATTTTAACAAACAATCTAACTTCAATCTTTTACTGTATTAACTAATATATTAGTGTCGTCATATTTTAGGGGAAGCGTTGGAGAGGTGGGTTGCGTACAATGACAACGCGGACTTCAAGGTCAGGTCGGAGAGGGCACAGAGAAAAAAAATGAAGAACTGTGAGAAGGAGGGGAAGGCCGACCCGACACATCATCGGGGTTCTCAGTCTTCGATTCGTCGTGTCAAGAGGGTATGATTTTTTCTAATATCGTACTGTTACTTGAAACTATGTTCGCATAATATATATTCGCCTAACGTTCGTACTCATTTAATAGCTACAAGCTGAACTCGGGAGGGTTCCAACCGCGGCGGAGATATTGGTGGACATGCACGGGAAGACCGACCAAGAAGGGACTAGTTTTATGATGAGGAAAGATCCGGCAATCTAGGTGAGTACTTACTATTTCAAATAAATCAACTTTGTCTATACTTTAGGTGGTAGATAACTATCTTTAATGATTTCATATAATAATAACTTGAATTGAAATCGTTGTTGTGTACGCAGGATGCCTACCAAAAAGAGCAAGATAACCTCGAGACTGCTCCTGAAGCTACCGAAGTCGACCCGAATCAGATTTATTTCAAGGTCGTCTCGGGGTACAAGAAAGGAAGTGTGTATGGTGTTGGAAATGCACACGGTATCTACTTCACACCTCCCCCACCGCGTCTCGGCACCTCTACACAGATGGAGTACACGCCGGTCGGATCTCAGCAGCCCGACCCGGAAAAGGAGGCCATGAAGGAACAGCTGACACAGCAGCAGCAGCAGCAACAACTGAAGGAATAGCAGGAGCACATAAAAAAAATGCAGGAACAGATGGCCATGTTTCAGGCCATGTTTGAGAGATGCAACCAAAGTCGTCCCCCACCCCCTCCAGTCGACAGAGACCCCCTTAATGCGGATGACGGTAACTCTGGTGCTTTAGCTAGCTTCACAGTTAGCTGATTGTTTTTTTTTGTTGTAACTGAATTTACGGATTATGTATCTTCGAACTATTTTAGATTTGTGTACCTACAAACCGTAGGTTAAATCTTTTTTATATGAATGTTTTTTCAGCATAAATGTGTCGAGAGATGAAGTGTTTTGGTTGATTGAGAGTGAATGAGGTTGAGGTATTGTGGATGGTCTACAGTTATGGTTGGTTGAGAGTTGTGGATGTGGTTTATTTTGTAGGGTTTGGCTAGACATTGAACGCATGTTTACGGCCATGCGACAACATACATGGCGTCCGATAACGGACACCATGCCAGACGCCGGAAGAAGCTAAAGCAATCAAAATTGGCAGCTATTCATGGGACATAGCGTCTGACTGTGGACGCCAGTTACCCCTGGATGGCGTCTACAGTTGGACGCCAACCTGAAGCAGATGACGTCAGACTGTGGACGCCATCCAGGGGTAATTGGCGTCCACAGTTAGACGCCAGCTGTGGCGTCCACTGTCGGACGCCCGTTTCCATGGCCTCCAATAGTGGACGCCTGTTTTAAAAATGGGCGACCGATCGTGGCTTCCACTTTCTGGCGTATGTTTGCGGACGCCCGTCCCTGTATAGCGTCTACTGATGGAAGCCACTGGATGGACGCATGGGGCACCTTTTCTTGTAGTGAATTAGTTAATATTTACATTTGACTCGATCATGTCTCGATTCAAAATATTATCAATTTACGAAATGGGTTATTTTGAATATTAATCTCGCGCCTGTTACAGAGGGCACTCGATCGAGTGCCCAAGGGGCACTCGATCGAGTCCCCTCCATGACTCGATCGAGTGACCTCCGTAGCTCTCCAACGTGAGCCTACAAGTGACATAGAGTCCCATTAATACATTTTTACGACATTTAAGTCGTCACGTGTTAATTCAATCATGTGTCTCCGTTCAAAACCCATAAATTATATCCGTTATTTTCTCGCTACCCTTACGACTTTGAGCAACATCTCATAACACTAGTCCTATATTGACGACTCTTTAGTTGTGTCCAATATAGGACGGGTCGAGGCATTTCCATTTCGCTATGATAAGTCGGGACAAGACTTCGAGGCCCGGGATCGAGCTAGCACTACGCTTCGGTCCCATACACTAGACGCGTATTAAAGTCTCTGTCATCCGGTCGACACACAATGCAATGTGAACTTGATTGTAGTTCGTCCATTTAGTCGGTTTACGGTTTTAATTATGTTTTCTATTTATGGGTCCGTTTATAGATCACCATTACCATCGCTAACCAGTTTACACTCTCGTTTTTTTATAAGTTATGTATTTCCGGGTTGTATTTCTGCCTGCGTAGCTTGTAATTTATTTTCGAATTTATTTACTTTCGATGTTTGCCGTTTAGTGTTTTTCTAAATGAACATCGCATTCTATATTCAACTTCGACAATAATTTTAGATGCATTAAATGACGTAGCCTAACACATATTTCACATGCGTAGCTAAAATGTTGTTTGTATAATATTTAACCGTCTTACTAACGCGCGTACACGAAAATAGAACGATATCTTAGTAGAGGCCGCTAAGAGCGGGTAGGGTTGGGTGTCCTTCGTGGGCTTCCCAACAAGTACCCTTACCCCTTACTCAGAACCATTGGTTTCCGAATGCCCGAAACCGTTGGCATACGAGAGTCATTCGATGCACGATACCCGATAACTCGGCGTCAGTATCGTAATGCAAAGGGACGAACCCCCACCCCCATAAGCTCTAGTACTAAAGCGGGCCGTGCTTTGTGCACGAAACGCCCAAGTATAGAGTGGGTTCGAACGGGTCCGAACTCCCACAAATTTCGGTGGCGACTCCAACTTCGATTTACATTTCGACCCGAGAACAATCTTACCACAAGATTCATTCGCCTACCCTAACCCGCGCGTGGCCGCGTTGGGGTGGACCTATGTCATGTCCACAATTTGGCGACTCCGCTGGGGATACCTGATGTACTACTTGTCATCGGGATTCTCAGGGTGAGACTCGAAGAGAAATCGTTCGGTTAATAATGTACGCGTTTTATTTCGATGGTTCAGGCATAACCCAGTTTTGTCCGGGCCGGTTACTTGTGACCGACGTCCCACTATACCACGGTGCATTCCAAAATGGGTGCGCTAAAGTCATCTATGGCCGAAATCGTATGGGTTTCGCGGCATGTTCTAAGACGAACTCGGCTTAGGAAGTCCGTCTTGATTTACGAGAGAGCCATCGGTTTTGGTATAAACCCGATTTTGACCGACCAAGACTTAGTTTAAAGCATACCTGTTGTCGTCATAATGCTTGCGTGACTACGTGCTACTTGGTTTCCATGTCGTTTTCAAAAACCGTCATTTCAAAAAATACATCCTTTCAAAAATGTCAAGTTTTTAAAAACTCGGAATGCTGCCAAAATTTAGTCTTACGATTTTACTCAAAATAATCTATTTTTAGTCGGCATGCTACCCATTTCGAAACTCAAAAACTTTCAACCTTTCCAAAAAAATTCGGTCCTGTCGTGATTATCCTTCGAATTTTCGGAATTCATTTTTTTTTTCAAAAAGACCTTCCTTACTATAGCACCTACCGTTATTCGTGTGTCGGGTCTTTTCATAGTACGTCGTAGAATTATAGCGTCGAAACTCCGTTGATCATACATCACGGGTTTCCTCCCCATCCCAAGTCCGCCTTATCTTAAAGGCATGACCAACCCGCGTAGGGCATACCCCTACAAAGGAAAGTCCGTTTAGACACTCGAGTCAAAAGTCTGGGAAAATCTCATGTGGTCCTTCCTTTGAATGGGACTCGGCCCACATAGCCGAATCGTAAGGAAGTCATACCACCCATGAGTCACCCGTCTAGGTGTCTTTCTCGAATTGTTTTCTCGTTCAGTCTTTTCCTTGCTCGGGATGTTCTATTTTGATTCTAAGGTATGGGTTCGGCATTTGATTATGTGGTATTCTTACAGACAGGCCACCGTCAACCAGGCTCAGAATGGAGCAAGCTCTGAAAAATTTGAAAATCACGATGGACACCATGATCTTCAAGAAGACTGAGATCGAGGCCCAATTGGCAGCAATGAGGGAGGATCAAGCGGCCGTCAATATCCGTCTGACTGTTGTGAAGCAAGGGACTCCTACCACCAGGAATGAAACCACTGGGCCCATTGCCGAACTGGTTAGCGCAGTGCGCCGACTTGAGGAACAGGTCCACCTATCTGGGAGTAACAACATCCATCGGGAAAATTGTCGTGAGTATGCCTAGTGAACGACAAGTTGCCCGCAAATCTCAATCTCACTGGTTTGCTGATGTTTGACGGGACTGAAGACCCGTTACTACATGTGCGGGCCTTCAAAGAGTTTATGGCTATGAAGGGGGTAGATTCTTTCATGTTTAAGAATCTTTTTGCTCCGTTCCTTGAGAAGAACCCACGGGCCTGGTACTATAGGCTAGACTCGAAAAAAATACCCAACTTGGGACTATGTGGCTACGAAATTCGCTCGGAACAATGCTGATAACATCGAGACCCAAACCACTATGCGCTCCTTGGAGGTTATGGCCCAGGAGCCCAAAGAAGGTTTCACTAAGTACCTTCAACACTGGAGGGCCGAAAGTGTGAAGCTGGTTGATAAGCCCAGCGAGAAAACTCTGGTGGAGGCCTTTGTCAAGAACCTCCTCCCCTCCTACCGGGTTCATCTCCTGTATGCTGTCATACCCAATTTCACCACCCTTATTGAAATGGGTATGAGGATTGAAGACGATCTAAGGCTAGAGGGCCTAACTAAGGCCTCTGGCAAAGGTTACCAAGGGGCTTCCTCCTCCTTTGCTAAGGCCCCAGCTGCAGCACGCAACATTTTTGATGAGGTCAATCACTTGATGCCTCGTCTAAGAAGAATACCCCACCTCGGGTATTCACTGATATAGGTACTACCTATACTTATGCCTTAAAAAGGCTATCTTCCAAGGGCCTAATCCAACCGACAGGCCCAACTCCTGAAGTTCCTATTAACCGACGGTCCAAAAGCTACAATGCACAGGCTTATTGCCAATACCACTGGGGCAATGGGCACGATACTGAAAAATGTTGGAAGCTGAACCATCTTATTTAGGACTTGATCGAGAGTGGTAAGATCCCATTGCTCGGGGACAAACCGAGTAACAAAGACAATCCCTTCAGCTCCCACACTATCTTTACCTGGGAGGTGATCGACTGTTCCCATCTTATCTCTCCTTTCATCCAGCAAGTGAACGACATCTGGTTCGACGATGAGGTCGATGTATACCTCGTCAAAGGGGAAGCTTCCCCATTACCCCCGAGGAAATTCGATAGGCTAAGTCAAAAGGCTTAGCTAGTAACCACCTCACCAAAACCAGTCGTCCCTACCAAGCTACTAGTTTTAGGGACACCCCTGTCTGGACGACCGTCACTGAGTCAGTTAGGACGGAAGTCGCCCCTGAAGATCCGACCACCGAAACCGCTCTCGTAAAACAGCTGAAGAAAACCTGAGTTGAGCTCTGTATATGGCTAGTCCTGGTTAGCTCAGCAGAACATCGAGAGACACTTAATAAGGCTCTCGATCAGATTAAGGTCGACTCCCTGATTACCCCTGCTAAAATGGTAGCCGCGGTCCTGCCCCACTTGAAGAGCAAAACTAAGGAAGGAGGGCCCATTTATTACCTTCTCTGAAGCTGATTTGCCGCCTATCGATGCTTCCCACAACTTAGCCCTTTATATTACGGTGATTTGCCGCGGGAAGTACTTCTCGATGACCCTAGTTGATAACGGGTCTGTGATCAACGTCCTTCCTTTAAGGACTGCCAAAGCCCTCGGCATTACCGAGGCTGACTACATTCCGACTGCTTAGACCATCCAGGCTTTTGATGGGAACCCAAATTTGGTAGCTGGGGCCATAAAACTGACGATCATAAGAGGCCCAGTTGAAAAAGAGCCGGAATTCCAAGTGATCGACGTCACCTCTTTCTTTAACCTGCTCCTAGGGAGGCTATGGATCCGCGCTGTCAAAGCGATATCCTCCACCCTCCACCAAAAAATCAAGTTGCCATTGCACGATAGTGTTATTACCTTGGAGGCAAACCCTATTACCGTGGCTAGCTGCAACGCCACAGGCAGCACGGACCTTTGGGGGTTCGATTTCGTGGGGATGCATGATCGAGAAGGAATGCCTCTTCAGGACCTATTTGGGGTACTTTTTGGGGGCTACCTCCAGACTTTATCTTCCAGCTGGGAAGATTATCGAGGTCCTTAAGGACGAAGAGTCTCACTTCGGCCTCGGTTATGCCACAACACCGGGCAACGTTGTCCGAGCAGGTATCGAAAAGGCCTGCAACATAATTAAGGGTATCTACTTGAGTCCTTATAGCCCACGACTGACTGACTACTTTGTCACGCCGATATTTGGGGCTGTTCAGGTTGGTCTATTCCAACCCAATGTTTTTGCACCCCGGGACCCAATTGGCCCGGAATTGCAACTACATCCTGGATGACGTGTTCACGCTCATCCAATCGAAGCTGAGGGAAGGCGCTGACGATGCTTAGCTCGCGCTGGGGCTACTTTTTGGGGAAGATACAATAGCCCCGACTCCAAAGGAAGACTTGGTCAACCTCATTCTCCCCAGCAATAGGTTTGACCCAACAAAGCTGATCTCGGATGTTGGCTCCGAGACGGGAAACAGGGCTTGGAGGAAGATTGTCAAGTGAACTGACAGTCAAGCAAGAATCTACAAACTGGTCACCAGGGAAGGAGACATGCCTGCTTCTAAGTCTGAGTCCGAGTCGGAGTCTAAGTCAGAGTCTAAGGTCGAGTCTAGGGGGTCCGGTGCTAGAGTCAGTTCTGTAACCCCTCTCCCCTTAGTTACTCATGCTGGTGCTTCGGGGTCTGTCCCGAGCGTCTTACCTATCTCGCCACTGACCAATGATCAGATGGCTGCTCTTTTCGAGCTGTTTTTTAAATTTTCAATCAATAATAACAATCGTTCTGCTTACGACTTGTATCGTTTTTATTCTGGTTACAAAAATGTTTTATGCAATGACATTGAGCAACCCGACGAACAGATACCCCTACCTCCTAATCTGATCGAGCACTTAGAGCAAAGGGAGTCCCGGAATCCGGTAATCAAAAGAAACTGAATCCATCGTTGCGGGAACAACCTTAGAGCCCTAGATGTTTAAGATAAGGTCATCTTTATATCCCGAGGAGAGACAACAATTCTCAAGCCTTCTCCAAGAATTCAAAGACATCTTCGCATGGTCCTACAAGGGCATGCCGGGGATAGACCGGGAAATAGCCGAGCATCACATACCAATTAAAGATGGGTGCAAACCGGTTAAGCAAAAGCTCCGCCGAATGAGGCCCGAATGGTCTCTTAAAGTCGAAGAGGAAGTCGATAAACAATTCAAAGCAAACTTCATACAGGTATCTGAATATCCGGACTAGGTCGCGAACATCGTGCCGGTTCCTAAAAAGGACGGTAAGGTGCGCGTATGCGTGGACTTTCGGGATCTTAACAAGGCAAGCCCGGAAGACGATTTTCCGTTACCATACATCGACATATTGGTGGATAACACGACCGATCATGCCCTTCTATCCTTTATGAATGGGTATGCCGGGTACAATCAAATCAAAATGGCGGAAGACGATATGAGTAAGAACACCTTCACTACACCTTGGGGTACTTACTGCTACATCGTCACGCCGTTCGACCTTATCAATGCCGGGGCCACTTATCAACAGACCGCTACAACCTAATTACACGACATGATGCATAAGGAAGTAGTGGTTTACGTGGACGTCATGATCGTCAAATCCAAAGATCGGAACGGGCACATCACTACCCTAAAGAAATTCTTTACCAGACTGCGCAAATACAACATGAGGCTAAACCCTCAAAAGTGCAGTTTCGGAGTAACATCTAGCAAATTACTGTGTCACATCGTTAGCCAACGTGGTATCGAGGTCGATCCAGCAAAAATCAAAGCCATCACTGAGATGAAGCCTCCTAAGACAGAAAAAGAAATAAGGGGATTTCTCGGGAAAGTCAAATATATCAGCCGCTTTATCTCCAAACTGACCATGGTATGTGAACCGATTTTTAAGAAACTGAAATTGGGGGAACGAACATTGTGGGACGATAAATCTCAAGCGGCTTTCGACAAAATCAAAGAAATCCTGTCCGCTCCGCCGATCTTAATGCCACCTCAACCCGGTTTGCCTTTGTCATTATACCTAACAACGACCGAGACAGCTATGGGGGCTATGCTGGCACAGACAGTTGACTCAGAAGAACGAGCTATTTATTACATCAGCAAAAAATTTTTAGAGTATGAATGCAAATACACCATGCTTGAGAAAATGTGCTTAGCTCTACCCTGGGCCACCAAGAAGCTCGAACATTATATGCTCAGCTACGAGGTGCAGGTATTATCCAAGATGGACCCCATCAAATACCTCTTTGAGAAGCCTATTCTCATTGACAGAATTTCTAGATGGACTCTAATGTTGGAAGAGTTTGACCTAAAGTTCGTACCGTTAAAAACTATTAAAGGCCGGGTAGTAGCCGAATTTCTTGCTGATAGCCCCATAGCCGAAGAAGGACACACGGACACTTGGTCCTTCCCAGACGAAGATATATTCCATACTGATACAGAAACGTGGGATCTATACTTCGACGAGGCATCTAATTTCCGAGGGTTCGGAGTTCAGATTTTGTTAATCTAGCCAAAAGGGGAACATACTCCCGTGTTCATCAAACTGGACTTCGACGTTACTAATAACGCCACCGAGTACAAAGCATGCATCCATGGGTTACAAGCCGCCGTCGATTTAGGGGTCAAAAATCTCCGTGTACACGACGACTCATCCTTGGTCATTAATCAAGCACTCCAGAAATGGAAAACTCGGAACGCTAACCTCGTGGCCAACCATGCGGGAGTAAGGGTTCTCGAGAAATAATTCCAAAAGGTAGAATATATATACCTGCCTCGGGAAGAAAACAAGTTTGCAGATGCACTCTCAAAATTGGCATCTTTACTGATATTCCCGACCACCTAACCAGTATGCCGATTTGTGTTGAAAGACGGTCCGAGCCGGCATATGTCCACGCCATCGAAGACATTGAAATAGCCGATCCCGAGCCATGGTATCATGTTATTTTAACGTACATGTCAATGGGAGAATATCCTCCCGGAACTGATAGTCGAGCCAAGAAAGCCCTACAAAGGTTAGCCACCTAGTTTATCCGTACTGACGATGGGCAATTGTACAAAAAGATGGCGCAGGGGGCTTTTCTTCTATGTGTCGATAAAATTAAGGCTAAAAGGGTTATGGCCGAAGTACACGACGGCGAATGCGGTCCGCATATGAATGCCAGATGTAAGCCAAAGAATCATGAGGATCGGATATTACTGGAATAACATGGAGAACGATTGCAGAAAATACGTCAAACAATGCCATAACTATCAGATCTTCGCTAATGTGCAGTATATGCCGTCATCTTTGCTATATACCATGACATCACCATGGCCATTTTCAACCTAGGGTATTGACATAATCAGGAGAATAAATCCCTCCGGTACAGGTGGACACTGCTTCATTTTGGTAGCTATCGACTATTTTACCAAATGGGTCGAAGCTGAATCTTACCGTATTCTCAATACCAAGCATGTAGCCAAGTTCATTTAGAACAAGATAATATGCCAGTACGGGATCTTGCATGAGTTCATCAGTGATCACGGGACTCACTTCAGGCCGAAACAACGGCCCTGCTAACCAAATACAAGATCCAAAGGCATAAATCTTCACCTTACCGCCCCCAAACAAATGGAGCGGTAGAAGCAGCCAATAAAACAACTGTCACCATACTTAAGAAGATGGCTGATAATTACCAAGACTGGCCCGATAAGATACCTTTCGCTCTATGGGAATACCAGATGTCGATCCACACCGCAACTGGTGCAACGCCCTATTACCTGACCTACGGGATGGAAGTGGTACAACCAATCGAATTGGAAGTATCGTCCCTCATGATTCTTCTAGAAAGTCAAGTACCTATGACTCGCTAGTTCTATTAGACGAACGACAATCTCGTGCTCTCAATAATATTCTTATATATCAGAAGAGGATCCAACGGGCCTTTAATATAAAAGTAAGGCCCAAGAACATTAAGGAAGGAGATTTGGTTCTCAAGTCCATTCGAGCTTTATTACCAGTAGACCCAAGGGGAAAATTCAAACCCAATTGGGCCAAGCCATATCTGGTAAAAAAGGTTCTATCAGGCGGAGCTGTAAAGCTGACAGATCTGGACGGGAATGAATTCGTCAACCCTACCAACCTAGAACAATTGAAGCGTTACTACCCCTAACCGTTTCACAATGTCATTAGCAAAACTTGATCAAAATCATTTTTTTACACAAACTTTCAAAAGCAAGGCAATAAGTTAGGATTATTTATCCTACTATTGTAAACATCTCAAACCAATAGTCTTGGTGTATTTCGAGATTGCAAATTTACGAAAGTCTGAACTACGTTTGGTTTGATTACACTAATTGTGGATACGTAGGCAGCCCATCAAAAGGGCACAACCACTGCAATCAAGAAAAAGATAGGAACGGTTTAACTAATAAATTGCCTTTATTTATTACTAAAAAACCCGATGAACTCGGGAAAATACAAAAACAAAAAAAAATTCAAAATTCAAAAACACACGACACTACGAATAAATAATAGTACTACTTAAATAATAAAAACTAAGGACTCGGGTATTCAAGGCATCTTGCCCTTACCCTTATCCTTGGCCTCTTTGGCCGTCCACTAAAGACGAGGCGGAGGTGAGCGTTCCTGAATTACTACGGGAACTTCCTTGGCCCGGATTTGTTTCTTCGAACTCGAGTCCTCAATCACTTCAATTGGCCTAAGTCGGGCCCTCACATGTTCAGGCAACCGTTCACCTGCAGTCGATCCCTGACCGCCAGTCTTGGACCAAGCCTCCTCTCCAAGTCAGTTTGGGGGCTCAGCCGCCCCCATACGCCGCTAGCACCGGCATCCCTAGTTCGAGTCTTAGTTTGTGACTTAAGACCCGACTCCAATCGAACCAAAGTAGTAGTAGTCTCTTCTTCATCGTAGAAACCCCCGTGGTCTTTCGCCGTCTCTCGGGGAACCAAGTCAAGGCCTCATCGACCTTCAAGGCCTTGCGGGCCTCCTTCGACTCCTCGGAAGTCCACTTTCGATATGACTCGGAAACCCAAGCGGAATAACAAGGGTTGGGTATGGTCCAGATGGCACGAGTGTACCACCGCTGTAACCATGTATCACACATCGCGTCAATTGGAGCGGAACGCTGATAATGGCCTCAGTCTCAGGGGTTCGCTGAGGCGAACCGAACTGCCTCAGAATGCGGTCCGAGTAAATATGGACAGTCCAGTCAAGTGACAAGACCACCAGGTATCAGGCTTGGTCCTTTTTGGCGAGCCCCGTCAATCTCGAGAGGAACCACCAGGCAACATTCCACATGATAAAAGGACCACCGTGGAACACTAGCTCCTCATCCCAATAAGTTCGGTTTATGTTATGGCTTGAACTTATGCATCGTCTTCTTGAGCTGACTTGGCTACTACGGTACCCGAGCACATTCGATCATGGAAGGCTCCATGATCGACAGACGCTCATATAGCCAAATCTGAAAGACTAAAGTAGACAAGTTTCCGTGAGTGAATATGGAGTTCGCTAGAAGGCACTGGATCGAGTACCATGGCTGACTCTATCGAGTAGCCCCTTTGAAAACAGGCAGTTGACATTAACCGAGGTCCCTCGATCAAGTGACAAGTCTACTCGGTCGAGTGACCCCTCTTACGTCAGATATGCTCGAAAAAAAAACGCGAAGTATCTACCTGCAGAAGCCGGGTACTACCCTTCATCTGACAGTCCGGGTCCACCCTCCTAGCATTGAGGCCCATGATGATCTCTCCCGTTATCAGCCAAGTTGGGCCGTGACCAGTTTCCATCTGGTCAACTACAGCAATCAACCAGATTTAACCCACGCAAGAGTCAGCCTCCATCCACCCCTCAAAGGCATACCGGTGCTGCATACAAAAAGCGAGGACCTACGCTTGTGAGAAGCAGTAATTCTCACGTCCCTAGTGTTCATAAAATTTTCAGCCAAGTCAAACAGGGAAACAGAATTTCCCCGCACCATTCGGTCCGCCTCAGCATGAGATAGACCCAAAAACTCCCTCAACCTCCTCCTTGGATCAGGATAGAATGGAGGAACGGCAGGACGAGCCTCAGGGGACCAACCGCCTACAGGCGCAATTTCTTCAGGAAGAGGACACACCTCTCCTCGAGGTAACGCAAGAACGTGATGGGTAGTGTCTCAAAACGTTTGGCAAGCGTCTAGGATGTGCAAATCTATCCTAAGATGCTATAGCGGGAATAAGGCAGAAATTTCCATCTGATTCAGCTGAACCTTCTCCTCGTCTCTGAAGCATTGGGACCATGCTAGGAGCATCGCGATAAAATTTTCGATACCCATAGCAGATATTCGAATCTTTTCTTGAAAGTTTGAAGAATTTTTTAGAAGAGAATGTAGAGTTGATCTGAGGTGCAGAAAAGAGAAGCAGGGTATCGTGTATTTATAACACAAAACCCTGACATAATCAACAACTGTCATGCCTCCTCATCTCACGCGGGCTTGCGCGCGCAGGTCCGATCCCAGGATTCAAGCCCTTTCCAAACCTATTACAGGAATCAAGTCATCCCGAGCATTCCTACCTTCAGAAATTTTCGAAAAAATGCAAAATTTTCAAAACCTCAATTTTTTTATTTCCGCACCGGAACCGAGTCGGTGTTTCACCTAAAATGCTACATTCGAGTTATTATGTGTCTGCATACAGGTACACCTAGGACTTCAAAGGCAAGTACAACTCCCCACGTAGCTATCATCATCAAGACAGGTATGACCCTTTGCTTATGGCTGACGAGCCCTTCACGCAAGTCTAATGGACTATAAACGACCCGACCGAAAGGCTACCAGGTCGTAATCCTCGATTGGCCTGGTGGCTACTCTGACTTTCGCCTTGTCCAAGCCTCAGTCAGAGTGGGGGCTCTGTAGACACCCGCATTTTGCCAGCTAGTGTCTATAGCAGTTTCCGATAAAGCACCCGATGATGATCGGACGTAAACATGCTTTAATGCGCTCGAACACGGACTCAGAATCAATAATATCCGACGAGGGCACTTAGCAGAGTAAAAATCTCTCAAATCCGACCTCAAATTCAGACTTAGTGGGTCGTTTTCGATAAAATAAGACTAATTTGAGCCAAAACCGTCACCGAAAATAAAACTTTTTTTTTGCGATCGAGTCAAAACCCAGTCAAAGTCGAAACCCAAGACCAAAACAGCCTCGCATGCGTCCAAATACGAAGTCAAAACAAGCAAAACAAACCAAGTCAACCAAAATCAAAGTCAAAGATTCAATCTTGACGTTTCCTAAATATACTCACCCGCCTAGACCCACTCGATCGAATGACGTGGGTCCACTCGATCGAGTAGACCCTCAAAAAACGTACAAACACCTTCTCAACAGGCCACTCGATCGAGTGCACTTAGGGCCACTCGATCGAGTAACCCTAAACCGGGGTAGAGTCTATATATACTCCCCCCACTCCTCTTCATTTCACCATCTTTTGGCAACCCTACATACAATTCATACACAACCTACATTTTCCTCTACATTCTAACTCACATTTTCATCCTCTCTACCATATCGAGAACCCTACACACATACAAAGCATCCCAAGACCAAGACTCCTGACAACCAAGAACCGTCTCTACAACCATTCACACCCTAAATCACCCTACATTCTCGACCCTCTCGTGCACTAGACGAGCCCGTAATTTTGAGACCATAAGCATGTAGGTTGAGGGTGTAAACAAACCCCATTTATTCTCCTATCTCTAACTTTTTATCAAATCTGTTTATTAACTATTAACCATTACTAATTTCTATATTACCGTTATACTAACTTTTGTTTATCGTATAACTACTAACTTGACTATAAAATACTCGTCCTTTACGTATCGAATACAAAGGATGACGGGATAAGGAGACACGAATACAAGAGCATCGCACTCGCGTTGCCGGTCGCTTATCCCATCACCCCGCGTATTGGTTGTTTAAGGCGGGTCAACCCTTTAAAACGCTTTTACATTTTTGTTCATTTTAATATCGCATCTAACTTTTATTTATTGTATACTCACACCGCTGACAATCTAACATTTAGTTTCCATTCTTTTTTATATTCCGTCATATAATACCGTGTGTATATATATATATATATATTTAACAAAACTATTTTTCAAATAGATTCGAGTCAAGTATGATAGATAACGAATTCTGTCCAAAGTTCGTTATAATCCTTCGAAAAGTCGTACTGGAGGTGGCGCCCTACGAGCGTGCCACCATAGACGCTTAAAGGTATAATTTGATCGCGGTAATTTATTATCGAGCATATTTGACTCCATTTTACAAAATACTATTCTAAGGGTATAATTTTGACTCCATTGTCAAATGTCACGCCTAAAGAGTCGTCGATAATCGAACTAGCATGAAACCGATATTCATTCTAGTTCAATTAATTCCGATTTTATATACAACACTCTAAAATGTTCGATTCCGGTTTCATAGCCGAGTGTCGTGCATGATGAGCTATCGAGAGTCGAATTAGTGTAAATTAGTTAATATTTACATTTGACTCGATCATGTCTCGATTCAAAAAATTATCAATTTATGAAATGGGTTATTTTGAATATTAATCTCGCGCCTATTACAGAGGGCACTCGATCGAGTGCCTAAGGCCGGGTTACTCGATAGAGTGCCACCCTCAAAAATGGGCAGGAAGTCCTCACATAGGCACTCGATCGAGTCCCCTCCATATCTCGATCGAGTGACCTCCATTGCTCTCCAACGTGAGCCTACAAGTGACATAGAGTCCCGTTAATACATTTTTATGATGATTAAGTCGTCACGTGTTAATTCATTCAATCATGTGTCTCCTCTTTTCAATACCCATATATTATATCCGTTATTTTCTAGCTACCTTTACGACTTTGAGAAACGTCTCATAAGACTAGTCATATATTGACGACTCTTTAGTTGTGTCCAATATAGGATGGGTCATGGCATTTCCATTTCGCTATGATAAGTCGGGACAAGACTTCGAGGCCTGGGATCGAGCTAGCACTACGCTTCGGTTCGATACGCTAGACTCGTATTAAAGTCTCCGTCCTCCGATCGATACACAATGCAATGTGAACTTGATTGTAGTTTGTCCATTTAGTCAGTTTATGGTTTAATTACGTTTTCTATTTACGGGTCCGTTTACAGATCACCATTACCGTCACTAACTAGTTTACACACTCGCTTTGTACAAATTTTGTATTTCCGGGTTGAATTTCCGCCCGCGTAGCATGTAATTTATTTTCGAATTTATTTACTTTCGATGTTTGCCGTTTACCGTTTTTCTAAACAAACATCGCATGCTAAATTCAACTTCGACAATAATTTTAGATGCATTAAATGAAGCCTAACACGTATTTCACATGTGTAGCGAAAATGTTGTTTGCATAACATTTAACTGTCTTACTAACGCGCGTACACGAAAACCGTACGATATCTTAGTAGAGGCCGCTAAGAGCGGGCGAGGTTGGGTGTCCTTTGTGGGCTTCCCAACACGTACCCTCACCCCTTACTCAGAATCATTGGTTTTCGGATGCCTGAAACCGTTGGCATACGAGAGTAGTTCGATGCACGATACCTGATAACTCGGCGTCGGTATCGTAATTTAAAGGGACAAACCCCTATAAGTTCTAGTACTAAAGTGGGTCGTGCTTTGTGCCGACCTCCCACAATGTTTGGTGGCGACTCCTATTTCGATTTAAATTTCGACTCGAGAACAGTCTTACCACGAGATTCATTCTCCTACCCAAACCCGCGCGTGGTCGCATCTGGGTGGACCTATGTCATGTCCACAATTTGGCATACCTTTGCCATCAGCGGTGACACATCTCCTCTTTGTTCTATGAAGCCATCAGTCCGGTGGATGCTCCACCACCACACTTAATTTTGTTCATGAAATAACTTCACTCGATTCAAAATCTTCAGATATCCTCATTATTGTTGTTAGTTTTTCACAAATCTCATTTATTGTTCGTATATCTACGATTAAAATTACAATTTTTTAAAAATAATAAGATATAAAGTTGTTATAGCCGAGAATGGGTGTGCTCGTGCTGGTGAATCGTGGTTTGTGTGAAGGTCGGAGGAGGGTGTGGTTGGTTAAACGTTTAGCGATGACTGAACTACTGTGGTTTGTTGTAACACCCTTATTTAACTAGAAGTTTTATCAAGGCATTCCCAATAAATAAAGGTATTACAAGAGCAGGCATTTCGGCGACCGGGTCGTGCTTCGTGCCCGATCCATTAGCAAGCACGCACAGGCGCGGCTTCCAAGCCCATCGTGCTTGCGAGCAGAGGCACGTTCTAGGCATGGACTCCCGATCGTGTCGGGTCGGCTCGACCCGGCCTCCGCGCTTTGGTTGTGCCTAACCATATTTTCAGTTTTTTTAGGATTTAGGGTTGTGCCTGGTCTGTGCAGAGATATAGGCTTTTCTTCATTTTGGTGTCATAGCTCGACTCTGGGACATGTCGGGTCAGGCTCGTGCTTGTCCACATCTCCCCTCTAGGTTGTGTTATGGGACGGGTCATGCCTCCGCCTTGGGCCCTACCCGATTTGCCAGCTCTAGGTGTTACCATCCCGGATGGCCTGAAGTAGTAGTGACACAACAATACAATATGGAAACCAGCCAATTTACAACTTGATAAAACATTACATCTTCGTAGCTAAAGTGGGTTAACTATACAACTCTAGGAGCAAAATGACATTACAATACAAATAAAACGTGTAAGTGAAGTCCGTGCCATTGTCAAAACTGTGGACACCCTTCTAGCTCAAGCAACAAGAAAACACCAAGCATTCTAAGCATCAACCTGCAACTGATACTACTCCCCAGAAGATTGAAAATATCAATTGGATCGTCACACAAGCACCTAGGAAATGAAGTGAACAATTAAGACACAAACACAAGGTCACCATAAGCCGAGTAAATACCAACCAACCAACTCTACCAAAAGATATGTAGCATAATTAAGATGAATGTGATCTGAACTAATTACACAATGCATACTAACATGACCAACACAATCATCACCTTCATACCATTACTTCTAACACAACGTCGCCACTCCACGACATCCAATACATCACCACAATCATAACAAACTCTCCAAACATCGGGTAACCATTATTCCGATTGTGCGCACCCCCTTAATATAGGAACATTATTCTAGGGGGAAAATTGGGTAGGGGACCGTGACCAAAGGTCCCACCTTGGACTAAAGCTAGACTCAACCAAATAAATATCTAGTTACCAAACAATAACCATCAAGTCAACCATCACAACCACCATCACCAATCCGTACTCCAACACCAACCAATCCAAACGAACCAACAATAACAAGGATGCAATACTGACCAACAATGATGATGACTCAAAAATAAATGCAACAAAGATCACAGACACACAAACAACATATACCGAGTAAGGATAAACCATACCTCAGAAACATGTTACGCAAGCCAAAAGCACCGAGAGCGAATTAGAAGTATTCCCTTAAAAAATCAGACCCTAAACAGAGGGTAAACTATATCACAATGAACGTACAAAACATATACACAAAGATCCAACGAGTAGCGAACCAATCAACGAATGGACCCATAACATAGAGCATGTCTCGACTGTGATACCTCAGCTCGACCTTTTGACATTTCTTACACTTTTCAAGCAAAGCATCATCCTTCCAAAATAGCATACATCCATCGAACAAACATCGATCTTTTGATGA
Source organism: Agrostemma githago (assembly GCA_958450325.1). Lineage (NCBI taxonomy): Eukaryota > Viridiplantae > Streptophyta > Magnoliopsida > Caryophyllales > Caryophyllaceae > Agrostemma > Agrostemma githago. The sequence goes on along the minus strand of OY288244.1, from coordinate 32,915,150 downwards.
AGACGTTGAAGATCTTTTACTACTTTCTTTTCACTGTAGAATGTTAGGGTCATGATGTTATTTTTAGGGATAACATCCTCAACCAAAATCCAAAAATATCTACACAAGCAAAGAGTAGGTTAAACTCACATTTTATAGTTACTATCCTAGTGGTGACTTCTAACAATGTCATATCACACCATTCATATAATTGTTTTCCTTAAGCATCAAACATGTCAAAAAAGGTTTTTGCTTGTGGGTTTGGCTCTTGTGGGTTTGTCTCTTATAGGTTCGGTTCATCATTATTCATAGATAAGCTCTCATCGTTAAAGGCATTGGACTCCACAACATCAACTATCATACTCCCTCCGGTTGTTAATGTTTGTCTCATTCGCTCAATATATGTGAGAAATATTTTATTTAAAAAGGGGCAAACGTTAAAAACTGAAGGTAGTATGTCTTAACGACCTCTCATTTTGTTGGAATTCAGGTTGTCCAGGAATTTGATTTGATGACTCACCTTGACAAATCCATTGACAATAATTGGGAGCAAACTTACTTGTAATAACATGTCCCTCAACCTCAAAGTCGTAAAGCAATTTCAGGTTCTTGCATTTTACACAAGGACACCCAAGTTTATTTTCCACCTCAAGATATTGATCTTGTTGTTTAGCAAATTTCATAAACACCTCAAGACCCTTAACAAATTGGTTGGTAGGATGTCTCTTCTTATCAAATCTTTCCTTATACATCCATTTGCGTTTAAATCTCTTCATTTTTCTCTAAAAAAAATTCATACAACAACAGATTAATTTATATATTATTTTTGCTAGCTTATTTTATTATTCCCTCCATTTCATTGATTTCTTCCACCTTAAAACTGACACATTTCATAAGAAAAACAATAAAATATATAAAAGTAGAGAGGGAGTAAAGTAAGTGGGCCACCTAGGTAAGAGAGAAATGTGATTTCGAAAAAGAAAGGGGAAGAAATCAAAGAAATGGTTGAAAAATAAAATGCGGAAGATATCAATGAAGTAGAGGGAGTAATAACTAATACGGAGTACTGAACTATTTACACAAGATTAATAACATTACTTAACATCCTAAACAAGTTTATTAAAAAATTTAGTAACCAAGTGTACTAAACAATATTACTATTTATACAAGATCATCAGTAATAGCCAAAAAATCATCTTACACATCCTAATCAATCATCCTAAACAAGGTACTGACAATACATCAAAGAAATTCATATTCAAACTGAATACACAAATCCCTCATCAATATTCATAATGAACACCCTAAACAACCAAGTCTAAAACAAAGTGACAATGACACTCTATACATAATCCATATTCAAACTAACATACACAAATCCCTCATTCATACTTGATGGGGTCAGTTACCAGCAGGTATCTACCCGCCAACCGAGGACCCGGGACCGACCGATCGCTAGAGAAGCCCTGACCCTGCAGAACTGATACCGAGGGATTAGGCCGGACCCCACCGTTCGATCCCCATAAATGTATTGCCAGGGAAGCTGGCCGAGCCCGTCCCCGAAGCCCGACCTCCGGTCAGCCTGGCCGAGCCTTCCCTCGTATGTTCCCACCGGGGCATCCGTAGCCCTCGGTCGTCCAGGCCCAGAGGGTATGCACCAGCACGAGTCAACCTTACTCCAGCTTAAGGTAAGGGGCACGTGTAAAGCACGTGCCCCCTTTTCCTCTCCCTCCCCCCTCCCCTCTCTCTCTCTTATGAGAACCTATAAATACCCCTTTATGTTCATTCATTAAGGGGTAATTAACTTTCTTTCACTAAAATCTCTTTTTAGAAAACGTCACGTGTTCCTCACGGGCAACGTTCCTTAAGCGCATTTCACGGACTTACTTTGGCATCGGAGACGGTTCCCTTAGACACCCCTGAGGTCCTGTTTGCTTCCTGTGCAGGCACGAGCAACCTGATCCGCCAGGGAAGTCCGACCCTAGAAGAGAAGGAGGTGAGACGTGAAGATTAGAGAGAACCAAGAATATGATTCGATTTAGATCCAAACCCGATTTTGAGTTAATTGTTTCCGACCAGGAACAATTTGGCGCCGTCTGTGGGGACATAGTACTAAAATCCTCAGAGAACAAAAGTCACCAAAAAATGCACGAAATCGAAGAGCTCGATACCAAAACAAATCCGACGAGGCATGCCATTGTCCCGCGTTACGTAATGCCTACGACGCCACGAGACGTCGCGCCAGCCACCACCCCCTAGGGCGGCGGGCAGGCCATGACTCGTGGTACTCCAAGCAAGGGAGCAGGGGCCGCGAAGGCGCAAGAAGCGGAGTGAGGAGTAAACCTCGAGCCCACCCCAGCCTAAGCCCTGCAGGCCGCTAGCTTCTTCACAAAAATGCTAAACAAAGAGGTTATTCCGGAGGATCTGGTCGGTGGCCTAGGAACGACCCCGAGGCGTCTTGACTTTCCAAGCTCAACGCCAGCTGGTGGAACTAAACGAACCGCGACCAGGAGGGTTCAAAGGAAAGCAAAAATAGCTGCTACGGGGTACGTGCAGGCCAAAGGGCGTCTGCAGATCATCCCTCTTGAGCAGGAACCTCCCAAACAGGATGGGTCGGTACACACCATTGAATCCACTGCCTCGGCTGAAAAGGGATCCTTGTCCCGAGGCATACAAGAGTGGCTTAAACCGCGGGGACACGTTACAAACGTATGGGCCCAAAGCGAGCCAGAGTGTTTGACAGAATAACCCTTGCGGAAAAGCGCCCTAGGACGAAGGGTCTATCCAAAAGCATTTAGGCGAGGCTCAACCAGGGCCCACCGGCCGAGCCGAGACAACACCAAACTGGTGGGGACAAGGAAGGTCTGGAAATGAGGTTTGACCCACCACCCCAGGGCAAACTCCCGAGATTCCAGTATCGATCCCCTGAGAGGATGAACGAAGCTGTAAGCCAACATAGCCTCTCCTGTCAACACTGACTCCTGAGTAATAGGACCCCAACTCCGAGCAGGTGGGAAGATTAGGGAACCTATAACTACAAGTCGGAGGGAGGTAGGACTAGAATGCTGGGCAGACCCACCAAGACCCCGCTACATCCGAACGTCCAAGAGTGTCCCATCCCTATAATCAAGATGCCAACGGTTCGGTTCGATGGAACCACAGATCCCAAGGATCACTTGGTGGTGAGCCTAGGTCGTATGCTCCCAAAGATAAATAATTAAGTCCTATTACCTTCAACAATATAGTAGAGGTAAGTCGGGTGTCGAATCCACAGGGAAGGCGATTTAAATTAATGTGTGATTAAAATAAATAAACGTAACATGAATAATGGGGGTTTTGTGCTTGAATTGTCTAATAACTAAAATAAGGAAAGTAAAATAACTAATAATGAGAATTCAGATAATTAAGCGACTCGACTCAAAGAAAATCCACTAGCTAGTTAAACGATTGATCATCAACTACTAATCTTTATTTAATCCTTGAGTATTCTATTGTGAAACTGAAAGTTCCAATTGTTCCGTAGATAATATTACTTAGGTCGAAACGCGATACTAAGCAACCTAATTATTGAACAACCTAATCCACGCGTCTAGATTTAATTCAATAACAGCATGAACGATATGAACAAATCAATAGAAATAACGACCTTTAACACACGCGGTTATTGGTTCGAATTATATGTTTATTCCGCCTTTACCAAATTACGATGAAACGCATACAAATAATTAGGTCTAAAGGTTGCAAATTTATCTAGGGAATTGAACAATTACGGATTCAAACACAAAGAATTACAATAGATTGAAAATTGTAATAATCAATTGGCCAAAAAGATTAAACAAACAACAATCATAAAATTAGCACAAGGAATAAACACTACTCAAGTAATTAAATAAAGATTAAGAAAAGTCTCAGAATCAATTAACTAGTAGCTTCAATTCCTTGATCCGAGAAGAAAGATTAGTTACACATGTAAATTAGGGTTCTTCTCTTCTTTTTCAAAGTAACGTAATGTTGATGAATCATAGAAACTCAACTAATAGTCTTAATCTAATAATGTGTAGTCTAATAATGAAAATAGGAAAGTCCAATAATTTCCTAACTCTAATAATATAATAATAATAATAATTAATAATTAAGTTGACACGGACTCAAAGCAGTTCCGTCTTCAATCCCCGAGTTGCGCTTTGATTTTTCACTCGGTTTTGTTGGGCTTGTTCTTCACACTCTTCGTCTCGAGCCCAAATCACACATAATGGAATTAAGAGCTCTAAAAACCGTCTTTTCTTCAATAAAGTATAATTTACTTAATAAACCCAATTAGACGATTTCCACTCTAAATCCGCATCTTTAATCATCGAATCTAGCATAATTCTCCGTCGTAAACACATATAAAATACGCTAGATCAACTTCCCCACACTTAGACCTTTGCTCGTCCCGAGCAAAACTCGAAAACATCAACAATAAAACACAAGATCTTACCAAAGAGATATGGAAAGCTCGACGTCACGCAAAATTCATCCCTTCGTCCACCCTTCTTTTATCATCCTCAAAATTTAAGCACAAGGTCACAATGACATGAAAACACACAACAAAAACTGTGACCACAAGACAAATCCAAAACATCGGAACATGACACTACGCCCCTTATTTCTCCGAATCCTAAACAAGATCACATGTGCTACAAATGACACCAGGTAAAAAATATATACCATTATTCTCCACAACCCACACATGTGATCGACCTAAACGCCTCTAACATCTCAATGCAAAACAAAACAACCCTCCAATCGCATAATATTTAGTGCTACGACTACACCGCACCGCGATTCTTCTCACCTTGACCAACTATCTTACCCGACCGACCTTCTATAACACCCTTCTTATGACACCACGCTAAGAATGAAGAAAGTATTGTGAATTTTTTCCTAATTCACTCATTTTGCCTAGAGCGTCCGCCCTTGCGGATTTTCACTCTAGCTTTTCATTTTTTTTTCAAACTCACACTACTCTCGTGGCACGCAACTCGATTTTTCTTTTTACCCGGAGCGCCCTTTTGGGTTTTCGCTCCGTCCTCGGCCACTTTCTCATTCTTACCTAGGCGCCCTTTCGGGTTTTCACCTAGCCGGGATTATTTATTTCTTTCTTTTTCAAATTTTTTTTTTCAATTTTTTTTTGTGAATGATGAAGTAACGAAAATAAAGCATATCACACAAGTACAAAGCTATTAGAAATCGGAATGATTCTCCTCCCCCACACTTGAATGAAACATTGTCCTCAATGTTACAAAGGACACAATAATTGGAGAAGGAGAACACACCTTGTCGAAGGAAAACCGATTAACCTTGCACCACAACTCCTCCCCACACTTGGCGGATAGCGTTGCTAAAATAGCACAATGATTTCCGTAAAGTGAAAGTTAAAACACTAAGAACCAACAAAGTGGAACGGAGGGCACAACATTAACGAGCAAAACAACAACGCATCTATCGGTCCTAACCCGAACAAACCACCATGTTGTCGATGTACTCCTTAACAAAAGTCAGCTCAAGTCACTCGGTCAATTCATCAAACATTCTTTATGCACTAAATTATCTTCTTCAACTCACCAAACCAACTCCGTCGCAGTAATGTCGGTCCACCAAAACCCTCAACAACAGCCCATTCAACAACAATCACCTTAAAACTAAGCAAGTTGTAGCATAAGAAACTGATTTCTGCCCAAAGGTGAATTGAAATTTGAACATAAATTCACCAACGTGCCAACTGAAGAATACTGAAAATTCATGTCACCGATACCTGAAGTGCAAAATCAGTCACGACACTATCTTCAATCCCACCAAATTCAGAAACCAAACCGTCAAAACATGAAATCTGACCAATCATATAGCAAATTCACAACAGCACGACAGCCCTCAATCTCACTGATCAGTCTTACACCTGGAACGACGCAGAGACGGACCGGAGGCAACTGAACGGAGTCCGGCGACGATATATTCGGACGGCGACACACCGGCGGCAAGGGTTATGTAAACGAAATTGGAGTTGAGGAGAAGTTAACGGATTGGGATGAAAGTGGAGTTCTGAGGAGGATGGAGATTAGAGAAGGAGGGGATGAGGGCGTAAATTGAATTAGAAGAGGAATGGGGATGGAGATTTGGGGTAGAAGGAGAAGAACCAGATGAAGGGGGGAAGAAGATGGGATACTGGGTAGAGCGTTTTTTTTTCTTAATTCAGTCTTGAACTGAGCTAAGGTCGAGGGGTGGTCGTGGGATGATCATGGGGTGGTCGTGGGGTACATTCTGGTTAGCTATTTTGCTCTTTCCTACTACCTCACTTCAACTCTTCAAGTACCCTAGTCCTCGAGTGTAGCTATTTTCCACACTTCACTCTTTTTTTTTCTTCACACAACTAACTCACCCCTTTCTCACATACTCACCGATCACTCTAATTTTTCCTCTCGGCTCTCAAATTTCGACAAGACGCGATGTACATTTGACCTGTAAAATAGCTAAAGTTAGATAACTAGTAAATAATAAAATTAAAAACACACACAAACAAAATAAAAATGTAGAAAAACTAAAATAGAATAAAAACTCGGGTTGCCTCCCGGAAGCGCTCTTGTTTTACGTCGTTGGCTTGACGTGGAAAGTGGATGCAATCTTCATTAATTGGATCGAAAAGACCAATTCTTTCGACTACTTCCTCCGTCCAACTTCAAGTGAAGTCCACAAACTAACTTATTCAAAAATAAAAAAAAATCAACAAATAACAAAAAGCGGGTTGCCTCCCGTAAGCGCTGATTTAACGTCCCGCACGACGGTGAGGGGTCACACAGCACTACCCCTTTATAGAGTAACCCATTTTATATCAAGATCGGAAGAAGTTAATGCCCGTAGGAGACGGTCAAACAAGCTAGCAAAAGAGTTTGTGAAAACCGTATAAAAGATTAGAATGAGAATATACCATACACACCGCATAGATATAGAGGTACATAGACAGTCGGATTCTTGGTATGGTTCTCTAGATAACGACGTCATCTCAAACAATTTTTCTGTGTCCCTAATCCTTTTGACCGTGTCTTTCAAATCCCATAATATACCACCCGATTCGCCACCCAAAGAGGGATCAATAAAATATGTGCGTAACGGTAAGTCTGTTACAGGTTCTATATAGGGCACAGTCAATAAATACGAGTCACCATCCTCTCCCTCATCATCTAGCGGGGCACTCTCGACATGAGTAAGGGAAGTAGGATACTCAATTTTGGTCACATCATCACGAAAAATTGATTCATGTCTAGGAGACTCAAAGTATTGGGGAAGTTCAAGAAATAAAGTGGTTATCTCTAATTCTCGAGCATTGTTAACCAAAATATCAATCACATCCCATTTTTCATAACGATCTAACTCAAGAAATCTACCTTCACATTCAACTTGCAAATCAATTTGAGTTGCTCGATTAAAGTTAGGGTAAATTGCTACCAAGAGTTGTTCGTTACTCATAGGTAAATATGTGCGTTCTAACACATAGTCCGTGAGTCTTTCAATATAGTGATGTAGTAACTCATTATCAAGTTGGGGACACCAAAAACTCATTTCTAGATGACCAAGAAAAAGACCTTCAATTAAAGTATATATTTACAAGAGACACACACAAAAACAAATAATCACACAAAAACAACTAATTACCTTCCCCGGCAACGGCGCCAAAATTTGGTGCCGCCTAGGTCGTATGCTCCCAAAGATAAATAATTAAGTCCTATTACCTTTAACAATATAGTAGAGGTAAGTCGGGTGTCGAATCCACAGGGAAGGCGATGTAAATTAATGTGTGATTAAAATAAATAAACGTAACAAGAATAATGGGGGTTTTGTGCTTGAATTGTCTAATAACTAAAATAAGGAAAGTAAAATAACTAATAATGAGAATTCAGATAATTAAGCGACTCGACTCAAAGAAAATCCACTAGCTAGTTAAACGATTGATCATCAACTACTAATCTTTATTTAATCCTTGAGTATTCTATTGTGAAACTGAAAGTTCCAATTGTTCCGTAGATAATATTACTTAGGTCGAAACGCGATACTAAGAAACCTAATTATTGAACAACCTAATCCACGCGTCTAGATTTAATTCAATAACAGCATGAACGATATGAACAAATCAATAGAAATAACGACCTTTAACACACGCGGTTATTGGTTCGAATTATATGTTTATTCCTCCCTTTACCAAATTACGATGAAACGCATACAAATAACTAGGTCTAAAGGTTGCAACTTTATCTAGGGAATTGAACAATTACGGATTCAAACATAAAGAATTGCAATAGATTGAAAATTGTAATAATCAATTGGCCAAAAAGATTAAACAAACAACAATCATAAAATTAGCACAAGGAATAAACACTACTCAAGTAATCAAATAAAGATTAAGAAAAGTCTCACAATCAATTAACTAGTAGCTTCAATTCCTTGATCCGAGAAGAAAGATTAGTTACACATGTAAATTAGGGTTCTTCTCTTCTTTTTCAAAGTAACGTAATGTTGATGAATCATAGAAACTCAACTAATAGTCTTAATCTAATAATGTGTAGTCTAATAATGAAAATAGGAAAGTCCAATAATTTCCTAACTCTAATAATATAATAATAATAATAAATAATAATTAAGTTGACACGGACTCAAAGCAGTTTCGTCTTCAATCCCCGAGTTGCGCTTTGATTTTTCACTCGGTTTGGTTGGGCTTGTTCTTCACACTCTTCGTCTCGAGCCCAAATCACACATCATGGAATTAAGAGCTCTAAAAACCGTCTTTCTTCAATAAAGTATAATTTACTTAATAAACCCAATTAGACGATTTCCACTCTAAATCCGCATCTTTAATCATCGAATCTAGCATAATTCTCCGTCGTAAACACATATAAAATACGCTAGATCACTTGGCTGCATAAGAAAGCCATATGGGGATGTCTGATGCAGAGGCCGCAGCGTGGTGTCCATTTACACGTTCCAGGAGCTGACCGCAGTCTTCCCAGACCAGTACGCCAGAAATAAGAGGCACGGGCTTACACGCTTCGACCTTATGACGTTAAAGCAGAGAAAGGGTGAGTCCATCCGAGACTACCCGAAGAGGTTTGATCTTGCTTTCCAGCAAGTGCGTGAGATCGACGATCCCACTACAGCCTATGCGCTGACCAATTCACTTGTACCGGGAGAAATGAAAACTAGCTGATCCATGCTCACCCCGAGTCCCTTGCCAGGGCTCGGAAGATAGCTAAAGTATTTATGCTTGAAGAAGAGTTTCACAGTCTTCACAATGCCCCGCCGGTGTCAAATCGAGCTCAGGGAGCGCTGCAGAGTGTCCGTGTAACACACCTGATTTTATAAATTAAATTAATTTAAATTTATGTTCCTATTTTTATTTTTGTTTAGGATTTAACTCGTAATTCTTAAAATTATTATAAAACGAATGTATCGTTTAATCGTTTCAAACACCCAAATTTCTATTTGTCTCGGAAACTCTTTATATATTTAAAACATATTTTTATTTCTGTTTCGATTTATTTTATACATTTATTTTAATTCTTATCGAAGGTTCTATTTTTGGCTTGAAGCTCATTTATTTTAAATTTTACGAAAACATCTATTACCTTTCCTCGAAAAATCAATTAAATTCACTTTATCGAAAATTTATTATTTATCGGGAAATACATTTCATCGTCTAATGATTTATTTCTATAAACTTCATTTTTGTCTCGAATAATTATTTATATCTCGAGAAACGTTTATTCTACTCATTTTATTAGTCGGCCCAATTATTTTTATTAATTCGATTCGTGGGTCAGTCAACTTATCGTTACGGAATTCGTCTCCGACCGGATTCATTTAATTAATCTGTATTTCTAATTCGAGCTGATTCAGCCCCTCTCCCCATATCTTCTTTTTCTCGTGTTCCTCCCCTTATTAACGTTCTTTTCCCCTTCTTTTTGTTTCCACCCCCTGTCACCTCTTCGTTCCCCCTTCTTCAGTTTTCTTCTTCTTCATTTCTCCTTGCAATCAGCATCACAATCTCCATCTTCAAGCCTCCTCTTCACGCACTTCTCCATCAATCTACGTTCTCCTTCTGCTCCGTTTTCCTTTGTCCTGTTCCTCACCGTTTCTCGATCTCCCCTGCTGTCCAGTGCATGTTGCTGTCGCTGCTCTGCTTTATTGCTATTGCCGCCGCCGCCGCTATTTGTCGAGGTAGATCCTCTCTTGTTTTTTTTATTTTGTTCTTTAAGTCTATCACCCGTTTATCCTCCTTTTTGCCGCTGTTCACGATTCTTTTCGCTGTTTCTCGTTGTCGTTTTGGTTTGTCTTCTCGTCATTGTTGTTGTTCATTCTTGCGTGGTGCCTCCTGCTGTTGCATTGGTTCGTTGCTCCTTGTCTTTCTTCTTCTTCTGCTGTTGATTTCGTGCTCTATACTACTGTAGTTATTTGTATGAGTCCATGTCTTTGTGGGTCGTTTTTACTGTGTGCAGTTGACGAACATTGTTTACTGCTGCTCCTATTTACTACGGCTGCTACTATCGGTTTCCCCTTTCTTCACCTCTATTTCCTTGTCGTCTTTGTGCCCAATTGTTGTTGTTTCGTTGCTTGATATTTTCTATTGTCGATGCTGCTATTTCGGTCATGTTACTGCTGCCCAACGTGGCCCCTTGTTGTTGTTGTTCTTCTTCTTCTTCTTCTTCTTCTTTCTGAGCTGCTCAGCGTGCTACTGTTCCTTATTACTATCTTGCCGTTTTCATCTCGTCACGGTTGTTGCTTCATCGCTACTGGTGCTTCTCGGTTCCAATTGTGTTTTGTTTGTCGTCTGCTTGGTCTTGTCCGTCGTTTTGTTGTTGTCCGTTTTGCTTTCCTCTTTATGCCTTCTTTTGTTCTTCATTGATTCTCGTTTTCCTCACTTTGATCCTTTCATCCCTCTATGTTTCCGGGTAACTCGATTTCCTATTTTGTTCTGAGTCGTGGTTTGTGCCAGCAGTCAACTGACTGCTGCTATGTTGTCTCTGTTCGCTGCTGTCTTGTGCCTTTGCTGCTACTGTTCGTGGTTGGTTCGTTGTTGTTGATCAATTGCTTCCCCGTTTTCTCGTCCGTCAAAGCTATTTGTTATTCGAGTCCAGCATCGTTCCTCCAACTCATCACTTCGTTCTCTGCCTCTGTTCAGCTCTTTATTTTCGGGGATTCGTGAGGACCCGATGAGGATAGTACACGTTTGTGCTCGATTTGGATGCCGACTCAAGATAACTTTAGGACGTTACTCCATTTTATATCATATGTTTGAGGAGTAGTATGTAGTAAATATTTTAACTTCAATTTTCAAATTTTAGCTATTTATTATTTGGTAATAATATATATATATATATATATATATATATATATATATATAAATTGTATACCTTATAAATATTTTACAACTTTCGATATAAATTGTATACCTTATAAATATCGTTTTATAAATCGTTAGTAATTTTATTATTTAGGATCGTTATAATATTTTGTTGGTTATCGTGACACTAGTAAATAAATAATATCGATTTCATATTTTCGTCATATTTCATTAATTTCTAATTTTTAACTTAATCGTATTTTAATACAATAATCGAGATTTGAGGACTTGTTTTTTAAATTAATTTCGTCCTACGACTTATATTAATAAATGAGAAAATAGTCGTTTTTGTTTTAATTATATTTTTAGTCAAGACTATTTTCAGTAATAATCTCTTATTTGTTTCCGATTGACTATTTTTAGTAAAATCCGTATTATTTATTAATAAAAGCTATTTGTTAAAAATAATTGGAAATCTTTGTAAATCTCATTTCATTTATAAAACTCGTTGACTAAATTAATTTTGATATCGTTTTCCTTAAAACATTGCTTTTCTAAAATTTATAGTTTTTTAACTCGATTTCCAAATTATTTATAAAATACTATATATTGACTTGTTATTTTTTATTTATATTTTGAGTAACGAATTTAGATATATATTAAAGTTATGATAACGACGATAATAATAAAATGTTAATTTCGTTAGAAATGCTATTTTTATACGTTTCACTTATTTTAATAACTTACGTACATTGTATAACAAAATTTTTATTATAAGTAAGTTTCTATTTATAGAAAGTTTCTCCTTTTCATATGGAATGTTTATTCCTTTTATGCTTATATTATTATAATGATTATTTATTCTCAATATCGATAATGACTTTTTTGGAGTTGTGGAATAAGGACAAGTGTGGGTCTAGAGTAATATAGTCTAGGATGTACGTTTTTGCCAACAACTGTAAGGTTGGTGTGTCTTTATGGGGCACATTGGTTGTTGAACTGAGCATGATTTGTGTTCAGGAGACTGTAAATTGTGCCCTTAAGCTAGATATTGCATCGTATTAGTCGTCGCCGTCTGTTGAACTGGATATATTTGGTATCCAGGAGGGGTGTATACTACTTAAACCAGGACCTCGCTGCACGCAGTTCTGCTATAGTTGATTTTCCTAGTTGGAGACTGGAGTTTGTTATGAGTTTAGTCTACAGTTCTCGAAGCTAGTTTCCTGTATTATCCTAGTGAAAGTCTAGATTCTACACTAACCTATCCATAATGCCAGTTTTGAATATTATTATTATCGATTGATTTTGACTTGCAGGTTGGCAAGTGGTTTAAGTTTCTCTGAAAACTTATTTTTATTATATCGTTTTTAATGTTTTCTCTTTTTAATTATTTTGATATATTAATACTATTATTTTTCCGTATGATATAATATGGCTGGGAGAATGTCCGAGTTACTCTCCACTGACGTGGCTGTTTTGTTTATAACATGGCAGATATTTGCTGCTTGGTTTTGGGTGCGAGCTAGCGAGTAGCGTGGATCCTACTCTTTCTTCATTCATGATTTATGGATTTGTATAAACCTATTTGGAGAATTTTCTTTTTATCCCTTTAGTAAAAAGAGACCTTCATATTGACTTACCTTTTCTTTTAATAAGATATAGTTTGTCAGTGTGTTTTAATCCCAACTCTATAGTGTTTCCGCCACTGTATTGCGTTAGAACTTCTAGGGGTTACAGTTTGTGGCAAAGGTGAGTCAGCCAGCAGGCCAAAAGGAGAGGAAATCAGCACCGCAAGAAAGGAACGAGTGCCTTATCAGCCGAAGTTCGATAGTTATAACTCCCTTAACAAGTCGAGAGCTGAGACCTTCGAGATAGAAAAGGAAGAAGACAAATGGAATCGTCTAAGCAAACCTCATCACCCAAAAGGTGATTCGAAGAAATTTTGTAACTTCCTTGATAGCATAGGGCGCACCACTGAGGAGTGCCGGCATCTCAATGACAAAATTGAAAACCTCATTAGAAACGACTGGTTGTCCGCCTACGTGGTCAGAGCGAAGAGTAAAAAAGTACCACCTGAAAGGCCGGAAGGGTCAAAAAAAAGATTGGCTAGTCATCCACGTGGTATTAGGAGACGCCGAGTGTCAAATGAGTCACAGGGATCGAAAGCGGCACTTACGTGAACTCCATAACCAAATATGTTATGCCGAAGTGGTCGGGGCCCCAACCACTCAAACACTCAGCATTACCCTAGAGGACTGTGGGCGAATTGTGTATCCACACAGCGACCCGTTAGTCCTGTCCCTGGGTATCAATAACCATATTGTCAAAAGGTGCATGGTGGATATAGGTGCATATACCAATCTACTTTACGAGGACGCATTTGAGAAGATGAACCTAGAGGTCAGACACCTAAAGTTCGCTCCGGGGTCCTTGTACGAGTTCAGTGGTGCAAGCGTCGTCCCTATGGGCACCATTGAACTGCCAATTACGTTCAGAGAAGGAGTCTCAGCCTACAATGCCTTGATAGGCCGAACCACCTTAGACGAAATTAAGGCCGCCATTTTTAATTGAGCACTCACTGTAGCCTATGTCACTTACTTCGGAGCTAAAGGCAAGATAATCGCGATCAAGAGTCAGCCCGCCAGTGCTACTCGGTAGCTTTGCAGGGCCACGAAGCTGACCGAAAGGGAAAAAGGAAGATGTGCAGCTTTCCCTACTAGAGAGGGCGAGATCCAGGCCAAACAACTAACCATTAAACAGCCAGCTGACCGCACAGAACTTGGGGGCGAGAGCATTCTGGTAGATCTGAAGCTCGGACGATCAGTCCCCGTGGGCACTGATCTAGAGGAACCCTACACGGAGAAGTTGATTAAAATGCTACAAGATAACAAAGATATCTTCGCATACTCAGCTGACGAGATGCCAGGGGTAGATCCAAGCCACATTGTGCACAAGTTGAATGTTGACCCAAATGCCAGACCGGACCAGCAAAAGAAGAGAAATATGTTCGTCGACAAGGACTAGGCCGTCAAGGAGGAAATTGAAAAGCTCGTGAAGGCCGACTTCATTGAAAACTGTGACTATCCAGAATGGCTAGCCAACGTTTTTATGGTAAAGAAAGCCTCAGGGGCATGGAGAATGTGTGTCGACTTCACCAATTTCAACAAAGCTTGCCCAAAAGACTGCTACCCCCTGCCGAGGATCGACCATTTAGTCGACGCCATCAGCGGACATTCAATGTTGAACTTCCTGGATTCGTTTTCATGATACCATCAAGTATACCTATGGGGACCGGACAGGGTGAAATGCGCATTCATCACAAGCGCCGGAACGTATATGTATAAAATGATGCCTTTCGACCTCAAGAACGTAGGTCCCACCTACCAGCGATTAGTAGATCAGATCTTCCAAAAGCAGAAGGGCAGATATCTGGAAGCGTATGTGGATGATGCAATAGTAAAGAACAAGGGGGACGAGGAACGTCTTGAGGACCTGAGGGAGACCTTCATCTTACTCCGAGCCTATCAAATGAAGATCAACCCCAAGAAATGTACTTTCGGGGTCAGGTCGGGAAAGTTCCTCATTTTCTTGATCAGTTCTCGAGGAGTAGATGCCAACCCCGAAAAAGTTAAGGCCATCCAGGACTTACCAGAGCCCAAAACAATCAGGGACATTCAAAATTCTCAAAGGAAACAAACAGTTCAGATGGGAGGCTGAACAAAAAGAAGCGGTTGGGAAGTTGAAAGAGAATCTGAAGCGACTACCAACCATGGCTAGGCCGGTGACCGGGGAGAAGCCGTTTCTTTACGTACCCGTTACCAACTCAACTGTAAGTACAGTCATCCTAAGAGAGAATTTTGAATGTCACGCCCTCGGACCAGCTGAGAAATTACCCAGTGGTCGAAAAGTCGGCGTACGTAGTGGTGGTGGCGCCACGAAAGCTCCGACCATACTTTGACGCGCACTCCATCATCGTGCTTACAAACCAACCCTTAGAGAAGGTTCTCAAAAAGTTCAAAAAATTCGGAAGGCTGTTGAAATGGGCCATCGAACTCAGTGGCCCCACCACATCCTACCAACCCAGAGCCGCTATCAAGGCCTAGGCTCTGGCCGACTTTCTCGTTGAGTGCTCCCATTCAGAAGAAGACGACCCCTGTCGGGGAATGGCTGGTATTCACTGATGGATCGTCCACGGTCAATGGCGTGGGGGTAGGAGTCGTACTAACAAGTCCAAAAGCGGTCGATTTCGAGCATGCGCTCAGGTTCACCTTCCCCGCGTCCAACAATAAGGTGGAGTATGAGGCCGTGCTAGCAGGCATTAACTTAGCCGTGGCCGCCGGGGCAGAGAGGATCATCCTAGCCACGGACTCCCAACTCATTGCTAACCAGATCAATGGGAAGTATGAGGCTAGAGATCTGACCATGGTCTCATATCTAGAAAAAGTGAAGGAGGAGATGTCAAAGCTCAAATGCTACGAAGTCAGGCAAGTCCCGGGATCACAGAACAACCGAGCAGATGCCTTGTCTAAACTAGCAAGCTCTAGCCTACAAGACATCAGAAGGTCATTCTGGGTAAACGTGGTAAAAGAGAGATCAACAGCTGACCTCCAGCAGATCAATGCGGTCGAAGGGTCCGGATCCGAAGGCTGGATAACACCAATCATCCGGTTTTAGAAGGACGGTACTTTACCCGAAGATCCCGCTCAGCGAAAAAGAATGCCATCAAAGGCAGCTTGGTACATATTGATCAATGATGAGCTGTACCGGAAATTATTCTCCTCGCCCCTACTCAAATGTCTGGGCAGAGCAGGCAGCCGAAGTCTTAGACGACATCCACTCAAGGATCTGTGGGCACCACAATGGAGGGAGAACCCACGCCCATAAAGCGCTGAGGGCGGGATACTATTGGCCCACTGTAGACACTCGCATTTTGACTGCTTGTGTCTATAGCAGTCTCCAACAAAACACCCGATGATCGGACGAAAACATTCATTAATACACTTGAATATGGGCTCTGAATCAATTGTATCCGACGTGGGCTCTTAGCGGAGTACAAATCTCCCAAAACGACCTCAAATCCAGACTCAGTGGGTCGTTTCCAGCAAAATAAAGCTACATTGAGCCAAAACCGCCACCGGGGGCAAAACTTTCTTTTGCGACCGAGTCAAAACCGGTCAAAGTCGAAACCTGAAAACAGAACGACCCAAAATGCGTCCAAGTATGTTCAAATAACCAAGTCAAAACGGAATCCGACGTTTCCACATATAAACCGGATATCAATCCGTATTTTGAGTAACTTACGATACGCGCGATTTCAATCGCGCGTAACCAGGTGCCTCAGAACTGAGCCAACTTAGCTGGGGAGGTGTCTCAGTATTGAACCGCCTCTCTTCAGATGTCCGAGTCTTGAGCCGAAGCATTTCGCAAAACCTTATAAATACACTCTCTCGTCCAACATTCGAGGGCTCACAAAATTCATTCTCGAAAAACTTATTTTCAAAAACTGAGTGTAATCTCCTAGAAATTCTAACGCAATACAGTGGCGAAAACACTGTACATGTGGGATTAAAACACACTGTAACTATGTCTTGATCAAATAAAATAGTAAGTCAATACATGAGCCATAAAATAAAAATGATTACAATGTAAAAATAAAAAAAAATCCATAAAAAAAAAGGGTTATAACAATCCATAGTTCAAATTATTAATCAGTGGAGCAGGATCCGTAACTACTCGCTAGCCCACCCGAAGGGAAACACATATACCTGCCTTGTTAAAAACATAACAGGCACAATCAGTGAGGAGCAACGACGACGTTCTCCCAGCCATATTACAAGATTTTGAAACTGTAATCCGTACTATAGAAAATTAGTAAAAATGGAAAACAGTAAAACATTATAATGAAAATAAGCTTTCATTGAAAAACTTCACGTATCGAAACAATATAATAAAAATGAGTTTTCCGAAGAAAACGTAAAACATTTGCCAACCTGCAACCAAATTATATCGATGATAATAAAAATATTCAATTTGTCGTTACGGATAGGATTAGTGTAGACGGCTAGACTATTCACTAGGAGAATACTCAAAACTAGCTTCGAGAACTTAGTTCAAACAAATCAAATTTCGATCTCTAACTAGGCTACTCAACCTTAATAAGGCGGCGACTTATACATGCGTGGCCCTAGTTTAAGATAATGCACATCCCTCCCGGGATTACCTGTCACCCAGTTCAACTTATGAATGCGACTTACTGCGAGGCCTAAGCTTAAGGTCAAAATGTACACAACTCCCAGGATACCTGTCACCCGGATCAACAACCAATGTACTGATTCCTGATACACTAGCCTTATAGTTGATGGCAAAAATGTAGACCCTAGAATATATATTCCTCTAACCTCACACTTGTTCTTAATCCATAACTCCAAAACAAAGTCATTATCGATATTCAAAAGATATAACCATTATAATAATAACAGAACAAAAGGAGTAATCATTATATTCTAAAAAAAGAAACTTTCTATTTTTTGGAAATTCTATTTTTAGAAACTTTACTAAAAATAACATCATATCAAAATATCGAAAATATTAGTTCATACTAATACAACATTTTTATCAAACGATATTGATTTATAAAACTAATACTTTTGGCCTTAACGATATTAATTGTTAAAGTGAGAACATTTGAGTTTCTGAGATTATTGAAATATCACACGAGTGTTTATAAAATGATTACAAATGTAACATTTTAATACTACTAATCAGGATGTTTTCAAAATTCATAAAACTAAAATGGGTTATTTAACAACAATAATATCAACTATAGGGCGTCTTCCCAAAATAATATCAATTTTAACAAGTCTGAGAATAATACGTATTATTGGAGTAGTTAAACAAGAGTAGTATAGGTGACCGGTTACCTGTAGAACCCTTCCACCTTCATTTTTCATCTTTAATTTTATTTAACGGCAATAATACCAACAATAGAACGTCTTCCGAAAATAATTCCAATTTTAATAAATCAGAGAATAATTCGTATTTTTGGAGTAATTAAACCAAAATAGTATAGATGATCAGTTAGCAGTAAAACCCGTTCACCTTCCTTTTTCGCCATTAATTTATTTCATATTACTTCACTCCTTTTCACTTGGTGTACGGGGCATTAAATGTCATTCATGTCCTCCGTCTTCCTCTTCATTCAAGTTTTCAACCTCACCAAATCTAGCTAACAACACAATCCTACACCAAAATCAACACGTTAATCTAAACGAAACATATAGAAAAAAACTAAAGAAGGATGAAGGGTAATGGAGAGAGAGAATGAAGGTGAGAACTAACGAGAGGCAGACCTGACAAAATCGACCCGACCCGAATAAGCCAAACTGAACCCGACCCGACACCTGAATTAAAGACTTGATTTTGACTCGTAATCCAAATTAACCCTAGCTAACTCGAAACTGACCTGACTATTATTATAGAAAACGTGTCGATATCCCTAAAAAAGTTGAAAACAACAAACCCGAGAATGACTCGAACCCGAAATTATCCGACCCGGCCCAAAGTTAACCCGATTATTATAACACAAAAGTGGTCCGACCCGAAGCTGACCCAACACGGTTCACCCGTTATCCAGGTCTAAGTAAGAGGATGGAGGATAAATAGCAGGTTAAATATTAATTAGGTGACCTGATGTAGCAGGTTATAAAGTCAATTATACTACTCTAATTTAACTACTCCAATAATACGTATTATTCTCAGATTTATTGAAATTGGTATTATTTTGGGAAGACATTCTATAGTTGGTATTATTGTCGTTAAATAACCCAACTAAAATTCCCTAATTATTATTAGTTTCGACAAAACAAGCGTAAATAGGATTTTACGGCAACTGTCAAAATAAATCATTTAACTTCTTTTATTTAATTAAACCATTAAAAAAATTTAGAATATGATAAGGGGTGATTTAACTATTAAAGTTTCAGATCCAAGTATTTTCAAAATTGCTGGAAAAACAATTCATTTTGGTGAAACGGAGCATTTTAACGGTAAATCGTAATTTTGTCAAAAAATTATTACTATCAATTCAAGACTTTGATAAATAGTACACAAATTATGTAAAATAGCTAAAATAGATTTTTGGACATTCTGTCCAGAAGAATAATTTTTTCCAGAATCCAAAACTTGGTTTTTAAAGGGTTTTCTCCTTAATCGTCTAATCCAAAAATTATTATTAAATCTAAAATCATGATTTTCCAGAATCGAACAACTTGTCCATATTTCCAAAATTCCAGATTTAGCAAATTCTGTTAAAACCGTCTTTTAAAACCCGTTTTCACAATTAACGATTCTCCTAATAAAACTTTTCGTTCCTAACATTTTTTTTAAAACACTAAAATCATAAAAAAAAAAAAAACATTCTCAAGAAACATAAGGAACCCATTTTCCCCGGATTTAAAAAAAAAACAGAAATCAGAAATTAAAACGACAAACACGATTTTAATGATAAACGATGATTTAAAGTGATTAATTAATCCTTCGATTTAAAATTATCAAATGAAAATATGAAAGAAATGAAATTTCTCATTATTATTATTCATTATGGGCTAGAGAACTATTGAATTTTTTTGAGAATTTTTAAGATGCCATGCCGCCACTCGGACTCGAACCGAGATGCTCCCGCACTGCTTCCTAAGAGCAACGTGTCTACCAATTTCACCTACTTAACCATTCTGAAAAATTATGAACAAATTCAGAAAATTCTTTTTCATCAGAAAGATTAACCACGTCAAATTTCAGATTAAAATAAAATGTTTAAGTGCTAGAACTAAAAATCGGCTTTAAATTGTTTTTGTCCGTAAACGGTAATAATTCAATAATCGATACGTATAATATCAACAAAATAAAAATTTATCAAAAAAACATCAAAAACTTCATTTTGTAGAATATATTCATATATTACAAGTTTAGGCCAAGTATTATGATTTTACAAATTAATATGACGATTTAATCGTTAATCACGTAAAAGCGATAAAAATATCAAAACATGCAAATTTTCAACTTTTAAAAATTTTCAAGATGATATGACATACATATATTGTCGAAAATAAAATATAAAAATTTACATGCAATTACACAATTAAAATCAAGTAATACCGATTAACATCGATCGTCCAAGAAGGCTATAAAAATATGAAATCCATGGTATGAAAATACCACAAGATCGCTGGAAAACAATGTAAAAATGATTGGAAAAGAAATCGATTAATACCTTAACGAAGGCGACAGAAAGAGGATCGAACGAGGGAAAAATAAGAGACAGAAAAGAGGATGATGCACACAATTTTTAGGCAGAATTCTGCTGCATAAATGGGCAGGTCTACACGAGCCAAATGAGAGGAAATGAAAGAGTTTATGCAAATATGAATATTTCGTAAAACAAGGTGAGTGTGTGGTAGTAATACAAGGCCAAATTAACAAAGAAATGGGCACGAAGAGTTTGTTCTTAATTCACCAAAATAAATGTAAGAAAAAAATATCTTTAAACCTTAAATCATGTCATAATATGAAATGTAATAAAAAGTGTGATGGTGATGTGTCTGACAAGGGTCACGGTCCAATATATATCCAAAGGGTCTCATTTTAGTTGTAGGTTTATAAAAATGAGAATCGTAAAATTATTAAAGGCATTTCAAAGTAATTCCAGTAAACCTCGCGTTAGAATATAATTATTTACGAAACTTCGTAATAAAATCATTAAATGATAAATTTTCATAAATAAAAATACTTTATTAGTTATAAATATTATATAAACATGTTTGGACATTATTAGAAAAATAAATAACTCAAATCTAAGCTTAAAACAATAGTTCGTAGAATAATGAGATTCTTCCTGAAATAAGTGAATAGTTTGCGATGAAAGCTTAATAAATAGATTTAAAAGAATTAAAATATTTTAAAATAAAAAAAAGTATTATTTGATTTGGAAATAAAAATAAAGCTTGGAAAAATGATGAAACAGAGGCGATTTAAGGGAGATTCCGGCACCATGGCCAAATCACCTTCTTCGAGATCGCCTGGGTGAACTAGACGAAGGCATAAGGTGAACTCAAGCACGCAGGATGGACTGCTGGACAAGATTGTGAGAAACCCTACGATGGACATTCCTTTGAAAAAAAAAATCCATGCAGGATATCATGAGGATTCCGCCTTATGATGTTCATGATGATGAGACTGAGGACCATTCTTTAGGTGTTTCTACGAATGCTTTGGACGAAACAAAGGAGGCACAAGGTGGAGAGGATGAAACTTGGTTCATATGGCAGGGAAGAAAAATGTTATTGTTAGACCTGAACAACCAGTGTTGCAAATCTCGAAGGAGGATGTTCAAACTGAAATAGAATTCTGGTCAACAACAGTATATGGATTTATTCTAGGATCCAACCCGCCATGGATAGTTTTAGATGGCTTACTGTGACGAATCTGGAAGAATCACAAGATTGACACGATATCATTGGTACCTAATGGGGTATTTGTGGTTTGTTTTCAGAATGACGAAATGCACAAGAATGTTTTGAATGCAAGATATTATCTTTTTGATAATAAGCCAATGGTGATCAAGCCATGGAAGCCTGACATAGACTTAGAAAAGGAGGATGTCCAAGTACTACCAACTTGGGTTAGGATTCACAAACTTCCGCTCAAGTTTTGGGGAGGGAGTCTTGAGAAAATTGCAGGACTGATTGGTCCTATGGTAAAGAGGTATGATGCTACTACAATGAAAACTAGAATTGGATTTGCTCGGGTCCTGATAGAGGTAATTGTGGAACAGGAATAGCCTTCTTCCCTTCAGTTCAAAGATGAGAATGGCAAGTTGATTACAGTACAAGTTGAATATGACTGGAAGCCTGTACTGTGCTCGGGGTGTAAAAGGATGGGACATGAAGTTCAAAAGTGTAGAAAAGATGATAAACCAAAGCTAAAGAATCTTGCGCCTAGGAAGGAATGGAAGCCAAAAGAGAAGAAGAATGAGCTTGTTCAAGGGGATATTGAACCTCTAGCGAGAATAATTAACTATAGTAATGATAATCTGAGGGAAAGGAAGATAGATGTTGTGAATACCACAGAGCATAAGGAGCCTGATCAAATACAAAATGAAGAGAAGCTTGATAAGGGTCAGGATATACAAATGTCTCAGAACTCCTTTAAGAATGTCTTGCTAAATACTCCTAGCAAGGTAAATGGTGACCCTACCATAACAAGATTAATATGATGAATTTGGGTTTTTGGAATATTAGAGGAATGAATAAGATGAAGAAGCAGCATGAAATAAATAAGTTCCTTCATCATAATAAGGTAGGTTTATTTGGTCTCTTATAAACCAAGATTAAGGTGAATAATCAGGCTAGGGCCTTTTCTAATGCTTTCCATAATTGGAGTATTGTCACAAATGCTCATAAGCATCATAGGGGGAGAATTTGGATTGTGTGGGATCATAAACAATGTGAAGTCTATCCAATTGTGTGTACATCACAGTTGATTCACTGTGGTGTTAAGAAGTTAGGTAGTAATCAAAGATTTAATGCGACTATGATTTATGCCTTTAATGAGATTGGTGAGAGGGAAGCTCTTTGGACTGACCTTAAGGATATTGCCAGAGGTATAGATGGTCCATGGATCGTAGGAGGGGACTTCAACTGTGTTTTGAGTAAGGAAGAAAGACTGGGTGGAGGATTCAGTTTGGCAGAAGCAGCTCCTTTCCAAGATTGTATTGATGTTTGTGAACTTATGGATAGTCCTGCTATGGGTGCTTACTACACTTGGAACAACAAACGAGAGCCTGAAGCAAGGGTGCTTAGTCGATTGGATAGATGTCTCGTTAATCAGGAGTGGATGAGTTCAAGGCCAAATTATATTGCACATTTCTTGCCGGAAGGACTTTTTGACCATTGTCCGTGTGTGATCAGGCCGCAAGATGGAACCACGAGTAAAGGTAGAGCATTCAAGTACTTTAATACGTTGAGTAGGGCTCCAAATTTTGATCAGTTGGTTGAGAAGGATTGGAGAATGCCGGTTAAAGGAACAAAGATGTTTTGCTTAATCAAGAAACTGCAAAGGCTAAAAGGAGTATTAAGAGGTATCAACAAAGATCAGTTTGCAGACATTGAAAGAAATACTGATATAGCATCGTTGAAACTGAAGGCTTTACAGGAAAGTTTGGTTGTGGATCCAATGAATATTGAGCTAAGAAGACAGAAGAAGGAAGCTCAGGTTGTCTATTCCCATCTTAATGATGCCTGTATGGAGTTTCTTATGCAAAAAACAAAAGCACAGTGGCTCAAAGAGGGTGATCAAAATACAGGGTACTTTCATGGGTCACTAAGAGCAAGGAGAGCAAGGAATAATATCTATTAAATTTCAGATGCTCAAGTAGGGATTTACTCAGATCAGGAAGGAATTCAGAAAGCATTCCTAAGTTTTTACACCAATCTGTTGGTGACTGGACTAAAACAACTCGGGTGAGTAAAAAGGTCATTGACTATGGTCCGGTTTGTGATGCAAATCATCATATGATGTTGCTGCAGACAGTCACGGATGATGAGATTAAAGATGCAATATTCAGTATTCCCAATGAAAAATCCCCTGGTCCGGATGGATATTCAAGCAAATTTTTTAAAGATACATGAAATATAACAGGAGTAGAGGTTATTGATGTTGTCAAGGATTTTTTTTGCTACTGGTAGAATGCTGAAGCAGCTTAATACTACGATGGTTTCCTTGATACCAAAGGTAGACAGACCTGAATCAGTCTTGCAATATAAACCAATAGCGTGCTGTAACGTTGTCTATAAGGCAATTTCAAAGATCTTGTGCACTCGACTGTCCAAAGTTCTTCCTGATATCATTTCCCCAACTCAAGGCGGTTTTATAAAAGGGAGGAGCATTATAGAAAATATTTTGTTTGTCAAGATATTATCAGATTGTATGCCAGGAAGAGTGTCTCTCCAAAATGCATCTTCAAACTGGATCTTCAGAAAGCGTATGATACAGTTGAGTGAGAGTTCCTGAAGCAAATGTTAAATTATCTAGAATTTCCCAGTCGATTTATCGATTTGATTATGCAGTGTGTTTCTACGGCCACCTACACATTATCAATCAATGGAGAATCTTTTGGTTTCTTTCCTGGAAAGAGGGGTTTGAGGCAAGGGGATCCACTATCCCCATTGTTGTTCACTGTGTGTATGGAGTATCTATCAAGGCTACTAAAATACCCAACTGATACTATGCATTTCAAGTTCCATCCACTCTGTAAGATGATGAAGCTCACAAATCTTATGTTCGTCGATGATCTACTACTATTTTGTAAGGGTGAGATTGAGTCTATGATGGTCCTTTTGAGAACTTTTGCAACATTTTCTGCGGCATCAGGTCAAATTGAGCAAAGGTAAATCAAATTTATACTTTAATGGTGTCTCTAATGACGTTAGAAATGACATTATCCGAATATCTGGTTGTGGTGAGGGAAAACTCCCATTCAGATATTTAGGAGTGCCGATAAAATCATCCAAATTGACTATTATGGAGTGTCAGCCTTTAGTGCATAAATTGATGGAGAGAATCAGATGTTTAGGCACGAGGAAAATCTCTTATGCTAGTAGACTAGTGCTCGTCAAGAGCGTTCTTGCTACTTTGCATAACTATTGGAGCTCTATCTTTATCATTCCTAATGCAGTAATGAAACAAATAGATGGGATATGCAGAAATTATCTCTGGGATGGGGTTGTGGATTATCAAAGATCCCCACTTGTAGCATAGTCTAAAGTTTGCAAACCTCTAAAAGAAGGCGGATTGGGTATAAATCAGATTAGCATGTGGAATAAGGCTGTGATTGGAAAACTTGCGTGGTGGGTGAGTAGTAATCAGAACAGATTATGGGTTCAGTGGATCCATCATGTATATCTGAAAGGATCGTCATGCGATGATTATAAACCGCCAATTAAATCAAGTTGGGCATGGAGGAAAGTATGCCAGGTGAGAGACATACTGAAAGCAGGATATTCTAGTGAAGAATGGACAATGCACGGACCGAATTCATACTCAATTAAAAAGGGATATCAATGGCTTAGGGAGAAAGGCGATATAGTAGACTGGTATAGACTAATTTGGTCTAACTGGTCAGTTCCTAAGCATCGACTGATTGCTTGGTTTATCCAAAAAAATGCGCTGAATTTGAAGCAAAAGCTGCATCGATTGCAGATTACAGGGGATGATTGCTGTTGTATCTGTGCAAATGCAGCGGAGTCGACAAAGCATCTGTTCAACGAATGTGTGTACAACAGTAGAGTTAGTAAGAATGTGGCTGAAAGGATGAACTGGTACAGATTAGACACGAGCAATGAAGCAAGGCAAAGAATGAGAGGCACCAAACTGCAAAGGGCGATCAAGAATGCGGTCATCAACGCTATATGTTACCATGTGTGAATCCAAAGAAATAGATGTAGAATGGAGGGTCTTTTGCTTAGACCTGATATAATTGGGGTTATGATTTTCAAAGAGATTAAGGAAGTCTATAAGAGCAGAAACGTTAATAATCGTAGTGCTAAGGATAGCAAATTCATAGATAGCGTAATAAGGCAAAGATGATTTAAGGATGTAATGTAATTATTATTCTTTCATTTAAATATACTTACTTTTTACCAAAAAAAAAGATAAAACAGAAGGCCGAAACGTGATAGAGTTGTCATAACGGAAAACATAAAAGAGTTAGAAAAATAGCAGGTAGTGTTACAATCCTATCCACTAAAATTAAGTTTTGTCCTCGAAACTAAGAAAAAGCAGAAAGGAAATCGAGATCATCTTACTTTAAAAGATGATGATACATATTCCACATAAAAATTTTGCTCTAAAAGACTATTTTACAACTTCCAAAGTGACACGAAATCGAATGAAAATACTTATTCCAAGTGGAAGTAGGCTAAGCTACCCGAAGTTTAAAATTTTTTAATTAATGAAATCGTAAAGTAAAGTTATTTGATAAAATAACAACATCAAATAACATTTCTAAACGAACTCGAAGAAAATTGGGTAACCAAACATTTTAAAAACAAAAGTAAACAATTTGCTTAAGAAATTCGATAATATTTCTTTTTATGATGAAACAAAATTTAGTCTGGAGAGATCAAATTTTTTAGTTAGTAAAAATCGAATCAGTCGTCAAACATTTTCAATAACAGATTCAAAAATCCACCAACAATAAAACGAAAACTACTTTCAAAACGTTAAAACTTTCGAAAATGCTATCAAAGTAATTATGAAAGTTTTCAAAAATGTTATCAAACTTGAACATACAAAATAATTTCGACAATGTTAAAACGCTTTACATAATAATCCTATAGAAATTGAAGTATTTGGAAAAATGAAAGTCTTCATAAATTCCGATCGCTTGAAATTCAAAAATTGAAATAATTTAAAATAAATTATTAAGGCATTTTGAAACAGAATTAAATATAGATATAAACCAAAGATAAGACAAAAGTGGAGTATAAAGTTCTTAAATTAAAATTCCAAAAATGTTATATTTCACGATATCCTAAAAGTTTAAGTTAGTCAAACATTTTACAAAACGGATAATTTCACAATTAGAAATTATAACTCAAAATGT
Source organism: Agrostemma githago (assembly GCA_958450325.1). Taxonomy (NCBI): domain Eukaryota; kingdom Viridiplantae; phylum Streptophyta; class Magnoliopsida; order Caryophyllales; family Caryophyllaceae; genus Agrostemma; species Agrostemma githago. Next base: position 32,888,145 of record OY288244.1, on the reverse strand, counting down.
TAAAATTTTACTATAATCCATTTTTTTGTAAATTAATCAAATTTTTTATAAAATAGGGAGTTCGAAAAAATGATTAACGGGTAAATAGAACAAGGATAAATAATTTAAAAATAAGAGCTTTCAAAATCAAAAAAGGTCGAAGGGATCAGCAGCAGATGCGGTAACAGAATTCAAGAGAAGCAGAAAGAAGACGGAGTTGAGAGTCAAAAAGAGCTCTCATGGATTATAGAAGAAATTAACTATCTCAAGATTCCTAGCACGACTCTCACAAACACGGGTTCCTAAATGTCCCATCAAATAACGGTAAGTCCAATATCGGTATAGGGTGGTTCTACTCAATCTACAACCTCCAAAATTATCAACTGCCATAACCTCCAAAATTAAGTTTTACATACTTATATAATCTTTCAATTAGTATGGTAATAATCCACAAATGATTTACACTTATCCATTAATTAAGATTCCAACGGTCATCAAAACATACCCAAACTTGTAACCAATAAGGCACATAAGGTTTGAACTCGAGGTATACTTCAAATTTCTCGAGTAAGGAACACTAAATAAAATCCACCAATTAACAATGTTCGGACACGAAAACTTCAAAAATGATCATCAACATATTCTTAACATCATCAATTGACAAAGGTTAGGAAAGTATGCCAAACCTTAAACACACTTAGCCTGACATGTAACGACAGATACTCACATTTTCAAACACGTCATTCGACTAAACTTTTTTGAGAATTCCATCAAATTTCATATCATAATAGCGAAACCACCAAAATATTTATTAACTCAACGAAGACACAATCTCGTTGTTCTAAGGGTTTTGAACTATAAATCCATCAAGATGATTGACATTAAGTATTCCTCAAAACGACGTGATAAATCCAACCTTTAATTGCAATTTGTTTCTCTTCTTCAAGGTTAACAATGATCTATCCAAAATTGGTAGGTTAGAACCTTTCATCAACGATCAACTATCTAATCCATAAGAAACAAGGGCTTATTTATGTCAGCCAAAATTTTCTATACCATTAACAAGAACCTGAAATGGTACCACAACACTCAAGCTAAAAACTTAAATAATGATTTATGATCCCAAAATTCCACGATTAGTCCATTAAGTCAACATTAGGTAGGAACCCAAGTAATATTATTATTTACACTCGACTAGGTTCTATGTTGTGTATTAGGTATCCATCAGACAGAATAAACTCTATTCTTACTATCCAAAAGCATATTCGGCTCTAATTAGTACTCCACATAATATGGTAACCTATAACCCAAGGTCTACACTTAAGGTACAATCCTATTCTATTAATTAACTAATACCATTCAAATCATTCCTCAAAAGCTCACTAGATTAAATAACAGGGCACAAACTCACAATCCTCAAACCATAGGTAACAAGGGGTTAACTAAACCTCAAACATTTATAGCTTCCAAAAGTTTCACTAAGACAGAATTCGGTCTAACCAAAGAATCTCAAAAGCGAAGATGGTAAAGTAGAAGAATAGAACAAAGACTCACCATAAGAATGGCGGTGAGAATATAAGAGAAGAATTAGAAGAAGCAGAGGGTGGAAGATGAAAGAAAAGAATCAATGATCCTAGATAATTAAGATCTTTAAACTAGAGGAGAATCTTTGGACTTCTTGAGTTCAAAATGGAATCTCGCTGGATTTCTTTAACTTCAAGTAGGGGAACAAGCACACTAGTATTGGGTCGCTCCATCTGGATCCAAAGTGATTTCACATCTGAGTCAGTTGCACCGTCACAGAACTGAAATCTACTCTTGATCACCTGACCTGTAGCTTAAGCAAACTGAACCGGAGCTAAAAAGTCACCATCAAAATCTTTCTTGGAGCACCAAGTTGTCCACTCGAGTCAGCAGGCGCTCAGAGTAGTAAGTAGGTCTTATCCCGATCTGGAGCAGCATCACGTCAACATCTTGGACACTTATCTTTTCTTGGACATATAAAACAAATATTCAATGCTAACCATTGATTTTTAGGAACAGGAAAGCTAAACAAATAAGTCCTTACTTGTTTCTACCCATCTCTAATAATATTTTTATTTACTGTATAACTGGTATTTTCCCTAATTTCAAGTGTAAGCGTTGGGAGCAGTGATGCTCTGATACCAACTGTAATCCCCTACAAATTCTAATGCAATACAGTGGCGGAACCACTGTACATGTGGGATTAAAACACACTTTAACTATATCTTGTTTAAATAAAATGGTAAGTCTATACATGAGCCATAAAATAAAAATAGCTACAAAATAAAAATAAAATAAAATCCATAAAAAAAAGGGTTATAACAATCCATAGTTTAAATTATTAATCAGCGGAGCAGGATCCGTAACTACTCGCTAGCCCACCCGAACGGAAAAACATATACCTGCCACGTGAAAAACACAACAGCCACAATCAGTGAGGCGCAACGACGACGTTCTCCCAGCCATATTACAAGATTTTAAAACTGTAATCCCTATTATAGAAAATTAGTAAAAGTGGAAAACAGTAAAACATTATAATGAAAATAAGCTTTCAGTGAAAAACTTCACATATCGAAATAATATAATAAAATTGAGTTTTCCAAAAAAAACATAAAACATTTGCCAACCTGCAACCAAATTATATCGATGATAATAAAAATATTCAATACGGCGTTACAGATAGGATTAGTGTGGACGGCTAGACTTTCACTAGGAGAATACTAAAAACTAGCTTCGAGAACTTAGTTCAAACAAATCAAACTTCGATATCTAACTAGGCTACTCAACCACAATAGGGCGGCGGCTTATAAATGCGTGGCCCTAGTTTAAGATAATGAACACCCCTCCTGGGATTACTTGTCACCTAGTTCAACTTATGACGATGACTTACTGCGAGACCTAAGCTTAAGGTCAAAATGTACACAACTCCCAGGATACCTGTCACTCGGTTCAACAACCAATGTACCGATTCCTGATACACTAGCCTTATAGTTGATGACAAAAAAGTAGACCCTAGAATGTATTACTCTAACCTCACACTTGTCCTTAATGCATAACTCCAAAACAAAACCATTATCGATATTCAAAAGATATAACCATTATAATAATAACAGAACAAAAGAAGTAATCATTATATTCTAAAAGAGGAAACTTTCTATTTTAGGAAACTTCTATCTTTAGAAACTTTACTAAAAATAGCATCATATCAGAATATCGAAAATATTAGTTCATACTAATACAACATTTTTATTAAACGATATTGATTTATAAAATTAATATTTTCGGCCTTAACGATATTAATTGTTAAAGTGAGAACATTTGGGTTTGTGAAATTATTGAAATATCACACGAGTGTTTATAAAATGATTACAAATGTCTTAAACATTTTAATACTACTAATCAGGGTATTTTCAAAATTTATCAAACTAAAATTCCCTAATTATTATTAGTTTCGACAAAACAAGTGTAAATAGGGTTTTACGACAACTGTCAAAATAAATCATTTAACGTCTTTTATTTAATTTAACCATTAAAATTTAGAATATGATAAGGGGTGATTTAACTCTTAAAGTTTCAGACCCATGTATTTTCAAAATTGCTGGAAAAACAATTCATTTTGGTGAAACAGAGCATTTTAACGATAAATCGTAATTTTGTCCAAAAATCATTATTATCAATTCAAGACTTCGATAAATAGTAAAACAATTACGTAAAATAGTTACAATATATTTTTGGACATTCTGTACAGAAGAATAATTTTTTCCAGAATCCAAAACTCGGTTTTTAAAGGGTTTTCTCATTAATCGTCTAATCTTGACTATAACGATTAATAAAAATAGAAATTACAAAACGATTTAAGTATTAATATCCAAAAATTATTATTAAACTTAAAATTATGATTTTCCAGAATCTACCAGCTTGTCCAGATTTCCAAAATTCCAGATTTAGCAAATTCCGTTAAAACCATCTTTTAAAAACCGTTTTCACAATTAACGATTTTCTTAATAAAACTTGTCGTTCCTAACATTTTATTAAAACACTAAAATCATAAAAGTACATTTTTTTTTCAAGAAACATCAGGAACCCATTTTCCCCAGATTTAAAACAAAAACCACAAACCGGAAATTAAAACGACAAACACGGTTTTAATGATAAACGATGATTTAAAGTGATTAATTAATTCACCCACTTAACCATTCCGAAAAATTATGAACAAATTCAGAAAATTCTTTTTCATCATAAATATTATCCATGTCCAATTTTAGATTAAAATAAAATGTTGAAGTGGTAGAACTAAAAATCGAGTTTGAATCGTTTTTGTCCGTAAACGATAATAATTCAATAATCGATACGTAAAATATCAGAAAAATAAATAATTATCAAAACACATCAAAAAAAATTCATTTTTACAGAATAAATTCATATATTACAAGTTTAGGCCGAATATTACGATTTTACAAATTAATATTACGATTTAATCGTTAATCACGTAAAAGCGATAAAAAAACCAAAACATGCAAATTTTCAACTTTTAAAAATTTTCAAGATTATATGTCGTACATATATTGTCAAAAATAAAATATAAAAATATACATGCAATTACACAATTAAAATCAAGTAATACCGAGTAACATCGACGTTACCTCTAATCCAAATTCGAGTCGATAATATATTCGTCCGCTTCGGGATCGTCCAAGAAGCCTATAAAAATATGAAATCCATGGTATGAAAATACCATAAGATCGTTGGAAAAACAAGGTAAAAATGATTGGAAAAGAAATCGATTATTACCTTAGCGAAGGAGACGGAAAGAGGGTCGAACGAAGGAAAAATAAGAGACGGGAAAAAGGATGATGCACACAATTTTTAGGCAGAATTCTGCTGCATAAAGGGGCAGGTCTACATAAGCCAAATGAGAGGAAATGAAAGAGTTTATTCCAAGATGAATATTTAGTAAAAGAGTGAATGAAAAGAGTGAAAAGTTTAAGTATAAATGGTGCTTTTAAGATTGATAAAAACAAGGTGAGTGTGTTGTAGTAATACACGGCCAAATTAACAAAGAAATGGGCATGAAGAGTTTGTTCTTTGATGCGTGCCGTTTCCGCAGTCAAAATTAAATTTATAAACACTACTAACTCTACGGTAGATAGGGTAAGTAGATGTCGATCCCACAGAGACTGACGTTATTATCTAAGACGATTTATTATTTAATAGTAATAATATATATAAAGGGGGGTTTTGTTGGTTTTGAAAATAATAATAAAGTAAAAAAAACATAATAATAAATAAATAAAATTAATCATAACAATATTCGAGACATGCAATGTATGATATAGTCGGGTTAATCATCGATTCAATTAATTAGACTCAAATAGATCGGTAACTAGTTAATCCCATGAACGCACGCAAATTACCAGTTTTATCGTTTTGACTTGTTAAACCCCATGAACGCACGCAAGTTTAATCCTAACCAAATTTATCAAATTAACCATGAACGCACGAATTAACTTAACAAATTTAGTCGCATTAAGAATACCCATCAATTGAATTATATAAAACCAGAATGCTGCAATTAAATATAACTCAATTATCATACAAAATTCTAGCACTTAAATTAGACCAGAACGCTGCAACCTAATTTAAAACACTATTAATTTAACAATTGGCTCATGTAAATAATCTAGGTGATCAGGCTAAATTAATAAACATGAAAATAACAGTCAAATCGTGAATTTCATACGAATATCAAAGTACTAATTAAACGTTAAAACAATAACGTAATCTCATAACTCATTGAGAATAATCAATACGTTACATGTTCGAATAATTGAAAGATTAAACTAAATAACTAATTAAACGATAAATAAACTAAATAAGATAGATAGATACAACCGTTAGATAATTTAGGAGTTGAATTGATCGCGTCCCGCATTAAAATTTGATTGCATCCTAACTAACCTTGGCCGTGAAGGCCAAGGCCTTCGCCCTATTATGTACTCCTTTATGTGTGCTCCTCCTTCTCTCCTTTTTTTTTTTCCATTAAAGCCCTAATGCATCCTTTTATAGTGTTAATTTGGCTCCAGTGAAATTATTTCTTTCCTTAATTATTTTGTCTTCTTCTTACAATTCCACATCTTCTCTTTCCTTTTTACACCGGATTTTCTTTCCTTTTTTTTTCATTATGGGCTGATGGTTTCAAGCTTGATTTCGACCCATTAGATGATGGAATTTGATTTTTCTTTCTTCAACAAAGTTGTTCATCTCGAACTTACCTTTCCGATGTATGTTGATTTGCTTTATTCCGACATCGTATGAGTGAGACATTGTCGTCTTAAGACAGACCTGCAAAAATACATACGATTTTGGTAGTCTGGCAATCTTAATCCATGTGGGTTATTACTAATTAATTAAAATATATATTAAAAACTCAATTTAGAACAAAAATATCAAAAGTTTAATAATAAACCCAACTTACATAAAATAATCATTTTAACTCAAATATTACGAAAGACGACATAAAAAATATAATATTAAAGGGGTGAAAATACGCATAAATATCGACTTATCAAATTCCCCCACACTTAGTCCATTGTCGTCCTCGACAATGAGAACTCACGAGCTAAAACAAAGAACCAAAACATTAACCTTAAAAATATTTTAGACTAACCAAACTAGGCACGATCGACGACAAACTAAAAATATTTTATAAGTTAGTAAGTTAGTAAAGTTAATGAAACAAATTACGAGTTAGATTAGCAAGTAATATATACATAAATTTCTCCTCCACTATAAACTATTCAATTAATTAATTTAACAACATATAATATTTTAAATCGCTTCTAAATCTAAATTAGAAATAAACTCATTATTCTTCCCACTTATTTAAGTATCTTCGAAAAATTGGGTATGAATTGACTCAAGAAGACGGGTTTCAGCAGTTTATGGTCTTAGGGAAAGGGGATCTACTTTCGGTACATTCCTATTACCAGTTCAGTACGAGGATCGTCCTCCCGAGCACATAAGGCAAACTAGACACCTCGTCTCTCTTTTTTTGCTCTTATTTTTTTCTTTCAATTGTTTCTTTTTCTTTGCTTGATTTTTTTCTTCATTTTTTTTAATTTTTTTTTTCATTTGTTTTTCATTTTTTTTCTAAGATCGAGTGACCCATGTAGCGAGCTTTCAACCAATGACTCCCGCCCTCTCGGACAAGGCATTAGGCATTCTCCCAATCCCATTAGGACTAGGTTCCCCCCGGATTTACTAACTCGAGTCACAAGACCGATTCACTCATTTTTGAGGCATCTAATCTTCCTTATAGCCCTAATTAGGAGTCACCTACGAAAGTAAATTAATTAAAACAAGACCAGCTTACCGCTCGTACCTCCAGAGTCAATGAAAAAAGAAAGTTAAGGTAGCTAAAACAAGTGGTATTCTTTATAATTTATTTGTAACTTAAATTTAAAAGAGACTTAAAATACCATCTATTATCAAATTAATTAATCCAAGTCTAACCGGGAGGAAAAATAAATGCATACACAAAAATGAATTTTTAAGTTAGTAAAAGTTAAAGTTAGTTAATTTTTTTTTTTTTTTTTAAATGTTAGATTAGAATTTGTCGTCGACTTCCCTATTCTAGTTAGTCAAATAAAAACAAAGGGTTTTTAAACAATAAACTCCATTTATTAAAAAAAAATTCACTCTTTTTTTTTTTTCTGCAAGAATTAACCACCCCCCCCCCCCCCCCCCACACACACTTAAACTCGACATCGTCCTCGATGTCAAAAATAGACATTGAGAACTTAAACTTTAAGCATATAATATAAAGAAGATAAGAGAGTGGAGGGACTTAGCAGATTCCAATTCATCGGTAGTTGGTGATATCATGTTACTTGGACACAAAAATATCATTGTTCCTTATTTTTCCATGCTCCAAGCGAAATAATCAACCCGACACCAACTCAAAAGCCCTTTGTACCATCTGCAAAATATAACATTGACCAAGGAAGTGTAGCACAAAGGAAACAAAACACACATAGCATAGGCAGAAAAATAAATAAAAATAAAAATAAAACTATAATAATCAAATTAATAAATTAAAGATTTTTTTTTGGGCAACCGACACTATTAACATCCCCTTACAAAGGTTGCGAAACTCAGGGAGGCACTTAAGCCGACTCAACTAATAAAACAAAAATATACTAGTAATAATAATAATAATAATAATAATAATAGTAATAAGATAACGTCTAAGTCAATAAACAATCAGTCCCCGGCAACGGCACCAAAATTTGATGTGTGTCGTTTCCGCAGTCAAAATTAAATTTATAAACACTACTAACTCTACGGTAGATAGGGTAAGTAGATGTCGATCCCACAGAGACTGACGTTATTATCTAAGACAATTTATTATTTAATAGTAATAATATATATAAAGGGGGGTTTTGTTGGTTTTGAAAATAATAATAAAGTAAAAAAAAACATAATAATAAATAAATAAAATTAATCATAACAATATTCGAGACATGCAATGTATGATATAGTCGGGTTAATCATCGATTCAATTAATTAGACTCAAATAGATCGGTAACTAGTTAATCCCATGAACGCACGCAAATTACCAGTTTTATCGTTTTGACTTGTTAAACCCCGTGAACGCACGCAAGTTTAATCCTAACCAAATTTATCAAATTAACCATGAACGCACGAATTAACTTAACAAATTTAGTCGCATTAAGAATAACCATCAATTGAATTATATAAAACCAGAACGCTGCAATTAAATATAACTCAATTATCATACAAAATTCTAGCACTTAAATAGACCAGAACGCTGCAACCTAATTTAAAACACTATTAATTTAACAATCGGCTCCTGTAAATAATCTAGGTGATCAGGCTAAATTAATAAACATGAAAACAACAGTCAAATCGTGAATTTCATACGAATATCAAAGTACTAATTAAACGTTAAAACAATAACTTAATCTCATAACTCATTGAGAATAATCAATACGTTACATGTTCGAATAATTGAAAGATTAAACTAAATAACTAATTAAACGATAAATAAACTAAATAAGATAGATAGATACAACCGTTAGATAATTTAGGAGTTGAATTGATCGCGTCCCGCATTAAAATTTGATTGCATCCTAACTAACCTTGGCCGTGAAGGCCAAGGCCTTCGCCCTATTATGTACTCCTTTATGTGTGCTCCTCCTTCTCTCCTTTTTTTTTTCCATTAAAGCCCTAATGCATCCTTTTATAGTGTTAATTTGGCTCCAGTGAAATTATTTCTTTCCTTAATTATTTTGTCTTCTTCTTACAATTCCACATCTTCTCTTTCCTTTTTACACCGGATTTTCTTTCCTTTTTTTTTCATTATGGGCTGATGGTTTCAAGCTTGATTTCGACCCATTAGATGATGGAATTTGATTTTTCTTTCTTCAACAAAGTTGTTCATCTCGAACTTACCTTTCCGATGTATGTTGATTTGCTTTATTCCGACATCGTATGAGTGAGACATTGTCGTCTTAAGACAGACCTGCAAAAATACATACGATTTTGGTAGTCTGGCAATCTTAATCCATGTGGGTTATTACTAATTAATTAAAATATATATTAAAAACTCAATTTAGAACAAAAATATCAAAAGTTTAATAATAAACCCAACTTACATAAAATAATCATTTTAACTCAAATATTACGAAAGACGACATAAAAAATATAATATTAAAGGGGTGAAAATACGCATAAATATCGACTTATCATTCTTAATTCACCAAAATAAATGTAAGAAGAAAATATCTTTAAACCTTAAATCTTGTCATAATATGAAATGTAATAAAAAGTGTGATGGTGATGTGTGTGACAAGGGTCACGGTCCAATATATTTCTAAAGGGTCTCATTTTAGTTGTAGGTTTATAAAAATGAGGATCGTAAAATTATTAAAAGGCATTTCAAAGTAATTCGTGTAACACCACGACCCAATCTTAGGATCGGAAACGTTAACCGCGGTAGCCCGCCAGGCTTTGTACTGGTCCCACAGACAAACACGAGTTCTTTCTAGCGCATTTTGCCCTCACTCATACGCATCCTGGAAAACTTTACCAGGAGGTCACCCATCCTTACCTATCCTTAGACTACGCCCTGCTAAGCACGCTTAACTGCGGAGTTCTTTTGCATGGATGACCAGAAAAGAAAGTGCACTTTGTTGATATGAGTTGTACTTTCAATCCCTTTAAGGAAAGCTCATAAATAAGACATCTTCAATCAATGTGGGGTGTTTCAATCACTCTCACTTGAAGAACGAAAAGTCCTCGTTGCGCCTGGCAGCATAACCGCTGACCCAGAATCCACCCCTGCTAGGTGCCAAATACACGGTCGCAGGGTTGCTCTGATACCATTTGTAACACACCGGCCCAATTAGACTACTCCTAGCCAAGCACGCTTAACCGCGGAGTTCTTTTGCATGGATTACCCTAAAAGAAAGTGTACTTTGTGGATATGAGTTGTACTTTCAATCCCTTTAAGCAAAACTCATAAATAGGACATCTTCAATCAGTGTGGGGTGTTTTAATTCCGGTAAACCTCGCGTTAGAAATTAATTATTTACGAAACTTCGTAATAAAATCATTAAATGATAAATTTTCATAAATAAAAATACTTTCTTAGTTAGAAATATTATATAAACATATTTGGACATTTTTAGAAAAATAAATAACTCAAATCCAAGCATAAAACAATAGTTCGTAGAAAAATGGGATTCTTCCTGAAATAAATGAATAGTTTGCGATGAAAGCATAATAAATAGATATAAAAAAATTAAAATATTTAAAAATAAAAAAAAAAATATTATTTGACTTGAAAATAAAAATAAAGCTTGGAAAAATGATGAAAAAGAAGGCCGAAACGTGATAGGAGTTATGACGAAGTCATAACGAAAAAGATAAAAGCGTTGGGAAAATAGTGGGTGTTACACCAAGAGCATTCAACCCGTACACACCTTAACTCGCCTACATTCTTGATCGTTCCCGTGCCTACGTCGACACAAAACGAGCTCGCGTTCAAAGATTTTTAGTATGTAGGTTGAGGGTGTAAACAAACTCCGTCTTCTCTAATCTCTAATCTCTTCCTCTTTTATTTTCGTTTACAGATTACTAACTATTTCTAAATTTTATTTTATCGTTATACTAACGTTTACATTATCGTAACGCTAACTACTAACATTTCTTTACCGCATCTAACATTTCATTTATCGTTCCTAACAATTAACTACTAACTTTTGACTATAAAACACTCACCTTTAACGGAATTGGTTGTCTTGGGTGAGTTAAACCACAAAAACGATCTTTTAATTTTTCTTTCATAATAAGTACCGCGTACATTACAATTAAACGAAACTATTTTCAAAATCGAATCGAGTACATACGACAATCGAACGTTTCCCAAAGTGCGTATAACCCGTGAACAGGCCGCACCGGAGGTGGCACCCATATTTTGAGGCGCTCCGCCCCAGGCGCCTCATGGCGTGCGCTTGACCCTTCGGTTTAGAGCATGATCGCAATAATTCGTTATCGAGTGTATTCGACATCATTTTCAAATATTGCTCCAAGCGCCCGATGTTGACTCCGTAGTCAAATATCGCGCGTAAAAGAGCCATCGATAATCGAAGTGGTATGAAACCTGATGGTAGGAATCGCCCTGTATCCTACCGATCAAGTAAACCAACTAATCCTAAGCTAGGTAGCTAGGTAAATCGGGTCGATCCACAGAGATAGAGAACGGGTCTAGACTAAGGTTTACCTAAACACAAGACTAGGTCATGAGGTCAGAAGGGAGGATAACTAACGGGAATTGATTACTAACACAATCGCTAGGCTAAGAAACAAGGATGAACAAACTAAGACAATGGAAAAGAAGAGGCAAGAATTATGAATGAACTAGGGAAGAGATAAACTAAAAGATTCAACTAAAGCTAAATCCAAACACAAAACAAGAGGAACAATTACTAACATGATGAAGAAATCAAATAGGGAAAGAGTAGGGTTAGGTCGGGTTCATAGGTGTATAAGGCTAGTGGGGAAATCGAGGGTGTAGGTTTCATCTAATCACTAAGGTAAGTCCGCGCTCTCGCGTCAAAGACAAACCCAAAAACACAAGCAAGATGCTAACAAAAACAAGAGAATTTAATCACCAATCAAACATACAATGAGAAGGAGGAAACTAGCAAGAATAGCATGGCCACTACTACTCTAACAAACATTTCATCAAACACATGGCATGCAAGAAAAGTGACTAGCAACAAAGATTCAACCTTTACCCACAATCAACCCTAATCACCCATAAACAACACCTAATCCCCCTACTAACCCCACAATGAGTACTCACTCATGACTAAACTATCACTAACATCAACAAAGGAAATCAACATAAGCACCAAAACATTCATAATGAAGAACAACAAAGATGAACAATAAGCAAATGATAAAGATTGAAACTTAACTAATAATGAAAGATTAAGGGAAAGGAGAAGAGAAAGATTATACCAAACTAACAAGGAGATGAAAAGATTGAAACTTGTATAATAAGAAAACCCAAATACATCCACCAAGATTGTCAATCTTAGTGGATTCTTCAAGAAATCCCTTAATACAAGAGTAATTGCTAGGATTAAGCTAAGATTAACAAAAGATTAAGGAAAGATTAAAGAGAAACTAAGCTAATGATGAGAGTTCTCTAACTAGGGTTTTGTATAATGTAGGGTGTTTAAAACAATACAAGGGAGGGGTATATATAGGGTTCAGTAAGTAAGGGAGGCAAAAGAATGAAATCGGGCAGAGCTGTGTTCTTCCCGGCCGGGAAGGAAGTGATCCCGGTCGGGAAGGAGTGGTCCCGGTCGGGAAGGTGATGCTCCCGGCCGGGATGGCCCCACAGTAAGCCGTCTCTTCTTATCTTCTCATCCCGGTCGTGATGGATGTGGTCCCGGCCGGGAAGGAAGTGATCCCGGTCGGGAAGGAGTGGTCCCGGTCGGGAAGGTGATGCTCCCGGCCGGGATGGCCCCACAGTAAGCCGTCTCTTCTTATCTTCTCATCCCGGTCGTGATGGATGTGGTCCCGGCCGGGAAGGAAGTGATCCCGGTCGGGAAGGAGTGGTCCCGGTCGGGAAGGTGATGCTCCCGGCCGGGATGGCCCCACAGTAAGCCGTCTCTTTTTGTCTTCTCATCCCGGTCGTGATGGATGTGGTCCGGGCCGGGATGGGTCCTTATTTGCTCTTCCTAGGCTTCTTATCGATGCTTGGTGCTTGGGATATCATCAAGTGGGCTCCAAGGGACTCGGGATCGAGTCTAAGTCACCGAATCATCGTCGCTTCTCTTCATTGGCTCCATATGCATCGGAAATGAGTTGGAATCGTTCCATTTCTCCAAGATAGGCCATAGGAACCTAAAACAAGCTAGAAGAAGTGTAAGTAGCCTCGAAACCGCTCTAAAGAGCGATTCTAAAAGAGAAAGCGGGACCAAACACAAGAAATAAGCACTACAAAACACACTTATCAACTCCCCCACACTTAAGCCTTACTCGCCCTCGAGTAAGCACGAACTAACTACTAAACTAATAAAAACTAAAATACTAGCCGAGCGGGTATTAGCGCACCCTACGCCCTTTCAACTCACGCGAGAACATTTAGAGGAAAAGTGCTCTCCGCAAGGCAAGTGAGGTCTTCCGACAAAACTGTGGATACAACCGAACACGAAAACACACAAACAAACAAACGGTTGCATCCAAGAAGAAACAAATACCGCTTCCCTCAACAAAGCGGTGAAAGAAACACAGGTTAAGGACTCAAGGCAAGTGACAACGTTCCCAAGCTAATAATACAAACCGAAATGGACAAAATCCTAATAGTATGACAACAAAGCAATAAAAACGTTGGTAACTTACCTAGGTCCTCCTAACCTTCTAAGAACGTACTACGGGACGATAGGCGGGATGGAAAACGGATGAACCACGGAGTTAGTCGACACTGTAGGTAAAGTGAAACTCCGCTCCCTTTAGCGATAAGCCAAGAGGGTCGTCCCATGCTCAAAAATAGCCTAACTAGTCCAAGTAAAAAGGCGGATATGGTTGCAAAGTGAGGAAATACCGACCATTACCGCTATCATCCTTCCTAGGGACTCGGTCGTTTGGTAGGCTCTTCACGATAACAATCGGTAAAAGGCTTATTTTTTAGGGGTAAGATTTCTTTGTGAAATGATTTTCTTGGCATCTTTCTTTTGTATTTTGCTTTTGGATTGCTATGCCATTTCTTTTTCTTCTTTTGTATTTTTTTTTGATTTGTTGTGCCTTTTCTTTTTCTTCTTTTTTTTCTTTCTTTTTCTTGGTTTTCCCTTTTGGCCAAATTTAGTATGATAGACAATTCTTGCAACCAAGTGAGTCTAGAAACCTCGGTGATGCAACTTATTTGTGAGATATGTGTAGAAGGTAGGAAAATGGGTATGTCGGGGGCGCCTTTCCTTCAAACCCACAAAAGGTGGAAAACTTGGACTAATCAAACAGTCTCGAACATGGTTACCTAAGAGACGGGACTCGATAACCAAGGCCTTTTCACTCCGGGGGTGGTCAAAATGCAAATCCCGCAGTAAATCCTTAGTAGACTAGGTGGACTCAAGGTAAGAAATCAACAAAACTATTGATTTAAAGTCATTCTACTAGACTAAAGTCCAAGACTCAATTCATATCACTAGAAAGGGAATGTAAACACTTGCGCACTAGCCTCAAAACCGGGTTTTCGAAAACCTTTTCTACACTAGACTCACAAACTACACAAGACAAAACAAAGACGAAAGAAAATGAAACGAACAAAACAAAACAAAATAAAACAAACACACACACAAAAAGATAAATAAACACCAGCCCGAAACTTCCAAGCAAGCAACCACATCAGTCCACAGACTCCAAAAAGCTCCACCCGAGCACACACCATCACAAAACATCCTCCAAACTCCATAAAAAGGAAAAAGGAGAAAGAGATAGAAGGATAATACCGGATGTCAAGAGCTTTCCGAAACTTATCGACGATCACGCAACCTACAAGGAAATCGGGGGAACAAAACACACAACACAACAAATATATGCCACAAAGACACAAAAGGAAAAGACACAAAAGAAAATCTTTTTGGTTTTTCATGAATTTTTTCGATTTTTTAGGAATTTTTAAGATTTTTCGAAAAAACAACGAAAATAAAACTAAACTAGACTAAGATATCGCTCCCCCACACTTAAATTGAGCAATGTCCTCATGCTCAATCGGTAGTGTGTGGAAGACACTAAAAAGAAAAGAAAAAGGGAAAATAAAGCTAAAAATTAAAAATGAAAGTGAAGAAAGGGTAGAATGTGTAAGGCCGGGGTATAATCAAGTCACCAAGGGCCGAGACGAGAAAAGATATGGATGGGGAAAGAAATAAAAAGAAGAAAGTAAAAGGAAATGGGAGGGGATGGCTAGGTGTAATCAAGTCACCTAGCCCTGATTCCGCCCGAATCCGACTAAATTCTACCAAATGGAAAAAAAACCTAAAAAGAACTTGCCAATTTGGATTTTCAATGGATTCTCGATGTAATCACGTCATCGAGAATCGGGATCAAAGACCACAAAAGGCCCCGAGGGCCACCATGACACCAAAAGGTTAAAGGGAAAGGGAACAAAGAAAGAAAGACTAGCAATAAAAGACGGAAAAGAAAGGAGAGTCGCCTACCAAACGGTTAGCAACTCAATCATCTCCATCGTCTCAATTATCGTTATCGGCACCTTGCTTGTCTTTATCATCGTTATTCCTCTTCTTTCTAATTGTAGTCATATGGTTGAAGTACTGGGCTTGCATTGGTTACATGAGGTCGGGATTTAGGGGGAAACTCGGTATATAGTGATGAGAAGTTGAGATGAAGGTGTATAATTGAAGTGTAAGGATGAAATGATAGTGGCAAAGGTGAGTAGGGAGGTTGGGAGGGGGTATAAAGCGGCGGGGTGGGGATTAAATGAAGAAAGGAAAGTGAAGGAGGGTTGCAGGACCCTTCCCGGTTGTGAAGACAGTGATCACGGTCGGGAGGAGTCCTTCCCGGTCGGAAAGACCTTGATCCCGGTCGGGATGGGTAGTCAAAGGGTAGTCTTTTGCAGTGCAACTCGTCCCGGGCGTGATGATGCTCATCCCGGGCGGGATGGCCTCTCCAGCTCTTCATTCCTTAATAACTCCACCTAAAAGGCAAATAATGCTTCGGGATCTAGAATCCCGTCCCCAAACTCTTGTCAAAAGCTCAAAAACCGACTTCCCTAGCTACCTAGCCCAAACTTTAAAGCTTCTATCATCTATATCCCTTTCTAATTCTTCATCTTCACTTCAAACCTATAAATTAAGCTCAATAACTTCCATCAAAAATCCCTCCCTCACATCGCTCATCAAAATACCAAATTACAAGAATTCCACGAAACATACAAAACACACTAATACAACTCAATAATTGAATGAGAGAGAAAAGAGATATATACAACAAGACGGTTCTTGGGGAACTCCGTCAAACCAAGGATGGTGAATTCTTCATTCATTTCCCATATTGTTGCACACAACTCCATAGCCTTCAAGGGCACGAAGCAACAAGATGAAAGCGCTTGAACAATCTTCATTAAAGCATGTGGAACACCAACATATACTCCAAGGTTCTTCATAACCTTGTCTTGACGTCCCCGGGGCATCCCGATCCACTATGTTCAATGGCTTGAACTTGTATTTGCAATCTTTTGGGATATAACCAAACTTCCATTCCTCTTCATGGGGCCCCAAGGGAGGGTCAACCTTCCTCTTTCCAATCGACTTATCCACATCGACATTACAAGGGCATTCATCCACCCTAAGCTCAAAAGCATCATCGTCTATCACTGTCAACATGGAGAGGTTTGGAACTCAAGCAAGTGAGTTCACTCATCTCCAAGCTACTCTCTAGGTTCTCACAATCAAGCTTATCAAGGTTCAATTTTTCACACAAGGTAACCAAATTGTTTACCTCATCAAGCTTTTCACCCGACTCATCCCCTAGCTCGATATCTTTGACGGCATGGATCATATGACATGATTCTTCATTTGTAGCCGAGGTGTTGCCTTGGAGGTCAAACACAAGCTTCTCTTCGCCTAACTCAAAAGTGATCCTACCCTTCTTGACATCGATCATTGCACCGGCGGTGTGTAGAAATGGGCGCCCAAGGATAATGGGGGTGGTTGCATCCTCCGGCATGTCGAGTACAAGGAAGTCAACCGGAATGAAGAATTTTCCGATCCTTAGCGGCACATCCTCCAACATTCCTAATGGTCGATTGAGTGAACGATCCGCCATTTTGGAGTGTAATCGAGGTACACTTGAGCGCTTTCATTCCAAGTTGCTCACAAATAGAATAAGGGAGAATGCTTACACTCTCCCCTAAATCAAAAAACGCCCTCTCGATCTTCATATTCCTGATGGTGCATGGAATTGAGAAACTACCTGCATCCTTGAGCTTAGGTAAGGTGGAGCCTTGAATAAGATCACTCACCTCTCTTGTAAATGTTATTGTCTCTTCCTTGTCCAATGATCGTTTCCTAGCCAAAACTTCCCTCATGAATTTTCCATAGGTCGGGACTTGGGTAATTAACTCGGTGAAGGGAATGCTCACATCTAGTTTCTTCACAATATCGACGAACTTGTCAAATTGAATATCCGCCTTTGTCTTAAATTGCCTCGATGGGAATGACAACTTGATGTTGATCTTGTCAAGTTCATTAGGCTTGGATTTTTCACTTGACACCTTCTTCTTTGCTTTATCTTCTTCTTGGGGTTGGGGAAGCTTGTCTTCAATCGGTTTTTCAATTTCCCATAAGACTTGCTCTTCCATGAGGTTCCCCAAATTTTCATTGCCTTAAGATGGAGATTCCACTTCTTTCATAGCTTCATGTTCATTAGGAAAAAAGGGAGAATCATAGGATGCACCGCTCCTCAAAGTGATAGCATTCATGGTCTCAAATTTCGTTGGCACGCCTTGAGGAGGTAGTTGACCCTTTTGCCTTGAAGAACTACCCGAAGCAACTTGAGCTAGTTGGGTTTCGAGCATCTTCACATGAGTATTTATTGCCTTGTTTTCCTTTTGAAGTTGAGAATAGAGTTCTTGTTGGGTTCTTTGCATCTCCAATTGACTCCTTTGCATGTCAAAATCCCGAGGCGGAGATTGTTGGTTATGTGGAGTATTAGTGAGGGTTAAGGGAAAGCCATAGTCATGAGTAGGAGATCGACTCCTTCGTTTGTTTTCTTGTTGGAACCCTTGTTGGTTTTGAAAGTTCCCTTGGAACCCTTGAGAATTGCCTTGTTTAGGCCTTGGAGATTACCTTGATTATGATTTTGGTAACCTTGGTGTTGTTTTGAAACCCTTGAGAGTGTTGGTTTCCTTGGAAACGACCTTGATGATTGAAGTTCCCTTGATTTTGGAACCCTTGATGATTGTTGAAGGTACCTTGGTTTTGTTGTTGGAAGTTGTTAAAAGGTCTTTGATTGCCTCGATAACCTTGGTAGCCTTGGTTGTCCCTTAAGGGAGGAGCAACATATGGTGGACGGTGTTGTTGTTGAGCTTGCTGTTGGCAAGCTTGGAACATACGAGGATTTGGCATATTTTGAGCCATGTAAGTAGAGTATGGGGCATCTTGCTTGTATGCTTGAAAAGCATTAACTTGCTCAATGCTACTCCGACAATGTTGAGGCTCATGTCCATATATCCCACAAATCTCACATATCCCATAATAAGAGGTAGGAGAAACCACTTCCAAAGCATTGACTTGCACTACTAGAATAACCTCAAAAGAAATCATTAATAAGAAACCATTTAAGTTTAATCAATGATTTCTTTGGTTAAAGAAATCAATTATCCAAAATAGGTGGTCTCTTATCTAAGAACAAAGACACCATTTTTTAGATGAATGATTTCTTACCCCATGCAAATTAATCTAAAAGACACCTATTCCGGTATGGAAACAATTGACCCGACTTCGGATTCGGGTCTCTTGATTATGATTCAACTTTGATGGTTCTTGTCGAATTTCTTCTGCCTCTCCTTCTCCTCACTCCGGTGGTCGGATTTTCCCCGACAGAGACGGCCTGCTCCCTGCACAATGAACGCACAGAGCCTCGAAGGTGTCCAAGGGAACCCTCTCCGATGCGTAAGTCAGTTCGTGAAATGCCTTAACGAACCTAGCTCGTGAGGAACTAGGTGGCGGTTTTAGAGTGAGAGTCTAGAGAGAGAAAATCCCACCTCTTTAATGTGGGAAATGGGAGAGTATTTATACCTTCCCACAAGAGAGAGAAGAGAGAAGAGGAGAAGGGAAGAATGAGTAGATGAGAGGGTGACAAGTGGCTTCGCCTCATCCACTCATTCCCCTTTACCTTAGGCAAAATGACGGAGGGGCCCCTGGTTTCCCCTGCCCCTACTAAGGGTGGGAGCACCCTGGGGGTCAGCAGGCAGTGGCGTCTACCAGCTGGTCTATTCTCGGAAGGGGGTAGCAGTCCTTTGGGCAAGCTTTGTTGAGGTTTGTGAAGTCCACACACATCCTCCATGCGGCCGAAGACTTTTTTACCATTACTACGTTCGCTAGCCGTTCAGGGTAGTCGCATATTTCTATGAAATCCGCCTTCAAAAGTTTTTCTATTTCCTCTTTGATGGCCAGGTCTTTTATTGCCGACATATTTCTCTTTTTATGCTTCACATGGCGGGCCTCCGGGTTTACATTCAGCCTGTGAACAATATAAGCCTGGTCGACCCCCGGCATTTCATCTGCCGAGTAGGCGAACATATCCCTGTTACTCCTTAGGACCTTGATCAGCTCTGCTTGGTAGGACTCTTCCAGGTCAGCCCCTATGAGGACTTGTCTCCCAGGTTCCAGATCCACCAGCATGCTCTCCCTCCCCCCCCCAGGTTCAAGGTGGTCAGCTGCCTGCTGGTCTGCTAGAATCTCACCCTCCCTGTTGGGGGAACTGTCAGCCTTCCTTTTTCCTTTTCTTTCAGTTTCGTGGGTCTGCAGAGCCACAGAATAGCATTGTCTGGCCGATTCTTGGTCTCCGTGCACTTTTCCCTCCATACCAAAGTTTGTCACATAGGCTATAGTTAGAGCCCTGATTGATATGGCGGCTTCAATTTCGTCTAGGGTGGCTCTGCCTATCAGGGCGTTGTTGTTGGAGCAAGTGTCCTCCACAATAGTGCATTGATACATTAAATCTCATGGACGGAATATACTTGGGATAATTAGTACATCGATACTCCACGTCAGTTGATTAACGTAAATCGATAACGCTCAGCTGACTAGAGTTAGACGTTAATGTCGTAAGACGGCGGTGATCAACTGATCCCTTTCGGTCACACCTATAGGATGAGACCCAAATAGAAAACTAATTATTTGTATTTGATACAGTTAATCAGTTCCTTGCGTATATATTTGATATATGCTTTGTAATGAGAGTTATTTATTGGAGATAGAGTTTAGAACTCAGTCTGATTAAGTTTATTACTCTATTATATGATAATTGACTGAATAAATTTTACGTCTTATTTTAATACGATTAAATAAGACCTAATTTAGTATTTAAACGTTAATTACTAAATAAGTTGAGGTTTTGTATGCTTTTATGGGTAGTGATAATTAACCATTAATATTTACAAGAAGTTGTAAATTTAGCTAAGTAATTATTATCATGGGACCAATTATATATAGATATAATAGTAATGTACTACTTAAAGAGTTAAGAGTATATTATTTATTTGATGTGATCAATTATATGAGATAATTGATCATGTCACACATAAGCATTTGTATGACAAATGACAAAAATAAAATGGACCCATTTTTTGTACATGTATATGGCACACTAGTAAAATAAGGGCAATAATGGTTGTTCTTATTTATGTGCATGCATGAATAATAGTAATTATTACACTAGACCCTTGACTCTATGCATGCAAATAAAATAAAGCAATTGGTCTCCCTAATTTAGGGGTGGCCGGTTTTGGGGGTCATTTAAGGGAACATTGTTGTTCTCATTTTGACATCCATCTTTTCATTAGTGAATGCTTTTCCTCGTCTCCAAAATTCTCTCATATATACTAATATTTATCCTTATTACTAAAGTAGTAATATTCATAATATTAGTATAGGGTTCATCACTATTATTATCTAGTTAATAATAGTGATTATTTGGGTTGAATCTTGGTGCAACTAGAAGGAGATCTTCTACTTTGGAGATTCAAGTTTTGGAGGATCATCCATACTAATATAAGCTCAAGAACAATAAGAAAAGGAGTTTTCTTATTGTGCCCATTATTTCCTCTTTGTTTATGTAAGGAAATCTCTTCTTGTATCTAGTTTTTGTCATTTTATGTCATGCATGTAACTAGATCTTTATATACTAAATTAACAAGTAATTTAGTATGTAATTAGAGGAGTCTAATTAGAGGGTTATCAAACTATCAAGTGGTATCGAAGCTTTGTTGTTGCATGCATGTCGATTTTTGACATTTTTTCGGGTTATATGATAACTTTGTAAAAACCGAAAATTTTGTGTAAAAATTTGCTTCACACGAAATTTTTGGGTACATGCATACCTAATGACCTCAAAATGGTTGTGGTAGACTTTGGTAATTTTTGGAATTAATTTGCTAATTTATAATCATTTATGCCTTAAAAACCGAGTTTTTATGCCTATTTGATGCTAAAAGTTAACTAAAAATAGTAGCATGTTGTTTTTGGGCATGATACTTTTTTTTTGTACATTTCATCATATGTTTAAGGACATATTTGTAATTTTTTGAAATTTATTTTGTCCTTTTGGGATGTTTATTGTTTTTTATTGGATAAAAATCGATAAACATGCATTTATTTGTTCCAAATTTATTCGAAATTTTTGTGGACAAATTTTTAATTTTTTGAGTTCCTTGAAATGTTCCAGAATGTACAAAATTTTTTATTTTTATTTTTGGGTATTTTATGATTTAATTTGAATTTATTTCATAAAATTGACCATTTACCGATTAAATTAGCAAATTAAATCAATTCAAACTAATTTTCTATATTTTTCAAATTAGTGGAGACTAATTCTTGAAATTCCAAATTGGTTTGGAAAAATTAGTTTGAGCTTAATTGAGAATTAAGTGTTGATTAATGATTTTTAATGGTTAAAAATCGATAAATTCCATAAAAACCGAGCTAGGATGAACTTGATATATTATAGGGCGATTTTGGCATGATTTTTACAGCATTTTATTTATTTTAATGTTGTTGAATGAATGAATGTCATTTATTGATTATTTTGCAAGATTGTACCTAGTATGGCCTAGTCTTTTAATCGGTATTACCCGTAATGTAAGGGAATATCGATTTGGTTGTACTTAATTGCGATCTCGTATCGCCTGTTTGTAATAAATAATTGTTTTATTTATACAAATGTATAATAGGAATGCTATGTATTCATTTGTATCATTTGTAATTAATTATTATGAAGACGGAGATTACCCAAGACGGTGGACAAAAGTCGGTGCCTTTTGGAGGTGTTCCTTTGAAGAGGCCAGGGACCAAGGAGTTGGTTTCCGATTTTGTAATAGTCTAGTTAATAGGATTAGCTAGATGGCCATACTATGATTTATTTTGTTTGATGCTTGCTTTATATTCGCTCATGCCAAAATCGCCAATCATGCATTTTATTTTTTGATTGTCAATTCACCAATTTACGTAATCACCAACTTAGTTCACTTATAAGTGATTAGTAACTTAATATTGACAAGACCTCTCACATGCATAGTAACAATTGAGATATAGCCTTACCAATTAAAGCACCTATGAACCCCTTGT
This sequence comes from Agrostemma githago, assembly GCA_958450325.1. Taxonomy (NCBI): domain Eukaryota; kingdom Viridiplantae; phylum Streptophyta; class Magnoliopsida; order Caryophyllales; family Caryophyllaceae; genus Agrostemma; species Agrostemma githago. The sequence goes on along the minus strand of OY288244.1, from coordinate 32,865,241 downwards.
TCATTAGGGCAACCACAACGTGGACCCCTTTTTACCTTGGGTAAGTAGGGTGATAAGATCACATGCCAAGATTGGGTTGGACTCAACGAGATAAGAGTTATTTCGGGGCTAGGAGATGGATTTGGTTGAAATCCGTCAACCGAGAGTTCTAGAGTAGAATTGGTCTAGTAATGACTTACCGTTTTTACATAAGGATTGCATGCGATGTTAGTTCTAATCTAAATGTGGGTCTCAGAATCACTTATATAATTTCGTGAGGGGTCATTATATGAGTGAGTTGTTAAAATTGTTTTACAAGTAAATTATATAACAATGGATGTTAATATTTCCTAAATTTTGTTGTAGTATTAATAATTCGCTATGACTACCAATGCAACCATTCAACTCGGAAAGGATTCTTGGCTTAGGTCTGTTATGGACAAATGAATCTTGAAAGACGATGGAAGTATTTTCATCGAGTGGGAGTCAACCATAAAAGGTTCGGCGTTGTCCGACAACGTCCTTCGTTACTTGAACGAGCCACCACCCAATGAACCCGGTCCTAGAGCCACCGCGGCACAAAGGACCACCTATGAGGAGTTTTTGAAGATATCTAACGATATCAAGAATGTCTTGATATGGTCAATGTCTCCAAAACTCAAGCTTCAATATATTACCCTTAATGCATATGAGATATTCTCAAGGGTTACGACGACTTTTTCTCAATCACCTGACATCCGTCAATATGAAGCTATGATGAAATTTTTCGAGGTTAAGCTAGAAAAGGGTTAAAAAGTTGGGAGAAGAGTTTCCAAGAGCTTCATGCACTCCTCAACCAAGCGGAGAGGGACATGGAGGCTAGTGGGAGTGAGAAGAGAGACATGCTCTCCATGAAAACGAAGAATCTCAATCTTGGGGTTCAAAAGGGTAAAAACAAGGGTAAGACCAAATTCAAGAGACAAGGAAAAGACAAGAACAAAGGGAAAGCTATTGAGAATAGCAAACCTAAGGCTAAGGTTAACAAACATGCCGACGCCGATTGCTATTATTGTAATGGCAAGGGACATTGGAAGCGCAATTGTCCCAAATATTTGAAAGATTTGAAGAACAAGAAAGACGAGAGTGAGACTCCGTCAGGTATTGTCCTCACTTCTCTCTATATGATAATAGACATTAACTATACTTGCACTTCCACTTGGGTATTAGATACCGGATGTGGTTCTCACCTTTGTAATCATTTACAGGGGCTGAGGGACGTGCGAGCACTAGCCAAGGGTGATGTGGACCTACGCATGGGAAATGGAGCTAGAGTTGCCGCTATATCCGTAGGCACTTATGTACTCACTCTAGCTAGTGGTTTTGAGTTGTATTTGAATAATTGTTATTTCGTACCAACTTTAACCAAGAACATTATCTCCATTTCCGTAGTTGATATGGAAGGTTTTTCCTTTATGATTAAGGACAATTGTTGTACTTTTTCATTTAATGACATGGTTTATGGTAAAGCTACGTCTATCGGAGGTATTTATGTTCTAGATAATGTTATTGATATATATCATGTAGAAAACAAGAAGCTCAAAACGGGTGAACCTAATCAATCCTACCTTTGGCATTGTCGTTTAGGACACATAAACGAACGACGCATAAAGAGACTTGTTTCAACGAAACTTCTCAAACCGTTTGATTACGAATCTTATGGCACATGCGAGTGTTGCCTTTTGGGTAAGATGACTCGTGCTTCTTTCTCAAGTAAAGGAACACGAGCAAGTGAGGTATTGGGCCTTATACATACCGATTTGTGTGGCCCAATGACTATCACCGCTAGGGGTGGTTACAACTACTTCATTACTTTTACCGACGACTTAAGTTGATATGGGTATGTCTACTTAATGAGGCACAAGAGCGATGCTTTTGAAAAGTTCAAAGAGTTTCAAAGTGAAGTAGAGAACCAATTGGATAAAAAGATTAAAGTACTACGATCCGATCGTGGTGGTGAATACCTAAATAATGAATTTGATTCACACCTAAAAGATTGTGGCATAGTATCACAATGGACTCCTCCTGGCACACCACAATTGAATGGTGTGGCCGAAAGGAGAAACCAAACTTTATTAGATATGGTTCGGTCCATGATGAGTCTCACTGAGCTTCCTGATTCATTTTGGGGTTTTGCCATTTTTTCCGCAATATTTTCACTAAATCGAAGCCCAACCAAAACAGCCAATAAGACACCATATGAGATATGGAAGGGAAGGGTTCCTTATTTGTCGTTTATGAGAATATGGGGTTGTGAGGCATATGTTCAGAACAAGTCTGACAACAAACTCGCACCAAGATCCGACATATGTCTGTTTGTAAGGTATCCAAAGGAAACACAAGGTTATTACTTTTACAATCGTCGCGAAAACAAAGTGTTTTTGGCTCGTGACGCTGTCATTCTAGAAAATGACTTCATTTCTAGAAGATAGAGTGGGAAAAAATTTGAACTTGATGAAGTCCAAGAGCCACAAACCGAAAATGAAGTGGTGGAAAGTGTTCCCTCCAAAGGATCAGCGATGTTCTCGTCTGTCCCAACCTTGCATATATCGATTTCCTTCCTTTCCTCTAGATCTCTTATCACGTGGTATTTCCTAAGTACATGTCTAGACTTATTGCTAGACCTGGGCTCTTTTGCTTGAAAAATGGCCCTGCTGTTATCACAATATATGGTGATAGGATCTTCGACAGAGTGGAATACTCCTAGTCCTTCCAAAAACTGACGAATCCAAACAGCTTCCTTTGCAGCTTCCGAAGCCGCGATGTACTCAACTTCTGTTGTAGAATCCGCGGTGACACTTTGCTTGGAGCTCTTCCAACTAATGGCTCCTCCATTCAACATATAAACATAGCCGGATTGGGACTTCAAATCATCCCGATCGGATTGGAAACTGGCATCCGTGTAACCTCTTACACGTAACTCAGTATCCCCTCCAAACACTAAGAACGAATCCTTGGTCCTTCGCAAGTACTTAAGGATGTTCTTTACGGCTGTCCAGTGACTTTCACCTGGATTGGCTTGATAACGACTCGTCATGCTCAAAGCATACGAAACATCGGGACGAGTGCACGTCATGGCATACATGATTGATCCAACAGCGGAAGCATATGGGATCAACTTCATGAGTTCAATCTCTTCGGGTGTGGAAGCACACTGTGACTTGCACAAAATGGTACCTTGACTCATGGGAAGAAAGCCTCTCTTAGAGTCTTTCATTTTGAATCTATCAAGAATCTTATCTATATAAGCTTCTTGACTTAATACCAACGTCCTCTTGGACCTATCTCTATGGATCCGAATACCCAAAATGCATTGTGCATTCCCAAATCTTTCATTTGGAAGTGTTTTCCTAGCCACTCCTTTACGGAAGCAAGCATCGGAACGTCATTCCCGATAAGAAGTATGTCATCCACATACAAGACAAGAAAGGTTACATTACTCCCACTAAACTTCATGTACAAACAAGGTTCCTCGACACTTCGAACAAATCCATACTGTTTGATTACATGATCGAAGCGATTATTCCAACTTCTGGACGCTTGCTTAAGACCATAAATGGATCTCTTAAGCTTGCATACCTTCCCAGGATTAGATGTATCTACAAAACCTTCTGGTTGTGTCATATACACTTCCTCTTCTAGAATCCCATTCAAGAAGGCGGTTTTGACATCCATTTGCCAAATCTCATAATCATGAAATGCGGCAATCGCTAGGATAATCCTTATGGAGCGAAGCATTACGACTGGAGCAAAGGTTTCGTCATAGTGAAGACCATGAACTTGAGTAAAACCCTTTGCCACCAATCTGGCTTTGTAGACATCTTTATGTCCATCTATGCCATTCTTGATCTTAAAGATCCACTTACACTGAAGAGGTCTCACCTTTTCAGGTAAATCAACCAAATCCCACACTTGGTTTTCGTGCATAGAGTCCATTTCGGATCGCATGGCTTCAAGCCATTGCATGGAATCACGACTAGATATGGCCGCTTTGTAGGTTGTAGGTTCGTCACTTTCGCAAAGTAACATGTCCAACGCATCTTCCTCGACAATACCAAGGTATTGATCAGGAGGATGACTAACCCTTGTGGATTTCCTAGGTTCAAAGGGAACATCAACCGTGTCCGAGGAGGAGGGAACACTTTCCTCCACTTCATTTTCGGTTTGTGGCTCTTGGACTTCATCAAGTTCAAATTTTCTCCCACTCTGTCTTCTAGAAATGAAGTCATTTTCTAGAAAGACAGCGTCACGAGCCACAAACACTTTGTTTTCGTGACGATTGTAGAAGTAATAACCTTGTGTTTCCTTTGGATACCCTACAAACAGACATTTGTCGGATCTTGGTGCGAGTTTGTTGTCAGACTTGTTTTGAACATATGCCTCACAACCCCAAATTCTCATAAACGACAAATAAGGAACCCTTCCCTTCCATATCTCATATGGTGTCTTATTGGCTGCTTTAGTCGGGCTTCGATTTAGTCAAAATATTGCGGACAAAATGGCAAAACCCCAAAATGAATCAGGAAGCTCAGTGAGACTCATCATGGACCGAACCATATCTAATAAAGTTCGGTTTCTCCTTTCGGCCACACCATTCAATTGTGGTGTGCCAGGAGGAGTCCATTGTGATACTATGCCACAATCTTTTAGGTGTGAATCAAATTCATTATTTAGGTATTCACCACCACGATCGGATCGTAGTACTTTAATCTTTTTATCCAATTGGTTCTCTACTTCACTTTGAAACTCTTTGAACTTTTCAAAAGCATCGCTCTTGTGCCTCATTAAGTAGACATACCCATATCTACTTAAGTCGTCGGTAAAAGTAATGAAGTAGTTGTAACCACCCCTAGCGGTGATAGTCATTGGGCCACACACATCGGTATGTATAAGGCCCAATACCTCACTTGCTCGTGTTCCTTTACTTGAGAAAGGAGCACGAGTCATCTTGCCCAAAAGGCAACACTCGCATGTGCCATAAGATTCGTAATCAAACGGTTTGAGAAGTTTCGTTGAAACAAGTCTCTTTATGCGTCGTTCGTTTATGTGTCCTAAACGACAATGCCAAAGGTAGGATTGATTAGGTTCACCCGTTTTGAGCTTCTTGTTTTCTACATGATATATATCATTAACATTATCTAGAACATAAATACCTCCGATAGACGTAGCATTACCATAAACCATGTCATTAAATGAAAAAGTACAACAATTGTCCTTAATCATAAAGGAAAAACCTTCCATATCAAGTACGGAAATGGAGATAATGTTCTTGGTTAAAGTTGGTACGAAATAACAATTATTCAAATACAACTCAAAACCACTAGCTAGAATGAGTACATAAGTGCCTACGGATATAGCTGCTACTCTAGCTCCATTTCCCATGCGTAGGTCCACATCACCCTTGGCTAGTGCTCGCACGTCCCTCAGCCCCTGTAAATGATTACAAAGGTGAGAACCACATCCGGTATCTAATACCCAAGTGGAAGTGCAAGTATAGTTAATGTCTATTATCATATAGAGAGAAGTGAGGACAATACCTGACGGAGTCTCACTCTCGTCTTTCTTGTTCTTCAAATCTTTCAAATATTTGGGACAATTGCGCTTCCAATGTCCCTTGCCATTACAATAATAGCAATCGGCGTCGGCATGTTTGTTAACCTTAGCCTTAGGTTTGCTATTCTCAATAGCTTTCCCATTGTTCTTGTCTTTTCCTTGTCTCTTGAATTTGGTCTTACCCTTGTTTTTACCCTTTTGAACCCCAAGATTGAGATTCTTCGTTTTCATGGAGAGCATGTCTCTCTTCTCACTCCCACTAGCCTCCATGTCCCTCTCCGCTTGGTTGAGGAGTGCATGAAGCTCTTGGAAACTTTTCTCCATGCCATGCATATTGTAGTTCACCCTAATTTGGGAGAACTTGGAGGGGAGTGAGTGAAGAATGCGACCTATCGCAAGCTTCTTGGGAATGCTACACCCTAGACGCTCTAGAGTGTCAATACGCTCAATCATCTTGAGCACATGGGGACCAACTTTTTGACCCTTTTCTAGCTTAACCTCGAAAAATTTCATCCTAGCTTCATATTGACGGATGTCGGGTGATTGAGAAAAAGTCGTCGTAACCCTTGAGAATATCTCATATGCATTAAGGGTAATATATTGAAGCTTGAGTTTTGGAGACATTGACCATATCAAGACATTCTTGATATCGTTAGATATCTTCAAAAAATTCTCATAAGCGGTCCTTTGTGCCGCGGTGGCTCTAGGATCGGGTTCATTGGGTGGTGGCTCGTTCAAGTAACGAAGGACGTTGTCGGACAATGCCGCACCTTTTATGGTTGACTCCCACTCGATGAAATTACTTCCATCGTCTTTCAAGATACATTTGTCCATAACGGACCTAAGCCAAGAATCCTTTCCGAGTTGAATGGTTGCATTGGTAGCCATAGCGAATTATTAATACTACAACAAAATTTAGGAAATATTAACATCCATTGTTATATAATTTACTTGTAAAACAATTTTAACAAGTCACTCATATAATGACCCCTCACGAAATTATATAAGTGATTCTGAGACCCGCATTTAGATAAGAACTAACATCGCATGCAATCCTTATGTAAAAACAGTAAGTCATTACTCGACCAATTCTACTCTAGAACTCTCGGTTGACGGATTTCAACCAAATCCATCTCCTAGCCCCGAAATAACTCTTATCTCGTTGAGTCCAACCCAATCTTGGCATGTGATCTTATCACCCTACTTACCCAAGGTAAAAAGGGGTCCACGTTGTGGTTGCCCTAATGAACAAGGGGTTCATAGGTGCTTTAATTGGTAAGGCTATATCTCAATTGTTACTATGCATGTGAGAGGTCTTGTCAATATTAAGTTACTAATCACTTATAAGTGAACTAAGTTGGTGATTACGTAAATTGATGAATTGACAATCGAAAAATAAAATGCAAGATTGGCGATTTTGGCATGAGCGAATATAAAGCAAGCATCAAACAAAATAAATCATAGTATGGCCATCTAGCTAATCTAATTAACTAGACTATTACAAAATCGGAAACCAACTCCTTGGTCCCTGGCCTCTTCAAAGGAACACCTCCAAAAGGCACCGACTTTTGTCCACCGTCTTGGGTAATCTCCGTCTTCATAATAATTAATTACAAATGATACAAATGAATACATAGCAATTCCTATTATACATTTGTATAAATAAAACTATTAATTATTACAAACGGGCGATACGAGATCGCAATTAATTACTACCAAATCGATATGCCCTTACGTTACGGGTAATATCGATAAAAATACTAGGCCATACTAGGTACAATCTTGCAAAATAATCAATAAAATGACATTCATTCATTCAACAACATTAAAATAAATAAAATGCTGTCAAAATCATGCCAAAATCGCCCTATAATTTATCAAGTTCATCCTAGCTCGGTTTTTATGGAATTTATCGATTTTTAACCATTAAAAATCATTAATCAACACTTAATTCTCAATTAAGTTCAAACTAATTTTTCCAAACCAATTTGGAATTTTAAGAATTAGTCTCTACTAATTTGAAAAATATAGAAAATTAGTTTGAATTGATTTAATTTGCTAATTTAATCAGTAAATGGTCAATTTTATGAAATAAATTCAAATTAAATCATAAAATACCCAAAAATAAAAATAAAAATTTTTTTACATTCTGGAACATTTCCAGGAACTCAAAAAATCAAAAATTTGTCCACAAAAATTTCGAATAAATTTGGAACAAATAAATGCATGTTTATCGATTTTTATCCAATAAAAAAAAATAAACATCCCAAAAGGACAAAATAAATTTCAAAAATTTACAAATATGTCCTTAAACATATGATGAAATGTACAAAAAAAATATCATGCCCAAAAACAACATGCAACTATTTTTAGTTAACTTTTAACATCAAATAGGCATAAAAACTCGGTTTTTAAGGGATAAATGATTATAAATTAGCAAATTAATTCCAAAAATTACCAAACTCGACCACAACCATTTTGAGGTCATTAGGTATGCATGTACCCAAAAATTTCGTGTGAAACAAATTTTCACACATAATTTTCGGTTTTTACAAAGTTATCATATAACTCGAAAAAAAATGTCAATAATCGACATGCATGCAACAACAAAGCTCTGGTACCACTTGATAGGTTCATAACCCTCTAATTAGACTCCTTTAATTAGTTACTAAATTACTTATTAATTTAGTATATAAAGATCTAGTTACATGCATGACATAAAATGACAAAAACTATATACAAAAAGAGATTTCCTTACATAAACAAATAGAAAATAATGGGCACAATAAGAAAACTTCTTTTCTTATTGTTCTTGAGCTTATATTAGTATGGATGATCCTCCAAAATCTTGAATCTCCAAAGTAGAAGATCTCCTTCTAGTTGCACCAAGATTCAACCCAAATAATCACTATTATTATTAACTAGATAATAGTAGTGATGAACCTATACTAATATTATGAATATTACTACTTTAGTAATAAAGATGAATATTAGTATGAGAGTGTTTTGGAGAAGAGGTAAAGCAAGCACTAATGAATGAATGGGTGGATGGATGGATATAAAAAGAGAGACGTTATTGTCGTAAGACGGCGGTGATCAACTGATCCCTTTCAGTCACACCTATAGGATGAGACCCAAATAGAAAACTAATTATTTGTACACTACTACAAATGAGCACTTGGGCCACGACTGAATTCGTGGCAAAAGTGTTAAATTTTCGTGGCCAAAGTACTTTGCCACGGAAAAACCATCCGTGGTTCAAGTGGCCATGGCAAACAAATAGCCACGGGAAAAAAAAGTGTGGCAAGTATTGATTTTATTGCCACGGAGTCTCCCGTGGCTAGAATTAATTTTTTGCCAAGGATTATCCCGTGGCTAATTATTTATTCCGGTGACAAAATATATAATAAATTAAATAAATTAACGCTTAACTGTGGAGTTCTTATGAGCAGTTACCAGAAATGAAATTGAACTTTATTGACCTAATTATTGGTTTGAATTCTTTTAAAGTGATGTTTTTTTCAAACTACATTTTCTTTTGAGTAATTAATTTTTTTTTCTTTATGATTTACATATTACGATTAAAAAATTATTATTCCGGAAAAATAAATTCGAAGTTGATTTTCGGACTCATGATTCCATTAATTTATTGATATTTTTATTTTAGTTTCTATTTTCCACGTTCTTTTATTGCTAGTTCTTTCGATATGTTTTTTTTCTTTTCGTTATCGGTCGTTATTTTATTTCATCAGTTTTTTTATCCTCATTGAGTTTCCTCTAGCCTACTTCAAGTTTTACCCGAATTTTATTTTTTTATTAAGTATATTTTATTTTAAATTCAAATATCTTTCAAATAATATTACAGAACAGCTACCGAATTAAACAGTTGACGATAAATTAATTTTTGATTTTCACACTATTAGTCCTTAATTATTAGATTTTCTTACATGTATTTGTTAATTATTAGATTTTGTCACTTATACCTCTCTTTTTTTGAAAAATTATTTTAACTTGTTATTGAACTTAGGCACGACGTTCTAATACGTTAATCTTTCTTCCAAACCAAATCACTTGAAAGACAATTAATTACAAAAATAATTATTGTTTTCGCAGTCAAAGTTAATTCCATAAAAAAAATAGACCGATTAGAATTCTTAAATACGAGTTTAATAAAGCGGTTTTTTTCACACTGAAAATATTGTCAGAAAATCAATAATTTGGACAAGAATCATGCTCAGTCACTTTTTTTTAAGTTTTTTTGTCTTAAAAAGAAGTGTATTACATGTGAAAAAATTAATTAATTAAGCGGTAAAAATGAAAGAGTCTTAAATAATATTAGATGTCTTAATGATGGATGATCAATCACATACTAATTTTACTTGATATGCTATGTACGCCGCATTTTAGCTAGCATATATTACACCATGTCAATGTTAGTTGTCTTTCAAAAGTCATACTTAAGATTATAAAATTTTAATAAAACATCTTGTCAAATTAAGAGAAATCAATTGTTTCACAAATGATGATTAATAAAATATCAACAAATTAGACAACCAAAGTTTTCTTGTATTTCATTTTACAAAAAATCTATTTTTTTTCTTAAAACTAAATAAAATAATACGAATTTTTTTTATTAATAAAATATTTTCAAATTTAATATATTTTTTTTGTTCATATTATCTTTAGCTTTGAATTTTAATGAATTTTTAAGATCAATAATTGACACTCGGCTTAACTTGAAAGTAATTTGATTAAAATTTGGAGAACCATTAGCCACATGCGTTTATTACATCTGTGGCTAAAAAATAATTTTGCCATGGAAGTTAATTATGTCGTGCCTAAATAATATTTGCCACTGAACAAATTCGTGGCTAAATATATTTTTGCCACAGGTGTGGCATCTTTCGTGGCAAGAGTGGTTATTGGCCACGACTTTAAAAAAATTCGTGGCGCAAGTGAATTTTTGCCACAGGAAAAATTGTTCCCGTGGCATATTTTATTTCCCAAGTAGTGAATCAAATTTTTCCCGTGGCTAGGTAAAATTTAGCCACAAATAACAAATTTTCGTGGCATAATTCGTGGCGCAAGTGTCAATTTGTTGTAGTGGTATATGATACAGTTAATCAGTTCCTTGCGTATATATTTGATATATGCTTTGTAATGAGAGTTATTTATTGGAGATAGAGTTTAGAAATCAGTCAGATTAAGTTTATTAGTCTATTATACGATAATTGACTGAATAAATTTCACGTCTTATTAATACGATTAAATAAGACCTAATTTTGTATTTAAACGTTAATTACTAAATTAGTTGAGGTTTTGTATGCTTTTATGGGTAGTGATAATTAGCCATTAATATTTACAAGAAGTTGTAAATTTAGCTAAGTAATTATTATTATGGGACCTATTATATATAGATATAATAGTAATGTACTACTTAAAGAGTTAAGAGTATATTATTTATTTGATGTGATCAATTATATGAGATAATTGATCATGTCACACATAAGCATTTGTATGACAAATGGTAAAAATAATATGGACCCATTATGCATGCAAATAAAATAAAGCTTGCTCCAGTCGTAATGCTTCGCTCCATAAGGATTATCCTAGCGATTGCCGCATTTCATGATTATGAGATTTGGCAAATGGTTGTCAAAACCGCCTTCTTGAATGGGATTCTAGAAGAGGAAGTGTATATGACACAACCAGAAGGTTTTGTAGATACATCTAATCCTAGGAAGGTATGCAAGCTTAAGAGATCCATTTATGGTCTTAAGAAAGCGTCCAGAAGTTGGAATAATCGCTTTGATCATGTTATCAAACAGTATGGATTTGTTCGAAGTGTCGAGGAACCTTGTTTGTACGTGAAGTTTAGTGGGAGTAATCTAACCTTTCTTGTCTTGTATGTGGATGACATACTTCTTATCGGGAATGACGTTCCGATGCTTGCTTCCGTAAAGGAGTGGCTAGGAAAACACTTCCAAATGAAAGATTTGGGAATGCACAATGCATTTTGGGTATTCGGATCCATAGAGATAGGTCCAAGAGGACGTTGGTATTATGTCAAGAAGCTTATATAGATAAGATTCTTGATAGATTCAAAATGAAAGACTCTAAGAGAGGCTTTCTTCCCATGAGTCAAGGTACCATTTTGTGCAAGTCACAGTGTCCTTCCACACCCGAAGAGATTGAACGCATGAAGTTGATCCCATATGCTTCCGCTGTTGGATCAATCATGTATGCCATGACGTGCACTCGTCCCGATGTGTCGTATGCTTTGAGCATGACGAGTCATTATCAAGCCAATCCAGGTGAAAGTCACTGGACAGCCGTAAAGAACATCCTTAAGTACTTGCGAAGGACCAAGGATTCGTTCTTAGTGTTTGGAGGGGATACTGAGTTACGTGTAAGAGGTTACACGGATGCTAGTTTCCAATCCGATCGGGATGATTTGAAGTCCCAATCCGACTATGTTTATATGTTGAATAGAGGAGCTATTAGTTGGAAGAGCTCCAAGCAAAGTGTCACCGCAGATTCTACAACAGAAGCTGAGTACATCGCGGCTTCGAAAGCTGCAAAGGAAGCTGTTTGGATTCGTCAGTTTTTGGAAGGACTAGGAGTAGTCCACTCTGTCGAAGATCCTATCACCATATATTGTGATAACAGCAGGGCCATTTTTAAGAAAAAGAGCCCAAGTCTAGCAATAAGTCTAGACATGTACTTAGGAAATACCACGTGATAAGAGATCTCGAGGAAAGGAAGGAAATCGATATATGCAAGGTTGGGACAGACGAGAACATCGGTGATCCTTTAACCAAGCCTCTTTCAAAGGCTAAACATGATGGTCATGTTGTTGCAATGGGATTGAGAAAAGTCCCAGATTTTCTTTAAGTTATCTAAGATGTAATAATTAAATAATGTAGCAATTTTTGCATTTCTGATAATAGCATTCATTGTTCGAGTTTCAATATGAACTCTCTTATTTAGTATGACTAAAACATACTTTGTTCATTCGAATGGATTGTGAGACAATCTTGAACTCTATTCAAGTGAACATTTGAACATGGTATTTTTGACCCTTGTCACTTAATGAGGTGACGACTCAGAGTGACAGGATTGTAAGTTGATCGATGGTTAGTTCAAGACCATGGGGTCATGGAGATGACTGGTCATTTACATAGGCAGACTGATTGTCACTCTGCCGGGCAGTGACCACAATAGAGTCCCTTATCAAAATAGTTGAGGCCTGGTCGTGGCGGGGATTTCTATTTTATTCCTATGAGTCGATTCTTTAGACTGGCGACCATTTATCTGAGTCGGTGCAGTTTCCAATTGGCTTTGGTTGGTGTCCTAGGTCGTACTGTGAAAGGAGGCTGATGGTCATCTTCTGGGTCATGGTGATCTGCATTATACAGTATAAGATGGGTCAACAGGAATTGTCCACCCACGTTGGGTACAAACATCCTTGGGCCACTCGAGGAGAAGTAACTGGAAATGCGTGGCCACGCTCGGAAATAGATCTATGGTATATTTTCCGGTCAAACAGTTATTCTCCAGATCGAGAAAACCACTCTAATTATAATTAAATCACAACTACGACCTGAAAGACACCTTGTGATGAGTGGGAGGATATGACATCAAAGAGACAAGAGAATCGGTAGCACACAACTTGTGTAGACAAGTGGGAGATATTGATGGAGTAGGAGTCCTCCGCAATATAGTGGCTACATGCACAACTTGTATCGGACAAGTGGGAGATTGTTGGAGCAAGTGTCCTCCACAATAGTGCATTGATATATTAAATCTCATGGACGGAATATACTTGGGATAATTAGTACATCGATACTCCACGTCAGTTGATTAACGTAAATCGATAACGCTCAGCTGACTAGAGTTAGACGTTATTGTCGTAAGACGGCGGTGATCAACTGATCTCTTTCGGTCACACCTATAGGATGAGACCCAAATAGAAAACTAATTATTTGTATTTGATACAGTAAATCAGTTCCTTGCGTATATATTTGATATATGCTTTGTAATGAGAGTTATTTATTGGAGATAGAGTTTAGAACTCAGTCTGATTAAGTTTATTAGTCTACTATACGATAATTGACTGAATAAATTTTAAGCTAATCGAACCCTACCGAAGGTCTCTGAACCATCCCTGCGCCAGTCCCACAAGGGTGGTTGTGAAGACTTTGCACCAGACTCCATCGTCCACATCGTACTTGCCCATGTGACTTTCATAAGCTGCTAAGTGATCCTCTGGATCTGAGGTCCCGTCAAACTTGACAGAGGGCATTTTGATCTTTGGGATGGGATACTCCTGCACGTCAGGGTGGAGAGGAGTTTTCGTGGGCCTGCCTACCACTCGTGACCTGCTTCCCCCAGAGTGGTAACCGTGGTCATCCCATTTTCCAGGGGTCGGTTTCCCTACACTAGGGGAGCGGTGCTTGGGTGGCCACCTACTCATAGCTTCGTTCTCCCTGTCAGGGGAGAGGCGTCTGGATCATTTCTTCTCAGGCCGTTCAAGGTTGTCATCCTGACAATGCCTCGACTCCAGTGGTCGTCCCTGGTTGAGTCTGGACTGCAGGCTTTAAGATAGCCCTGGAGTTGGCTGTGGTTCTGCCGCCGGTGTCAACCAAGAGAAGACTCTGCCCTGCTTCTCTCCCAGATACTTAGATGCAGGCTCCCTGTGCCTCATTCGATCTTGGAGGTCTTGGGACAGACCCCTCTTTTCCCTGGCAGCTGTGGATTCGGTGGTGTGTATAGAAAACGCTTGTTGCTGAACAGGCTGCTCTGGGTTGCTGACAATGCGTCTCTGGGCCTGCTGATATCCTTGAGCAATCCTTACTGCTTTCCTCTGAATGTTCCTGGCAGCGGTTTTCTTCGTGCCCCCGGCCCTTCCTTCACTTTCAAAGTGAAGCTGCCTGGGGGTGGTGCAATCCTGCCAACCAGGTCTTCAGGGGTGAACTCCTGATTTAGCATTGCTGAAAAAAAAGCCGCAGTCTGAGCAACCTGGGCAGGGGTGAGGTTCAAATTAAGCCTTTGATGGCCACCCCGCCCAGCTGTAACTGCATTTCCTCCATCAGGCGCTCCATGAAGGTTTGATCGTCCTACCCCTGTGATTGTTGCAGCAGGTGTCCTCTCAGGTGTAGGCATGCCATATAGGGGGACCACCGGTGGTACCGTCGGACCCGCCCCAGAACTGGCCTCTATGATTTCAGGCATTTTATTTGTTTGATTGCGGTTGATTTTGGTGGGAAACTCGTGAGCACAACCTAATTTCCCCAAAGACGGCGCCAAATTGTTCCGGTATGGAAACAATTGACCCGACTTCGGATTCGGGTCTCTTGATTATGATTCAACTTTGATGGTTCTTGTCGAATTTCTTCTGCCTCTCCTCTCCTCACTCCGGTGGTCGGACTTTTCCCGGCAGAGACGGCCTGCTCCCTGCACAATGAACGCACAGGGCCTCGAAGGTGTCAGAGAGAACCCTCTCTGATGCCTAAGTTAGTCCGTGAAATGCATTAACGAACCTAGCTCGTGAGGAACTAGGTGGCGGTTTTAGAGTGAGAGTCTAGAGAGAGAAAATCCCACCTCTTTAATGTGAGAAATGGGAGAGTATTTATACCTTCCCACAAGAGAGAGAAGGGAGAGGGGGAGAGGGGGAGAATGAGTGGATGAGAGGGTGACAAGTGGCTTCGCCTCATCTACTCATTCCCCTTTACCTTAGGCAAAATGACGGAGGGGCCCCTGGTTTCCCTTGCCCCTGCTGAGGGTGGGAGCACTCTGGGGGCCAGCAGGCAGGGGGGCTTGGCTGCCCTGTTTGGCTGGCGGTATGGCCCTGCCGGGCAGGCGAGTTCCTCGGGAGAGTTTAGTGGTTCTTCGTTTGGTGGCCTGTAGGGCAGGCTCTCCTCTATTCTTGGGTCGGGCCATCATGGGGCCCAAATGGCGTGTGACCCATAGCAGGCTACCGACCCCCATCACTTATTATGAAAGGTATAGTGTAATATTACGTATTTAGTACGGCTAATTAAATGAAGTCACGATTTATTTGCTATTATACTTACTACTAAAAAGTATAAGTACAACAAATAGCAAAGATAATTAAAATGCGTAAAATAAATAACACGAGCAATTTTAACGTGGTTCGGCCCAATTGAAAAGCCTACGTCCACCGGTGTCTTTATTTATAAGAGTACCTTCTCCGGATTACCTTACAAATAAATGCTCTCACGATTAACTCTAATCGTGACAGTGAGAGTGATGTGAAGCACTCGATTTGAGAGATGTTAAGCTCTCGGTTTGTGGGATGTTAAACCTACGACTGTGAAGGATGTTAAGCCTTCGGTGAGAGGGATCTGAAGCCCTCGGTGGTTGAACGATGTGAAGCGTTCAAGGTATAAACGATGTGAAGCGTTCGATTGAGCAAACCACTACTTGACCCGTATACTTTACTATACTTCTAGTTTACAATATTTCTCTAGTTAATATTACAATTCAATTGTCTAGAGAAAATAGAGAAAATATAGAAACTATATGAATTTTATGTATAAACAATAAAACATGATTTAAATAGCCAAGACTTTTTCGAAACTTTTTGCAAAAACCTTTTAGGGAAATTCCCATTTGTACCCTCTAAGTTTTCACTTTTCCCAGTTGTACCTCTGCGTATACGCAATTCCCAACTGTATCCCTGAACTTTGTTAATTACTCTCAACCGTGTCTTAACTAGAATTAGCCGTTAAGTATGGCTGACTTAACTAGAATTAGCCGTTACGTATGGCTATTAAGTGCCAACTTGCAGTCCTAATCTAATGACATGGAGAGTGACATGTCGGTCTAGTAGCCTTTTGGCCTTCGTTAATCCCTAATTACCCCTTCATTCTAATTTTAAACTACAAACCCTTCCTTTTGCTTCCTTTCTTCCCCTGTTCGAATTCAATGATCATCACCATATCATCTGCCATTCTTCCTCTATGTACTATCATCATCATCAGCAGCATAGTCTCCGTTGCTTTTCTCACTTATTATTGCATGTTGTTGTTGATTTCGACGATGCGAAACTCGAAATTAGAATGAAGGGGTAATTAGGGATTAACGAAGGCTAAAAGGCTCACCATGTCATTAGATTAGGACTGCAAGTTGGCACTTAACAGCCATACTTAACGGCTAATTCTAGTTTAGTCACGGTTGAGAGTAATTAACATAGTTTAGGGGTACAGTTGGAAATTGCTTATACGCAGGGGTACAACTGGGAAAAGTGAAAACTTAGAGGGTACAAATGGGTATAACTATATGAGAAATGTAGTGAACTTTTGCAAAATGAAGAGTTTTTGATGGTGAGAGTCATTTTTTACCAAGAGATAGAGGTGGATATATATATCCGCAAAAGTGAATAATTTTATCAAATAAAATAAAATCATTTGATGGAAAATTTCCTTTTGAGATATAGTTAATTGGTAGGTGGAGATTTCAAGAGATCAAAGAGATTGGTAGGTGGAGATTTCAAGAGATCAAAGAGATATCAATTATATCAATTTAATAAAGTTTCCTTGTTTTAAATGATTCATTTATATTTTACAAAGTAAAATATCTTTGAGGATCATTTTGGAGACTTTGTTATTTTGGTAATTGAATCTGATGAAATCTAAAAGGATATTTTAAAAACTCATTTATAAAATCCCTTTGTAAGTCTTGGCTCGTGTTTAGTCGGTTAAAGACGCGAGGTTAATATAATCTTCTCATATAATTTCCTTGTTCCCTTTACATTTAGATCCTAGACTTCACTTCCTCGTGTTTCTTCTTCCGTCTTATATGAAGCCTTCTTGAATTCTGTCTTTGTCTTGTAATACTGAAAAACATATTTGCAAACTACCAAGTAATACTCATGACACTTATCTTGACATAATAAAAACCAATATAATCAAGGCATAAATATAAAACCGTAGGTTCCACAAAAGATCGTGGGGACTGTCCTGCTAGAGGGAAAGATCGCGTGGGGCTTTCTAGTTAGTACTCTAGTGTTTAAACGAACCTTCCATTTACGAGTGTATGACTCGTGTTGGTTGATCATGCCTTCCGGAAAAGGCAGACTAGGATAGGGAAGAAACCTGTGATGTAGGATCGACGAAGTTTCTGTAACACCCGCTATTTTTCTAGCATTTTTATCCTTTCTGTTATGACTCTGTTATTTATTTCTGCCTTCAGTTTCATTCATTTTCAAGCTTCATAATATTTTTGAGTCAAATATTATTTAAATTCATTAAAAGATTTTAAATATTTTATTTTCCTATAATAAATCTATTTATTAAATTTTCGTCGCAAACTATTTATTTATTTTGCGAAGAATCCCATTTTTATACGAACTATCATTTTAAGCTTGGATTTGGGTTATTTTTCTAAAAGGGTCAAAATACGTTTATATAATATTTCTAACTAAGAAAATATTTTTTATTTATGAAAATCTATCATTTAATGATTTTATTACGAAGTTTCGTAAATAATTAATTTCTAAACGCGAGGTTTACCCGAGTGCTTCCAAATACCTTTAATAATTTTATGAGCTTCATTTTTATCAACTTACGACTTATTTTGGACTCACCTTGAATCATTTGGACCGTGACCCTTGTCACACACCACCATTACACTTTCTTTTATAAACATTTCATTTTATAATATGATTTAAGGATTAAGATATTTTCTTCTCATCTATTAAATTTGGTGACTCATGCGTAGATTTTTCACTCTCTTATTCATCCATTTTGTCCATGTGTTTTAGTGGTACATCCACCTTGTTTTTATCAATTTTTATAAGCCACATTCATTCATAAACTCTTCATTGTTTTCATTCATTCAACCACTAAATAATATTCAAGGCAAAAACTCTCTCTTTTCCTCTTCATTTTCTCTTCTCGGCTGATATTTTCCAGCACCCTTTCCAGCCAGATTTAGTCTCTAATCGAGTCTCGATCATCTTGTTTTCATATCCTAAATAATCGTTTTTCGACCCCTTCATTAAGGTAATAATCGATGTTATTTTGGATAGTTATTTACCTTGATTTTTCCTAGTTTTCTCATGGTATTTTTTCTACCATATTTTTTTTGTGTGTTAAGGATTTGTGGACGATCCCGAGGCCGACGAGTATATTATCGATTCCAATTTGGATTAGAGGTAACGTCAATGTTACTCGGTATTACTTGATTTTAATTGTGTAATTGCATGTATATTTTTATATTTCAATTTGGACAATGTATGTGTGTCATATAATCTGCAAAATTTTTAAAAGTTGAAAATTTGCATGTTTCGGTATTTTTATCGCTTTTACGAGATTAACGATTTTATCGTCATATTAATTTGTAAAATCATAATATTCGACCTAAACTCATAATATATGATTATATTCTGTAAAAATAAAGTTTTTGATGATTTGGTATTTTTCTGATATTTTATATATCGATTATTGAATTATTACCGTTTACGGACAAAAAATGATTAAAAGCCACTTTTTAGTTCTAGCAGTTAAACATTTTATTTTAATCTGAAATTTTTCGAGATGAACTTTATGATGAAAAAGAATTTTCTGAATTTTTTCTTAAATTTTTGGAATTGTTAAGTGGGTGAATTAATTAATCACTTTAAATCATCGTTTATCGTTAAAACCGTGTTTGTCGTTTTAATTTCCGATTTGTAGGGTCTTTGTTTTAAATCTGGACAAAAATGGGTTCCTAATGTTTCTTGAAAAATAATGTATTTTTATGATTTTAGTTATTTAATCAATTATTAAGAACGACAAGTTTGATTAAGGAAATCGTTAATTGTGAAAACGGGTTTTAAAAGACGGTTTTAACGGAATTTGTTAAATCTGGAATTTTGGAATTTTGGGAAAGTTAGTAGCTTCTGGAAAATCATGATTAAGTTTAATAATAATTTTTGGATATTAATACTTAAATCGTTTTGTAATTACTATTTTTATTAATCGTTACTGTCGAGATTAGACGATTAACGAGAAAAACCCTTTAAAAAGCGAGTTTAAGAATTCTGGAAAAAAATATTTTTCTGGACAGAATGTCCAAAAAATATATTTGAACTATTTTATGTAATTTTTGTACTATTTATCGTAGTCTTTAAGTAATAGTATTGATTTTGGACAAAATTACGGTTTATCGTTAAAATGCTCTGTTTCATCAAAAATGAATTGTTTTTCCATTAATTTTGAAAATACTTGAATAGGATATTTTAAGAGTTAAATCACCCCTTATCATATCCTAAATTTGTTTAATGATTTAACCTAAACAAAATACGTTAAAAGATTTAATTTGACATTCGCCGTAAAATCCTATTTATAATTGTATTGTCGAAACTAATAATAATTAGAGAATTTTAGCTTTGTAACTTTTTAAAACACCCTGATTAGTAATATTAAAATATTAAAGACATTTTTAATCATTTTATAAACACTTGTAAGATATTTTAATAATTTCATAAACCTAAATGATCTCACTTTGATAATTAATATCGTTAAGGCCGAAAGTACTAGTTTTATAAATCTATATCGTTTACTAAAAATTTTGAATTAGTATAAACTAATTTTTTTGCTATTTTGATATGATGCTATTTTAGCAAAGTTTCTAAAAATAGAAGTTTCCTAAAATAGAAAGTTTTCTCTTTTAGAATATAATGATTTCTCCTTTTGTCTCCATCTTATTCATAATGATTATCTCGTTTGAATATCGATAATGGCTTGCTTTGGAGCTATGGAATAAGGACAAGTGTGAGGTTAGAGTAATATATTCTAGGGTCTACGTTTTTGCCATCAACTATAAGGCTAGTGTATCAGGAATCGGTACATTATTGGTAGTTGAACCGGGAGACATGTATCTCGGGAGTTGTGTGTATTTTGACCTTAAGCTTAGGCTTCGCAGTAAGTCGCCGTCATAAGTTGAACTGGGTGACAGGTAATCCCAGGAGGGGGTGCATTATCTTAAACTAGGGCCACGCATTTATAAATCGCCGCTCTATTAGGCTGAGTAGCCTAGTTAGAGTCCGAAGTTTGATTTCTTTGAACTAAGTTCTCGAAGGTAGTTTTAGTATTCTCCTAGTGAAAGTCTAGCCGTCTACACTAATCCTATCCATAACGCCATTTTGACTATTTTATTATTATCGATATAATTTGGTTGCAGGTTGGCAAATGTTTTATGTTTTCTCCGGAAAACTCATTTTTATTATATTGTTTCGATATGTGAAGTTTTTCACTGAAAGCATATTTTCATTATAATGTTTTACTGTTTTCCGTTTTTACTATTTTTCTATACTAGTTTTAAAATCCTGTTATACGGCTGAGAGAACGTTGACATTGCTCCCCACTGATAGTGGTTGTTATGTTTTAACATGGCAGGTATACGTATTTCCGCGTGTGGGCTAGCGAACAATGTGGATCCTGCTTGTTTATTTTTAATAATTATGTCTTATGGATTGTTCAAACCCTTTTTATGGATTGTTTTAATTTTTTGGCCATTTTTATTCATGGCCTTTTGTTTGACTTTACCATTTTAATTTACTAAGACATAGTTACAGTGTGTTTTAATCCCAATTCTACAGTGTTTCCGCCACTGTATCGCGTTAGAATTTCTAGGGGATTACAGTTCGTATCAGAGCATCACTGCTCCCAACGCTTACACTTGAAAATAGGGAAAATACCAATAAATTATTTAAACAGTAAATAAAAATATTATTAGAGATGGGTAGAAACAAGTAAGGACTTATTTGTTTAGCTTTCCTGTTCCTGAAACTCAATGGTTAGCACTGAATATTTGTTTTATACGTCCAAGAAGAAGATGATGAGTGGACAAGATGTTGACATGATGCTGCTCCAGATTGAGACAAGACCTACTTAACTCTCTCAACGCCTGCTGACTTGAGTGTACAACTTGGTGCTCCAAGAAAGATGTCAACGGTGACTTTTCAGCTCCGGTTCAGTTTTCTTAAGCTATAGGCCAGATGATCAAGAGTAGATCCCAGTTTCGTGACGGTGCAACAGACTCAGATGTGAAATTACTTTGGATCCAGATGGAGCGACCCAAGACTACTTTGTTTGTTCCTCTACTTGAAGTTGAAGAAATCCAGCGAGATTCCTTTGTGAACTCCAGAGGTCCGAAGATTCTCCTCCAGTTTAAGATCTTAATTATCTAGAATCATTGATTCTTTCCTTTCATCTTCCACCCTCTGATCCTTCCAATTCTCCTCTTATATATTCTCATCTTCATTCTTTTGGTGAATCCTTGTTATATCCTTTTACTTTACCATCTTCCTCTTGAGATTCTTTGGTTAGACTAAATTCTGTCTTAGTGAACCTTTTCGGAAGTTAAATATGTTGGAGGTTTAGTTAACTCCTTATTACTAATGGTTTGAGGGTTGTGAGTTGTGCCCTGTTATCTAATCTAGTGACTTTTGAGGAATTAATTTGAATGATATTAGTTGATTAACGGAATTAGGATTGTACCATAGAGATTCATCAAGCTTGGGTTAGGAATTACTTGATCGTAAAGAGGACTAAGAGTTAAGTAAATTTTTGGATAGTGAGAATTATATCTTGATGGATACCTAATACCCAAATAGAACATACTCAAGTGTAAATAATTATATTACCTTGGGATTCTTACCTAATGCTTATTTGATGGACTGGTCGTGGACTTTTGAGATCATAAATCATTGTATAAGGTTTTAGCCTGAGTGATGTGGTACTATTTCAGTTCCTTGTGAATGTTTTAGAAAATTTTGGCTGGCACAGATAAAACCGTGTTTCTTATGGATTAGATCATGGATCATTGATGAAATCAGGACAATTGTGTTTGGAATCCCGAATGAGAAAGCTCCAGGCCCTGATGGATTCTGGAGTTCGTTCTTTAAAGACAGTTGGCCAATTATTAGGGATGACATTTGTGGAGCTGTTCACGACTTCTTCGCGAATGGAAAGCTACTGAGACAGATTAATGCACTACAACAAATTGACACTTGCGCCACGAATTATGCCACGAAAATTTGTTATTTGTGGCTAAATTTTACCTAGCCACGGGAAAAATTTGATTCACTACTTGGGAAATAAAATATGCCACTGGAACAATTTTTCCCGTGGCAAAAATTCACTTGCGCCACGAATTTTATTAAAGTCGTGGCCAATAATCACTCTTGCCACGAAAGATGCCACACCTGTGGCAAAAATATATTTAGCCACGAATTTGTTCAGTGGCAAATATTATTTAGGCACGACATAATTAACTTCCGTGGCAAAATTATTTTTTAGCCACAGATGTAATAAACGCATGTGGCTAATGGTTCTCCAAATTTTAATCAAATTACTTTCAAGTTAAGCCGAGTGTCAATTATTGATCTTAAAAATTCATTAAAATTCAAAGCTAAAGATAATATGAAGAAAAAAAATATTAAATTTGAAAATATTTTATTAATAAAAAAAATCGTATTATTTTATTTAGTTTTAAGAAAAAAATAGATTTTTTGTAAAATGAAATACAAGAAAACTTTGGTTGTCTAATTTGTTGATATTTTATTAATCATCATTTGTGAAGCAATTGATTTCTCTTAATTTGACAAGATGTTTTATTAAAATTTTATAATCTTAAGTATGACTTTTGAAAGACAACTAACATTTACATGGTGTAATATATGATAGCTAAAATGCGGCGTACATAGCATATCAAGTAAAATTAGTATGTGATTGATCATCCATCATTAAGACATCTAATATTATTTAAGACTCTTTCATTTTTACTGCTTAATTAATTAATTTTTTCACATGTAATACACTTCTTTTTAAGACAAAAAAAACTTAAAAAAAAGTGACTGAGCATGATTCTTGTCCAAATTATTGATTTTCTGACAATATTTTCAGTGTGAAAAAAACCGCTTTATTAAACTCGTATTTAAGAATTCTAATCGGTCTATTTTTTTTATGGAATTAACTTTGACTGCGAAAACAATAATTATTTTTGTAATTAATTGTCTTTCAAGTTATTTGGTTTGGAAGAAAGATTAACGTATTAGAACATCGTGCCTAAGTTCAATAACAAGTTAAAATAATTTTTCAAAAAAAGAGAGGTATAAGTGACAAAATCTAATAATTAACAAATACATGTAAGAAAATCTAATAATTAAGGACTAATAGTGTGAAAATCAAAAATTAATTTATCGTCAACTGTTTAATTCGGTAGCTGTTCTGTAATATTATTTGGAAGATATTTGAATTTAAAATAAAATATACTTAATAAAAAAATAAAATTCGGGTAAAACTTGAAGTAGGCTAGAGGAAACTCAATGAGGATAAAAAAACTGATGAAATAAAATAACGACCGATAACGAAAAGAAAAAAAAACATATCGAAAGAACTAGCAATAAAAGAACGTGGAAAATAGAAACTAAAATAAAAATATCGATAAATTAATGGAATCATGAGTCCGAAAATCAAATTCGATTTTTTTTTCCGGAATAATAATTTTTTAATCATAATATATAAATCATAAGGGAAAAAAATTAATTACTCAAAAGAAAATGTAGTTTGAAAAAAACATCACTTTAAAAGAATTCAAACCAATGATTAGGTCAATAAAGTTCAATTTCATTTCTGGTAGCTGCCCATAAGAACTCAACAGTTAAGCGTGCTTGAGTGAGAGTAGTGTTAAGATGGGTGACCTCCTGGGAAGGCTCTTCGATGCGTAATGGCCGCTAAGTGCGGGCGGGGTTGGGTGTTCTGTGTGAACTTCCCAACACGTACCCTCACCCCTTACTCAGAACCATGGTTTCCGGATATCCTAATCCATTGGCAACGAGAGTCATTCAATATTCGATTACCGATAATGTCGGTATCGGTATCAAATGCTAAGGGACGAACCCGATAAACTCTGACATCAGAAATGGGCCATATTTTGTACATGGCCCACTACGACATAGAGTGGGTTCGAACGGGCCCAAACTCCCACAAAGTTCGGTGGCGACTCCTACTTCGATTTAAATTTCAACTCGAGATCCATCTCACATGAGATTCATTCGCCTCCCCAAACCCGCGCGTGGCCGCGTCGGGGTGGACCTATGTCATGTCCACAATTTGGTGACTTCGCTGGGGATTCCTGATGTACCACTTGTCATCGGGGTTCCTAGGGTGAGACTCGAAGAGAAACCGTTCAATTAGTAATGTACGCGTTTTAGTTCAATGGTTCATGCATAACCCAAATCTTTCCCGGGCCGGTTACTTGTGACCGACGTCCCACTATACCACTGTGCATTCCTAAATGGGTGCACTAAAGACTTCGATGGCGGAACTCGCATGGGTTTTACGGCATATTCTAAGTCCAACTCGGCTTAAGAGGTCCGTCCTGATTTGCAAGAATGCGATCGTTGTTGGTATAGACCCTATTTCGACCGATCGAGACTTAGACTAAGAGCATACATGGTGTCATTGTACTGTTTTCGTGACTACGTGCTACTTGATCACCCTTTTCAAAAAACGTTATTTCAAAAAATTGCATCTTTTCAAAACTATCCATTTTTAAAAACCCGGGACGCTACCGAATTTAGGACTTATGATTTTCGACTCAAAACAAGCCTATTTTTAGCCGGTATGCCGCCCAAACCTTATCAAAATTTCCGAAATTCCGGCCCGATTAGTACTTTTCGGTTGTCAAAAAAATCGGGCCATCCAATCCGACTTTTTCGTGTTTTTTCTAAATCCAAATCTTCCTTTTTCAAAACCTTCCTCTTAGGACTTCCCGTATTTAGTAGTATCGGGTCTTGTCATAAATTGTAAGAATCTATAGCGTCGAAACTCCGTCGATCCTATATCACGGGTTTCCTCCCTGTCCCAGTCCGCCTTACTCGTCAAGGCACGGCCCACCTGCGTAGGACGAACTCCTACAAAGGGAAGCCCATTTACACATTCAAGTCCAAAGTCTGGGGAATTCTCACATGGATCTTCCTTCGAACGGGACTAGGCCCACTTTGCCAAATCCTAAGGAAAGTCCACCGTCCGCGAGTCACCCGTCTAGGAGTCGGTTTTCAGTATTTTTTCCGTCTAGTCTTTTCTTTGCTCGAGATGTACTCTTTGATTCTAAGATCTGGGTCAGTTACTGATTACGCGGTGCTCTTACAGACAGGCCACCCCACACACGAGCCATGACGCAACAAGCCATAGATGAATTGAGGGCCTCATTGACCAAGTTGGAGACTATGATCACGACGATGAGAGGGGATCAGATCGCCATCCTCACCCGAGTGAGTGCTGTGGAGCAGGGAACTCCCAGTGGCAGTGTCGAGACTACTGGGCCTTTAGCTGAATTGGCCAGTGCAGTCCACAAGCTGCAGGAGCAGGTTCATCTGTCGACCCAAAACTCAATCCACACGGAGAATGCTCGGACCTACACACCCTTGACCGATGAACTACCCGCCAATCTCAACCTGACGGGTCTGCCAATGTTCGAGGGTACTGAAGACCCGGTCCACCACATCCGGGCCTTCAAGGAATTCATGGCCCTTAAGGGAGTTAAGTCCAACATGTTCAAGCATCTGTTTGCTTCTTCCCTTGAGAAGCACCCAAGAGCCTGGTACTACCGGCTCGATTCCAAGAAATACAAAACTTGTGATGACGTGGCAACGGAATTCGCTCGGAACTACGCCGACAACACGGAAATCCAGACCACTATGCGCACCCTGAAAGTAATGGCCCAGGAACACAAGGAAGGATTCACGAAATACCTTCAGAGATGGAGAGCTGAGAGTGTCAAGCTGGTCGATAAGCCCAGCGAGAAAGTACTAGTGGAGGCCTTCGTGAAGAATATCCTCCCTTCTTACCGGGTCCATCTCCGGTACGCCATCATACCCAACTTCGCTACCCCAACTGAAATGAGGACAAGAATTGAGGATGATCTAAGACTGGAAAGCTTACTAAGGCTTCCACCAAGGGTTATCAAGGGGCCAGCTCATCCACAAGCAAGCCCGCAACTACAGTTGCTACTCGCAGCATTTTCGATGAGGTCAATCTACTTGGTACCCCGTCCAAGAAGAATACCACACCTCGGGTATTCACCGACATAGGTACCACTTATGCAAACGCCATACAAAGGCTGTCATCAAAAGGCCTGATCAACCCGATAGGCCCAACACCCGAAGTTCCAGTCGATCGTCGCTCCAAGGCTTACGAAATTCAGGCCTATTGCCAATACCACCGGGGCAATGGGCACGATACCGAGAAATATTGGAAGCTGAAGCATCTAATCCAGGATCTCATCGAAAGTGGCAAAGTCCCTTTGCCTGGAGGCAAGCCCAATAACAAGGATAATCCTTTAGCCACCCACGCCATTTTCTCCGGAGAAATTATCGATTTTTCACACCTCATTTCTTCATTTGTCCCGCAAATAAACGGGATTTGGTGCAACGACGAAGACGACGTCTACCTTACTAAAGGGGAAGCGGTCCCCATCACTCCCGAGGAGATCCAGAAGGTTAAGTCCAAAGCCTTAGCCACTAACCACCTTAGGGATGTTCCTATCATCATCGAACCAGCTAGGGTGGAGGCCACCCCCGAGGAGCCAACCACCGAAAGGGCTCTCGTGAAGCAGCTAAGCAAGACCCAAGTTGACCTCTCTATTTGGCAACTCCTCGTTAGCTCACAGGAACATCGAGAGGCACTCACTAAGGCCCTCGATCATGTCAAGATCGACTCTTTGGTTACTCCAGCTGAAATGGTAGCCGTGGTCCTGCCTCATCTAAAAGGCAAAGCTAAAGAAGAAGGCCCGCTCATTACCTTCTCCAATGCTGATCTGCCATCATTTGGGCCTACCCACAACATGGCCCTCCACATCACGGTAATCTGCCGTGGGAAGTACTTGCCAATGACCTTAATAAACGATGGGTCCGCAGGCAACGTCCTTCCCTTGAGGACCGCCAAAGCCCTCGGCATCACCGAGGCCGACTACATTCCAACATCTCAAACCATCCAGGCTTTCGACAGAAGCCCAAAATCGGTAGCTGGGGCCGTGAAACTTACCATCATAACCGGCCCAATAGAAAAGGAGTTGGAATTTCAGGTGATCGATGTCACCTCTTCCTTTAACCTGCTCCTAGGAAGACCGTGGATCCACGCCGTCAAAGCGGTATCCTCTACTCTGCACCGGAAAATCAAGTTGTCTTTGCATGATAGCATCATCACCTTGAAGGCAACATCTATGACTGTGGCTAACTGTAACACTTCGGGCCGCACGGATCTCTAGGGGTTCGATCTCATAGGCATGATTGAAGATGAGTATCTCTTTCGACCCTTCTTCACAGTGAGCATCGACAGGATGCTACAAAATCTAGGGTTTCTACCGGGGGTTACTTCTAGGCCGGATCTCCCCGTAGGAAGGGTTATTGAAGTCTTAGACAACGGCAGATCTCAAACCGGGCTAGGATATACCATTACCCCGGAAAACATGGGCCAAATAAAAGCTAACACTGTTACCTTTGTTACTCCAGTATTTGGATCTATCCAAACGGGCCTATATCGACCCAGTACCACGCACCCTGGGACCCACTTGGCCCAGGACTGCAACTTCATACCCGACGATATCTTCGCCCTAATCCAGTCCGAAGATGCTAAGAATGCTGAGCCCGCGCTAGGGCTGCTTTTTGGAGAAGAGGTCGCGATCCTGCCACCAAAAGAAGAGCTAGTCAATCTCATCTTTCGCAGCCATAAGTTCGATCCAACTAAGCTAATCTCGGATGTAGGATCCGATATGGGAAAGAGAGCCTGGAGGAAAACTGTCAAATGGACTGACAGTCAAGAAAGGACTTACAAGCTGATCGCAGGAGAAGGAGAAATTCCTGAGTCTGAGTCTGAGTCTGAGTCAAAGTCTGATATCGAGTCTAGTGAGTCTGGTGCTAGGATCACGCTGGTCTAAGGTTCTGAACTATAAATCCAAGTTGTTCCCGATCATCGAAAGAGTCTGAGTCAAAGACGTCTTTGCATGGTCCTACAAGGACATGCCGGGAATAGATCGCGAAATAGCAGAGCACCATATACCGATCAAGGAAGGATTCAAGCCGGTTAAGCAGAAACTCCGACGCATGAGGCCCGAATGGTCCCTTAAAGTCAAGGAGGAAGTCGACAAACAATTCAAAGCTGGTTTTATACAGGTGTCTGAATATCCAGATTAGGTTGCAAACATCGTGCCGGTTCCTAAAAAGGACGGTAAGGTGCGTGTCTGTGAAGACTTTCGGGATATTAACAAGGCGAGCCCGAAAGATGATTTCTCGTTACCACATATCTACATACTGGTGGATAACACAGCTGATCATGCCCTTCTATCATTTATGGTGATGGGAGAATTGTCGCAGGTCCTACCGATCAATATATAACCAACTAATCCTAACGGTAGCTAGGGTAAGTCGGGTCGAGTCCACGGGGACGGTAAAGAAGGTTTAGACTAAGTTTGACCTAAGAACTTGACTAGGTCTCGAGGTTAAACTAAACTAGCACGATAAGAAGGGAATGAACTATAACTATGAGTAAGCTAGGGGTAACAACTAAGGCTAAACGAATCTATCAAACTAAAGAAATCAAACAAGGAAAGACTAGGGTTAGGTCGGGTTTATAAGTGTAGTAGGATGGTTGGGGTAACGATGGTGCAAGGTTCACCTAGTTACTAAGGATGGTCCGCGCTCTCGCGTCAAAGACAAACCCGAATACTTATGCAAGGTTGGTCCGCGCTCTCGCGTTAAAACCCAAGTCCGCACTCTCGTGTCAAAGACTAAACCCGAATACACAAGAATTCAATCACAAGTCAAACACACAAAGAGTAGATGAAGACTAGCATGAGAAGCATGGCCACTACAACTCAAACAAGCAATTAAACAAACACAGTGTACCCAACATATGACTAGCAACAAAGGATTCACCTTTACCCACAATCAAGCCCTAATCACCCATATCCACACTTAATCCACCTAGTAACCCCACAAGGAATCGAATCACTCATAATCAAACTAATACTAACATAAACAAGAGGAAACATCACAAATAACAAAACATCCATAAAGAACAAACAAGAACAATAAACAATAATCAAAGATTGAAACTTGAAGGATTAAACGAAGATTAAGAGTAAAGAGAAAAAGAAGATTATACCTACTAACAAGAGGATGAAAGATTGAAACTTGTATTAATAAGAAAAACCCAAAACAATCTCCCAAGGTTGTCAATCTTGGTTGAATCTTGAAGAATTCCCTTAATACAAGATTAATTACTAAGATTAAGGATAAACTAAAGATTAATCTACACTAATCTAAGTTAATCTAGTCTAAAGTAGTCGAGGGTTTAGTGGGTAATGTCTAACATAACATAAGAATACAAGAGGGAGGGTATATATAGGGTTACTGTAATCCCCTAGGAATTCTAACGCAATACAGTGGCGGAAACACTGTAGGAGTGGGATTATAACACACTGTATCCATAACTGTGGCTACAAAATAAAATAAATCAGTGATCCATAAAACAAAATAAGATCCATAAAAAGGGTTTTTAACAATCCATAATACAGTGATCTTATTAAAACAAGTAGGATCCATAACTGCTCGCTAGCCCACCCGAAGGAAAACACATACACCTGCCATGTTAAAAACATAACAGCCACAATCAGTGGGGAGCAACGTCAACGTTCTCCCAACCGCATGACAGGATTTTAAAACAGTAATTACTAATATAGGAAAAATATTAAAGACGGAAAACAGTAAAACATTATAATGAAAATAAGTTTTCAGTGAAAAACTTCACGTATCGAAACAATATAATAAAAATGAGCGAGTTTTCCGGAGAAAACGTAAAACACTTGCGAACCTGCAAATCAAAATTATATCGATAATAATAAAAATATTCAAAATGGCATTATGGATAGGATTAATGTAGAATCTAGACTTTCACTAGGACAATACTAAACTAGCTTCGAGAACTTAGTCAAAACAAATCAGACTTCGGTCTCTAACTAGGCAACTCAACTATAACAGGACTGCATGCAGCGAGGTCCTGGCTTAAGTGATGTACACCCCTCCTGGACACCAACCGTAATCCAGTTCAACCCGACGGCGACTTACACGATGCAATATCTAAGTTTAAGGTCAAAATATACACACTCCTGAACACAAACCATGCTCAGTTCAACGACCAATGTGTCTCAACATAGACACACCAGCTTTATAGTTGATGGCAAAACGTACATCCCAGACTATATTACTCTAAACCCACACTTTTCCATATTCCATAACTCCAAAACAATCCATTATCGATATTCAAAAGATATAATCATTATAAATAATAAGAGAACAAAAAGAAAAGGATCACTTTCCAAAAGAGGAAACTTTCTATTTTAATAAACTTCTATTTTTAGAAACTTTACCAAAAATAGCATCATATCAAAATAGCAAAAATATTAGTTTATACTAACATCACATTTTTAGTAAACGATATAGATTTATAAAACTAATACTTTCGGCCTTAACGATATTAATTACCAAAGTGAACATTTAATTTTATGAAATTATTAAAATATCGTATAAGCGTGATAAAATGATTAAAAATGTCTTAAACATTTTATTACTACTAATTAGGGTGTTTCCAAAATTTATAAAACTCAAATTCCCTAATTATTAATAGTTTCGACAATACAAATATAAATAGGATTTTTACGGCAAATGTCAAAATTAAATATTTGAAAGTCTTTATTTAATTAAACCGACAAATATATTTAGAGTATGTTAAGGGATGATTTAACTCTTAAAGTTTCAGATTTAAATACTTTCAAAATTGCTGGAAAAATAAATCTTTTCAGTAAGACGAAGCATTTTAACGATAAATCGTAATTTGTCCAAAAATCAATACTTATTAATTAAAGACTTTAATAAATAGTACAAAAACTACGTAAAATAGTTAAAATATATTTATGGACATTCTGTCCAAAAAAGAAAATTTTCCAGAATTCTAAAACTCGGTTTTTAAAGCGTTTTCTCGTTAATCGTCCAATCTCGACGATAACGATTAGTAAAAATAGTAATTACAAAATGATTTAAGTATTAATATCCAAAAATTATTATTAAACTTAAAAATCACCATTTTCCAGAACATACTAATTTTCCAGACTTTCCAAAGTTCCAGATTTACCAAATTCCAATAAAACCGTCATTTAAAACCCGTTTTCACAATTAACGATTCCATTAATAAAACTTATCGTCCTAACATTTTATTAAAGCACTAAAAATCATAAAATTAAATTTTATTATGAAATTATCAGAATCATAATTTTTTCCAGATTTAAACCAAAGACCAGAAATCGAGAATTTAAACGACAAACACGGTTTTATCGATAAACGATGATTTAAAGTGATTAATTAATTCATCCACTTAACAATTCTGAAAACTTATGAAAAAATTCAGAAAATTCTATTTCACCATAAAGTTTCGCCATGTCAAAAATCCGATTAAAATAAAATGTTTAGGTACTAGAACTAAAAATCGGCTTTTAATCATTTTTGTCCGATAACAGTAATAATTCAATAATCGATATCAAAAATATCAGAAAAATACTAAATTATTAAAAATCATCAAAAACAACATTTTTCCAGAATATAAACATATATTACATGTTTAGGCCGAATATTATGATTTTACAAATTAATATGGCGATTTAATCGTTAATCTCGTAAAAGCGATAAAAATATTGAAACATGCAAATTTTCAACTTTTAAAAATTTTCCAGATTATATGGCATACATATATTGTGAAAAATAAAATTATAATAATATACATGCAATTACACAAATAAAATCATGCAATACCGAGTGGCATCGACGTTACTTCAAGTCCAAATTCGAGTCGATAATATATTCGTCCGCTTCGGGATCGACCAAGAAGCCTATAAAAACATGAAATCCATGGTATGAAAATACCATAAGATCACTGGAAAAACAAGGTAAAAATGATTGGAAAAGAAATCGATTAATACCTTAACGAAGGAGACGAAAATAGGATCGAAATAAGAGAAAAATAGGAGACGGAAGGCGATGCTTGAAGACGGTTTTCTGGCCAGAAATGGCTGCTGAAAAAATTCAGATTTCATGAACCAAAAGAGAGAAAAAGAGGAGGTATTTGGCTTGATTAAAATTGATGTAAATTGAATGGGAAAAAAAAGTGAAAGGATTAAGCATAAATGAAGCTTTTAAAATTGATGAAAACAAGGTACATGCATACTACACAACTTGGCCAAAATGATGTATGTGGAGGTTGACAAGTTTTTGCATGAATCATCACATTAAAATATGGTAAAAATATCTTGTGAAATAATTGTTCTCTTAAAAACATGAAAATAATGAGTTGTAAAAATATGTAGTAGTAGTGTGACATGGGGGTCACGGTCCAAAATGGTGGGAAGGGGTCCAAAAATATTTGTAGGTTGATTAAAAAAAATGATCGTAAAATTATTAAAGGTATTTCGAAGCAATTCGAGTAACCTCACGTTGGAAAATAATTATTTACGAAATTTCGTAAAAAAATTCATTAATGGCTAAATTTTCATAAATAAAAATATTTCTTAGTTGAAAATATTATATAAATATAATTAGACATTTGTAGGAAAAGAAATAACTTAAATTCGAGCTTAAAAACATTAATTTCGTAGAGAAGTAGAATTCCTTTCAGAAAAATAATTAATTTATGATGAAAATCAAATAAATAGGTTTAAAAGAGTTCAAATCTCTTTTAAAAAAAAATATCGGACTCTCAAATAAAAATAAAGCTTGAAAAAAAAAAGATGCAATATAAGCCCGAAATAGAGTTATGACGTAGTCATAGCGGAAAGGATAAAAATGCTAGGAAAATAGTGGGTGTTACAATCCTCCCCACTAAAAGAAAGTTTCGTCCTCGAAACTAAGAATAAGCAGAATAGAAATCGAGATCATCTTACTTGAAAAGATAAGGATACAAATTTCGCGTAAAGAAAATTGGTTTAAAACAAAATTTTACAACTTTCAAAGTGATACGAAATCGAACGCAAATATTTATTCAAAGAGGAATTGGGCTAAGTTACCCGAAGTTTAATATCTTCTAAATTAATGAAATCGTAAAGTAAAGTTATTTGATAAAATAACAACGTCAAATAACATTTGTAAACGAACTCGAATAAAATTGGGTAACCAAACATTTTCAAAACAAAAGTAAAACAATTTTTGCTTAAGAAATTCGATAATATTTCTTTTTATGATGAAACGAAATTTAGTTGGGAGAAATCAAAATTTGTAGTTTGTAAAAAAATCAAACCAGTCGTCAAACATTTTCAATAACAGATTCAAAAGTCCACCAACAATAAAGTGACACTAATTTAAAAACGTTAAAATTTTGAAAATGTTATTAAAGTAATTATGAAAGTTTTCAAAAATGTTATCAAACTTGAACATTCAAAATAAATAATTTTGACAATGTTAAACGCTTTACAAAATAATCCTATAGAAGTTGAAGTATTTGAAAATATGCAAGTCTTCATAAAATTCCGATCGTTTGAAAATAAAAATTTGAAATATTTTCAAAATAATTTAAAATAAATTATTAAGGCATTTTGAAACAGGACTAAATATAAATATCAACCAAAGATAAAACAAAAGTGAAGTATAAAGTTCTTAAATTATAATTCAAAAATGTTAAATTTCACGATATTCAAAAAGTTTAATTTAGTCAAATTCTTTTTTTTTTACATAACGGGGAGTTTCATAAATAGAAATCATAACTCAAAATGTTAGAATTTCACGATAACCAAAAATGTTAAATTGCTCAAAGTTTTTACAAAATGAGGAGTTTTAAAATTTGAAATTATTCTTCAAAATGTTAAAATTTAACGAAAATAAAAAAAAAAAAAATTAAATTAGTCAAACTTTTCATAAGTTCGGGGAAATGATGAACGGATAAATAGAGTCAAGGATAAACAATAAATTAAAATAAGAGTTTTCAAAATCGACAAAGGTTGAAGGGATTGGCAGGAGTTACCGTAACAGAATTCAAGAGAAGCAGAAAGGAAGACGGAGTTGAGAATCAAAAAGAGCTCTCAAGGATTATAGAAGAAATTAACCATCTCGAGATTCCTAGCACGACTCCCACAAACGCGGGTTCCTAATTCCCATCAAATAACGCTAAATCCAATATCGGTACAGGGTGGTCCTACTCAATCTACAACCTCCAAAATCATCAACTGCAATAGCCTCCAAAATTAAGCCTTACATACTTATATAATCTTTCAATTAGTACGGTAAAAATCCACAAATGATTTAGACAAATCCATTAATTAAGATTCCAACGGTTATCAAAACATAATCAAACTCGAAATCGCTAAGGCTCATAAATTTAAAGCTCATAAGGTCTCAACTCGAGGTGTACTTCAAATTTCTCGAGTAAGGAAGACTAAATAAAATCCACCAATTAACAATGTTCTGACACAAAATCCTCAAAAATGATCACCAACATATTTATAATACCACAAGTGCAGAAGTTGGGGAAGTACAATAAATCCTCAAACACGCTCAAACCTATAGGTAATGGCGCAAACACTCACATCTTCAAACACGTCATTCGATTAATATTTCTGAGAAGACCATCAAATTTCTAATCGTAATGGTGCAACAACAAAATATTTAATAACTCAACGAAGCCACAATCTCGTTGGTCTAAGGTTCTGAACTATAAATCCATTAAGATGAATGACATCAAAGTATTCCTCAAAACAACGCGATAAATCAAACCTCTAATGGCAATATGTTTCTCCATTTCAAGGTTAACAACAATTTATCCAATTTTGATCACTCAACTCCAAAGTTCATAGGTTACAACCTTACATCAACGATCCACGATCTAATCCATAAGAAACAAGGTTTAATCTATGTCAACCAAAATTTACTAAACATTAACGAGGACCTGAAATGGTACCACAACACTCAGACCAACATCTTAAACAGTGATCTATGATTCCAAAAGACCACGACTATCCATAAATCAGCCTTAGACAGGAAACCCAAATCAATATTACCGGTTACACGAAGTTCGGTTCTAGTTTAGGTACTAGGTATCCATCAAATATGACATACTCTCACTACAAAATATATTCAACTCTAAGTACTCAAAAATAATCAAAGTAACCTATAACCCAAGATTTAGTGTCTAAAGTATCATCCTAATTCCATCAATTAACAATTTACCATTCGAATCAATCCTCAAGAATTTCTTACTTGCTTAAAAAATATGGTACAACTCACAATCCTCAAACGAGGTAACAAGAGTTACTAAACCTCAAACATCTGTAACTTCCAAAAGACTCACTAAGACAAAATTCGGTCTAACCAAAGAATCTCAAGAGAAAGATGGTAGAGAAGATGAACGAGGAATCACCAAGCGAATGAAGATGAGAATATAAAAGAGAAAAATTAGAAGAAGTAGAGGAAGGAAGAAAAGAGTCGATGATCCAATATTACTATGTTCTTGAACCAGAGGAGAATCTTCGGGCCTCCAGAGTTCACGGGGGGGGGGGGGTCCAAAAGGATTACTTCATCTTCTTGTAGAGGAACGAGCACACAAGTATTGGGTCGCTCCATCTGGATCTACTGCGACATCACAGAACATGAATCTACTCTTGATCATCTGGCCTGTAGCTTAAGTAAACTGAACCGAAGCTAAAAGTCACCATCGACATCTTTCTTGAAGCACCAAGTTGTCCACTCGAGTCAACAGGCGTTGAGAGTGATAAGTAAGTCTTGTCCCGGTCTGGAGCAGCATCAAGTCAACATCTTGTCCACTCATCGTCTTCTTCTTGGACATATAAACAAATATTCAATGCTAACCATTGAGTTACAAGAATAAATAAACCTAACAATTAAGTCCTTATTTGTTTCTACCCATCTCTAATAATATTTTTATTTACTGTTTAAATAATTTACTGGCATTTTTCCTAGAATCAGGTGTAAGCGTTGGGAGCAACAATGCTCTGATACCAACTGTAATCCCCTAGGAATTCTAACGCAATACAGTGGCGGAAACACTGTAGGAGTGGGATTATAACACACTGTAGCTATGTCTTGATTAAATAAAAATGGTAAGTCAATACATAAACCATAAAATAAAAATGGCTACAAAATAAAATAAATAAAATAAGATCCATAAAAAGGGTTTTTAACAATCCATAATACAGTGATCTTATTAAAACAAGCAGGATCCATAACTGCTCGCTAGCCCACCCGAAGGAAAACACATACACCTGCCATGTTAAAAACATAACAGCCACAATCAGTGGGGAGCAACGTCAACGTTCTCCCAGCCGCATGACAGGATTTTAAAACAGTAATTACTAATATAGGAAAAATATTAAAGACGGAAAACAGTAAAACATTATAATGAAAATAAGTTTTCAGTGAAAAACTTCACGTATCGAAACAATATAATAAAAATGAGCGAGTTTTCCGGAGAAAACATAAAACACTTGCGAACCTGCAAATCAAAATTATATCGACAATAATAAAAATATTCAAAATGACGTTATGGATAGGATTAATGTAGAATCTAGACTTTCACTAGGACAATACTAAACTAGCTTCGAGAACTTAGTCAAAACAAATCAGACTTCGGTCTCTAACTAGGCAACTCAACTATAACAGGACTGCATGCAGCGAGGTCCTAACTTAAGTAATGTACACCCCTCCTGGACACCAACCGTAATCCAGTTAAACCCGACGGCGACTTACACGATGCGATATCTAAGTTTAAGGTCAAAATATACACACTCCTGAACACAAACCATGCTCAGTTCAACGACCAATGTGTATCAACATAGACACACCAGCTTTATAGTTGATGGCAAAACGTATATCCCAGACTATATTACTCTAAACCCACACTTTTCCTTATTCCATAACTCCAAAACAATCCATTATCGATATTCAAAAGATATAATCATTATAAATAATAAGAGAACAAAAAGAAAAGGATCACTTTCCAAAAGAGGAAACTTTCTATTTTAAGAAACTTCTATTTTTAGCAACTTTACCAAAAATAGCATCATATCAAAATAGCAAAAATATTAGTTTATACTAACATCACATTTTTAGTAAACGATATAGATTTATAAAACTAATTCTTTCGGCCTTAACGATATTAATTAACAAAGTGAACATTTAATTTTATGAAATTATTAAAATATCGTATAAGCGTTATAAAATGATTAAAAATGTCTTAAACATTTTATTACTACTAATTAGGGTGTTTCCAAAATTTATAAAACTCAAATTCCCTAATTATTAATAGTTTCGACAATACAAATATAAATAGGATTTTTACGGCAAATGTCAAAATTAAATATTTGAAAGTCTTTATTTAATTAAACCGATAAATATATTTAGAGTATGTTAAGGGATGATTTAACTATTAAAGTTTCAGATTTAAATAATTTCAAAATTGCTGGAAAAATAAATCTTTTCAGTAAGACGAAGCATTTTAACGATAAATCGTAATTTGTCCAAAAATCAATAGTTATTAATTAAAGACTTTAATAAATGGTACAAAAACTACGTAAAATAGTTAAAATTTATTTATGGACATTCTGTCCAAAAAATAAAATTTTCCAGAATTCTAAAACTCGGTTTTTAAAGCGTTTTCTCGTTAATCGTCCAATCTCGACGATAACGATTAATAAAAATAGTTATTACAAAATGATTTAAGTATTAATATCAAAAAATTATTATTAAACTTAAAAATCACCATTTTCCAGAACATACTAATTTTCCAG
Source organism: Agrostemma githago (assembly GCA_958450325.1). Taxonomy (NCBI): domain Eukaryota; kingdom Viridiplantae; phylum Streptophyta; class Magnoliopsida; order Caryophyllales; family Caryophyllaceae; genus Agrostemma; species Agrostemma githago. The sequence continues at coordinate 32,826,823 of OY288244.1, read as the reverse complement.
ACTTTCCAAAGTTCCAGATTTACCAAATTCCAATAAAACCGTCATTTAAAACCCGTTTTTACAATTAACGATTCCATTAATAAAACTTATCGTCCAAACATTTTATTAAAGCACTAAAAATCATAAAATTAAATTTTATTATGAAATTATCGTAATCATAATTTTTTCCAGATTTAAACCAAAGACCAGAAATCGAGAATTTAAACGACAAACATTGTTTTAACGATAAACGATGATTTAAAGTGATTAATTAATTCATCCACTTAACAATTCTGAAAACTTATGAAAAAATTCAGAAAATTCTATTTCACCAGAAAGTTTCGTCACGTCAAAAATCAAATTAAAATAAAATGTTTAGGTACTAGAACTAAAAATCGGCTTTTAATCGTTTTTGTCCGATAACGGTAATAATTCAATAATCGATATCAAAAATATCAGAAAAATACTAAATTATTAAAAATCATCAAAAACAACATTTTTCCAGAATATAAACATATATTACATGTTTAGGCCGAATATTATGATTTTACAAATTAATATGGCGATTTAATCGTTAATCTCGTAAAAGCGATAAAAATATTGAAACATGCAAATTTTCAACTTTTAAAAATTTTCCAGATTATATGACTTACATATATTGTGAAAAATAAAATTATAATCATATACATGCAATTACACAAATAAAATCATGCAATACCGAGTGGCATCGACGTTACTTCAAGTCCAAATTCGAGTCGATAATATATTCGTCCGCTTCGGGATTGACCAAGAAGCCTATAAAAACATGAAATCCATGGTATGAAAATACCATAAGATCGCTGGAAAAACAAGGTAAAAATGATTGGAAAAGAAATCGATTAATACCTTAACGAAGGAGACGAAAAGAGGATCGAAATAAGAGAAAAATAGGAGACGGAAGGCGATGCTTGAAGACGGTTTTCTGGCCAGAAATGGCTGCTGAAAAAATTCAGATTTCATGAACCAAAAGAGAGAAAAAGAGGAGGTATTTGGCTTGATTAAAATTGATGTAAATTGAATGAGAAAAAAAAGTGAAAGGATTAAGCATAAATGAAGTTTTTAAAATTGATGAAAACAAGGTACATGCATACTACACAACTTGGCCAAAATGATGTATGTGGAGGTTGAAAAGTTTTTGCATGAATCATCACATTAAAATATGGTAAAAATATCTTGTGAAATAATTGTTCTCTTAAAAACATGAAAATAATAAGTTGTAAAAATATGTAGTAGTAGTGTGACATGGGGGTCACGGTCCAAAATGGTGGGAAGGGGTCCAAAATTAATTGTAGGTTGATTAAAAAAAATGATCGTAAAATTATTAAAGGTATTTCGAAGCAATTCGAGTAAACCTCACGTTGGAAAATAATTATTTACGAAATTTCGTAAAAAAAAAAATCATTAATGGCTAAATTTTCATAAATAAAAATATTTCTTAGTTGAAAATATTATATAAATATAATTATACATTTGTAGGAAAAGAAATAACTTAAATTCGAGCTTAAAAACATTAATTTCGTAGAGAAGTAGAATTCCTTGCGGAAAAATAATTAATTTATGATGAAAATCAAATAAATAAGTTTAAAAGAGTTCAAATCTCTTTAAAAAAAATCGGACTCTCAAATAAAAATAAAGCTTGAAAAAAAAAGATGCAATATAAGCCCAAAATAGAGTTATGTCGTAGTCATAGCGGAAAGGATAAAAATGCTAGGAAAATAGCGGGTGTTACAGTTAAAATGAATAAGGAGAAGAAAAGAAGCAAAAGCGGGTTGCAGCTAGGCCATTCCGTCCGGGACGGAGTGGTACCGACCGGGACGGGTCCAAAACAGAACCTTCGCATTTTGTGCACCTCATCCCGGACGGGATGAGGTCCTTCCCGTCAGGGATGGGTCTTGTAGGCCTCCAATATGATCTTTAAGGTTCCTCCTTGCTTCTCATGGGCTTCTCATCGATTCTCGGGGCTCGGGATCGAGTCTAAGAGGCTCGGGAATGGGTCCCAAGGTCTCGGGATCGAATCCAAGGCACCGAGTGATCGTTCCTTCTCTTCGTTGGCTCCAAAAGTGTATCGAACGAGTCAGAATCGTTCCAATTCTCCATGAATGGCCTTGGGAACCTAAAACGAACTAGAAGAAGCATAAGTAGCCCAGAAACCGCTCCCAAGGAGCGATTCCGCAAGGAAAATGGGACCAAAACACAACAAACTAGGCACTACAAACTACACTTATCATATGAACTGGTATGCCGGGTACAATCAAATAAAAATGGCAGAAGAAGATATGGATAAGACCACCTTTATTACACCTTGGGGTACTTATTGCTATACTGTTATGCCATTTGGTATCATTAACGTCGGGGCCACGCATCAACGAACTGCTACAACTTTATTACATGACATGATGCATAAAGAAGTAGAAGTGTATGTGGACGATATGATCGTCAAATCAAAAGACAGGGACGGTCACATCACCGCCCTAAGAAAATTCTTCACCCGATTGCGCAAGTACAACATGAGATTAAACCCTCAAAAGTGCAGTTGTGGGGTAACCTCTGGCAAATTACTGGGTCATATCGTTAGCCAACGCGGTATCGAAGTCGATCCAGCCAAAATCAAGGCCATCACCGAGATGCAACCCCCTAGAACCGAAAAGGAGATAAGAGGGTTTCTCGGGAAAGTCCAATACATCAGCAGGTTCATTTCAAAGCTGACCATGGTGTGTGAACCGATTTTCAAAAAACTGAAGATAGGGGAACGATTACTATGGGACGACAAGTGTCAAATGGCCTTCGATAGAATCAAAGAAATCTTGTCTTCACCGCCGGTCCTGATGCCACCTCAATCCGGTTTGCCTCTGTCGTTATACCTTACAACGACCGAGACGGCCATGGGGGCTATGCTAGCTCAGACGGTCAACTCCGAAGAGAGAGCTATATACTACATCAGCAAAAAGTTTTTAGAGTATGAATGCAAATACACCATGCTCGAAAAGACATGTTTAGCTTTGGTCTGGGCCACAAAGAAGCTTCAACATTACATGCCCAGCTATGAGGTACAGGTGCTATCTAGAATGGATCCAATCAAATACCTTTTTGAAAAGCCTATCCTCAATGGCAGGATATCAAGATGGACCCTGATGTTGGCAGAATTCGATTTAAAGTTTGTACCGTTGAAAGCTATCAAGGGCCGAATAGTAGCCGAGTTTCTCACCGACAGTCCCGTGGTTGAAGAAGGGCACACCGACACTTGGTCCTTCCCAGATGAAGATATTTTCCATACCGATACCGAGACATGGGACCTATACTTCGACGGGGCATCTAATTTCCGAGGATTCGGAGTAGGGATTCTTCTAATCTCACCAAAAGGAGAACACACTTCCGACTCCATCAAATTAGACTTTGACGTCACTAATAATGCTGCTGAATATGAAGCATGTATCCACGGGCTACAAGCCGCCGCCGACTTAGGGGTCACAAACCTTCGAGTACACGGCGATTCGTCTCTGGTCATTAATCAAGCACTCCAAAAATGGAAGACTCGGAATGCTAATCTCGTGGCCTACTAGGCACGAGTAAGGGATCTCGAGAAGCAATTCCAGAAGGTAGAATATATATACCTACCTCGGGAAGAAAATCAGTTCGCAGATGCACTCTCAAAACTGGCATCTTTACTAAATATTTCTGATTATGTGACCACTATGCCAATCTGTGTTGAAAGACGGTCTGAGCCGGCATACATCCACGACATTGAAGATATCGAGATACCCGATCCTGAGCCATGGTATCAAGCTGTGTTGACGTACCTAGCGACCGGGGAATATCCTCCCGGAGCCGAAAACCGAGCCAGAAAGGCCTTACGTAGACTGGCAACCCAGTTCATCCGCACCGACGATGGGCAACTTTACAAAAAAACGGCACAGGGGCCTCTCCTTCGATGCATCGATAAAGCCAATGCTGAGAAGGTTATGGCTGAAGTACATGATGGCGAATGCGGCCCACACATGAACGCCTAGATGTTAGTCCGGAAAATCATGAGGCTTGGATATTACTGGAACAGCATGGAGACCGATTGCCAGTTATACGTCAAACATTGCCATAACTGTCAAATCTTTGCTAATATACAGCATATGCCGCCATCCTTGTTGTATACCATGACGTCACCCTGGCCATTTTCAACATGGGGAATCGACATAATTGGGAAGATAACTCCTTTAGGAACAGGGGGACATTGCTTCATTTTGGTGGCTATTGACTATTTCACCAAATGGGTCGAAGCTGAGTCCTATCTCATTCTCAACTCCAAGCATGTCGCTAAATTCATCAAAAATAAGATAATATGCCGGTACGGGATCCCGCATGAATTTATAAGTGATCAAGGGACCCATTTTCAGGCCGAGACGGCAGCCCTGTTGACTAAGTATAAGATTCAAAGGCATACATCTTCACCCTACCGACCCCAAACCAATGGAGCGGTAGAAGCAGCTAATAAGACAATTGTCACGATACTCAAAAAGATGGCTGACAATTACCGGGACTGGCCCGATAAAATACCATTTGCACTCTGTGGTTATCGGACGTCAATCCGTACTGCAACCAGCGCAACACCGTATTACCTGACGTATGGGATGGAAGCAGTCCAACCGGTCGAGTTGGAAATACCGTCTCTCCGAATTCTACTAGAAAGTCATGTACCCGAAGCTGATTGGGTTCGAGCACGATATGACTCGCTAGTCCTGTTAGACGAACGACGATCTCGTGCCCTCAATAATATACAAATATATCAGAAGAGGATCCAACGGGCTTTCAACAAAAGGGTAAGGCCCAGGAACATTAAAGAAGGGGACTTGGTTCTCAAGTCTGTTCGAGCTCTATTACCAGTAGACCCAAGGGGAAAATTCAAACCTAATTGAGCCGGGCCATACCTGGTGAAAAAGATTTTATCTGGCGGAGCTGTGATGCTGACGGACCTGGATGGGAACGAGTTTATCAATCCAACCAACCTGGACCAGCTAAAGAGTTACTACCCTTAAGCCCTTTCTCAATGTCATTTGCAAAAAAGTTTATTAAAATCACTTTTTCTAAAAATAAACTTTCAAAAGCAAGTCAAAAGCTAGAATTATTTATTCTACTGTTATAAACATCTCGAACCATAAGTCTTGGTGTGTTTCAAGATTGCAAATTACTAAAAAATCTGAACTACGTTTGGTTTGATTCCATTTATTGTGGATACGTAGGCAGCCCCTCAAAAGGGCACACCGCTGCAATCGAGAAAAGAAAACAGGAACGGTTTTTAATAGACTTCCTTTATTTAATTTCAAAAAAAAGAATACGATAAACTCGGAAAATTACAAATTGCAAAAAATTCAAAAATCCTAAAAAGAAACTGACGGGGGGATTTGTCGTGAATCCCCACCGATCAAATAATTAACCGGCTATTCCTACGGTAGATAGGGCAAGTCGGGTCGAATCCACGGAGACGGTAATGTATAGCCTAGACTAGGTCGGCCCAAATACTAGACTAAGTCAACGAGCTAAGCTAGAGAATGATAAGAAGGGGGGAAAGGCTAGACTATGACTAAGAAGAACAACTAAGGAAAACGGGCTAGGTTTAGGTCGGGGTCAAAGGGGTAACGGAATGGTCAAGGAAGAGCTAGAGCGAAGGAGGTAGTAGGGTGATCTAGGTTGGTCCGGGCTCTCGCAACTTAGACCGACCTAGAGGTTCCACATGGAACCCAATTTGGCGACACACATGACAAACGGGGTTACTAGCGTGTTATTGTGGCCTAGATCGCATCCGGGCTCTCGCAACTTAGACCGACCTAGGGGTCGTTCTCACCGGGCTCTCGCAACTTAATGAGGGAACCGAACCCACAAGCAAACTATTACCCACAAGAGAAAAGCAAGAAAAACAAGCATATGCACATACTAGTCATTCAAGCATTTCAACAAACATGTGATATGCATCAAACCAAGAGGAAACCCAAATCTTCCACCAACATCTCCAACAAACCCTTAATCACCCAATTAACACCCTAATCACCCTACTAACCCTAGCAAGAACACTACTCTAACATAATCAAACTACAACTAACAAGAACAAGAGGAATCATCATAAGAAACAAACATATCTAAACAAACTCAATCAAACTAACAAGAACAAGAACAAACAATAATAAAGATTCAAACTTGATTAAGGAACAAAGATTAAGAGAAAGGAAAAGAGATTATACCATACTAGAAGATGAAAAGAAGAAGGAAACTTGCATAAATGGAAGAACCCAAAACAAACATCCAAGGTTGTCAAGCTTGAATGGAGATCTTGAAGAATTCCAAATTACAAGCACTAATCTATAATTAACGATAATCTAAAGACTAATCTACACTAATCTAATCTAATCTAACCTAAAGTAGTCTAGGGTTTTGTGGGAAGTAAAGAACATAACATAAAAGTAGTGTCTTAATACAAGAGGGGGGGGGTATATATAGGGTTACAAGTGCAAAGGAATTGAAATAAACAAGGCGGAGCTAAGACTGGGTCATTCCCGATCGGGAATGGGAAATCCCGATCGGGAAACTTCCACTTTCCCGATCGGGAATATGAGATCCCGATCGGGAATGCTTCACAGTGAGCGTCTCCCTTGCTCCACCTTTCCCGATCGGGTCGAGGCCTTCCCGATCGGGATGGGTCTTGTAGGCCTCCCTTAAGAGCTTTTTGGTCCCTCCTTGCCTCTCATGGGTTTCTCGTCGATTCTCGGGACTTGGGATCGGGTCTCGGAGGCTCGGGATTGGGTCCCAGGGTCTCGGGGTCGATTCCAAGGCATCGTGTCATCGTTCCTTTACCTCGTTGGCTCCAAAAAGTGTATGTATTGAGTCGGAATCGCTCCAACTCTTCGTGATTGGTCCCGGGAACCTGAAACGAGCTAGAGGAAGCATAAGTAGCCCATAAATCGCTCCCAGGGAGCGATTCCACAAGGAAAATGGGACCAAAACACAGTAAAATAAGCACTACAAACTACACTTATCAGAAACACACACGATACTAAAATAAATAATAGTAATATTTAAATAATAAAAATCTAGAGGCTCGACGTTTAGGACATTTTGCCTTTTCCCTTGTCTTTAGCCTCTTTTTCCATCCATTGACGACGACGTGGAGGTGAGCGCTCCCGAATCACCAAGGGAACCTCCTTAGCCCGAGTTCGCTTCCTTGAACTCGAATCCTCAGCTACGTCGATCGATCCTAGTCGGGCCCTTACCTTTTCTTGTAACCGGTCTTTTGGGCCTAATCGGTCTCGGGCCGCTGGTCTCGGTCCAAGTGTGCTTTTCAAGTCACTAGCACCAGTCTCTTTAGCTCGGGTCTTAGTTTTTGACTTAGAACCCGACTCTAGTCGGACAAGGGTAGCAGGAGTTTCTCCTTTAGCAAAGAACCCCCAATTACCTTTTACCGTTTCTCGACGGGCCAAGTTGAAAGCCTCGTCAATCTTCAAAGCTTTACGGGCCTCCTCGGATTCTTCAGAAGCCCATTTTCGGTACGCCTCAGAAACCCAAACGGTTTGCCAAGGGCGGGGTATAGTCCATATCACACGGGTAAACCAACGTTGTAGCCACGTGTCACACATAGCGTCCGTCAATTGGAGCGAAACGCTAATGATTGCTTCAGTCTCGGGGATCTGCTGAAACGAACCGAACTGCCTCAGGATGCGGTCCAGGTAGATATGGACGGTCCAATCCGAAGACAAGATCATCAAATAGCGGGCTTTGTCTCCTTTAGCTAACCCCATCAATTTTGAGAGGAACCACCAGATAACAGTTCATCTAATCAACGACCCACCGTGGAATCTCAGCTCCTCTTCCCAATAGGTACGGTTTATGTGATGGCTCGAACTTATCCGCGTTTTCCTTGAGCTAATCTGACAGCTACGATATTTGGGTATGCTCACCGGGGGCTCTATGATCGACAAACGCTCAGATAACCAGATCTGACAAAAAGAAACCGGTAAGAGTCTGTCCGCTGGCAGGCACTCGATCGAGTGTCATATATGACTCGATCAAGTGCCTCGTTTGGAAACAAACAGAAGGTTTTCTATCAAAGTCACTCGATCGAGTGACAGGTCCACTCGATCGAGTGACCCCTGTACGTCGAAAAAAATCGAGAAATTCGGTCAATTTTCGTAAAAAAGAAAAAACGGTTCAATACCTGCAAAAGACGAATACTTCCCGTCAATTATCGATCTGGGTCAAGTCTTCTAGAATTAAGGCCCATAATGATCTCCCCAGTTGTCAGCCAAGCCGGGCTGTGACCTGTCTCCATATGGTCGACTATGCCGATCAACCGGATTTCACCTAAGCATGAGTCAGCATCCATTCTTCCTTCAAAGACATATCGATGCAGCATGCAAAAAGCATTAAACTATTCCGTAAGAGATAAAATTTTATCTCTTGAAGTGTTTTATCACCCGGCTACCTCCACTCGATCGAGTGGAGTGCTCACTCGGTCGAGTGAAATCACAGAAACAGCCTGATCCGAGTTTAGACCAGGCACTCGATCGAGTGTCATCAACCACTCGATCGAGTGGCCTCTTTTCAGCCAAAATCCGGGAGTTTTCTTCCTCCTCAAACAATTACAAGCGGAATTATACTTCCTCCCAACCATTTGCTTTCTTCCATGGCAAGAAACCACTTCTCCTATCCAAACACTAGGAGTCTCTTATCCCAAGCCGGTTTTCATCCTATAAATACCCCCACACCTACAACATACATCGACATCTACATCTACATTCAGGACACACATTCAACAACAACGAATTATCAACCGATTACTCATATCCCACACATCCATACATCTCGTATCTCTAGCAAGCTTTAGGAAAACTATACCGACATACCGTCCGATTTTCCTAGAAATCCTTAGGCAAATACAAATACCTCAACTCTCCCTAGATCTTCGTTACACCTACGCAAGCGCCGTTACTACGAGTTCCTAATCGAGACCAAATCTAGCATGTAGGTTGAGGGTATTCAATATCCCGTTCTCTCTTCTCCTCTTCTTTTCTCACATTTTTTTTCGTCTTCTTCTTTTCGTGTCATCCGTCGTCCATCGTCTATCATCATCGTCTTTTTCATTACTGTTTTCAGTCATCCCTAAGGATTCGATATCGACTCTATAGTCGAATATCGGATCTAAAGGAATCAATCAAATAAAACATTTTTCAAAAAACTTTTCTCGTTGATGCCGAAGTAATTGTCACATAGTCCTAAAAAGACCAATACTACATTACCAACGCGGAGGGATTCACTTTCAATTTAAAACAATTTTCAGAACGTTTTTCTAACAATCACTCTAAGTATCGGATATCGATTTCATAGTCGAATATAAGATATTTACGAGTTTTGAAAATCCTAAGTCGGATATAAATTACTTCATGTTTTTATGCGACTGAACGAGTTTATCAATTTTCAAAAATCAAAAGAAATTTCGAAAATTACAAATCGAGTCACCCCTCGAACAGGGGGCACTTGATCGAGTGCCATAGCCACTCGATCGAGTGACCTCCCCAAAACAGAACCAGGGAGCTTTTTTGAGGACCACTCGACCGAGTCTCGTCATGACTCGATCGAGTGGCGTCTCAAAACCCGAACAGAAGGTTTTTCCAGAGACCACTCGGCCGAGTCCAGCCATGACTCGATCGAGTGGCCTTTGTCACGACAAACCCGTGGACCTTCAACACTACTTCAAGCTTCGATAAAACTTTTTTTAACGACTTTGGTCAACACGTGTTAAGTCTATCACGTGTCTAAATCTTTTTAATGCCTTGAATCATATTATTTATGTCATTCTAATCTTTCTATAACCGTTACTAACCAGTTTGTTCCTCTTTTTTTTGCATATCTTTTGTTTTATTGTACTAAAACGAATTTCACATGCTAAAACAACTTCGACTTAGTCAAACATGCATTAAACGACGTAGTTAAACATATTTCACATGTTTAGTCAAAACGCTCTTTGCATATCATTCAATCGTCGAACTAGCGCGCGTACATAAAAATCGAACGATATCTTAGTAAATGCCGCTAAGTGCGGGCGGGGTTGGGTGTTCTTTGTGAACTTCCCAACACGTACCCTCAACCCTTACTCAGAACCATGGTTTCCGGATATCCGAATCCATTGACAACGATAGTCATTCAATATTCGATTACCGATAATGTCGGTATCGGTATCAAATGCTAAGGGACGAACCCGATAAACTCTGACATCAGAAATGGGCCATATTTTGTACATGGCCCACTACGACATAGAGTGGGTTCGAACGGGCCCGAACTCCCACAAAGTTCGGTGGCGAATCCTACTTCGATTTAAATTTCAACTCGAGATCCATCTCACATGAGATTCATTCGCCTCCCCAAACCTGCGCGTGGCCGCGTCGGGGGTGGACCTATTTCATGTCCACAGTAAGTATACTTAATTTTGGAGGTTGTAGATTGAGTAGGACCACCCTGCATTGATATTGGATTTAGCATAGGTTGATGGGCCAACTAGGAACCCGTGTTTGTGATAGTCGTGCTAGGAATCTCGAGATGGTTAATTTCTTCTATAATCCTTAAGAGCTCTTTTTGACGCTCAACTCCGTCTTTCTTTCTGCTTCTCTTGAATTCTGTTACCTCATTTGTTGCTAATCCCTTCGACCTTTATCGATTTTGAAAGTTCTTATTTTCATTTATCATTTATCCTTATTCTATTTATACGTTAATCATTGTTTTCTAACTCCCTATTTTTATAAAAAGTTTTATTAGTTTATTTTTAAAAAAAGCAGATTATCAAAAAAATTTAACATTTTGAGTTTTGATTTCTAATTACGAAATTACCCGTTTTGTAAAAAGTTTGACTAATTTAAACTTTTCGGATATCTTGAAATTTAACATTTTTGAATTATAATTTAAGAACTTTATACTTCACTTTTGTTTTATCTTTGGTTGATATTTATATTTAGATCTGTTTCAAAATGCTTTAATAATTTATTTTAAATTATTTTGAAATTATTTCAATTTTTTTTTATTTTCATGCGATCGGAATTTTATGAAGACTTTCATATTTCAAAATACTTCAATTTCTACAGGATTATTATGTAAATCATTTTAGCATTATCGAAGTTATTTCGTGTGTTCAAGTTTGATAACATTTTTAAAAACTTTCAGAATTACTTCGATAATATTTTCAAAATTTTGACGTTTTGAAATTAGTTTTCGTTTTTGGTGAATTTTTGTATCTGTTATTAAAATGTTTGACGACTGGTTCGATTTTTACTAACTACAGAATTTGATTTCTCCAAACTAAATTTTGTTTCATCATAAAAAAAAATTATCGAATTTCTTAATCAAATTATTTTACTTTTGTTTTGAAAAATGTTTTGATTATCCTATTAACTTCGCGTTTGTTTACAAATGTTATTTGACGTCGTTATTTTGTCAATAACTTTAATTTACGATTTCACTATTTAAAAACATTTTAAACTCCGGTAGCTTAGCCCAATTCCTCTTGGAATAAATATTTGCATTCGATTTCGTATCACTTTGAAGGTTGTAAAAAAAATTTAAACGTAAAATTTTTATCTGAAATTTGTATCCTCATCTTTTCGAGTGGGCTAATCATGATTCCTATCTGTTTATTCTTAGTTTCGAGGACGAAACTTTCTTTTAGTGGAGAGGATTGTAACACCCGCTATTTTCCTACCGTTTTTATCCTTTCCGTTATGACTGTGTTATTTTTTTCTGCCTTCAGTTTCATTCATTTTCAAGATTCATAATATTTTTGAGTCAAATATTATTTAAATTCATAAAAAGATTTTAAATATTTAATTTTCCTATAATAAATCTATTTATTAAATTTTCGTCGCAAACTGTTTATTTATTTCGCGAAAAATCCCATTTTTATACGAACTATCATTTTAAGCTTGGATTTGGATTATTTTTCTAAAAGGGTCAAAATACATTTATATAATATTTCTAACTGAGAAAATATTTTTTATTTATGAAAATCTATCATTTAATGATTTTATTACGAAGTTTCGTAAATAATTAATTTCTAAACGCGAGGTTTACCCGAGTGCTTCCAAATACCTTTAATAATTTTATGAGCTTCCTTTTTATCAACTTACGACTTATTTTGGACTCACCTTGAATCATTTGAACCGTGACCCTTGTCACACACCACCATTACACTTTCTTTTATAAACATTTCATTTTATAAAATGATTTAAGGATTAAGATATTTTCTTCTCATCTATTAAATTTGGTGACTCATGCATAGACTTTTCACTCTCTTATTCATCCATTTTGGCCATGTGTTTTAGTGGTACATCCACTTTGTTTTTATCAATTTTTATAAGCCACATTCATTCATAAACTCTTCATTGTTTTTATTCATTCAACCACTAAATAATATTCAAGGCAAAAACTCTCTCTTTTCCTCTTCATTTTCTCTTCTTGGCTGATATTTTCTAGCAATATTTTGGCCATGAGTTATGGAATAAAGACAAGTGTGAGGTTAGAGTAATATATTCTAGGGTCTACATTTTTGCCATCAACTATAAGGCTAGTGTATCAGGAATCGGTACATTATTGGTAGTTGAACCGGGTGACAGGTACCCCGGAAGTTGTGTACATTTTGACCTTAAGCTTAGACCTCGCAGTAAGTCGCCGTCATAAGTTGAACTGGGTGACAGGTAATCCCAGGAGGGGTGTGCATTATCTTAAACTAGGGCCACGCATTTATAAGTCATCGCTCTATTATGGTTGAGTAGCCTAGTTAGAGTCCGAAGTTTGATTTGTTTGAACTAAGTTCTTGATGCTAGTTTTAGTATTCTCCTAGTGAAAGTCTAGCCATCTACACTAATCCTATCCATAACGCCATTTTGACTATTTTATTATTATCGATATAATTTGGTTGCAGGTTGGCAAATGTTTTATGTTTTCTTCGGAAAACTCATTTTTATTACATTGTTTCGATATGTGAAGTTTTTCACTGAAAGCATATTTTCATTTACTGTTTTCTGTTTTAAAATCCTGTTATAGGCTGGGAGAACGTTGACGTTGCTCCCCACTGATTGTGGCTGTTATGTTTTAACATGGCAGGTATACGTGTTTACGGGTGTGGGCTAGCGAGCAGTATGGATCCTGCTTGTTTATTTTTAATAATTATGTCTTATGGAATGTTCAAACCCATTTTTATGGATTGTTTTAAATTTTTGGTCATTTTTATTCATAGCCTATTGTCTGACTTTACTATTTTAATTTACTAAGACATAGTTACAGCGTGTTTTAATCCCGACTCTACAGTGTTTCTGCCACTGTATCGCGTTAAAATTTCTAGGGGAATACAGTTTCGACGCTAAAAACCTTCGATGACTTATAAAAGACCCAACACACGGATAACGGTAGGGCCTATAATAAGGAAGATTTTTGAAAAAAACAATGATTGAATTTTGAAAATTGAGAGGACGGTCCTGAAATTGGTGGTGGGCCAATAAGACTGGGCATTTTGAAATGTTAGAATGGTTGCGAGTAATTTTGCGTTTTGAAAAAATTAGGGAACGGTCTCGTCTTTTCAAATTGGCGGCACAGCAACAGGACCTAGTTTTTGAAATGTAGGAATATTTGGGATTTTGAAAAATTGAATATCGAAAATAAATTTTGAAAATTTGAAGATCGAAAATAAGATCCCGAAAATTTGAAAATCGAAAACGGCATCTCGAAGATTTGAAAATCGAGAATGGCATCTCGAATATTTGGAAATCAAAATTGATTTTTGAAAATTTTGGAAAAATTGAATAGGGATCAGAAATTTGAATATTGAAATGGATAGCATGCCGGCTAGAAAATAAGCTTGTTTTGAGTCAAATCTGAAGTCTAAATTTCGACAGCGTTCCGATTTTTTTTTAATTGGATATTTTTGAAAAGACGGGTCCCGAAACGAACGGTATTTCGTTTTTTTTTAAATTGGGTATTTTAGAAGGAGGCATTTTTTGAAATGACTGTTTTTGAAAAATGACACTGAAATCAACTAGTACGTAGTCAAACAAGCATTATGACGACAGCATGTTTGCTTTACGCTAAGTCTCGGTCGGTCGAAATTGGGTCTATACCAACAACGACGACTTTCTCGTAAATCAGGGCGGACTTCCTAAGCCGAATTGGTCTTAGAACATGCCGCGAAACCCATACGAGTTCGGCCATAGAAGTTTTTAGCGCACCCATTTAGAAATGCACCGCGGTATAGTGGGACGTCGGTCACAAGTAACCGGCCCGGGAAAGATTTGGGTTATGCATGAACCAACTAACTAAAACGCGTACATTAGTAATCGAATGATTTATTTTTGAGTCTCACCCTAGGAACCCCGATGACAAGTGGTACATCGGGTATCCCCAGCGGAGTCGCCAAATTGTGGACATGACATAGGTCCACCCCGACGCAGCCACGCGCGGGTTTGGGGAGGCGAATGAATCTTCTGGTAAGATTGATCTCAGGTCGAAATTTAAATCTATTTAGGAGTCGCCACCAAATTTTGTGGGAATTCGAACCCGTTCGAACCCACTCTACATTTAGGCAAATTGTGCACAAAACACGACCTGCTTTCAATGCTAGAGTTTAGGGGTTCGTCCCTTTGCATTACGATACTGATACCGACATTATCGGAAATCGTGTATTGAATGACTCTCGTATGTCAACGGTTTCGGACATCCGGAAACCATGGTTCTGAGTAAGGGGTGAGGGTACGTGTTGGGAAGATCACAAAGAACACCCAACCCCGCCCGCACTTCGCGGCCTCTACTTAGATATCGTTTGTTTTTCGTGTACGCGCGTTAGTTTGACGATTGAATGTTAAGCAAACAATGTTTTACGAGATATAGAAATTGAATAAGTTGCTACGTCGATTCAATGCATCTAAACTAACGTCAAAGTTATTTAGCATGCGAGGTTCATTTTAGTACAATAAAACAAACAACAAAAATAAATCATAAAACAAAAGATTACAAAAGCGCGGGCGGAATACAACCCGTAGATACAATACGACAAACAAAATATATAATGATCGCAACAATAACGGAATGTAAATAAGTGAAAGGTATGATGCATGGTTTTGAAAAGAGTAAATCACGTGATGGACTTGACACGTGTTGACCGAAGTCGTTAAAAAGATTTATCGACGCTTGAAATATGTTGAAGGCTCACGACTTTGGCGTGACAAAGGCCACTCGATCGAGTCACAGAGGCACTCGATCGAGTGCTCCTCGAAAAAACCTTCTGCCCACTTTTTGGGGTGGCACTCGATCGAGTGGCTCATGGCACTCGATCGAGTGCCTCCTGTTCGAGGGATTACTCGAGCTCGGATGATGATGAATCCGATTTTTACTGATTTTGAAACTGATAGTCAACCGAGCCAAATAAAAATATGACATAATTTGTATTCAACTTGGTTTTAGATGCTCGTCATATTCGATACTTAATTATAGAATCAATATCTAATATTTAGAGTGAATTTTGTAAAGGATGTTCAGAACTCGTTTTAAATTGAACTAGGATGAAATATTTCTCTCCGCGTTATAATGTCGTAATTAGTCCTTTCGGACTATGTGACAATTATTTCAGCATCAACGGGTTCGTTCTAACCTTGAAAAAAGGAATCGAATATGTTTAAGAAAATTGATATTTGTGCGATGTTGATGATGATAAAAAAGCTATTGACGAAATAAAATAAAATAAGAAGAAGAAAACGAGATGAAGAAGAGAGGAAGAAGAGAATCGGGATTTTAGTTAACACCCTCAACCTATATGCTTAATTATCTCGGAAACAGACTCGTATAGTAGTGGCCAAGGCACAGGAGCGTTGAGATGTATATAGGAGAGTTATGGTGTGTATAATTGGGAAGGGGATTAGGATTTCTAGAAGAAAGATCGGGGTTGTATGTGTGTATAGTTTGCCTAAGATTGCTGAAATTCTAGGATGTTAATTGTGTGTTGTGTGTGGGATTGTATCGCCTAGGATCGCTGAAATTTTTGGGTTGTTAATTGTTGTGAATTGAAAGTTGCAAAGGGGTGTATTTATAGGAAAATACCCCGGCTTTGGATAGGAAAGGTACCCGGTTCTGGATAGAAAAGGTACTCGGTTTTGGATAGAAAAGGATTTCGATTTTGGATAGAAAAGGAGTCCGGTTTTGTGATAGAAAAGGAGCCACTCGATCGAGTGGTGCATAGCACACGATCGAGTGTCCAGTCTAACGCCGGTTTAGTGGGGTTTTATGAGCCTACTCGACCGAGTGGGGCAGTCCACTCGATCGAGTGGGTCTGGACGGGTGGGAGACCTCTTTAGAGATAAAATTTCATCTCTAACGGAGAGGTTTAGTTGCTTGGATCTTCTTTGTAGCTGATTTTTGTAGTTTTTGACTTCGAGTCAGACTTTCGAAGTTTGCGTGACTGATTTCTATGTCTCGGAAATGTCTTTGACCGAGATTTGACCCGGTCGCTAAAAGGCGGTTTTGCCCTTGGTGTCGGTTTTGACCCAAATTAGTCTTATTTTATTGAAAACGACCCACTGGGCCTGAATTTGGGGTCAGTTTTGTGAGATTTGTACTCCGTAAAAAGTCCTAGCCAAATATTAACAATTTTGAGCTCATATTCGAGTATGTTAAAGCACGTTTGCATCCGATCATCATCGGGTGTTCGTCGGAAACTGCTATAGACACCTGGCAGCCAAATATGAGTGTCTACAATTGTGGACATGACATAGGTCCACCCCGACACGGCCACGCGCGGGTTTGGGGAGGCGAACGAATCTCCTGTGAGATGGATCCTCGAGTTGAAATTTAAATCGAAGTAGGAGTCGCCACCGAACTTTGTGGTAGTTCAAGCCCGTTCGAACTCACTCTATGTCGTAGTGGGCCATGTACAAAATATGGCCCATTTCTGATGTCAGAGTTTATCGGGTTCGTCCCTTAGCATTGGGATACCGATTCCGACATTATCGGAAATCGGGTATTGAATGACTCTCGTATGCCAATGGTTTCGGACATCCGGAAACCACGGTTCTGAGTAAGGGGTGAGGGTAAGTGTTGGGAAGTTCACAAAGAACACCCAACCCCGCCCGCACATAGCGGCCTTTACTAAGATATCGTTCGTTTTTTGTGTACGCGCGTTAGTTCGACGGTTGAATGATATGCAAACATCGTTTTGACTAAACATGTGAATTATGTTTAACTACGTCGTTTAATGCATGTTTGAACTAAGTCGGAGTTGTTTAAGCATGTGAGATTCGTTTTAGTACAATAAAACAAAAAAGATGCCAAAATAGAAACAAACGAGTTATTGACGGTTTATAGAGAAGATTAGAATGACATAATAATATGAAGCAAGGCTTTGAAAAGATTAGGACACGTGATAGACTTGACATGTGTTGACCGAAGTCGTTAAAAAAGGTTTTATCGAAGCTTGAAATAATGTTGAAGGCTCATGGATTTGTCGTGATAAAGGTCACTCGATCGAGTCATGGAAGGACTCGGTCGAGTGCCTCGTAAAAAACCCTCCTGCTTTGTTTTTGAGGTGCCACTCGATCGAGTCAGGTATGACACTCGATCGAGTGGTCCTCGGGAAGAGTATTCTTATCCGGTTTTGGGGTATCACTCGACCGAGTGGCTATGGCACTCGATCGAGTGCCCCCTGTTCGAGGGTGACTCGATTTGGAATTTTCAAAATTACATTTTTTTTTGAAAATCGACAATTCGTTAAGTTGTGTAGAAATATGACGTAATTTATACCCGACTTAAGATTTTCAAATCTCGTAAATATCCGATATTCGACTACGAAATCGATATCTGATATTCAGAGTAATTGCTAGAAAAAAGGCGTTTTTTAGAAATTGTTTTGAATTGAAGTAAATATCTCCGCGTTGTATTGTCATATTAGTTTTTTTTTTACTATGTGACAATTACTTCGGCATCAACGAGAAAAAGTTTTTGAAAACGGTTTTGTTTGATTGATTCCTTTAGATCCGATATTCAACTATAGAGGTGATATCGAATCCTAAGGGACGACTTGTTATTGCTAGTTATAGTAGTATAGTGGTATTAACGATACTAGAAACGATACGACGACGACAAAGGCAACATACAAGAAGAAGAAGAAGAAGAAGAAGAAGAAAAGACGTGAGGAAGGAGGAAAAAAAGGAGAGAACGGGATTTGAAACACCCTCAACCTACATGCTAATTTCGACCTCGGTCACGGACTCGTAGTAACGGCGCTTGCGTAAGAGTAACGAGGATATAGGAGGAGTTAAGGTGTTGTATTTTTGTTATGGTTTGCCTAAGGTTTGCTAGAGTTTCAGGTTGTAAGTTGACGTTGGAGATTGTGGAAGTTGGATGTGTGAATTATGAATTGAATGTGAATAATTGATGTCGAAGATGTCAGAATTGTGTTGCGAGGGTGGGGGATTTATAGGATGGGATACCCCCACTCGGAATAGGAGATTCCTAGTGTTTGGATAGGAAAGCGGTTTCTTGCCAAGGAAGAAAACAACGGTTGGGAGGAAGTAGGATTCCGTTTGTGGATAGGAGAAGTTGCTGGAAGAGGAAGAAACTCCCGGTTTTGGCTGAAAAAGGGGCCACTCGATCGAGTGGTTCATGGCACTCGATCGAGTGCCTGGTCTAAACTCGGATCTGACTGTTATTTGTGATCCCACTCGATCGAGTGAGCACTTCACTCGATCGAGTGGAGCTGGACGGGTGATACAACTCTTCAAAAGATAAAATTTTATCTCTTACGGAATTGTTTATTATTTTTGTAGCTGATTTTTTGTGAGGAATCCGACTTCTACTTGGATTCTCGAGGGCCACGTGACAGATTTTTCTGTCTCGAAAAGGTCTTTGACCGGGGTTTGACCCGTACGCTAAAAGACGGTTTTGCCCCCGGTCTCGGTTTTGACCCAAATTAGTATTATTTGATTGGAAATGACCCACTGGGCCTGAATTTGAGGTCATTTTTGTGAGATTTGTACTCCGTAAAAAGCCCGCGCCAATTACTATTGATTTCGAGTCCATAATCGAGCGTATTAAGTCATGTTTACGTCTGATCATCATCGGGTGTTCTTTGGAAACTCCTATAGACACCTGGCGGTCAAAATGTGGGTGTCTACAGAGCCCCCACTCTGACTGAGGCTTGTACAAGACGAAAGTCAGAGTATCTATCAGGCTAATCGAGGATTAAGACTTGGCAGACTTCCGGTCGGGTCGTTTATAGTCCATTAGACTTGCGTAAAAGGGCTCGCCAACCATAAGACATAAATCATACCTGAGTTGATGCTAATAGCTCTGTGGGGACTTGCCTAAGAAGCCTTGGGTGTGCCCGTTTGTAGACACATCCTATCTTGGAGCTGCACGGGAGCCTGCCTAAGAAGCTGTGGGTGTGTCCGTTTGCAGACACATTCTATGTTTTCCGCTGGGGAATTTTAAAGAGTTGTATAAGCCTGCTTCTGAAGTCTTAGGTGTACCTGTATGCTGACACATAGCAATTCGTATGTAACATTTTGGCGAAACACCAACTTACGCTGGGGAAGCGATTTTGAAAATTTCAAAATTTTCGGAAGAAAAATGAGTTTTTGAAAATGTTAAGAATTTGGACTCGGCTAAAAAAAAGGAATACTCGGGATGACTCGATTCCTGTATCAGATTCTGAAGCGGATTCCTAAAGTCCTTAGGTTAGGCTTGTATGCCTATGTGAATTAGGGGATATGATAAGAATCCCTATTCCTGAGGCAATCAGGAAAAGATTCTCTCTACTATAAATAGAGGGCTCTTGCTTTTAATTTTCATATTCAAACCCAAATCTTCTCTTCTTTTATTAAAATCCTTTAGACTTTTAAGAAAAAAAAAACTTCTGCTATGGGTATCGAACACTTGACCGCGATGCTTCAGGCGTGGGCCCAATATTTTCGGGATGAAGACAAAGTTCAGCTGACTCAGATGGGAATTACGGCTTTATTCCCGCTTCAACGGCTTAGGGTAGATTCGCACTTTCTGGATGCCTGCCTATCCTTTTGGGATACTACCCATCATGTTTTCGCATTTCCTCTAGGAGAAATATGTCCCCTTCCCGAAGAAACTGCAGCTATAGGCGGTTGGTGCCCTAATGCTCGTTCTGCAATTCCCCCGTTTTATCCTGATCCAAGGAGGAGATTAATGGACTTTCTAGGTTTGTCACATGCTGAGACGGCCCGTATGGTGAAGGGAGATTCTGTTTCCTTATTTGACCTAGCCGATAAATTTATGAATTCTAGCGGCGTAAGAGTTACTCCCACCCATAGGCGCAGGGCTTTTGCTATTTGCGTGCTACACCGATATGTCTTTGAAGGATGCATGGAGGCTGATTCGTGCTTGGGTCAAATTAGCCTAATAGGCATACTTGATCAGATGGAGACGGGTCACAGCCCGGCTTGGCTAACAACTGGGGAGATCATTATGGGCCTTGATGCTAGAAGGCTTGACCTGGATCGGCAATTGACGGGAAGTACATGTCTTTTGCAAGTATTATCTCGCGTTAATTTTTTTTTTTTTAATTCTGACGTACAGGGGCCACTCGATCGAGTGGACCTGTCACTCGATCAAGTTACCTCGGTAAAGACCTCCTGTTTGCTTCCAGTCGAGGCACTCGATCGAGTCAGACATGACACTCGATCGAGTGCCTGCCAGCGGACAGACTCTTATTTACGTAAATCCATTTCTTTTTTGTCAGATCTGGTTATCCGAGCGCTTGTCAATCATAGAGCCCCTGGTGAGCATATCCAAATATCGTAGCTGCCATATTAGTTCAAGGAAACAACGAATAAGCTCGAACCATCACATAAATCGAACTTATTGGGATGAAAAACTAAAATTCCATGGTGGGCCCTTGATTACATGGACCGTTATTTGGTGGTTTCTCTCGAAACTGACGGGGTTAGCTAAGAGAGACAAAGCCCGCTATTTGGTGATCCTGTCTTTGGATTGAACCGTTCATATCTACCCGGACCGCATTCTGAGACGGTTCGGTTCGTTTCAGCAGATCCCTGAGACTGAAGCAATTATTAGTGTTTCGCTCCAATCGACGGACGCTATGTGTGACACGTGGCTGCAACGCTGGTTTACCCGTGCCATAGGGACTATACCTCGTCCTTGCCAAACCATTTAGGTTTCGAAGTCGTATCGAAAATGGGCTTCCGAGGAATCTGAAGAGGCCCGTAAAGCTTTGAAGACTGACAAGGCTTTTGACTCGGTTCGTCGGGAAACAGTAAAAGACAGTACGGGGTTCTTTGATGAAGGGGAAACTCCTGCTACCCTTGTCCGACTGGAGTCGGGTCTTAAGTCAAAAACTAAGACTCGAGCTAAAGAGACCGGTGCTAGTAACTCATGGGGACGACAAACCCCCCAGACTGACTTGGAGAAAAGACTTGGACCGAAACTAGCAGCTCGAGACAGATTGGGCCCACGAGACCGGTTACCAGAAAAGGTGAGGGCCCGACTAGGACCGACTGAGGTGACTGAGGACTCGAGTTCGAGAAAACGAGTCTGGGCTAGGGTGGTTCCCTTGGTGATTCGGGAGCGCTCACCTCCCCGTCGTCGCCAGTGGACGGAAAAAGAAGCTAAAGACAAGGGAAAGGGCAAGATGCCCTAAATGCCAACCCCCTAGTTTTTTATTATTTAAGTATTATTACTATTTATTTTAGTGTCGTGTGTTTTTTTGAATTTTTTTTTGCAATTTGTAAATTTCCAAGCTTATCAGAATTTTTTTTTGAAATAAATAAAGGAAGTTTATTAAAAACCGTTCCTGTTTCTTTTCCTCGATTGCAGTGGTTGTGCCCTTTTGAGGGGCTGCCTACGTATCCACAGTTAATGGAATCAAACCAAACGTAGTTCAGATTTTTTTTAGTAATTTGCAATCTTGAAATACACCAAGACTATGATTCGAGATGTTTATAACAGTAGAATAAATAATTCTAGCTTTTGACTTGCCTTTGAAAGTTTATTTTAAGAAATGATTTTAATAAACTTTTTTGCAAATGACATTGAGAAAGAGCTTAAGAGTAGTAACGCTTTAGCTGGTCCAGGTTGGTTGGGTTGACAAACTCGTTCCCGTCCAGGTCCGTTAGCATCACAGCTCCGCCTGATAGAATCTTCTTTACTAAATATGGCCCAGCCCAATTGGGTTTGAATTTTCCCCTTGGGTCTACTTGTAATAAGGCTCGAACAGACTCGAGAACCAAATACCCTTCTTTAATGTTCCTGGGCCTCACCCTTTTGTTGAAGGCCCGTTGAATCCTTTTTTGATATATCTGTATGTTATTGAGGGCACGAGATGGTCGTTCATCTAACAAGACTAGCGAGTCATATCGTGCTCGAACCCAATCAGCTTCAGATACTTGACTTTCTAGTAGAATCCGGAGAGATGGTACTTCCAACTCGACCGGTTGGACTGCTTCCATTCTGTATGTTAGGTAATACGGTGTTGCGCCGGTTGCTGTACGGATTGACGTCCGGTATCCCCATAGTGCAAAGGGTATTTTATCGGGCCAGTCCCGGTAATTGTCAGCCATCTTTTTTAGTATGGTGACAATCGTTTTATTAGCTGCTTCTACCGCTCCATTTGTTTGGGGTCGGTAGGGAGAAGATGTATGCCTTTGAATCTTATACTTAGTTAGCAGGGCTGCTGTCTCTGCTTGAAAATGGATCCCGTGGTCACTGATGAATTCGTGCGGGATCCCATACCGACATATGATCTTATTCTGGATGAACTTGGTGACATGCTTGGCATTGAGAATACGATAAGACTCAACTTCGACCCATTTGGTGAAATAGTCAATAGCTACCAAAATGAAGCAGTGTCCACCGGTTCCTGAAGGATTTATTTTCCCGATTATGTCGATTCCCCACGTTGAAAATGGCCAAGGTGAGGTCATGGTATACAATAGGGACGGCGGCATATGCAGTATATTGGCGAAGATTTGACAGTTATGACAATGCTTGACATATAACTGGCAGTCGGTTTCCATGCTATTCCAGTAATATCCGAGCCTCATAATTTTACGGACTAACATCTGGGCATTCATGTGTGGGCCGCACTCGCCGTCTTGTACTTCGGCCATAACCTTTTCAGCTTTAGCTTTATCAACGCATAGGAGAAGAGCCCCTTTTGCTGTCTTTTTGTAAAGTTGTCCGTCGTCGGTACGAATGAACTGGGTTGCTAACCTTCGCAAGGCTTTCTTGGCTCGATTGTCGGTCCTGGGAGGATATTCTCCGGTCGTTAGGTATGCTAACACATCTTGATACCATGGCTCAGGATCGGGTATCTCGATATCTTCGATGTCGTGGATGTATGCCGGCTCAGACCGTCTTTCGACACAAATTGGCATACTGGTCAAGTGATCAGGAATATTTAATAAAGATACCAATTTTGAGAGTGCATCTGCAAATTGATTTTCCTCGCGAGGTAAGTATATATACTCTACCTTTTGGAATTGTTTCTCGAGATCTCTTACTCGTGCCTGGTAGGCCATGAGATTAGCATTCCGAGTCTTCCATTTTTGGAGTGCTTGATTAATGACCAAAGACGAATCACCGTGTACTCGGAGGTTTGTGACCCCTAAGTCAGCGGCTGCTTGTAGCCCGTGGATACATGATTCATATTTAGCAGCATTATTAGTAACGTCAAAGTCTAATTTGATAGAAATGGGAGTATGTTCCCCTTTTGGTGAGATTAGAAGAATCCCGACTCCGAATCCTCTAAAATTGGATGCCCCGTCAAAGTATAAGTTCCATGTTTCGGTATCGGTATAGAAAATATCTTCATCTGGGAAAGACCAAGTGTCGGTGTGTCCTTCTTCAATCAAGGGACTATCGGCGAGAAACTCGGCTACTATCCGGCCTTTAATGGCTTTCAACGGTACGAACTTTAGGTCGAATTCTGCTAACATTAGGGTCCATCTTGACATTCTGCCATTGAGGATGGGCTTTTCGAAGAGGTACTTGATTGGATCCATCTTAGATAGTACCTGCACCTCATAGCTGAGCATATAATGTCGAAGCTTCTTCGTGGCCCAAACCAGAGTAAAACATGTCTTTTCGAGCATGGTGTATTTGCATTCATACTCTAAAAACTTCTTGCTGATGTAGTAGATAGTTCGTTCTTCGGAGTTGACCGTTTGAGCTAGCATAGCCCTCATGGCTGTCTCGGTCGTTGTAAGGTATAACGACAAAGGCAAACCGGATTGAGGTGGCATCAAAACTGGTGGCGCGGATAAGATTTCCTTAATTCTATTGAAGGCCACTTGACATTTGTCGTCCCACAATATTTTTTCCCCTATCTTTAGCTTCTTGAAAATTGGTTCACATACCATGGTTAATTTTGAAATGAATCTACTGATGTACTGGACCTTCCCGAGAAATCCTCTTATTTCTTTTTTGGTTTTAGGAGGTTGCATCTCGATGATGGCTTTGATTTTAGCTGGATCGACCTCGATGCCACGTTGGCTAACGATATGACCCAGTAATTTGCCAGATGTTACCCCGAAACTGCACTTTTGAGGGTTTAACCTCATGTTGTACTTGCGTAATCGGGTGAAGAATTTTCTTAGGGCGGTGATGTGACCGTCCCTATCTTTTGATTTGACGATCATGTCGTCTACGTAAACTTTCACTTCTTTATGGATCATGTCATGTAATAGAGTTGTGGCGGTTCGTTGATATGTGGCACCGGCGTTTATAAGACCGAACGGCATGACGGTATAGCAGTAAGTACCCCAAGGTGTAATGAAGGTGGTCTTACTCATATCTTCTTCTGCCATTTTTATTTGATTGTAACCGGCATACCCATCCATAAATGATAGAACGGCATGATCAGTTGTGTTATCCACCAATATCTCGATGTGTGGTAACGGGAAATTGTCTTTAGGGCTCGCCTTATTAAGATCTCGAAAATCTACACAGACTCGCACCTTACCGTCCTTTTTAGTAACCGGCACGATGTTGGCAACCCAATCCGGATATTCGGATACTTGTATGAAGCCAGCTTTAAATTGTTTGTCGACTTCCTCCTTGACCTTAAGGGACCATTCGGGCCTCATGCGGCGGAGTTTCTGCTTAACTGACTTGAATCCATCTTTGATCGGTATATGATGCTTGGCTATTTCGCGGTCTATTCCCGGCATGTCCTTGTAGTACCATGCGAAGACGTCTTTGAATTCTTGGAGGAGATTCGTGAATTGCAGTTTCTCCTCGGGATCCAAAGATAACCCTATCTTAAGTATCTGAGGCTCTAAGGTTGTTCCCACATTGATGGACTCGGTTTCTTCGATTACCGGGTTCCGGGATTCCCTTTGCTCTAGTTGCTCGATCAGATGTGGAGGCAGGGATACCTGTTCATCGGGTTTCTCAATGTCATTGCATAAACCATTTTTGAAATTGAAAGTATTTTGAAAATGAGACAAGTCGTAAGTAGAACGGTTGTTATTATTGCTCATAAATTTAGAGAAAAGTTCGAAAAGAGCTGCCATCTGATCGTTAGTCAGTGGCGGGATAGGTAAGGTACTCGGGACAGACCCCGGAGTACCAGGAATAGCTAAAGGGAGAGGAGGAGTTACAGGAGTGACCGTAGCACCAGACTTACTAGACTCGATCTCAGACTCAGACTCAGACTCCGACTCGGACTCAGGCATTTTTCCTTCTCCAGTGATCAGTTTGTAAGTCCTTCCTTGACTGTCAGTCCATTTGTCAGTCTTTCTCCAGGCTCTCTTTCCTGTCTTGGATCCTACGTCCGAGATTAGCTTCGTCGGGTCGAATCTGTTGCTAGGAAGGATGAGGTTGACCAGATCTTCCTTCGGCACTGGGGATGCGACTTCTTCTCCAAAAAGTAGTCCCAGTGCGGGCTCAGCATTGCTAGCATCTTCAGACAGGATAAGGGCGAAGATATCATCTGGTATGAAGTTGCAGTCCTGGGCCAAGTGGGTCCCAGGGTGCGTGGTGTTGGGCCGGTATAGGTCCATTTGGATAGGCCCAAATACTGGAGTGACAAAGGTAACAATGTTAGTTTCTGTTTGGCCCATATTTTCTGGGGTTATGGTGTACCCTAGCCCGGCTTGAGACCTCTCGTTGTCTAGGACTTCAATAATCTTTCCTGCGGGAAGATCCGGCCTGGAAGTAGCCCCCGGTAGATACCCTAAATTTTGTAGCATCATGTCGATGTTAGCTGTGAAGTAGGGTCGGAAGAGATACTCGTCTTCAATCATTCCTATGAAATCGAATCCCCAGAGATATGTGCGGCCCGAGGTGTTAAAGTTAGCCACAGTCATAGGTGTTGCCTCCAAGGTGATGATGTTATCGTGTAAAGGCAACTTGATTTTCCGGTGTAGAGTAGAGGATACCGCCTTGACAGCAAGGATCCATGGTCTTCCTAGGAGTAGGTTGAAGGAAGAGGTGACATCAATCACCTGAAATTCCATCTCCTTTTCTACTGGACCGGTTATGATGGTTAGTTTCACGGCCCCAGCTACTGATCTTGGCTTCCGTCAAAAACCTGGATGGTCTGAGCTGTTGGAACATAGTCGGCCTTGGTAATGCCGAGGGCTTTGGCGGTCCTCAAGGGGAGGATGTTGACTGCGGACCCATCGTCGATTAGGGTCATCGGTAGGTACTTTCCACGGCATATCACCGTGATGTAGAGGGCCATGTTGTGGGTAGGCCCGAATGATGGTAGATCAACGTTGGAGAAGGTAATTAGTGGGCCTTCTTCCTTAGCTTTGCTTTTTAGGTGAGGTAGAACCGTGGCTACCATTTCAGCTGGAGTAGCCGAGGAGTCGATCTTGACTTGATCGAGAGCCTTGGTAAGTGCCTCTCGATGTTCCTGTGAGCTAACTAAGAGTTGCCATATAGAGAGGTCAACCCGAGTCTTCTTCAGCTGCTTTACGAGAGTTTTTTCGGTGGTTGGCTCTTCGGGGGCGGCCTCCACCCTAGCTGGTTCGGCGATGATAGGAACGTCCCTAAGGTGATTATTGGCTAAGGCTTTGGACTTAACCTTCTGGATCTCCTCGGGAGTGATGGGGACAACTTCCCCTTTGGTGAGGTAGACGTCGTCTTCATCGTCGCACCAAATCCCGTTTATTTGCGGGATGAAGGGAGAAATGAGGTGTGAGCAATCAACTACTTCTCCGGAGAAAATGGCGTGGGTAGCTAAAGGATTGTCCTTATTATTGGGCTTGCCTCCGGGTAAAGGGATCTTGCCATTTTCGATGAGATCCTGAATCAGATGCTTAAGCTTCCAATATTTCTCGGTATCATGCCCATTGCCCCGGTGGTATTGGCAATAGGCCTGGACGTCGTAGGCCATAGAGCGACGCTCGACTGGGACTTCGGGTGTTGGGCCTATCGGTTGGATCAGGCTCTTTGATGACAGCCTTTGTAAGGCATGTGTATTGGTAGTACCTATGTCGGTGAATACTCGTGGTGTGATATTTCTCTTGGATGGGGTATCAAGTAGATTGACCTCGTCGAAAATGCTGCGAGTAGCAGCTGCGGTTGTGGGCTTGCTTGTGGATGAGTTGGCCCCTTGATAACCTTTGGTAGAAGCCTTAGTAAGGCTCTATAATCTCAAGTCATCCTCAATCGTCGTCCCTATTTCAGTTAAGGTGGCGAAGTTGGGTATGATTGCGTACCGGAGATGGCACTAGTAGAAAAAGGTGGAATTGCGTCTCCTCATTTGAGGCGTTTTAGGCATAATGCTGCAAATAATTTAACTTTTGTTAAAGAAAAAAAACTTGGTGAGTCATTTTAAGGGATAAATGGCAAAAAATAAGGAAAAAAAAAACAATACTAGTGCTGCGTCAAGTTTGACGCCTCTCCATGCCTCACCATATTATTCTTTAGTTTATATTAAAAAAAAATGAAACCCCCAACCCAATATCCCTTATTCGTATATCCCAATTCCCAAACCCTAACCTCCTGCTTTCTCCTTCATCCCCGAAATATCCCCAACCCAGAATACCCTCGACGCCCAGAATCCCCTCGAAGCCCCAGATACTGCCGAATGCTCGTCGGAGGCTCGTCGGAGGTCGGTCGAAATTCACTTCAAATTCTTCATCTTCTACTCTCTTTCAGTGATATACCATGTTTACTTGATTAATTCTTTTGCAGCATCATCAACGAAACACCAAAAGTTCGTCGCCGGTAGCTGCTCTACGGTGGTAGGTCCCGTCGCTGGTGATTGTCGTCGTATTTCTGCGTGCTGTTTGGTACGTTCGCCAGAATTCGTTATCTCTCTGAATTCTTTCTTCATCTTTAGTCATCATCTTATAATCTTATTGTTGGAGTACGTTTTATGCATTTGCTATTGCTCAATTTTTGCTAATCTTATGTTTTCTGCATTTATTTGTTGAATATTTGAATAAAGATTCAACCTTTGGTTTGATTTGATGACTATTTTGCTTTGGAATGTCTGTTTTTGTGATAAATATTCTATTTTTGTGTTTAATTATGCTGAAATCACCCTTTTTTTAGCAATTGATTAGGCTGCTCCGGTCGCTGGTCGTTGCTCCGGTCGCTGGTCGCTGCTCCGGTCGCTGGTCTTTGCTTTCTGGTCTTCTGCTCCGGTCTTCTGCTCACTGCTCGGTAATTTCACCGGGATTCGAACTTTAATTTGATTTGATAAAATTGGTTGATTGCTTTAGTTAGCTAATTTTTTAGGTAGCTTGATTGCTTTAGTTAGCTAAAGTTTGCTGGAATGTGGAAGCGGAAATGTTTATTATTCAATTCTGAGATTATATATATATATATATATATATATATATATATGTATGTATGTATATATATATATATATATGTATGTATGTATGTATGTATATACATACATATATATATATATATATATATGTATATATAGAGAGAGAGAGAGAGTGAGGATCCGGTGAGTCTCCCTCTTTAGATGAGTCCGTCCTTTCAATCTGGACCACACAATCAAACAAGATTGAATGGCTGAGATTGGACCACGTCATTAAGGAAGAGTAACAAGGCTGCCTTTGCATACACAAACAGCATAACTCTTTAATTCCATATTACTGTGACATTATTACTGTAATTTCTTATTACTGTGACAGTGTCACAGTAAGATATTTGTGTTACTGTAATAGTGTTATGTTACTGTAACAGTGCTACTGTTAATCTCATGTTGATGTCACTTTGTAGTGTCAATTGATAAATGAATTTGACATTATTACTGTGACATTATACTGTGAATATTTATAACTCTTTAATTTCATATTACTGTGACATTATTACTGTGACATTATTATTGTAATTCCTTATAACTGTGACACTGCCACAGTAAGATTTTTGTGTTACTGTAATAGTGTTCTATTACTGTAATAGTGTTCAGTTACTGTAACAGTATTACTCTGACATTATTATTGTATTTCCTTATTACTGTGACAGTGTCACAGTAAGATATTTGTGTTACTGTAATAGTTTTTTTTTTTTATAAAAAAAAATAGTGTTCTGTTACTGTAACAGTAAGATTATATACGATGATGATGAAGCTGAGATTGAATCTCAGCCATTCATGTGATCTGATCATGTGGCTGTGATTTGCGGGACGGACTCATTTAAAGAAGACCAACTCACCGGATGCAATTTCTATATATATATATATATATGAAATTTACACAACAAATGTGCATGCTAATATAATCCTTGTTTTAAAAAAAAAGTGCGGAAAAAATAACATTGATTGATAAAATGAGTTGGCAATACAAGAAAGTTCTAATAATGACTACGGTAAAATTAGGCTTCGCTAATATCTAAATTGTCATTGTCTTCGATATCCTCGTCTTCAATTTGGTCGAATAAATATGTCGCCCAAGTATTTCTAACCTCGTCAATATTCTCTTGATCATATGAGTCATGAATTCCGGGAAAATACTGCAAAAAAAAAGACAATTAACATATAAATATACGTATCTGTATGCTACTCCAAACTATCAAAAGCTTTTCACATATTCTATCAACCTTAACACTAAATCTTGGATGATGACTTTATTAAAGGTCGGATATTTTCACAACAGTTGAACCTGTAGAATGCCGTCATATAGTAGCAATTTGACAAAATTCAACCTTCAACTGTAAAAGGCCAAGCTTAAACCATGAGTACATAAGGCTTCCGAAAAATTCAACCTTTTCCAGTGATATATAACAATATATAGAACATCTATCAAAGCCATAAATCCTTCTACCACCAAATATCCTCATAACGAGTACATATGAAGCATCACCAAACAAGATAGAGTACAAAGACTGAATCACAAAGGCATATGCTAGTGACACCACTATTACTAATGGTCTAGGATAGACATTTCATTTTTCATACTAAAGAAAAATATCCTCAAAATTATCAAATCACAAAGACATTGAATGTGTTATTAACATACAGAGAGACAGCCAGCTTTATCAAATCCCACAAGACAGTTTAATACTAACAATTATGACCTGAAGTCTCTTTAATCAAACGAATTCCAAACTGACAAACTTGACGAAGAGCAACTGCTGTAAAAAACGCAAGCTCACAATATTATCCTCAAAATTATAGTGACAAACAGGACAAATAATGTTCTTAAAAGGATGTCTTCCAAAGAAGGACCTTTATCGAAAACTATTGACGAGTGATGAGATGTGAAAACCTTGGGTTATGAAGGAATGCCAAATTTTCAAAAACAAAGCTATTACTCTGTACTCGCAACTTAATAGTGTGTACACTAAACACATGTTATCGTATCATTTGCTACAACCGATACTGAACCAAATAGACATACTGAGGTCATTATGGGAAGAGCAAGCAAAGCATTAAAAGCAATGTTTCTAAAAAAAGATCTTCCAAAAATTAATCCGGTATTCCGGAGAGAAAAGGGGGATTCAATATGACCAGCCATGAGGAACCAATTTGCTTAATTTTGAACAACAATGTTTCAATGAGATTAGTAAAGTCATTTTTTATGGACAAGCTTTAACCTAACTTTGCAAAATTAAAATGCAAAACTACTCAACATTTCATTTGTGT
Source organism: Agrostemma githago (assembly GCA_958450325.1). Classification (NCBI taxonomy): domain Eukaryota; kingdom Viridiplantae; phylum Streptophyta; class Magnoliopsida; order Caryophyllales; family Caryophyllaceae; genus Agrostemma; species Agrostemma githago. The sequence goes on along the minus strand of OY288244.1, from coordinate 32,795,703 downwards.
CGAGTTTTTGTAACAGAAGTTAGAGAAGAAATATTCAAGTGCACTTATCTACCATCTACCAAACAAAGAATGTAATTTTAAAACATACTGTATTGAGCAGCATCAAAATCAAAAAAATAGAGGATGAAAACATGATATTAAGGCTATCCTTTCTGAGGACAGAAGCACAGCACAATAAATTCATAGACGGATACTCACAATAAAAATCATTAGACGGTTCAATAGCGAGCTAAAATCTCACATCATATCTAAGTTGAATTTTAACGTCTTCAAAAGTTTCCACCTTTTCATTCAAATATGAAGTTCTAGCTTTCCGAGGGAGCTCACTATGTTACCCCGACACGACACACGACACTTGGGTACTTCAATTTTTACCTAAAACAGCCGACACCTAAGGCATAACTTCCTAGAGGTTTACATATCCTTTCCTCACAGCTTCGACATGTAAAAACTACGAATAAAGCAGTAACAGACTACAGCACTAAACGGCCTACTGTGATTATCAAGCTGCTGCATGGCGGAATCTGCTAAGAAATGGATCTTTATCACAGTTCCATACTTCAATGTATAGCAAAATCAAAACAAACATCAAATATTCAAATCCAATAAACTTTAAGCAAACATAGGATATTAGCACAACGATGAATACACATGGATATGAATCAAATGAAGCAGAACAATCATTATTTCAGATCTCGATAAGTTTAACAAATCAAACGAAACTTTAATTTGAACAAAAAAACCTGAAACTTGGGCGTGGGAAATTTGCAGTTCACATTCAAATTTTGAAGAAAACATGGGTGTTGGTTTGCTGGACAATTTAGGGACGGAGTACGTAGGCTGCATAATTCAGGTGGATGAACTTTAATTTGGGTGGGGAGGAAGACGTGCGTGCGTGGGACTGGGAATGAAATAGACTAGGAAGTACATAGGCGGGATTTAGCGCCCATATTTAGTTGGAATTTGTTTGTAGTTAAGAGACCGGTTATTTGTAATTAAGGTTTCTTAATCTATGAAATCGGTTATATAAGTTGATTGGTGTGTTAAATATAATTTTAAGAAACCGTGTATATTAGATAAATGGTCTCTTAAATTTGGTGTGTTATAGATGTGATCGGCAAGAAATGTTTTACTACTTCATTTGATATTAATGTATTATTTAAGGACCTAATTGGTGTATTTTTAGCTTTCTATACATGTGATGGACCGCAATTGGATGTATGGTAAGCGTAATTCAAAGGAGTTTAAGAAGGGAGTGGAAGAATTTTGTAGAGTTGCACTAGATTATGCCAAAAGTACGGGCGATGAGGGTTTTTATTGCCCTTGTGTTGATTGCTCTAACGTGGAAATGCTTAACGATATAAGGTTGTTGAGGGAACACATTACTTGTCGTGGGTTTAGAATAAATTATCACAAATGGACGAATATGGCACGGTGAAGGAGGGTTGTACAAGGAAAATACCAATGTAAATAATCATGTGAAGAAACATTCCGAGACCGTCGACCATGTAACGGAGACCGAAGACCTTACAGAAACCGAATACCATGTAGAGGATGATGTTCTAGTTGAGGATGTTGTAATTGGTGACGAGGAGGAAAATTTGGGTGATGACGGTGATGAGGATGACAATGATCGGTTAGACGAGATGCTTGGTGATGTAGAAGATCAATTTAGCAGTCATCGTAATGTATTTGAGAATTTGACTGAGGCATCTAAAACACCGTTATATCCAGGGTGTAGCAAGTACACTAAGTTTTCAGCGGTGCTTACATTTCTTAACATTAAATCAAAGAATGGTTGGAGTGACATAGGCTTTACCGAATTGTTAGAAGCATTGCAAGATATGTTCCCTGATGGAAATCAAGTCCCTAAATCCAGTTTTATCATTGAGTGTGCAAAAAAAGAATGAACATCATCGTCATTTGGGTCAATATGACTTTGACACCGCTCGAGCTATATGGATAGAGGATAAGTTTTATCCAGGGAGCACGTCTGTCGGAACGGACTCAACGGCCTCCGTGAGCATTGATATCAACCGAGCGGATGACTGGTATTGTGCTATGCATTCAAAAGATAAAGAAACTGGCAAATATGTAATAAAGAACCCTAGAACCGAGGAAGTAGCGGGAAAATTGGTAAGCACATCACTACACTAATCTCTTAACAATGTCGTGTCATTCATTTTACTACTACTTGTTTTTATAGATGCTTGAGAAATAATATCCATCTTTCGTTCTAAACTAGACTTTGACATTAAAGTTCTATTTATTATTTTAGAACATTACAGTATTTGACACTTCTTCACCGAGGTTATGTTTCTTTTGTAATTTTTCAATTGTCTTAGATCGAGTTCAAGAAGAAGGAAGCTGATGGAGTGATGGTTCTATATAGAAACAAGGATGCTTTGTACTTTGCCCTTGGTGAAAAGGAAGATCACCCAAGTCGTGCAAGAGGATTTGGAGGAGTAAATGTGAGCGTGAGAAATGCATTTAGGGTATCAGACAAAGCTAAAGTTTCAGTGAAGAGTTCAGAGGATTGTGATGCTCTAAAAAAAGAGCTAAAAGAAGAGCTCAAAAATGAGATGGGATTAGAGATTCAAAGGGAAATGAAAGAGGAGCTTAAAATTGAGATGAGATTGGAGTTTCAAAGCACTTTATCATCTATTTTGCAAGGAATGGACTTACCAACCGCAAAATTACATGATGTTGTCGAGAAGTGCACGGATAATGACACAAACCACCAGAAGCTTTCTATAGCAAAAGTGATTAAGGTAAAAATAATAAAACATAATCGATTGTTGATAATAAGCATATATAGATTGATAACTTAAGCTCACACATTTACTCAATTAGTAGGATGATACTCCTTGTCGTCTTTTAATGAAAGATCCTCAAAATGGATTGTTATATGAGGTGGCCCTGGTAAGATATTTCAAGGAGATGTGTGTCATCAAAGTGTAGTTGCATTGGATCATATAAGGGTAAAAATATACGTGGTTCCTAAAGAGTTTGAGAACCTTCCACTTCCAGTTCCCTTGCCAGCATATGATCTCAATTTGTTAATTGATGCGGTTGGAAGTTTTGTGCAATGGCCAATTGAATTTGTGAGGGTTGAAAGTGAGAGTTGCCTTGATGGAAAACAGAAAGAACTAATGGGTAGCAACTCACATCTCTCAAAATTGTCAACTACACCAATAAAAAATCATTCTCAAGAGTTGGTTGTGCAGTCATTAAGTCCAGATTGTCAATGGTTGCAAACACTTGTTAGTGCAATGGGCATAGGAGAAACATTTTCGATCCACTTTGATGCGGACTCCCCACTGTTCTATTACACAGAGGAACGAAAAAATGAAGTTAACCAAGATGATTTGAATCAATTTCTTCAAGGGAGTGAGCTTACTATTCCAATTGTGCAGATTTTTATGAGGTTATGTGCTAACCTATCTACTACAATCATTTAGTTACTTTTGATTTATTGAAGTATAACAAAGAAAGCAATTTATTTGTTTCCAAGGGCATAATTTTAATGTATAATGTTTGTATAGGGCTCTTCAAGAGGACCTAGTGAAAGAAAAAAGTGGAGTACACATTGGATGGTTATGCCCTGCCATTACGGCCGATGGTAGATTGATGAAAAAGATGGATGATGCAATATCGTATTTTAGTAATGCGTTCTTAAAGTCTAATGCTACACTTAATGGCGATGAGTTCATATTGGCGCCAATAAGTGATAGGTAGTACAAATAAACCTTATAGTATCATTGGTTTCTCTTGTGATTTGTCATTTATTTAATATTTGAAACACCGTAATATCTTTGTGTTTTCTCCAATGTAGTAAGCATTGGGTCTTACTTGCGATTTGTCCTCAAACTTTCACCATTTATTTGTTTGATCCAATGACTCTCAAAGATGGTAGAAATTTACGTGTGAAGATGGTCATTGCTTGGTAAGTAAAGTTAAAACTTTTATTTTGTTTCAACCAAGTTTTAAAAGTAATTAAAATATTCAACATGTTATCTTGTTTAGGGCCTTAAAGAAGTTCAAGATGAGTGGTGGTCATATGAAGATGAAAAGATATGAGCCTTTATGGAAATCTATGAAGGTAATTAACTAAAAGACTACATTATTTTTCTCGATTTTTGTTTACACTTTAATTCTTACCATCCGCAAAATTTTGAAATTATGAATATTTTCTGTTCCGTGGTAGTGTCCTCAACAAAGTGGAAGTGTGGATGATGGTTTGTTCGTGATGCGGTTCATGTACGATATAGTTAATCGTTGCTCAACTGCAAGTGACTTTGAAAAGGTAAGCAATTGGCCAGTTAATCATTCTAAATTTTTCTTTTAATCGTTTTGGCTTAACTCCATGATCTTTTCCCCAATCATCTCATCATTGCCATGTTATTTGTTTATCCGAGCTGAGCCATTGTTACAAGGTAATTATATAACATTGAAGGCACTTCAAAAGTAACCATCCAACCTCTACAAATTAATCATTTTTATACGGTAGGTTGATGCGGAGGAGATGTCATTGAGTATATGTTGGCATATAGTACAAAAGATGGTTTCTTTGTAGTGGTCAAATTAGGTTTAATTTGTAGGCATTCTTTGTAGTAAAGTTGGAGTTTGTAGTGGTAAAATTAGGTTAAGTTTGTAGGAATTCTTTGTAGTAACATTGAAGGCATTGTATGTAGTAGTAAATAAAATTTGTGAGGTGGGTGTTTGTTTAATTAGTTCATTGCAACCTCGTTGATATTATAAGTTACCTATAATAAACTACATACGATCTTTTTACATGAATATATGACTTTATTATCATATTTATGTGTTCAATCGATAATAATCCGTCGTTCTTGTGTGTTTTTAAGGTTTGGATCTTACAAAATGAGCAACCCTACACCTACGGTGAAGATGAGATGAATGAATTACGGGACAAGTGGGCTGCGTACTTTACGAATCGTTGTTGTACTTAAAGTACACTGGTTAGTTGGAGCATTTTGGCATGACTTGTGTGGTTTAATTGAGGTTGGACTTGTATCCATGCCACTTTTTGGACATGTGAATGTATGTAGGTAGATTTGGATGGATAGTTCAAGTAGACTAGTTAATTGGATCATTTCGGCATGACTTGTGTGGGTTATTTGAGGTTGTATCAATGCCACTTTTTGGACATGTGAATATATGTATGCAGGTTTGGATGGATATTGTAAGAATTTTATTTGGTTTATCAAAATGCAAATGGTTGTCGTCGAAATTATTAAAAAATTTAGAATTTTTTGAATAAAATAAATATTGCTTGCGACATTTATTTGCAGTAGACGCTTCTAACGATCTAATTAAATATATAAAATATAGAGATATTTGTGGCTTCGAATTATAAATGGTGCATCAAATTTTAGCTCTATTTGAGGCGTCATATACCAAAAGACGCAGAAAAATAGGTGACATTAGAGGCGTTTTATCCACACAAGCTGCAAAATTTTCAGAGTATTTGAGGCGTCTTTTTAAAAAAACGCCGCAAATAGACAATTATTTGAGGCGTCACTTTTATAAAACGCCGCAAATAGTCCACTATTTGAGGCTTCAAAAAATGCCGCACCATAATTTCCAATGTGCGGCCCCCCATATGAGGCATCATAAAAGATGCCTCTAATGGGGGGTTTTATGGAGCCTCAAATCCATGTTTTTCTACTAGTGTGGACCCGGTAAGAGGGGAGGAGATTCTTCACGAAGGCCTCCACTAAGACTTTTCGCTGGGCATATCGACCAGCTTGACACTCTCGGCCCTCCATCGTTGAAGGTATTTCGTAAATCCTTCCTTAGGTTCCTGGGCCATGACTTCCAGGGTGCGCATCGTGGTCAGAATTTCATTGTTGTCGGCATAATTCCGAGCAAATTCCCTCGCCACGTCATCCCAAATCTTGTATTTCTTGGGATCAAGCCTATAGTACCAGGCTTTTGGATGATTTTCGAGAGAGGAAGCAAAAAGGTGCTTGAACATGGTCGATTTCACCCCCTTAACCGCCATGAATTCTTTGAAAGCCCGGATGTGGTGGACCGAGTCTTCAGTACTCTCGAACATTGGGATGCCCGTAAGGTTGAGGTTGGTGGGCAGTTCGTCATTGAGGGTGAGTAAATGCGAGCATTTTCCGTGTGGATCGAGTAGCTGGTTGATAAGTCGACCTATTCCTGTAGCTTGCGGACTGCACCAGCCAATTCGGCCAAGGGCCCGGTAGTCTCTGTGTTACCACTAGGAATTCTTTGTTCCACGGCGCTTACGCGAGTTACAATGGCTATCTGGTCTTCCCTCATTGCCGTGATCATAGTCTTCAATTTGGTCAATGAGGCCTTCAACTCATCTATGGCTGCTCGCGTCATGGCTCGGGTGAAGGGTGGCCTGTCTGTAAGAGTACCGCGTAATCAGTAACTGACCCAGATCTTAGAATCAAAGAGTACATCCCGAGCAAAGAAAAGACATAGATGAGAAAACGACTCGAGACTAACACCTATACGGATGACTCGTGGGTGGTGGGCCTTCCTTAGGATTCGGCGTGTGGGCCGAGTTCTGTTTGAAGGAGGGTCCACGTGAGATATTCCCCAGGCTTTGGACTTGAAAGTGTAAATGGGCCCGCCTTTGTAGGAGTACGTCCTACGTAGGTGGGCCATGCCTTGACAAGTAAGGCGGACTGGGATAGGGAGGAAACCCGTGGTGTAGGATCGACGGAGTTTCGACGCTAGAGACTTTGACAACTTACGACAAGACCCGACACTACTAAATACGGGAAGTCTTAAGAAGAGGAAAGTTTTTGGAAAGGGATATTTGGGCTTAAACAGATCCGAAAAAGTCGGAGGGACGGCCCATTTTTTTTAAAAATGGCAAAGGGCCATTGGGCCGTGATTTTTGAGGTTTAGAGAAAGTTCGGGCAACATACCGGCTAAAAATAAGCTATTTTGAGTAAAATCATAATTCCTAAGTTCGGTAGCTTTCCGGGTTTTGAAAAATGGATAACTTTGAGAAGATGTAAGTTTTCTTTTGAAATAACGGTTTTTGAAAAAGATGACATGTAGATCAAGCAGTACGTAGTCACGGAAACAGTATAATGACACCATGTATGCTCCTAGTCTAAGTCTCGGTCGGTCAAAATAGGGTATATACCAACAACGACGGCTTTCTTGCAAATCAGGACGGACTTCCTAAGCCGAATTGGACTTAGAACATGCCGTAAAACCCATGTGAGTTCCGCCATCGAAGTCTTTAGTGCACCCATTTAGGAATGCACCGCGGTATAGTGGGACGTCGGTCACAAGTAATCGGCCCGGGAAAGATTTGAGTTATGCATGAACCATTGAACTAAAACGCATACATTACTAATCGAACGATTTCTTTTCGAGTCTCACCCTAGGAACCCCGATGACTAGTGGTACATCAGGAATCCCCAGCGGAGTCGCCAAATTGTGGACATGACATAGGTCCACCCCGACGCGGTCACGCGCGGGTTTTGGGAGGCAAATGAATCTCATGTGAGATGGATCTCGAGTTGAAATTTAAATCAAAGTAGGAGTCGACACCGAACTTTGTGGGAGCTCGGGTCCGTTCGAACCCACTCTATGTCGTAGTGGGCTGTGCACAAAGTACGGCCCATTCCGATTTCAGAGTTTATTGGGTTCGTCCCATAACATTGCGATACCGATTCCGACATTATCAGAAATCGGGTATTGAATGACTCTCATATGTCAATGGTTTCGGACATCCGGAAACCACGATTTTGAGTAAGGGGTGAGGGTACGTGTTGGGAAGTTCACAAAGAACACCCAACTCCGCCCGCACTTAGCGGCCTTTACTAAGATATCGGTCGTTTCTTGTGTACGCGCTTTAGTTCGACGGTTGAATGATATGCAAACATCGTTTTGACCAAACATGTGAATTATGTTTAACTACGTCGTTTAATGCATGTTTTAACTAAGTCGGATTTGTTTTAGCATGTGAGATTCGTTTTAGTACAATAAAACAAAAAAGATGCCAAAATAGAAACAAAAGAGTTAGTAACAGTTTATAGAGAAGATTAGAATGACATAATAATATGAAGCAAGGCTTTGAAAAGATTAGGACACGTGATAGACTTGACACGTGTTGACCGAAGTCGTTAAAAAAGGTTTTATCGAAGCTTGAAATAATGTTGAAGGCTCACGGATTTGTCATGATAAAGGTCACTCGATCGAGTCATGGAAGGACTCGGTCGAGTGCCTCCTAAAAAACCCTCCTGCTTCGGTTTTGAGGTGCCACTCGATCGAGTCAGGTATGACACTTGATCGAGTGGTCCTCGGGAAGAGTATTCTGATACGGTTTTGGGGTGTCACTCGACCGAGTGGCCTATTCGAGTGCGACTCGATTTGCAATTTTTGAAATTACTTTTTTTTTTGAAAATCGACAATTCGTTAAGTCGTGTAGAAATATGGCGTAATTTATACCCGACTTAAGATTTTCAAATCTCGTAAATATCCGATATTCGACTACGAAATCGATATCCGATATTTAGAGTAATTGCTAGAAAAAAGACGTTTTTTAGAAATTGTTTTGAATTGAAGTAAATCTCTCCGCGTTGTATTGTCGTATTAGTTTTTTTTTAGGACTATGTGACAATTAATTCGGCATCAACGAGAAAAAGTTTTTGAAAACGGTTTTGTTTGATTGATTCCTTATTTCCTTTAGATCCGATATTCAACTATAGAGTTGATATCGAATCCTTAGGGACGACTTGTTATTGCTAATTATAGTAGTATAGTGGTATTAACGAAACTAAAAACGAGACGACGACAACGACAAAGACGACAGACGACGGATGAGAAGAAGAAGAAGAAGAAGAATAAGAAGAAGAAAAGACGTGAGAAAGGAGGAAAAAAAAGGAGAGAACGGGATTTGAAACACCCTCAACCTACATGCTAATTTCGACCTCGGTCACGGACTCGTAGTAACGGCGCTTGCGTAAGAGTAACGAGGATGTACGAGGAGTTAAATTGTTGTATTTTTGGTATGGTTTGCCTAAGGTTTGCTGAGTTTCGGGTTGTAACTTGACGTTGGAGATTATGGAAGTTGGATGTGTGAATTATGAATTGAATGTGAATAATTGATGTCGAAGATGTCAGAATTGTGTTGCGAGGGTGGGGTATTTATAGGATGGGATACCCCCACTCGGGATAGGAGATTTCTAGTGTTTGGATAGGAAAACGGTTTCTTGCCAAGGAAGAAAACAACGGTTGAGAGGAAGTACGATTCCGTTTGTGGATAGAAGAAGTTGCTTGAAGAGGAAGAAACTCCCGGTTTTGGCTGAAAAATAGGCCACTCGATCGAGTGGTTCATGGCACTCGATCGAGTGCCCGGTCTAAACTCGGATCTGACTGTTATTTGTGATCTCACTCGATCGAGTGAGCACTTCACTCGATCGAGTGGAGCTGGACGGGTGATACAACTCTTCAAAAGATAAAATTTTATCTCTTACGGAATTGTTTATTATTTTTGTAGCTGATTTTTGTGAGGAATCCGACTTCTACTTGGATTCTCGAGGATCACGTGACAGATTTTTCTGTCTCGAAAAGGTCTTTGACCGGGGTTTGACCCGGGCGCTAAAAGACGGTTTTGCCCCCGGTCTCGGTTTTGACCCAAATTAGTCTTATTTGATTGGAAATGACCCACTGGGCCTGAATTTGAGGTCATTTTTGTGAGATTTGTACTCCGTAAAAAGCCCGCGCCAATTACTATTGATTCTGAGTCCATAATCGAGCGTATTAAGTCATGTTTACGTCCGATCATCATCGGGTGTTCTTTGGAAACTGCTATAGACACCTGGCTGGCAAAATGTGGCTGTCTACAACAATAACGTAATATTTCAAATATTATTAGGTAAAAAAAATTATATATTAAAATTCAAAATTTGAAAATATTTTATCGTTTTTCTAATCATCAAATATTTTATACTGTGTATTTGCTTATGTAAGCAGTTGGACTTCAATAATTATTGAAGCTTATATTTTTTCTACAAACAAATAATAATTATTAAATTTATTTTTTTAAAGAATTTACGTAAATATTTACTTTGACTTGAGTTTAATGTTTTTATTTCTTTACTTTTTTTAGAAGATTATAGTTTTCTTATTTAAGCAATAATGTTTTGGAGGAAAAACAATGAATGAGAGGTTGACACCTCATTGTCTGTTATCCTCTTAGTATATAAATAAAAAAAAATTAGAATGTTTATAAAATAAACTTAAGTTTAATATTAGTTTAATTTGTTTTTAAATGATATATCAATGATTGTAATTACACATGAAAACTTGGGAGTATAAAGGATACTCCTTGAAGAAAATATAAACATGAATGCATGGTTTTTAAATAATGGTACTATTCATAATAAAAAAAATTAAAATTTTACTGTAATAAAGTGTTAAACCTGAAATATATGTTATTAATATTAGTATTAAATAAAGAGGTTAATAAAGGGAAAACTTACCTTGTAGTTAATATAATTGATTAATTTTTATTTTAATCAAACTAAGTCAAATAATACCTAAATAAATATTTTCATTTTTTGTTCTTTTTTTTATTTATATAAAAGTTAAGTTATATGAATGGAAGTTTTGTAAATATGATTTAATTGTTGATTTGTATCATTAGTTATTTGTTTCCTTAATTAAAAATTAAAGTTTTTGGAGGGAAAACTTTTTATCTGAGTCCGCCACCTAAGCAATTTCTATTCTCTTAGTAGTAAAGAAGATTAAATTGTGAAAGTTATTAGTATTAATTGATTTTTTTTGGCTATATTAAAACAATGTGTGGTAAAAGCAAGTCCAATAGTTGTATTTAGGGACTTGCTTGCAATATTTATAAACTAACAAGTATGTAGCTTACCATTGAAATTCAATTTTTTATGTGTAGCTTGTAAGCATTGTAGCTACATTAAGCTACATGGTTTGCTTTAAAAAAATAAAAAGAAAATTTTTCATTGGATGTGAATAATATTGTGGAACCCAAACAAGCCATTGGAACAGTGCGTAGCTCCAAAAGCAAAATAGTTAAAAAAACGATGTGGCAAATCAAGCAAAAATTTATTGTAGTTGTGTTAGACAGTAATTCTCTTGTAAGACCGTCTTACGAAAATATATCGTGAGACACACTAATAGCAAATAAAAAAATAATAAAAGTAACTACCCAATGTGTTATAGGTCTCACGATAAGTATATCGTGAGACCGTCTCATACAAGAATTTGTGTTAGACATGCTTTAAGTGTTTTAGAGCATTTGAAAAACTGATCATTGTGGGGCCCTGGGTCCCACCGATACACAAACAAAAAAGATTGCAAAATGAGAAAAGTAACACGCAATGAGCCTCAATCACGGATCATGTGTATAAAAGGTGATATAACAACCGTTAGGACAAACTTTATTTAATGCACTAAATTTCGCTGAAGAAAATATAACTTGAGGCACTCTCTCTTTTGGGCCCCAATGCATGGCACCTGTTGAACCCCCTTTATAACGGACCTGCTACATAGGGACAGGGGCAAGTCCAGTAAGGCCCTTGGTGTAGCACATGCAACATCGAAGAAAAAAAAATTGATAATTTATTGGGTGATAGGGCATTAATTGATAGATGTGAATTACCGAATTTACCCTTAACAACCAACTTAATTTAAAGTCATATTTTAATGGAAATAAATAAAATAAGTATAGTAAATTACTCAAACATCCTCGGTGGCGCACAAATTCGGCGCCACCCTGTGACGCCATCTCATTATTCATCTTTAATTGTCATTCTACTTTCCAATACAATAAAAAATCATCATTAATTACTATTTAATGAAAAGATGAATTAATCTCTTTCCTTAATTATGATTGTATTTATTCTAAAATAAATATATTTAGTTCCATATTAATCTCTCAAGCAACTCTCTAAATCCTCTAAAGTAACTCGTATTTAATAAAAGGATTTGTTGGTTTTGAGCGGCTTCAATTTTTAATTTTAGTTACTTGACAAAAGACTATATTTATGCCGTCAAATTGAGTGATCGTAACTTCATTTATTTTGTACCCCGAATGAAACAATTAATGATATTTACACAAGAACGAATGTATGGAGTAGGGCAGAGCACGGATCGGATATCCGATCCGAAATCAGTATTCGGATCGGATATCCGTATCCGAAATCCGAAAATTTTGATATTCGATATCCGATCCGAACCTTGTCGGATATCCGATTTTTACTATCCGAAAAAATCGGATCGGATATCCAATTTATCCGTATCCGATCCGAACTTTATTAATTTATTAAATTTAATCTAGATGGGTCCAATTATCTGATCCGATTGACATTTTTACTATCCAATATTACAATTTTCTTAACATAAACATTAGAAGTTTACAAATTTCTTAACATAAAGATGAAAAGTCTAAAAATATCTTACAAACCAAGCAAAGTCATCCAAGATAGTCAAATAAATTACAAAATATGTTCGTCATGTTGGTTGTCTTTGTCTTGTTGCATACTTGCATATCTTCTATTTGAAGATTGACCGTCTGAATAGAATCTGACCTTTCACCTATATTAGTTGTACTTGTACAAAAGGATGATGCAAGTGGAGAACACCTGTAGAGTGCGCACAACTTGCTAAAAAAACTGACCTAGGTTCTAATAAACTAAAAGAACACAAAAACGGAAATAAGAAATTAAAAATAAAATAAAATAAGAAACTAAATGAACTAATAACAAATTAAAAACACAAGAAAATAAGAAATCAAACAAATCAAATAAAAAAAAATAACTGACTCAGTGACAAATACTAAGTTACTAACACATACTAACACAAACTGATTCTTCAATTACGAAATACGTAATCAAACCCAAAATCAGAAGAAATTATGTATTTTTTATGGGTTCAAAACTGATTCTTCAATGACACCTTTTTTTTTGTGGATTCTGAATTTCATACTAACACTAACACAAACTGATGAATCGAGAAGAGAATCAGCAGACACTACAAAAACTGAATGATGAATCGAGAAGAGAATCAGCGAAAAAACATACTTTGGTGTACGAGGGAACGAAGTGCGTCGGAGGGAAGCTGGTCGGAGGGAAGCGCGTCGGAGGGAAGCGCGTCGGCGGCCGGTGGAATAGCGAGCGGCGGCGGCGGCGTGAACGTGAAGTGAGAGAGGGAGTTAGGGTTTGAGGCTGAACTAAAAAAAAGGGGTCGTAGAACTAGAAAAGTAGAAAGGGGTTAGGAGTTTAGGACTTAAGGAGTATTTTCCTTGATACCGATGATACGTTACTCTTTCCGTCTTGAATTCTCGACGTTTACTTTTATTAAAATACAATACTCCACACAAATAATATAAAAGTTAAATAAATGATCAAGACGGGAGAAATATAACGTTTTTAATAGAAAAGTTTGTAAATTTTCAAATTACTCAGTCACTTTCAATTCAATTAAGTTCAGTTCAGTCGCATTAAATATTTTAGTTAACATAAGTTAAGTTCATACCTATTCAGTTTAATTCAAAAATAAATATACTCCGTAATAATAATTAGAATAACAATAATATTATAGTAGTAGTGGTGGATGCTGAATTGATTCGGTGGTCGATGAAAAATATAAAGACTGGAGAAGCAACGACATTTTTTAAATTAAATTAATATATAGGAATATATAGTTTTTGTCAAATATAAATTAAATTAATCTACTTCAATTTGTTTTCTTACTTCTTCATCTTCATTAACATTAAAATTTTAATGTCCCAGCGATGTTAATGTCCCAGCGATTAGCAAACCACGTGTCTTTAGTTATCCATTCACACATTGTTTGTAGTAATATTCTTCCTGTTGATGTCGTTCATGTTTGTAACCGCTCCTCTTTGACTAATTTGCATGTTGAATTGTATCACTGGTAAATCTGGTACAGAAAGTCCACTAATTAGTATTCCCTCCGTTTTATTTGATTCTTTACGTTTGTTTTTTTTTACAATATTCATAAGTGAGAAGAATCGTTGATATGACTTTTAATATACTATAAGATTTGAAAATTCAATATATAACCGAGTTCATTATGAATATAAAACTTTTATAATTTTTAATAATACGTAACTAAAAATATACGAGAGTACGAGTATTATAAGAAGTTAGTAGATGACGACGACGACAACAACAACAACAACAATAATAATGCATATTTTATTAAGATAAATACAAATTTACAAGAGACTATATGTGTTCCCAGTCATTTTGGAATAACAAAATTAATCATAGAAACAAAACTCTTTGTACTAATTCAATTTAATCAGCTTCAGCCAGAAATAATAACGCCTAAAAATGTGTCAATTATGTTTTTACTTTCTATGGGAAATGTTAATTTCTTCGGTTAGGCAATATTTTTTTTTTTTTAAAATCGGATTCGGATACGGATTGGATATCGGATATCCGATCCGATTCAATATCCGATCCGATATCCGAAATGTTTCAGATATTGGATATCCGAATTTTTTCATCCTGCTATCCGTATCCGATCCGATATCCGAATAATTCGGATTGGATATCCGTATCCAAACTCCACATCGGATCGGGTATCCAAAAAAACGGACCGGATATCGGATCGAATTCGAATCGGATTCGAATACTCGGATAATTTGCTCAGCCCTAGTACGGAGTATATGGCAACTCATCGAATAGGGTAGGGTAGGGTAGAACGTAGATGTAATATACGTAGATGTATATAATCACGTGTATTTTTATTGATTATACTATTAGTATTTTATTTGTGCTACACCATACATAAAAGTCTAGATTTGCTCCTGCATAGGGAGGTAGATTCGAATCTGGAATCTATTTTGCAAGCGTCATAGTGTGAACCACTCGCCTAAGACCAATCTTCCAAATTATAAGTACACGCCACTCCTATCCATCTATCATCCACGAATTTGAATTTTTCATCTTAAGACTGCGTAACCTGACTTCATCAACCAATTACGTAGTACGCAATATATTTTATTGACGGGTCTGTATGGAATCTTAATGTCAGCTAGACTCTCATGTATTTAAATGTGTACTCCATCATTGTTGGTCAAAGATAAGTAGGCCCAATAATGTGGCATATCAAAGTTGAAAAAAATAACTAAACTCTTTACAGAGTTAGGCCTGGATGCATGGAGCATAACTTACAAATTCACATTTGATACAGTACATACAGCTCTCTAACCACTTTTCCCTCCATGGACACTACTTACATCATTTTTCTCCTACTCCTACCCTTAACCACCTTCCCTGCATCACTATGTCAACATACCCAAGAGTTCAATACATGTAGTCAACCATTCAATTGTGGGAATCTAACAGGTTTAAGCTACCCCTTCTATGGTCAAGACCGCCCTCAGTATTGCGGCCACCCTAAGTTCCAACTCTTGGGCTGTAATCAATCTACTCAACATATTCATATGACGATCTTGTCGCAAAATTTTTACGTATTAGGCGTCAACATGACGTCTTCTACGATGAATGTTTCTAGGGAAGACTTCTACCAAGGCTATGGATGCCCATTATCGTCCATCCTAACCAATAATATTACAATCGACTTCTCTGTCTTTCAGTACACATCTTCGGATACAAACATCTCTCTGTTTTATGATTGTGGCTCAAAATGTCGATCTTACCCTTGTCCGGTTGCTGGAGGCAAGTCTAACCCAATTTGTTTCATGACTGAGAAAATGATGGTGCAAGGTAACATCTCTAGTGCTACATGCCCCAACAATCTTTTCCTTCCAGTTCACGTTTCAGATAATACGGCAATGGATGACGAAGAGGGCTACTTGCCTTCATCTTCTCAGGATGGTTTCGAGCTTAAGTGGACTGCTGATAATGTTTTATGTGAAGAATGTGTTTACTCAGGAGGCCAATGTGGGCATGATTCTAAATTAGATAAGTTTGTATGCTTTTCATGTTCTCATGGCTCAAAGTGCCCAGGTACTAATTATATCTTCTCACTTCTCTACAAACTTGCTTTTTCTATCAATTTATTTTCATTTATCTAATTGAACATGACACCAGGACCCATAAGAAAGAAGAGGCACAGAAACATCCATATACTGCTACTTGGTAATACATCAAATTTCCCTTGTTACCTCAGTTCTCTATTATACATGTATGATAATGATGTACTGTACTCCATTTAATTGATCCCCATCAGTTCTAGCGAATAACAGAACTGCTGAAGAATTTAAGAAAAACTGCACCATCAGTAAAGAAGAGAAATAAATTAGAATCAGCGGGCGGCTTAAATAAGATAATTTGAAAGATCGATGTCAAAGAAATTTGCCCATACAGAAAAAACTGAAAAAATTTAAATAGATGGAGGGAGTATCTGATGAAGAGAACAGACAAAATGAATGAATATCTGAGTTTCACTAATAAATATGTTTGCTGTGCAGCTTTGTTCTCAGCAACTGGATTGTGCATGCTATTATTTGTACTACTCTATGTCAAAAAAAGGCGCTCACCACAAGATCTGGAATTGGAGGTTTCTCAACGGGAAAGAAAGGTTGACGTCGAGGCTTTCCTGAGAAGTCATGGATCTGCAGGTCCAAAAAGATATACATACACTGATCTCAAGAAAATCACTAACTCTTTCAAACACAAACTTGGTCAAGGAGGATATGGCTTTGTCTACAAAGGGCAGCTTCAAAATGGCAACCTGGTTGCAGTAAAAATATTACACAAATCTAAAGGAGGAGATATAGAGGAGTTTATAAATGAGGTAGCAAGTATTGGAAATACCAATCACATAAATGTCGTCAAGCTCTTTGGGTTTTGCTACTCAGTTCATAGAAGAGCTCTTGTTTATGAGTACATGTCCAATGGATCACTAGAGAAGTTCCTACTCACGGGCAACAACTATCATTCACTTGGATTGGAGACATTGTTCGAGATTGCTATTGGAGTCGCAAGAGGACTAGAATATCTACACCGAGGGTGCAACACTAGGATATTACATTTTGACATTAAGCCTCACAACATTCTTTTAGATGAGAATTTTTGTCCAAAGATTTCCGACTTTGGACTTGCCAAATCTTGCCCACAAAAGGACACCATAACACTATCAATCTCTGATGCACGGGGAACAGCAGGGTATATTGCACCCGAGGTATTCCTGAAGAGTTTCGGAGGTGTCTCCCATAAATCAGATGTATATAGTTACGGAATGTTGATCCTAGAAATGGTTGGCTGTAGAAGAAAAACCAATGTTGAAGGTGAAGTCAGTAGCGAACAGTTTTTTCCTCAGTGGATATACAATCAGCTTGAACCGGGGGACGAGACGAGTGACCAAGAAGGGGCCTTGAGTGATGGGGAAATAGACTTGCAAAGGAAGATGATAATAGTGAGCTTATGGTGTGTACAGACCAACCCTACGGACCGACCAGCAATGAATAATGTGGTCGAAATGCTCGAGGGAGCCCATGAATTACAAATTCCGGCAGCAGCAACTCTATCTGCTTCTCTTAGGTCACAACATTAGATACTAAGGGCATTAGCAATGGTGTGAAATAAGGAGTTTCATAACCTCTAAGAAACTCCTTGCTCATTGTTCCTCACAATAAGAAGTTCCTTCTATGAAATCGGTTTCTAAAATTAGAAATCGGTTTCGTGTCATCGAAAGAGAAAAAAAGAGGGACCACGTAGAAAATATGAAACTTTTATTATTGAGGAGAATTAAGAAGTTTCATAAGTAATAATGTGGGCTGATGTGTCCATGAAAAAGTTTAGTATGGAACCGTAACCATTGTTATTGCCCTAACAAATTGAGTGAAGTAGCATGCAAAACTATATTGGCATTCATATTTCTAGATCAACTGATCTTAGATGCAGTAAATAAGCAACTCCGTGTATATTATATATTTACATGAGGCGAATTGGTGGGAGATTACGCGTTTTGTTTGAATAAAATACATTAATAAAGTGTATAAATTTGTATATAATCATGCATCCTTACAAAAAATATTTACAAAGAATAAATATGGACGCTCTTGGGATTTTACCATGTATCAAGGTGATGGTCGACTCTCCGTCAAAATGTTAACATCCTAATCCTAATACTATTGATTTAAGGGCTTCACAGCTTCACACTAATTAATGTCCATTAGAGATGTACTTACCGTAGGAAATATAGGGTCACTATAAGAGCGATATATAACTAGAGAATATACGTAATGTCGCGGTATGAAGGCCACTGAATGAGAAACGAAATCACCCCGACTACGGTACAAATCGGAATGAGCGTCGTTCCCCAAGGTCACACAACACTCCTAAAAGGTTGTGTACTCAACCATTAGGAGTTGGAGCTCGATGTTATACTCAGAATTTATCAAAGAGATTTGGATGATGAGATTTGATGTATATAGTCATATGTCTTATCATTCTCATAGTTATATAATAAGTGTCATATAAGACTAACCTCAAAGGTATCCAAAGTCACTTTAGGATGAAAAATGAATTATCATTATTCTAAATATAATCACATTCATAACCATACTCATAAATTAGGTTTAATATGCTACTAATGGGAGATACTATATGAAAGAGATAAAAGAAATACTCCCTCCGATTTTTATTATTCTTCCATGTTTCCTTGTTGGCTTGAAACACTCTTTCTTCCCTATTTCTATTTTGGGTCATCAACATGTGGTCTAGAATTACCCTTACATTTTTCTTTCATCCTTCTTTTTTGAGCCACACATTTCTACATCTTTATTTTTCACCCAAAAATCAAATTGAAAGATTTAAAAAATCGGAGGGAGTATTAAATATCTAATGCGGCGACGACTTTGATTGACATAGTGTAATCGTCGACATGTATTTAAAACTTCAAACTCTGTGAGGATTAGCTTCTGGTCTCACACCACCCTAAAAGTATTCCAAAACAACCCATTTTGTTTACCTAAACTTGAAATATACCTATACTTAAAATGATCAATAAATGTAAAAGTGGGATAAAACCAAATCAAATCTATATAATAGGTCGGCCCGTTGGATCAAGATAAATAAACTACCGTATTTGAAACGCATTCTAACTAATAAACGTCAGCTTCAAATCTTAAGATGAAATATATTTATGTGATATAATCTTAACAAATGTCAATAAAATAACGATTATTACATGGATTTAGTCATTGTTATTATTATTATTATTATGTATGTATATAACAACTGATGAATTACTTGTATAAAGACATAATATCAAATAAAATTGTACTCCCTCCAATTCATTTGATTCTTTACGTTTGTTTTATCACACTTGTCAATGCACGTTTTGTTCTGTTTATATATATCTTTATTTACACATTGTTAAAAATCGTAAAAGTTTTATATTTTTAATATACTCATTAAGATGATTAAAAAAAGATTTCACATGCCTATGTTTTAAGTTATACATTAGAAGTTTGTAGACACCCGCATTTTGACTGCCAGGTGTCTATGGTAGTTTCCAAAAAACACCCGATGATGATCGGACGCTAACATGTTCTAACGCGCTCGGATACGGGCTCGAAATCAATAATGTCCGGCATGGGCTTTTAACGGGATACAAATCTCACAAAACCAACCTCAAATTCAGGCCCAGTGGGTCGTTCCGAGCAAAATGAGACTAATTTGGGTCAAAACCGACACCAAAAATAATTCCCGTCTTTTAGCGACCGGGTCAAAACCCGGTCAAGACAAACCCGGCACAAAAAGCGACCTGATACGTTCGAAATCAGCCAAGATCAGCCAAATCAACCCAAATTAATGTCAAATCAATCACAATCAATCAAGAGCAAATCAAGGCAATCACGCCCAAAATAGCCCGAGTGGAGCCTCACAAAAATGGTCCAGGTGCATCCGCGAGGGCACTCGACCGAGTGCACCCGCGCCACTCGGTCGAGTGACCCGTGTGTCGGGGCTCCCTATAAATACCCGTCAACCTTTGACACAAACACAACCTTGGAACACTTTTCACCCTTCAAAAATTCAGCCAACCTTGCACTCATCTTACACCCTACACTTTGCAACACCATTCTCGACATCACAATACACACGAAACCGAGCCATACATACACACCATCAACTCCTCCTACATATCTCGACGTTCCCGCGCCATTGCCGCCGTTTGACGAACCGTATCCCGAGAAGCAAGAACATGTAGGTTGAGGGTGTGACAATTCAACACCGACTTTTTCTTCTTCATCCTTTTTCTCGATCTTTTATGTATATTTATATTTATGCTTATAGTATTATATTTAGTCGATAGTTACGACATTACTAACATCTAACATTTATTTCTTGCATCTAACATCTAACGCTAACATTTTACTTATCGCATTTTAATTATCGTTATGTACATTTTATTATAATATTATGTACCGCATATGTATATATATATATATATTTTTACGTAATAATTTCAAAACTCGGATCCGAACTCGTTTGACTACGACGATCATTTTTTTAAGGTTCGTTTATTAACACGATCCCGATCATTCGTAGTTGAACGCGTATGAAGCCATTTCAAAGATTAGTACGGAACCCGTTGACACGAAAATCGACATCACCTAATCCGTAAGGATTAATATCGATGTCGTGACGTAGAGGGACGCAATTTCGTCACTAATCAAATTTCTAAAACTAACGACAACTCCTTTTACAAAAATCCGATAACGGTATTATAATCATATAAGACATGATTATAATACCGGCAAACCGAACTAAATCTAAATTCGTTGATATTTTTATTTAATTCGGCCAACCCTCGATTTAAAACGCATAAAATCACACGAGTCATAACTTGTACAGGTGCCACTCGGCCGAGTATACCTGCTACTCGACCGGGTAGCACCCCAAATCGTGGGCATAAACCTTTTTTAAGGACACACTCGACCGAGTCAGCCCCGACTCGATCGAGTGGGTCCTGTAGCCCAGAAACCCGAGAGCTCTTTTTATAGCATTCAAGCCTCGTCTTTTTAAAAAGCGACTTAGTCGACACGTGTAAAGTCAATCACGTGATCTCCTTTTCAAAATACATGCATATCATCGCACATAAACAACTTTGATCGACGGTCTCACTATTAATCTTGCGTTGACGACTCCGTAGTCGCATCCAACGCATAATTAATTTAGGCTCCAATTTACCGACATGATAAGTTGGGACAACGCATCGGGATTTGGGATCGGGCTAGAACCACGCCTAGGTCCTATATCCCCGTCCTTCGATTAATACATAAAACAATACGTATTTAATTGAAGTTCGTCCACCTACGCAAATTCACGGTCTAGTTTATACACGGGTCCGTTTCTAACTATTGCTTATCATTTTGGCTATATATATTGCGATTGTTCTACTTTTATTGCTCGTTGTATTGTGAATTCCGGGTTGTATTCCGCCCGTGTAATTTGTAATCGATTTATTATTGCTTTGCTTTATTTATTTACGTTTTACCGTTTATAAATGAACCCTCGCATGCTAAATCACTTCGACAAAAAATTAGATGCATTAAAATGACGTAGCTCACATTTAATTCGCTTGCTTAGCTAAAACGCTGTTTGCATATCATTTCACCGAATCACTAATGCGCATATTAGAAAGTCAAACGATGTCTTAGTAGAGGCCGCTATGTGCGGGCGGGGTTGGGTGTCCTTAGTGGGCTTCCCAACACGTACCCTCACCCCTTACTCAGAACCTCGGTTTCCGGATGCCCGAAACCGTTGGCGCACGAGAGTCATTCTTTACACGATTACCGGTATAGATGGTATCGGTATCGCAATGTAAAGGGACGAGCCCAATAAACTCTAAAACCGAGATGGGCCATACTTTGTGTATGGTCCATAGCGATATAGAGTGGGCTCGAACGGTTCCGAATAACCATAAAATTCGGTGGCGACTCCATTTCGACTTAAATTTCAATTCGATCCATTCTCATGTGGAGATTCATTCGCCAACCCAAACCCGCGCGTGGCCGCGTCGGGGTGGACCTACGTCATGTCCACAATTTGGTGACTCCTCTGGGGATTAACCGATGAGTGCCTAACCATCGGCATCCTCAGAGTGAGACTCGAATAGAAATCGTTTGACATATACAATATGCGTTTTAGTTTTACGGTTCATGCATAACCCCATATTTTCCCGGGCCGGTACTGGTGACCGACGTCCCACTATACCACGATGTATTCCGCCTTGGATACGTTAAAGGTGTTCATAGTCGATTCGTATGGACTTTGCGGCATGTTCTAAGCTCAACTCGACTTAGGAAGACCGTCCCGTTTCTCGTCTAGACTATGAACACTGGTATAGACCCTCTATAGACCGACCGAGACTTAGTGTAAAGCATACATGGCGTCGTTATAATGCTTGCGTGACTATGTGCTGCTTGGTTTCCGTGTCGTTTTTCAAAAACCGTCATTTTCAAAAACGCATCTTTTCAAAATATATTCAAATTTCAAAACCTGGGACACATACCGAATTTAGGACTTATGATTTTACTCAAAATAGCCCACTTTTTAGCCGGTATGCTGCCCAATTCAAAACTCGAAAATATTTTCGAAATTTCAAAATCGAGGCCTGATGTATTTTCCGATTTTCTTGAAAAAAAATCGGGCCTTTCCCCGAGCTTTCTCGGACTTTCCAAAAATAATCATTTTCAAAACTTTCCTCTCCCTTAGGACCTTCCCGTATTTAGCAGTGTCGGGTCATGTCATAAGTAGTCGAGGTCTCTAGCGTCGAAACTCTGTCGATCTTACATCACGAGTTTCCTCCCTATCCCAGTCCGCCTTATTAGACTAAGGCAAGGCCCACCTACGTAGGACATACTCCTACAAAGGAGGGCCGGTCTACACATTTGAGTCCAAAGTCTGGGGACGTCTCACGTCGACCTTCCTTCAAACAAGATTCGGCCCACTCGTCGAATCCTAAGGAAAGCCCGTCATTCACGAGTCACCCGTCTAAGAGTCTCTTTCAAGTTGTTTTAGTCTTTTCCCTGCTCGGGATGTACTATTTCGGTCCCAAGGTCCGGGTTCAGTTTCTGATTACGCGGTGTTCTTACAGACAGGCCACCGGCAACCAGGCACACTCGCAGGATGGAAGCTACTTTAGGCAGTCTGAAAACCTCTGTGGACGCCATGGTCGGAAAACAGGCCGAGATCGAAGCCCAACTGAATGAGATGAGGGCTGGGCAGATTGCTATCATCACTCGTCTGGCTACAGTGGAGCAAAGGACTCCAAATACTGAGGTCACGGAACCCCTAGCTGAACTAGTTAGCTCGGTTCGCCGATTGGAAAAGCAAGTCCACCTGACTGGAAGTAACAATATTCACCGGGAAAACAGTCGGGAGTACTCGCCGGTAAGTGACAAACTGCCCGCAAACCTGAATCTCACGGGCTTACCCATGTTCGAAGGGACTGAAGACCCGTTACTACATGTACGGGCCTTCAAGGAGTTCATGGCTATTAAGGGAGTGGACTCTTCCATGTTCAAAAACCTCTTCGGTGCATCTCTAGAGAAACACCCAAAGGCCTGGTACTACAGGCTAGATCCCAAGAAGTTCTCGACATGGGATGATGTGGCTACGGAATTTGCTCGGAACTATGCTGACAACACCGAGATCCAGACCACAATGCGGTCTCTAGAGGTTATGGCCCAAGAACCTAAGGAGGGCTTTACCAAATACCTCCAACGTTGGAGGGCCGAAAGTGTGAAGCTGGTCGATAAGCCCAGTGAGAAGACTTTAGTGGAGGCTTTAGTCAAGAACCTTCTCCCCTCCTACCGGGTCCACCTCCGGTATGCTGTCATACCCAACTTCACCACCCTTGCTGAAATGGGCATGAGGATTGAAGACGATCTAAGACTAGAGAGCCTGCCTAAGGCCCCTAGCAAGGGATATCAAGGAGCCTCCTCATCCACTACCAAGCCTCCGGCCGCAACCCGAAGCATCTTCGACACGGTTAATCTCTTGGATGCCTCATCCAAAAGGACTACCCCTGTAATCCCCTATAAATTCTAACGCAATACAGTGGCGGAAACACTGTAGATTTGGGATTAAAACACACCGATGTTCTAAATTTTACAAAAAGAACGGTCGGTCAATATAAAGACCACTTTTTACAAAAGAGCTAAAAATAAAAATTCTCCAAATGGGTTTAACAATCCAAAAATTAATATAAATGAAGTAGAGTGGGATCCATGCTACTCGCTAGCTCACACCCAAACCCAGCAGCAAATTACTTGTCATGTTATAAACATAACAACCACAATTCAGTGGGGAGTAACGACGACGTTCTCCCAGCCATATTACATGACATTAAAGCATAATTACTATTATATTAAAATAGTTCAAAATGGAAAACGTTTAAAAATGATATAGTAAAATAATTCAAAATGATTGCCAACCTGCAAGTCAATATCAACCAATAATAATAACGGCGTTATGGATATGAATCAGTGCAACAGAATAGACTTTCACTAGAAGAATACTAAAAACTAGCTTCGAGAACTTAGTTCAAACAAATCAAACCTCGATCTCTAACTAGGCTACTCAACCATAATAGGACAGCGACTTATCAATGCGAGGTCCTAGCTTAAGTAAATATGCACACCCCTCCTGGAACACCAAGTGTGCCCAGCTCAACCTGACGGCGTCTTACATGCGAGGTACGAGCTTAAGGTCAAA
Organism: Agrostemma githago; assembly: GCA_958450325.1. NCBI lineage: Eukaryota > Viridiplantae > Streptophyta > Magnoliopsida > Caryophyllales > Caryophyllaceae > Agrostemma > Agrostemma githago. The sequence continues at coordinate 32,770,981 of OY288244.1, read as the reverse complement.
ATGAACATACACTCCTGGACAAGAACATGCCCAGTTCAACAACCAATGCATCCCGCTCGGATACACTAGCCTTATAGCTGATGGCAAAACGTATACTCTAGACTTTATTACTCTACCCGTACACTTTCCTTATTCCATAACTCCAAAACAAAGCCATTATCAAAATTCAATAGGAATATATTTGTTCTTAAAAGAGGAAACTTTATAAAAATAGAACTTTCTTAAAATAATAACTTTTCAAAAGTAGGTACTATTATAAATAGAAATAGATTAAAATAGGAGTTATATAAAATAGTTAATATTAGGCCTCGAGACGTAAACATTATATTATTATATAAATGTATAATTCATGATTAAAAGTCAACTAAAGTCAAAATCATAATTATTTTTAAAAAGGTTGAAGTTTAAGTAATTAAAAGTATTTAAATAACAAATTGATAGATTTTCCAGAATTGCACTGTCTTACTATAAAATTCGTAATTAAATCATTAAAAATCAAAACAACGTAAGGTCAGTGGGGTTGAAAACTTTAAAAACTTAGTTACAACTTTTATTTCAGGAGAAAATCTTAATTCCAAATAAAACATGGGTCTTTGTTCGTATATTTAAAAACTGTCAGAATTAGACACCCGAATGTATTTCTTTAATAAAACACGTTTAAAAATTGATTTTAATTAAAATCCAATTGGAAACATTATCTAGACCTTTCATAGTTTATGTACGTAAATTAACAAGATTAAATAAAAAGTTTAACATATGTTTCAATTTAGATCTTATCACAACTGACAGAATCGTGGATTAATTTGACACTTGTTCATAAATAATTTATTGTGACCAAACCACTTAGAATTATTTTACGAAATTAAACAGACATAAACTAGACTTAAAATAAATAATAGTCTCTTTTCAAAGTTTTTGGAAATAATGTCTTTAAAACAGATTATTAACTTTCACAAAAACACTAACAGATTCTGAAACATGCTGTAACTTTGTTAAAAATAATAAAACTTTCAATTTGACAATTCATATCAAAAATCACGAAAATTGTTAGATAAATTATTATTATGTGTATGTTTTAGTCTCGGCCTTATAATAATTTTTAATAATCAAAAGAATGATTTATTCGCAAATCTCGTAAAAACGATTAAAAACAACAAAACACGTGAAGATTTACGATTTTAAAGTTTTTGTCATTAAAAACGAGACATACATATATTGTCTAACAAGAAAATAATTTCTATACATGCAACTACAACAATAACATCACATAATACCGAGTAACGTGTCAATGTTACCTTAACCGTTTCAATTAAATAATCATCTTCGTCGGATCTAGAACAATAGCCTACGAAATAATTAAACATATGGTATTAAAACCACATTATAAGTGAATAGAAAGAAGAAAACAAGGTGAAGAACGAGTAAGAGTAATTTAATTACCCTCGAGATCGGAAAGAATTAGAGACGAGTTAGTATCGGATTGCTGATGAACGAAAAGAAGAAAGTTTAATGTGAAATAGAGGAGAAAAGAAGACTTGTGTTGTGAATAAAATAGACTAGAATGGAAGAGAACATAAAGAGAAATTAGGAAGCTAAAAGATAAGAATAATCAAGTCACAAGGATTCTTAACTCAACTAGGAGACGAGATGGTTGAGATGGAAACAACAAGCAACAAATCGATATGATAAGTTTCCGATTAAAATAAATACTAGGATAAGAATTAAAATAGATAGGATAAAAATAATATGTAGTGTTGATAAAATGTGTCCGAAAATATTTTTGAGCTAGATTAATTATAAATGTAATCGAGCATTTTTAGAAAAATAAATAGTTCAAACTCGATTTTAAAACTATTGTTCACAGAAAAAAATATGATTTCTTAAAAATAATTAAAAATACTTGCGATGAAAAGAATTAAATGGGTTTTCGAATAAAAATAGAATAATTAAAATCCTTTTATGAAAATAAATAATTTTAGGCTCGATAATGAAAGAGACCTCGAAATGGGAAAAATGTAATTGATGAAATATTACAGAGTTACGATATAATCGTAATGAAACATATAGCAAAGCTAGGAAATTTGCGGGTGTTACAACCCCTCCTAGGGTATTCACCGATATAGGGACTACCTATACATATGCCTTACAAAGGCTATCTTCCAAAGGCCTGATCCAACCGATAGGCCCAATTCCTGAAGTCCCAGTTGAAAAACGCACCAAAGGCTACAATGCCCAAGCCTATTGCCAATATCATCGGGGCAATGGGCATGATACCGAGAAATGTTGGAAGCTGAAGCATCTGATTCAGGATTTAATTGAGAGCGGGAAAATACCGTTGCCCGGGGACAAGCCAAGCAACAAGGACAACCTCTTTAGCTCTCATGCTATCTTCACCGATGAAGTGATCGACTGTTCTCACCTTATCTCTCCTTTCATCCCACAAATCAATGGAATCTGGTTCGATGATGAGGAAGATGTGTACCTCACCAAAGGGGAAACTGTCCCTATCACTCCCGAAGAAATCCGGAAGGCTAAGTCCAAGGCCTTAGCCAGTAACCACCACACCACCATCGGTCGTCCTTATTCAGCCACTAGCTCTAAGGACATCTCAGTCCCGGTAACCGTCACTGAACTTGCCAGGACGGAAGAAGCCATCAAAGAGCCAAGTACCGATACGGCTCTTGTCAAACAATTGAAGAGAACCCGAGTTGACCTCACCATATGGCAACTCTTGGTTAGCTCACAAGAACACCGAGAGGCACTTACAAAAGCTCTCGATCAGATTAAGGTCGACTCCCAGGTCACCCCTACTGAAATGGTAGCCACTATCCTGCCCTACCTCAAGGGCAGGTCCAAAGAAGAAGGCCCGGTAGTCACATTCTCGGATGCCGACCTACCACCGTTCGGGGCCTCTCACAATCTGGCTCAATATATCACGGTAATTTGCCGGGGTAAGTACCTACCAATGACCCTAGTCGACGACGGGTCTGCTGTGAATGTCCTCCCTCTAAGGACTGCCAAAGCCCTCGGTATCACCGAGGCCGACTACATACCAACCGCCCACACTATCCAAGCTTTCGATGGAAGCCCAAAGGCGGTTTCCGAGGCCGTTAAATTAGCAATTACAACGGGTCCAATTGAAAAGGAGCTAGAGTTCCAGGTGATCGATGTCACCTCCTCTTTCAATCTACTCTTGGGAAGGCCTTGGATTCATGCTGTAAAAGCGGTGTCTTCTACTCTTCACCGAAAGATCAAAATGCCTTTGCAAGACGACATCATCACCCTAGAAGCAACCCCTATGACTGTGGCTAGCTGTAACGCCACGGACCGCACCAACTTATGGGGATTCGATTTTGTGGGGATGATTGAAGAAGAGTACCTTTTCAGGCCCTATTTCACCACAAGCATTGACGCAATGCTACAAAATTTGGGATATTTACCGGGGGCTACCTCGAGGCCATATCTTCCAGCTGGGAAGATTATTAAAGTCCTAAATGACGGAGAATCTCGCTTCGGTCTAGGGTATGCTATAACCCCGGGAAATGTGGTCCGGGCAGGCATTGAGAAAGCTTGCAACATCATCAAGGGTACCTACTTGGGCCCTTATAGCCCAAGGTTGGCTGACTATTTCGTCACACCAGTATTCGGGGCTACTCAAGTTGGCCTATATCAACCAACTATCACATATCCCAAGACTGAACTAGCTCGGGAATGCAACTACATTCCAGATGACATATTTGCCCTCATCCAATCTGAATCCAAGGAGGGTAATGACAATGCCGAGCCCGTGCTGGGGCTCTTGTTTGGGGAAGACAAAGCTATTCCGAACCCCAAGGAAGATCTAATGAACCTGATCCTTCGAAGCAACAGGTTCGATCCTTCAAAGCTGATCTCGGAAGTCGGTGCTGATACTGGGAAAAGAGCCTGGAGGAAGACCATCAAGTGGACCGACAGCCAGGGTCGAGTCTACAAGCTGACTACCGGGGAAGGAAACATACCGGACACTGATTCCGAGTCAGAGTCTGAGTCTGAGTCTGTATTCGAGTCTAAGGGGTCTGGTGCTAGAGTCCAAACTGTAACCCCCCTCCCTATAGTCACTACCACTGGAGCCTCGGGGTCTGTCCCGAAGGCTCTCCCAATCCCGCCTCTGACCAATGATCAGATGGCTGCTCTCTTCGAGCTATTTTCCAAATTTTCTATCAATAACAACGAAAACCGTTCCGCTTATGACTTGTCTTATTATCAAAATATTTCCAATTTCAAAAATATTTTTTGCAATGACATTGAGAAACCCGATGAACAGGTGTCCTTGCCTCCGCATCTGATCGAGCAGCTAGAACAGAGGGAATCCCGAGACCCAGTAATCGAAGAAACCGAGTCTATCAATGTGGGAACAACCTTAGAGCCCCATATGCTTAAGATAGGGTTATCTTTAGATCTCGAGGAGAGACAACAAATCACAAACCTCCTCCAAGAATTCAAGGATGTCTTCGCATGGTCCTACAAGGACATGCCGGGGATAGATCGGGAAATAGCTGAACACCGCATACCCATCAAAGATGGATGCAAACCGGTAAAACAGAAGCTTCGAAGAATGAAGCCCGAGTGGTCTCTCAAAGTCAAAGAAGAAGTAGACAAACAATTCAAAGCAGGCTTTATACAAGTGTCTGAATATCCGGACTGGGTTGCAAACATCGTGCCGGTGCCCAAGAAGGACGGCAAGGTGCGGGTATGTGTAGATTTACGAGACCTTAACAAGGCTAGCCCAAAAGACGATTTTCCGTTGCCACACATCGACATATTGGTGGACAACACGGCTGATCATGCCCTTCTATCATTTATGGACGGGTATGCCGGGTACAACCAAATCAAGATGGCGGAAGAAGATATGGGTAAGACTACTTTCACCACGCCATGGGGTACTTATTGTTATACAGTTATGCCGTTTGGGATCATTAATGCCGGGGCCACTTATCAACGAACAGCCACGACCTTATTACATGACATGATGCATAAGGAAGTGGAGGTCTATGTGGATGACATGATTGTTAAGTCTAAAAACCGAGATGGGCATGTTACTGCCCTAAGAAAATTTTTCACCCAATTACGTAAGTACAACATGAGGCTGAACCCTCAAAAGTGCAGTTTCGAGATAACATCAGGCAAATTACTGGGCCATATCGTTAGCCAACGCGGCATCGAGGTCGACCCAACTAAAATCAGAGCCATTACCAAGATGCAACCACCTAAGACCGAAAAGGAAATAAGGGGGTTTCTCGGAAAAGTCCAATATATCAGCCGATTTATCTCAAAGCTAACCATGGTATGTGAGCCCATTTTCAAGAAACTGAAGATAGGGGAACGGGTGCTATGGGATGATAAATGTCAAACGGCTTTTGACAGAATCAAGGAAATCCTGTCTGCTCCGCCAGTGCTAATGCCACCTCAACCCGGTTTGCCTTTGTCGTTATACCTAACAATGACTGAGACAGCCATGGGGGCTATGCTGGCCCAGACAGTCGATTCAGAAGAACGGGCTATTTACTACATCAGCAAAAAGTTCCTGGAATACGAATGCAAGTATACAATGCTCGAGAAAACGTGTCTAGCTCTGGTTTGGGCCACTAAAAAGCTCAGACACTACATGCTCAGTCACGAGGTACATGTTCTGTCCAAAATGGATCCGATCAAATACTTGTTTGAAAAGCCCATTCTTAATGGAAGAATGTCCAGATGGACCTTAATGCTAGCTGAGTTTGACCTCAAGTTTGTACCATTAAAAGCCATCAAAGGCCGGGTAGTAGCCGAGTTCCTCGCCGACAGCCCAATATCTGAAGAGGGCTATACCGACACTTGGGCCTTTCCTGACGAAGACATATTCCATACTGACACCGAAACTTGGGATCTGTATTTCGATGGAGCATCCAACTTTCGAGGGTTCGGAGTCGGTATTCTCCTTATATCACCACGAGGGGAACACACACCGTTATCCATCAAATTAGACTTTGATGTAACAAACAATGCGGCCGAGTATGAAGCATGCATCCACGGGTTGCAAGCGGCTGCTGATTTGGGAATTACAAATCTCCGGGTTCACGGGGACTCGTCCCTAGTCATCAATCAAGCCCTTCAAAAATGGAAAACTCGGAATGCCAATCTCGTGGCTTACCAAGCACGAGTAAGGGTTCTAGAGAAGCAATTCCAGAAGGTAGAATATATATATCTCCCACGTGAAGAAAATCAGTTCGCGGACGCACTTTCCAAATTGGCATCCTTACTAAACATCCCGGAACATATGCCCAGTATGCCAATCTGTGTCGAAAGACGGTCCGAGCCGGCATATGTTAACGCCATTCAAGATATCGAAATCACTGATCCAGAGCCTTGGTATCAGGCTGTTCTAACCTATTTGACTACGGGAGAATATCCACCAGGAACTGAAAATCGGGCCAAGAAAGCCTTGCGAAGACTGGCCACCCAATTCATTCGTACGGACGATGGTCAGTTATACAAAAAGACGGCACAGGGGGCTTTACTCCTATGTATCGACAAAACACAGGCCGAAAAAGTGATGGCCGAAGTACACGACGATGAAAACAGCCCGCATATGAACGCCCATATGCTAGCCCGGAAAATCATGAGGTTCGGATACTACTGGAACAGTATGGAGGCCGACTGTCAATCATATGTCAAACACTGCCATAATTGTCAAATTTTTGGCAATGTTCAACACATGCCATCGTCCCTACTGTACACCATGACCTCGCCATGGCCATTTTCGACATGGGGAATCGATATAATTGGGAAAGTGAACCCTTCCGGGACGGGAGGTTACTATTTTATTTTGGTAGCTATCGACTATTTCACCAAGTGGGTCGAAGCGGAATCATACCGTGTCTTGAACGCCAAGCACGTGGCCAAGTTTATCCAGAATAAAATAATATGCCGATACGGGATCCCACACGAGTTTATCAGTGACCATGGGACCCACTTTCAAGCCGAAACCGCTACTTTGCTAGCGAAATACAAAATCCAGAGGCATACATCTTCGCCGTACCGTCCCCAAACAAATGGAGCGGTAGAAGCTGCTAATAAGACAATTGTCACCATACTTAAAAAGATGGCTGATAATTATCGGGACTGGCACGACAAAATACCCTTTGCCCTGTGGGGATACCGGATGTCGATCCGAACTGCAACCGGGGCAACTCCATATTATTTAACATATGGCATGGAAGCGGTCCAGCCAGTCGAGTTGGAGATACCGTCTCTCAGAATTTTACTAGAAAGCCAAGTGCCCGAAGCAGATTGGGTTCAAGCTCGATATGACTCGTTAGTTCTCTTGGACGAACGACGGTCGCGGGCTCTCAATAACATCCAAATATATCAAAAAAGAATCAAACGGGCCTTTAACAAAAGAGTTAGGCCCAGGAATATCAAGGAAGGCGATTTGGTCCTAAAATCGGTTCGTGCCTTACTACCGGTTGACCCAAGTGGAAAATTCAAACCCAATTGGGCTGGGCCATACCTAGTCAAGAAGGTTCTATCAGGAGGAGCAGTAATGCTGACGGACCTGGACGGGAATGAATTTGTCAACCCAACCAACCTAGACCAGCTGAAGCGCTACTACCCCTAAACCTTATCTCAAATGTCATTTGCAAAAATTATTTAAAAACACCTTTTTTTTCAAAATTTATAAGCAAGTCAATAAGTTAGGATTATTTATCCTACTGTCGCACATCTTGAACTCATAGTCTTGGTGTATTTCGAAATTGCAAAAATAAATCTACGCTTGAACTACGTCTGGTTTGATTCCACTAACTGTGGATACGTAGGCAACCCCTCAAAAGGGCACAACCACCGCAATAACGAAGAAGACAGAAACGGTTTCACTAATATAGTACTTTTATTATTCCAGAAAACAAACACCGATAAACTCGGTAATTCAAAATTACAAAAAGCCAAAAAAAACAACACACAACAAAAATAGTAATAATATCTAAATAATAATAGCAGGAGACTAGTATCCGAGCATCTTGCCCTTGCCCTTATCCTTCGGGTCTTGTGGAGCCCGAGGTCGCCGGGGTGGAGAAGATCGTTCCCGAATAACCACGGGAACCTCCTTGGCCCGAGTCCTCTTCTTCGACAGAGGATCTTCAGTATTGTCACGGGCCCAAGTCGAGCCCGTATGTGCTCTGGCAACCTGTCCTTAGGACCCAGTCGGTCCTGGACTAAAGGCCTGGCTCCTTGTCTCCTCTCCAAATTTGTCTGGGGGCTCACTTCCCCCCGTGCACCTCTAGCATCGGACCCCCTAGCTCGAGTCCTAGCTCCTCTCCTCTAACTTGGTCTCAGACGGACTATCGGAGCTTGAACCTCCTCTTCAGCAAAAAAGTCTCTGTTATCTTTAACTTTCTCCCGTCGAAGCAGGTCGAAGACCTCATCAACCTTCAGAGCAGCACGAGCTTCGGCAGTCTCGGCTTTGGTCCACCTTTCATAAGAATAAGACACCCAGGTAGAATGAAGCGACTTGGGAACGGACCAAGTAGTTCGGGTATACCATCTCTGAATCCAGGTGTCACACATAATGTCGGTCAGCTGGGTAGGTGCACTCACAACTGCCTCGTTCTCCGGGATGCGCTGAGTCCACCCATACTGCCTGAGTATGCGGTCAGGATAGAGGTGAATTGTGTGGCTAAAGGACAGAATCACCAGGTAGCGGGCCTTGTCTCCAGACGCCAGACCCGTCCAAGCATAAATTGGCCACCATGGAACCACCCATCGTATCAATGGACCACGATGGAATGTTAATTCTTCCTCCCAATATTTCTGGGTAGTCAGGCAGGACGAGTCGGTAGGCCGTCTCCTTGTCATCACCAGGTTGAACCAATATTGACTCGGGTTGGGAGGAGGCTCGATCTTTGACAACCTTTCAAATAGCCAAAGTTGAAAAGAAAAGCAACGTTTATGAGATTCCGGACAATTCAGCGTCCGCATAAGGGCACTCGATCGGGTGTCGGGGTCACTCGATCGAGTGGCACCCCTAAAACGAGGCAGAATGCTCCATTACGAGAGCACTCGATCGAGTGCCAGGGTGACTCGGTCGAATGCCCCCCGTAGCAGCATGTCGCGAAAAAAAAAAAAATAATTCAAAAATAAAAAAAAAATCGAAAAATAAAGAAAATAAAAAAATCGAAAAAAAAAAAGTCGAAAAGGAGAAAAGCGATATACCTGCAGCAGACGGGTGCTCCTAGTGAAACGGGCTGACTCATCCCTCTTTCGGTTGTCCAAGCCCTGAATAATTTCCCCCGTGATCAACGATGCGGGACTACACTCCGTCTCCATAAGGTCAGAAATGACGAGAAGACGAACGCTACCCATGCAAGACAGCAGGTCCATATGGCCTTCGAAGGCATACACGTGCAGCATACAGAAGGCGAACGCCCTACGGCTATGAATGGGCGTAACCCGGATGTCATAAGGGCTCATGAACTTCTCAGCTAAGGCAAGCAGAGAAACGGTATCCCCTTCAAGCATGCGGGATACTTCAGCGTGAGAGAGCCCCAAAAATTCCCGTAGTTTCCTCCTGGGGTCCCGAACTGAGAAAGGGACGGCGGGGCGGAGCAGTGGATTCCACCCTCCTATGGCAGCAATTTCCTCAGGGAGAGGACAGATCTCGCCCCGAGGGAAGGCAAAAACATGGTAAGTGTCATCCCAGAAGGTCAGACAGGCGTCAAGGAAATGACGGTCCACGTGCATCTGACGGAACGTGAACAATTGGAATATGCCCGACTGTCTCAAGGCTACCTTGCTCTCATCCCTAAAACGGTGTGCCCAATCTTGCAGCATATTGATCAGACGGTCGATAGCCATGATAAAGATTTTTCTTGAAAGGAATAAGGTTTTTTTTGAGGAGAAGATGAAGCTTTTTTTGAGTTGTGACAAAGGAAGGAGCCAGGGTGATATATTTATAACATCAAAACCCTGGAGCATCCCCTGCAGCTGTGCCTCCATGGCCCAAGCGGGCCTAGACATACAGGCCCGACCCATGACTCTTCCCCACAGACACAGGAATTCAGTCATCCCGAGCAGTCTGTCAAAATTCTAAAATTCAAAAAAATAATACATTCTAAAATTTTTCAAAAATTTACAATCGTCCAAATTTTTATTCCCCAGCGCGAGTCATTTTTACTACCTACGTGTTGCATACATTTTATGTGACTTATACAGGTACGACTCAAACAGGGACATGCAACCCTCTAAATCTCCCCAGCGGAAGCCCAAGGCGGCATTTTCCCCGGAATGGTACGGGATGAGCCCACATATAAGCGCACCCAGGACTTATGCTACAAGTCCGATTCCCCACGGAGTTATCATCAACTCAGGTATGATTTCTAACTTATGGCTGGCGAGCCCTTCACGCGAGTCTAATGGACTATAAACGACCCGATCGGAAGTCTACCGGGTCTTAATCGACTTGGTAGCTACTCTGACTTTCGCCCTGTCCAAGCCTCAGTCAGAGTGGGGGCTCTGTAGACACCCGCATTTTGACTGCCAGGTGTCTATGGTAGTTTCCAAAAAACACCCGATGATGATCGGACGCTAACATGTTCTAACGCGCTCGGATACGGGCTCGAAATCAATAATGTCTGGCATGGGCTTTTAACGGGATACAAACCTCACAAAACCAACCTCAAATTCAGGCCCAGTGGGTCGTTCCGAGCAAAATGAGACTAATTTGGGTCAAAACCGACACCAAAAATAATTCCCGTCTTTTAGCGACCGGGTCAAAACCCGGTCAAGACAAGCCCGGCACAAAAAGCGACCTGATACGTTCGAAATCAGCCAAGATCAGCCAAATCAACCCAAATTAATGCCAAATCAATCACAATCAATCAAGAGCAAATCAAGGCAATCACGCCCAAAATAGGCCGAGTGGAGCCTCACAGAAATGGTCCAGGTGCATCCGCGAGGGCACTCGACCGAGTGCACCCACGCCACTCGGTCGAGTGACCCATGTGTCGGGGCTCCCTATAAATACCCGTCAACCTTTGACACAAACACAACCTTGGAACACTTTTCACCCTTCAAAAATTCAGCCAACCTTGCACTCATCTTACACCCTACACTTTGCAACACCATTCTCGACATCACAATACACACGAAACCGAGCCATACATACACACCATCAACTCCTCCTACATATCTCGACGTTCCCGTGCCATTGCCGCCGTTTAACGAACCGTATCCCGAGAAGCAAGAACATGTAGGTTGAGGGTGTGACAATTCAACACCGACTTTTCCTTCTTCATCCTTTTTCTCGATCTTGTATGTATATTTATATTTATGCTTATAGTATTATATTTAGTCGATAGTAACGACATTACTAACATCTAACATTTATTTCTTGCATCTAACATCTAACGCTAACATTTTACTTATCGCATTTTAATTATCGTTATGTACATTTTATTATAATATTATGTACCGCATATGTATATATATATTTTTACGTAATAATTTCAAAACTCGGATCCGAACTCGTTTGACTACGACGATCATTTTTTTAAGGTTCGTTTATTAACACGATCCCGATCATTCGTAGTTGAACGCGTATGAATCCATTTCAAAGATTAGTACGGAACCCGTTGACACGAAAATCGACATCACCTAATCCGTAAGGATTAATATCGATGTCGTGACGTAGAGGGACGCAATTTCATCACTAATCAAATTTCTAAAACTAACGACAACTCCTTTTACAAAAATCCGATAACGGTATTATAATCATATAAGACATGATTATAATACCGGCAAACCGAACTAAATCTAAATTCGTCGATATTTTTATTTAATTCGGCCAACCCTCGATTTAAAACGCATAAAATCACACGAGTCATAACTCGTACAGGTGCCACTCGGCCGAGTATACCTGCTACTCGACCGGGTAGCACCCCAAATCGTGGGCAGAAACCTTTTTTAAGGACACACTCGACCGAGTCAGCCCTGACTCGATTGAGTGGGTCCTGTAGCCCAGAAAACCGAGAGCTCTTTTTATAGCATTCGAGCCTCGTCTTTTTAAAAAGCGACTTAGTCGACACGTGTAAAGTCAATCACGTGATCTCCTTTTCAAAATACATGCATATCATCGCACATAAACAACTTTGATCGACGGTCTCACTATTAATCTTGCGTTGACGACTCCGTAGTCGCATGCAACGCATAATTAATTTAGGCTCCAATTTACCGACATGATAAGTTGGGACAAGGCATCGGGATTTGGGATCGGGCTAGCACCACGCCTAGGTCCTATATCCCCGTCCTTCGATTAATACATAAAACAATACGTATTTAATTGAAGTTCGTCCACCTACGCAAATTCACGGTCTAGTTTATACACGGGTCCGTTTCTAACTATTGCTTATCATTTTGGCTATATATATTGCGATTGTTCTACTTTTATTGCTCGTTGTATTGTAAATTCCGGGTTGTATTCTGCCCGTGTAATTTGTAATCGATTTATTATTGCTTTGCTTTATTTATTTACGTTTTACCGTTTATAAATGAACCCTCGCATGCTAAATCACTTCGACAATAAATTAGATGCATTAAAATGACGTAGCTCACATTTAATTCGCATGCTTAGCTAAAACGCTGTTTGCATATCATTTCACCGAATCACTAACGCGCATATTAGAAAGTCAAACGATGTCTTAGTAGAGGCCGCTATGTGCGGGCGGGGTTGGGTGTCCTTAGTGGGCTTCCCAACACGTACCCTCACCCCTTACTCAGAACCTCGGTTTCCGGATGCCCGAAACCGTTGGCGCACGAGAGTCATTCTTTACACGATTACCAGTATATATGGTATCGGTATCGCAATGCAAAGGGACGAGCCCGATAAACTCTAAAACCGAGATGGGCCATACTTTGTGTATGGTCCATAGCGATATAGAGTGGGCTCGAACGGTTCCGAATAACCATAAAATTCGGTGGCGACTCCATTTCGACTTAAATTTCAATTCGATCCATTCTCATATGGAGATTCATTCGCCTACCCAAACCCGCGCGTGGCCGCGTCGGGGTGGACCTACGTCATGTCCACAAAGTTATATTAGAGATTCTCTCCACCCATGAATAGTGTCAAAAAGTAAATGTAAAGAAACAAATAAATCGGAGGGAATATAATATATGAGCCTCCATAAATAAGAATTTTAAAAATCATTATATATTTATAATTAAAAATAAAGATAATAAACGTGATAAATAATGTTTTAACTCTGCCGATATTTTGACATGTCCCGACCTAAAACCCATATAAAATCAATACATACTACTTACTTTTCAACCTGTAATATATACACGTGCAAAAATTTATCCGAAAGTAAAATATCAAAACCATGACCCATCCTTCTAACCCATTTTTCTAAGTTTACACTCAGGTATAAACATAATTTCTTATGCATATCTAATCAACTTGTAATGTATCTTACATAAATAACAAATTGCACGTCAATAAGATACGCATAGTCCTTTATACTTCTTTTGTCTCAGGCATTTGCTCACCTTTGATTAAATTTTTATCCTAATATAATATAAAAGGTAAACAAATGACTGAGACGGAAAAAAAGGGATAATTTTGAAACCATAGTAACTAAATCTAATAAACTGATATCAAATAAACGACTTTTATTCGATTTTGTAGAAGGATTGATATAACATCAGTTAGAAGGTTGATAATATCATACAATTGATAAAATTGAACAATAATTTTGATGTTAACTAACTTCAATATTAATTGAGAAATATGTGTAAATATGGATATTACATGGATATTTCTAAGTGGTTATGGGCATAATATTAGCAGTAACCATAATTAGTCATCAATTAAGATCATAAGTAATATCATAGTAGTTTGAAGATAAATTAAATATTTTATACTCAATATATATATATATATATATATATATAGTAAGACTCTTATGAGTTCTTTACTCTTTGTGAGTCCTTAAGTCCTCATCCCATCCATTGGATGGGATGAGGATGGATGGACAAGATGCATCCATTAAAAAAAAAGATTTACGTTCCTAAAATAGCTCCCATGAATTTAGGAAACAATAACTCCCTATCACATTCATTCATCATTCACGTTCATTCATCATTTCACGTTCATTCAAACACAAAAAAAAACCCTTTCTTCATTCACGTTCAATCATCGATTTTGTACTCGGAATTCTGTTACAATAGATTCAATGACCGCGTCATCGTCTTCAACGGTTGATAAGCAACTGATCGAGTATAACAATGGTGAGTTTCAGTATTTCATTCACGTTTTGATTCAATTTTTATTCATGGATTTCGATGGTCATATTGCTTTCAATGTGCGTTTTTCATGTTTATAGTGCTTTCATATTAATATCAATGGTTTATCGCGTCAAATTGTGTTTTTTTTACGTCGATTTCCATGTTTATAGTGCTTTCATTGTCATTTCGTATCACAGTTTCGTATCAATTTGCGTTTTTTTGATGTCATTGCGTTTTGATATCACAGTTTCGTATCAATGGTTATTTGCTCTCTTGATCTTTATAGATTACAGGGCTTTATGCTTTTTATTCAGATTTTCCATGATATCCATTGATACTATTGTTTTTATTTCAATTAACGCATAAACGTCGTTGAAGTAACATGCCTTCTGCATTAAAGTAACACTTACTTGCAATTACAGTAAAACAAATGAACGTTCAGAAAAAGGGTTTTGGTGATGATGTTAGAGTAACGTATTGTACACGTTAGAGTAACACCACTTAGGAATTGTAGTAACACATTATTTGCATGGGTGTAACGCTGTTTGATTTTGTGCAGGTGGTTTTGCCAAAGATGCGAACGCACATGACAACACTGACATTAGTAGAAAATTACCCTTTGGAACCGGTTGTAAACTACCCTTTGGAACCTTTTTTCAAAGGTTCTACTGCCACAGATTCTTTAGGTCCGGAGCTTTGGAACCGGTTGTAAGAAGGTTCCATAGATGCCCTTTGGAACCGGTTGTTGTTGGAACCGGTTCCAAAGGGTATACCAATGGAACCTATTGTAATTACAACCGGTTCCAAAGGGTGTACCATTGAAACCTATTGTAATTACAACCGGTTCCAAAGGGTGTACCATTGAAACCTGTTATTATTCACAACCGGTTCCAAAAGTATATCATTGGAACCTGTTGTGATTCACAACCGGTTCCAAAGGGTGTTACATTGGAACCTGTTGCAATTCACAACCGGTTCCAAAGGGTGTTTCATTGGAACCTGTTGCAATTCACAACCGTTTCCAAAGGTTTACCATTGGAACCTATTGTAATGCCAACAGGTTCCAAAGGGTACCTCATTCAAACCTTTGATAATTTAGACGCGGTTCCAAAGGCATGTCATTTTATCATTTATTTTCCGACAACATCCACGTCAATATTACTAGAGCAACACGACACCAACATCCACGTCAATAATTATGTAAAAGCCTTGTGCGTGGCTTGTCAAAATTATTGATAAACATACCATCACTCACAATCTTACTTTCCGACAAATGTACCATCTTCTAAACGAACTTCATATTTTACTGAAGTCATCAACTCATCACAAATAATATCAACTCACCGTAGAATAGTACTAACTACCCTGGATAAAAGACTAAGTACCACTTCATCTTCATCTTTTGGATTCTCCTACTTCTCTTCTTCATTGAGAATCTTTTTAAATATTCCACCATCGTTGTATATGTTCTTTACACTAACCCAAGACAGGAGCTCAACATCAAAGTAAAGGTCTCACATGCGTTAAATATATTGTGAGATTAATAAGAAAGTTACTTTTCTATTTTGGTGTTTGGTATGTCAAGACTCATATCATCTTAACGTTCGACGGTCTTACTTGACTGAAAAAATTTATTACTCGTACATTTTACTTGGACAGTAAGCTTACTGAAACCTATCATGGAATTTGTTTTTTTCGATTTGAATAATAATAATAAAACATGATTGGTCAAATATATATATATAGGATCCTTTGAGGCAGCTCAACTCGCTGCACCCATTGAGGCACAATCTCAACCATTAGATTAAAGTAAAATTAAAGGCTAAGATTGAAATAAAAACTCATACATAAAATATTTTTTTCCCGATCAATATTTTTGAGAAAAAAAATATTGGAATTCTTTTTTTTAAAAAAAAATCCATAAAAAAAACAAAAAAAAATTTCATAATTGTTTTTTCAAAACATTTTCTTTTTCCGAAAAAAAAATTCCCAAAAAAAACACTTTTTTTTTGAAAAAATAAACACATTTTTTTCCCCAAAAAAACTTTTTTTGCCGGACATTTTTTTCCCCAAAAGAAAAAAAAATCTAAAAATTCATTTTTTTTAATATTAAAATAAAATTGGTGTATATATAAAAACAATTTCAGTGCACATAATAACTGTTTTAGGGTATATAAAATTCTACTATATCAAATAATTAAGTACATATGACAATTATTTCAGTGTATATATGTTGATTAATTGGTGTACATAGTAACCATTTGAGTGTATATATAACAATAACTATTTTACTGTATATATTGAGATCTTAAGTGTATATATATGTAGTGAGTTTAATAGCGTATATAATGAGTTTTTTAGTGTATATAACAGTTATTTTGATGTATGTTTCATTGTTGATTAACTGATGTACATATTAATTATTTGGGTGTATATAACAATTATTTTACTGTATGTATTGGGTTCTTAAATGTATATATGCAGTGAGTTTAATAGCGTATATAATGAGTTTTTTTAGTGTATATAACAGTTATTTTGATGTATGTTCCATTGTATATAAAAACTATTTGAGTGTATATATAAAAACTATTTGAGTGTACATAACAATTATTTTACTATATATATTGAGTTCTTAAGTGTGTGTGTGTGTGTATATATAGTGAGTTTAATAACGTATATAATGAGTTTTTTAGTGTATATAACACTTATTTGGATGTATGTTCCATCTTAATCTAATGGTCTAGATTGTGCTTCAATAGGTGTAAGGAGTTACCTTGCCTCACCGGAACCCACCCCTCTCTCTCTCTCTCTCTATCTATCTATCTATCTATATATATATATATATATATATATATATAGGTAGGTAGGTTCCTATAAGGTCAAGAACTCTTATAATTTCATAAGTTCCAGTGTTAAAGTTATACAAAAAGTGCTTAAAATTACACGGGATGTGTCTAATGTTACACTTTATCACTTGAAATGATAAAAGTGCTGAATGTTACCGTTACATATCAATTTTGAACTAATGCAACTTTATCGTATGTCATCTGTAACTTTAATATATATATATATATATATACTTACTTATATGGTGAACTTATTTGATCTCTCCTCTCTATCTCTCTCTCTATACACACACACACACACACACACACATACATATATATGCAAGACATGGTGTGATCAAGCTCATTTGGGCATGAAACTGACTTGAAAATTTGAGTTCTACCCTGAAACTCACCTACATACCTTACAAAATTGAAGCTTTGAAGTGTCTTGAACCTACTCATGTTCGATTTAATCATTATTTTCTTCGCTTTATTTCTTAACTATTACTTTGTATTTTAGAAAGAAAAAACATAATTAAAATATCAATTTTTAGCAGGAAATTTATAAGTAGAATAAGAGGAGGTAAAGAAATGAGCAATTGAGCATACCTTTCCTTTGACTCTATACATCTCATCGTGAATACAGGCAATCAAAGACGATTTCCCTAATCTAACATTACCAACAATAGCAAATAGCTACCCTTAAACAATAAAAGACCATTCAAAAGATCAAATTAATGATAAAATTAAATATAAAAAATGGGTAATAACATAGAACCCAGAACAAATTCAATAAGTCAAAGAATTGAGAGAAGAAAGATAGCAAAGATTCGCACTTTTGGAATAAATTGGACGTAATAACTCGCGAACCGCCATCGACCTCTAACCTTTGACATAAGAGATTGGACATAAGAAACATGCACATCTATGATCTCTCACATATAATACACACAAAAACACATTAGTACATCATCCAACAAAGCAAAGCAAACATACACACTGAAATAAAGCATCTAATTAGTAAGTGTTTAGCATAAGAATATATGACTCCAATAGCAGCAATGCTTCATTCTTTTAGGTGGTCATGATCTTACCAACTACTCCCCACCCCATCATCATCATCATCATCATCTTACACATTCCACTTTTGGGTTTCGATTTATTGACACAATTGATGACTTCATTCGCTGCTTCTGTCTCCGACATGCCGAGCATCACCAACCACTTCTAACCGACGTGTTCGGGACCCGAAATCTAAATAGGACTTGGAGGATCGGTTCGTGAGGCTTTTGAAATGAACTATTGGTAACCCACAAATAATGACCTTTTTATTTTGATTTTTGCTTGATTCGGTTTCATCCGAGTTAAGATTTGTGTAAATTAGGTGTTGTGAATTCTGTTATTTTCTGTGCCAAATGTGAAACTTAAAACTATTGAAGAAAATAGAAGGATCAAGAAATGAAAAATCAATAATCAATAATCTGAGGGAGACAGAAAAAATTGTACCTTTGTGAAAATTTAAGTTTGAAATTTCAAGTAGATATCTCATATCCGGTTTAGTTCTCAGATCTGACGGTTCTTATTTTGATTCGTCTTCGTTTTTCTACGTCGAAAAGTTGTTGCTGCTATTGTTGTTACCACTGTTTTTCTTCTTTTCCTTCTGTGGACACGACATAGGTCCACCCCGACGCGGCCACGCGCGGGTTTGGGTAGGCGAATGAATCTCCATATGAGAATGGATCGAATGGAAATTTGAATCGAAGTGGAGTCGCCACCGAACTTTGTGGGAGTTCGGGCCCGTTCGAACCCACTCTATGTCGTAGTAGGCCGTGTACAAAATACGGCCCATTTCCGATGTCAGAGTTTATTGGATTCGTCCCTTAGCATTTGATACCAATACCGTCACTACCGGTTATCGTGTATTGAATGACTCTCGTGCGCCAACGGTTTCGGGCATCCGGAAACCGAGGTTCTGAGTAAGGGGTGAGGGTACGTGTTGGGAAGCCCACAAAGGACACCCAACCCCGCCCGCACTTAGCGGTCTCTACTAAGATCTCGAATGACTTTCTAATACGCGCGTTAGTTGAACGGGAAAATGATATGCAAAGATTATTTTCCCTAAGCATGTGAGAAATTGAAAAGGGTTTCTACGTCGATTTAATGCAACTAAAATTTTAACGTTAAAGTTGTATTTTAGCATGCGGGTTCATTTTAGTACAATAAAATAAACGATGAAAACTCAATAAGAAAATAGCAAACTTGTTAGTAGCGGTATAACAATTGATAAATTGAATAAAGATATAGATGCGATGAATGCATGATTTTTGGAAAGTTTTATATGTCACGTGATGGATTAACACGTGTTGACCGAGGTCAAGAAAATATTTATCGAGATTTAAAGAAATGTTTTGTCTAAAAATTGATATTCGAAGAAATAAAAAAAGAAATAATAAAAAACCGCGTTGCGTTTCAGCCGGCCGCGCGACTCGCGCCCCGGCCTGTTTCGAAATCGATTTTTTGAAAGATCGATGACTTTATTAAATCGCGTACAAATATTGCACAATTTGTACTCGACTCAATATTTTCGATATTTGTTATATTCGATTATGAAATCGATATCAAATATTCGGAATAATTTTGGAAAAGATGAAAAGAAAAGGTTTTAAAAAATCGTTTTGTAGATTTAGAAAAAAAAACGATAGAGAAAACAAAAAAAAAGTGGTCGCGGTTTCCAGGCTCCCGCGGGAGGGGCGCGACTCGAGTGGGCTGCTGTCCCGGCTCATTTATTTTCGAAAATTATTAATCTTGATAAATCGCGTATAAATATGAATTAACTTATACTCGACTTATATTTTCGACGTTCGTCATATCCTACATTCGATTATCGAATCGATATGGAATACTAGAGTAAAGACTTAGAAGAATGCTTTGAGTCGTTTTTAAATTAACTAGCACGATATGAATTTTCCTCCGCGTTTATTAATGTCGTAATTAAAGGACATTTATATTAGCATCAACGAAAATCGTGTTAATTAATTTATTTGACTAAATTCTTAGATTCGACATCCAATTATGGAATTGGTATCGAGTCTAATAGATCTATACTTTAATTAAAAAAAACTCGACTTGATTCCCTCCGCATCCCGACATCATAATTAATTCTTGCGAATTGTTTGATGTCGGATCCGCATCAACGGGTTTCGACCCTTATAAAAAAAAATGCTTATTTTAAAAGGGTTCTAGAATTGATGAATATGCAAATGATGGCGATAATGACGCGAATGAAATAAAAAATATTATTGAAGTTGACTCGTTTCAATAATCAAGTGCTAGGGTGTCAGGATAAGCGACCGACAACGCTGTGTACAGTACAATTGTATATTCGGGTTTCCTTATTCCGACATCCTTCGCACTCGACACAAATCTACGAGTATTTTAATGTCTTTTGATACTTACGATATTAACGGTATTATGATGCGATAAAGAAATTAAAAAAAAAAACAAAAAAAAGATCGAGGAGAAGGAGGAAGATGACGAGAGGAAGAGAAGAAGGGAAGAAAAGGGTTTCGGCACCCTCAACCTACATGTTCTTGTCTCGGATCGGACTCGTAGTCGTGGCTTTAACACGAGAGTTTCGAGGTTTATTGAGGTTGAGTTATGGTGGTTTCGAGTTTGATTCCTAGTACTAGGGTTAGGGTTGAGTGTAGTATTGCTTTAGGTTGGAATTAGGGTTGAATTTGATGTGTAAAAATGTGTAATTGTGTGTGCATGGGGTTGCGTATATAGGCATTGCCCATGTACTTTGGTGTCTAAGGTTTTGTGCCCTGACGGACTTGACCTGATGGCCCGTCTGAAGGTGGACTGTTGGTTTTGCTTCTTGAGTTGGACTTTTTGTATTTGAGTGACTGCTTTGATGTGTCTCGGAAACGACTTTTACCAGGGTTGACCCAATCGTTAAAGGTCGGTTTTATTTCCGGTGTCGGTTTTGACCCAAATTAGTCTTGTTTGAGTCGGAATGATCCACTGGGCCTGGATTCGAGGTTGATTTTGTGAGATTTGTACTCCATAAGTGCTTAAGCCAACAACTAATGTATTTGAGCCCATATCCGAGCGCGTAGAAACACGTTAGCGTCCGATCATCATCGGGTGTTTTTTTGGGAAACTACCATAGACACCTGGCAGTCAAAATGCGGGGGTCTACAGAGCCCCCACTCTGACTGAGGCTTGGACAAGGCGAAAGTCAGAGTAGCCACCAGGCCAATCGAGGATTGAAACCTGGCGGACTTCCGGTCGGGTTGTTTATAGTCCATTAGACTCGCGTGAAGAGCTCGCCAGCCACAAGCTAGAAGTCATACCTGAGCTAATGACGATAACTTCGTGGGGAATTGGACTTGTCGCATAAGTCCTGGGTGCGCCTGTATGTAGGCCCATCCCGTGAAATGCCGCCGTTGGCTATCTGCTGGGGAGATATAGTGGGTTGCACGTCCCTGTTTGAGTCGTACCTGTATAAGTTACATAAAATGCATGCAACACGTAGGTAGTACAATGACTCGCGCTGGGGAAAATGATTTTTTGAGATTTTTGAAAGTTTTGAAAATTTTGAAATTTTGAATTTTGACTTCTAAAGAAATTAGGAAAGTTCGGGATAAATATCTCCGTGCTAGTATCGAGACTAGGCTTGTGGCTTGATTCCAATTAGGATTAGGAAACTATGGTGTAAGGAGGGATATGGAAAGAGGGTGTAAGGTTGATTGCTATATATAGCCCCTCTTATCATTGATTTTCCTCACAATCCCATTACAATTCACTCCCTTCTTAGAAAGAAAACCTTTTCAATCCTTTCAAGAGACTAGCCATGGGAATTGATAGATTAACTGTGATGCTGCAAGAATGGTCCCGACGCTTCAGGGACACAGATAGGGTAGATCTCAATCAGACGGGTATAACTCAGCTATACCCGTTCCGTCAGATGGTGGTTGATCGTTATTTCTTGGATGCATGCTTGGCTTACTGGGACGACATATATCATGTCTTTGCCTTTCCTCGGGGCGAAGTTTGCCCTTTACCTGAGGAAATTGCAGCTATAGGAGGATGGAACCCGATACTTCGTCCCGCTGTCCCGTACTCGATCTATGACCCAAGGAGGAAGCTTCGAGAATTTCTAGGGCTCTCTCACAACGAGGTATCCCGTATGATGGAGGGTGATAATATTTTTCTGATCGACTTGGCTGAGAAATTTATGAATCCTCTTGATGTTCGGGTCAGACCGGCTTACAGCCGTAGGGCTTTTTCTTTCTGCATGCTCCATGTTTATGCTTTCGAGGGTCACATGGATTTACTATCCTGCATGGGAAGCACCCGTCTTTTGACCGTAGTGGACTTGATGGAGACTGAACACATCCCGGCTTGGCTGATCACGGGCGAGATTATCCAAGGATTGGACGACCGCAAGAGGGACTCATCAATTCGTCTTACCGGGAGCACCCGATTGCTGCAAGTATGTCGGATTTTTATTATTTTCCCAATTTCTCGACTTTTCGATTTTTTTGATTTTTTCGCGGATTGCCTGCTGCAGTGGGCACTCGATCGAGTCACCCAGGCACTCGACCGAGTTGCCTTAGGTGGACACCTATTTTGCCTTAAAAACTATGTTTTTTTTTCCTTTTGCAGATTTGGCTATATGAGAGGCTATCAGTGATAGATCCTCCTCTTGATGCGAGCAACTACCGTCATAACCAGGTGATGACCAGGAGGCGGGCCATTGACTCTTCTTGTCAGATTACCCAGAAATATTGGGACGAGGTATTGTCATTCCTTGGTGGTCCGTTAATTCGATGGGTAGTTCCATGGTGGCCCATCTATCTTTGGACCGGCTTGGACCCGAGGGACAGAGCCCGTTATCAGGTGATATTATCCTTCAGGCAAACAGTTCATCTTTATCCGGATCGCATACTAAGGCAGTACGGATGGACCCAGCGAATCCCTGAAGTCGAAGCAGTTGTGAGTGACCCTACCCAACTGACTGATGTGATGTGCGATACATGGATGCAAAGATGGTACACCCGGCACACCTGGCCCATCACCAAATCTCGCCACTCGATCTGGGTTTCAGACTCTTACACCAAGTGGACCAAAGCAGGCGATGCTAAAGCCCGAGCTGCTCTGAAGGTTGATGAAGCTTTCGACCTGCTGCGAAGGGAGCAAGCTAAGGACAACAGGGGCTTTTTTGACGAAGGAGACACTCCTGCTACCCTAGTCCGTCTTATGTCAGGACAAAAGAAGAAGACCAAGACTCAAGCTGGAGGGTCTAGTGCTAAAGGTGCTTCGGGGAAGGTGAGCCCCCAGACTGACTTGGAAAGGAGACTGGGCCCAAGACTACCCGTGCAGGACCGACTTGGCCCACGGGATAGATTACCCGAGCACGTGTGTAGACACCCGCATTTTGCCTGCTAGTGTCTATAGCAGTTCCCGACAAAACACCTGATGATGATCGGACGTAAACGTGACTTAATATGCTCGAATACGGACTCTGAATCAATAGTATCCGACGTGGGCATTTAGCGGAGTGCAAATCTCTAAAAACCGACCTCAAATCCAGGCCCAGTGGGCCATTTCCAATAAAATGAGACTAATTTGGGTCAAAACCGTCACCGGAAATAAAACCGTCTTTTAGCGACCGAGTCAAAACCTGGTCAAAGTCGAATCCCGAGACGAACCAGCCTCACATTATGTCCAAATACACAAAATGAATCAAGTCACAACAACCAAATCATTCAAACAAAAGTCAACAAATCATTCCTAAAATATCTCATCCAAATTGATCCACTCGATCGAGTGGATTGACCCACTCGGTCGAGTGGAGCCTCAAAAACGGAACAGATTCATTTTCAAAGGCACTCGACCGAGTGCACTAGGGCCACTCGATCGAGTGACCCTAGGTCGTGGGGTTCTCCTATAAATACTCCATCAACCCATCACATTGAGGAGGACTTTTTCCATCATATTCTTCAGCCAACTTTACCTTCAAAAACCCTACATTTTTCAGCCATATCAAGTTACAAATCATCACCATTTTCGACATCACCATATACACATCCTCTCTACACACACACATACAATCAAAAACTCGAGATCAAAACTCGCCAAAGACCCGAGAGCAACCTCTCCCAAACCAATCACACCATAACTCCTACATTCTCGACACTCCCGCGCACACGCCGCTACGTTACGAGTTTGTTTCCGAGATTAAGCATGTAGGTTGAGGGTGCAATTCAAATCCCGACATCTCTTTCTCCTTTCTCTTTTCTTTTTGATTATTTATATATATGTATTATTATTATTATTATTATTATTATTATTATTATTATTATTATTATTATTATTATTATTATTATTATTATTATTATTATTATTATTATTATTATTATTATTATTATTTTATTATTACTACTAACCGCTAACACTAACATTTTAATTTCGTGTATACTAACTCTCTAACCTAACACTTTTATTTATCGCAATCTAACATTTTTTATTTATTGTATCTAACACCTAACATTTAATGTTATCGTTTACTAATTTTTATCCTTTCGTCATTAACATATTAATACCGTGTATATATATATTTATATAATATTAAAATTCGGATCTTAACACGTTTGACTACGACGATCATCCAAAGTCCGTTTAATCCCTTTACGAGTCACGATGGAGGTGGCACCCTTTCGAGGAGCGCCGCCCCGATGTACTCAAGGGCATAACGCGATCGTGATTGCTCATAGTTGAACGCGTAAGACTCCATTTCTAAGATTAGTACGAGATTCGTTGAGGCGAAAACCGACATCACATAATCCTTTAGGATTAGTATCGATGTCGTGACGCGGAGGACTATAATTTTGTCATTAATCAAACTTTTCAATCACTTAATAGCATATTTCATAAAATCCCGATAACGGTCTCATAATCGTATAACACACGTTTATGACATCGAGAACCGAGTTGAATTTTAAATAATGCAATATTTTTATTTAACTCGGTCAATTATCGAATTCAAACAAATAAAAATGAAACGAGCCATGCCTCGTACAGGGGGCACTCGATCGAGTGTCATGGGCCACTCGATCGAGTGCCATGGGCCACTCGATCGAGTTGGACCCCAAAAACTGGGCAGTAGCGGCTTCGAGTGTGAACTCGATCGAGTCCATGCCATGACTCGATCGAGTGGGTCCTGTAGCCCAGTAATCCGAGAGCTTTAATGCAACATTCGAGCCTCGTCATTTTTTTTACGACTTTTAGTCGACACGTATAAAGTCAATCACGTGATCCTATTTTTCAAAACTCATGCATATCATATCACTTAAAACGACTTTGATCGACGGTCTCGCACTATTAATCTTGTGTCGACGACTCTTTAGCCGTATCCGACACATGATTAATTTAGACTCTATTCCTCGATGTGATAAGTTGGGACAAGGCATCGGGATTCGGGATCGGGCTAGCACCACGCCTAGGTTCCATATCTCCGTCCTTTGCTTAATACGCAATATAATGCGTAATTAATCGAAGTTCGTCCATTTGCACAACTTACGGTCTAGTTTATATTATACGGGTCCGTTTCTAGTTAACATTTGTCGCTTATAATTCAGTTATTCTATTTTATTGCTCGTTGTATTGTGAATTCCGGGTTGTATTCCGCCCGTGTAATTTGTAATTTATTTACGAGTTTTCTATTATTTGATGTTTGCCATTTATTTATTTAAATGAACATCGCATGCTAAATCACCTTGACGTGAATCAAGATGCATTAAATGACGTAGTTAATCAACAACTCGCATGCTTAGCCCGAAAAAGCTGTTTGCATATCATTTAATCGTTTTACTAGCGCGCGCACACGAACACGAACGATGTCTTAGTAGAGGCCGCCATGTGCGGGCGGGGTTGGGTGTCCTTAGTGGGCTTCCCAACACGTACCCTCACCCCTTACTCTGAACCTTGGTTTCCGGATGCCCGAAACCATTGGCACTTGAGAGTCATTCTATATACGAAAGCCGGTTTAAACGGTATCGATATTGCAATGCAAAGGGACGGGCCCCATAAACTCTGAAATCGAAGTGGGCCGTACTTTGTGTACAGCCCATGACGATATAGAGTGGACTCGTATGGTTCCGAATAACCACAAAATTCGGTGGCGACTCCATTTTGACTTAAATTTTGAACCCGAGAACAATCTCACCACGAGATTCATTCGCCTACCCAAACCCGCGCGTGGCCGCGTCGGGGAGGACCTACGTCATGTCCACAATTTGGCGACTCTGCTGGGGATACCTGATGTACCACATGTCATCGGGGTTCCTAGGGTGAGACTCGAAGAGAAATCGTTCGTATATTAGTGTGCGCGCATTAGTTTAATGATTCATGCATAACCCAATTTTGCCCGGGCCGGTTACTTGTGACCGACGTCCCACTATACCATGGTGCATTCCTACATGGGTGCGCTAAAGACTTCGATGGCAGAACTCGTCTGGGTTTTGCGGCATGTCCTAAGACCAAATCGGCTTAGGGAGTCCGTCCCGATTCACGAGAATGCCATCGTTGTTGGTATAGACCCTATTCTGACCGACCGAGACTTAGTGTAAAGCATACATAAGCGTCGTTGTAATGCTTGCTTGACTACGTGCTACTTGGTTTCCATGTCATTTTTTTCAAAAACCATCATTTCAAAAAATGCATCTTTCCAAAATACCAAATTTTGAAAAACCCGAAATACTGTCCGTTTCGGGACCCACCTTTCAAAAATATCCAATTTCAAAACTCGGAATGCTGCCAAAATTTAGACTGATGATTTGACTCAAAATAGCCTATTTTCTAGCCGGCATGCTGTCCATTTCAAAATTCGAATTTCATCCACCATTCGATTTTCAAATTTTCAAATTCCATTTCGATTTTCAAATTTCAAAATTCCATTTCGATTTTTTTTCAGATCCTTGAGATGTGATTCTCGATTTTCAAATCTCCGAGATGCCGTTTTCGATTTTCAAATCTTCGGGATCTTATTTTCGATTTTAGAATTTTTGGAAATTTATTTTCGATATTCAAATTTTCAAAATTCCAAATATTCAACTTATCAAAAAAAAAAACTCGGCCCTGTCGGCATGCTGCCAATTTCAAAAGACGGGATCGCCTCCTCAATTTTCAAAACGCGAAATTACTCGCAACCATTCTAATATTTCAAAATGCCCGGTCCTATTGGCCCACTGCCAATTTCAGGACTGTTCTCTCAATTTTCAAAATTCAATCATTTTTCAAAAACCTTCCTTATTATAGGACCTACCGTAATTCGTGTGTCGGGTCTTTTCGTAATACGTCGAAGGTCTTTAGCGTCGAAACTCCGTCGATCCTACATCACGGGTTTCTTCCCCATCCTAGTCCGCCTTTTTCTAAAGGCATAACCGACCAACACGAGTCATACACTCGTAAATGGAAGGTTCGTCTGAACACTCGAGTCCTAACTAGAAGGTCACACGCGATCTTTCCCTCCAACAGGACGGTCCCCACGACCTTTCCTAGTGGAATTTTGCCCGTCTTTCAATCCGTTAGTCGAGTCATCCCAATTTAAGTTCTTTAACTTTAGGGTCTACCCTAATCACAGGGTCTATCCTTATTCAAGTCAAGTCAAGGGTCTCTAGCGTCGAAACTCTGCCGATCTTACATCGCGAGTTTCTTCCCTTACCCCGTCTGCCTTTTCTCGAGGCCGAGTCAACCTTTTACAAGGCATAGCCCTGTAGATAAAGGTTCGTGATCCTTACATCTAAGGGTCACTCGTCCGACACTCGAGTCTTAACAAAACCTTCAATCTCACTCGGGGGCTACCCTTCAGCAGAGCGATCAGTCACGGTTGCTCTAAGGGTCATGTCTTACACGTGTTGTCTCACGTACCTCGCTTTTGAGTCACCTAGATGTCACACCATCTGAGTCCTACAAGAGTCCTTGGTCTCACTTGGGGGCTATTCTCCGACGGGGCGATTAATCACAATCACTCCGAGAATCGTACCCTACATATTTGTCTTAGGAGAGTCTATCCCGAGTCAAACCAGAGTTGTCTCTCCTCCCGCGCTATTTCCTATTCCTTGGTGTATTCAAGTTCCGAAGCAACATTTCTAATTACGTGGGTATTCTCGCAGAGGATGGCATCCACAACCGGGAATAGGGAGATGGAAAACACCATTAATGAACTGAAGGCTTTGCTAGAAACCATGGCTAGTAAGCAGGCCATGTTTGAAACCCAACTAGGGTTCATAAGAGCCGACCAAGAGGCCTTGGATGCTCGTCTAACTGTCGTTGAAGAACAAGACTTCAATTACGGGTCGGTAAATACTGGGCCATTTGCCAAACTGATCAGCACGGTGCGTGAGCTCGAACAACAGTTCCATGCCTCCCAAGAGAACAACATCCGAGTTGAAAACTCCCGAGACTATACACCCATTAGTGAGAAACTACCAACAGATCTCAATCTAGAAGGGTTACCCATATTCGAAGGGACGGAGGATCCATTACTACACCTCCGAGCTTTCAAGGCGTTTATGGCGATCAAGAGGGTCAAAGCCGACATGTTCATCAATCTGTTCGGCACATCCCTCGGGAAATATCCAAAAGCCTGGTTCTATAGGCTTAATACAAAAAGATTCCCCACTTGGGAAGATGTGGCTACCGAGTTCGCTAAAAACTATTCTGATAATACTGAACTTCAGACTACCATGCGGACTTTAGAAGTCATGGCCCAAGATCCAACAGAAGGTTTCACCAAATACCTTCAACGTTGGCGGGCTGAGAGTGTTAAGCTGATAGACAAGCCCAGCGAGAAGACACTAGTGGAGGCATTCATCAACAACCTTCTACCCTCCTACCGCGTCCATCTTAGGTATGCCGGCATTTCAAACTTTGCAGTGCTTACCGAAATGGGCACTAGGATTGAAGACGATCTTCGACATAATGAAGATTTGGGTAAAGCTTCTACCGAAGGCTATACTGGACATCCATTTGAGTCCTTAGAAGCCGAAGATTACTGACAACCTCATCCCAGAGTCCAGATTTGATTTAAGTCCGAGTCTGAGTCCGAGTCTAGGATGTTCTATTTCTTTCAATTCCGATGTCAGAGTCAGAGTCAACTGTATTCTGTCCTCTTTCCAAAATTCAATAAAATCAACTTTTTCAATCTCTCATATACGCTTCATTATGTGTTTCCGAGAACATGATGAACACCATCATACACTGTGAGCACACACACGTCACTATTATAGGCACATCTATAATGACTGCAGGAACTGAGACCCGTGTTTTCCTTTACCTGTTCCATGTCTGGTATAGAAAGCCACATAACTACCCCTAGCAGGAGCGGTATCGAATCCTATGACAAATATAGGTAGTCTCCTAGTTTGGGTTCAAGACGGGAGGCAAGCCCATTTCCCACAATAAACACCCCTCCAATAAGACCGACCAATCCCTACCTTAGGTTTTAGTATGACCAGAAGGAAAAAGAAACGTCATAGACATGATGCCAAAAAAAAACCAACTCAGGACGATGCTCCCACTAAGCCTGTTCGGAATTATAATGACAATACCGAGATCCAAATCACCATGCTTACCGTAGAGTACTCCACCGCGAGTTGCACTCACACAAACACCAACTATGCTTACACCTCACAAAGGTTTAGCTCCACAAGTCTAATCCAACCGATGGGCCCACCCCCATATCCACCCACAAATGGATGCCACAGATCCGGGAATACCCATGCCTATTGCCAACACCATAGGGGGGGAATAGCAAAAAAAAGGAAGAAAAAAAAGGCCGAAACAAAAGAGCTGGCCATGACCAAAAAAGAATTATCAACATCCCTCGACCAGATATGATCAATCCCTTGACCGGGACACAGTCAACTCAAGTGAAGAATCCCGCGAGCAGGGCTAAGAGGTCAACCCAAAAAAAAACAAAAAAATTCAAATACCCATGACCGTGGTCAACGGTCAGCTCAAGTGAAAGCTCCTTGACCGGGGTACGGTCAATTCAAAAATTATCGATACCTATACCATCAAAAAGGGGAGAGACAATCAAGCTGGTTAGCTAACACCACACTTAGCCTTCTCACATTGCAACCCTCAAGACCTTCTCGAGACCTAGGCTAAGAGACAGCCCAGAATTTTGAGGATTCTAGCTCCATAGGATACACCCCAACCATTAGGGCCAGACATGGAAATCAGATCCCGCATTATCAAACCTACCCTGATTGAAGTTCGAGTCATTTTTACTCGACTTCCCCCTTTCCTACCACATTACAATACCTTACCCTCGAAGCTTTAGCTCCACAAAATCGAGCTCCAGATTTCAAAACATCAAAGCCACTTTCTACCTGGCACCACATTTCCAAAAACATCCAAACCAGTTACCAACCCCAAACACGGGAACTCAACCTGCGGTCGGCATAGAACATGCCCAAATAGTTCACACCACCTCTGAGGGATACCCCGGAGAACGCTCACAGTCACGGGATCAACATCCTAACTGTTCTAGCCCTTTGATCAAGACATCATTGGGAATTCACCTAGTCTACACCATCGCTATGGCTAGTTACACACAAAGCCCCAATAAACTAGGCACCATAATATATCCACTGAACTACGGCTTGGTTTGATTTCACTACACGTGAATACGTAGGCAGCCTTTCAACAAGGGCACAACCACCCATATTGACACAAATTCAGAAAGCACCATCATTCCTATCACGACAATGTCATGTTCTCAACAGTTAGCTTTGTCGTCCTGGGGGCAGAAGTTATCCATCCACCCACATAATCCAAATACTTTCAAAAATCTAGCCACCTTTCTATAGTGTGTCCTAGTACTCGGCTCAGTCAAAGACGAGAATCTGTCAAGGACTCGAAGCAACACCCACTTTGGGAATGTACCCCAAAATCAATAATTCAAAAAAGCACTACACTATATCATTGCTACTGCTAAGCCTTGTCATGCAAAAACAGTCTCATTACAGACTACTGCAATCCCCCTATTACACATCCTTCCCATTTTGATGTTCGACCGTGTTGCCACTCGCCTAGGCTACGGAATAGCGCAGCTTAAGAGTCTTATCGTCTTAGGTGGCCCACCCCCTGAGTCATGGTCCAACCCCTCGAGAGTCCAGAGTCAAGTCTGTCGGTATGTCTCTCTTCAAAATTCTTGCTTTGAAATTTGCAAAACTTAGCCATTTGATAAAATCCTTTTCGACAAGGTCAAATTTCGGTCTATTTAAACTGCATATTTCTTTTCTACCCCTTTCAATTTTGAAAACCTATCTCCTAGCACGTGAGTTGCTTTCAGGACTTCGATTTCAAAATTAAGCAAAAATCATTTCCCCCAGCGCAAACTAGTCTATAGATGCTAACTGCATTTCCTATGTGCTACCTTGCTATATACTATGCCTGCTATTTCTGCCTATGTATCTAACATTTCAGGTGTCAGCTAGTGCTTCCCAACGGAACACCAAAAGCGGTGTTTCTCCTGGAATGCTACATCCAAGACGTGATGTGTCGGCATACGGGTACACCCAAGACTTCAGAAGCAAGTCCCCGCGCAGCTACTTTACTCCCCAGCATGAGTCGGTGTTTCACCTAAATATTATGTGCAAATACACGTACACCTAGGACTTCAAAGGCACGTCCGACTCCCTAAAGAGCTATCATCATCAGGACAGGTATGACCTTTTTCTTATGGCTGGCGAGCCCTTCACGCGAGTCTAATGGACTATAAACGACCCGACCGGAAGGCTGTCAGGTCGTAATCCTCGATTGGTCTGGTAGCTACTCTGACTTTCGCCTTGTCCAAGCCTCAGTCATAGTGGGGGCTCTGTAGACACCCGCATTTTGCCTGCTAGTGTCTATAGCAGTTCCCGACAAAACACTCGATGATGATCGGACGTAAACATGACTTAATACGCTCGAATACGGACTCTGAATTAATAGTATCCGACGTGGGCATTTAGCGGAGTGCGAATCTCTCAAAACTGATCTCAAATCCAGGCCCAGTGGGCCGTTTCCAATAAAATGAGACTAATTTGGGTCAAAACTGTCATCGAAAATAAAACCGTCTTTTAGCGACCGAGTCAAAACTCGGTCAAATTCGAATCCCGAGACGAACCAGCCTCACATTATGTCCAAATACACAAAATGAATCAAGTCACAACAACCAAATCATTCAAAAAAAAGTCAACAAATCATTCCTAAAATATCTCATCCTAATTGATCCACTCGATCGAGTGGATTGACCCACTCGGTCGAGTGGAGCCTCAAAAACGGACCAGATTCATTTTCAAAGGCACTCGACCGAGTACACTAGGGCCACTCGATCGAGTGACCCTAGGTCGTGGGGTTCTCATATACATACCCCATCAACCCATCACATTGAGGAGGACTTTTTCCATCATATTCTTCAGCCAACTTTACCTTCAAAAACCCTACATTTTTCAGCCATATCAACTTACAAATCATCACCATTTTCGACATCACCATATACACATCCTCTCTACACACACACATACAATCAAAAACTCGAGATCAAAACTCGCCAAAGACCCGAGAGCAACCTCTCCCAAACCAATCACACCATAACTCCTACATTCTCGACACTCCCACGCACACGCCGCTACGTTACGAGTTCGTTTCCGAGATTAAGCATGTAGGTTGAGGGTGTAACACCCCGTTATTTTTCGAGTCAATTATAAGACGTTATTTTTTCTATTTTACTTAAATCAGGTTTTAAGTTTGAAAAGTTTTTAACTAAAGTATTTTGGACCTTCTTAAAGTAAATAGTTTTTTTTACTTTTAAAAAAAAAAATGTTTATTTGTAAACCGAGTTGATTTCAGGTTGGACTTCGAGTCAAACACAAAAAAAAAAATGAGAAAGAAAACAATCAAACAAAACCTAGCAATCCTATTTAAAACCCCTGCCGGTGTCCATTGTTTACTCTACCACAATACCTCTTCCCCATCTTTCTTTATGCAATACCATTAAATCTTATATCGCTCCTCCGTCTTGCCTTCACTTCACTCAGCGTTGTCGATAGTAGCCGAACTGCGGCCACTGTACTATGCCCTTGTCCCTTTTCTCTTAATGCACAAATTTGTAAGTATTCAATTTTATTAAATCTTGGTTCATACAGTTTTATAAATCGGATTTTGCTTTAATGACCATGGGTCGGAGTTATGAGACGTCGTGTCAAACAATTTTTTCGATACAGGGTTATTCCGATTGTGATAATATGACACACCCGTTTTCCTCCTCATGATTTAGTGACCGTTTTTGTGAGAGTTTTCAATGGCCTTATCGAACTTTGTCGACGTAGAATTTGGGTTATTAGTAGGATGATTGATTTCTTTGTATTGATAGATCAATTTGGTGAGAATGGGACGTGGCTAAGAGAAGAGGTAAGTGTTCGGTGTTTGTTTAATGATGACGCAGGGGTGATGCAAGGGTGATGTAGAATATGATGCAAAGTTGGAGATGGTGAGCATGCTGTCATACGTTGTCATACGTTGATAATGTAGCACTCCTAATTTTAGAGATTTTAGCATTAATGGGTGTATTGATCATATGTTGGTGATTAAGGATTTGAATTCTAATAGGGGGTCATGTCTAAAATCGTATTTTGGGAACTTGAGTATGAGTAAATCAGTCTCGGGATGAAAGTTTGAACGACTTTGTACGAGAGTAGATTGATATATTAGGCAAAGGTTGTGTCCACTTTAGTTATAGATTATTGAACCGATTTATATTATATTTGTAGCTTGTGGGTTCGAGGAGATTCAGTTCTTGGACTAATAATAGCTGAGTTGGTTCGTCTTGAGAGGTAAGGACGTTTTACCCTTTTCACCTTTAAGTAAAGAGCATGTTCGGATTAAAATATATTTTTATAACGGTTTCGTAAATTATTTTGTCAATCGTAAATATTTTTATAATACTCGTAATGTTTGGATATTAAACCTTGTGACACTACTCACATATTGGTACTATTTTGGTAAAATTTTAGTAACTTATAACAGACTCTGGGAGTTCTGTTGGTCTAGACGGTTTTAAGGTGCGTCTAAGACGTTCCTGGGACTTTGTCCCGAAACTATTTTTGAGTGAGGATTGTCCGGCCCTCACTTGCTAGGGAGTTAGACTTTCTCCTTTGGCAGTTTCATCCTACTGGCTGTCCAAATGTGAGAGGTGCGCACTATTATGGGTCTAGCTAAGCACAGGTGGTTACCTCTAGACCGTGCAAGGGTAGGACCTTGACACACAGGTTGCGAAAAATATATATATTTTGGTTGGTTTGGTTTTGACTACTCTTTTATGGTATTTTGGTATTTAAATGGTGATTTTAACTCCGATTTCAGTTTACTATAAATTATTATTATTATTATTATTATTATTATTATTATTATTATTATTATTATTTTTGTTATTATTATTATTTCACGATTTATTATATTATTATATTTTTACTCAGCTTTGCTGACGTCCTTTTGTTTTGGGTCGTTCCCCCGCTGGAACCTGTACCTATTTGTGTTTTGGGTACAGCTGATAGGTACACGTGATTGCTGCATGGGTGCATTCTGGTATCGGGTTGTGCTGAGCGAGGAATGACTTTTTGTTATTTACCAAACTATTTACATTATTATTGGATTTATTGGTTACTATCGTTTTAAACCGTTTTGGATTTTGTAAGACTTAAAGACTTCCGCTGCAACGTTTCTATTTTTATTAGCTATCAAATTTCTATTTTTATTCATTTATTATTTATCCTTTTCCTTGCACTTGGCTCGGTAAGCTAAGTGTGGAGTAACAGTTTTGAGTTTTCGGTTTTTGGTTTATTATTTTGGTTGCGAAAATTTAGGGCTGTTACAGTTGGTATCAGAGCAATAGGTTTTCCAAAATGTCTTTCAAAATTTGAAATGGTTTAAAAAAAAAAAAATTGTTTATTTCTGTCTTTCAAAAAAAAAAAAAAAAACAGAGTGTTGGGTGGTTTGGGTGCATTGCATACGCATGATTTATATATTCATATTTGTATATGTATGATAATATTTTGTGCTATTACCCTTACCTGAACTGTGAATGCTACTTATGTTATTATTTGTGATATTATTTGTGATAGAACGGTCTTATGCTTGTACTTAATAAAACCTTGTTTATATATATAGTAACCATGCCTCCACGAAGGGAAAATGAAAACAACAATATTGATATGGCTGCTATGGTGACGCAACTTATAGCTCAAAACACAGTTCTTGTCGAAGCCGTGCAACAAATGACTACGGTTGCGCGGAATATGAATGAGAGGGTTGAGAATGAAAACGATCCTACACCTACTGTTGTTGGGATGTCTGAAGCGGTACAGAAGAAGAGGCCGCCGTCTTTTACTGGGAAAGGGGATCCTACTGAGCTAGATAACTGGATTAGGGAGATAGAGAAAATATTCTTGGTTGTTGGGTGCCCACATGAATTCCAGGCTAGGATCGCTGTCTTTTATTTGAAGGAGGAAGCAGATATCTGGTGGCAGACTGTGAAAGACGATTTTATGAAACCTAAGAGGGTAAGAAATGCTAACGGTACCGTTATACTTCAGGATAAAGACTGGGATGATCTTAAAGATTTACTTGAGGAAGAATTTTTCCCCGACCATGTGAAGAACCAGAAACTGGCTGAATTTGGGGATCTAAAGCAGACAGATGAGATGAGTGTGAAGGATTTCTATAACAAATTCATTGAACTCAGCAGATTCGCTACGGAGTTGGTGCCGACTGAGCGAATTAAAGCGGCAAGGTTTGAGGATAAGTTAAATTGGAAGATTAAGGGTAGGTTTGCTGGGGAGACCTTCACTTCATTGAGGGATATTTATGCTAGAGCTGTGAACATTGAGAGGAGTAATCAGAAAATGGAGGCTGAGTTGGGATCTAGTGTGACCAGAAAGAGGGAGTATCAGGGGAGTCAATCTGACACCGCAGCTAAAAGAGGAAATTTCCATAATAACAACAACCCTCAGAATAAGTCTCGATCTTTTGGTGGGAATGTGAAAGAAGAAGGGAATAACTGGAATGGTAAGAGTCAGGGGACAGGCCAAGTCTTTACCAGACACTATTACTGCAAGATATGCAAGGGAGATCACCCAGGAGTTGACTGTCAGGGAAATAGGGTGACATGCCACTGGTGTGGAAAATTGGGACACCGTGAGTTTGAGTGTAATAATAAGAAGGCGGGAAGACCCCGTAGTGCACCATCTGCTAGTGTGAGTGTGAATCAGGGTAACCGATTCCAGGGTCAGGGAAGAACACAGAGTTATGGTGGGTCTGCATCTAACAACACTTATAAGAACCCAGCTCCGACTCAGGGCAACACGACCGCAGCTAGTAAGCCCGCAGGACAAGTGAATGGGGCACAGAGTACTAAGAAGCCCACTGGGAAGCTCTATGTCATGAATAGAGAAGAAGCAGAAAACACTGACATCGTTTCGGGTAACTTTCTTGTGAACTCCATTTCAGCTCATGTTCTGTTTGATTCTGGTGCGTCTCACTCCTTTATTTCAACTAAGTTTGTGGATAAAATGAATGTTGAACCTAGTGAAATTGTGGATTATAATTTTGCTATGCCTTCTGGGGATTTAGTGAACTGTAAAAGAATTTTTAAGGATGTGTCTGTGTTTATTGGTGATCATGATTTTAAGGCAAACCTGATAGAATTTCCGTTACCTCACTTTGATGTGATTTTGGGGATGGATTGGCTTGGGTCTCACCGGGCTAATATTGATTGTGCACAGAGTAAAGTTTCCTTGAGAGGGCCTAAGAATGTGAGGGTATCTTATAGGGGTCATGTAAAGGGTCCTAGAGTGAAACTTATTTCTGCTATGAAAGTGAAAAAGCATTTATCTAGGGGAGCTGAGTTGATTTTGTGTCATGTAAAAGATTTGAGGGTGGAATATCCTGACTTGAGTGAAGTTCCAGTAGTGAGTGAGTTTGTTGATGTGTTTCCTGAGGAAATACCGGGAATGCCTCCTGCTAGAGAAGTTGAGTTTAAAATCGACCTAGTGCCAGGGACGGGTCCAATTGCTAAATCACCATACCGAATGGCACCGTTAGAAATGCAAGAGCTTAAGAAACAATTAGATGAATTGATGGAGAAAGGGTATATTAGGCCTAGTGTGTCGCCTTGGGGTGCCCCTGTTTTATTTGTGAAGAAGAAAGATGGAACTTTGAGGCTGTGTATTGATTATCGGGAATTGAACCAAGTTACTATCAAGAATAGGTATCCTTTACCTAGGATTGATGATTTGTTTGACCAGTTGAAGGGAGCTTCTGTTTTCTCTAAAATTGACTTGCGATCTGGGTACCATCAGTTGAAGATAGCACCTGAGGATGTCCCTAAGACTGCATTTTCCACTAGATATGGTCATTATGAGTTTACTGTGATGCCTTTTGGGTTGACTAATGCACCTGCTGTGTTTATGGACTTGATGAACCGAACTTTTAGGACTTACCTGGATAAATTTGTTGTGGTGTTTATTGATGACATACTGATTTATTCGAGGAGTGAGGATGAGCATGAGGAACATTTACGCATTGTTTTGGGTATCTTGAGAGAAAAACAGTTGTATGCCAAATTTTCGAAATGTGAGTTCTGGCTGGATCAAGTAGCTTTTCTGGGGCATATTATATCTAAGGATGGGGTATCAGTGGATCCTGCTAAGATTAAAGCTGTTAAGGAGTGGCCTAGACCGAAATCTGTGACTGAAATTCGTAGCTTTTTGGGTTTAGCTGGTTACTATAGGAGATTTGTGAAGGATTTTTCTAAAATAGCTAGACCAATGACCACACTGATGAGGAAAGCAACAAAATTTCATTGGGATGAGGGATGTGAGGAGTCGTTTCAGATTTTGAAGGAGAAGTTGACCACTGCTCCGGTGTTAGCTTTACCGGATGGAAATGAAGCTTATGAAGTTTATACTGATGCATCTAAGAATGGGTTAGGTTGTGTTCTTATGCAGAATAGGAGAGTGATTGCCTATGCCTCTAGGCAGTTGAAACCTTATGAAGAAAATTATCCCACTCATGATTTAGAATTAGCAGCCGTAGTCTTTGCCTTGAAGATTTGGAGACATTATTTATTTGGTGTACCCTTTAAGGTTTTCTCTGATCACAAAAGCTTAAAATATATATTCACTCAAAAGGAGCTTAATATGAGACAGAGGAGGTGGTTAGAGTTGATTAAGGACTACGAGGTCGAGATCCAGTATCATGAAGGAAAGGCTAATGTGGTGGCCGATGCCTTAAGTAGAAAATCTCTTCATACAATACAGTTAGTGATGACCCGTGATAAGCTGAGGGAAGAGTTTGTGAACTTTGCGATCCAAATGGCGAAGCCAGGAACCCCGTCTAATGTGTTGTCTGTTGAGAGTGATTTGATAGGGGAGATTAGAGAATTGCAGGTTGGTGATAAGTATTTGCAGGATAAGTTAGTGAATGAGCCTACTTTGTTCAGACGCGATGAGAGTGGATTGATTAAGGTTCATGATAGGGTTTGTGTGCCTAACAACTGGGAGATAAAGGAAAGAATCATGACTGAAGCACATGCAACACCGTATTCTGTTCACCCCGGAGGTGATAAAATGTATGCGGACTTGAAATTAACATTTTGGTGGTCCGGTATGAAGAAACATATTGCAGATTTTGTGTCTCGATGCTTGATATGTCAGAAGGTTAAAAGTGAACACAGGAGACCTCAAGGGAAGTTGCAACCTTTAGAAGTTCCCGAGTGGAAGTGGAGTTCAATCTCCATGGATTTTGTAGCTGGTTTGCCAAGGTCACAGAAAGGTAATAATATGATTTGGGTGATAATTGATAGGCTGACTAAGTGTGCACATTTTATTCCGATGAAAGATACTTGGAAGAAGAAGCAGCTTGCTGATGCTTATATACATCATGTGGTAAGACTTCATGGAGTTCCTAAGGATATTGTGTCAGATAGGGATGCCAGATTTGTTTCAATATTTTGGGAGAAACTTCAGACAGCTTTGGGAACCAAACTTAATATGAGCACAGCATTTCATCCAGCCACCGATGGTCAGACTGAAAGAACAAATCAAATACTTGAGGATATGTTGCGAGCTTGTGTCTTACAATTTCAGGGAGGTTGGGAGGATAAGTTAGATCTTATTGAGTTCTCTTATAATAACAGTTATCAGGCTACAATTCAGATGGCACCGTTTGAGGCATTGTACGGACGCAAGTGTAGGAGTCCGATATGTTGGGGTGATATTAGTGAGCATGTGATTCTAGGGCCTGAGATGATCACTGAGATGGTTGAGAGTGTTAGGATTATACAGGACAGGATGAAGGCGGCTCAAGACCGTCAGAAGAGCTATGCTGATAAGACTCGTAGGCACGTGGAATTTGAGGTTGGTGACAAAGTTCTTTTGCGTGTCTCGCCTACTAAAGGAGTAATGCGGTTCGGTAAAAAGGGCAAATTGAGCCCGAAGTTTATTGGTCCGTATGAAATCTTGGAGCGTGTTGGCGAGGTGGCTTATCGACTTGATTTACCAGCTGATCTAGAACGAGTGCATAATGTATTCCATGTTTCCCAGCTAAGGAAGTACATTAGTGATCCATCACATGTGTTAGACCCGGAGACTATTGAGCTTGATGAGACTATGACTTACGAGGAGACTCCTATTCAGATTTTGGATAGTAAGGTGCGTAAAACCCGTAGAACCGAAACAAGAATGGTCAAAGTTTTGTGGAATAATAACAATGTGGAGGAGGCTACTTGGGAAGTTGAGTCAGCCATGAAAGAAAAATACCCTCATCTTTTTGCCTAAGGTAAATTTTCGTGCTTCGTGGACGAAGCTTTATTTTAAGGGGGATAGAAATTATGCATGACTACTTTATTTACTACTTTATTTTTGTTGGATTAACCTTGTTGTGTGGTTTCATGTTATTATTGCTTGTTGGTTACAAATATGAACCTATTGGTTGTTGTCGGTTATTGTTGGATTGGTTTTCCATTGGTTATTGTTGGTTATGGTTTGATATTGGTTTTGATAATTTTTGAAATACTTGTTTATTTATATTGGTGGTTTACTTGGGAAATTTCAAAACTTTGAAAATATTTAATTATTATTTACCCGGCATGCTCTTAGCTTTCTAAGTGATATTTTTGAGGATTGTGAGAATTTTGTAGGTTAGAACTCTAACATTATTTTGTGGATTTAGATGATCTTACCTTGTGGAATTAGAGATGGTGAAGTTGTGTTACCTTAGATTTGAGTAATTAGACCCTTTTGGATTTTTGGAGAATTTAGAAATGTGAGTCATCTTAAGGGTTGTGTGTTGTTTGGTGGAGTTTTGAATATATATATATATATGGAGTAACTGGCTATTTTGGATATATATGAGGAACTTTGGCGAATTTGGATATATGGAGTGAATGGTCATTTTGGGGCACTTATAGTAATGTGAGACTTTGTTTTGAGGACGAGTCTAAACTTCGAGGACGAAGTTTTGTTTTAACGAGGGAAGTCTGTAACACCCCGTTATTTTTCGAGTCAATTATAAGACGTTATTTTTTCTATTTTACTTAAATCAGGTTTTAAGTTTGAAAAGTTTTTAACTAAAGTATTTTGGACCTTCTTAAAGTAAATAGTTTTTTTTACTTTTAAAAAAAAAAATGTTTATTTGTAAACCGAGTTGATTTCAGGTTGGACTTCGAGTCAAACACAAAAAAAAAAATGAGAAAGAAAACAATCAAACAAAACCTAGCAATCCTATTTAAAACCCCTGCCGGTGTCCATTGTTTACTCTACCACAATACCTCTTCCCCATCTTTCTTTATGCAATACCATTAAATCTTATATCGCTCCTCCGTCTTGCCTTCACTTCACTCAGCGTTGTCGATAGTAGCCGAACTGCGGCCACTGTACTATGCCCTTGTCCCTTTTCTCTTAATGCACAAATTTGTAAGTATTCAATTTTATTAAATCTTGGTTCATACAGTTTTATAAATCGGATTTTGCTTTAATGACCATGGGTCGGAGTTATGAGACGTCGTGTCAAACAATTTTTTCGATACAGGGTTATTCCGATTGTGATAATATGACACACCCGTTTTCCTCCTCATGATTTAGTGACCGTTTTTGTGAGAGTTTTCAATGGCCTTATCGAACTTTGTCGACGTAGAATTTGGGTTATTAGTAGGATGATTGATTTCTTTGTATTGATAGATCAATTTGGTGAGAATGGGACGTGGCTAAGAGAAGAGGTAAGTGTTCGGTGTTTGTTTAATGATGACGCAGGGGTGATGCAAGGGTGATGTAGAATATGATGCAAAGTTGGAGATGGTGAGCATGCTGTCATACGTTGTCATACGTTGATAATGTAGCACTCCTAATTTTAGAGATTTTAGCATTAATGGGTGTATTGATCATATGTTGGTGATTAAGGATTTGAATTCTAATAGGGGGTCATGTCTAAAATCGTATTTTGGGAACTTGAGTATGAGTAAATCAGTCTCGGGATGAAAGTTTGAACGACTTTGTACGAGAGTAGATTGATATATTAGGCAAAGGTTGTGTCCACTTTAGTTATAGATTATTGAACCGATTTATATTATATTTGTAGCTTGTGGGTTCGAGGAGATTCAGTTCTTGGACTAATAATAGCTGAGTTGGTTCGTCTTGAGAGGTAAGGACGTTTTACCCTTTTCACCTTTAAGTAAAGAGCATGTTCGGATTAAAATATATTTTTATAACGGTTTCGTAAATTATTTTGTCAATCGTAAATATTTTTATAATACTCGTAATGTTTGGATATTAAACCTTGTGACACTACTCACATATTGGTACTATTTTGGTAAAATTTTAGTAACTTATAACAGACTCTGGGAGTTCTGTTGGTCTAGACGGTTTTAAGGTGCGTCTAAGACGTTCCTGGGACTTTGTCCCGAAACTATTTTTGAGTGAGGATTGTCCGGCCCTCACTTGCTAGGGAGTTAGACTTTCTCCTTTGGCAGTTTCATCCTACTGGCTGTCCAAATGTGAGAGGTGCGCACTATTATGGGTCTAGCTAAGCACAGGTGGTTACCTCTAGACCGTGCAAGGGTAGGACCTTGACACACAGGTTGCGAAAAATATATATATTTTGGTTGGTTTGGTTTTGACTACTCTTTTATGGTATTTTGGTATTTAAATGGTGATTTTAACTCCGATTTCAGTTTACTATAAATTATTATTATTATTATTATTATTATTATTATTATTATTATTATTTTTGTTATTATTATTATTTCACGATTTATTATATTATTATATTTTTACTCAGCTTTGCTGACGTCCTTTTGTTTTGGGTCGTTCCCCCGCTGGAACCTGTACCTATTTGTGTTTTGGGTACAGCTGATAGGTACACGTGATTGCTGCATGGGTGCATTCTGGTATCGGGTTGTGCTGAGCGAGGAATGACTTTTTGTTATTTACCAAACTATTTACATTATTATTGGATTTATTGGTTACTATCGTTTTAAACCGTTTTGGATTTTGTAAGACTTAAAGACTTCCGCTGCAACGTTTCTATTTTTATTAGCTATCAAATTTCTATTTTTATTCATTTATTATTTATCCTTTTCCTTGCACTTGGCTCGGTAAGCTAAGTGTGGAGTAACAGTTTTGAGTTTTCGGTTTTTGGTTTATTATTTTGGTTGCGAAA
Organism: Agrostemma githago; assembly: GCA_958450325.1. NCBI lineage: Eukaryota > Viridiplantae > Streptophyta > Magnoliopsida > Caryophyllales > Caryophyllaceae > Agrostemma > Agrostemma githago. The sequence continues at coordinate 32,728,085 of OY288244.1, read as the reverse complement.
ATTTAGGGCTGTTACAGAGGGTGTAATTCAAATCCCGACATCTCTTTCTCCTTTCTCTTTTCTTTTTGATTACTTATATATATGTATTATTATTATTATTATTATTATTATTACTAACCGCTAATACTAAAATTTTAATTTCGTGTATACGAACTCTCTAACCTAACACTTTTATTTATCGCAATCTAACATTTTTTATTTATTGTATCTAACACCTAACATTTAATGTTATCGTTTACTAATTTTTATCCTTTCGTCATTAACATATTAATACCGTGTATATATATATATATATTTATATAATATTAAAATTCGGATCTTAACACGTTTGACTACGACGATCATCCAAAGTCCGTTTAATCCCTTTACGAGTCACGACGGAGGTGGCACTCTTTCGAGGAGCGCCGCCCCAATGTACTCAAGGGCATAACGCGATCGTGATTGCTCATAGTTGAACGCGTAAGACTCCATTTCTAAGATTAGTACGAGATCCGTTGAGGCGAAAACCGACATCACATAATCCTTTAGGATTAGTATCGATGTCGTGACGCGGAGGACTATAATTTCGTCATTAATCAAACTTTTCAATCACATAATAGCATATTTCATAAAATCCCGATAACGGTCTCATAATCGTATAACACACATTTATGACATCGAGAACCGAGTTGAATTTAAATAATGCAATATTTTTATTTAACTCGGTCAATTATCGAATTCAAACAAATAAAAATGAAACGAGCCATGCCTCGTACAGGGGGCACTCGATCGAGTGCCATGGGCCACTCGATCGAGTTGGACCCCAAAAACTGGGTCGTAGCGGCTTCGAGTGTGCACTCGATCGAGTCCATGCCATGACTCGATCGAGTGGGTCCTGTAGCCCAGTAATCCGAGAGCTTTAATGCAACATTCGAGCCTCGTCATTTTTTTTACGACTTTTAGTCGACACGTGTAAAGTCAATCACGTGATCCTATTTTTCAAAACTCATGCATATCATATCACTTAAAACGACTTTGATCGACGGTCTCACACTATTAATCTTGTGTCGACGACTCTTTAGCCGTATCCGACACATGATTAATTTACACTCTATTCCTCGATGTGATAAGTCGGGACAAGGCATCGGGATTCGGGATCGGGCTAGCACCACGCCTAGGTTCTATATCTTCGTCCTTTGCTTAATACGCAATATAATGCGTAATTAATCGAAGTTCGTCCATTTGCACAACTTACGGTCTAGTTTATATTATACGGGTCCGTTTCTAGTTAACATTTGCCGCTTATAATTCAGTTATTCTATTTTATTGCTCGTTGTATTGTGAATTCCGGGTTGTATTCCGCCCATGTAATTTGTAATTTATTTACGAGTTTTCTATTATTTGATGTTTGCCATTTATTTATTTAAATGAACATCGCATGCTAAATCACCTTGACGTGAATCAAGATGCATTAAATGACGTAGTTAATCAACAACTCGCATGCTTAGCCCGAAAACGCTGTTTGCATATCATTTAATCGTTTTACTAGCGCGCGCACACGAACACGAACGATGTCTTAGTAGAGGCCGCCATGTGCGGGCGGGGTTGGGTGTCCTTAGTGGGCTTCCCAACACGTACCCTCACCCCTTACTCAGAACCTTGGTTTCCGAATGCCCGAAACCATTGGCGCTTGAGAGTCATTCTATATACGAAAGCCGGTTTAAACGGTATCGATATTGCAATGCAAAGGGACGGGCCCCATAAACTCTGAAATCGAAGTGGGCCGTACTTTGTGTACAGCCCATGACGATATAGAGTGGGCTCGTATGGTTCCGAATAGCCACAAAATTCGGTGGCGACTCCATTTTGACTTAAATTTCGAACCCGAGAACAATCTCACCACGAGATTCATTCGCCTACCCAAACCCGCGCGTGGCCGCGTCGGGGTGGACCTACGTCATGTCCACAACGTGCGGGCTCGCATTGGACCGAAGACTGTGGTAGAAGACCCGTCGTCGAAGAAACGGGCTCGTGCTAAAGAGGTTCCACTTGTGATTCGGGAACGCTCGCCACCACCTCGAAGACCTCAGGCCCCACGCGACCCGCAGGACAAGGGGAAGGGCAAAATGCCCGGATATTAGCCTCCAATATTATTATTTGAATATTATTATTATTTTTTGTTAGGTGTGATTTTTTATGTATGCCGTTTTGGCGTTTTTTTTTTTTGTGTAATTCCCGAGTTCATCGGTTTAATAAAGACGTATTAATGTATACCATTCCCGTCTTTTCATTTATTGCAGTGGTTGTACTTTTTTGAGGGGTTGCCTACGTATCCACAATTAGTGGAATCAAACCAAACGTAGTTCAAAATTGATTTGACTGATTTTTGCAATTTTCGAAATACATCAAGATTATTAATTCGAGATGTGCGATAGTAGAATAATTAATTCTAACTTATTGACTTGTCTATAATTTTTGAAAATTTATAAAAATACAAATTTTTTATAATTTTTTTTTGCAAATGACATTGAGATGGGGTTTATGGGTAGTAGCGCTTCAGCTGGTCCAAGTTGGTTGGGTTGACAAATTCGTTCCCGTCCAAGTCTGTCAGCATCACCACTCCTCCTGATAGGACCTTCTTGACTAAGTATGGCCCAGCCCAATTGGGTTTGAATTTACCCCTTGGGTCAACCGGTAGTAAGGCACGAACCGATTTTAGGACCAAATCCCCTTCTTTGATGTTTCTGGGCCTAACTCTTTTGTTGAAAGCCCGTTGGATCCTCTTTTGATATATTTGGATATTGTTGAGGGCCCGGGATCGCCGTTCGTCAAAAAGGACTAGCGAATCGTATCGGGCTTGGACCCAATCTGCCTCAGGTACTTGGCTTTCAAGTAAAATCCTGAGGGATGACACTTCTAGCTCAACCGGCTGGACTTCTTCCATTCCATATGTCAAATAATATGGAGTTGCTCCGGTTCCGGTGCGGATTGAGGTTCGATATCCCCATAGGGTCAGTCCCGGTAATTCTCAGCCATCTTTTTAAGTATGGTGACAATTGTTTTATTGGCCGCTTCTACCGCTCCATTTGTTTGAGGTCGGTAAGGCGAAGATGTATGCCTTTGAATTTTATATTTTGCCAGCAATGCGGCAGTTTCAGCTTGAAAGTGGGTCCCGTGGTCACTGATGAACTCGTGTGGGATCCCGTATCGGCATATGATCTTATTGTGGATAAATTTGGCTACGTGCTTGGCGTTCAAGACACGGTATGACTCAGCTTCGACCCATTTGGTGAAGTAGTCGATGGCCACCAAAATGAAGCAATGACCTCCCGTCCCGGAAGGATGCACCTTTCCAATTATGTCTATACCCCATGTCGAAAATGGCCATGGTGATGTCATGGTATATAACAGGGAAGATGGCATATGCTGCACATTGGCAAAGATCTGACAATTATGGCAGTGTTTGACATATAATTGACAGTCTGTTTCCACGGTGTTCCAATAATACCCGAGCCTCATGATTTTTCGGGCTAGCATATGGGCGTCCATATGCGGACCGTTTTCACCATCGTGTACTTCGGCCATAACCTTTTCGGCCTTTATTTTGTCGATACACAATAGAATAGACCCCTGTGCCGTCTTTTTGTACAATTGCCCGTCATCCGTGCGAACGAATTGGGTTGCCAATCTTCGCAAGGCTTTCTTGGCCCGGTTTTCGGTTCCCGGGGGATACTCTCCCGTTGCCAAGTAGGTTAAGACTGACTGATACCATGGTTCCGGATCGGTTATCTCGATATCCTGGATGGCATGGATATAGGCCGGCTCGGACCGTCTTTCGCCACAGATTGGCATGCTGGTCATGTGCTCCGGGATATTTAGCAGGGACGCTAATTTGGAAAGTGCGTCTACAAATTGTTTTTCTTCCCGGGGCAGGTAAATGTATTCCACCTTTTGGAATTGTTTCTCCAGAACCCTTACCCGTGTTTGGTAAGCCACGAGATTGGCGTTCCGAGTTTTCCATTTTTGGAGCGCTTGATTGATGACCAATGACGAGTCACCGTGAACCCGGAGGTTTGTTACCCCTAGATCGGCGGCGGCTTGCAACCCGTGAATGCATGCTTCGTATTCCGCTGCGTTATTGGTCACGTCAAAGTCCAATTTGATGGATAAGGGAGTGTGTTCCCCTCGTGGTGAGATTAGCAGAATCCCGACCCCGAATCCTCGAAAGTTGGATGCCCCGTCAAAGTAAAAATCCCATGTTTCGGTGCCAGTATGGAATATGTCTTCATCAGGAAAGGCCCAAGTGTCGGTGTGGTCCTCTTCAGATATCGGGCGATCGGCGAGGAACTCGGCTACTACCCGGCCCTTGATGGCTTTTAATGGTACAAACTTGAGGTCAAACTCAGTTAACATTAAAGTCCATCTGGACATCCTTCCATTGAGGATGGGCTTCTCGAACAGATACTTGATAGGGTCCATTTTGGACAGAACATGTACCTCGTGGCTCAGCATGTAGTGTCGGAGCTTTTTAGTGGCCCAAACCAGAGCTAAGCACGTCTTCTCGAGCATTGTGTACTTGCATTCGTATTCGAGGAACTTTTTACTGACGTAGTAAATAGCTCGTTCTTCTGAATCGACCGTCTAGGCCAGCATAGCCCCCATGGCTGTCTCGGTCGTTGTTAAGTATAACGACAAAGGCAGGCTGGGTTGAGATGGCATTAATACTGGCGGAGCAGACAGAATCTCCTTGATTTTATCGAAAACCGCTTGACATTGTCGTCCCACAGTACCCGTTCTCTTAACTTTAGTTTCTTGAAAATGGGCTCACATACCATGGTTAATTTTGAAATGAACCGATTGATGTATTGGACTTTCCCGAGAAACCCCCGTATTTCTTTTTCGGTCTTGGGAGGTTGCATCTCGGTGATGGCTTTGATTTTAGCTGGGTCGACCTCGATGCCGCGTTGGCTAACGATATGGCCCAGTAATTTGCCTGATGTTACCCCGAAGCTACACTTTTGAGGGTTCAACCTCATGTTGTATTTGCGCAGCCTGGTGAAGAATTTTCTTAGGGCCACAATGTGCCCGCTTCGATCTTTGGACTTAACGATCATATCATCCACATAGACCTCCACTTCTTTGTGCATCATGTCATGTAGTAAAGTAGTGGCGGTCCGTTGATAAGTGGCCCCGGCATTGATAAGCCCAAATGGCATGACGGTGTAGCAGTAAGTACCCCAAGGTGTAGTGAAGGTGGTCTTATTCATATCCTCTTCTGCCATTTTGATTTGATTGTATTCGGCATACCCATCCATGAATTATAGAAGGGAATGATCGGCCGTGTTATCCATCAATATGTCGATGTGTGGTAACGGAAAATCGTCTTTTGGGCTGGCCTTGTTGAGGTCTCGGAAATCCACACATACCCGCACCTTGCCGTCCTTCTTGGGTACCAGCATGATGTTTGCGACCCAGTCTGGATATTCAGACACTTGTATAAAGCCCGCTTTGAATTGTTTGTCGACTTCTTCTTTGACTTTGAGAGACCATTCGGGCTTCATCCTTTGGAGTTTTTGCTTTATCGGTTTGCACCCGTCTTTGATGGGTATTCGGTGCTCCGCTATTTCCCGGTCTATACCCGGCATGTCCTTGTAGGACCATGCGAAAACGTCTTTGAATTCCTGGAGGAGGTCTGTGAATTGTCTTCTCTCCTCTGGATCTAAGGATAGGCCCAACTTAAGCATCTGGGGCTCTAAAGTGGTTCCCACATTGATGGATTCGGTTTCTTCGATTACCGGATCTCGGGACTCCCTTTGTTCGAGCTGCTCGATCAGACGTGGAGGTAGAGGTACCTGTTCGTCGCGTTTCTCAATGTCATTGCATATAAATTTTTTGAAATTGAGAAAATTTTGGAAATAAGACAAGTCGTAAGCAGAACGGTTTTCGTTATTATTATTAATAGTAAATTTTGTGAAAAGCTCGAAAAGAGCGGCCATCTGATCGTTGGTCAGTGGCGGGATAGGGAGAGGTCTTGGGACAGGCTCCGAGACTTCAGTGGATAGGGGAAGAGGGGTTACAGACTCGACTCGAGCACCAGACCCTCTAGACTCGGACTCAGACTCCGACTCTGACTCAGACTCATACTCGGTATCCGGCATGTCTCCCTCGCCGGTGGTCATCTTGTAGACCCGTCCTTGACTGTCGGTCCACTTGATGGTCTTCCTCCAGGCTCTTTTTCCTGTATCTGCACCAACTTCGGTGATTAGCTTTGTTGGGTCGAACCGATCGCTGCGGAGGACCAGGTTGACCAAGTCGTCTTTTGGAGCAGGGACGGCTTTGTCTTCCCCAAATAAGAATCCCAGCACGGGCTCGGCGTTGTTTTCCCCATCCTTGGACTTCGTTTGAATGAGGGCAAATATATCATCGGGGATGAAATTGCATTCCCGAGCCGTTTTGGTCTCGGGATATGTGATTGTGGGCTGGTAGAGGCCCACTTGAATGGCTCCGAAGACTGGAGTGACGAAGTAATCGGTTAACTTCGGGCTATAAGGGCCTATGTAAGTGCCCTTGAGAATGTTGGTGGCCTTGTGGATCCCGGCCCGGACTACGTTTTCCGGGGTTATAGCATACCCCAATCCGAATTGGGACTCGCCATCGTTTAGGACCTCGATAATCTTCCCAGCTGGAAGATATGGCCTTGAGGTAGCCCCCGGTAAGTATCCCAAGTTTTGTAGCATCGTGTCGATGCTAGTGGTGAAGTAAGGCCTAAAGAGATACTCTTCTTCGATCATGCTCACGAAATCAAATCCTCGTGGGTCAGCCCGGCCCGTAGCATTGCAGCTTGCTACGGTATTTGGAGTAGCCTCTAGTGTGATGATGTCGTCCCGAAGTGGCATCTTGACTTTTCGGTGGAGAGTGGAGGGTACGGCCTTGACTGAGTGGATCCAAGGCCTTCCTAATAGTAAGTTAAAGGATGAGGTGACATCAATCACCTGGAACTCCAACTCTTTCTCGATTGGGCCCGTTATTATTGTTAACTTAACGACCCCGGCCACCGGTTTTGGGCTTCCGTCAAAAGCTTGGATAGTCTGTGCTGTCGGGAAGTAGTCGGCATCGGTGATGCCGAGAGCTTTAGCGGTCCTTAGAGGTAGAACATTCAGAGCGGACCCATCGTCAATAAGGGTCATTGGGAGGTACTTCCCTCGGCAAATGACCGTAATGTGTAAGGCCAGATTATGACTAAGCCCGAACGCTGGCAGATCTGACTCGGAGAAGGTGATGAGTGGGCCTTCTTCCTTGGACTTGCCTTTGAGATAGGGCATAATAGTGGCTACCATTTCAGAAGGGGTAACCTGTGAGTCGACCTTGATTTCATCGAGAGCCTTAGTCAGTGCTTCTCGATGTGCTTGTGAGCTAACCAGTAGCTGCCATATGGTTAGATCAGCTCGAACCCTCTTCGTTTGTTGGACCAAAGCGGTGTCGCGGCTTGGTTCTTCAAGGGTAGGTTCCGTCCTGGCGGGTTCAGTGACGGATGTAGGAATAGAACGCCCAGCTGTGGCGAGGTGGTTGGTGGCTAAGGCTTTGGACTTAGCCTTTCGGACCTCTTCAAGGGTGATGGGGACAACTTCCCCTTTGGTTAAGTATACGTCATCCTCGTCATCGAACCATATCCCGTTAATTTGTGGGATATAGGGGGAGATGAGGTGAGAACAGTCAATTACCTCACCGGTGAATATTGCGTGGGCACTGAACGGGTTTTCTTTGTTGCTCGGCTTGTCTCCGGGCAACGGAATTTTCCCGCTCTCGATCAGATCTTGGATCAGATGTTTCAGTCTCCAGCATTTTTCGATATCATGTCCGTTACCTCGATGATAGTGATAGTAGGCTTGGGCCTTATAACTTTTGGGCCTCTTTTCTACTGGAGGTTCTGGAGTTGGGCCTATCGGTTGGATCAGACCCTTTGAAGATAGCCTTTGTAAGGGATAAGTATAGGTAGTCCCTATATCTGTGAATACTCAATTTGGTGTATTCGTTTTGGATGAGGTGTCAAGCAGGTTAACCTCATCGAAGATGCTGCGAGTTGCAGCTGCGGGTGTGGGCTTGCTCGTAGATAAACTTGCCCCTTGATAGCCTTTGGTAGAGGCCTTAGTCAGGTTCTCTAACCTTAGGTCGTCTTCTATTCTTGTGCCCATTTCGGTGAGGGCGGCGAAGTTAGGGATGATAGCATACCGGAGATGGACCCGGTAGGATGGGAGGAGGTTCTTGACAAAAGCCTCCACTAGGACCTTCTCACCGGGCTTGTCGACCAGCTTCACACTCTCGGCCCGCCATCTTTGCAAATATTTTGTGAACCCTTCTTTGGGCTCTTGGGCCATCACCTCCAGAGTACGCATTGTAGTCTGGATTTCAGTATTGTCGACGTAATTTCGAGCAAATTGGGTCGCCACATCATCCCAAGTCTTATATTTCTTGGGGTCAAGCCTATAGAACCAGGCCTTAGGGTGCTTCTCGAGAGAGGAAGGGAATAAGTGCTTGAACATGGTGGATTTTACCCCCTTGACCGCCATAAAGTCTTTGAAAGCCCGGATGTGATGGACCGGGTCTTCAGTACCCTCGCTCAAACATCGGAATTCCCGTAAGGTTGAGGTTAGCAGGCAGCTCGTCATTCAAAGGTGAATAGGAACGAGCATTTTCGGTGTGGATCGAGTTGTTCGTCGACAGGTGAACTTTTTCTTCGAGCCTGCGAACAACGCTGATAAGTTCAGCTATGGGCCCAGTGGTCTCTGACCCGTCAACAGGGGCCGTCTTTTCTACGGCGCTCAAACGGGTGTCTAACGTTGCTTGGCTAGTCTGGATGGAGGTCAGTTGAGTCTCGATCTTGGCCAATGCGTCCTTGAGTTGATCCATTTGACGTTGATGTCATGTTTCGGGTGGCTTGTCTGTAAGAACACCGCGTAATCAAAAGCTAGCCCGAATCCCGGAATAGAAAGTACATCCCGAATAAGACTAAAAGGGAAATGACTCGAGAAAAGACACATAGATGGGTGACTTGTGAAGTGTGGGCCTTCCTTAGGATTCGGCGGGTGGGCCTAGTCCTGTTCGAAGGAAGGTTCACGTGAGACATCCCCAGACTTTTGACTCGATTGTGTAAAAGGGCCCTCCTTTGTAGGGGTTTGTCCTACGTAGGTGGGCCTTGCCTTAGTCTAATAAGGCGGACTGGGATAGGGAAGAAACTCGCGATGTAGGATCGGCAAAGTTTCGACGCTAAAGACCTCGACAACTTACGACATGACCCGACACTGCTAAATACGGGAAGTCCTAAGAAGAGAAAAGTTTTGAAAATGGATTGTTTTTGAAGATCCGAGAAAACTCGGTGGAGGGCCCAATTTTCGAAAAAACGAAAAGAGTATTGGGCCACGGGTTTTGAAAGTTCGAAAGTAATTTCGAGTATTGAATTGGGCAGCATACCGTCTAGAAAATAGGCTATTTTGAGTGAAATCATAAGTCCTAAATTCGGTATGCGACCCGGGTTTCGAAAAATTGTGTATCTTGAAAAAGATGTATTTTTTGAAAAGTTGACGGTTTTTTGAAAATGACACGGAAACCAAATAGGACGTAGTCATACAAGCATTATAACGCCGCCATGTATGCTCTACACTAAGTCTCAGTCGGTCTAAGAGGGTCTATACCAGTGTACATAGTCTAGACGTTGATCGGGACGGACTCTCTAAGTCGAGTTGAGCTTAGATTATGCCGCAAAACCCACTCGAATCGACTATGGACACCTTTTGACATATCCATATTGGAGTACATCAACGGTATAGTGGGACGTCGGTCACCAGTACTGGCCCGGGAAAATATGGGTTATGCATGAGCCGTAAAACTAAAACGCGTATTGTACTAGTCAAACGATTTCTATTCGAGTCTCACCCTGAGGATGCCGATGGTAAGTCACGCATCAGTTAATCCCCAGCGGAGTCGCCAAATTGTGGACATGACATAGGTCCACCCCGACACGGCCACGCGCGGGTTTGGGTAGGCGAATGAATCTCCATATGAGAATGGATCGAATGGAAATTTGAATCGAAGTGGAGTCGCCACCGAAATTTGTGGGAGTTCGGGCCCGTTCGAACCCACTCTATGTCGTAGTGGGCCGTGTACAAAATACGGCCAATTTCCGATGTCAGAGTTTATTGGATTCGTCCCTTAGCGTTTGATACCGATACCGTCACTACCGGTTATCGTGTATTGAATGACTCTCGTGCGCCAACGGTTTCGGGCATCCGGAAACCGAGGTTCTGAGTAAGGGGTGAGGGTACGTGTTGGGAAGCCCACAAAGGACACCCAACCCCGCCCGCACTTAGCGGCCTCTACTAAGATCTCGAATGACTTTCTAATACGCGCGTTAGTTGAACGGGAAAATGATATGCAAAGATTATTTTCCCTAAGCATGTGAGAAATTGAAAAGGGTTTCTACGTCGATTTAATGCAACTAAAATTTTAACGTCAAAGTTGTATTTTAGCATGCGGGTTCATTTTAGTACAATAAAATAAACGATGAAAAATCGATAAGAAAATAGCAAACTTGTTAGTAGCGGTATAACAATTGATAAATTGAATAAAGATATAGATGCGATGAATGCATGATTTTTGGAAAGTTTTATATGTCACGTGATGGATTAACACATGTTGACCGGTGAAGAAATTTTTTATCGAGATTTAAAGAAATGTTTTGTCTAGAAAATGATGTTCGAAGAAATAAAAAAAGAAATAATAAAAAACCGTGTTGCGTTTCAGCCGGCCGCGCGACTCGCCTGGGTTGCGCGCGACTCGCGCCCCGGCCTGTTTCGAAGTCGATTTTTTGAAAGATCGATGACTTTATTAAATCGCGTACAAATATTGCACAATTTGTACTCGACTCAATATTTTCGATATTCGTTATATTCGATTTTCGATTATGAAATCGATATCAAATATTCGGAATAATTTTGGAAAAGATGAAAAGAAATTGTTTTAAAAAATCGTCTTGTAGATTTAGAGAAAAAAAACGATAGAGAAAACGAAAAAAAAAAGTGGTCGCGGTTTCCAGGCTCCAGTGCGAGTCGCCTGGGAGGGGCGCGACTCGCGTGGGCTGCTGTCCCGGCTCATTTATTTTCGAAAATTATTAATCTTGATAAATCGCGTATAAATATGAATTAACTTACACTCGACTTATATTTTCGACGTTCGTCATATCCCACATTCGATTATCGAATCGATATGGAATACTAGAGTAAAGACTTAGAAGAATGCTTTGAGTCGTTTTTAAATTAACTATCACGATATGAATTTTCCTCCGCGTTTATTAATGTCGTAATTAATTCAATTGAATTAAAGGACATTATATTAGCATCAACGAAAATCGTGTTAATTAATTTATTTGACTAAATCCTTAGATTCGACATCCAATTATGAAATTGGTATCGAGTCTAATAGATCTATACTTTAGTTTAAAAAAACTCGACTTGATTCCCTCCGCATCCCGACATCATAATTAATTCTTGCGAATTGTTTGATGTCGGATCCGCATCAACGGGTTTCGACCCTTATAAAAAAAATGCTTATTTTAAAAGGGTTCTAGAATTGATGAATATGCAAATGATGGCAAAAATGACGCGAATGAAATAAAAATTATTATTGAAGTTGACTCGTTTCAATAATCAAGTGCTAGGGTGTCAGGATAAGCGACCGGCAACGCTGTGTGCAGTACACTTGTATATTCGGGTTTCCTTATTCCGACATCCTTCACACTCGACACAAATCTACGAGTATTTTAATGACTTTTGATACTAACGATATTAACGGTATTATGGTGCGATAAAGAAATAAAAAAACGAAAGAAGATCGAGGAGAAGGAGGAAGATGACGAGAGGAAGAGAAGAAGAGAAGAAAAGGGTTTCGACACCCTCAACCTACAAGTTCTTGTCTCGGATCGGACTCGTAGTCGTGGCTTTAACATGGGAGTTTCGAGGTTTATGGAGGTTGAGTTATGGTGGTTTCGAGTTTGATTCCTAGTACTAGGGTTAGGGTTGAGTGTAGTATTGCTTTAGGTTGGAATTAGGGTTGAATTTGATTTGTAAAGATGTGTAATTGTGTGTGCATGGGGTTGCTTATATAGGCATTGCCCATGTACTTTGGTGTCTAGGGTTTTGTGCCCTGACGGACTTGACCTGATGGCCCGTCTAAAGGTGGCCTGTTGGTTTTGCTTCTTGAGTTGAACTTTTTGTATTTGAGTGGCTGCTTTGATGTGTCTCGGAAACGACTTTGACCAGGGTTAACCCAATCGTTAAAGGTCGGTTTTATTTCCGGTGTCGGTTTTGACCCAAATTAGTCTTGTTTGACTCGGAATGATCCATGGGCCTGGATTCGAGGTTGATTTTGTGAGATTTGTACTCCATAAGTGCTTAAGCCAACGACTAATGGATTTGAGCCCATGTCCGAGCGCGTAGAAACACGTTAGCGTCTGATCATCATCGGGTGTTGTTTTGGGAAACTACCATAGACACCTGGCAGTCAAAATGCGGGTGTCTACACCTTCTCTCGTCCTATTTTGAAAGATGATCAGTAGCTTATTTTGAAATAGTCCTTCAATACCTATGTTATTATTTGACCCGAGTTTTAAACAGTCATTTGATCTCCGTGTCGACTGTAAGACCTAATGACAATCTATTTCGAATTCAGTCCCACATTAGAACCCCATATTCCTATATGTATTTATGTAATCCAATTACAAAAAACGTGTGAACATCAGATTAATCATACATCAGCCGAACAGAGTAAATGGAATACGAAAAAATGAAAATTTGGTGAAAGAAAATTATACCACGATAAAATTGGCAAAATGGTGATTAAATATCCAACAAATCACATATCATTTTGCAAATGCAAAATTTATGCATGGATGATTAAATAAAAAAATTTAAGAACAACAATGGGGATAGTCAAATTGTGAGTAGAAAATAAGTAAATTAAACTGCTATAATTAGCGTAAACTTGGAAAACAAAAGAAAACCCATTAAAATTAAAGGAAAAGGTATTAGAAATTGAGAAACCAAGAATAAAGGAAAATTAAACCAATATTTAAAAAAAACACTAACCAACAATTGAAGAAATGTCAGTAGAAGCAAAATGAGATGTCTTGAGTCGATGTCGAAGAATAGAAGAAGATCATATTGTTCCCAATGGTCCGAAATGTAAGTGCATAAAATCACGGGTTATTTAACAGGAATAATACCAACTTTGGGTGGTATTCCATCAATAAAACCAACTTCAATTAATACGGGAATAAAACCAACTATGGGACATATTACACGAAAATAAAATTGGTTCTTAAATGACCGGCTGAAATCGGTTTTGTGGGTCCCATTCTATTAATTAACACTCCCATCTTCTTCTTCTTCGTGGTATTAATCTTCATTGCCCTAAATCTTCTTCATTGCCCTAAATCAAATTCTCTCTCTTAAACCATCCTTTTCTCCAAATTCATGGATAACTCATCAATTTCATGTTCTTCGAGTTCATTGGGATTGAGCTCGAAAGAAGTTTTCTGCAACCACAAGTTACGGGCAGTGATTAGAACTATCAAGAAGGGAGAAAATGTTGGAAAGAAATTTTATGGATGTCCTTTATGGCCGGTAAGTTCAATAATTACGATTATTGTTATCAATTAGTTTAGTGATATCAATTTAACTAATATCCTTTACCATTGTAGCATAATGGGTGTAGCTACTTCTTGTTGGTGGAATCAAATGCTCACCCTCAAGTAAGTGGTTGCGAAATTGGTAATAATTTGAAAAAGTCAGAGTTGGAGGAAAAAGTCATGAAACTGAAGATGAAGAAACAAGAATTGAAGACGAAGAAACAAGAATTGAAGATGGAGGTTATGGATCTCAGGGCAGATTTGAAGAAGCATATGAAGAGAGAGAAAAAAGCAATTGTTGCGCTGTTGGTTTCTTGGATTTTTTTTGCAATATGTTTGTTGTTTAGGAAGGAATAGCATCGTTTGTAATGTAGCAGTGGTCAGTTTGAAGCAGTAACTGGGTCGTCAAATTTTAGCAGTAATCGGTTTGTAATTGTTCAGTTTATGGACAAGTTTTCCAGTAATCTATGTTTGCAGTTTTACATTACATTGTATCATCACAAACAACATTCAAGTAATTAATGGCGGAAGTAAGAAAATGGATCGAAAAGAACTAGAAATCGAAATTTAGATAAACTGTGATAAACTTTTGCATTCTAAACATTCCCATTGTCAATAACAAAATGGAGCCTTAATATTCAACCAACAAAGTAGCATCTTGAAGATTGCCACTGTCACTAACAAAATACGGCCCTAACATTTGACAAACACAGTTTTTGAGTGCTAATTAAAACTACATCGAAACCGATTAGTGAATGCATTTCCTGCAGTTTTTGAAAGCCAAAATATAACAACACAGTTTAGTAGTACTAATTAACATGGTTATTAGAAGCTTGAGTTGATACTTCCGCGTTCACGGACCTTGGCCCCCCTGAAGTTCCTGGCAGATTAGTGAATGCATTTCCTGCATCATCAAAGAGCACACCTATTCCAACTGGTGGCCTGGATCTTCCTCCAAAACCACCTCTTGCAGCACCTGCTCTCCGCCCTCTTGCAGCAGTTCTCCCCCCTCTTGCAGCAGTTCTTCCTCCTCTTCCAGACCTTATGACTCTGCCACCCCTTCCAACTCTTGCTTCTTCGGTGGTTGTATCATGATGATTGTCGGAGACAGGAGGTACTGCACTTGTGGAAGCCTCTACGGTTGTATGGAGTCTTGGTCTGCCTCTTCCCCTTTTTGGTTGTGGTGTAACAACTCTGTCTTTATCAGGACACCTTCTCTTGTTGTGAGTTTTCAACTTGCAAATGGAACAAGTCATTTCAACCCCGTGCTTTGTAAGCTTGCCACTCCGCTTTGGATCCTCAAAAGGGTCCCTTCTTCTGTTCTTCCTCGGCCTGCCAGGTCCAACTTTTATTGGAAGGGGGTGCATTTGTTGTTCCACACTTGGCCAGTGCCTCTGACCTGCAAGAGACCTAATAGACCCACTGTATGTCTTAATGTAAGTCTCCCTCTTGTACCAATCAGAAACATAGTCCTCCGGGTGTGCATGATTATAGAATATAGCGGCCGCAGCATGACAACAAGGTATACCCGTCAAGTCCCACTTTCTGCAGGTACATGTCCTTGCTTCTAAATTAACAGTAAGGTAGTCTATCCCTTGTCTTACCTGAAACTCAGTGGCAGTTGATGGCAAAGCGTCACACAAAGCAGCTTCATCCTTGATCTTGTCTAGCTTATCTTGAACTCTTGGGCACAATAAACATGTCATCTTCTCCATTTCTGTCCTCTTCTTCATCATTCTCTGCATTAATGCCATCCTAATGTCCTCAAGCATATAAATCAGATGTTTTGACCGTGCATTAATGATGTATGCGTTGAAAGTCTCTGCCATGTTATTCACAACTACGTCCGTAGTCGTGCTTGTCTTGATGGAGGACTTGCAAAACACCTCTGGCTTGCAAGCTAAGAATGCCTCAGCAGCCATTGGATCTTCCTCCTTCATTGAGTTAATGGCATCCTTGAAATCAGCTGAGTTGTAAGCATTGACGCAACTCCAGAACATAAGCTTCATGTCATCGCCTTTATAGCTTTTGTGCCAGTGGGCAAATATGTGTCTAGCACAATGTCTGTGCTCAACCATTGGAAACTCTTGAGCTACCATGGTTAGTATGCTCTACAACATAAAAATATTGCATCAGTTTTCATATACAAAGCTGCTTCAAAACATAAGAACAGAAAAAATATTAACACAAGAACATAAATAGTTTCAAAACAGTTTCAATGTATATAAGAATAGAGGGTGTAAGAGACCAACAGTGAAGAGAGGAAGCAGAATTTCATGTAAACATTGATGTTTTAGAGATGGAACACGCAGAATTCACATGACATTTATATTCATAAAACAAGATTGAGCTAAAAACCAACCAAAAACAGAACAGATGTTATGGCAGGCTTGTGAAGGAACAAGTACTATGATTTGTGTCAAATGGATATTAACATAAGGAGTTATTAACATTCATATTAACATAAGGACTTATGCTCAGTTTCAATGTATATAATGGATAAGAATAAAAATGTATATAATCAGAAATAAGAACAAAAAAACAGTTTCGAAACATACCGGATGCTCGTCAGAAATAAGTGTCCATCCTTCACCATTTGTGTCTCCCAGACATTTCTTCAATTCCTTAAAGAACCACTCGTAGCTCTCGTTGTTTTCACCTTCGACCACCGCCCAAGCTAATGGAAACATTTGCTCATTTCCATCCCTCCCTACTGCACTAATCAACTGGCCACCCAAGAATGTTTTTAAGAAGCATGCATCTACGCACAACACTTTTCTGCATCCACTCATCCAACCTTCTTTCAAGGCATCAAAACATACAAACAGTCTCTGAAATACAGGTGGATTAGAAGACCTCACAGAAGGGGTAGTGTACAAAGTGAAGACACTTTGTGGGTTTGCTTCTTGAAGTGCTGCTAAGTATGCCCCTACTTTGCTATAATGCTCCTTCATTGAACCATGTAGCATCCTGTGAGCATAGTACTTCACTTTGTAAGCCACTCCTCTAGTGATTAGCACTTTGTAGGCTCTCCTCACTGTCTCGATTATCTCAGCTGCTGGCCAGTGAGGTCTTGACTTAAAAACCTCAAGTAGTTGCTTAACTAACCATGACGACTTCAGTTGTGTGTTCCTCTCCATGGTTCTCTGACAAGTGTGCTTTGGATCTACACTCTTAACTACAAAGCAAGCCCTTCTAGTATCCCAACTACCATAAAGCTTAAAGGGACAACCAGCTACACATCTAACCCTAAGCTTCTGGCCCTTTTTTTTGTGGCTGACATCAACTTTCAAATTCCTACCTTGAGCAACTGCATATCTTGTCACACTGTCCCTAAAAAATTCCCTACTCCGAAACCTTATACCAACTTTCCAACTAAGTTTTGAGAAGTCAGTCTTCTCATTTACTACTAGCAAACTGGACCTTCTTCTATTTCCAGGTGTGTCTTCTTCATTATCACTTTCGACAGGGGTGTCTTCACCCTCACCACTTTCATCATACCCACTGTCCTCACCACCATTGCCACCCTCACCAGCCTCACCACCCTCAGTAGCTTCACCACCCTCAGTAGCCTCACCAACCTTTGTTCTGTCTTGACCAGTTAACAACCCACAAGATGCTTCTACTTGCAACTGTTTTGCAATCTTCACAGCGTTTGCATTCCAATTTCTCACTTTCTCCCTTGCTTCCCTATATTCTTCATCATCTGAGTTATTATCAGACTCCACCTCCTGCTCAACAAAGGCCTCCCTCACCTCTTTCTCTGCGTCAGAACCACTACCAGTAAGACCACCCTCTTCCTCTTCTAGTTCTAGATCAGTAAGACCACCCTCAATATCTTCTACTTCTAGCTCTTCTAATTCAGGCTCATAAACAGAGTCATCTTCACTCAAGCTATCAGATCTCTCCCCTGAACCCTTTTCTGATGCATTATCTTCACCTCCAGATGCATATAAATGTATGGCATCACTCAAACTAATATCATTACAATCATATAATGGTGTATTTGAGCTTATTTTTGTAAATCTAGGTGAGGATCTGAGTGGGGCTAGGTTTGAAGTGGTCTTTCCAGAGGCTTTCTTTGGAGTTGTTTCCTTTGCTTTACTTTTGGAGAGAGGATTACTTTGACCACTTTCTTGTGATTTGTGGACACATATGGCAGTGGAATCTTTATGAGAGGTAGGTGGTCCCCTGTTTGTCTTGGAAGTTAATGGCTGTTCTGGTTCTTTTCTTCTCCTAGGGGTAAGCTTTTGGCGAGTGGGTTCTACATTTGGTTCCTTAAAGGGTTCCTTTTGCACTCTTTTGACAAGAGATTCTAGGGTGGTAGTGGTAACTTCCTTACTTAACTCAATTAAGTTCAATAGTTGAGCCACATCCTTCTCAAGAATTAAGTAACACTCCACCATTCTCCTCTCTACTGCAACACCTAACATTGCATATGCATCCTTGTCATCCAAAGCTCTCTTTAGTCTAAAGTTTTCTGGGTCTTTGTAGAAGATCGCATCTTTCTTACTGCTAAAAGTACCACACTTATTTGCTTCCTCAACAAGTGTAAACCAACAAAACTCATCTACCTCCACCGGAACTGTTCTACTAAACTTTCCAGTGTAAACTAAACCCACCTCATGCTTGATAAACGAACCCCCATAACAAAACTTCAAGGTCACCGTACTCCATGGATCAACCTACGTTTTCAATTACACTAATTATAAAAGAATACTTAAAACCCCAAATACCCCAGAAAAATCGAAAACCTAAACTGAAACCCAGAAAAATCGAAAAAATCGAAAACCCTAATTTCAACCAAGAAAAATCGATTTAGGGTAAATGAAAAAAACACTAACCGTTGACATTTCTGAACCACGAGATTGAGGAATGAACTTCACTATACCCCTGAAATTGATTTTCGATAAAATTAATGACATACCTTCGACAAAGTTTGAAAAAAATTTGAGAAAGAAAAAAAATTAAAAGTTCATGAAAAATTACCTCGACGGACGACCGGACGAAGTGATGAATGATGGATGAAGAAGACGGTTGAGTTGATGAAGATGGAAGTTTAATCGGGTTAATTTTTGGGGTAAAAGTGATCAGGTTATTAATGGGGAAAACAGTTAGGTAGAGGGAGTTAATGAGTTAGGAGTGAGGGAAAATTTGTGTTAGTGAGATACAATAAACAGGTCAAAGCGGTAGCAGGTAACCCCATTTTATTTTCGTGTAATATATCCCATAGTTGGTTTTATTCCCGTATTAATTGAAGTTGGTTTTATTGATGGAATACCACCCAAAGTTGGTATTATTCATGTTAAATAACCCTAAAATCACTCTCATATCAATTTGCATCTGCATTACCCACTGGCTCGAGAAACTCAATTACTGATCATGAAATAACTCCTATTAGAATATCTAAAACATTGCATCAGAAACCAAGAGCTGAGCAAATCAAACATCAACTGTCGTTAAACGATGGATTTTAGTTACATTATATTGTGTTACAAATGAAACATAGTCAACATAAATTTCAAACTGAATCATGGGAATGCAATAAAATTAGCCAAAAGAATAAATCAAACAAATAGTTTAAACTTGAAGACAAAATGACAAAGGTAAGAAAATAGATGAGGAAACAAACCTCCAAGATCCCACCAAACTAAGAGCAGGTCGAAGAAATCTAAAGAGGATACCTCCAAAATTCAACAATGGCGGACTATTTGTTGACATGATATAGGTCCACCCCGATGCGGCGACACGTGGATTTGGGTAGGCGAATGAATGTCGTGGTAAGATTGTTCTCGGGTCGAAATTTAAATCGAAGTTGGAGTCGCCACCGAAAATTGTGGGAGTTCGGACCCGTTCGAACCCACTCCATACTTAGGCATATCGCGCACAAAATAAAGCCCGCTTTAGTACTAGAGCTTATGGGGGTTCGTCCCTTTGCATAACGATATCGATATCGGATTACCGAATATCGTATATCGAATGACTCTCAATCGCCAACAGTTTTGGGTATGCGGAAACCAAAAGTTCTGAGTAAGGGGTGAGGGTATGTGGTGGGAAGCCCACAAAGGACACCCAATCCCGCCCAAACTTAGTGGCCTCTACTAGGATATCGATCGGTAAAATGATATGCAAAGAACGTTTTTAGCTACGCATGTGATATACGTGTTTAGCTACGTCGTTTAATGCATCTTGAATATGTCGAAGTTGTTTTAGCATGTGGGTTCATTTAAAATAAATGCCACACAATGGAATAAACAACTTGAAAGTAAATTACAACTTACACGAAAGGAATACTACCCAGAATTCAAAATATTTGAACAAGGCGAAATAATAATAAACAGATTTCCAACGGTAAATGTAAATATTCCCGTATGTAAATAGAAAACCTGAATTGAAACCATAAATCAAATAATTAGACGGACTCCGATCACTTACACATTACGTTGTGTCCTGACCGGAGGACAAAGGCTTTAGTACGCGTTAGCGCACGGGACCAAAGCGTGGTGATAACTTGATTCCAGGCCTCAAAGTCTCGTCTCTACTTATCCTAATGAAATATGATTGCCTCGACTTATCCAATATCGAATACGACTAAAGATTCGTCGATGTAGAATTAGTCGTACGAGGCGTCACTCAAAGTCGTAAAAGAAATGATATAATGTGTATGAGTTTTAGAAGCGGAATACGTGATTGATTTGGCACGTATCGACTTAGTGTCGTGAATATAACTCAACGGAACTTTATATGATCTTTTGACCCTCGTTGGAGGCTTATAAGGGGTCACTCAACCGAGTCATTAGGCGGACTCGATCGAGTGCCCTTGACGAAAACTTCCTGCCACTTTTTAGGGGGGTTGCTCGATCGAGTGCCCCTGTACCGGGTGACATGTTGCTTCTAAAACAACCTGTTTTACGAATTCGTTATTTGAATCGAGAAATGGTCGATCCAATACAAATATTGAGCCCTTCCGTGTCACGACGTCGTTGTCGGGTCTTATGGTCTCTATGACGATCGTTTCACGTCATTAGGTTGATAAGTCGATATTTATGCGTATTTTTACCCCTTTAATATTATATTTTCTATGTCGTCTTTGTATTATTTGAGCTAAACGTTATAATTTTAGTAACTTTTGATATATTATCGGCCTTATATTTTTTTTCGTACTAAATTGGTATTTAATATATATTTTAATTATTTAATATATATATATATATACATGGATAATATTACTAAAATTGTATTTATGCTTGCAGGTCCGTCTTAAGACGACGATATCTCACATATACGAGGTCAGAATAGGGTGATATAGGATAGGAAAGCTAAGTCCGAGACCGATAACTTTATAGAATAAAGTTAGACCCAAATTCAAAGTCTTATGGGTCGAAATCAGACTAATAGAGTTCAGCTCGTAAATTGGACTGAATGGACAAAAGGATATAGAAAGTCCATAGGAAAATAAAAGGAAACAAAAGAAAAGAAGAAAAAAATATAAAAGAAAAAAAGAACAAGGGTGCCGCAGAG
Source organism: Agrostemma githago (assembly GCA_958450325.1). NCBI lineage: Eukaryota > Viridiplantae > Streptophyta > Magnoliopsida > Caryophyllales > Caryophyllaceae > Agrostemma > Agrostemma githago. Next base: position 32,706,907 of record OY288244.1, on the reverse strand, counting down.
AGAGAAAACAAAAAGAAGGAAAAACAGAGGAAGCGCGCAGCAGACAACCCGGACGAAGAACGATCCTTCGGCCTGATTTTCAATCCGATTTTTATGAGATTTCTTATTCTTTCACTTTTAATTACTATTCTAATGTATAGTATGGAGTAATTTTTCAATAGGAGTGTGTAATTAACTATTGATATGGTGGTTTATGAGATTGGATTTTTTTGTTTAATGATTAATTATTGTTATTGGTTATTTATTTGAAATTTAATATTAACTTTGTGATTTATGATTATTAATTTGGATTGATCACCTAGATTGTTCTCGTAAATTTATTGTTAGTAGGTAGTAATTTTGATTAGGTTGCAGCTTACTGGTCTAATTATAATTACTAGAATTTTGAGTAATAATTCCGTAGAGTTGCAGCTTTCTGGTTCTGTAAGACCTAATTGATTGGTGTTCTTAAAGCGATTAAATTTATTGACTTGATTCGTGCTTATATGGTTGACTCGATTTAATTTAGTTAGGATTAAACTTGCGTGGTTAACGGAGTTTAACGGGTAAGAAAGATAAAACTGTTAATTTACTTGCTTACAAGGGATTAAATAGTTAACCAATCTATCCAATAACTAATTAAATGAATCAATGATTTGACCCAATATCTCTAGAAAATTACATGTCTTCTATTAATTCGTTATTATAACTTTAACTTGAATTAAACATCGTTGTTATTTATTTGTCTTTTTAGTTTAGTCTAGTTTCCTTTCGTAATAGTATAATTTAGATTAGAAATTATTCACCTCAACGAAACCCCCCCTCAAAATACTTATATAACTATACATACTATTATAAATTATACGGATATTTCCCACGGTACCCTCGAACTTTGACACATTACACATGGTACCCCTCATTTTAAGTTTATTCCTATGGTAACCTTGTGTTTTGTATTTAATGCCCATGGTACCCCCTGATCAATTTTCTGTAATAACGGCGTTAAAAGTTAGTTTAGTTAAAGTGATTAATTTGTTTCGGGGCAAAAATTAGTTAGAACAATTAACGAACTTCTAATTAAAATAATTGAAAATTGAGGAAATGTCCATGGTACCCCAGTGTTGTCAATGTTTTAGCCATGGTACCCTTCTATTTTAAATTATTTGCCCATGGTACCCTTGTGGTTACAATTCATTCAGGGGTACCATGGACAATAATTGAAACCACAAGGGTACCATGGACAAAAAATTGAAAATACAATGGTATCATGGTTAAAATATTGAAAACACAGGGGTACCATGGGCATTTTCTCAATTTTCAACTATTTTAATTTGAATTTCATTAATTTTAACTAATTTCAATTTTTTTTTTAAATTAATCACTTTAACTAAACTAACTTTTAACGCCGTTATGACGGAAAATTGATCAGGGGTACCATGGGCACTAAATGCAAAACACAAGGTTACCATAGGAACAAACTTAAAATGAGGGGTACCATGTGTAATGTGTCAAAGTTCGAGGGTACCGTGGGAAATATCCCTTTTTTCTATCGAAATTATTAAGGACGAACGATTACTCTTATTTACATAATAGAATTCGATTATGTTATTAAAATTTTGGACAAATGATTACTCTTATTTATATAATAGAATTTCATCACATTATTATAATTTTTCGATGTGGGATAATATTACCTAAGTTCTCAAGTGTTTTGTTAAGACTCAAAAGATTTTTTTTATTAATATCTAAGAACGAATGATTAATTTTATCTTATTTATAATACGAAATATAAAATTTTATCACCTCATCCTAAGAAATCAATTGATTAGTCATATTTATAATACTACTCGTATAAAATTTCATGATTAGTCGTATTTATAATATAAAATTTCATCAACTCATCGTAATTTTTCGATGTGGGATAATTTTACTTGAGTTTACCGTCTTAAGACCCAAAGAAGTTTTGGTTGATATCTAATGATGGATGATTCTCTTATTTATAATATAGAATTTTTTATTTATAATTTTTCGATGTGGGATAATTTGCCGTCTTAAGAGCTCTTTTTAAGATCAAAAGAACACATGATTACTCTTATTTATAAATATAGAATCATCCTCTTATTTTAAATTTTAATATAGAATCATTATCTTATTTTAATTTTTTCGATGTGGGATAATTTTATGTTTGTAGCCTTATTAAGAGTCATTTTAAGACTCAAAAAGTTTTTTTGGTCGATATTTAAAAACAATTATTATTACTCTTATTTATAATGTAGAATTTCATAACCTCATCACAGTTTTTCGATGTGAGATAATGACTTAAGATTTATAATCTTTTTTCGATGTGAGATAATTACTTAAGATTTATAATCTTAAGAGCACTTTAAGACTCAAAAGATTTTTGATGGAAAACCAATGATTACTCATACTTATAATATAGAATTTCAACACTTCATTAATAAATTGTCGATGTGTGATAATTTTACTTGTGAGATAATTACTTAAAATTTATAATCTTAAGAGCTCTTTAAGACTCAAAAGATTTTTGGTGGAATAACCAATGATTACTCATATTTATAATATAGAGTTTCATCAACTTATTAATAAATTGTCGATGTGGGATAATTTTACTATTATTTGTATTGAAGGTGATTACTCTTATTTATATACTCCGTAGTACAAATTTATCAACTTTTTATAATTTATCAATGTGTGATAATTATTGGTTGGTGTCACCTTACTTGGAAGTTTTTTTTGAAGAGTTAGAAGATTATTTGTTGATGTCTATGGACGAATTATTAATAGTCTTATTTATCATGTATAGAATTTCATCACCTTATTATAATTTGTTTACTTAATGTATAGTGTTAACAGTTTTTTTAAGACTCAAAAGATTGTTTAGTTGATGAAACTTTATAATTTTTCTAAGGTGAGATAATTTTATTTAAGTTTATAGATTTTTGGTTAATATATAAGTACATACTACTCGATGTGAGATTTATTTTAAATAAGTTTGTAGTTTTATTAAGAGACTTTTAAAGAATTAATTTTTTTTTATTGATATTTAAGAACGAATGATTACTCTTTATTCATAATATAAAATTCATCAACCTGTTATAATTTTTCAATGTGGGATAATTTATTTAAGTTTTATTCTCTTATCACCTCATTCATAATTTTTTCGATGTGGGATAATTATTTAAGTTTATAGTCTTAAGTGCTATTTTTAAGACTAAAAAAATACATATTAATTACTCTTATTTAAACTTCTTGGTCGATATTTAAAACCAAATGATTACTCTTGTGTATAATATAAAATTTCATCACCTCATCATAATTTTTCGATGTAAGATAATTTACTTATAGTCTTAAGAGCTGTTTTTGTAATTCAAAAGATTTTTGGTAGATACCTAAGAACGAATAATTACTCTTATTTATAATATAGAATTTCATAACCATATTATAGATTATCGATGTGGGATAATTTTACAACTGTTATATGCACTAAATTTATCACATAATGTGAAACAAATAATATGAAATCTATACTCTAATAATGATTTAAAATATGAAACAAATAATAATGATTTAAACAAAAAAAATTAAATTATCCCACATCACATAAACAAATAATGTTAAAAAAATTTAGTCTTAAAAATCTTAGTTCTTAATATATATTGATTCATCAACTTATTATAATTTTTTGATGTGAGATAGTTTATTTAAGTTTATAGTCAACCATCAGCTCTTTTTAAGACTAAAAAAATACATCTTTACTCTTGTTTATAATATAGAATTTCACCACCTCACTATAATATTTCAATGATAAAATTTCATAATTTTTTAATATATAAGTTAACTAATTGAGGTTTATAGTCTTAATAACTCTTTTTGAGATTCAAAAGACTTTTGTTAGATATCGAAAAACGAATGATTACTCCTATTTATAATATAGAATTTCATCATCATATTATAATTTATCGATGTGGGATAATTTTACAACTGTTATATGTAATAAATTCATCACAGAATGTGAAACAAATAATATGAAATTTATACTCTAATGAAAGCATTTTTTACCACGAATCTAATTATTTCATTTTTATAATTTATTTTGCGATAATGTTTTTAAAAAAAATGAAATCTAAAGGTTTTTACGTCAAAATTGTAAAACATTACATTAATATAATAAATTAAATATATATTATAATATTAAAAGATTCTCTAATTGATTTTTTTATTTTTTTATGATACTTTCCTAATTTGAGGTTTCTGAAACGGACCAATAAGATCACTCGAAAAAAGCCTAAAATATATATATATATATGGATTAGAGAGAGAATTTTGTGAGACCGTCTCACAAAACCCTTATACTAGCATATACGTCGCAGTTCCGTACCCGTGTGGATACCAAAGGAGGCATCACGTTTGGGGTGCTTTATTCTGTCCGTGAAGATTATTTATTCTTGTCCGTGGAGATTAGTTATTCTTGTCCGTGAAGATTAATTATTCCGTCCGTGGAGATTATATATATTTCTGGGTTTATTATACTTCTTATTAATACGTTGTTCCGCTGCAAATAAGGTATAATTGTTATCCCTCTTCTTTTGTCTTTTTGGTTAATACTCGTAACAGGTCCTTGGGTTTAAGGGTTGTAACCCTACAGTTTTGTTTTAGGTAAGATGAGATAATCAACTTGATTAAAAGGGTGGAGAGTTGGTTGTGATCTAATATTGTCCGTAGGTTATTTTTAATCTAATGGTCTAGATTGTGTCTTAATGGGTGTAAGAAGTTTGACTGTCTCACCGGAACTCACACACACACACACATATATATATATATATATATATATATATATATATATATATATATATATATATATATATATATATATATATATATATAGAGGAAGGATCAAGTGAGTCCTTTTATTTTTTTTGAGTCCATGAGTCCTATCTACAACCATTGATCTAGAGTGGGATGAATGGTGGTGATTGATTCCAGTAATTAAGGCAATAAATAACATATTTTGGTAAAAATAAAATAAAATCCTCTCTCCTCCCTTAATTATCTCCAACCAATACACGTTACTTCCTCACATTCAATTTTTTTCCTCACATTCAATTTTTTCATTCATCATCCCAAACACAATCGCTCGACTTCTGTTTCTTTTCAAAACACACCCGCGCATCCTCCCGTCTTCAACTCAAGCAAGGCTACATTGAAGCAACTCTCTAACTTCAGCAAAGATAATCTTCAGGTGGCATAATACAAGGTAACTCGCTAATTAATACTCGATTGTTGTACTAAAGAACTAGGTTTAGTTTATATTCGTATCTGATTTCATTAATTTTCTCGCTAATTATTGATTGATTTAGTTTGCTGCGTTTGTGCCCTATAATTAATTGGTTTCACTAAAGATTGTTGCAGTATCTGGGTATGAATCTGTAGAGTTTAATTGAATTCACCTACTTCATATTATGCTTCTACTATGCTTCTACTCTTCATACTTAGTCTAACATATATTGAATGTTACTCTAATGCTCTTATGAGTTACTGTAATAAACTTGAGGTGTTACTGTAAGGGGTTGTTCAGTTAGTGTTACACATGTATGATGTTATTTTAAAGACGACCATGTGTTACTATAATGTACAAGACATGTTACTTTTACTCCCATCTTTGCGTTACTTTGAATGCTAGTAATCTGGTACATTTAATTGTGTAGACGTGTTACTCTAATTTGCACTCTATGTTACTCTAACACTTTCTTTGTGTTACTTTAACGCGTATCAGCTTTACATATGGTATTTCTTTCACTCGTATCAGTTGTACTTTAATTTTATATACCAGATTAAACTGTAACAATAGTTGTACATAATTATTGTACTTTTCAGATGGCAAAAGGAGGAGACAAATCAAGGTGCGATCGCGGTTGTTGGATAACGTAGATAAGTATGTGGACACTAGGCAAAAGATCATCGATGGTCCCAAGAGCAAGCCAACAAAGGGTCGAAAAAAATAACGTGTCTAACGAATTATGTCATCTTTTTCTAATTACGAATAATGCTTTGTATCGTTTTCAAAACTTGTTATGTACATTAGTATTTTGATTATCACCAATGGAACAACGCTGTTAAACTCGGTTACCCTGACTAATTGTTCCTGTCACTCTAATTAACGATCGGTGTTACTATGGGAATGAATGAAGTTTACCCAATATACAAATGTGGTCTCATAATCATTGTGTTACATTGACGCATTATAACTGTTACTTTAATGAACAAATGATGTTACTCTAAGTCATTAATGATGTTATTCTTTGTCTCATAGTTAAACAATGTTATTATCAATGACGCATTATATATGGTTCTTTAAAAAGTGAATGTTGTTACTTTGGTAATGAATGGTTCTAATCCAAGTTATCCTCAGTTACTTTGGTAATGAATTGTTTAAACAACGTTGTTGTCCTCAGTTACCTTCATGCATTATGTCTGTTACTGTAACTAACGAATGGTGTTACTCCAATAGACATGAGATGTTACTCTAACCAAATACACATGTATTAAATAAATATATATAGTTAATTGCAACGTAGCACATCGCTATGTGTAAAAAATGTGTACAAACTCCAGTTCCTGTGTTTTGCCAAACCCCCCCCCCCCCCCCCCCCGCCCCAGAAACGGACTGTCTCTGCAACCTGAACTCCCGAATTAATCCGCACAAGCTTCTGTATCAATGAAGCTTTAGTGCCGTGTCTGCTTCAACAAAAAACAAAACAATAATATCAGTGAAGCTTACGTTACTGTAACTCAGGAGGTATGTTACTTCAATGACGTTTCTGCGTTAATATAAAACAAAACAATAGTATCAGTGTATATTATGGAAAACCTAAATAAGAAACATAAAACCCTGGAATCTATAAAGATCGATAGAGCAACTAACCATTGATAGGAAACTATGATGAATGAAATAACAATGAAAGCAATATCAACATTAAAATTGACGGTTATATCAATTCATAAGTTGTGTTACTCTAACTATTACACTATGTTACTTTAACATCATCATCATCAAACCCTTTTTTCTAAACGTTCAGTGTGTTACTGTAATTGCAATTAAGTGTTACTGTAACTCAGAAGGTATGTTACTTCAATGACGTTTCTGCATATCATCAAACAACGTTACATCAATGCAAATAATGTGTTACTGTAATTCATAAGTGGTGTTACCCTAACGTGTACAATACGTTACTCTAGCATATCAAAAACCCTTTTCCTGAACGTTCATTTTTGTTACTGTAATTGCAATGAAGTGTTACTTTAACTCAGAAGGCATGTTACTTCAACGACGAATCTGCGTTAACTGAAATCAAAAAAATAGAATCAATGGATATCAGGGAAAATCTTAATAAAAAGCATAAAGACCTGTAATCTATAGAGATCGAGATATCAAAATACCATTGATACGAAACTGTGATATCAAAACGCAATGACATCAAAACAACGCAAATTGATACGAACTGTGATACGGAATGACAATGAAAGCACTATAAACATGAAGATCGACGTAAAAAAAAATGCAATTCGACGCGATAAAACATTGATATGAAAACACAAATTGAAAGCCATATGACTATTGAAATCCATGAAGAAAAAACGAATAAAAACGTGAATGAAACACTGAAACTCACCATTGTTATACTCGATTAGTTGCATATCAACCGTTGAAGACGATGATGCGGTCATTGAATCCATTGTAGCAGAATTTCGAGTTCAAAATCGATGAATGAGCGTGAATGAATCAGAGTTTTTTTTTAGGTGTGAATGAACGTGGAATGAAAATTGTGATAATGAACGTGAATGATAGAAAGTTATTGTTTCCTAAATTCTTGTGAGTTATTTTAGGAACGTAAATCTTCCTTCTTTTTTTTTTCTTTTTTTTTAATGCAACGCATCTTGTCCATCCATCCTCATCTCATCCAATGGATGAGATGAGGACTCATGGACTCATATATAGAGAAGGACTCATAAGAGCCTTACTCTCTCTCTCTCTCTCTATATATATATATCTATATAGAGTTAAGATCGGGTGAGAACCTATCCCTCAATGAGAACTGTGACTCTGTGAGAACCATTTAGAACCAGTGATCTTATTTAGATCTAATGGCTGACATTATTCCTAAACATCCCCCCCTCTTTCTTTTAACAAAAAAACAAATTTGTTTCTACCTTTTCCCTTCCTTCATCAACAATGGCTGAAATTGAAGGAAAAAATTCAACAAAAATCACCAAAAATCAAGAAAAAGCATATGAAGCTTTGTTCATCAATGCAAATTCAGGAGGTTTGTTGTCTAATGTTAATAAATTAGAGTTTCGGTGTTCATAACATTGGGGATTTCTTTAAATTAGGGTTCATATTTTCGTTAAAATCATTAAATACGTCCACTTTATTTGAGATTTTTGTGTAATTAGGGTTGTTGTATGTCAAATTAAGGGTTTGTGTGAAAGTCTTAATTGTTGTATACGTAGGTAGTGTCGATTTCAAGAATATGCATGAAGATGACACTTTTTTTATTAAAAAAAGGTTCAGAACTTGTATCTGCGTGGATGCTATATTTTGTTTACAGTGTCGTGTTTGTTGGAACTTCGAAGATCATACTCCGCAGAACCATTAATCAGATCCCATCAACAAATTCCTAAATTTCGAGATAATTTCTATAACAAAGCTTTAGAATAGGCATTCTACTTCTAACGCCATGAAACAGCCCGTAAATCAGATAACAAGCAATGTTCGTACCAACAAAATAATCTAACATCCGTGTGCACAATGTTACTACCAACAAAAAATCGAGACCCAGGCCAAAGAAATTGTTCGGCTTTTTCAACCAATGCTGAGCAAATCTTACTCCGTAATTCTTGAAGGCCTTGAGAACGTAACTCATAGTATTATATTTTTCATTTTCCAATCAATATTAATAGCCAAAAAACCGTAAATCCTGAGTGCAGCAAACCTTCACAACAAAACGGGTAGAACATTGGATCGATGTAGCCACGTTTCTTCTTAAAATTCAAAAAGGGTACACCAAAATGGGTACGTTAAAATTGAGAAGGGGTACACCAAAATTAAAAAATGTACGCTAAAATTCAAAAGTGAGGGTACGCTAAAATTGAATTGAAAAAGGGTACGCTAAAATAGAAAAAGGGTACGCTAAAAGTGAAGAAGGGTACGCTAAAATTGAAATTGAAAAAAAAAATACTCTAAAAGTGAAAAAGGGTACGCTAAAATTGAAAAAGAATACACTAAAATTGAAATTGAAAAGGAGTACGCTGAAATTTAAAAAGGGTACACTAAAATTGAAAAAGAGTACGCTAAAATTGAAAAAGGATACACTAAAATTGAAATTGAAAAAAGGTACGCTGAAAATTAAAAAGAGTACGCTAAAATTGAAAAAGGGTACGTTTAAGAAAGGGTACAGTACGCTAAAATTGAAAAGGAATGCACCATAATTAAAAGAGGGTACGACAATGGTATGCTAAAATTGAAAAATGGTATGCTAAAATTGAAAAAGGAAATTAAATCGAGTAGGGCTTGAAGAAGAAGTGTTGTATTCCATATAAAATCCGTACAAAAAGAAAATTAAAGGACAATATTTTAGATGAACTCCTAAGTTAATGAGGAAATTTGGAAAAAAAAAACGATAGCTGGGATTATTGCAATTATATTTGTCGACGATAATACTATTACTATTGTAATGAAATAATGAATTTAATCAAATAAGTTAACTCATAAAATAATTAATTTTAAAAAAAAAATTAAAAGTTACTTAGGTTAATGAGGTTCTGTAGACACCCACATTTTGACCGCCAGGTGTCTATAGTAGTTTCCGACAAACACCCGATGATGATCGGACGCTAACATGCTTTAACGTACTCGGAAATGGGCTCGAAATGATGGACATTTGGCCTAGGCATTTTAAGGAGTGCAAATCTCACCAAACCAACCTCAAATTCAGGCCCAGTGGGTCGTTTCGAGTCAAATAACACTAATTTGGGTCGAATCCGTCACCAGGGGTAAAACCGTCTTTTAGCGACCGAGTCAAAACCCGGTCAAAGATATTTCCCGAAACTCGTAGGCTGACCGTGACATCCCACACGTCCTATTCGGACTGCAACTCTACAAAATCAGCCATACAAAAAATAATAAACAATTCCGTTTAAGGTAGAATTCGATCCCGAGTAGGAATCCTATCCGAGAACCGACTCAGACACTCAACCGAGTGCAACCACTCGGCCAAGTACACAAGTCAGCCGGTATTTCCTCTTTTCTTCCCTCACAAGAAAACGGAATTCTCGTTCTCCTCAGCTTCTTACTCAAGCGGTAATTCTAGCTCAAACAGGAGTCCTATTCAAAAACCGATTCGAGCATCCGACCGAGTGTAAAACACTCGGCCGAAACAGCCCAAAACCAGCCGGTTTGCCTTTCTTCCTCCACAAGAAAGCGGAATCCTTATTTCCCTCAAGTTCCCTCGTTTCCTATCCTAAGCGGTAGTCAAACTCTCCCAAGCCAAGGTCGGGAAATTCCTATAAATAGCCCCTTGCATCCAACATCAGAAATCACCAAAAAATAATACAATTCACACACACAAACACACACACGATATTTTCAGCAATAATTTTCTGTCATCCCGACACACATCGAGAAACCGATAATACGTTCAAAACCCGAAGGAAACCGGTACGAAGCCCGACACCCTTCACCCGTCAAAACCGTACCACCCTAACCCAACCGACGTTGCCTCGACACTCTCGTGCCTAGCCACATTCCGACGAGTCCCGATCCGAGTCAACAAGAGCATCAAATTCATCCTTTTATTTCGTTTGTTTTATTATACTAAAACGAATCTCATATGCTAAATACAACTTTGACGTTAATCAATTTTCATGCATTAAACTGACTTAGCAACCCATTCAATTCCTCACATGCTTAGGAAAACAATGTTTGCATATCATTCATCGTATTACTAACGCGCGCATTAAAACGTCATTCGATATCCTAGTAGAGGCCGCTAATGTGCGGGCGGGGTTGGGTGTTCTTAGTGAACTTCCCAACACGTACCCTCACCCCTTACTCAGAACCGTGGTTTCCGGATGTCCGAAACCATTGGCAACGAGAGTCATTCAATATACGATTAACCGCTCCAGTCGGCATCTATATCGATATGCAAAAGGGACGAGCCCAATAAACTCTGACATCGGAAATGGGCCGTATTTTGTACACGGCCCACTACGACATAGAGTGGGCTCGAACGGTTCCGAATAACCATAAAATTCGGTGGCGACTCCGACTTCGATTTAAATTTCCATTTGACCATCTCATGGAGATTCATTCGCCTCCCCAAACCCGCGCGTGGCCGCGTCGGGGTGGACCTATGTCATGTCCACAGGTTCAATACCCAATTGTGATAAATTGATGGATTGAAAAAAAGTCGATTGAAAAATTGATGGATAAAAAATCGGATTCAATGGTCGATTTAAGAATTATGGATTAAAGGATTACGGGTCGAAAAATTTTGTAGAAGGAGGAGGAGTTACGACCTTACGGGTTGAAGGCTCAAGCAATTGTGATTAATTGATGGGATTGAAGAATTTTGAAGATCCAACGAATGAGATTGAACACTATGATCTAATGGCTCATATAATAGTTCTCATGGTTCTCATTGGAGGAGTGGTTCTCACATTAACCTAAATCTATATATATATATATATATATATATATATATATATATATATATATATATATATATATATATATATATATTACTTTGCATGACTATTATAAATTCGTAAACCTTCTGTATCCTACGACCAATTCGTAAATTAATAGGTGTATTTATCGGCTTCAACTCAATCGGATTGCATGTCATAACTAACGAGTGTTGACTTATGAAAGAAAATGGTGGTGCGGTTGGGTCATGCTTTACCTCTGCAATTACAACAATAAACATACTAACAATATTTAGAATTTATGTTCTCCAAGTAACATAATAACATGAAAATTTTAATTAAATAACTCTCTCCGGTCAACAAGTGAAATTTTCAATAACGTTAATGAGAGAGGAGAGTATCAAACCTCTTTAAGTCGACAATATTGTGTGAAGATTAGGAAACACACCGTAGGACAATATTGTGTAAAGTTTAGGAAAACACAAAATGACTATACTAGAAAAAAAATCCCGTGATAAAATCGCGGGATTGTATAATCAAATACTTTTCGTAGTCGACATAAGGTTATTAAACACATAGGAAAAATGGATATTGGACCATATACATAGACTTAATAATAACGAAAGTTCCTATAGACTTAATAAGAAGGTTAGATAAATTTAATTTTCTATGCGGTACTCTGTATCACTCACTACTAATTTAGGAGAGCACGGTTTCTTGTTAGACCTAATCTTCATGGTTCATTAGTTAGAGAATATGTAGATCAACCAAACAAACCATGAACAGAGGTTTGATATATACTTTTCCACTTTAAGAGATTTGATACAAGGAACACGAACCAATAATTGTGTATATTTGATTGAATGAATGTAATGATTACAGCAGTTTGGTATTTATACTCGAGTTAGTTGTATTGTTGTAACAAACTCTTTGTAACTACTTTGTAACAAACTTTATGATACAGAGTGCTTCTATTTAGCTATGCGATGTTCTCCTACAACAGAGATCTAACTGCATCAGTAAATATTGATTCTACGATATTAGCCATACAACTTTCTGAATGATTTCAAGATCCAAAGTAAAATCATGCCATCAGTCAGATAGACATCCGAGAAGCTTTACAGAATTTCGTACAGTAGTCATAGAATTAATACAGCAGTAGTTATGTACTTATGTACTCCGTTTCTAAAAGGCCGTGACAGCTATAAATAAGCCTAAAATCCGGAGGAAAAAAAATTAAGATTCGTTGGAGTATGTACAAGAACATATTACCTACATATTGGACTGCTAATCACTACCTCTCCAGTATCAAATTGAAGGAAGAATGTACTGTTTTCTTCTTCTTACTACTACTACTACTACTACAAGGTGTTTAATTGCTTCCTGTCATTTACTTCCTTTTCTGGTGAAAAAGGAGGCGGAGCGTTCTTCAAAAGTCCTACATCATCGTCGCTTTCTTGAATGTCCACCACTACCTGCTTTCGTGCATTCACCATTGTCTTCTGTATTTGTTTTAAAGACGCAAGCACTTCTTTCATTAACGGTCTTGTCTCCCTCTCTTGTTGTAAACACCGGAAAGCTAATTCCCCAGTTAATTTCACCAATTTTTGTACAACATAGTCGTTTTCATACCCTAAACCAGGGTCGACTATCTCTTGCAATGCATGCTTCTGAATCCTGTCAACGGCCATATTAGCCAAGTTTATGTCATGTCTCCGCCTTGTGATGTCTACCGCCACTTTTGAACAGATCAACTCCATTAGGACGACTCCAAAGCTGTAAACGTCACTTTTCTCTGTAAGATGATAACATTGGTAATACTCTGGATCGACGTAACCAGGAGTCCCTTGAGGAGCCGTGGATACATGGGTAACGTCATTAGGGAACAACCTTGACAGACCGAAATCTGCTACTTTTACTCGAAAGTTATTGTCTAGGAGAATGTTGGTTGTTTTAACATCACGATGTATGACATCATTTTCGTGAAGGAAAGACAAGGCCTCCGCCGTCTCAACAGCAATGCTGAGGCGTGTTGACCAAGGGAGCTTATTTAAAGTTGAAAGTCTCCCATGAAGATGATCGGCAACTGTACCATTCGGAACGTACTCGTATACCAAAAGAAGATCTCTGCTTCTTTTTGAGGTACACCCAAATAAAGTGACCAAGTTATCGTGCCTCAAACGAGCTAGAATCTGGACTTCGTTCATGAATTGTCCCATTCGCTTGACGCTATTCTCATACAAACGTTTAACTGCAACAACGCGTCCATCATTGAGCTCACCTGAACACAAGCCATTTGAAGAAAAGCACCTTAAATAAGTCATTGAATATATTTTCTATGCCATACCATAACAAATAGCTGTAGTACGAATCACATTGATGCATTTCCTATTCCATAACATCAGAAAGAGCATTATCATGAATATAATGTTATATTGTATGCATTATATCACAAATAGCACTAAGTATGAATTAGGTTGATATATTTCCTATGCCATAAGATCAGTAAGAGTTTCTGTATGAATCAAATTGAAACGTAGTGATGATTTTGGACGTACCATAGTATACAGTACCAAAGCCACCATCGCCAAGCTCCCGAGCCTCGTTAAAGTTTTCTGTGGCCTCTTCAAGTTCACCATAACTGAATAGCTTAACGCCAAGGTAGGTGCTGCTAGTACCGAGGTCGGATTTGGAGGACGGGTAAGAAGGCGTGCTTCGTGACATATACGTGGAAGGACTAGTGCTGTACCCTTGGCCTGGATAAAACCCGTTAATCGAGGGGCGATCTGTGCTCAGACTGGCCAGATGAAGGTCTTTTGTTCGACTCTGAGAGAGAATTTTCTTTCTTCTTTGCACCATGAAGAGGCACACTGCTGCTAGAAGTGCTGCAATTAGACCGCCTCCAGCTACTACCCCTGAAAATTATTTCAAAAGGGAATAAATTAAATTGTGTCCAGGTGAATTCCGGTTAATATAGTGAATGTGTAGACAGCAGAATCAGTTACCTATTATTACAGCCTTTTTGAGGGATTTATTTCCTGCAGTTGAGAAATAATGTTAGAAGGTAACTCATGAACGCCAACTATGTCACTGTTTTACTGTTGTTGTATCAACCGTATCAACAAACTACGATTAAATTTATACTTCTGAACTAACTCTGACCCTTCATATTTACTCATGTACCTGTGTCCAAGCTCAACCCTTTAGCATGGTTATGACATTTTCACGCTTCATTTGAACAAAAACGAGACTTTTTCTAGACTAACAAAGTTCATCAGTTGAACACGCATCCAAATACATATCTAAGTCTGAGTTATATATATCACATGAAAGGCAGCTTAGTTTTCATCTTTTCGGTTCAAAAACACATAGCTTCTTGTTTTCAACTTCGTTTTCATCCTCTTAAGACTTAAGTGCCAAATACATGGTTCAAATACACAATTACACATCGAGTACGAGCAATACAACATCATAGCTAAGAGCTTACAGCAAAAGAATGAAATTTCTGTAACATTATATCATGTGTAGGCAAACAAGAAAAAGGTAGAAAATAGAGCATGTTAACAGTTAATGATTAAGTGCCAAATACATGGTTCAAATAAACATAGACTATGAGCAACTCAGCTTCAAAGCTAAGAATTTACAGGAGAAGAATGAAATGATTATTATGAGTAGGGAAACAAGAAAAAGATACTCCGTAGAAAATAGAGCATGTTAACGGTTAATGATCATCTAATACCTAAAGCTTTTTCTTTTCTATGGTGTCAAATTGTCAATGTGAACTATTGACAATATTCTGAGTGGTAATGCTCTTGAAACACTCAGATACTTACGATCTAGTTGCTCCAGTCATTGTATTAAAGTTTCTACATATGCAGTTTTTCACACATCATTACTAGACTTTTCTATTGCGAGTAAGTGACGTGGGTCTTTTCTTTCTTTTAGTGTAAATGGAATATAAATACCAGTCCTTGTTCCTTCACCAACTAAGTACAATGACTTTAGATGACTATAGGTTTGATCAAACATGCCTGCATTCGTGTTAGATTTCCTGTCAGGTTCGGGTCATGCTCCAAAAATATAGTATGAAAGATCCTCCAGCATTTAGCAAGTAGGAAAGTAACTAACTTTTTTATATGCAATAAATCCCAAATACTCGATTCATGGTGATTTAATTTTTTTCTTAGATTTATCCTTTATTAGTTAGTCTTATTATTACTCATCTCATAAGATTTCCATTATTTCCCTATCAAAAAGGTAATGCAATATCTTATATTCGTACTAATCGTACCATATATCTAATCATAACCAAATCACAATACACGAATTCATGGTGACTTCAAATTTCTTGTAATGAGTTTGGACTAAATGGGACTACTTCCCTGGTTTAATAGTACTACAAGTTTGGGAGACCTCAGCGACATTGTTAACAGAAGACTGCGATCAAGCCTGCTGACATACACATAAAATAAGATTTCATACATGACACCATAAAAGGCAGAAAGTTAGTTCATTAAGTTTGACTTCGACCAATTCCAATGTTTGGTGGAGAATTGGACCAAGTCTTACCAAAGGCTTCACGGGTCAAGGGGAAGGACCAGAATAACAAAATGGAATTGAATGGACTATCAAATAAAATACCGAGATGGGCACGGTGCCCCCATCTCCCACCCTGTATAAAACAAACCCACTAAGGGCCTACCTTTATGGGCAGGTTTGGTCATGAAAAAAAAAGTAGGTGAACAGACATGGAGTATGAGCAGAGACAAAAGCAGAAGAGCACAGGTTTGGTGAAGTTGTCAACTCGTTATTCAAGTAGATACGGACAATCCACCAACTAATTGACTCATATCATGTTCAAGTTAAATACCTAATTGTGCAATTAATTACTAAGAAAGACTAGTTTGAACGACTTCAGCAGCCTAGCATCCACCTCAACTAGACCTGTCAAAAACTGACCCGACCCGAAAACCCGACCCGAAACCGCCCGAAAAAAAACCCGAAAAAACCCGCCCGAAAATGACCGAAACCCGAAAGTGACCCGCCCGATAAAAACCCGAATATATTGGGTCAAAACCCGCCCGAACCCGTTACCCGCCCGAAAATAGATAAATTAAAAAAATATTGCGATTATACACTAAAGTTTTTCAAAAAAACTAAGAAATATTTTTTTATTTTCAAAATTTTAAGAAATAATATTTATATATATCTTTAAAATCATATTTTTATCACATGATTATTATAATGAAAAAAAAAAATATCAATAAATCAAGTCAAAGTTCGTCATATATATTCGTACTTCCTATAGAAATAAAATATCAATGTATACTAAAAAATATATTAAATAAAACATGTTTATTCTCACTAATATATTATATTAAATGAGTTCATTAAGAAAATTAAGAATAAAATTGTATTTATGATAAAAAAATGTAAAGAAAATTAATGTTTTTAAAGTGCGTTAATAACCCGTATTTGACCCGAAACCCGACCCGAAACCCGTATAAACCCGACCCGTATAAAACCCGTATTTTTCAAACCCGAAATACACCCGACCCGTATTTTACCCGAACCCGAAACCCGACCGCCCGACCCGTTTGACAGGTCTAACCTCAACACAGGCTGGTACCCCTGAATCTGGTTAATCTAACCTCATCACGAAAAGTTTTTTAAAAAAAAAAAAGTTACCAATAATTATCGGTAATTCTTGTTGTTTCTAATTACACAAAATTACTAATCCTTTTTGAGTTCTCAGCCTCTCAGGGATTCTGATTGCACTGTTACTATCATGACTCATTGGCATGGCATTAAAGGTTAGCATTTAACAATAAGAAACACTTTCCAACCCATTTACTTTTTGGTGCAAAGGAGCGCGCACTCAGTTGTGGTACAATATAGGGGAGAGGGATTTGAACCCGTGACATATCATCAAAATCCCTGTGACCTATCCGCCCTAATGGAACAACATCTGATCCAATCATGCTGCCATAGCCAATTTCGAGATCAAAACTGGAACAGATATTTAATATCATCATCACTCTTACGAGTAAATTTAAATATCAACAAAAATAGCAAGCAATGATTGATTCTATACTCTAACACGCCCCCTCTACCTCAAGCATGGTGATATATATTCCATTTAAGAAGAAGGAATGAAATTCGAACATCTGACCATTCTAATACCATGTCAGGGAATCAATTTAAGAATAAAAATCGGAGATGTAAAGGGAAGAAACAAACAGAAACCTTGAACGGGTGATATTCGCGATTTTGAACCGCAAGGTGCAGATGCATAAGTTCCATCAGAGCAATAACAAGTAGCATGACTGGTACTGGGATCAAACCCACATTGCCCATTTGAGGCTTGACAACTAGTGCACAAATCTGCATCCCCTTCCTGTAACTTGTAAATTACCTCAAACCCTTCATCAATACCATTACTCGGATCAGAAGAAGCATTATACAGTATATGTTGCTCTAATGTTGCTAGAACCGGAACCACAACACTCTTATAACATCCATTTGGCCCAGTAACTCCAGATTGACAGTATCCATAAGTGTTATTGCTGTTTACACCATTGATCCTGCAATAAAAGTGAGAGAAACCCAGATCCGAACCCGAATCCGGATCCCCACCAGTATAAGGATCCCCACCATTATTATTCACTACACGAGGGCACCCATATAAAATTGTGATGTTCTGTGATGTTAGAGGATAATAGAATCGGTCGAAATTCATGGTTGTGTTGGCAAACTTGGTTAAGCAAAAACTATCACTCAAATCCTGTCTCGCAATTTTCAGACTTGTAGCATTTGGATTGACATCCAAGATGTAAAATGAAGTTTCAGCGATTTTGATGGTTGTTTTGATTTGACCCTCACAGGCGAGCTCCAAATCGGGATACCCACATTCCTTCGGCCTTAAATCACCTCCCCAGAAAGGAAACCCGACAGTAAAAGTACCGCCACAGGTGAAGTTGTTTCCACAATTATCGTACACATCAGGGTCACTGCTGCTAAAACATATAGGGAAAATATATAAGAGGTGAAGTAGTAGTAGTGGTGGTAGTAGTATATGTAAGTAAAAGAAGTTCATCATCATTGGTGATGAAAATGGTGTTAAATTGGGGGAGATATTTACGATAGAGGGGGTAAGAAGTTTGAATAATATATGAATGAACGAATTATTGAAGGAAGATAGTATGAAGGTGAAGTTTCAAAGAAAGAGATGGAAGAGAGGAAAGGTGGTGAGATTTTGGGTTGTTCATGGTAGTTGATCATTGACTGCCAGCTCTATATTTTTTGTTTTCTTGCATCTACTGCTTTTAGTCTACACATGGTCCACAATGTGATTGGAATCAAGTTTTACTAAAGACTTCTTCAGCGTTTTATTTCCTTTTACTTTAGTAGTTGCTTGCCCGCGCTACGTGCGAGGGACTTTGTTTGGAATAAAAGTGTTTCCTCTTTTTAATTTACTGATCTTGTTGATTTCGATTTTATTATGCGTTTGACAGTTTATTTTGCATGTTGATTTGAGGGCAATAATGTATCACAAATTCTTGTTTGGGTCAAATAGATGTCAAATAAGGGATAAGACAAAAGTGAGGTTGGTAGGACCTAGATAAATACGAGTAATTGTTTTTATCTCTCCAACCTAACCCGTCTTAAGCTTATGACGGATATATCCGTCGCAAGAGAGACCAACTGATAATTTATACACAACGATGATTAATAATATGGTGATGTTTGATTGTTCATTGTAGCATATCAATTGTTATTCATTTTGCTTAAGTATATAAGTCTTTCTTAATTATATACGGAGTACTATAGAGTATTTATCTCTAAAAAAGTTCAAGTGTTGATGGTGGAAAATACAGTAAAATTCTCGCCTCAAAGGCTCAAACTTCAAAAACATTATCTATTGACTATATTTTTCAATTCAAACAATGTTTACTTATTAATTTAAAAGTATTAGAGAGAATCAATCTATATTATGGGGTGTTTGGTTATCGACGGATCCGCCGAAAAATAGCATATTTGGATGGATTAGCATGTTTGACCACAAAATCTGCCAATATAGATGTTTGGTAAATGGTAGATTGAAATGACATATTCGAGTCAAATACGCCAATTTGCAATACGCGGCTAGTAGCAGCATATTCAATTAGCATATTAGATTTTCTATTTTTTTACTTCTTACCCCCTTTGCCAATCAAACTCTATCTTCGTCATTTCCTTCATTTTCAACTTTTCACTTTCATAATTCATCTGATAAGGTAAGTCTTTCTTGATTTTTTTTGGATCTATCTTTGGTGATTTGAATTGCTTTGTTTTACGATCAATCATGAACTTCTTGGACCAATCCTCTCTATATTAAATTAGAAACCAGAAAACAGTTTTCAAGGCCACTTCCATTCTCCATTTCAAAATAAGTCCCAATTTCTACTCAATTAGATTTCTACCATTTCAGTTGCAATTCCTATACCAAATTTCAATTCGACATTGCAATCAAATCCCAACCACCTTAATCCAACAACCCGTGTCATTAAATGCTGCGAGTATCATTAATCACGTTCATCGGTAATTAGGAAAATTAATTAGTTGTTTTTCCTCCTTCATCATCGATTAATCCCCCAGTTATTGATTCAAAATACTTATTGATGTCATTCTTCTCCGGAAATGGTGCTCCCATATTCTGCTCCGAAAATTGTACTTGCTTCATAATGGCTGCCTCATTGAATCCGCTTTACCTTCATCAATTACTTCGAACAATCTACTATATATTACCTTCGTTGTTCGGTCATTTTCCAATTCAACGAGCGACCATATCTGATCTACTCTTATCTCACTTCATTCTCTGTTTTTCAATTTTCTATTTCGTATCGTTTTGTCGCTAATTATTTCATCATGTCTGATGTACGTTGAAATTGTCATTTTTTCTGAAATCTGATTGAAACCTGATGTACGTTTAGTTTTTCTGATTTATTAATATAATTGTCAATTGATATTTCAGAAATATGATTTAGTTTTTTAAATTGTTTGGTGAATTTTCAGGAAAAGTTGTTGATATATATTTCTCAAGATTTTTTTTTGGAAAAATCAGAGTAATTTGAAGTGAGATATACTTTTAGTATAATTGAATTGATTTCTTGAAGCATTGACTTTCGAGTTTATCGCTTAATTACTGTAATTTAGGTATTAATTGAGTGATTGGGGAAAAAAAGTTGTTGACATGAACTTTTCAAAAAAAATCTGGAAAAATCGGAGTTAATTGAAGTGAGGTAGAGTTTTAATATGATTGAATTAATTTGTTGAAGTATTGATTTTGAGTTCATCGCTTAATTACTGCAATTTAGGTATTAATTGGAAAAAGAAATGTTGTTGTTTTGGAATTGTTCTCAGAAATTGACGAAGGTGATGAGCTGGGGATCAAGGTAATGTTATCATATTTTTATTTAATCATTTGAATAAATAACTATATTTATATTTATATATATTACGAATTATATTATATTTTATATACATATTCATCTTTAATTTTTTATATTCGTAAATAATATAAATATTTTTGTTTAATATAAATAATATTTTGGATTGAATTTTGAACATGTTTATTAATGTATAATAGTTATAATTATATTTTCTAATTTTTTAGATTTATAAATTGTACGTAATTTATAATATTTTGTATTTTCAGATTGAATTCTATTTTCGGATAAATTATTTATAAATAATTTTATTTATTTTCGGATTGAATTTTATTTACAAATTGTTATATAATAGCTCTAATATTTTTGGATTGAATTTTATATTTCGAAAAATATATAAATATTTTTCTAATAAATTGTGTATGTTCTTTTGGAAGTTTTTGCAAGCTTAGGTACTACAAACTTTTACGGTAAATGGGGAAAACAAAAATAGCATTTCGGTATTTAATTTTGGAGATCAAGTAACTAATCGCATAGTAGAATTTTTTGAGTTATTGACTACAAGTAATTGGCTTTTTATTTTTGAGACCAAATAATTAATTGCATATTTAGTTAAAAAAAAATTGACACTAGATTTAGTTGGTAAACGCAATTCTCAAATAATTAATCGCATAGTAGAATTTTCTATATTTTTTTAAAAAATAGCGCTTGATTTTCGCTATTGAATAGTGAATTTTATTTTCCATTTTTAATGTGTATAATAATCTTCATTTTGTACGTTACATGTTTAATTTGTTTGTAGATTATTTATTTTGTTCATATTTGTTCAGTGATTAATTTGTTCATATTTGTTCATCTTCGTATTTGTTTAATTTGTACGTTATTTATTTTATAGATAATTTATTTTGTTCAGTGAGGCCTTAATTTGTTCATTTTGTGTATCGAAACAAATGCATATAGATTACAGTATTTATTTTGTTCCTCTTTCAGTATGAGTTTTCCAAATATTTTTGTTTAATCATATTTATTTATTTATTTATTTATATATATTTCCAATTATAATATATTTTATATATACATATACATATACATCTTTTATTTTATATATTTGTTATTATCGCATTTACGGGTTATTAACGCATATTAATCACATCACTTACATGAGTCGGGTTTAAAGGGATTTTGGAAATAACGGTTTATTAACGCGCATTAAAACATTAATTATCGAACTGGATTTACGCAAAACTAATAAATGAAGCATTTGAAAAAAAAAGAAGTGAAATTATCTAGAAAAACAACCAAATTCTTGATTATAGGGAGTAGAACCCTTGAAAACGTGAAATTGCATTTACATAACCCAAATCTTAATCCATGACATATAAGTATCGTCTTCGGGTCAAATACGAGTTACATGAAATTGCATTTATATGGTTCTGGTTTGCTTTTGGGTCAAATAAGGGTTACGGGCCGGGTTTAAAGGGCTTTCGTGAGAAAATGGTTTATTAACGCATATTAAAAATATTAACTATAAGAATCGGGTTTATATGGATTTTGAGACGGGGTTCGGGTCAAATACGTGTTATTATCGCATTTACGGGTTGCATATTAATCACATTACTTATACGATTCGCGTTTAAAGGGATTTCAGGTCAAAACGGTATATTAATGCACAAATTAAAAACATTAATTATACGGATTGGATTTACGCAAAACTAATAAATAATGAGACATTTGAAAAAAAACAATATATATGAATTTTAAATTATCTAGAAAAACAATACTATTCTTGATTATAGGGAGTTGAACCCTTGGAAACATGAAATTACATTTATACGAAGTATAACCCAACTCTTCATCCTTGACATATAAGTACCGTCTTTGGGTCAAATACGAGTTACATGAAATTGCATTTATACGGTTTTGGTTTGCTTTCAGGTCAAATACGGGTTACGGGCTAGGTTTAAAGGGATTTCGTGAGAAAACGGTTTACTAACACATGTTAGAAATATTAACTATAAGGGTCAGGTTTATACGGATATGAGACGGAGTGCGGGTCAAATACGCGTTATTATCGCATTTATGGGTTAATGATGCATATTAATCACATTACTTATACGAGTCGGGTTTAAACGGATTTTGGGTCAAATGGTTTATTAACGCACATTAAAAACATTAATTATACGGGTTGAATTTACGAGTAATAATAAATGAAGTCTTTGAAAAAAAAAACAAAATGAAATTATTTAGAAAAACAACCCAATTATTGATTATAGGGAGTAGAATCCTTGAAAACAAGAAATTGCATTTATATAACTCAATTTTTCATCCTTGACCTATAAGTACCGTATTCGGGTCAAATACGGGTTACATGAAATTGCATTTACAAGGTTTTGGTTTGCTTTCGGGTTAAACATGGGTTACGGGCCGGGTTTAAGGGGATTTGGTGAAAAAAATGGTTTACGCATGTTAAAAATATTAACTATATATAAGGGTCGGGTTTATACGGATTTTGGGACGGGGTTCGGGTCATATACGCGTTATTATCGCATTTACGAGTATTAACGCATATTAATCACATCACTTATACAAGTTGGGTTTAAGGGAATTTCAGGTCAAAACGGTTTATTAACGCACATTAAAAACGTTAATTATACGGGTTGGATTTATACGGAATTTCATTAAAAACGTTACTCTTCCATTTATACGGGTTTAGTAACATTAAAATGTTACTTATACGTAACATTTCGCTATAATCAAACGAAGTCAAAATATTCATTATAACTACTTCACTATAATCAAACTATATTTAAGACGGGTTAAACGATATACTCTCTCCGAGTTCCTATTACTGTTTCAAAAACTTTTGGGTGGAAAATAAGGAAGGAGAAATGAATGGCTCAAAAAAAGAAGGGGGGAAGAGACAGAAATGGAAGAGTAATTGTGAACCACACTCGGTCCAAAAAGAAAAGTGGGACAATAATAAGAACTCGGAGGGAGTGGTACTTCGTATTTAACTATTTTAGTTTGGTTTATGAGTAGATTTAATTGTAATATATATAATTAGTAACGTATGAAATAAAGAATAAATTGTTTTATTCTGGCAACAAAATTAATCTTTAAAACGATTATGTTTTAAAAACTAATTCACATATTGATGATCACACTCATTCGCGTGATTAAAAAACCAATCTCGCTTCCTTCATCTTTAAATATCAATAAAAATGGATAACCCGTGAAATTTTTCACGGGTAACACACTAGTTTTTTGTATTAAGCACTACCCCTAAAAATAGATAAATTGGTTGTAAAATGGTTGGTGTGATGTATGTTTGACATATACGGAGTATTTAATCAAAAATTTGCTTATGTCCTTTTTTGTCATTTTAAAAATCAATTAATCAATCCGCTAATATATAACAGCTAATCACCCTGCTAAAATAATTCTGCTAACTAAATCTGCTAATTAAACTTTCAATTGATTCTGCTAGTCAAATATGTTTTCTAAATATATATATATATATATATATATATATAAATAATTAAAAGATTCTCTAATTATAATAGAAAATCTTTTAATTATTTTAATATATACTTAATCTATTATATTAATGTGATGTTTTACAATTTTTAGGCAAAAACTTGTAGAGTTCATTTTTTTTTAAAAAATCGTAAAATAAATTATAAAATAAAATAATTAGATTCGTGGTAGAAAATGCTTTCATTAGAGTATAGATTTCATATTATTTGTTCGAAAAAAATGCGATGAATTTATTACATATAATATTTATAAAATTATCCCACATCGACAAATTATAATATAATGATGATATTCTGTATTATAAATAAGAGTAATCATTCATTCTTCGATATCTACCAAAAGTCTTTTGAATCTCAAAAAGAGTTCTTAAGACTATAACCCTCAATTAGCTATCCTATATTAAAAACTTATGATGAGGTGATGAAATTTTATATTATATCGAAAAATTATGATGAGGTGATGAAATTTTATATTATACTCACTCCGAGTTCCTATTATTGTACCAGAACCTTTTTGGGTGGAAAATAAGGAAGGAGAAATAAGTGGTTCAAAAGGAGGAGGAAGAGAGAGAAATAGAAGAGTAATTGTGAACCACACATTGATGGCCTAAAAAGAAAAGTGGGACAAAAATCAAACTCAGCCCAAAAAGGGAAGTGGGACAATAATAGGAACTCGGAGGGAGTAAATAAGATTAATCATTCGGTTTTAAATATCGACCAAATTTTTTTTAAATTATCTCACATCGAAAAATTATGATGGGGAATCTATATTATAAATATTAGTAATCATTCATTCTTAAATATCAGCAACCAAAAAACATTTGAGACTTAAAAAATCTTTTAATACAAGACTACAAAGTTAAAATCATACCAAATTGAAAAATTATAGTAAGATGATGAAATTCTATATTATAAATAAGAGTAATCATGTATTTATTTAGTCTTAAAGAGAGCTCTTAAGACTATAAACTGAAATAATTATCCCACATAAAAAAATTATGACGAGATGATAGAAGACTAAAACTTAAATAAATATTCCATATCGAAAAATTATGATAAGGTGATGAATTCTATATTATAAATAAAGACTAATCATTCGTTCTTAAATATCAATCAAAAAACCTTTGAAGTCTTAAAAAGTCTCTTAATAAGACTACAAACTTAAGTTCACATCGAAAAATTATAATAAGATGATGGAACTTTATATCATAAATAAGAGTAATCATGTACTCTTATATATTAACTAAAAATCTTTTAAGTGTCTTAAAGAGCTCTTAAGATTATAAATCTTAAGTAATTATCTCACATCGAAAAATTGTGATGAGGTTACGGAGTTCAAAATTATAAATAAAAGTAATCATTGTTTTTAAATATCGACCATTAAACTTTTCAGTCTTAAAAATTCTCTTAATAATACTACAAATATAAAATTATCTCACATCGAAAAAATTAAATAAGATGATGATTCTATATTATAAATAAACTAATTGTAACACCCCTAATTTTTATAAATTAAATTCGTATTTGTATTTTTATTTTGTTTACGATCTTACTCGTAATCCTTAATTTTAGTTCTTATTGGACTTACGTTGACTTCTTCTTAAATTCCTAAAATCTTTATTTTTCCTCGAATTTCTATTTTCAACTTGAAACTCGTTAAGACATTTTATTATTTCCTCAGGAAACCATTTTATTAAACTTTTATTGAATAATTATCATTTTGTTTTCGAGAAATCAATGTAATTCATTTTTCGTTGGAAACTATTTATTCGTCGAGAAACTTTACTTTCTTTAAAACAATTATTTATTAAATTCGAGATTGAACCATTTGGTTTCTCGAGTAAGCTAATTATTTTTATCAACTTCGAACCTGACCCAAATATTTAATGTTACGACAAAATAATATTTTAGCCCATCTCGAAGTTTGGGTCTAATTCTTTTCTTATGCGATTTTAATCCAATTTACTTGTAAGCCAGTTATTTATTTTTACTAATGATTTCGATCACACCGTAAATTATTTCTCGACCCAAATCGAGTCCGTTACCTTGTCACTAACTAGATGAGTCACTAAATATTTTATTAATTTAAGCACATGTTTTTATATCCTAATTATACTCAACCGCTTCCCTCTCTACTTCTCTAGTGGTTGTTGTTGTTACGTTATTTACTCCATTCTTTTAATAATCCCCAAACTATTCAATTACTCTTTCTTCATTGTACGTAAAACTCATCCTTCTCCAATTCCGTTTAATTATGTTATTGCTGCTTAGCTTGTTACGTATCTCTTCTCCTTCGTTCATTCTAATCCGAGGGTAATTTAATTACTCTTATCCTCGTCTCGTTTCGACTTTTTATTAACTCATATGGTTCTCATACCATATGTTTTAATTTTTCGTAGGCTATCGTGCTAGATCCGATGAATATGGTTATTTTATTAACTCGGATCTCGATGAAGGTAACACATGATGGCATGACTCGGTATTGCATGATATATATATATATGTTGTAGTTGCTTGTAGTATTGTTTTAAATCGAATTCTTATACTAGTAAACGTGTTTGAACTATATTATGATAATATGTTTCGAAGCTTCTAAAATTATTATAAGGCCGAGACTAAAACGTATAAATAAGAATTAATTTCTTAATTTTCATGATTTTTAATATGAATTATCAAATTGAAAGTTTTATTGTTTTTAGTAAAGAGCATGTAAGAATTAAGAGAGGATGAAAGAGTGGAGAGAAAGAATTATGCAATTGAATAGAATGAATTGTTGTTTACAATGAGTTAAACACCTCTGTTTATATAGGAGGTAGTTAGAGCTATAACTAACTTGTAACCGATTCTCCTAACTACCTTGCCTCTATATTCCTTCATCCCCCCTCAAGTTGGAGGTTGTAACAAGCCCAACTTGCTGGTTAATAGTCGATGATGAGGACCATTCAGTGCTTTTGTAAATAGATCAGCCGGTTGCTGTTTGGTGGGAATGTAGGACAGCGTTATCAGACCTTGTAAGAGCTTCTCGCGAACAAAATGACAGTCGAGGTCTATATGCTTAGTCCGTTCATGAAAAACCGGATTTTTAGCTATATGAATCGCTGCCTGGCTATCACACTTCACAGGGATAGGATCAATCGTAGATACATCGAGTTCCGAGAGGAGTCTGCTTAGCCAAGCAAGTTCTGCAGTAATACGACGCAGAGACCTATACTCCGCCTCTGCTGAAGAAAGAGATACGGTTTGCTGCTTTTTGGACTTCCAAGAGAGAAGGCTACCCCCAAAAAATACAATGTACCCACTGATGGAACGTCGTGTTTCCGGGCAAGCTGCCCAATCGGCATCGCAGAAACCTTCAAGAGTGAAATCTGAGGTGTTGTTGAGGAGTAAACCTTGATTTGGATCCTTGGAAACATAGTGGAGGACATGTAGAGCTGCATTCCAGTGTTGTAGGCGTGGAAACGCCATAAACTGGCTTAAGAGTTGGACAGGAAAAGAGATATCTGGTCGTGTGTTGGTAAGATAGTTCAGTTTACCAACTAGCTTCCTGTAGTCTGCTGGTTTATCAAACAAATTCCCAGAGCTTGCATTAAGCTTGACTGTACTGTCCAACGGACTATTAACAGGCTTGACATCAAGACAACCAAACTCAGAAAGGAGTTCTTTGGTGAACTTCCTGTTTTCGAATCTGTTACTACTTTTGTACGATTTTTACTCCTGTTTACAGATCTAAGTTTGAAAATAGATTACTGTTTATTTTAAGTCTATTATACGTCTGTTAAATTTCGTAAATTAATTTCATGTAGTTTCGTCACAAAAAATCGTTTATGAAACTGTGATGGATTAGTTCGCGAATCTGTCAGTTGTTGTAAAACCTAATTTAAAACCTATGATAAACTTTGACTTTAATTTTTGGTAATTTACGTACATTAACTTTAAAGAGTTTTTGTAATGTTTCTAATTGGATTTGTTTTAAAATAAAATTTTAAACGTGTTTTATTAAAGAAATACTATCGGGTGTCGGATTCTGGCAGTTTATAAAACTATGAATAAAACCCCCTGTTAAGTTAGCAATTTCGATTTTTTCCAGAAACAAAAGTTTTAGTTAAGCTTTTAAAGTTTTCAACCTCACTGATCTTATATCGTTTTGATTTTTAATGATTTAATTATGAATTTTATAGTAAGATAGTGCAAATCTGAAAAATTTGTAAATTTGTAATTTATTTTTTTTTTGCAGAAAATTTATCATTTCTGTGGACATGACATTGGTCCACCCCGACGCGGCGAAGCGCGGGTTTTGGGGAGGCGTAGAATTTCCATATGAGATGGATCGAATAGAATTTTAAATCGAAGTAGGAGTCGCCACCGAATTTTATGGTTATTCGGAACCGTTCGAACCCACTCTATGTCGTAGTGGGCCATACTTAAAGCCTGGCCCATTTCCGATGTCAGAGTTTATCGGGTTCGTCCCTTAGCATATCGATACCGATGCCGACTGGGCGGTTAATCGTATATTGAATGACTCTCGTTGCCAATGGATTCGGACATCCGAAAACCATGGTTCTGAGTAAGGGGTGAGGGTACGTGTTGGGAAGTTCAGCGAGAACACCCAACCCCGCCCGCACTTAGCGGCCTTTACTAAGATATCGTTCGGTTTTGTGTACACGCGTTAGTTCGACGATGAAATGATATGCAGAGATTAGTTTCCTAAAACATGTGAGGAAAAATAAATAAATGGGTTGCTAAGTCATTTAATGCATGTTAAGCTAATAACGTCAAAGTTATTTTAGCATGTGAAGTTCGTTTTAGTCTAATAAAACGATAAAAAGAATATGAGAGAATAAATTGCTACAAACACGAGAAAACGGGTTAGTAACGATTGAAATAATAATATATGAAATCGAGAAAAAATAAAAATCAATCGAAAACTGAAAAATAATACTAAAACGTTGTTTTGTATAAAAAATGATGTTCGAGAAAGAATAAAAAAAAGAACGAAAAAGACGCATTTGGGCCGAGAGCCGCGCGACTCGCCCGAGACTCATGCGGGTCGCGTGGCGGCCTGATTTGGACAACGGTTTTTCGGAAAATTTTGATTAAATCGCGTACGAATATCGCATAACTCGTACTCGACTTAATATTCTCGATATTCGTTATATTCGATAGTTGATTATCAAATATTTAGAATAGTTTTGGAAAAGATGTAAATTTAGAAATCGTTTCGTAAAATAATAAAAATAAACGAACGAAAAACTAAAAAAAGGAACCGGATCACAGACTCGTGCGCGAGTCGCCTGGACCGGGCACGACTCGCGTACGGGTCTGATTTTTTATTTTTTTTTGTTCGAAAATCGTTAATCGCGTACAAACATGAATTAATTTATACTCGGTCTATATTTTCGATATTCGTCGTATTCGATATTCGATTATGAAATCGATATCGAATATTCGGAATGACTTTAGAAAAGGTTTTGAAAAAGTTTGTTTTTGAACGAAAAGATGTAAAAAGATTTTGAACGAAAAGTTGTAAAAAGATGTAACGATTTCGTCGAAAACTTAATATAATTCTTTTCGATACGATATTCGATTATATAGAATCGATATCGTATTTTAAGAATATTCAATATATGAAAATAGTTTTTAGTAGTATTGATATTAGAAAATAAAAAAGACCGACGAAAGACCCATAATAAAAAAACGAGGAGAAGGGAAGAGAAGAAAGAGAGACGGGTTTGATTTACACCCTCAACCTACATGCTTTGTTTTCTCGGGATAAGGCTCGTCGGGAAGTGGCTTAGACTCGGGAGCGTCGAGATGATGAGGATGAGTTAAGGTGTATCGGTTTGGGTGGTTTGGGACGTCGGGTTTGGCCGGTTTCGTCAAGGTTTCGAGGCTTCGAAAGTGCCGGGATTTGCTAACTATCGGATTTGTGTATGAACCGTGTGTGGAGGCTGTTTTTTCGGTGTAATGGGTGTGTAAATACCGTGTGTATTGGCTGGAAAAGCGAGGTAATTGATGTATTATCGTTGTTTTTCGGTCCCTTAAAACGTTGTATGGGAGGTCCTATTTATAGGGAGTCTCCGACCTTGGTTTAGGAGAGTTTGAATACCGCTAAGAATAGGAAACGAGGGAATTTGAGGGAAATAAGAATTCCGCTTTCTTGTGAAGGAAGAAAGGGAAATCTCGGCTGTTTTGGGCTGTTTTGGCCGAGTGTTTTACACTCGGTCGGGTGCTCGAATCGGTTTCTGAATAGGATTCTCGTTTGAGCTAGAATTACCGCTTGAGTAAGAAGCTGAGGAGAACGAGAATTTCGCTTTCTTGTGAGGGAAGAAAAGAGGAAGCCGGCTGGTTGTGTATCACTTGGCCGAGTGTTTGCACTTGGTTGAGTGTCTGAGTCGGTTCTCGGATAGGATTCCTACTCGAGATCGAATTCTACCTTAAACGGAATTGTTTATTATTTTGTATGGCTGATTTTTGTAGTATTCGAGTTCAAACCGGATTGGCGGGATGACACGGCAGATTTTATGTCTCGGAAAATATCTTTGACCGGGTTTTGACTCGGTCGCTAAAAGACGATTTTACCCCTGGTGACGGTTTTGACCCAAATTAGTGTCATTTGACTCGAAACGACCCACTGGGCCGGGATTTGAGGTTGGTTTTGTGAGATTTGTACTCCTTAAAATGTCTAAACCAAATGTCCATAATTACAAGCCCATATCCGAGTCCGTCAAAGCACGTTTACGTCCGATCATCATCGGGTGTTTGGCGGGAACTACTATAGACACCTAGCGGTCAAAATGTGGGTGTCTACAGAGCCCCCACTCTGACTGAGGTTTGGACAAGGCAAAAGTCAGAGTAGCTACCCGGTCAATCAAGGATTAAAACCTGGCAGCCTTCCGATCGGGTCGTTTAGGGTCCGTTAGACCTGCGTGAAGGGCTCGCCAGCCATAGAATAGAAATCATACCTGGGTTGATGCTGATAATGTCGCGGGAGCTTGCCTAGGAAGCTATGGGTATACCTGTTTGCAGATATATCCTGTCTTAGAATTGCGCAGGAGCTTTCCCATTAGGGAACTTAGAATTCTCGGGGAGTCTTGAGTGTACCTGTATGCTGACATAATTTGTATGTAACACTTAGGCGAAACACTGACTCGTGCTGGGGAAAAAGATGATTTTTTTTTTCGAAAATTTTGAAAAGCAAAGTGCTGAATTTTTGGAAGTTTTGGAAATAAGAGTGGCTGGGATGACTCTGATTCCTAATTGGATTCTGACACGGATTCATGGAACTTCCCTGGTTAGGCCTGTACGCCTAGATGAAGTGTGATAAAAATTCCTATTACCGTGGTGACTAGGAAAGGGGTTTTCTCAAATGGCTAAGTTTTGCGAATTTTAAAATGAGAATTTGAAGAGAGAGATATACCGACCGACTCGACTCTGGACGCGAGAGGACGAGTTGACAGACACGACTTAGACTCTCTAAGGGTTAGACCGTGACTCGGTAGGGGGTAGGCCACCTAAGATGACAAGACTCTTAAGTTGCGCTATTCCGTGGCCTAGGTGAGTGGCAACACAGTCGAACATCGAAATGGGAACGATCTGCTATAGAGGAATTGCAGTAGTCTGTAATGAGACTGTTTTAGCAGTAACAATGCTGTAGTCTAGTGCTCCTTTTGAATTTTTGATTTTTGGGACATTTCCAAAGTGGGTATTGCTCCGAGTCCTGACAGATTCTCGTCTTTGACTAAGCCGAATACTAGGACACACTATAGAAAGGAGGCTAGATCTTTATTCCTTGAATTTATCTGGATTTTGTGAGTGGATGGAGAACTTCTGCCTAGGAGAAGCCCCCAGGATGACAAAGCTAGCTGCTGAGAACATGACAGTGTCGTGACCGGAATGATGATGCTCTTTTGAATTTGTGTGTCAATGTGGGTGGTTGTGCCCTTGTTGAAAGGCTGTCTACGTATTCACGTGTAGTGAAATCAAACCAAGCCGTAGTTCAGTGGATTGAAAGATATATAATGGTGCCTAGTTTTACTAGGGCTTTGTGTGTAACTAGCCATAGCGATGGTGAAGGCTAGGTGCATTCCCAGTGATGTCTTGATCAAAGGGTTAGAATAGTTAGGATGTTGATCCTGTGACTGTGAGCGTTCTCCGGGGTAGCCCCCAGAGGTGGTGTGAACTTATTTGGGCATGTTCTATGCCGACTGCAAGTTGAGTTCCCGTGTTTGGGGCTGGTAACTGGTTTGAATGAGAAGAATTGGGATGGGATTTTAACGAGTTCTGCTCTCGGGGATTTTAATGAGTTCTGCTCTCGGGGATTTGATGAGTTTTGCTCTCGGGGATTTTAACGAGTTTTGCTCTCGGGGATTTGATGAGTTTTGCTCTCGGGGATTTGATGAGTTTTGCTCTCGGGGATTTTAACGAGTTTTGCTCTCGGATTTGCATATGGTGATTGTGAATTCTGTTGTGTAGAGGGGAAGTCGAGTAGAATGGCTCGAGCTTCGATTGGGCAGGTTTGATAATGTGGGATCTGATTTCCATGTCCGGCCCTAAAGGTTAGGGTGTATCCTATGGAGCTTGAATCCTCAAAATGCTGGGCTGTCTCTAGCCTAGGTCTCGAGAAGGTCTTGAGGGTTGTAATGTGGGAAGGCTAAATGTGGTGTTAGCTGACTAGCTTGTTTCTCCCCTATTTGATAGCATGGGTATTGTAATTTTTGAATTGACCGTTTCATGGTCATGGATTTTTGAATTCTTTGGGTTGACCTCTTAGCCCCGGTCATGGGATTCTTCATTTGAGTTGACCGTGTCTGGTCGAGAGATGTTGATAATTCTTTTTTGATCATGGCCAGCTTTTTTGTTTTGGCCTTTTGCTTTTTTTTTTCTCTTGGACTTTTGACTTTTTGTCCAGTTTTTTTTTGTCGGTCAGACTAACACCTAAGGTAGGGACTGGCTAGTCTTATTGGATGAGTGTTTATTGTGGGAAGTGGGCTTGCCTCCCGTCTTGAACCCAAACTAGAAGACTACCCAAATTTGTCATAGGATTCGATATGCTCCTGCTACGGGTAGTTATGTGGCTTTCTATACCAGACATGGAATAGGTAAAAGGAAAACACGGGCTTGGTTTCCTGCAGTCATTATAGATGTGCCTATAATAGTCACGTGCGTGTGCTCACAGTGTATGATGGTGTTCATCATGTTCTCGGAAACACATAAGGAAAGTATGTATGAGAAATAGAAAAGCTGATTTTATTGAATTTTGAAAAAAGAGGACAGAATACAACTGACTTTGACTCTGACTTTGATGTGGAAATGAGGATGTAGGGTATCCTAGACTCGAACTCAGACTTAGACTCGAATCAAATCCGGACTCGGACGCTCGGTTGGTTGTTTTTTTTTTGTAAGGTCTTTGATTGGAGAGAAAGACGGGTGCCACGACTCACCTAAACTCGGCTTTGCGCAAGTGCAAGAGAGGGAGTCAAACTAGACACGGCCCGGGGTGACGGGTCGACAAATACTCTTGGACCGGGATACTCGAACGTTGATCTAGACGAGGTAAGGACCCTGGCTTGGACTCGACCATGAGACTCGGACGGTGTATGAGGGCGAGTCCGAAAATGGGGCAACCGTGTTTGACTGCATCGCGTGCTCGGACCAACCGTGGTGACCTAACCCTTGATGACTCGAGTATTTGTAGCATAGGTACGACTCGAAGAAGGCATCATAAGGACGCCAATGTATGATGAACGTGGGGTGCCCTTAGAATGACCGTGGTTGACTGCTCGTTGGGGGATAGCCCCCGAGTGAGGCTAAAGAATCTGATAGGACTCAGATGGTGTGACACCTAAGTGACTCGGAAGTGGGATACGTGAGACAACACGTGTAAGACAAGACCTTTAGAGCAACCGTGATTGATCGCTCTACTGAAGGGTAGCCCCCGAGTGGGACTGAAGATTTTGTTAAGACTCGAGTGTCGGACGAGTGACCCTTAGATGTAAGGATCACGAACCTTTTGTTATAAGGCTATGCCTTGTAAAAGGTTGACTCAGAAAAGACACCTAGACGGGTGACTCGTGGACGGTGGGCTTTCCTTAGGATTCGGCAAAGTGGGCCTAGTCCCGTTCGAAGGAAGGTCTATGTGAGAATTCCCCAGACTTTGGACTCGAGTGTGTAAACGGGCTTTCCTTTGTAGGAGTTAGTCCTACGAAGGTGGGCCGTGCCTTGACAAGTAAGGCGGACTGGGATGGGGTGGAAACTCGTGATATAAGATCGACGGAGTTTCGACGCTATAGACTCTTACAACCTATGACAAGACCCGACACTGCTAAATACGGGAAGTCCTAAGAAGAAGAGGGTTTTGAAAAGGGAATTTGGATTTGAAAACCGAGCAAAGGTCGGATTGGAAGACCCGATTTTTTTGAAAACCGAGAAAAAAGGGTTATCAGGCCGAGATTTCGGGCTTTTTTTTTGAAAGGTTTGGACAGCATACCGGCTAAAAATAGGCTATTTTGAGTCAAAATCATAAGTCCTAAATTCGGCAGCTTTCCGGGTTTTGAAAAAAGTAGATGGGTTTGAAAAGATGCGATTTTTTTGAAAGATGACGGTTTTTGAAAAGACCAAAAGGATCAAGTAGCATGTAGTCATAGAATCAGTATAACGACGCCATGTATGCTCTTAGTCTAAGTCTCGGTCGGTCTAAAAGGGTCTATACCAACAACGATGGCATTCTCGTACTGAGGACGGACTCCCTAAGCCGAGTTGGTCTTAGGACATGCCGCAAAGTCTAAACGAGTTCCGCCATTGAAGTCTTTAGTCCAAGTGGGAGTGCACCGTGGTATAGTGGGACGTCGGTCACAAGTAACCGGCCCGGGATAGAACGGGGTTATGCATGAACCATTGAACTAAAACGTGTACATTACTAATCGAACGATTTCTTTTCGAGTCTCACCCTGAGGATGCCGATGGTAAGTGACACATCAGTTAATCCCCAGCGGAGTCGCCAAATTGTGGACATGACATAGGTCCACCCCGACGCGGCGAAGCGCGGGTTTTGGGGAGGCGTAGAATTTCCATATGAGATGGATCGAATAGAATTTTAAATCGAAGTAGGAGTCGCCACCGAATTTTATGGTTATTCGGAACCGTTCGAACCCACTCTATGTCGTAGTGGGCCATACTTAAAGCCTGGCCCATTTCCGATGTCAGAGTTTATCGGGTTCGTCCCTTAGCATATCGATACCGATGCCGACTGGGCGGTTAATCGTATATTGAATGACTCTCGTTGCCAATGGATTCAGACATTCGGAAACCATGGTTCTGAGTAAGGGGTGAGGGTACGTGTTGGGAAGTTCAGCGAGAACACCCAACCCCGCCCGCACTTAGCGGCCTTTACTAAGATATCGTTCGGTTTTGTGTACACGCGTTAGTTCGACGATGAAATGATATGCAGAGATTAGTTTCCTAAAACATGTGAGGAAAAATAAATAAATGGGTTGCTAAGTCATTTAATGCATGTTAAGCTAATAACGTCAAAGTTATTTTAGCATGTGAAGTTCGTTTTAGTCTAATAAAACGATAAAAAGAATATGAGAGAATAAATTGCTACAAACACGAGAAAACGGGTTAGTAACGATTGAAATAATAATATATGAAATCGAGAAAAAATAAAAATCAATCGAAAACTGAAAAATAATACTAAAACGTTGTTTTGTATAAAAAATGATGTTCGAGAAAGAATAAAAAAAGAACGAAAAAGACGCATTTGGGCCGAGAGCCGCGCGACTCGCCCGAGACTCATGCGGGTCGCGTGGCGGCCTGATTTCGACAACGGTTTTTCGGAAAATTTTGATTAAATCGCGTACGAATATCGCATAACTCGTACTCGACTTAATATTCTCGATATTCGTTATATTCGATAGTTGATTATCAAATATTTAGAATAGTTTTGGAAAAGATGTAAATTTAGAAATCGTTTCGTAAAATAATAAAAATAAACGAACGAAAAACTAAAAAAAGGAACCGGATCACAGACTCGTGCGCGAGTCGCCTGGACCGGGCACGACTCGCGTACGGGTCTGATTTTTTATTTTTTTTTGTTCGAAAATCGTTAATCGCGTACAAACATGAATTAATTTATACTCGGTCTATATTTTCGATATTCGTCGTATTCGATATTCGATTATGAAATCGATATCGAATATTCGGAATGACTTTAGAAAAGGTTTTGAAAAAGTTTGTTTTTGAACGAAAAGATGTAAAAAGATTTTGAACAAAAAGTTGTAAAAAGATGTAACGATTTCGTCGAAAACTTAATATAATTCTTTTCGATACGATATTCGATTATATAGAATCGATATCGTATTTTAAGAATATTCGATATATGAAAATAGTTTTTAGTAGTATTGATATTAGAAAATAAAAAAGACCGACGAAAGACCCATAATAAAAAAACGAGGAGAAGGGAAGAGAAGAAAGAGAGACGGGTTTGATTTACACCCTCAACCTACATGCTTTGTTTTCTCGGGATAAGGCTCGTCGGGAAGTGGCTTAGACTCGGGAGTGTCGAGATGATGAGGATGAGTTAAGGTGTATCGGTTTGGGTGGTTTGGGACGTCGGGTTTGGCCGGTTTCGTCAAGGTTTCGAGGCTTCGAAAGTGTCGGGATTTGCTAACTATCGGATTTGTGTATGAACCGTGTGTGGAGGCTGTTTTTTCGGTGTAATGGGTGTGTAAATACCGTGTGTATTGGCTGGAAAAGCGAGGTAATTGATGTATTATCGTTGTTTTTCGGTCCCTTAAAACGTTGTATAGGAGGTCCTATTTATAGGGAGTCTCCGACCTTGGTTTAGGAGAGTTTGAATACCGCTAAGAATAGGAAACGAGGGAATTTGAGGGAAATAAGAATTCCGCTTTCTTGTGAAGGAAGAAAGGGAAATCTCGGCTGTTTTGGGCTGTTTTGGCCGAGTGTTTTACACTCGGTCGGGTGCTCGAATCGGTTTCTGAATAGGATTCCCGTTTGAGCTAGAATTACCGCTTGAGTAAGAAGCTGAGGAGAACGAGAATTTCGCTTTCTTGTGAGGGAAGAAAAGAGGAAGCCGGCTGGTTGTGTATCACTTGGCCGAGTGTTTGCACTCGGTTGAGTGTCTGAGTCGGTTCTCGGATAGGATTCCTACTCGAGATCGAATTCTACCTTAAACGGAATTGTTTATTATTTTGTATGGCTGATTTTTGTAGTATTCGAGTTCAAACCGGATTGGCGGGATGACACGGCAGATTTTATGTCTCGGAAAATATCTTTGACCGGGTTTTGACTCGGTCGCTAAAAGACGATTTTACCCCTGGTGACGGTTTTGACCCAAATTAGTGTCATTTGACTCGAAACGACCCACTGGGCCGGGATTTGAGGTTGGTTTTGTGAGATTTGTACTCCTTAAAATGTCTAAACCAAATGTCCATAATTACAAGCCCATATCCGAGTCCGTCAAAGCACGTTTACGTCCGATCATCATCGGGTGTTTGGCGGGAACTACTATAGACACCTAGCGGTCAAAATGTGGGTGTACAATTTCATATCATTGATATGAAATTAGATTTTGTGCAAAAGTTCTAACACACTAAGAGACTTCAACCCAACCTTTCCACAATCCTACTAAACTTAGGACTAACATCATTCGACATGAATCTAGCTCTCACTATGAATTTCATATCATTGATGTGTAATTTATTATTTTTAATTACTTAAACTCCAACCTTTTGAGAAATAATTATGGTTTTTACTTTCTTTGACTTTTAATCATTAATTATACATTTATCTAATAAATATAATGTCTATGTCTCAAGGCCTAATATTAAATATTTTATATAACTCATATGTTAAACGATTTCTAATTATAATAATACCTATTTTGGAAAGTTACTATTTGAAGAAAATTTCTATCTTTGAAAGTTACTATTTTGGGAATACTTAAGATATCTTCGGATAAAATACTTATAATGGTTTGAATATGGAATAATGTTGGAAATGAGAAGTTACAGTATATAAGTCTAGGATATGCTCAGGAGTCATGCGCATGTACTTAGGCTAGGACCTCGCTGAACGCAGTCCTATTATAGTTTGAGTTGTCTGGTGAGAGGGCTTAGGAGTTGTTTCGTGGGCACTGAGTTCCTTAACCAGTGAGGCTTAGGGGTTGCTTCGTGGGCACTAAGTTACACTTCGGTGTTGTTTTGACATATCTCTAGTAGTAAAAGCTGTACTGATCATCGGTTTTATATTCCACTATTCGTTTTGACGCCGTCTGGCTGCTGAATTGTTTTCTGGTTTTGACTTTATTTTGATATATATATAATGCTTCGAGTTTAATCTATTTTCATATATTATGCTTCTATTGCCTATATATTATGTAATATGGCTGGGAGAACCACCTGAGTTACTCCCCACTGAATTGTGGCTGTTATGTTTATCACATGACATGTATTCTGTGTTCCGAGGTTTGGTGTGCGCTAGCGAGTGGCATGGATCCTACTCTGCTTTAATTATGTTTGTTTATTGATGATGGGATTTGTCGTGGATCCCGCCGATCAAATAAATAACCAACTAATCCTAGTGGGTAGCAAGGGTAAGTCGGGTCGAATCCACGGGGACGGTAAGAGGCGTCTAGACTAAGGTCACCTAAAAACGAGACTAAGTCAACGAGCTAAGCTAAACAAGAATGATTAAAAGGGGAGAAAGCTAGACTAGGCTACGGCTAAGGAGAAAACTAACAAAGGAAACGGGCTAGGATTAGGTCGGGGTCAAAGGGGTAACGGAATGGTCGA
Source organism: Agrostemma githago (assembly GCA_958450325.1). Lineage (NCBI taxonomy): Eukaryota > Viridiplantae > Streptophyta > Magnoliopsida > Caryophyllales > Caryophyllaceae > Agrostemma > Agrostemma githago. Next base: position 32,667,430 of record OY288244.1, on the reverse strand, counting down.
GGAAGAGCTAGAGTGAAGGAGGTAGTAGGGTAATCTAGGTATAGTCCGGGCTCTCGCAACTTAGACTCACCTAGAGGCTCCACCTAAAACCCACCTTGGCGACACACATGACAAACGGGGTTACTAGCGTGATATCGGGGCCTAGGTCGCATCCGGGCTCTCGCAACTTAGACCGACCTAGGGGTCGTCCTCACCGGACTCTCGCAACTTAATGAGGGAACCAAACCCAGAAACAAACTATCACCCACAAGAGAAAGTCAAGAAAAACAAGCATATGCATACAAGTCATTCAAGCATTTCAACAAACATGTGATATGCATCAAACCAAGAGGAAACCCAAATCTTCCACCAACATCTCCAACAATCCCTTAATCATCCAATTAACACCCTAATCACCTTACTAACCCTAGCAAGAATCTATTCTAACATATCTAATCTAAAACTAACAAAAACAAGATAAACCAACACAAGAACAAGAGGATGCATAAATGAAACTAACAAAGATGAAGAACAAAACAATAAACAAGAACTAAAGATTCAAACTTGATGAAAGAACAAAGATTAAGAGAAAGGAAAAGAGATTATACCATACTAGAAGATGAAAAGAAGAAGGAAACTTGCATAAATGGAAGAACCCAAAAACAATCAACCAAGGTTGTCAATCTTGGTGGAGATCTTGAAGAATTCCCAAATTACAAGCACTAATCTAGGATTAACGATAATCTAAGGACTAATCTACACTAATCTAATCTAATCTAACCTAAAATAGTCTAGGGTTTTGTGGGAAGTGTAGAACATAAGCTTAACATAACAAGGGAAGAGTATATATAGGGTTACAAGTGGAAGGGAGAAGCAAGGAAACAAAGCGCGGCAGCAGCACGCCCTTCCCGGCCGGAAGGAGGTGGTCCCGGTCGGGAAGGGGTCGGTCCCGGCCGGGAGGAGCTGGTCCCGGTCGGGATGGACCCAAAACAGCAGCTCCTTGTTTTGCTCCTTCATCCCGGACGGGATGAGGTCATACCCGTCGGGGATGAGTCTTGTAGGCCTCCAATATGATCTTTTTGATTCCTCCTTGCTTCAGATGGACTTCTCATCGATGCTCGGGACTCGGGATCGGGTCTCGGAGGCTCGGGATTGGGTCCCAAGGTCTCGGGGTCGAATCCAAGGCATCGAGTGATCGTTCCTTCACTTCGTTGGCTCCGAAAAGTGTATGTATTGAGTCGGAATCGCTCCAACTCTTCATGAATGGTCTCGGGAACCTGAAACGAACTAGAGGAAGCGTAAGTAGCCCATAAATCGCTCCCAAGGAGCAATTCCTCAAGGAAAATGGGACCAAAACACTACGACATAGGCACTACAAACTACACTTATCAACTCCCCCACACTTAACCCTTAGTCGCCCTCGAGTAAGCACAAACTAACTACTAAACTAGCCGAGTGGGTATTAGCGCACCCTACGCCCTTTCAACTCACGCGAGTGCACTTAGAGGAAAAGTGCACTCCGCAAGGCAAGTGGGGTCTTGCGACAAAACTGTGGATGCAACCGGACACGAAACACATAAACAAACACGCACACAAACAAACACACAAAAGGTTGCACCCAAAAGAAAAGAAATACCGCTTCCCTCAAACAAGCGGGGAAAGAATCATCGGTTTAGGACTCAAGGTAAGTGACAACGTTCCCAAGCTAGCAATACAAACCAAAATGGACAAAACCCTAATAGTATGACGACAAAGCAATAAAAACGTTGGTAACTTACCTCGGTTCCTCCTAACCTTCTAAGAACGTACCACGGGACGATCGGCGGGATGGAAAGTGATGAACCACGGTGTTAGTCGACAATGTAGGTAAGTGAGACCCCGCCCCCTTTAGCAAAGAGCCAAGAGGGTCGTCCCATGTCCGAAACCGCCTAACTAGTCCAAGTAAAAAGTGGAAATGATTGCAAAATGAGGGAAGACCGACCACTACCGCTATCATCCTTCCTAGGGACTCGGTCCTTTGGTACTTCACGGTAATGATCGGAAAAAGGCTTATTTTTGTGGGGTTAGTATCTTTTTGTGAGACGATTTTCTTTTGGCATTTTCTCTTTTCTTTTGCATTTTTGCTTTGTTTGCCATGCCATTTCTTTTTTTCTTCTTTTCTATTTTCTTTTTGGCTTTTGTGCCTTTTCTTTTTCTTCATTCTTTTCTTTTTTTCATTTTCTTTCATTTTCTTTTATTTGCCCTTTTTGGCTTGATTTGGCTTTTTGGCATTTCATTGTATGACAAGAAAGAGAGAACTCAACAAATTGCAAATTTATTTGTGTGAATATGTGTGGGAGGTAGGGTAATGGGTGAGTCGGGACGGCGCCTTCCCTTCAAACCCACAAAAAGGTGGAGAACTTGGGCTAATCAAACGATCCTAGACACGGTCACCTAAGGGACGGGACTCGGCAACCAAGGCCTTTTCACACCGTGGGTGGTCATAATGGTCAAAATGCAAATCCCGTAGTAAATCCCTAGTAAGCTAGGTGGACTCAAGGTAAAGGACCAACGAAATCATTGATTTAGGGTCATTCTACTAGACTAAAGTCCAAGACTCGATTTATACTACTAAGAAGGGAAAGTAAACACTCACACACTAGCCTCTAAACCGGGTTTTCGAAAATAGTTTACGCACAAGACACAACTACACACACAACAAAGACTCAACGAAAGCGAAAGTAAAAGAAATAAAGGCAACAAAAACAAAACAAGATGAAACAAACACATGAACAAACAAACACCACCCCAAATTTCCAAATGAGCAACCAATCCTCCACAAATCTTCACAAAGCTCCACCCGAGCACACAACAACAATCTCCTCCACACTCCACAAGAGATAAAGAGGAAGAAGGGATAGAAAGGTGTTACCGGATGTCTTGCAAGCTTTCCAAAGCTAGCGGTGATTAAGTGGCCTATAAGGAAAAGGGAGGCAAAACACACACAATACAAAACAAATATACGACACAACGACACAAAAGAAAAAGACATAAAAAGAAAATCTTTTTGATTTTTGTGAAATTTTTTCAAATTTTTAGGGTTTTCAAAGATTTTTAGAAAAACTAAAAAAATAAAACTAACTGCGATAGAATATCGCTCCCCCACACTTAAGCCGAGCAATGTCCTCATGCTCGACCGTAGTGCATGGGAGCTCAAAAGAAAAGAAACTACGAAAATAAAGCTAAAAATCAAAGAATAAAGTGAAGAAAAAGGTAGAAGGTGTCCGGCCGGGGTGTAGTCAAGTCACCATGGGCCGAGACGAGAAAAAGGTATGGATGGGGGAAGAAAATAAAAAGAAGGAAATAAAAGGAAATGGGAGGGGAGGGCTAGGTGTAATCAAGTCACCTAGCCCGGATTCCGCCTAAATCCGAATAAATCCTCAAAAAGAAAGAGTGAAAAACTTGTAAAATTTGGATTTTGAAATGACTCTCGATGTAGTCACATCATCGAGAGTCGGGAGCAACAACTACCGAGGCCTCGAAGGCCACCATGACATCAAGACACAAAAGTGTACAAGGGGAAGGGAATAAACAAAGGAAAACAAGCAACAACAAAAACGGAAAAGAAAGGATAGTTGCCGTACCATTGGTTAGCAACTCACTCTCTCCATCGTCTCATAGGTCAATATAGGCACTTGCTTGTCTTCATCATTGCTATCCCGCTTCAAGGTTGATAGATCCGCATGGTAGAGGTAGTAATGGTGCGAGGGGGTGGGATTTGATGTGAATATCGGTCTAAAGTGAGGAGGAAATGAGGTTAAGGTATGTAAATGAGGTACATGGGTGGTATGATATGAGAAAGGAAGGTAGGGGGGTTAGGTGGGGGCATACAATGGTTGGGTGGGCTTAAATGTCGAAGAAGAAGCACCAAAAAGGAGTAGGGGATCATCCCGGTCGGGATGGATGATCCCGGTCGGGATGACGAACCCTTCCCGGTCGGGAAGCCTCCTTCCCGATCGGGATGACACTCCAGTGGAATCAATTTTTGGCACCCTCATCCCGATCGGGACGGCCCCATCCCGGTCGGGACGACACACCCTTCCCGGTCGGGAAGGGTCTTCATGACTCACATGACCCCAAAAACCGACTCCCTTACTCACGATCCAAGCTCTATCACTAACCACTCCTTTCTAGGAGTCACCTTCACTTCACCTATCACAATAAACTCAAAGTACACATCAAATTCACTCCCTCACATCGCTCATCAAAATACCAAATCAATTACCAGAGCTTCACAAAACAACAAAAATCAAGAGAAAAATCACACAAATACAAACACAAGTACTCTAAAGAGGAGAGGAGAATATACAACATGACGGTTCTTTAGGAACTTCGTCAAACCTAGGATGGTGGACTCTCCTTCAACCGTAGCCCTCAAGGGCATGGAGGAGCAAGTCGAACGCGCTACCAACATCATAATGAAGGCCCAAGAAGCGCTCGAGCTAGCCAACCTCCACGGCCTCCAAGGAGGAGGCAAGAAGTAGGAATCCCAAGACCCATCGTCATCATTCATGTCATCTCCGGGGTCTATCCATCCTACGAGCCTAACCGACCTCTTCCTCCCTAAGCATCGCCTCCAATCACAAGCAAGCTTCATTTCCAAGAAACGGGGCACAAAAAGCGGTTTTGGCCCCATTTCCTTGTTGCACACCCCCACACTTTCTTCAAGTTGTGGTTCCCCATCTTCATCACTAGGCCCCACATCATTTTGGAGGAGAGGATTGAAACTTCCACCGGCGGTTTCAATCTCTTCCAAACCATCGCTTGGTGTACTAGTAAGGGGCTCTTGATGTTTTTCCACATTCTCGGACATGGGCAACTTGGGCTCATCAATTTCACCCAACAACTTCACAAATTCTACCAACCCATCCAACTCACTAACTTCCTCCAATTCCTCACCAATGTTGTCTTCACCAAGGGTCATATCCTCATTCGTCACTTTTTGGGTAGACGATTGAGGTTCTTCAAAGCAAATCTCTCCTCCAAAGGGAACTACATCGGCGGCTTCATGGTTAGGTGGCTCCTCTTTCTCAAGTGGGCACCCTTCATCTAATTGTGATGTTCGGGATAAAAACATTACGGTTTGAACCGATATTGCATTTAATCGAGCATCCCTCGCCTCGTTTTCCCTTCGAAATTGGGCCATGAGTTCATTTTGCTTCTTTTTCATTTGAATGGCCATTTCTTGTGTGCTCCTTTGCAATGGAAGAATCGAATGATACAACTCCAAGTTTGACGATTGGTGGTCATCGGGGTCTTGTAAAGCTTCTTGATAATCTTGATGATGCCCAAAGGGTGGGGCATCATATTGTTGGTAGTAAGGTTGAGGTGATTGGTAGTATTGTGGGTCATGGGGTTCATATTGTGGTTGGGGTGGAGGGTAATATGGTGGGTTTTGGGGGTATTGGCTTCCATAAGGTGAATCTTGATTGAACATGGTGGGTTCACATTGATAACTCGAGTAATAGTCACCATGATCGTAGGATTGGTAATCGTTCACATGTTGGTAGCCGTTTTCTTAACCTTGAAGTTCATACCCACTAGAGTCTTGATCCCCCCAAGGAGCTTGATAGTAATTAGGAGTCATCATGTCATAGCTTTGATTCATAGAAGAAGAGGAGTAGCTCATATCGGCTTCCATGTGTGGGGAGTTTAGATCAAACCCCATGCTCGCTCGAAAATCGTAGCTCATACCCGGTTGAGGACTTCTCAATCTAGCAACCGTCCGTTAAAGCGGCTCTAAGTTGCAAAAAGAAGATGGTCACCACCTCTAAGCACAAACTGTAGACTAAGAGCAAACGTGAGAAGCCTAGTGCTTTTTGGGCACTAGACAAGAGAGAAATAAACTTCACACACACAAGAAGCAAGGTAACCAAAAAGAAAAAAGAAAAACACAAACACAAAGACAAAGTCAAGTAATTAGGAAAACAAAGTCTAAACGAGCATCGTCCCCGGCAACGGCGCCAAATTGATGGTGGGATTTGTCGTGGATCCCAACCGTCAAATAATTAACCAACCGCTCCTAGTGGGTAACTAGGGTAAGTCGGGACGGGCCCTTCCCTTCAAACCCACAAAAAGTGAATCCCGATCGATCAAAGTAAAAACCAACTAATCCTAAACTTGGGTAGTCGAGGGTAAGTCGGGTCGAATCCACGAGGGCGGTCTAGCTAAATAAGGGTCTCGGTCTAGGTAAGGTATTAGTCAAGAAAAGATATGTTTTTGGTCGGATGAATGTTCTAAACTAGTGAGCTAAACAAGTCAAACAAACAAACAAATGAAATAAATACGATAAAAAGGACTAGGGTCAAGGTCAACGAGGTAGTCTCAAGGGATTTGTCGGAGTTCACAAACGATTCGAATACGGTCGGTAATTGGGAAGATAAAGGGTCTCTCTCGAGTCTCTATCTACCCGGGACGGTCCTAATAACGGGCTCTCGCACTTATTACTAGGTCGACCCACCCCAAAGAAAGCTCGACGAAATACGATTCACCTATCGCGGCCAAGACAAGTAAATCATACAAAGGTCGCAATCAAAAGAGAACACCAACAATTAATCGACAAGATAATAAACCCACAACAAAGCCCACAATGAAGACAAACCAAGTCTTTCTCAACCCTAGAAATTAACTATTCAAACATGATTAAAAGTGAACTAATTAACTACTCTAATCTTCTTTATATAAAAGAAGACACCAAGCATAGTGAGGTGTCTCAACCACAAAGCTCTATTTGGGAATAAGTCCATTTTTTTAGTGTTTTAGAATAGTTAGGTGTAATAGCTTATAGAATTGAAATGAGGTTGTTTAAGGGAGAAGTAATCTTCACCTTCATTTAATGCTATATATTGAAATTTTGAAAATAATAAATGCATTGGAGACTAAGTAATGAAACCAAAAAACGAATAAGGATCAATAGATTTGATTATCAATTTGCGTTTACAAAAATATGTCATCTTTAATGTACTAACACTCAATACTGTGTCGATTGTTACAGATATTTGTTAAATGCTACTGTATTTGTGAGGAAAGAAGTAAAAGGATTAGGGTTTCAGTTATGCCTGATTTCTAATATCCAGCGCACTAAAGATGACGCGTGTTGACGGAATGACATTTTAAGCATTTGTTGTTTCTTAATAATGATTTTATTTAGATTATATTAAATCCGTCGACTAAGATTGTCACGTTTCATTAAAAACTCCTCATATATATACTTCTATAATAGGGAAGTGGGAAAATCTTTTAAAGACGGAGGGAATATGTTACTACTCCTACGTGTTTAAGTTGATGCAGTGATGCTACTCATCTTATTTAGAAATCGTCTTTATCGTTTAAGAGTTGTTTTTTTAAAAATAACACCTTTCTTATTATGTTTCAGTAAATCGTCTTAAAATATTACTCCGTATTATTTTTAAATCGTACTTAGGTACTCGATCAATTGTTACAACTTAACTACGAAAATGAAACTTTTCATCACGTTAAACAGTAAAACGGCAGTACAATTTAAAAATTATAATGACCAAGATCTATAAAATCTGAACATATTATAAATTTATGGAAAATACAAAAATACGGTTTTGATATAGATATCAATATGAAAAAATATCTTAGATTAGTTGCATTATCGACCGCGTGAGTCGTGTTCCCATGCATTACTCTTTGTAACTTATAATCTTCAACTAAACTCTTTGATGAGTTGCAATTTGAGTATGTGTTTGACAATGTATAGTATTTTTTTTCTATGATTGTTCGAGGATATTGATTACGAAATTACTTTTTCCTAAAGAGCGTTTACTCAATCCTAACGAATTTTTCAACAATTTTCCAATTCTACCCCTTTATAAACTCTTAGCCATACAAGATTCAATTTACCAATCTAATCAATCGTTTCCATATTTGATTACCAATTATAATTCAATTATACTCCCTCAAGTATATGATATAATATCAATTTACTTATTTACTTAATTATTTTGCTTATTATATTATTACTATCAGATTAATTATTTTGCTTATTATATTATTACTGTCAAATTAATTATTTAGACTTAATTGATTAGGGTAAAGGTTAGGATTTACATATAAATGAATAAAAAAAAATAAATTATTGAAAATACAAACTACAATAATTTATAAAATAAAAGATATATAAAAACCTAAAATAAAAAATAAAAAAAATAAAAAAAACTAATTGCCGCTGACAAAAAATTTACAAAATAAAAATAATAATAAAAATAAAATGAACGTACGTACGTACACCCCACCCCCACCCGACCACCCTCACCCACCCAGACCGATTCGACCACTTACATACCACCTGGCCTTCGACCCAGATCCACGCACAACCACCAATCCCAGCCACGTCGACCACCCTCGATGCGATAGAGTTTGGTATCGTGAACAGTTCCGGTGCTTGTGTTTTTGATGGTGGTTGGTCATGGATGGGTTGAAGGGAAATTGAGAAAGTTGGAATTGGGGATTTTTTTAGAGAGAGAAAAAAAGGTAACTTTTGAGAATTGGGTGAAATGAGAAGGGTAAATAGGTAAAATGTCGTTAGGATTGAGTAAAACTTCGTTAGGAAAAAACACGACCCTATTGATTATCAATAATTTTTATCAACCATACAAATAAATTGTGCTAATTTTAAGATTTGTCTAATTTTAAAATTTCAAGGGCAGTGAGTGCTTTGGATGAAGAACTCAAGAGCCGCTTTTGATGAAGAACTCAAAAGCACCTGATTTTCAAGTACGAGTATATTGAAAAATTAGTTTAGTGTGAGACAATCTTTCATAAGACTTATTCGTCATGTAAATCACATTTCCAATCCAAATTATTAGTGATTCCTCCTTAACAAACATAAAGAACCTATTGGAACAAAGCAAATACTTCGTATAAGATTGAGTTGAGTTGTTATCAGGTCACCTGATTATGATCAACTAATGTGTCAATTTGTGTTTGTTTTGTTTGTTCTAATTAAAAAGTGCAAACTAAAGTTTAGGTTGAGTTTCAAATGGATCACAATGGGTCGGCATATATTTTATAATAAGGTTGAGTCAAAACGTTATCGGGTCAGTTATTTATGATTGTACAATGGGTCAATTTGGATTTGTTTTAATTTGTCCTCTGTTATAGAGTTAGTTACTTCCTCCATTTTTTTTATCATCCCATTTTAATATAACACCTCACTCATATATTGAGAAATGAAAAGAAAAAAATGAAAGAAGTAGTATTTAAATTTAATATCGATTTATCATCAACTTCTTTCCATATAATACAAGAAAAATAGCATGTACTTAGTGAATAATAATATTATGTCCAATTACACAAAAAATCCTATGAGACGGTCTCACGGTAAATTTATCGTGAGACCTTTCGCATACTAAGAGGTTTGTATTAAATTAATAACTAACTATACGTGAGAGGTCTCACAGTAATTTTACCGTGAGACCATCTCACAAGAGACTTATTGGTCCAATTAATCATATCCACAAACATAACATCCTTTTATATATTAAAACAGACACCGCTGCCAATGACGTGACATAGCTAAGAATTCATCATTCTGAAATACTTACCTGTAGTGAGTTCAAGTTTATTTTGACAACTCATTCATTTGAATCAAAAAACGGGCTTTCACAAATTTGGGCCTCAATCAATCCATGCACATAATTAGCAAATAGCTAATCAATTAATTTCGCCAACAATATATTTTACCCTAATACACATATCACCTAATCAATCAATCACCTAAAAATCTAATACAATTAAAAACTCTAATACAATATCAAAGCAAGTCTTTGACACTGCCTACACGACATAAACGTCGATACAACAATACATCCATTATATCACCTCAACAATTCATCTAAAATGTCTGCAGCCATTAATCTTACCATAACGACACTTTGTCTAAGGCGTCAAGCTAACAAATTTGGATGTAAGGGTCCTATATAGATGATAGAGGCCTGAATTCAATGACCCAAAGATTGATGCCTTTGAGTTGCTATTAACTGATTCAAGAGTATTTTCTGTATCTAAAACTATTACTGTATATTGTTTATATACAGTATTCTGTATAAGGATTCTGTTTGTTTGTATATTTCTGTATAAGCATTCTGTTTGTTCGTATATTTCTGTATACAATTTTTGTATTTTAAACAAATTTTTGTATACTTCTGTATACTGCACAAATTAATATAAGTACGAATAACACTGCAATCCCCACATAAGATTGCAGAATTTGTATAAGTGCGAATATTAATGCAAAATTTGTATATTCTGTATACGGTCTTATTCAGCAAATTTATATACTGCGCAATATATTATATATTTCTATATATTGTTTATATCAAATTTTCAGCATTCTATTTTTTATTGTATATTGTTTACGTTATTAATACTTTATATTTATGTATCAGCATTCTGTTTATTGTACTGCACAAATTTCTGCACAAAGTAGTAATATTGTGATTGTGGTCTGATTAATAATTTTTTTGTATATTGTTTATATCCAAATTTCAGTATTCAGTTTTTGATTAGTATATTGTTTATGTACTTCAAACTTTTAGAAATTAATGTAATAATAAATGATCAAAATTCAAAATTGTACAGAAAAACATCTGTTTATATCCAAAAAAATTTAAAACGATTACCTTTTGAAAAGATATTTACAAATCATTTTTAAAACGAAAGTTTATGTTATTAGCATATTATTTATATCCAAAAAATAGTATAAAAAGTATTAATATTGTGATTGTTTGTGATTAATAAAATTTATGAAAAATTATGTATTTGAGAATTAATAATTAAAAAAAAATCAGCATTCACAGTATTAATGATGAAGTATGTTTGTAGAGATGAAAACGAGAAGAAATGGGAAAAGATTTCCCTAATTTGTTGTAATAAATTACCAAATTATCTTTTAGTCTAACCATTGATTTATGTTTGTTCGTTTTTGGTTGTTACGGTTTATTTAAAGATATAAACTCGATTCAAACGTTTGTTGTCGTTACGGTTTATTTAGCAATATAAACTCGATTATGTTATAAAAGACTGAATATCAATATATGAGTATTAATGTTGGGTTTATTGAAAGAAATTAGTAATTGTTAGTGTTAATATAAATATGTAGGGTCTAACTAATGTATTCAATATATCTCACGTATTATGTTAGATTTACGAAGCAAGAATGTTTTATTATACCAACTCCCGTATAAAGATCTCTAAAAATTTAAGCTAATACAATCTCACATCAACATCCGTTAAAATGTCGTCCGCTAAACAAAAAATCGCAACATTACACACGTTAAGCTTTTTTAAGTTAATAGTCGGGTAATAATATTTAAAATTGATTGATATCACATATAGCCGATCAATGAATTAGGACGATAGTAACTTTGTATTCATCGTGAAGATGAAAACAACAACACGGCATGAAAGTGAAATAAATTGTCAAATACCGTAGAGAGATTTACACAAACACAAAAAAATGTAACAATTCGTGAATTTTCACGGGCCACTAAACTAGTTACAATAATAAACATAAATGACTAATAAAGATGCAAACTTTAAATTAATTAAGCATGAAAAAAATCTAAATCTCATAAACACAAAACATGAACAATAAAAAAAATATACTAACTTGAAATGAAGAATTTTCATAGATGAAGGAGGAAATAGATTACAAGGATTTAACCCAGCTAATTACAGAACAAACTAATCTTTAACAAACTAATTAAGAGTAAATAAAATGTAAAAAAAAATGTGAGAGAAACAAACTCCTAATGCTGCTACTCTCATTCTACCGTGCGGCCTACTTCTCCTGTCTGCGGCTGCTGCTCGTTCCTACTGCTACCCTCTCCTAATCTTTCCTTTTTTATTTGGTCATTTCCTCCCTTTTAATTGTGCTGCCTTCCTGCTCTTGTACTGCTGCCAGCTACTCTCCACTATACCCTACGGCTCCCTTTCTTTATCTTTTGGTGATTGGGTCCGACCTTCACCTTGATCCAATAGCTGCTTATTTGTAGCTCGATTTTGACCTATTAACTAATAGAATTGAGTCTTGCTCTCTTCTACAAATTTGTAGGTCTCGAACTTAGCTTTCCAACGCATCTTCAATCACTTAATTCCGACGTCGTATGAGTGAGATACCGTCAACTCAAGACAGTCCGATCAAGTAGGGCTTTGACTTTAATATGCTTGACCCGCTTTGTTCTTTGACCCGATTTTACTCAGTTTTTTTTCTTGTCTTCACTCGGTCATTTCTTCAGACGGTACCTACAAAAATACACACGAGGCAAGGCAGTACCAAATTCTCGGAAAATAACAATTATTACGATAATTATAACTAAAACGACTAATTAACACTTAATATCGTATAATAACCTATATTGAGCTATAATATCAATTAAGCACACAAAATTGACCCGAATAAGTAAATAAGTGTGGGTAAAATAATCACTAAAATGACGTTTATCAACTCCCCCACACTTAAACCTTACTCGTCCTCGAGTAAGCTCAAATAGTCTACGACAAAGCAACTTATTCACTAAATAAAAATAAAAACATAATAGCCGATACGAGACAATAAACGGGCTCGCTCCGTCCCTTCAACTCACAACGAGATACTATGAGGAGAGTATCCCCTTGCAAGGCAAGTGGGGTCTTGCCAAAATTGCGAGACGTCCAACAATAATAAGGCACAAAACTCGGTAATATAATGGTCATCTCTAGTCAAAACGAGTCACCTCCTTCAACAAGGCGACTAAGCAAATCCCCAATCGATAACCAAAATTCTAAAATCCAACTAAAACACAAAGGATGACAAAGAAATACTTCACAAGTTGCATATTTTTATTGTACATCTACTAATCTATGACTTCGGTAAGCAAAATAGGGTGTATGGCGGAGATGGAGTGAACTAACATGGCGTTATAACCGAAAATGAAACACAAAGTCCCTCTTCTCACATAGTAAAAAGTTCGGATCGTCCCGGTACCAACTTGGTGACTAGAAAGGAGGCAAAAATTTATTTGTGAGATGGATAAGGAAATAATAAATATGCATACGCTCACTTATTTGAACAACTTTGTGGACATGACATAGGTCCACCCCGACGCGGCCACGCGCGGGTTTTGGGGAGGCGAATGAATCTCCATGAGATGGTCAAATGGAAATTTAAATCGAAGTCGGAGTCGCCACCGAATTTTATGGTTATTCTGAACCGTTCGAGCCCACTCTATGTCGTAGTGGGCCGTGTACAAAATACGGCCCATTTCCGATGTCAGAGTTTATTGGGCTCGTCCCTTTTGCATATCGATATAGATGCCGACTTGAGCGGTTAATCGTATATTGAATGACTCTCGTTGCCAATGGTTTCGGACATCCGGAAACCACAGTTCGGAGTAAGGGGTGAGGGTACGTGTTGGGAAGTTCACTAAGAACACCCAACCCCGCCCGCACATTAGCGGCCTCTACTAGGATATCGAATGACGTTTTAATGCGCGCGTTAGTAATACGATGAATGATTATGCAAACATTGTTTTCTAAGCATGTGAGGAATTGAATGGGTTGCTAAGTCGGTTTAATGCATGAAAATTGATTAATGTCAAAGTTGAATTTAAAATGTGAGATTCGTTTTAGTATAATAAAACAAATGAAATAAAAGGATGAATTTGCTACAAAACAAACAAACGAGTTAGTATCGATTTGTGAATAATAATAGCAAAATAAAATATGCGAGATTGAAAAAATAAATATTAATCGAAATCCGAAAAATATTCTTGAAAAGAACGTTGTTTTGTATAAAAAACGAAGTTCGAAAAATAGTAAAAAAAACGAAAAAAAGGCCGCAGCAAACAGTCGGCCGCGCGACTCGCCCGGGACGCCGGCGGGTCACGTGGTGGCCTGTTTCGGGTCCGGTTTTCGAAAACTTGAAGTTCGTATTAAATCGCGTATGAATATTGCATGATTCGTACTCGACTTTAATATTTTCGATATTCTTTATATTCGATAGTTGACTACGAAATCAATATCTAATACTTAGAATAGTTTTAGGAAAAAAAAATGTAAACTTTAGAAATCGATCGAAGAATAAATAATAAAACGAACGAAAAAGTTGAAAAAACAGTGCGGGTTTCAGGCTCGTGTGCGAGTCGCTCGGGCGTGGCGCGACTCGCGTACGGGTCTGTCCGGTTTTTATTTTTGTTCGAAAATTGTTATTTTGATAAATCGCGTACAAATTATGAATTAACTTGTATTCGATCCATGTTTTCGATATTCGTCGTACCCGATATTCGATTATGAAATCGATATCGGATACTTAGAATTAGTTTTAAAAAGTTTTGTAAAAAAGTTTGTTTCGAACGAGAAAAGAAAAGAATTTTTGAACGAAAAAAAGATGTAACGATTTTTAGTATCGTCGAAATCTTAATATAATTCTTTTCGATATAATATTCGATTATGGAAAAATCTATATCATATTTTTCAGAATATATGTTATGTAAATAGTTTTTCGTTAATAACGATATTAGGAAAATAAAAAAAAATCGACTCTAGACCCGTAAAAAAACGAAACGGACGAAGAGGAGAAAAGGAGAGAAAAGAAGAAATCGGGTTTGATTACACCCTCAACCTACATGCTCTTGTTGACTCGGATCGGGACTCGTCGGAATGTGGCTAGGCACGGGAGTGTCGAGGCAACGTCGGTTGGGTTAGGGTGGTACGGTTAAGACGGGTGAAGGTTTCGGGTATTGGGGCCGGTTTTCCTTCGGGTTTTGGATATAATATCGGTTTCTCGATGCTAAGGAATTACGTGTGTCGGGATGATAGAGAGCTATTGCTAAAAAATCGTGTGTGTGTGTGTGTATGAATTGTATTTTTTCGGTCCTTAAAGTGTTGGATGGGAGGTCCTATTTATAGGGAGTTTTCGACCTTGGTTTAGGAGAGTTTGAATACCGCTTAGGATAGGAAACGAGGGAATTTGAGGGAAATAAGATTTCCGCTTTCTTGTGGAGGAAGAAAGGCATCTCGGCTGTTTTGCTCTTGTTTTGGCCGAGTGTTTTACACTCGGTCAGGTGTTCGAATCGGTTTTTGAATAGGATTCCTGTTTGAGCTAGAATTACCGCTTGGGTAAGAAGCTGAGGAGAACGAGAATTCCGTTTTCTTGTAAGAGAAGAAAAGAGGAAAACCGGCTGACTTGTACTACTTGGCCGAGTGGTTGCACTCGGTTGAGTGTCTGAGTCGGTTCTCGGATAGGATTCCTACTCGGGATCGAATTCTACCTTAAACGGAATTGTTTATTATTTTTGTATGGCTGATTTTGTAGAGTTGGAGTCCGAATAGGACGTGTGGGATGTCACGGTCAGCCTACGAGTTTCGGGAAATATCTTTGACCGGGTTTTGACTCGGTCGTTAAAAGACGGTTTTACCCCTGGTGACGGATTCGACCCAAATTAGTGTTATTTGACTCGAAACGACCCACTGGGCCTGAATTTGAGGTTGGTTTGGTGAGATTTGTACTCCTTAAAATGCCTAGGCCAAATGTCCATCATTTCGAGCCCATTTCCGAGTACGTTAAAGCACGTTAGCGTCCGATCATCATCGGGTGTTTGTCGGAAAGCACTATAGACACCTGGCAGTCAAAATGTGGCTGTCTGCAGAGCCCCCACTCTGACTGAGGCTTGGACAGGGCGAAAGTCAGAGTAGCCACCAGGTCAATCAAGGATTAAAACCTGGCAGCTTCCGGTCGAGTCGTTTAAGGTCCATTAGACCTGCGTAAAGGGCCCGCCGGCCATGGGCTAGAAATGTACCTGAGCTGATGATAACTCCGTGGGGAATTGAACTCGTCATATGAGACTTAAAATGGGCCTGTATGTGGGCTCATCCTGTTAAATGCCGTTGGGGAGTTATGCAAATCGCATGGTCCTGCTCGAGTCGTCCTGTACATATTTATGCAAAGCTGCAAAATTTTGCATGTAACATTTGTAGGAAAAATGACTCGTGCTGGGGAATAAAACTTTTGAGAAAAAGTTTGAATTTTTTGAATTTGCAAAAGTCTTTGAAAAATTAGGGAATTTTTGTTTTGACTTTGAAAAGGAGTAGGAATGCTCGCTCGGGATGACTTAGCTAAGCCTTAGGACATGGCTTGTATGCTAAATGCTCTAGGATTGAGAATCCTAAGGTGAGGAGGAGAACTTATTCTCATGCTATAAATACTCTTCCTTGCTTCATAAATTTTCATAATTCTCCCAATTCCTTAATTACTTAGAGAAAAGAATAAGCCCTGAAAAATTTATTCTTTTCTTTTAGCGAATCAAATATGGGAATCGACCGATTAGTCGGAATGTTGTACGAGTGGTCCAAATATTTTAGGGATGCCGATAGGGCTATCCTAAATCAGAATGGCGTTACCCAATTGTCCGTGATCCGTCAGATGCAAGTAGACTGCCACTTCTTGGATGCTTGCTTATCCTATTGGGATGATACCTATCACGTATTTGGTTTTCCTCGAGGAGAGATTTTCCCTATTCCTGAGGAAATTGCTGCTGCAGGAGGATGGAATCATATACTTCGCCCTGCTATCCCTTTTTCAGTTTCTGACCCAAGGAGGAAGTTAAGGGAATTTTTAGGGCTTTCCCATATGGAGGTATCCCGTATGCTAGAAGGAGATACCGTTTCCTTGATTGATCTAGCTGAAAAATTCATGAACCCAGATGATGTCCGGGTCAGGCCGGTTCATAGCCGTAGGGCCTTTACTTTTTGTATGCTCCATGTTTATGCCTTTGAAGGGCATATGGACTTGTTATCTTGCATGGGCCATGTCAGACTTTTCACTGTGGCTGACCTGATGGAGACGGAGCATAGCCCGGCTTGGCTAATTACAGGGGAGATTATCCAGGGTTTGGATAATCGTAAGAGGGATCCGTCAGCCAGGTTGACTGGGAGTACCCGGCTTCTACAGGTATGCCGTTTTTTTTTTTTTTTTTTTTCGGTTTTTTCTATTTTTCCGGTTTCGCGCGGTTTTCCCTGATTTTCCCGGTTCCTGCGGTTTTCTCGGTTTTCACTCCTTTTCACGTTTTTTTTTGACGTGATTTCGACGACTTTTGCGATTTTGTTTTTTTTTTTCGGATTTTTCAGCTGTGGCTATTCGAGAGGCTATCGATCTTGGATCCTCCCTTAGATGTGAGCCGATATCAACCCAGGCAAGTTATGTCAAGGAGACGAGCTATTGCCTTTTCCCGCTTCAATACCCAACAATATTGGGATGAGGTGCTATCTTTCCATGGGGGCCTGTTGATCCGCTGGGCCGTGCCATGGTGGCCGATTTACCTTTGGACTGGTCTAGAATCTCGAGATAGGGCTAGATATCAGGTAATCCTATCTTTTAGGCAAACAATTCACCTCTTTCCCGATCGCATACTTAGGCAATATGGTCGGGCGCAAAGAATCCCAGAAATAGAGGCCGTTGTGAGTGAATCTACTCAGCTAACGGATGTGATGTGTGACACCTGGATGCAAAGGTGGTATACACGGGCTGCTTGGCCTGTTCTTAAAAATTCTTATTCGATCTGGGTAACCGATTCTTATGTAAGATGGACCCGAGCTGATTCAGCTAAGACTCGGGCTGCCCTGAAAGTTGACGAGGCCTATGACCTATTACGGCGGGAGCATGCTAAAGACAATAGGAACTTCTTTACTGAGGGAGCTACTTCGACAGGTCAGAAAAGAAAATCTAGGACTCAGACTGAAGGGTCCAGTAATAAGGGTGCACGGGGGAAGGTGAGCCCCCAGACGGACTTAGAAAGGAGACTAGGGCTAAGACTGGCTGCTAAGGACCGGCTTGGTCCTCGAGACAGGCTTCCCGAGCCGGTCAGGGCTCGGCTTGGGCCGGTGCAAAGGATGGAAAACCCAAAATCGAAGAAACGGGTTCGAGCAAAAGAAGTTCCCCTTGTGATTAGGGAACGCTCGCCCCCGCCCCGTCGGCCTCGGGCTCCACGTGACCCGAAAGATAAGGGAAAGGGCAAAATGTACGAGTAGTCTCCTAAATTTATTATTTAAGTATTACTACTATTTTTTGTGGTGTGATTTTGTTTTTTTTTTGTGATGTGTTTTTTTGAAATAATAAAAAGACATATTAGTGAATACCGTTCCCGTCTTTTCGTTATTGCAGTGGTTGTACCCTTTTGAGGGGTTGCCTACGTATCCAAAATTAACGGAATCAAACCTTCCGTAGTTCTTAAGTATTTTTGCAATTTTCGAAATACATCAAGATTATTAATTCAAGATGTGCAACGGTAGGATAAAGGATCCTAACTTATTGACTTGCTTTAAAATTTTGAAACTTCATAAAAAAGACATTTTTTTATAAACTTTTGCAAATGACATTGAGATAGGGTTTATGGGTAGTAACGCTTCAGTTGGTCCAAGTTTGTTGGATTGACGAACTCGTTTCCATCCAAGTCTGTTAGCATTACTGCACCTCCTGAAAGAATTTTCTTCACTAAATATGGCCCAGCCCAATTAGGTTTGAATTTTCCTCTTGGGTCAACTGGTAGCAAAGCTCGAACAGATTTTAGGACTAGGTCGCTCTCTTTGATGTTTCTGGGCCTAACCCTTTTGTTAAAAGCCCGTTGGATCCTTTTCTGATATATCTGAATATTATTCAGAGCCCGGGATCGTCGTTCGTCTAAGAGGACTAGTGAGTCATATCGGGCTTGGATCCAATCTGCTTCAGGTACCTGGCTTTCGAGCAGAATCCTAAGGGATGGTACTTCTAGTTCGACCGGTTGGACTTCTTCCATTCCATATGTCAGATAATACGGAGTTGCTCCGGTTGCAGTTCGAATCGATGTCCGATATCCCCATAAGGCAAAGGGTATCTTGTCGGGCCAATCCCGGTAATTCTCAGCCATCTTTTTAAGAATGGTGACAATTGTTTTATTGGCTGCCTCTACCGCTCCATTTGTTTGAGGACGGTAAGGTGATGATGTATGCCTTTGGATCTTGTACTTTTCCAGCAGAGTGGCAGTTTCAGCTTGGAAATGGGTCCCGTGATCGCTGATGAACTCATGCGGAATCCCATATCGACATATAATTTTGTTTTGGATGAACTTAGCCACATGCTTGGCATTCAAGATCCGGTATGATTCGGCTTCGACCCATTTAGTGAAATGGTCGATAGCTACTAGAATGAAGCAGTGACCTCCCGTCCCGGAAGGGTTCACTTTCCCGATTATATCAATTCCTCATGTTGAGAATGGCCAAGGCGATGTCATTGTATATAATAAGGATGAAGGCATATGCTGAACATTAGCGAAAATCTGACAGTTATGACAGTGTTTAACATACATCTGACAGTCAGTTTCCATGCTATTCCAATAGTAACCGAGTCTTGCGATTTTGCGGGCCAACATATGGGCGTTCATGTGTGGTCCGTTTTCGCCATCGTGCACCTCGGCCATAACTCTTTCGGCTCGAGTTTTGTCAATGCATAGAAGTAAAGCCCCCTGTGCTGTCTTCTTATATAGTTGTCCATCGTCTGTGCGGATGAACTGGGTTGCCCATCTTCGTAGAGCTTTCTTGGCCCGGATCTCAGCTCCCGGAGGATATTCCCCTGACGTCAAGTAGGTTAGAATAGCATGATACCAAGGTTCTGGATCAGTTATTTCGATATCTTGGATAGTGTTGACGTATGCCGGCTCGGACCGTCTTTCGACACAAATGGGCATGCTGGTTAGATGTGCTGGGATATTCAGTAAAGATGCTAATTTTGAGAGAGCATCCGCGAACTGGTTTTCTTCCCGAGGCAAATAAATGTACTCTACTTTCTGGAATTGCTTTTCGAGAACCCTTACTCGTGCTTGGTAAGCCACGAGATTTGCGTTCCGAGTTTTCCATTTTTGCAGGGTTTGATTTATGACTAAAGATGAGTCACCGTGGACCCGGAGGTTTGTTACTCCTAAATCAGCGGCGGCTTGCAGTTCGTGAATGCATGCTTCGTACTCGGCTGCGTTATTAGTCACGTCAAAATCTAGTTTGATGGATAACGGGGTATGTTCACCTTGTGGTGAAATTAGTAGAATCCCGACACCAAATCCTCGAAAGTTGGATGCTCCGTCAAAATACAGATCCCATGTGTCGGCGTCGGTATGGAATATGTCTTCATCTGGGAAGGCCCAAGTATCGGTGTGATCTTCCTCGGACACCGGACTATCGGCCAGGAATTCTGCTACTACTCGGCCCTTGATGGCTTTTAAAGGCACGAATTTGAGGTCGAACTCGGCTAGCATTAAAGTCCATCTGGATATACGACCGTTGAGGATGGGCTTCTCGAAAAGATACTTGATTGGATCCATTTTGGATAGCACATGTACCTCGTGACTAAGCATGTAGTGTCGGAGCTTTTTAGTGGCCCATACTAACGTTAGACACGTCTTCTCAAGCATGGTGTATTTGCATTCGTATTCTAAGAACTTCTTACTGATGTAGTAAATAGCCCGTTCTTCAGAATCGACCGTCTGGGCTAGCATAGCGCCCATGGCTGTTTCGGTCGTTGTTAAGTATAATGACAAAGGCAAACCATGTTGAGGTGGCATTAACACCGGTGGAGAGGATAGAATTTCCTTGATTTTATCGAAAGCCATTTGACATTTGTCATCCCATAGTGTTCGTTCTCCTATCTTTAGTTTCTTGAAAATGGGTTCACATACCATGGTTAGTTTTGAAATGAACCGGCTTATATATTGGACTTTCCCGAGAAACCCCCTTATCTCCTTTTCGGTTTTAGGTGGTTGCATCTCGGTTATGGCCTTGATTTTTGCTGGGTCAACTTCGATGCCACGTTGGCTGACAATGTGGCCCGGTAACTTGCCCGATGTTACCCCGAAACTGCATTTTTGAGGGTTTAACCTCATGTTGTACTTGCGTAGTCGGGTGAAGAACTTTCTTAGGGCTGCAATGTGCCCGTTTCGGTCCTTGGACTTGACAATCATATCGTCGACGTAGACCTCTACTTCCTTATGCATCATGTCATGCAATAAAGTAGTAGCGGTCCGTTGATAAGTAGCTCCAGCGTTAATAAGCCCAAATGGCATCACGGTATAGCAGTAAGTCCCCCAAGGTGTGATGAAGGTGGTCTTACTCATGTCTTCTTCCGCCATTTTGATCTGATTGTATCCAGCATACCCGTCCATAAATGATAGAAGGGCATGATCGACCGTGTTATCCACCAGTATGTCGATGTGTGGCAACGGAAAATCGTCTTTTGGGCTGGCCTTATTAAGGTCCCGGAAATCTACACATACTCGGACTTTGCCATCCTTTTTGGGTACTGGTACTATGTTTGCAACCCAGTCTGGATATTCAGACACTTGAATAAACTCCGCTTTGAATTGTTTATCAACTTCTTCTTTGACTTTGAGAGACCATTTGGGCCTCATTCTTCGGAGTTTCTGTTTTACCGGCTTGTACCCGTCTTTGATGGGTATTCGGTGTTCAGCTATTTCCCGGTCTATTCCGGGCATGTCCTTGTAGGACCATGCAAAGACGTCTTTGAATTCCTGGAGAAGGTCCGTGAATTGTTGTCTCTCTTCGGGATCTAAAGATAAGCCCAACTTAAGCATCTGAGGTTCTAAAGGGGTTCCTACGTTGATGGAATCGGTTTCTTCGATTACAGGATTTCGGGACTCCCTTTGTTCAAGTTGCTCGATTAGATGCGGAGGCAATGGTACCTGTTCGTCGGGTTTCTCAATGTCATTGCAAGTAAGATTTTTGAAAACATTTTGAAAATAAGCCAAGTCATAAGCGGAACGGTTATCGTTATTATTGATAGTAAATTTTGAAAAGAGCTCGAAGAGAGCTGCCATCTGATCGTTGGTCAGAGGCGGGATAGGGAGAGCCCTCGGGACAGACTCCGGGGCTCTTGATGGTGAGGCTAAAGAAGGGAGAGGGGTTACAGACTCGATCCTAGTACTGGACCCTCTAGACTTTGACTCAGACTCCGACTCTGACTCTGACTCGGACTCGGACTCAGATTCAGACTCGATAGCATGCATATCTCCTTCACCAGTAGTTAGCTTGTAGACTCTACCCTGACTGTCGGTCCACTTGGTTGTCTTCCTCCAAGCTCTCTTTCCAGTGTCGGCACCAACTTCCGAGATCAGCTTAGTTGGATCGAACCTGTTGCTGCGAAGGATCAGGCTGACTAGCTCTTGCTTAGGGGTCGGGATGACTTTGTCTTCCCCAAAGAGTAATCCTAGAATGGGCTCAGTGTTGGTTGGGCCCTCCTTTGATTCGGCCTGGATAAGGGCGAATATGTCATCCGGGATGAAATTGCATTCCCGAGCCAGTTTGGTCCCGGGATATGAGATAGTGGGCCGATAGAGGCCCATTTGAACAGTTTCAAATACCGGGGTGACAAACGTGACCGCCTTATTTCGGTTCATGTAGTCGGATGCCACAGTATAGCCTAGACCGAGGTGAGATTGCCCGTTGTTCAGGGTTTCGATGATCTTTCCCGGTGGAAGATATGGCCTTGATGTGACTCCCGGTAGGCAACCTAGGTTCTGTAGCATCGTATAGATGCTAACGGTGAAGTACGGCTGAAAAAGGTATTCTTCTTCGATCATTCCCACAAAGTTGAATCCTCGAGGGTCGGCTGAGCCTGCCGTGTTGCAGCTGGACACGGTTATGGGAGTAGCTTCGAGGGTGATGATCTCGTCCTGTAGAGGTAGTTTGACCTTCCTATGAAGAGTGGAGGACACAGCTTTGACCGCGTGAATCCATGGTCTTCCAAGTAGCAGATTGAAAGATGAAGTAACATCGATCACTTGGAATTCTAACTCCTTCTCGATCGGGCCCGTTATAATGGTTAGTTTAACGGCCCCAGCAACTGATTTTGGGCTCCCATCAAAAGCCTGGATAGTCTTTGCAGTCGGAAGGTAGTCAGCCTCGGTAATGCCGAGGGCCTTGGCTGTCCTTAAAGGAAGGACGTTAACTGCGGACCCGTCATCAATTAGGGTCATCGGGAGATATTTGTTTCGACAAATCACCGTGATGTACAGGGCCAAGTTATGTGTGGTCCCGAATGGTGGAAGGTCGGACTCGGAGAAGGTGATAAGTGGGCCTTCTCCTTTGGATTTATCTTTGAGGTATGGCAGTATCGTGGCTACCATTTCGGTGGGGGTAACCGATGAGTCGACCTTGATTTCGTCAAGGGCCTTAGTAAGTGCCGCTCGATGCTCCTGAGAACTAACCAAGAGCTGCCATATAGTAATATCGGTTCGGACCCTTTTCAATTGTCTGACTAGGGCCGTGTCAGCGTTTGGCTCTTCGGGAGCTAGTTCCGTCCTGGAAGGTTCAGTGACGGTTTCCGGGGTGGTTGTGATGGTATGTGTACCGGCCAGAGCTTTGGCTTTAGCCCTTCGGATTTCCTCGATAGTGACGGGGACAGCCTCCCCCTTAGCCAGGTAAACATCATCCTCGTCGTCGTTCCATATCCCGTTGATCTGGGAAATGAAAGGGGAAATGAGATGAGTGCAGTCAACTACCTCTCCAGTAAAAATGGCATGAGTAGCAAGAGGATTGTTTTTGTTGCTTGGCTTGTCAGTGGGTAGCGGTATCTTCCCATTTTCGATCAGATCTTGGATAAGATGCTTTAATTTCCAGAATTTCTCCGTGTCATGCCCATTGCCTTGGTGATAGTGGCAATAGGCCTGTATGTTGTAGCTTTTTGACCGCTTTTCTACGGGAACTTCCGGAGTTGGGCCTATCGGTTGGATCAGGCCTTTCGAGGATAGCCTTTGTAAGGCATTAGCATAGGTTGTCTCAATGTCACTGAATACCCGATTTGGAGTATTCTTTTTGGTCGAGGTGTCAAGTGAGTTTACCTCGTCGAAGATGCTTCGGGCCGCGGTTGTGGTTGCGGGCTTGTTGGAGGATGGACTAGCTCCTTGATACCCTTTGGTAGAGGCCTTAGTAAGGTTCTCTAGCCTTAGATCGTCTTTGATTCTAGTACCCATTTCGGTTAAGGTGGCGAAGTCGGGTATAATGGCGTACGTGAGATGGACTCGGTAAGCGGGGAGGAGGTTTTTGACAAAGGCCTCCACTAGAACTTTTTCGCTGGGCTTGTCAACCAGCTTAACACTTTCGGTCCGCCACCTTTGGAGGTATTTGGTGAAACCCTCCTTAGGCTCTTGGGCCATAACTTCCAGAGTACGCATGGTAGTCTGGATTTCAGCATTATCCGCGTAGTTCCGCGCGAATTCCATTGCAACATCGTCCCAAGTTTTGAATTTCTTAGGGTCAAGCCTGTAGTACCAGGCTTTTGGGTGTTTCTCCAGAGAGGAAGCAAAGAGATGCTTGAACATGGTCGATTTGACCCCTTTGACAGCCATAAAGTTCTTAAAAGCCCGAATATGAAGTACCGGGTCTTCAGTCCCATCGAACATTGGTAAGCCCGTTAAATTAAGGTTAGCGGGCAGTTCATCGGTTAAAGGTGAATAGGTACGGGCATTTTCCGTGAGAATGGTGTTTCTGGTGGTCGAGTGGACCTGTTCCTGCAATTTTTGGACCGCGCCGGCCAGTGCGGCTAGAGGTACGTCATCTTCGATCGAGGCATTAGGGGTTCCCTGTTCCACGGCACTAACCCGAGTGACAATGGCGATCTGGTCCTCCCGCATTTTCCTCAATTGGTCTTGGATTTGGGTCAACGAAGTGGTCAACTCGTCTATGGCTTTTTGCGTCATGGTTCGAGTGAAGGGTGGCCTGTCTGTAAGAGCACCACGTAATTAGCAACTTGACCCGAATCCTAAGGAAAGTACATCCCGAGCAAGGGAAAAAAGAAGAAGACTAAAAAGACGGTAAATGACTTGGAAAAGACACCTAGACGGGTGACTTGTGAAGAGGTGGACCTTCCTCAGGATCCAACGCTGTGGGTTGGGCCCTGTCCGAAGGAAGGTTCTCGTGAGACATTCCCAGACTTTTAGACTCGATTGTGTAAATGGGCCGACCCTTGTAGGAGTATGTCCTACGTAGGTGGGCCTTGCCTTAGTAGAATAAGGCGGACTAGGATGGGGGGGAAATCCGTGATGTAAGATCGACGGAGTTTCGACGCTAGAGACTTCAACGACTTATGACACGACCCGACACTGCTAAATACGGGGAGTCTAAGAAGAGGAAGTTTTAAAATATGAATTTTTGAAAAGCCCGAAATGAATCGGGTGGAGAAATCCGGCCCTTTTTCGAAAAAAGAAAAGGAGTGGGCCGGATGTCGGGTTTTGAAAGTTTCGAAAATATTTTCCAGTTTTGAATTGGGCATAATACCGGCTAGAAAAAGGCTATTTTGAGTAAAATCATAAGTCCTAAGTTCGGTATATGACCCGGGTTTTGAAATTGGATATTTTGAAAAGAGGATGCAAATTTTTGAAAAGATGACGGTTTTGAAAAGATGTGGATCAAGTAGCACGTAGTCATGGAAACAGTATAATGACGCCATGTATGCTCTTAATCTAAGTCTCGGTCAGTCTGTAAGGGTCTATACCAGTGTACACAGCCTATCAAGAATCGGGGCGGACTCCCTAACTCGAGTTGAGATTAGGACATGCCGTAAAACCCATATGAATCGGCTAATGGACACCTTTGACATAACCAGTTTGGACTATATCAACGGTATAGTGGGACGTCGGTCACAAGTACCGGCCCGGGAAAATGGGGTTTATGCATGAACCGTAAAACTAAAACGCGCATTGTACTAGTCAAACGATTTCTATTCGAGTCTCACCCTGAGGACACCGAAGGTTATTAACTCATCAGAAAATCCCCAGCGGAGTCGCCAAATTGTGGACATGACATAGGTCCACCCCGACGCGGCCACGCGCGGGTTTTGGGGAGGCGAATGAATCTCCATGAGATGGTCAAATGGAAATTTAAATCGAAGTCGGAGTCGCCACCGAATTTTATGGTTATTCGGAACCGTTCGAGCCCACTCTATGTCGTAGTGGGCCGTGTACAAAATACGGCCCATTTCCGATGTCAGAGTTTATTGGGCTCGTCCCTTTTGCATATCGATATAGATGCCGACTTGAGCGGTTAATCGTATATTGAATGACTCTCGTTGCCAATGGTTTCGGACATCCGGAAACCACGGTTCTGAGTAAGGTGTGAGGGTACGTGTTGGGAAGTTCACCAAGAACACCCAACCCCGCCCGCACATTAGCGGCCTCTACTAGGATATCGAATGACGTTTTAATGCGCGCGTTAGTAATACGATGAATGATTATGCAAACATTGTTTTTTAAGCATGTGAGGAATAGAATGGGTTGCTAAGTCGGTTTAATGCATGAAAATTGATTAATGTCAAAGTTGAATTTAACATGTGAGATTCGTTTTAGTATAATAAAACAAATGAAATAAAAGGATGAATTTGCTACAAAACAAACAAACGAGTTAGTATCGATTTGTGAATAATAATAGCAAAATAAAATATGCGAGATTGAAAAAATAAATATTAATCGAAATCCGAAAAATATTCTTGAAAAGAACGTTGTTTTGTATAAAAAAACGAAGTTCGAAAAATAGTAAAAAAAAAGAAAAAAAGGCCGCAGCAAACAGCCGGCCGCGCGACTCGCCCGGGACGCCGGCGGGTCGCGTGGTGGCCTGTTTCGGGTCCGGTTTTCGAAAACTCAAAGTTCGTATTAAATCGCGTATGAATATTGCATGATTCGTACTCGACTTTAATATTTTCGATATTCTTTATATTCGATAGTTGACTACGAAATCAATATCTAATACTTAGAATAGTTTTAGGAAAAAAAATGTAAACTTTAGAAATCGATCGAAGAATAAATAATAAAACGAACGAAAAAGTTGAAAAAACAGTGCGGGTTTCATGCTCGTGCGCGAGTCGCTCGGGCGTGGCGCGACTCGCGTACGGGTCTGTCCGGTTTTTATTTTTGTTCGAAAATTGTTATTTTGATAAATCGCGTACAAATTATGAATTAACTTGTATTCGATCCATGTTTTCGATATTCGTCGTACCCGATATTCGATTATGAAATCGATATCGGATACTTAGAATGAGTTTAAAAAAGTTTTGTAAAATAGTTTGTTTCGAACGAGAAAAGAAAAGAATTTTTGAACGAAAAAAAGATGTAACGATTTTTTGTATCGTCGAAATCTTAATATAATTCTTTTTGATATAATATTCGATTATGGAAAAATCGATATCATATTTTTCAGAATATATGTTATGAAAATAGTTTTTCGTTAATAACGATATTAGGAAAAAAAAAAAATCGACTCTAGACCCGTAAAAAAACGAAACGGACGAAGAGGAGAAAAGGAGAGCAAAGAAGAAATCGGGTTTGATTACACCCTCAACCTACATGCTCTTGTTGACTCGGATCGGGACTCGTCGGAATGTGGCTAGGCACGGGAGTGTCGAGGCAACGTCGGTTGGGTTAGGGTGGTACGGTTAAGACGGGTGAAGGTTTCGGGTATTGGGGCCGGTTTTCCTTCGGGTTTTGGATATAATATCGGTTTCTCGATGCTAAGGAATTACGTGTGTCGGGATGATAGAGAGCTATTGCTAAAAAATCGTGTGTGTGTGTGTGTATGAATTGTATTTTTTCGGTCCTTAAAGTGTTGGATGGGAGGTCCTATTTATAGGGAGTTTCCGACCTTGGTTTAGGAGAGTTTGAATACCGCTTAGGATAGGAAACGAGGGAATTTGAGAGAAATAAGAATTCCGCTTTCTTGTGGAGGAAGAAAGGCATCTCGGCTGTTTTGCTCTTGTTTTGGCCGAGTGTTTTACACTCGGTCAGGTGTTCGAATCGGTTTTTGAATAGGATTCCTGTTTGAGCTAGAATTACCGCTTGGATAAGAAGCTGAGGAGAACGAGAATTCCGTTTTCTTGTAAGAGAAGAAAAGAGGAAAACCGGATGACTTGTACTATTTGGCCGAGTGGTTGCACTCGGTTGAGTGTCTGAGTCGGTTCTCGGATAGGATTCCTACTCGGGATCGAATTCTACCTTAAACGGAATTGTTTATTATTTTTGTATGGCTGATTTTGTAGAGTTGGAGTCCGAATAGGACGTGTGGGATGTCACGGTCAGCCTACGAGTTTCGGGAAATATCTTTGACCGGGTTTTGACTCGGTCGTTAAAAGACGGTTTTACCCCTGGTGACGGATTCGACCCAAATTAGTGTTATTTGACTCGAAACGACCCACTGGGCCTGAATTTGAGGTTGGTTTGGTGAGATTTGTACTCCTTAAAATGCCTAGGCCAAATGTCCATCATTTCGAGCCCATTTCCGAGTACGTTAAAGCACGTTAGCGTCCGATCATCATCGGGTGTTTGTCGGAAAGCACTATAGACACCTGGCAGTCAAAATGTGGGTGTCTACAAACTTTTTTTTTTTTTTTTTGATTTTCTTCATTTTTTTTTGATTTTTCTTTCTTTTCATTTTTTTTTCGAAACACTTCGAAATTTATTGATATGTGACTTTTTTTTTTCTTCTTTTGATTTTTGATTTTGTCACTTGAATTGAAATGCGAGCAATTATTAAACACTTTGTTTTTGTGTTTTTCTTGGATTTTCTCATTTTTTTGGGATTTTTGTGATTTTTGGATATTAATACTTAAATCGTTTTGTAATTACTATTTTTATTAATCGTTATTGTCGAGATTAGACGATTAACGAGAAAACGCTTTAAAAACCGAGTTTTAGGATTCTGAAAAATTTTATTTTATGGACAGAATGTCCATAAATATATTTTAACTATTTAACATAATTTTTGTACTATTTATTAAAGTCTTTAATTAATAAATATTGGTTTTCGGACAAATTATGATTTATCGTTAAAATGCTTCGTCTTACCTAAAAGAATTATTTTTCCAGCAATTTTGAAAGTATTTAAATCTGAAACTTTAAGAGTTAAATCATCCCTTAACATACTCTAAATATATTTGTTGGTTTAATTAAATAAAGACGTTCAAATAATTAATTTGATGTTTGTCGTAAAATCCTATTTGTAATTTTATTGTCGAAACTAATAATAATTAGGGAATTTTAGCTTTTTAACTTTTGAAAATACCCTAATTAGTAATATTAAAATTTTTAAGACATGTTTAATCATTTTATAACACTTATACGATATTTTAATGATTTCATAAATTCAAATGTTCTTACTTTAATAATTAATATCGTTAAGGCCGGAAGTATTAGTTTTATCAATCCATATCGTTTACTAAAAATGTGGTATTAGTATGAACTAATATTTTCACTATTTTGATATAATGCTATTTTTAGTAAAGTTCCTAAAAATAGAAGTTTCCTCTTTTAGAATATAAATGTTTACTTCTTTTATCCTCATATTATTTATATTGATTATATCTTTTTGAATATCGATAGTGGCTTTGTTTTGGAGTTATGGATTAAGGACAAGTGTGAGGTTATAGTAATATAATCTGGGGTTTACGGTTTTGCCATCAACTATAAGGCTAGTGTATCAGGAATCGGTACATTGGTTGTTGAACCGGGTGACAGGTATCCCGAGAGTTTTGTACATTTTGACCTTAAGCTTAGGCCTCGCAGTAAGTCGCCGACATATGTTGAACTGGGTGACAGGTAATCCCAGGAGGGGTGTGCATTATCTTAAACTAGGGCCACACATTTATAAGTCGCCGCTCTATTATGGTTGAGTAGCCTAGTTAGGACCGAAGTTTGATTTGTTTGAACTAAGTTCTCGAAGCTAGTTTTTAGTATTCTCCTAGTGAAAGTCTAGCGTTCATCACTACTCCTATCCATAACGCCATTTTGATTATTTTATTTGTTATCGATATAAATTGGTTTGCAGGTTGGCAAATATTTTTTATGTTTCTTCGGAAACCCTTTTGATTAATTGGTTTTACGCTAAAACTTATTTTAATGTTTTAATGTTTTCCATTTTTTCTATTTTTCCTATATTAGTAATTACTGTTTTAAAATCCTGTTATACGGCTGGGAGAACGTTGACGTTGCTCCCCACTGATTGTGGCTGTTATATTTTAACATGGCAGGTATACATGTTTATTTTCCGGTGGGTGTGGGCTAACGATCAGTCTTGGATCCTGCTTGATCTTTTTAATAATCATGTCTTAAGGATTGTTTAACCTCTTTATGGATTGTTTTAAATTTTAGTCATTTTTATGTATGGCGCATGTCTGACTTTACCAATTTAATTTAATAAGACATAGTTCTGTGTGTTTTAATCCCGACTCTACAGTGTTTCCGCCACTGTATCGCGTTAGAATTTCTAGGGGATTACACTTAATTTCTCTTACTAAGTTTCCTCAATTTAATCCCTAATACGTCGAAGTAAACCCAAATGTCTTATTACTCTAGAATTGACCTTACAAAAATCAGTCACCGATTGTAATCACAAATGTAATCACAATTTCATCGCAATTTACGAAAACCCTAACTCATTTATCAATTTAATCCCAAAATAACCAAACGAAACACAAAAATTCATGGCCTAGGTCCGACAAAAACAGCTAAAACAGGTCAAATTTTCGGATACAGATATCAAAACTTCGAAAGCACCGCTAACACCTAATTACAACCCCGATCAAGATAGAAGTGGTTTCGGGAAAATCCGGCATTATTACGACACCTTTTGGTCCGTCCTAAGTGACACAAAAACTCACGGAATGCCCTAGAGGTCATTGTAGCTCAATTCAACCAAATTGATCAAACCCTAATCAAAATTGTGATGGACAAAACTAATCAACCTAATAGAATTTGGGCTAAACTAATCAACCTAATCGAATTTGGCCTAAACTAATCAACCTAATCTAAATTTAGACCTAAACAATATTTACTAGCAAACTATCAATAAATAACGATAACAATAGAAAACAAGAACTAAATACAACGAATAACAATTAAGTAAGTAAGAAACATACCAAAAATTAGGAAAAAATTGAAGAGAGAAATGGAGGAATGGCGCGGCGAGGAGAGGAAGTGAGTTAGAGAGTAATTTTTTTTAGAGAGTGATGGGGGAGAGGGGGGTGCGCAAGTATTTGTCGCCAAAACAAACTCGCCGGGTGTCCACTGTCGGACGCCATGGGTGGACGCCCGTTTTACCCAAAATGGCGTCCGCCAGTGGACGCCAATTACCCCAAATGGCGTCCGCCTGTGGACGCCTGTCGGCCTGAGTTTTGTCCTTCCAAAATGCAATCGGACGCCAATTTTGACGTCCGACTGTGGACGCCCGTATGATTTTTCTGACGCCATGTCGGCGTCCATATGTCAAGAACTATACTCAATATGGGCTCCAATGGTAGGTTCACCGAGGTCGATGATGACCAAACATGGGCAAGAATCGAGGAAATGGCGGTCCATAATTCGCAATACTCTAGGCCTAGGAAGGCAAATCGAGGAGGTAGGCACGAGGTTGATGCTATTACTCAACTAAGCATTGACCTTGGAGCTCAATTGAAGACACACATGGAACCATTGATAAGAAGCTTCAAGGCCACCTCACTCAAGTTCAAAGCATTAGTTCTTCCAACCAAGCCTCAATTCATGAAGTGAATGCTTTGGGATTTGCACCTCCTTGCCTTATTATGGGATGTGTGATACTTGTGGAATCGTTGGTCATGATCCTATGCATTGTCAAGGGAGTATTGAGCAAGTGAACGTCTTTCAAGCGTTCAAGCAAGGTGCTTCCTATTCCAATCAATACCAAGCTTCCAATCAAGTCCCTCAACAACAAGCTATGCAACCTCGTCCCTATGTTCCACCTCCCTTAAGGGACAACAATCAAGGCTATCAAGGTTACCAAGGCAACTCAAGGCCTTACAACAACTTCAAGCAAAGTAACCAAGGTACATTCAACAAAAATCAAGGTTTCCAACAAGGGAACTTCAATCAAGGTGGTTTCCAAGGAAACCAATACTTCCAAAGGCAACAAAACCACAACAATGGCCTTAATCAAGGCAATTCTCATGGGTTCCAAGGGAACTATCAACAACAAGCAACTCAAGCTAACCATCAAGAAAGCAAGCCTAGGAGCCGGTCTCCTATTCATGATTACGGTTCTCCATTAGCCCTCACCAATACTCCACACAATCCACAATCTCCAACTCGTGATTTCGACATTAAAAAATCTATGTTGGAGATGCAAAGGGGTCAAATGGAGATGTCAAAAAACCAACAAGAGTTCTATGCTTTTATTCAAAGGGACAACATGGCGAGAGATGCCAATACGAAGATGCTTGAAACCCGAATAGCTCAACTTGCTGCGGGTAGCTCTTCAAGGCAACCGGGGCAATTACCTCCTCAAGGTGAAATACCGAAATTTGAGCATGTAAATGCTATTACCACGAGGAGAGGTACATCTTATAACCCTCCCCCACCTCCTAATGAGCAAGAACCAACAAGAGAAGTTGTGCCTCCGATTCAAGAAAACTCAAGCAAGGAACATCCAATGGAGGAGCAAGTCTTATGGGAGATTGAGAAACCCCAAGAAGACAAGCTTCCCCAACTTCAAAGAAAAGACAAGGGTAAAGGGAAAGTGTCGTTTGAAGAGTCCACCCCTATTGAGCAAAACAAGATCCAAATCAAGTTGCCTTTCCCAACAAGGCAAATGAAGACCAAGGTAGATTCTCAATATGAAAAGTTCCTTGACATTGTGAAGAAATTGGATGTTAGTGTCCCATTCACCGAGTTACTTACCCAAATCCCGGCATATGGAAAATTTATGAAAGAAATCTTGGCTAGGAAGAGATCCATCGACAAGGAAGAGACCATTGCGTTCACAAGGGTGGTGAGCGAGCTCATTCAAGGGTCCACGCTTCCAAAGTTGAAGGATCCGGGTAGATTCTCGATCCCTTGCACCATAGGCCACTACAAGATCGAAAGAGCATTATGTGATTTGGGTGCGAGTGTGAGCATCATTCCTTATTCTATTTGTTGCCGACATGGGATGAATGAGCTTAAAAATACTTCCATTACACTCCAAATGGTCGATAGTTCATTAAACCGACCATTGGGGATGCTAGAGGATGTGCCGGTGAGGATCGGGAAGTTTTTCATTCCGGTCGATTTCATCGTGCTCAATATGCCGGAAGATGCTATCACTCCCATTATCCTTGGGCACCCATTTCTACACACCGTCGGTGCTATGATCGATGTGAAGAATGGTAGGATCACCTTCGAGCTAGGCGAAGAGAAGTTAGTGTTTGACCTCCAAGGCAACACTTCGCCTACTAATGATGAGTCTTGCAAAATGATCCACGCCACGAAAGACATTGATCTAGGGGGAGAGTCGGGGCAAAGCTTGAAGAAGAACTCTTGTGAACTTGAAGATGATGACTCCGAGAGTGGAGAGGATGAGTGCCCATTTCATGGGCTTGATAACAAGTTGAAAAGCAAGGAGATAGATGAGCCTCCCTCGGGGCAACATGAGGATCGGTGGACGTTTGGGTACATCCCGAAGGACCAAAAGTATAAGTTCAAGCCTTTGAACTTACAAGATCGGAAAGCCCCGGGAACGTCAAGACAAGGTCATGAAGAGCCTTGGTATTTGGATGCTTATGTCTCAAGCTTGACTGAAGACTTGGCTAGGGCCTTCGACTTGTTTCTTCGTGCCCTTGATGGAACTAGTTTTTGTTGTTGAAAAATATTGAAGAATGCACCACCTTGGTTTGACAAGAACCCTCTCTTTGTATATATCTCTTTCCCTTGTAGTTTGTTTTGTTTTGTGAACTTCTTGATTACTTGGATTGATTGATGAGCGATGTGAGGGAGGGGATTTGATGTGTTATTTGAGTTTATTGTGATAGGTGTGAAGTGGAAGTGATTCCTAGGGAGGAGTGGTCATTGTTTGAGCTTGGATCGTGTGAAGGGAAGTCGGTTTTTGAAGCTTGGAACGAGCTTTTGGGAGCTATAGAGGGTTAGGAGACTCTTCCCGGCTTAGAATAGGTCATCCCGTCCGGGATGGAAGGCCCATCCCGACCGGGAAGGATGTCATCCCGTCCGGGATGAGGTGCACAAAAGATGGGTCTACTGACAGGTCATCCCGACCGGGACCAGAGCTTCCCGACCGAGACGAGCCGGTCATCCCGACCGGGACCACCCATCCCGACCGGGATGGACCCCCTGTCCTCCTCGGGCCTTTTCTTCATCGTTTGAGCCCACCCAACCACTTTATACCTCCTCCCAACCTCCCTACATGTCCTTACTCTCATTATATGACCCCTACACCTCACATACACATTTTCACCTCACTTTCTCTTCACTTTACACCGACTTCCAAATCAAAACCCACCTCATTATACCTTTGTGCTCCAACCATGGATCTGTATCGCGATTGGAGAGGAGTAGCAACGACGACGACTAGCTACGTGCCGATATTGACTTATGAGACGATGGAGCGAGTGAGTTGCTAACCGTATGGTACGACAACTATCCTCTCTTTTCCGTTTTTTATAGCTTGTCTTCATTTGTTTATTCCTTTCCCCTTTTACACTTTTGTGTCATGGTGGCCCTCGGGGCCTTGGTATCTATTGCTCCCGACTCTCGATGACGTGACTACATCGAGAGTCATTTCAAAATCCTTAATTTTTCAAGATTTTCACCCTTTTATAGGATTTAGTCGGATTTGGGCGGAATCCGGGCTAGGTGACTTGATTACACCTAGTCCTCCCCTCCCATTTCTTTTTATTTATTTCTTCCCCCATCCATATCTTTTCTTGTCTCGGCCCATGGTGACTTGACTACACCCCGGCCAGACACATTCTACCATTTTCTCCACTTTTTGATTTTTAGCTTTATGTTCGTAGTTTCTTTTCTTTTGTGCTCCCATGCACTACGGTCGAGCATGAGGACATTGCTCGGCTTAAGTGTGGGGGAGCGATATTCTATCGTAGTTAGTTTTATTTTTGTTGTTTTTCGAAAAAATCTTTAAAAATCCTAAAAATTTGAAAAAATTTCATAAAAATCAAAAAGATTTTCCTTTTGTGTGTTTTCCTTTTATGTCGTTGTATCGTGTATTTGTTGTGGTGTGCGTGTTTTGCCTCCCTTTTTCCTTATAGGTTGCTTGAATCACCGTTAGCTTTGGAGAGCTTTCAAGACTTCCGATAACATCTTTATCCCTTTTTCTTCTTTATCTCTTGTGGAGTTTGGAGGAGATTGTGATGTTGTGTGCTCGGGAGGAGCTTTGTAAAGTTTAGTTGATTTGGTGGCTTGTTTGGAAGCTCGGGGTGGTGTTTGTGTTGTTTGTTTGTTTGTTTTGTGGCCCTTTATCTCTTTTTTTTCGTTTTCGTCGTGTCTTCGTTGTGTGTGTGTAGTTGTGTCTTGTGTGTAAACGGTTTTCGAAAACCCGGTTTAGAGGCTAGTGTGCGAGTGTTTACTTTTCCTTCCTAGTGGTATAAATCGAGTCTTGGACTTTAGTCTAGTAGAATGACCCTAAATCAATGATTTCGTTGGTTTCTTACCTTGAGTCCACCTAGCTTACTAGGGATTTACTACGGGATTTGCATTTTGACCATTATGACCACCCACGGTGTGAAAAGGCCTTGGTTGCCGAGTCCCGTCCCCTAGGTGACCATGTTCGGATTTGTTTGATTAGTCCAAGTTCTCCACCTTTTTGTGGGTTTGAAGGGAAGGGCCCGTCCCGACTTACCTATTCACCTACCTCCTACACATATCCACACAATAAAATTTCAAATTGTGGAAGTCATCTTTCTTGTTGCAATAAGAAATGCCAAAAAGCCAAATCAAGCCAAAAGGGCAAAGAAAAGAAAATGAAAGAAAATGAAAGAAAGAAAAAGAAAAGGCACAAAAGCCAAAAAGAAAATAGAAAAGAAGAAAAAGAAATGGCATGGCAAAACAAAGCAAAAATGCAAAAGAAGAAGAAAATGCCAAAAGAAAATCGTCTCACAAAAATAGAAACCTCACACCTCATAAAATAAGCCTTTTACCGACTATTACCGTGAAGAGCCTACCAAAGGACCGAGTCCCTAGGAAGGATGATAGCGGTAATGGTCGGTCTTCCCTCATTTTGCATATTTCCACCTTTTTACTTGGACTAGTTAGGCGGTTTCGGACATGAGACGACCCTCTTGGCCCTTCGCTAAAGGGGGCGGGGTCTCACTTACCTACAGTGTCGATTAACACCGTGGTTCATCCTTTTTCCATCCCGCCGATCGTCCCGTGGTACGTTCTTAGAAGGTTAGGAGGAACCGAGGTAAGTTACCAACGTTTTTGTTGCTTTGTCGTCATACTATTAGGGTTTAGTCCATTTTGGTTTGTATTGCTAGCTTGGGAACGTTGTCACTTGCCTTGAGTCCTAAACCGGTGCTTCTTTCACCGCTTGTTTGAGGGGAGCGGTATTTGTTTTCTTTTGGGTGCAACCGATTTTTGTTTGTTTGATTATGTGTTTGTTTGTTTGTGTGTTTTGTGTCCGGTTGCATCCACAGTTTTGTCGCAAGACCCCACTTGCCTTGCGGAGTGCACTTTTCCCTCTAAGTGCACTCGCGTGAGTTGAAAGGGCGTAGGGTGCGCTAATACCCACTCGGCTAGTTTAGTAGTTAGTATGTGCTTACTCGAGGGTGAGTAAGGGTTAAGTGTGGGGGAGTTGATAAGTGTAGTTTGTAGTACCTATTTCGTAGTGTTTTGGTCCCATTTTCCTTGTCTTAACGAGTTTCAAGTTGAAAATAGAAATTCGAGGAAAAATAAAGATTTTAGGGATTTAAGAAGAAGTCAACGTAAGTCCAATAAGAACTAAAATTAAGGATTACGAGTAAGATCGTAAACAAAATAAAAATACAAATACGAATTTAATTTATAAAAATTAGGGGTGTTACAACCTTCCCCACTAAAAAAAAGGTTCGTCCCCGAAACTTACAGGAACACGAAAACAAAGTTATTTTATTTAAAAAAAATTAGAATGCTTAACTCACATTAAAATCTCGTTTTTTTATAAAAAAAATTTAAACTTTAAACATGAAATCAAATGCAAAAATTCTCAAGATTAATGGGGTTATGCCACCCGAAGTGTAAAATATTTCAAAATACTAAAAACGTAAGGTAAAGTTATTTGATAAAATAACGACGTTAAATTATATTTAAAAACGAATTCGAGCGAAAGAGGGTACCCTAAACATTTTCAAAACGACCTTAACTCAATTTGGTTAAGAAACTCTTCAACATTTTGATTTAAGAGAAAACAAAATCAAATTTGAGAAATCAAGTTAGCATTGAGAAATCTCGAACCAGTCATCAGATGCTTCTAATAACAGATCCAAAAGTCCACCAACAAAAATAAAATGAAAGCTTGAATTTATGAAATTATTTTCAAAAGTTAAATTTTGTGAGACAATATTTGTATGTTATGAAAATATTCGTAAAATTTTGATCATTTAAAAACAAAGATTTGAAATACTTTCAATCTAATTTCAAACAAGTTTTTAAGATATTTTAAAAAATAATTAAATTTAAACTTCAACAAAAACGTCAAAGCAAAACGATGTTTGTAAAGCTTAAAATGTAACATAAAAATGATAACTCAAAAGTTTAAATTAGTCAAACATTTTACGAACGGGGAAATTGGTGAAAAAGGCAAAAGAATAAATCAAAACAAAAATTTCAAACTCGATAAAGAGGTAGATCAGAAGGGATACGAATAGCGATTGGAGGAGTAGAATTCGAGAGAAACGGAGGAAGAATGATAACGAGAGTCAATTAGAGCTCTCAAGGATTACAGAGGAGTTTGAGGTTCTCGAGATTCCCAAGTACGACTCCCACAAACTCAGGTTCCTAATTCCACAAAATAATACTAAGTCCATTAATATCAGGAAAATGGGTTGTCCTACACAGTCTGCAATCTCCAAAATTATCACTTGCTATAACTTCCAAACTAAGACTATCAACCCCTACAACCCCCAATACAAGGCTTCACTTGCTCATACAATCACTCAAACATTAGGGTAAGAATCCACCAACTGACTCAGAATCAAATCATGCTACCGAAATTCTACAAACTGCCACAACACTAACAAGCCAATTAATCAACAAGGCTCTAAAACTGTTTGAAGCTCACCAGATTGTACTCGAGGTGTATTCCAAAATTCTCGAGTAAGGAACAACAAACAAGATCCATGATAAGTGTAGTTTGTAGTGCCTATTTCTTAGTATTTTGGTCCCATTTTCCTTGTGTAATCGCTCCTTGGGAGCAATTTATGGGCTACTTATGCTTCCTCTAGCTCGTTTCAGGTTCCCGAGACCATTCATGACGAGTTGGAGCGATTCCGACTCAATACATACACTTTTCGGAGCCAACGAAGCGAAGGAACGATCACTCGATGCCTTGGATTCGACCCCGAGACCTTGGGACCCAATCCCGAGCCTCCGAGACCCGATCCCGAGTCCCGAGAATCGATGAGAAGTCCATGTGAAGCAAGGGGGAACCTTAAAGATCATATTGGAGGCCTACAAGATTCATCCCCGACGGGTAAGGCCTCATCCCGTCTGGGATGAAACGCACAAATGAGGGGTCTCCTGTTTTGGGTCCGTCCCGGTCGGGACCAACCCTTCCCGGTCGGGACCGGCCCTTCCCGGTCGGGACCGTCGTGCTGTAGCCGCGCCTCTTATTTTCTTCCTCCTTCATTCTTGTAACCCTATATATACACTCCTCCTTTGTAATGTTGAAGCACCTTACCTTACTCTACCTTACCCTTGATTGTTTTTAGGCCTCTCTTAAGATTTGTAAACCCTAATTAATCTCTCTAAATCTTTAGTTAATCCTTACTTAATCCTAGTTTAATCTAGTTGTAATTAGTTCTTGTATTGAGAAGATTCTTGAAGACTCATCCAAGATTGACAACCTTGGAGATTATTTGGGTTTCTTATTAATGCAAGTTTGCATCTTTTTCTTCCTCTTGTTGTTGGTATAATCTTCTTCACTCTTGTTCTTTGTTATTATTTCAAGTTTGAATCTTTACTTAGTGTTTATTGTTATTGTTCTTGTACATGATAATGGATGTTTGGTTTGTGATGAGGTTTTCTCTTATTGTTGTTAGTTCATCATTGATTATGAGTGAGTAGATTCCTTGTGGGTTAGTAGGGGGATTAAGGGTAGAATATGGGTGATTAGGGTTTGATTAGGGGTAAAGGGTGAATCTTTGTTGTTAGTCACATACTTGGCACACTATGTGTTTGTTGAAATGCTTGTTTGAGTTGTAGTGGCCATGCTTCTCATGCTAGTCTTCCTCTACTCATTGTTTGTCTAGTATGTGGTCATGTTGAGAATAGTCATTATACATACAATGTGGACTAGGGTTTAGACGCCATCAAACGCGAACCCACCTTGACATCGGTCTAAGTAGCGAGTGCCCGGACCGACTCTAGCAACTAGGAGACACCTACACCCTTGATTACCCAAGTCACCCTACTACACTTATGAACCCGACCTAACCCACTTCTTTCCATATTTGATTTCATCTTATTAGTTAGTCATCATTTCCTTAGTTTGCTAGTTAGTTTGATCTTTAGTTATTCCGTTTTAGCATTGTATTAGTCTAGTTCATTGTTAGTCCACTTCCTTCTTCTCCTCTCATCATAATTCATCAATTAGCATTTCTTTGTGTTTGTTGTGACTTAGCCTCGTTTTAGGCCGACGTAGTCTAAACCATGCAACACCGTCTCCGTGGATACGATCCCGACTTACCCTAACTACCGTTAGGTGCTAGTTGGTTATTATTTGATCGGCGGGATCCACGACAAATCCCACCATCAATCCACCAATTTTAACAAAGCTCGGGCACTAAGTCTTCAAAATGATTCCACGATTATACTAATCGCATTACAAGGGAACAGAGGTTACTATAACATATCAAACCTTAAGCACACTCAACTTTGCATGTAATGTCAGTCACTCACATCCAAGACATCATTCGAGTAAGGTTCCTTAGAAGTCCATCAGATTTATACTCATAACGGTGGAACAACTATGTGGTTAATGACTCAATGAAGCCACATTCTCGTTGGTCAGAAGGCTTGAAATAAATTCCATCAAAAAGATTTGTATTAAAGTATTCCTGTAACACCCTCTTTTATCCAAGAGCCTTAACTAGGCCTTCCTAGATAAATGGGAGTGTTACCATCTCGGGTTAACCGAGGCAGTAGTCCCATCACAAAACAATACTGTAACACAATCGAGTTTAATAAATTGTTCAAAGGATGCAAACCAAGTTCGAGAACTAAGTATGGTTACTAAAATCCAAAACGACTACATGAATTAAACGGTCTATTAAGTACTAATAATGGAAATATGCTAAGAGTATAGCAACGATGGCCACGCACTCCCTTCCCGAACAACAATTCCCCTCAGTTAAGCACACATCAACGGTCCATATCCGCATCAATAATCTACTCCCCAAAAGACCGAAAATGTCAATTGGATCGTCGCAGGTCCCCAATAAATTAGGGTGACAATTTAAACAGGGAACACGGTTAGAACATGCTAACATTAATATACGTGTACGTAATAAAACATCTAAACTCAACAGTCTTAGTATCATCATTGGTACCAATTAATAATATCATTTTCACATCCTCAGTACCATCACGGTACCAACCAATATTCTCATCTCAACTCTTCTGGCAGACCCTTTCATTCCGAGTGTGCACACCCCCCGCAGGTTCAACAACCCACGAGGAGAAATCAGGGAGGGGACCGTGATCAAAGGCCCCGGCTAGGTCTAAAGCTAGCCTCACCAACTCCAATAAATCAATATTCAACACTTATTCTCCCATCAATATTCAACATTATTCTCATCATCACAATATCACATCGTACTCGTAACTCATACATGCATAATAATATTATCGTATTCTAAGTAAGGAAAACCTTACCTAATTAGCAGGTCACCACCGAGTCGTTAATACAGATCACCACGGAAACTCTACAAAGTCCGAACCTAATAAAATATTATATACATAAATTAATATCGATAGTAACGTATTTTATTTATAAAGAGAACCGGTACCGACTAAATAATCGTGACCTACAACCACTTATTATTATAGTTACTGTACTAACGACACCTATTATTATTATTATTATTATTATTATTATTATCTATTGACCTGACTGATAGAATTGAACTGAATGCTTCATGTCCTAAAATACTGAACTCTGAAAATAATGATCTTATGGTGCGTTTGTGAATAAACACATATGAGTGAGTATGTAGCATATATAACCGACTAAAATGTGGAACTTCACAAATTCCTACCCCACTTGCCCAACCTTTTGATTTGTATAAGTGTGCATGCATTTTTGTATTATAATTATAATTATCATCTAGCCACTTATCATCATTTACCCACGCATAAACCAAATGAACCATTCCAAATACACATTATATCTTGTTACTACCTGCAACATGCGCCTTAGCTGTGTCCCTCACAACAATGGCATCTGAGCCAATAACCAGCAAACTACAACCACAATATGAACTAACAACGAACCAACACTTTGAGTAACTTATACAACCACTACGGTAACTACAACAACACTCGATCATAGCACGATACAAAGCGGTTATACCCGACCCAACTACAGTAACAACTCACAAAAGGGTATCCGACCCCGTGATAAAATACCAACGTCATCGATACGACCCTACCACAATAATGACAATAACAACCCTCGATAATGCCCATCCCAACACCGAGACCTTAGAATTCTATAATGGCGTAAATAAACGGGAAAGAAGTAGCGAAGAGAGAAGTAGCGTGGCATACCTAGGCCGTGCGTGCGAGTCTAGACTACCGACGGTCCGATCCGACTCCTAGTTTCCCCCCTTTGCTTCTTCTTCTTTCGTGCGGCGCTTTGCCCTAGTTCTATTCTGTTAGTCGTGGGGTATGCAGTGATGTGAGGTATGGTAGGGAATAAATAGGGTGTGCGTGTATGTGCTAGGTTAATTAGTACTCCGTATTAGTAATATATAATATCTATAATAGGGGTAGTGTGCGCTAAAAGAATACGATTTACATTGGTTGAGGCCCACTAAGTCCGTAACTTACCGTCTCGACTCGGATTAACCCACTATAAAGCACGGATATTACAATTCCTCAAAATGACACAATAAGTTCAACCTGTGTTTATGCAATATATTTCTCTTTTTCAAGGTTAACAACAATCCATCCAAGTTAATTTCACTCAACTCCAAGTTCATATGCTACAACCTTATCAGACTCAATGATCTCATCCATAAGAACCAAGGTTTAATCTATGTCAATCAAAATTTCTAAAGACATTAAAGAGAACCTGAAATGGTACCACAACACTCAGGCTAACCCTTTAAACAATGATATATGATCCCAAAAGTCCACAACTAGTCCATTAAGTCAGCATTAAGTGGGAATTCCAAAGTAATATTACCAGTTACACTTAGTTCGGTTCTAGGTTATGTACTAGATATCCATCAGAATAAAATATAATCTTACTATCCAAAAGCTTATTTTCTCTAAGTACTTTATATAATCAAGTGAATTATAATCCAAGATAAACACTTAAGGTAAAATCTTAATTCCATCAATCAATTAATACTATTGAAATCAATCCTC
This sequence comes from Agrostemma githago, assembly GCA_958450325.1. Lineage (NCBI taxonomy): Eukaryota > Viridiplantae > Streptophyta > Magnoliopsida > Caryophyllales > Caryophyllaceae > Agrostemma > Agrostemma githago. The sequence goes on along the minus strand of OY288244.1, from coordinate 32,624,798 downwards.
AAAAAGTTCTTACTTGCTTAGAAAATAGGGTACAATTCAAAATCCTCAAACCACAGGTAATGGGGTTCACTAAACCTCAAACATCTTTAACTTTTTGTGGGGTTCACTAAGACAGAGGTCTAACCAAAAAATCTCAAGAGGATGGAGGGCAAAATGGGACAATAAAACAAGGATTCACCACGAGACTGAAAATAACCATTTATAAGACAAGGATTGGAAGAAGAAGAAGAAGAAGAAGAAGAAGTGATAAGGAGAGCAGTGGCAGCACACGGACATAGGAATAATAACACGTGATAGCAGAGAGCCGAACAACATCAGGTCGTAGTAGTATATTGACACAACAAAATCAGTAAAGAGAAGAAGAATAAGAAAAGAAGTAAAAGAAGAAGAAGAAGAAGAAGAAGAAGAATGAAAGAAGAGGAAGAAGAAGAAGATACTAGGAGAAAAGAACAAGGATCCTAAACTACTAAGGTCTTGAACCAGAGAAGAGTCTTCGTGTCTCCAGAGTTCACAGGGGAACTCGTTGGATCTCTTCATCTCTTGTAGAGAGACGAGCACATCAGTCTTCTTGGGTCGCTCCATCTGGATCCAATCTGAAATGAAGTCGCATCTGGGTCCAAAGTGAAATCACATCGGTGTCTACTGCACCATCATGGAACTGAAATCTACTCTTGATCATCTGGCCTGTAGCTTGAGCAAACTGAATCTGGGCTGAGAAGTCACCATTGCATCTTCCTTGTAGCACCAAGTCGTCCACTTGAGTCATCAGGTCTTAGAAGTGCTAAGTAGGTCTTGTCCCAATCTGGAGCAGCATTACATCAACATCTTGTCCACTCATCTTCTTCTTGGACATATAAAACAAACATGCAATGCTAATCATTGAGTTACAAGAACACGTAAACCTAACAATTAAGTCCTTAATTTGATTTCTACCCTTCTCTCACTAATATTTTATTAATGTTGAAATCGATTACAGGTATTTTTCCTAAAATCAGGTGTGAGCATTGGGAGCAAAGATGCTCTGATACCAACTGTAATACCCTATAAATACTAACGCAATATAGTGGCGGAAACACTGTAGATTTGAGAATAATACACACTGATGTTCTACATATTACAAAAAGAACGGTCAGTCAATACAAAGACCACTTTTTACAAAAGGGCTAAAAATAAAAATCCTTTAAATGGGTTTAACAATCAATAAATGATAAGTGTAGTTTGTAGTGCCTATGTCGTAGTGTTTTGTTCCAATTTTCCTTGTGGAATCGCTCCTTGGGAGCGATTTATGGGCTACTTACGCTTCCTCTAGTTCGTTTCAGGTTCCCGAGACCATTCATGAAGAGTTGGAGCGATTCCGACTCAATACATACACTTTTCGGAGCCAACGAAGTGAAGGAACGATCACTCGATGCCTTGGATTCGACCCCGAGACCTTGGGACCCAATCTCGAGTCTCCGAGACCCGATCCCGAGTCCCGAGCATGGATGAGAAGTCCATGTGAAGCAAGGAGGAATCAAAAAGATCATATTGGAGGCCTACAAGACTCATCCCCGACGGGTATGACCTCATCCCGTCCGGGATGAAGGAGCAAAACAAGGAGCTGCTGTTTTGGGTCCATCCCGACCGGGACCAGCTCCTCCCGGCCTGGATCGACCCCTTCCCGACCGGGACCACCTCCTCCCGGCCGGGAAGGGCGTGCTGCTACCGCGCTTTGTTTCCTTGCTTCTCCCTTCCACTTGTAACCCTATATATACTCTTCCCTTGTTATGTTAAGCTTATGTTCTTCACTTCCCACAAAACCCTAGACTATTTTAGGTTAGATTAGATTAGATTAGTGTAGATTAGTCCTTAGATTATCGTTAATCCTAGATTAGTGCTTGTAATTTGGGAATTCTTCAAGATCTCCACCAAGATTGACAACCTTGGTTGATTGTTTTTGGGTTCTTCCATTTATGCAAGTTTCCTTCTTCTTTTCATCTTCTAGTATGGTATAATTTCTTTTCCTTTCTCTTAATCTTTGTTCTTTCATCAAGTTTGAATCTTTAGTTCTTGTTTATTGTTTTGTTCTTCATCTTTGTTAGTTTCATTTATGCATCCTCTTGTTCTTGTGTTGGTTTATCTTGTTTTTGTTAGTTTTAGATTAGATATGTTAGAATAGATTCTTGCTAGGGTTAGTAAGGTGATTAGGGTGTTAATTGGATGATTAAGGGATTGTTGGAGATGTTGGTGGAAGATTTGGGTTTCCTCTTGGTTTGATGCATATCACATGTTTGTTGAAATGCTTGAATGACTTGTATGCATATGCTTGTTTTTCTTGACTTTCTCTTGTGGGTGATAGTTTGTTACTGGGTTTGGTTCCCTCATTAAGTTGCGAGATCCCGGTGAGGACGACCCCTAGGCCGGTCTAAGTTGCGAGAGCCCGGATGCGACCTAGGCCCCGATATCACGCTAGTAACCCCGTTTGTCATGTGTGTCGCCAAGGTGGGTTTTAGGTGGAGCCTCTAGGTGAGTCTAAGTTGCGAGAGCCCGGACTATACCTAGATTACCCTACTACCTCCTTCACTCTAGCTCTTCCTCGACCATTCCGTTACCCCTTTGACCCCGACCTAATCCTAGCCCGTTTCCTTTGTTAGTTTTCTCCTTAGCCGTAGCCTAGTCTAGCTTTCTCCCCTTTTAATCATTCTTGTTTAGCTTAGCTCGTTGACTTAGTCTCGTTTTTAGGTGACCTTAGTCTAGACGCCTCTTAACGTCCCCGTGGATTCGACCCGACTTACCCTGGCTACCCACTAGGATTAGTTGGTTATTTATTTGATCGGCGGGATCCACGACAAATCCCACCATCAATTTAGCGTCGTTGCCGGGGACGGTGCTTTGTTATATATTTGTCTTAGTTTAGTTTCGGAGTTAGTCTCTTTTTATTTTTATTTTTACTCGTTTTGTATATATTTTTGTGTTTTTTTTTGGTTCTCTTTTCACTTGTGTCTTATCTTGTCATTCTTCTTGAATCTCTTCTATTCTTTCTAATCTATAATGCCTTGTCTTGCCGATCATAGTAGACCAGATCCCGACTTATTTGCCTCACCCATTAATATTGGGGTTTTTGAGGGTCCTTGCTTAGATATTGAGCCTTATTATATTGATTTGGTGGAGCGGGATGCCTTTCATGGGCTTGAGAGTGAGGATGTATATGGTCTTCTTGAGAATTTTGTGGACTTGTGTTGTGTGTTTAAAAGGGATGGAGTGCCCCTTGATACCATTAAGCTTATATTGTTTCCATTTTTTCTTAAGGATGGAGCTAAGAGATGGTTTCGTTCACACCCTCCTAACACCTTCACCTTTTGGAACCCACTAGCCCTTGCATTTCTTAGGAAATTTTTCCCTCCCTCGAAGGTCGCCAAGTTTAGAGATGAGATTCTTAACTTTGAACAAGGCGAGTGTGAGAGTTTGAGTGAGTCTTGGGTTAGGTTTAATGGTTTATTGAGAGCTTGTCCAATTCATGGAATCCCACTTTGGCTAACCACTTCGACCTTTCTTCAAGGTTTGGTTCCTCACAATAGAAACTTAATCATCTTTTCATCCGACAGAAAATTCAATGAGTTAAATGATGATGAAGTTTCCGGTTTAATTGAAAGAGTGGCTAGTGTCAATGACCAATGGGGATTTAGGAGAGTGAGACCTCAAATTAGAGAACCTAGAGTTAACCCACCTATGCTTTATTTGCAACATGAGTTGAGTGCTAGGGTAGACTCTTATTCTCTTGATATTATGCATGATTCTCATACTTGTCAAGTTTCTTCTCCCCTTGTGACCGTGAATGCTATGCATGACATTTCATCTACTTTTGCTTCTTGTGGTGATTTGGGAACTACTTTTAATACTCTTCCTTCTTGTTCATTTCCACCGCTTATTGATGATGAGGAGGATGATGATGATTTGCATGTTGTGCAATATGTTCCCCAAACCCCTTTGAATGCTAACATGGTGAATGATGTTAATAATGATTTGCATGTTATTGATTCTTGTGAACCGACTTGCCTTCCTTCAACACAATTTCCATATTCCCTTGTCCAACTTACACCTCTTGTTGTGAGCGTTAATGATTGTGAGTTGGAATGTATGCTTTTTGAGGAAAATGTGTGCTTAGATAAGTTTTATGATCTTTGTAGAGAGGAAAACCACGAAGATCTTAGCTTGTGTGAGTTGGAAGACATATCATTTGAGGTCGATTATGAGAGCTTGGAAAGGGAGTTGAGCAGAAGAGAAACTCTTGAGGTTGAGAGGAAGGAGCAAAGAGAAGATAATGAGATATTTGATGATGCTTTGAGTGATGAGAGTGTTGAGATCGAGAATACTTGGGATTGTGAGGTTGATTTATTTTAGGAACCAATTTTTGAGAAATTTGAGCTTTTCCCTTGTATGGATCATGAGTCTTTTTCACCCATCGATGATTTGGATCTTGTTTCTCTTGCTCCTTTGTTTGAACCTATGATTATATATGATGATTGTGAAACTCTTTTGGAAGAGTTTGTGTTGACTCTTGGTTTGTCACTTGATGATTCTTTGATTGAAACACTTGAGGATGGAGAGATGATTAAGACCCCCAATATGAGTGAAAATGGGGAGAATGATTTTGTGAGTGCCTCTCCTCTTGTGAATTTAGAGTCGAGTGATAATTTTTGGGAATTTGAGATCCCGAGTACCCATCCTATCCACAAACCCTTTATTACCACTCTTATCTCTTGGTTTTGTGGATCATCTTGCTTGCCTCACTATGATAATTTTGGTGAGGATTGTTCAAATGCATATGACAAGTTAATGAGATCTTTGGTAGGGTATTTAGATGACTCACTTGTTTCATTTGTGTTTAGTGTATATATTTCCTTTCTTGTGTGTCTTTTTGTGTTGTTTTCTTCTTGTGTGTAGGTGTCCACTTGTGATCTTGAAGAAGTAACAAGAAGATGGTGGATAAAAGGGAAAAGATCAAGAATCACTCACCAAGTGATGAAAGATCGAGCTTGAAATGGTAAATTCTTTACCCACCCTCTCTTTTCTCCCTCCCTTGTCTTAAACATTGAGGACAATGTTTTGCTTAAGTGTGGGGGAGAGTTTGTTGCTTATTGGATCATACTTAGATTGATTTGATGGAAGTTTTGGATTTGGTGGTGTGATTTTGTTGTGGATATGTGTTGTGTTGGGACGTTGGAAGTAGTTTGGTGATGTTGCTCCTTGTGAATATGTGTTGTGGATTTTTTATTTCTCTTTCGTGTTTTTTTTTGTTTTGTCAAAAAGTTTCAAAACTCCTAAAAATTTGAAAACTTGAAAAATCCAAAAAGAAGATTTGCATCTTCCTAAGAGTTTAGTCAATTTTCTAGCTTTCAACTTTGATGAAAAGTGATTTGGAAACACTTAGTGTTGCATATTAGTATTGTGAATCGACTAATCTTTGCTTCAATTAGTAATTTAGGGTGTATACCATTATTATTTTCCACATATTCATCTCATGGTGTGATATTTCTATTTGTTCATTTTGTCCTATGGTGACCGGATCCCGACTTGGTGACATTGATTAATTAATTCATCCACTTAACAATTCCGAAAAATTACGAAAACATTCAGAAAATTCTATTTCACCAGAAAGTTTCACCACGTCAAAAATCAGATTAAAATAAAATGTTTAAGTACTAGAACTAAAAATCGGCTTTTAATCGTTTTTGTCCAAAAACGGTAATAATTCAATAATCGATATCAAAAATACCATAAAAATACTAAATTATTAAAAATCATCAAAAGCAATATTTTTCAAGAATATAAACATATATTACATGTTTAGGCCGATTATTACGATTTTACAAATTAATATAACAATTTAATCGTTAATCTCGTAAAAGCGATAAAAATACCGAAACATGCAAATTTTCAACTTTAAAATTTTTTCCAGAATTCGTGACATACATATATTGCCAAAATAAAACATAAAAATATATACATGCAAATACTCAATTAAAATCATGAAATCACGAGTAACATCGACGTTACCTCTACTCCAAGTCTGAGTCGATAATATATTCGTCGGCTTCGGGATCGTCAAAAATTCCTACCAAACATGAAAATCATGGCAGAAAAATACCATGAGAAAACTAATAAAAATCAAGGTAAAAATTGATCGAAAACGACGTCGATTAATACTTTAACGAAGAGAACGGAAAGAGGATTATCATGACGATAAAAATGATGCGATTGGAACTCGAAATGGAGCAAAATCTACCTAAGATGAAGGAGGGAGTACACGGCCAAATGAGAGGGAGAAAGGTTGAATATTTTTTTTTATGACAAGAATGAATAAGGTGTAGTATGGAAATCAATGGTTTTTCAAAAATATAAATGAGATTAATTGTGTTGATGAAAACTATGTGCACCCTTATGAAAATGGCCGGCCAAAATGAGTTGATAAGGGAGTATGAAAAGTTTTGTTAATAATTCAACAAATAAATGAAAAGAAATTATCTTATGTTTACATTTTAACGTGATAAAGTGAAACGTTTAAATAAAACGTAATAAAACTGGTGACCAAGGGCTTAGTTGGTCCAAAATGTGAGTAAATGGTCTCAAATAATTTATAAGTTGATAAAAAGTATAATCATAAAATAGTTAAAGGCATTTCAAAGTAATTCGAGTAAACCTCGCGTAAGAAAATAATTATTCGCGAAGCTTCGTAATAAAAATCATTAACAATTAATTTTTGTAAATAAAAATATTAACTAGTTGAAAATATTATAGAAACGTATTCAAACATTTTTAGGAAAAGGAATAACTTAAATCCAAGCGTAAAAATGTCAATTCGAAGAGAAATAGAATTCCTTGCGGAAAAATTAATTAGTTTACGAAGAAACCAAATAAATGGATTTAAAAGGATTTAAATCTTTGAAATTAAAAATAAAAATTATTAAACTCAAAAATTAAAATAGAGCTTAGTAAAATGATAAAATATGAGGCCAAAAGTGACAGAGTTAAGACAGAGTCCTAACGGAAAAATAAAAATGCTTAGGAAAAATAGCGGGTGTTACAATCCTCCCCACTAAAAGAAAGTTTCGTCCTCGAAACTAAGAATAGGCAGATAGGAAATCGAGGTTTACCTTACTCGAAGAGTTGAGGATTCTTAGCTAGCATCGAAGACTCGGTTTCCCACGTTTCTTCCTCAAACCGATTACAGCGCCACAAAACTTTTACCAGAGGTACAACTTTGTTCCTTAAACGCTTCTCGCGGCGATCAGTGATCTTCACCGGCCTTTCTTCATAAGTAAAATCTCGGGCTCCAACACGTGCTCGGGATCACTAAAATATTTCCTTAACTGAGAAACATGAAAAACATCGTGAACCTTACCCATAGATGCAGGCAATTCCAGTTTATAAGCAACCTCGCCCACTCTCTCGATCACAGGGTACGGGCCAACGAACTTAGGGCTGAGCTTGCCCTTAATCCCAAACCGTTTCACCCCTTTCGTAGGTGATACCTTCAGGAACACAAGATCACCAACCGAAAACTCCAAAGGTCGGCGACGAACATCAGCATACGTCTTCTGTCGATCCTGGGCAGACTTCATCCTAGATCGGACCACATTCACAACGTCAATAGTCTGAGCCAACAAATCCGGGCCTAAAATCTTCACTTCACCGGGAACATCCCAACAGACGGGACTACGGCACTTTCGACCATAAAGTGCTTCAAACGGGGACATCTTAATAGAAGCATGGTAGCTGTTGTTATAGGAAAACTTTACCAGCGGAAGATGTCGGATCCAACTCTCTTGGAAATCCAAGGCACAAGCCCGCAACATATCCTCCAAAGTTTGGATCGTTCTCTCGGACTGTCCATCTGTAGCAGCATGGAAATCGGTACTCATCATCAATTTGCTTCCTAAAGCATCCTGCAAGGCCTTCCAGAATTTAGAGCAGAATCTCGGGTCTCGATCTGAAACAATCTCGAGCGGTACACCGTGATGACGGACGATTTCGGCAACATACACTTTTGCGAGCTTCTCCAAACTCCAAGTGTCGCGAATTGGGACGAATCGTGCACACTTGGTCAAGCGGTCCACAATAACCGAAATACCATTTCTACCATTCACGGTTCTTGGTAATGCCATCACAAAATCCATCGATATGCACTGCCATTTCCACTCTGGAACAGGGAGTGGTTGTAGCAAACCTCCAGGCTTCTTGTGCTCGAATTTCACCTACTGACATGTCAAGCACTTACTTACAAACTCTACAATGTCCTCTCTCATATGAGGCCACCAGAAATGGAGCTTCAAATCCCGATACATCTTGTCTCCACCAGGATGAATAGAGTACCTCGTCTTATGTGCCTCGGTTAGAACTTGCTTTCTCACCTCAGCATCACCAGGGACAACCCAGCGGTTCTTAAATTTCAGTGCTCCAGTGGAATCCACAGAAAAATCCAGAGCCTTACCAAGATTCATCTTCTCTCGGATACCAGCTACAAAAGGGTCATCCAACTGCTTCTCACGAATCTCACGGAAAAGAGTTGGTTCAGCAACAAGGGCATTCAGGCGAACATCATAACCTTCATCAACAACATCAATAGACATCTTGGCAAAATCTCGGGTCAACTTCTCAGGCAAGCCAGAACACGGAGAAAAGGAATGGAGGATCTTTCTGCTAAGGGCATAAGCAACCACGTTAGCTTTTCCCTCACAATACACCAATTCCAGGTCATAGTCGTTCACTAACTCGATCCAGCGTCTCTGTCTCGCATTTAGATCTTTCTGCGTGAAGAGATATCGCAGACTCTTATGGTCAGTGTGAACCTTGCATCTCACTCCGTACAAATAATGCCTCCAAACTTTCAAGGCATGCACCACAGCTGCTAAGTCCAAGTCGTGGGTAGGGTAATTCACCTCATGAACTTTCAACTGTCTAGAGGCATAAGCGATCACCTTACCGTTCTGCATAAGGACACAACCCAAACCATTCTTAGAAGCGTCACAATACACATCGAAACCAACGCCTTCTTCAGGTAGGGTCAGGATAGGAGCAGAAGTGAGCTTTCTCTTGAGCTCAGAAAAAGCATCTTCACAGGCTTGACTCCACAGAAATTTATTCTCTTTCTTGAGTAATTGAGTCATAGGTCGTGCTAACTTAGAAAAGTCTTGCACAAATCTTCGATAATAGCCGGCAAGACCTAGGAAACTTCGGATCTCGCCAACATCTTTGGGACTTGCCCAGCTCTCGATAGCTGAAATCTTAGTAGGGTCAACTTTAATACCTTCCTTTGCGATAACATGACCCAGAAAAGCTACCTCGGAAAGCCAGAATTCACACTTGGAAAACTTAGCATACCACTTCTGATCTCCTAGAATGCCAAGAATAATCTTGAGATGTTCTGCATGTTCAACCTCTGACTTGGAATAAATTAGGATGTCATCAATAAAGACAACAACACACTGATCCAAATACTCCCTGAAAGTTCTGTTCATTTGATCCATAAAAACAGCAGGAGCATTGGTTAGTCCAAAAGGCATGACTTTGAGTTCATAATGTCCATACCTCGAACTGAAAGCCATCTTTGGAATATCTGATTCACGGACGGGAATTTGGTGATATCCAGACCTTAGATCGATCTTGGAAAACACAGATGCACCCTTAAGTTGATCAAAGAGATCATCAATTCTGGGCAGAGGATATTTGTTCTTGATCGTAACCTTGTTGAGATCACGATAATCAATACACAGGCGCATCGAACCGTCTTTCTTCTTGACAAAAAGTACAGGAGCCCCCCAAGGGGAAGAACTTGGACGAATGAAATCTTTCTCAATCATCTCATCCAATTGCTTGCGTAGCTCTTGCAACTCAGCAGAAGCCATTCTGTAAGGTGCTTTGGCGATTGGGCCAATACCAGGCACGAGTTCAATAGTGAATTCCACATCTCGTTCGGGTGGAATACCTGGTAACTCCTCGGGAAATACATCTGCATAATCACACACTACGCGCACCTCCTCGAGTTTAGGGAGTTCAGCAGTTACAGTTACCGTACATAGAAATGCTTGGCAAACTTTTCTCTGCATTCTGATAGCCTTCATGGCAGAAATAATTTTGATACCCTTCTGTCTTCGACCACCACGGTAAGACACTCGAACACCCTCGGGGGTCTTCAGAGAAATCTTTTGATCTCGACACTTAAACTTTGCATCATACTGAGCTAACCAGTCCATTTCCAAAATGACGTCGAACTCAGCGAGAGGAAACTCAAGGAGAGTAGAAGGAAGAATAGTACCAGCAAAGAGAATAGGTACATTCTGATAAGCTTTAGAACAGTCAACAACTTCACCAGAAGGAAGGGAAATAGCTATTGGTTCGGCTAGACAGGGGGTTAAGGATAGTTTTGAAGCCAGAATAGAAGATATTACAGATGTGGAAGCGTTAGTATCAAATAGTATATAAGCACTAACAACAGAAATCAGAAACATACCCGTAACCACATCAGGATTAGCCTCAGCGTCGGCACGGCTCATCACAAAGATGCGTCCCTTACGAGGAGGAGAAGTAGAGACAGCTCCAGCTGCAGTAGCGGTGTTGGCAGTTGGCTTCTTTGGACACTGAGGGGAGCGGTGACCCGGTTCTCCACAAGTAAAGCAGGTAATAGGGGTACCATCACAGTTCTTGCCGGGGTGAATGGGTTGTCTGCACCTAAATCATGCTGAATCCTTCTTGTTGCTGGGCTTCGAGTTGAAATAGTTTTTCTTGAAACCACTACCTGTAATAGCATACAGTAGAGTCAGGAATATTAGAAGAAAAGAAGGTAAAAGAAGAAGAGAAAGGAAATATAATCCAAACCTCCCGAGTTGAACTTCTTAGAAGAAGACGAAGAGTTATTCCCAGAATGGGTGAAAGGACTTTTATAACCAGATGATGGGTTCATAGATTTCACCCCCTCAATCGAAGACTCCGCGTATAGCGCGGCATTATAGAGCTCATTAACAGTTGAGAGACTCCGGGGCATGTTGAGAGTGATATCGGCTCGAAGTCCTCCGCGATAAAAGAAAGCTCGGGAATTCTCATTGGGTAACAAATCTCCAGCATAATTCGCCAGGAAGTGGAACCGAGTGGTGTAAGCTTCAACCGACATGGTATTCTGGCGTAGAGCGTTGAATTCAGTCATCCTCTGATGCCTCAGCTCCTCGGGATAAAATCTCTGCTCTAAGAGAGTCTTGAACTGAGTCCAGTTGAATCCTGGAGTCTGAAGTGCAGTCGGGCCAACCTGGCTCCACCATCTGTCTGCATCGTCTGACAGGTACAGCACAGCTAAGCCCACCTTCTGATTCTCGGGGGCGGAGTAAATTCCAAACTGCCTTTCCATCACTCGAAACCAACGGTTCATGACTTCAGGATCCACGGAACCGTCATAATAGTCCAATCTGCTTTTAGCCATTCCTTCAGTTGCGTGAGAGAAGCTGAAGGGCCTCTGTTGGTTCCGGTTGTTCATCTCGTTCATGGCCAGCGCTATGTTGCGTAGCGTGTCAGCCAGAGCTTCGATACCTCCTTGATCATTGTTGTTGTTGTTGTTGTTGTTGTTTCGGTTACCTCTTCCGGCCATCTTGAAGTTCACAAATAACAACATAAAATCAATGCTAATCATTGAGTTTTGGAACAGATAATCTTAACAGTTAAGTCCTTATCTGTTTCTACCCATTTCTAATAATATCTTTATTTACTGTTTAAATAATTTACTGGTATTTTTCCATAAATTCAGGTGTGTAAGTGTCGGGAGCAGTGATGCTCTGATACCAACTGTAATCCCCTAGAAATTCTAACGCGATACAGTGGCGGAAACACTGTAGAGTCGGGATTAAAGCACACAGAACTATGTCTTATTAAATTAAATTGGTAAAGTCAAACATGCACCATATATAAAAATGGCTAAAATTTAAAACAATCAATAAAGAGGTTAAACAATCCTTAAGACATGATTATTAAAAAGATCAAGCAGGATCCAAGACTGCTCGTTAGCCCACACCCACCGCAAAATAAACAAGTATACCTGCCATGTTAAAACATAACAGCCACAATCAGTGTGGTGCAACGTCAACGTTCTCCCAGCCGTATAACAGGATTTTAAAACAGTAATTACTAATATAGGAAAAATAGTAAAAATGGAAAACAGTAAAACAACATATTAAAATAAGTTTTAGAGTAAAACCAAATAATCAAAAGGGTTTCCGAAGAAACATAAAAAATATTTGCCAACCTGCAAACCAATTTATATCGATAACAAATAAAATAATCAAAATGGCGTTATGGATAGGAGTAGTGATGAACGCTAGACTTTCACTAGGAGAATACTAAAAACTAGCTTCGAGAACTTAGTTCAAACAAATCAAACTTCGGTCCTAACTAGGCTACTCAACCATAATAGAGCGGCGACTTATAAATGCATGGCCCTAGTTTAAGATAATGCACACCCCTCCTGGGATTACCTGTCACCCAGTTCAACTTATGACGGCGACTTACTGCGAGGCCTAAGCTTAAGGTCAAAATGTACAAAACTCTCGGGATACCTGTCACCCGGTTCAACAACCAATGTACCGATTCCTGATACACTAGCCTTATAGTTGATGGCAAAACCGTAAACCCCAGATTATATTACTCTAACCTCACACTTGTCCTTAATCCATAACTCCAAAACAAAGCCACTATCGATATTCAAAAAGATATAATCAATATAAATAATATGAGGATAAAAGAAGTAAACATTTATATTCTAAAAGAGGAAACTTTCTATTTTAGGAAACTTCTATTTTTAGAAACTTTACTAAAAATAGCATTATATCAAAATAATGAAAATATTAGTTCATACTAATACCACATTTTTAGTAAACGATATAGATTTATAAAACTAATACTTCCGGTCTTAACGATATTAATTATTAAAGTAAGAACATTTGAATTTATGAAATCATTAAAATATCGTATAAGTGTTATAAAATGATTAAAAATGTCTTAAACATTTTAATATTACTAATTAGGGTGTTTTCAAAAGTTAAAAAGCTAAAATTCCCTAATTATTATTAGTTTCGACAATAAAATTATAAATAGGATTTTACGGCAAACATCAAATTAATTATTTGAACGTCTTTATTTAATTAAACTCTTAAGGGATGATTTAACTCTTAAAGTTTCAGATTTAAATACTTTCAAAATTGCTGGAAAAATAATTCTTTTAGGTAAGAAGAAGCATTTTAACGATAAATCATAATTTGTCCGAAAACCAATACTTATTAATTAAAGACTTTAATAAATAGTACAAAAATTATGTTAAATAGTTAAAATATATTTATGGACATTCTGTCCAGAAAATAAAATTTTCCAGAATCCTAAAACTCGGTTTTTAAAGCGTTTTCTCGTTAATCGTCTAATCTCGACAATAACGATTAATAAAAATAGTAATTACAAAACGATTTAAGTATTAATATCCAAAAATTATTATTAAACTTAAAAATCATGATTTTCCAGAATCTACCATTTTTTCAGATTTCCAAAAATTTCAGATTCAATAAATGCCGTCAAAACCATCTTTAAAACCCGTTTTCACAATTAACGATTCCATTAATAAAACTTATCGTTCCTAACATTTTATTAGGGCACTAAAAATCATAAAATTACATTTTAATATGAAATCATCAGAATCATAATTGTTCCAGATTTAAACCAAAGACCAGAAATCGAGAATTTAAACAACAAACACGGTTTTAACGATAAACGATGATTTAAAGTAATTAATTAATTCATCGACTTAACAATTCCGAAAATTTATGAAAAAATTCAGAAAATTCTATTTCACCAGAAAGTTTCACCACGTCAAAAATCAGATTAAAATAAAATGTTTAAGTACTAGAACTAAAAATCGGCTTTTAATCGTTTTTGTCCGAAAACGGTAATAATTCAATAATCGATATCAAAAATACTAAATTATTAAAAATAATCAAAAACAACATTTTTCCAGAATATAAACATATATTACATGTTTAGGCCGATTATTACGATTTTACAAATTAATATAACAATTTAATCGTTAATCTCGTAAAAGCGATAAAAATACCGAAACATGCAAATTTTCAACTTTAAAATTTTTTCCAGAATTCGTGACATACATATATTGCCAAAATAAAACATAAAAATATATACATGCAAATACTCAATTAAAATCATGAAATACCGAGTAACATCGACGTTACCTCTACTCAAAGTCTGAGTCGATAATATATTCGTCGGCTTCGGGATCGTCCAAAAATCCTACCAAACATGAAAATCATGCCAGAAAAATACCATGAGAAAACTAATAAAAATCAAGGTAAAAATTGATCGAAAACGACGTCGATTAATACTTTAACGAAGAGAACGGAAAGAGGATTATTATGACGATAAAAATGATGCGATTGGAACTCGAAATGGAGCAAAATCTGCCTAAGATGGAGGAGGGAGTACACGGCCAAATGAGAGGGAGAAAGGTTGAATATTTTTTTTTATGACAAGAATGAATAAGGTGTAGTATGGAAATAGATGGTTTTTCAAAAATATAAATGAGATTAATAGTGTTGATGAAAACTATGTGCACCCTTATGAAAATGGCCGGCCAAAATGAGTTGATAAGGGAGTATGAAAAGTTTTGTTAATAATGCAACAAATAAATGAAAAGAAATTATCTTATGTTTACGTTTTAACGTGATAAAGTGAAACGTTTAAATAAAACGTAATAAAACTTGTGACCAAGGGCTTAGTTGGTCCAAAATGTGAGTAAATGTTCTCAAATAATTTATAAGTTGATAAAAATTATAATCGTAAAATAGTTAAAGGCATTTCAAAGTAATTCGAGTAAACCTCGCGTAAGAAAATAATTATTCGCGAAGCTTCGTAATAAAAATCATTAACAACTAATTTTTGTAAATAAAAATATTTACTAGTTGAAAATATTATAGAAACGTATTCAAACATTTTTAGGAAAAGGAATAACTTAAATCCAAGCTTAAAAATGTTAATTTGAAGAGAAATAGAATTCCTTGCGGAAAAATTAATTAGTTTACGAAGAAACCAAATAAATGGATTTAAAGGGATTTAAATCTTTGAAATTAAAAATAAAAATTATTAAACTCAAAAATTAAAATAGAGCTTAGTAAAATGATAAAATATGAGGCCAAAAGTGACAGAGTTAAGACGGAGTCCTAACGGAAAGAATAAAAATGCTTAGGAAAAATAGCGGGTGTTACATTAAGTTTAAGTTAAATGGTGATTAAATTTTCGTTTAGTATGTTACAAATGAAGTTAGGAAAATTAAACTTTAATTTGTTATATATATTTTTTGAACATAGAAAATTGATGCGAATGCGGAAGCGGTTTAGAATAAGAAATGAAGATTGGGTCGAAGGTTAATGTAACCTTAGTTAATGACGTGGATTTTGGAGTGAAATTGAACAAAGGTTAATGCAACCCTGGTTCGTGGTTAAGGTCTGTGAGGATTTTGTGTTTTGTGGCTCGGCTATTTTTGGGAAGCAGACTCTTCGATTTTCTGTATTTTGTGATCCGATGTTAATCGGTGAGTAACCAAAGGATATTTAACCCATAGTTCGACCTTGAACCCGGAATTAATAGCTCAGAGTTTGGAACACCAACCCTCTAAACGCTTCGAAGCACCTTCTCGAAGTTTAAACACGAGATTAACAAATTAATCCAGAGTTTGACAAGTTGTTTGTAAATTCATAAATATTCGATGATTTATTAAATGAACGACTATGGCTTATATAGCCTACAATGCGTGATATTCTCGTGATATTCCGAGTGATATCTTACTCTAGTAATAACATAGATAAATGACAACTAATCTTATGAAAATAATTACTAATATCACACGCTACATATGGGTGTGATTTTTATCCTACTTGCTTTAAATAACAGAGTAGTGTGTATCATGTGAGATCACGACATCCCCACTTATTTGATGAAGATCCACTAGCTTGATTCCTTGCCATATATGAGAGATTTCCACAACTCCAATTATTTGATGGAGATCCTTTTGTTTATTTATTGCCACATATTCAAGATAGTTTGATATCCCAAATATTTGGAGATCCTCCTGTTGCCTTTTATGTGAAATTGGTGTATCATAAAAGATAGTAGCCATATCTCTTTTTATCCTCCTACCATTATGGTGGATATCCTGCCAATCCCACGAGATCCTCCATATCCTTTTAGAATAAGAAATATTCTCTTGATAGATCCCTTGTTTAGTTGCACGAATCTGGCCATGTTTGGGTCAATACACGCCTACCCATAACGACTTGTGATAGGATGGTTCACATGCGTAGTCAAATGCTTTATCAGGACCGTTGACTAATTTTTTGGGCTCCACAATCGGGTCAAAAATGAAGAGAATTGAACGGAAATGGATGTATGAGGGAAGACTTGATAAGAAGAGATGTTCCACCGTCGAATTTCTGAGTGGTGTTGAATCATTTGCCGAGGTGGCTAAAAAGTCAGTAGATTATGCATCGAGGGGGGAGGTTAGGTGTCCGTGTACTAAATGCAAGAACATAAAATTTCTTGAGATCCTTGTAGTTAAGGAACATGTCATCTATAGTGGTTTTTTACCCCAATACTATAATTGGATTTGTCATGGTGAGCCATCTCAGTGTGAGGAACCTGAAAACCATCAAAATGAGGGGGGATTGAGAGGTATGATAGTTGACGTTGTGGAGTGCAATTTATTTAATAACGAGAACACATTTGGGAATGACGACTCACCTAACCCAGGAGACTCACCCAACCCACAAGACTACCCTAACCCACAAGAGCCTAACCCACGAGCAAAGGCATTTTTTGACATGTTGGATGCTTCGGAGAAACCGTTGTACGGAGGGTGTGATGTGACTTTGTTAGAAGTCGCGTCTATGGTAGTTAGCCTTAAATGTGAGTTCAACCTACCCTTTCCTTGTGTCGATGGTATTGCTGCCTTGCTCGAGAGAGTTATTCCAAAGGACAATATCATGACCCGATCATTCTACACAACCAAAAAGGTTGTGAAGGGACTTCAACTCCCGCATCAAAAGATTGATGCTTGTCCAGATGGATGCACGCTATTTTGGAAGGATGATGCGATGCTTGATGAATGTAGGAGATGTGGTAAGGGTAGGTATAAGATGGTTGAGGGGGATATTGTTTTGAGAGGTAGAAAAGGGAAAAGTGGTGTCAGGGGTAAGAAACCAATCCCAATAAGTCAGCTTACGTACTTCCCTATTGCACCTAGGCTTCAGAAATTGTATGCGACAAAAACCATAGCGGAGCAAATGAGGTGGCACAAGGAGGACATTAGGGTACTAGGGAAGATGTGTCATCCGAGTGATGGTGAGGAGTGGAAGCGTTTCGATCGACTACATCCCCACTTTGCGTTAGAACCCCGAAATGTAAGGCTTGGGTTGTGCACTGATGGTTTTGCACCGTTCGGCCAATTTGGTAAATCGTACTCTTGCTGGCCAGTGATGATCACACCTTACAACCTACCTCCTTGGTTGTGTTTGAAGCAGCCTTTCATCTTCCTATCTATTATTGTGCCCGGACCCAAAAACCCGAAAAATCATTTGGATGTTTACTTGCAACCTGTTATTGAGGAAATGAAACAACTGTGGGAGGTAGGGGTGGAAACTTATGATGTCTCTCTTAGACAAAACTTTCAGTTGAAAGCAGCTTTGTTGTGGACTATAAATGACTTTCCCGCATACGGTATGCTCTCGGGGTGGTTTACTGCGGGTCAGAAAGCATGTCCGTGTTGTATGGATGAGAGCAAAGCTTTTATCTTCCAAATTCTAGTAAAATAAGTTGGTTTGACTGTCATCGACAGTTCCTACCAGAAGGTCACCCAAATAGAAAGAATAAGAAGGCATTCAAGAAGGGTGAGGTTGTGCTTGATGACGCACCTGATCGACTCCCCGGAGATGAAGTCTGGGAGTTGATTTCCGATTACTCGTCCACTATCGACGGAACAGAGCAGGAGTTCAAAGACCTCAAGAAGTTGAAAAATGGTTGGTTTAAACGTAGTATATTTTTTGACCTACCATATTGGAGGACTTTGTTAATTCGTCACAATTTAGATGTGATGCACATAGAGAAAAACTTCTTTGAGCAGTTGATTCACACGGTGATGGATGTGGAGGGGAAGAGTTGTGACACTATAGGCTCCCGGCGAGATGTAAAGAATTTTTGTGACCGTCCTCAACTGCACGTCAAACGGGATGGGTCGAAACCGAGAGCCTTGTTCACACTTGACAAGGCTCGGAGAAAGGCGTTGTTGGAGTGGGTAGAGAAGTTGAAGTTCCCTGATGGGTACGCCTCCGACTTCAAACGCTGTGTTGATCTTAAGAACCTGAAGCTGCAAGGGTTAAAGAGTCATGACTGTCACGTCTTCATGGAGAGGTTGCTTCCGGTATCACTAAAGAACCTTTTGCCACCGACGGTGTGGAATTCTATAACTGAGATATCTCAGTTCTTCCGAGATTTGTGTTCAGCTACAGTATCAATTGAGGACATGACTCGGCTGGAGGATCAAATTCCACAGATAATTTGCAAACTTGAGATGATCTTCCCACCGTCGTTCTTTAATTCCATGGAGCATCTACCTGTCCACTTGCCCTACGAGGCTAAGGTTGGAGGACCTGTCCAGTATGGATGGATGTACCCATTTGAAAGGTACATAACTTTTTGTAACTTCATTTATACATTTAATTTAAACATAGCTAATTTTTATTAATTGAAATACATAACTTGTTTACTTAGGTTCCTCAATCATTTGAAAAAGAAAATTGGTAACAAGGCTAGGGTAGAGGGATCTATTTGTAATGCATATTTGACAGAAGAGATTGCAAACTTCTGCTCCCTCTACTTCGAGAAAGATGTTCAAACAAAAACAAAGAACTTGAACCTAGAACATTCGGTGTCCATTGATCCTACTATACCCGAGTTTTTTCAAAAGAAGAACGATGAAGGAACTTCATCCGCTGAGGGTTCTAGGACACTAGATGAGAAAGAGTATAGCCGAGCGCACCTTTACCTACTCTCTAATTGTGAGATCTTAGAGCCTTATGAGAGGCAATTTGTAACTGAATATGTCGGTGCGAATCCTGACGTGAACCCTGATGACGTTTGGAGTAAGCACGACGAACATTTTCCGAAGTGGCTCAAGGATCACGTAGTTTCCTTAGACATACATGATGACTTGGTTAGAAGTTTGGCATTTGGTCCAGTGCAAGCGGTTAAAACCTGGAAACGATACTCGGTGAATGGGTTCAATTTCCACACATTCAACTACGGGAAGAACAAGGCTAGATGCAACTTTGGTGTGAGTGTGTCATCTCTTGATGGTGATGAGTACTATGGTATTTTGGAGGAAATTTTTGAGTTGTGTTATGCCGGCAAAGAACGAGCGTATAGAGCTGTGGTTTTCAAATTTGAGTGGAAAGACAGCTCCGTCAACGGGACCCGAGTGCATGAACGTTACAAGATTGTGGAAGTTAATCACACAAAGAAATATCCTATGTACAATCCGTTCATACTCGCCCATCAGGTGAAGCAAGTTTATTTTGCTCCTTCTCCTTACACAAAAAATGACAGAAATCAAAGTCAATGGTGGGCAGTCTTTACAACTAAACCACGGGGACAAATAGACAGTTCTCTGTTCCAGGAAGAAGCTGTTTCAACTGGTACACGCTTATCTTCTATTGAAGAGGCCATATTCTCCGAAGAAGAAGATCAGGATGAAGAGGCAGAGGAAGATTTTGAGGACAATGTTGATGATGGACAAGGAGATTACATGGTTATGGATGTTCCGGAGATCCTTGAGGAGGATGACGGACACGAAGAAGGCAATTGGGAGGACGATCAAGTGGAGGGCGAGGAGACGGAGGAGGAGGATCAGACTGAAGAGGATGAGGCTGAAGACAATAACGATAGTGAAGATGACTAAGCGAGTTGTTGTAGTAAGTTATATTGATGATTACATGATTATGTCATTGTGCTACTTATTTGGTACATTACTTAAATAAAGTTAGAATGTAATCGCTAGTTGTTGTTAACATTGTTTAATTTGTTGCAAGGTGAAGATAATGGCAGACATTAGATCGACCAGGAAACGTGGTGGGGGTAGTAGGCCTGCTCAGACGTCGACCACACAACAGGAGGAGAAGGAAGTGATTCCCGAAACGATACCGGAGCAGACCGGTGAGCATGAGGAGGAGGAGCAGCAGCAGGGGCAGGTGGAAAAGCTGGATAAGGACGATGTGGGTCGGGTGATTCTCAAACCTACAGGCACATGGTAATATAATCTAACTTGTTGATTATTCGTTTATAACATGTTTATTTTTGGACTACATCTTGTATGATTTTGTACATATATGTGCTTCTGGACTCGGTGCAGGTTTCTGCATAAAGATGTCGTCAGAGGCTGTACTACCAGCTACATGGTCGACAAAGGACAGGGGTATGCCTGTTGGTCTCAGATGCCGGAGGAGGTACGACAGTGGTGGTTCAACCAATTCCGAGTATGTGGATTGTTTTGCTACCGAGTTTTTAATTTATAATGAGGACTTTATAAATAATTTTGCTACTAATTATTAATCCTCCTTGATTATGTAGATGAAGTTCAGTTGGGCACCCGAGTTAGAGGGAAGGGTCTGGAGCCGGTACAATGAGGCGTGCACACGACGTTTCACTTGTGTGATGAATAAACGACGCACGCGGGGGACTCCGCTAAAGGACCTTAAAGGTGTTGTTTTTATTTTGGTAATCATTTTTAACAAACAATCTAACTTCAATATTTCACTGTATTAAATAATATATTGGGTCGTCATATTTTAGGTGAAGCATTGGAGAGATGGGTCGCGTACCACGACAAGAAGGACTTTAAGGTCAGGTCTGAAAGGGCCCAGAAGAACAAACTGGCCGACTGTGAGCATGAGGGCCACGCAAACTCGACACATCATCGTGGTTCTTAGTCTTCTTTCAGTCGTGCCAAGAGGGTATGATTTCTACTAATTAATACCGTACTCTTACTTGAATAATCGGAAAATATTTTCGCATAATTTATATTCACCTAATAACATTCGTACTCATTTAATAGATGCAAGCTGAGCTTGGGAGGCTGCCAACCGCGGCGGAGATATTCTTCGACATGCATGGGCAGACCGATGACAAAGTGACTAGCTTTAAGACGAAAAAGGATCAGGCGCTCTGGGTGAGTACTAACTCCAATAGTGGACGCCCGTTTAAAAATTTGGCGAGGGGTCGTGGCTTCCGCTTTCTGACGTCTGTTTGCAGACGCCCGTTTGCTTATAACGTCCACTGTCGGTGGCCACTAGGTGGACGCCTGGGGCACCTTTTCTTGTAGTGAGGGAAGCTGAGGTTGATGCTGAGACTACGGGTGCTATGGAGAAGGCCGGAGGGATTCCCGAGACAACTACCCTAGATATGCTGTCGGGGATGGACGGTAGTGAGTCTCCCCTTATAGACTTGGAGGACCTAGGGTTAGATGATCAACTTTGTGAGATCGTGATTGCCACCGGCGCGACTTCTAGGGGTCCTTTTTAGCCTCGATTTGTATAAGGATTTGTATATTTTGTATATCTGTTTTAGATTCTTAGTATTTGAATTAGTTGGATTAGTCCTGCGTTTTTGTTTGGCGAATTGTTTACCTAGAGTGACAAGTAATCACTTTTGTGTTTGTTTGCTTTGCGATATGACTTAAGGTGCGTTAACTTTGCGTGAGCGGATGAAAACAACTTTTTTTTTCCAGACGTTTTGAAATGCGTTACTTTGAGCCGGGAATCGGATCAGGTAGCACGTCGATTAAAATGTTTTTGACTCGAAATGTAAAATATTGATGTGATTTGATCAGATGTGTTAACAAGTGAGCATGGTTATTTTGACATTCAGAACGAGGCCGAAGTTGAAATTCGGGCGACTTTTGAAAAAAAAACCAGTTTTATTCACTCGTAAAATTGCCTTGTCATGCTACATACGCGACTCGACGAAGGCTACGACACGCCTAGGTGGGGTAGGTTATCCCCTAAAAAAAACAAAAACGTCCAAGTCCCGTGCATTCGACGAGCGAACTCGCGTTCCTGCAGTTTCAGTATGATGTCTCGATTTTTGGGGTGGGCTCTAGTGATTTTGTCAGGTTGTTTATGACGCAAGATGATAGCCATGACGATTACGGGGGGTTCAAGTTTCTATCCTTGGGTTGCTCGGGTTGAGTCATGCTTGGCTTCAGGCGCTCGGGCTGAGGCAATTAACTTCCGGGTCGCTTGGGCTTAGGCGGCCGGAGACCCGGGCGCGTGGGCCGGTGCGGTTCGGGTTTCGGGTTATGGAAATTTTCGTTGTATCCTAATTCTTGTGGGATTAGGGCTATATATACAGGTTATGGGTGCATGTTCTAGACATAGTAGGATATCCGTAAGGTATAGAACCATATTTGGGATCATGTCGGGTTTCGGGAATGTCCTGACCGAGTGGGCGGGTTTGTTTAAGAAATGTCATTCCGTAGTTAGTTCAGATGATGGTTTGTCGACAGTTGTTGCTTTGAGTCGGGTCAAGGTACATGACGATTTTCTACGGGCATGTTCTTGGTTTTGGGACCCGAAACATCATATTTTTGCTTTCCCCGGGGGTAAAGTTTGCCCTTTGCCCGAAGAAATAGACGCTCTAGGTGGGTGGAGCTCGATTCGACCTTGTGTGCCCTATGAGGATGGTGCTTACGTGGAGCGACTTTACCACTTTTTGGACTTTTCTTCATGGGAGGAGGCTAAAG
Organism: Agrostemma githago; assembly: GCA_958450325.1. Lineage (NCBI taxonomy): Eukaryota > Viridiplantae > Streptophyta > Magnoliopsida > Caryophyllales > Caryophyllaceae > Agrostemma > Agrostemma githago. Next base: position 32,601,937 of record OY288244.1, on the reverse strand, counting down.
GCTATTTTGGTGTGGGTGGTCTTAATTTAGAGTTGCTCTCGAGGACGTTCTCGCAGGTTGGTTCCCGTTATGTTTCGGCCTTAGCATGTAGGCGCGCTTTTAATATTGCTATTGCTTGCTATTATCTTTTCGAGGACATGCGGTCACGCGAAGGTTGGGGCAATCCTCAAGTGTTGGATGTGGTAGCAGCTATGGAGCATGGACGATCACCCTCTTTGTTCATTTTATGTGAACTTGTTCTGGGTCTTGACGCTAGTGTTCCGGCACAGGGGTTACTTCCTCGGGGTTCTAGGGTTATCCTACAGGTGTGTTTTTTTGTTGTGTTATTTTGTAGCTCGGTTTTTTTTTGTGGTTGTTTTGACTTCAGGGGTGTGATGCTTTGTTGTATTTTGTGCAGGCTTGGTTGCAGGAGCGGCTCGGCTTAACCGACCCTCCCCGGTGTTTCAAAGATTACAACTACCGGGCTTTCACGGGTCGGAAGATGGTGCTGATGTGGAATAAAAATCCTGAAGAGGAGGATTGGTTTTCCTACCTAGTTAGGGGAGAAGTTGTCATCAAGTGGTCCATCCCGTGATGGAATATCAATGGGTGTGTCGGGTTTCCTATTTCATCTTTGACCTGGGCTTTGTTACTACTATCCACGAGGGATCAGGTTTATATTTAACTGAGCATGTTGTCAAATCAGATGGGTGTCCGACCTCCTATTCCAGATGACGCTAAGGTAATTTCTAGTTCTGATCGATGGACCGAGGATTTGCACAGGGGGTTTAGGGTGTCTTGGGAACAGAAGTTTTGCATCCCTTTGATCGACCGACCGACAACACTTTCGTCCGGCAGAGGGTTTGTGAACGCTCATCAGGACAGACCGTTTCAAAAGTTAGAAAGACAGCTCCGCTAGGAGGTGAAGAGGAGACTCGAAAGACTAGGTGCCTAACCAGAGACAGTGGGAGCGATCTTTGTTTAGTCAGTTCATCCGAACGGGCCAATACCGACAAGACCCATTTTAAGGTTGCGAAAGAGCAGAGGAAGTGGGATTTGCTGGACTCACGTTTGGATAGGGCGTTAGAAGCGTGCTTTCGGAAAATTGAAGAGGAGGAACGCAAGCGATTATGCCCGAATGGTGAGGATAAGGAAGGGTTGGACCGGTAGAACCCAGCTGTTTAGTACTATGTTTTATTAATCGATATTATGTGGCGTATTAGTACTGGTTTTTGTGGAGTTTAGACACGTTCTTAACTTTTCGGGATGTCCGGATTTTGGATGCCTTATGTAGATGCCTAGACAAAGGCTCAATTTAACCAGTTTTGTTTTTTAATGAGAAGCACGTTTATTTTTCTCTTTTATTTTTTTGTGGTGTCTCGCAACTCGATTCTTCATTTTACCCGGAGCGCCCTTTCGGGTTTTCACTCTGTCCTCGACTCACCCCTTTTTTTTTGTTTTTTTGTTTTTTTGTTGTTTTTTTTTACGGCTCGCAACTCGATTCTTCATTTTGCCCGGGGCACCCTTTCGTGTTTTCACCCCGTCCTCGGCTCGTCGTTCGTGCTTCGTCATTTAACTCACTCACTGACCAGGTCGTGGGATGAGTCCCGGTTTGCTCACAAATCGATTAATCGACTGCTTTGTTTAGTTGTTTGGTTGTGCCCGGGTAAGGGTTACCTACGTATCCGCTTTTAGACGGAATCAAACCATGTTCGTAGTTCTTTAATCTTTCTTAAAAAGTGAGTGAGTTTGCTTTAGACTCGTTTATGCCATTTATCGATGCGAACTGATTTTTCTTTGTTTCATTGTTGTTTTTTTTTCCATATGTCGGAGGTCGGGACGTGGTTTCTGGGGTGTTTATGGGTAGTTTTGTTTGAGTTGATCTTATGTTGGTTGGGGTTGAGAATTCTTGTTCATCTAGGTTAGTAAGGATTACGGCGCTCCCGGGAGTATTTTCTTAACGAGGTAGGGGCCTGCCCAGCTTGGTTTGAATTTCCCTCTAGGGTAGACGGGAATGGGTGCTCTAATGGATTTGATCACTAAATTTCCCTCGCGTATGTTTCGGGATTTCACTTGTTTGTTAAAGGCTCGTTGGATGCGTTTTTGGTAGGCTTATACGTCGGATAGGGCATGTATCCTATGTTCATCTAGTGATGGTATTTCTTGCTCTACTGGTTGAACGGCTTCAGAACCGTAGGTTAGGTAATATGGTGTGGTTCCGGTGGGTGTTCTATAGGATGTTCGGTATTCCCCTAAGGCGAAGGGGATTTTGTTCGGCCAATCTCGGTAGTTGTCTATCATTTTCTCAAGGATGGTGATGATGGTTTTGTTGGCGAATATTTGGCAATTATGGCAGTGCCGAACGTGATGTCGACAGTCTGTCTCTAAGGTAATCTAGTAATAACCCAGTCTCATTATTTTCGGCTAGTAGGTGTGCCCTCATGTGGGGTCTGCACTCTTCGTCGTGTACCTCTTCCATGACTCTCTCAGATTGGGGTTTTGTTTATGTGTTTAAGGAGGACTCCTTGTGGGGTTTGTTTGTACAGTAGGCCTTGATTTGGGATGTAATGGGTGGCTTGTATTCGTAGGGCCCCTTTGTTTTTTTGGCATTAGTGTCAGGTGGATATGGCCCATGGGTTTTAAAGTCTAGGATTGCTTTGTACCAAGGTTCTTCGGTGGTGTTATCGGTTTCGAGGTTGTGGATATAGGCTGGTTGTTTGCTTCTTTGTACACAGATTGGCATGGAGAAGAGGTGGTCGGGCATGTTAATTAGTGAGGCTAGTTTGGATAATGCATCAGCGAATTGGTTCTTTTCGCGGGGTATGTGTACGAAGTCGATCTCGGTGAACTCCTTAGACATTGCTTCTATTTTAGTTTGGTATGGGGTTAGGCTTTTCTATGAACCATGAATTAACCGTGGCTTGGCTGACTTACTAAGGATGAGCCTTCGTGGACTCTAATTTTTTTGACTTCTAGAGACATGGCTGTTTTTGGGCTTATTAGACAGACAGGCTTTGTGTTGTCGGTAAGTTTGGTCGGGTGGCGTTTAATTTGCTTCCGAGTTTTATCGTCGTTCGGTTAGAGGCGGTTTGAGCCTAAGGTTGTCATTCCCGATTTCCTTCTTAGGGTGAAGTCGAGTGGGCTGCTTGCGGTGGCCCTTGCGTTTTTGTCAGTTGTTATCGACAATTGGCATAAAGTCGAGTTTTTTTTAAAGCATTTTAAGGTAAATTGTTGAAAGAAGATTGAGTAGTTGTCGAGACATATTTTTTTCGAAAGGCAAGAAGATTGTTTTATTGATAACATAGTAGATGGGCTAGGCGCCCATGACTTTGCATTGGGGGAGGCGGAGGACATGTCCCTCACACTTCCCTAGACTCGACGAGGAAAGAGACACTTATTATTATTAGTTTAGTCTAGGCCCTAAGATGAACTAGACCCTGACTCGGACCGGTCATGCCTTTAGAGGTACCTTGGGTAGTTGGGCTGTCGGCGTTGTCGCGGATCGCTCTCTTGGTATCTGGCGCTAGCTCTCCTTCGAAGACATCCTACGGGGACATAGACACCCTTGTCGATGAGGTCCTGTACTTCATGCTTGAGTTCGGTACATACTTGGGTCTCATGTCCCCGACCTTGATGATACAAGCAGTAAGCATTCGGATTCCAACCCGCTTTCCTCTTTTCTATAGGTGGGTCTAGGGTAGGACCTACTGGCCATAGTAGCCAGGCCTCCTGCAGTTTCCGGAGGGCCTCAGCGTAAGATTTCCCCAGTTCGGTGAATTGCCTAAAGGGATGGCGGAGATTCGTAGGCTCGACAAGGCGTGCGAACCTGGCATACTCGACATATGGATCCCCACTAAGCACCAGTTCTCGACTTGTTGGTCCTCCCTGGGACTTCATCTCAGGCCCTTCGAGAGTCTCAAGGCGACGCCTAACGTCGTCAATGGAAGAGGAAATTGATGACACTATCCCCAGTATCCCATGGACCACGTTCATCAAAGCATTAAGCCGGTCGATGCTACCCTTGTTGCTACTTGGCGCTATTCCTAGACAAAAGAAAGGGACATGAGGTTGGGGGCCTACCAGGTGATTTATGGACCCGATGGATGCTCTGACAGAGCAACGCGAAGATGAGACCCTTGACCCGGGTGTGCGAGGTCATTAATTTAGGGATTCAGGTGCTTTGGACTCTTGGTGTATCTGGCGAACTGCCTACGGAGTTTTCTGTCTCTGTAACGAGACGATCTGACACGAACCTTGGTGATGAGGTTTAAAAAGGACTTCTCGGATTTGAGACGACCCAAAAATGTAGAATCTCGAACAGGGATGATCCTAGTAGCTAACACGGACAGTAAAACACATAGTTGTACGACGTGAGGAATTGATCGCGATCCCGGCTCAGGATTAAAGAATTTTGATATATATTTTTGAAAACGACCGATACTCGCAGGGAAAGTCTTTATGAAAAAAAGGTGATTTCGCAAAACTAGGGTGACGATGGTGTGGTGACATCATAAAACGTGTGTTGCCATATGTGTGTCGGGAATCCGACGATGGCAAAAGTGTAAACGTTTTTTTTCTTTTCGAAAGGGAACACGACTCTTTAGGGGACCGTTCTTTTTGAAAATGATACCGTTGTGCTTTTACCGGGATTACTATTAATTAACTAGCCCGATAGTGGATGTGTGTGGCGCTTTGAAGGTGTGATCGAATCCTTGTCAAGGGTTTAGGCAGTGAGTAGTTTTTTTTCGAAATAGTTGTTGTGTTTTTTTTAACAAAACGAGTGATCCACGTTTGTTTGACAACGAATGGTGATGTGTTGTAAAAAAAAATTGTTTAGAAAATGTACCCGTTTTGGATTCCTTGACTTCATTAATTGAAGCTTTGGTCGTGTTAACGGTGTGTGCTAAAAAGCATTTTTTTTTGAAAATCAAATGTAACCGTTTATTGTGCCTTGATCCCTTTAATTGGGAGTCTTGGTAGTATTAACGGTATTTGTTGTTTTTGGCGGGTTTCACTTTGGCCGTGTGACAGCATTTTAAAATAGATTTTTTTTGAAAACGTCGAGTGTGAAATTTGCCGCGACAATGGTGTCTTAAGGTTTTCTTTAGTTTTTTAGAAATTATGACTTGACCGGAGTATCGGTATTTCAGAAATCGTTTTGAAAAGATGAGATATTTTCAAAAAAACGGAATTGGGTGCGGTTGAAAATATTGGCGTGGTTGAATCCGGATTTTAGTGTTTTATTTGGGTTGGGTTATTCAAACACGCGACACATAACTAGGAATGCGTACACTCATGCAGGATGCAGACTCGGGTAGGTTAGGGTAGGCTACCGCCCACGAATAGTATTTACTTAGGCGCTGACAACGATCTGGGGAGATGGGTGTCATACCGTCTGTTTGGACTATCCGCTTCCCGCGGGTTACGCATTGGGCGGCCGGAGCGTCAATCGAGGGTCTCTCCGCGTGTCCCTAGAGATCTTACCGCGAAGAGGTCGATTGGTCCTGATATCGGTTAGGGTGGGCTTTTTAAGGCCAAAACCTGCAGTGACAACAACTAGGAACTAAGAAATGAGCTTCACCGACCTCGTTCAAGTTACACCACCGCTGGAAGCTGAGTGGCACGGGACCTAAAGATAAAGACTTGTACCCTTAAGCACTCCATGCCTGGAATGACTCTCATTGCCAATGGTTTGGGACATCCGAAAACCGTCGATTCTGAGTAAGGGGTGAGGGTACGTATTGGGAAGCCAACATCTGATAGATATCAACACCCAATCCCGCCCGCACTATAGCGGCCTCTACTTATCAATCGGTGGGCTGATTTCCTAGTTCTTTTGTTGTGGTAGAAGTACTGTAACATCCGTTGTTTTAAACCCTATGTCTTGCTATGTCGGTTGTTTTAAGGATAGATAAGTTTTATCGTCAAAATAGCGTTGTTTACATTCTTTGCATGCGATTTCATGTGACAGGCAGGCCATGAAAAGATGCACGTAGGAGAGTAGAGAGTACTAATATTATAGGTATTAGCAAATCGGTTTTAACGTGATAATACGGATATTAGTCATTCTCGTGGTATACCTTACCGGGTATTCTGTTTAAGATGCGCCGGTTCGGTATTAATAGAGATGCGTCGTACCTAATAAGGCGAGCACCTGGATTAATACGGAACCCGACCATCACTTTGTTCAGTTTTAGTTATTTTACGTTTTGAATTCTGTGTTAGGTGATTTAGCATGCGATTATAAGGTCATAAAAGCAATAAATCATACGAAAAACTGTAAATGCGAATGTAAGTAAATCACATTGTGAGGAGTTGCACCCTCGGAGTATACACTAAACGGGACTTGATGCATAGATAGTCTTGAGAACGGATCTCGGAATTACTCGGGTCTACTTAGTGTGTTTTAATATTTGTTGTTGAAGTTGGGACGTTACGTATTTTAGTAGACGTTCGTGGGCCTAGTGCCCACGTCTAGTGTTGTCGTAGTGCATGATAATAGAAAGTGCAAATATGGAAAGTTTTGTTTAGATGACAACCTAGTGACGACTTGATCGTGTTAACGGCTACTTCGGCAGAACTTCGTTACTAAGGACTAGTTCTGCGGCTAATCCGGCAGAACCTGGGTACTAGTTTTGAGCTAGTCGATCATAGGCACCTTGGTATCGAGTGGAGTGCTCGAAGGTGAGGAGCAGCGTCGATGTCGCTTTTTATCGGAACTACGATCGAGTGGATCGTTTGCCTCGGGTGTCGGAGTGCGAGCCCTTAGCGAGAGTTTTTGAGGGAGAAGAGAGAGTTGAATTATGTCGAATGAATGAGGCGGAGGGGGGCATTTATAGGTGATTTCGGCCCTCGTCGCCCACATGGACGTGTGACTTGGGGCGCACCAGGACTCAGGCGCCTGGATCCGAGCGTGGGGAGACCCAGGCGCGTCAGGTGGGGCGGTTGGAGTTTTGAAGATACGATTTTGATACTTTCCAAAATCGAGAGGAGGGTGTGTGATATCTTGCTTGGTCACGAAGGCTTCCCCACGGCTTGACCTAGCGCCGTGGGTTTCGTGGGCCTCGAGTGTTCATCCCGAGGATCGCTTGACTCGGGGTCGACTCGGTTCAAGTTTCGGGGCCGACTCGGGGTCCCGACGTTGGAATCGACTCTAATTAGTGTCTATACGACCGTAACGACACGACTAAGGCTGTCATCATGTTAGTTTTAATTTTTCCGAGTAAATATTTTATCCGTTCTATAAGAAAACTATCTAAAGCACCGCGAACCCGTGTTGCGTTGCAGTCCTATCGTCATCGGGTCTTTGCTGGGCACCTCTGCAGCCACCAGGTCCAAATTTGGGTGTCTACAATTGACCGTTCTTTTTGTAATATATAGAACATCAGTGTGTATTAATCCCAAATCTAGAGTGTTTCCGCCACTGTATTGCATTAGAATTTATAGAGGATTACACTAATCATGTGTTTTTTTGAGTCTTTAAAAAAGCTCTTAAGACAATAAATTATTCCGATCCACATTGAAAAATTTTAAAAAAGAAATTCTATATTATAAATAAGAGTAATCATTCATTATTAGATATCCACCAAAACACTTTTGAGTTTTAAAAAAAGTTCTTAAGACTATAAACTTGAGTAAAATTATCCAATATCGGAAAATTATGATGAGGTTATGGAATTCTACATTATAAACAAGAATAATCATTGTTTTCAAATATCGACCAAAAAACTTTTCAGTCTTAAAAATTCCATTAATAAGACTACAAACATAAAATTATCCCACATCGAAAAAATTAAAATAAAATGATGATTCTAAATTATAAATAAGAGTAATCATGTATTCTTCTGAGTTTTTAAAAGAGCACTTAGGACAGTAAATTATCCCACATCAATTTTTTTTTAAAAAAAAATCTATATTATAAATAAGATTAATAACCCATCATTAGATATCCACCAAAAGTCTTTTGAGTCTTAAAAAAAGTTCTTAAAACTATAAACTTGACTAAAATTATTCCACATTGAAAATTATGATGAAGTTATGGAATTCTACATTATAAATAAGAGTAATCATTATTTTTAAATATTCTATATTATAAATAAGAGTAATTATTCATCATTAGATATCAACCACAACTCTTTTGTGTTTTAATAAAAGTTCTTAAGACTTAAAATTATGATGACTTGATTAAGTTCTATATTATAAATAAGAGTAATCATTCCACTTATTCGTCCATAAATATCAACAAGACTAATATATATATATATATATATATATATATATATATATATATATATATATATATATATATATATATATATATATATATATATATATATATATATATATATATATATATAGAAGGGATCATATAAGTCCCTTACCTTCCTATAAGTCCGTAAGGCTTATTATCAGCCATTTGATCAAGATAATACGGACAGCTGAGATCTTGCTTGACATTTCATTTGAAAAAAAAGTCTACGTATCCCAAGCTCCTTTTTTTTCCATCCTCAATATTCTCACCTTGATTACTCTGTTCCGAACATAACAATTACTTCACTAAACCATTACTCCATTACCTCACCAAACCATTCTCATCCTCAATATTCTCATTCCATTAATCCATTACTTCAAACCATTACTTCACTTTATTCCTACTTCATTACTCCTACCGTCAGTACCCTGTTCTTGGTCGATTTTTGCTCTTCCTTATTAATCAGCGTACGTTCGATCTTCCCTATTTGTCATACGGTTGAAGTCCCCCGTTCTCTGTCGATTTCGTCTCTTTTCACAGGTAAAGTTCTGTTCTCTAATCAACGTTTCGTAGTATCATTTTCTTCATATATTTAGTATAATCTGGGCATTCGTTTTTTAATTTTACGAGTTTTGGGGGTTTCAGCGAAATTAGGGTTTGTTTCCAATTTGGAGGTTTTCTCGTTTAATTGGGGGTTGATTTTCATGTTTAATTGCGACTTTCTTGTTAAATTGTGACTTTAGGGTTTGATTAGGGTTTAATTGCGATTTTCTTGTTAAATTGGGGGTTTTGGGGATTTGTTGTTTCATTGCGTGTTAATAATTTTTCAAACGTGGTAATATTGTTCGGAATTAATTTTTGGGTTTCTGTATACTGGCTTTGGGGATTTGGGTGTTTATTGATTTAACTTCGTAGTATGATGTATGGCATACGGTTCTGTGTCGATGGGTTATATGGCAATTTTGTATGCATTTTTGTTAACAATTTGTATGCACTTTTGTTCATTTTTTTTCTGTAAATTGACCATGTTAACAACATCGGTTTATATATCATGTAACTTCAGTTCATATATTTTGTAACTTCAGATCATATATTTGTAACTTCAATTCGTGTAATCCCCTAGAAATTCTAACGCAATACAGTGGCGGAAACACTGTAGAAGTGGGATTATAACACACTGTAGCTATGTCTTGATTAAATAAAAATGGTAAGTCAATACATAAGCCATAAAATAAAAATAGCTACAAAATAAATAAATAAATAAAATCCATAAAAAGGATTTTAACAATCCATAATACAGTGATCTGATTAAAACAAGCAGGATCCATAACTGCTCGCTAGCCAACCCGAAGGAAAACACATATACCTGCCATGTTAAAAACATAACAGCCACAATCAGTGGGGACCAACGTCAACGTTCTCCCAGCCGTATAACAGGATTTTAAAACTGTAATTACTATTATAGAAAAATAGTAAAAATGGAAAACAGTAAAACACATTATAATAAAAATAAACTTTCAGTGAAAAACTTCACGTATCAAAACAATATAATAAAAATGAGTTTTCCGAAGAAAACATAAAACATTTGCCAACCTGCAACCAAATTATATCGATAATAATAAAAATATTCAAAATGGCGTTATGGATAGGAGTAGTGTAGACGGCTAGACTTTCACTAGGAGAGTACTAAAAACTAGCTTCGAGAACTTAGTTCAAACAAATCAAACTTCGGTCTCTAACTAGGCTACTCAACCATAATAGAGCGGCGACTTATAAATGCGTGGCTCTAGTTTAAGATAATGCACACCCCTCCTGGGATTACCTGTCACCCAGTTCAACTTATGACGGCGACTTACTGCGAGGCCTAAGCTTAAGGTCAAAATGTACAAAACTCCCGGGATACCTGTCACCCGGTTCAACAACCAATGTACCGATTCCTGATACATTAGCCTTATAGTCGATGGCAAAACCGTAAACCCTAGAATATATTACTCTAACCTCACACATGTCCTCATTCCATAACTCCAAAACAAAGCCATTATCGATATTCAAAAGATATAATCAATATAAATAATATGAGGATAAAAGAAGTAAACATTTATATTCTAAAAGAGGAAACTTTCTATTTTAGGAAACTTTTATTTTTAGAAACTTTACTAAAAATAGCATTATATCAAAATAGTGAAAATATTAGTTCATACTAATACCAATTTTTAGTAAACGATATAGATTTATAAAACTAATACTTTCGGCCTTAACGATATTAATTATTAAAGTAAGAACATTTGAGTTTATGAAGTTATTGAAATATCATACAAGTGTATAAAATGATTAAAAATGTCTTAAAGTTTTTAATAATACTAATCAGGGTGTTTTCAAAATTTACAAAGCTAAAATTCCCTAATTATTATTAGTTACGACAATACGATAACAAATAGGATTTTACGGCAAATGTCAAATTAAATCTTTTAACGTCTTTTATTTAATTAAACCATTGAATATATTTAGAATATGTTAAGGGATGATTTAACTCTTAATGTTTCAGATTTAAATATTTTCAAAATAGCTGGAAAAATAAATCTTTTAGGTTAGACGAAGCATTTTAACGATAAATCGTAATTTGTCCAAAAATCAATACTTATTAATTAAATACTTTAATAAATAGTAAAAAAATTATGTAAAATAGTTAAAATATATTTATGGAAATTCTGTCCAGAAAAGAAAATTTTCCAGAATCCTAAAATTCGGTTTTTAAAGCGTTTTCTCGTTAATCGTCTAATCTCGACAATAACGATTAATAAAAATAGTAATTACAAAACGATTCAAGTATTAAAATTCAAAAATTATTATTAAGCTTAAAAATCATGATTTTCCAGAAAATACTATTTTTCCAGATTTCCATAAATTCCAGCTTTAATAAATCTCATCAAAACCGTCTTTAAAACCCGTTTTCACAATTAACGATTCCATTAATAAAACTTATCGTTCCTAACATTTTATTAAAGCACTAAAAATCATAAAAATACATTTTATTAAGAAACCATCAGAATCATAATTTTTTCCAGAATAAATCAAAAGACCAAAAATCGAGAATTTAAACGACAAACTCGGTTTTAAAGATAAACGATGATTTAAAGTGATTAATTAATTCATCCACTTAGCAATTCCAAAAAACTACGAACAAATTCAGAAAATTCTATTTTATCAAAAAGTTTCACCACGTTAAAAATAAGATTAAAATAAAATGTTTAAGTACTAGAACTAAAAATCGGCTTTTAATCGTTTTTGTCCGTAAACGGAAATAATTCAATAATCGATAACTAAAATATCAGAAAAATACTAAATTATTAAAAATCATCAAAAACATCATTTTTACAGAATATAAATATATATTACATGTTTAGGCCGAATATTATGATTTTACAAATTAATATGACGATTTAATCGTTAATCTCGTAAAGCGATAAAAATATCGAAACATGCAAATTTTCAACTTTTTTAAAAATTTCCCAGATTATATGACATACATATATTGTCAAAAATGAAATATAAAAAAATTATACATGCAAATACACAATTAAAATCATGAAATACCGAGTAACATCGACGTTACCTCTAACCCAAATTCGAGTCGATTATAAATTCGTCGGCTTCGGGGTCATTCTAAAATTCTTCAACACAAGAAAAGCATGGTGGAAAAATACCATGAGAAAACTAAGAAAATTAAGGAAAATAACGATCGAAAACAACATCGATTATTATCTTAACGAAGGGATCGGAATGACGATTATTTAGGAGATGAAAACGAGACGATCGAGACTCGATTTGAGACAAAATTTGGCTAGAAAAGCTGCTGGAAAATCTCAGCGAAGAGAGAAGAAGGGAGAAAATGTTGTTTAATTTTTTGTAAAATGAATGATAAGAAAGTGGATGATTTTCTAAAGTATAAATGATAAGTAAATTTTGATGAAAACTATGTCATAATACATGCACAAATCAGTCAAAATGAGAGAGGAAGGGAGTGTGAAGAGTTTGTGTTTAAGGTCAAAAATAAATGGGTGAGAAAAAAAAATATCTAAGGCTTAAACATCATAAAATGAAATGTATACAAAGTTGTAGTGTAAAAATGTAACATGGGTGTGTCACGGTCCAAAACATGGGGAAAATGTCCCAAATAATTTCTAAGTTGATAAAAAGATGAATCGTAAAATTGTTAAAGGTATTTCAAATCAGTTCGAGTAAACCGCGCGTTGGAAAATAATTATTTACGAAACTTCATAATAAAATCATTAAAGGTCAAATATTCTTAAATAAAAATATTTCTTAGTTGGAAATATCATATAAACGTGTTTTGATATTTAGGAAAAATAAATAGCTGAATTCCAAACTTAAAACGTTAGTTCGTAGAAAAATAGAACTTCACGTGCAAAAATAAATAGTTTACAATGAAAATCAAATAAATAGGTTTACAAGATTTAAAATCTTTTAAAATAAAAATAAATATTATTTGACTCAAAAAAAATAATAAGAATTCAGAAAGATGAAGGAAATAGATGACGAAATTGACATAGAGTCATGACGGAGTAACAACAGAATAATTAACGGCACTAGGAAAATAGTGAGTGTTACAATCCTCCCCACTAAAACAAAGTTTCGTCCTCGAAACTAAGAATAAGCAGAAAGGAAACGAGATTACCCCACTCGAAATGGTGAGGATACAAATCTCGCATAAAAATTTTGTTGTAAAAGAAAATTTTACAACTTTTAAAGTGATATGAAATCAAATGTAAATATTTATTCCGAGAGGAATTGGGCTAAGCTACCCGGAGTTTAATTTTTTTTTTAATTAGTGAAATCATAAAGTAAAGTTATTCGGTAAAATAATGACGTCAAATAACATTTGTAAACAAACTCGAAAGAAATAGGATACCCAAAATATTTTGAAAACAAAAGTAAAATATTTTGATTAAGAAATTCGATATTATTCCTTTTTTTGATGAAACAAAATTTAGTTTGGAGAAATCAAATTTTGTAGTTAGTAAAAATCGCACCAGCCGTCAAACATTTTCAATAACAGATTTAAAAGTCCACCAACAATAAAATGAAAATCAATTTTCAAAACGTTAAAATTTCGAAAATGTTATGAAAGCAATTATGAAAGTTTTCAAAAATGTTATCAAACTTGAACATGTAAAATAATTTCGACAATGCTAAAACGTTTTACATAACAATCCTATACAAATTGAAGTACTTGGAAATATTATATAAAAGTCTTCATAAAATTTTGATCGCTTGAAAATCAAAAATTAAAAATAATTTCGAAATAATTTAAAATAAATTATTAAGGCATTTTGAAATAGATCTAAATATATATATCAACCAAAGATAAAACAAAGTGAAGTATATAGTTATTAAATTTCACTATAACCCAAAATGTTAAATTGCTCAAAGTTTTTACAAAATGGGGAGTTTTAAAATTTGAAATTATGCTTCAAAATGTTAAAATTTCATGAAAATCAAAAATTTTATATTAGTCAAGGTTTTTACAAAACGGGCAAATTCACAATTAGAAATTATAACTCAAAATGTTAAAATTTTACAATAATCCATTTTTTTTAAAAGTAGTCAAACTTTTTATAAAATAGGGAGTTCGAAAAATAGTTAACGGGTAAATAGAACAAGGATAAATAAATTAAAAATAAGAGCTTTCAAAATCGACAAAGGTTGAAGGGATTGGCAGGAGTTACCGTAACAGAATGCAAGAGAAGTAGAAAGGAAGACGGAGTTGAGAATCAAAAAGAGCTCTCAAGGATTATGGAAGAAATTAATCATCTCGAGATTCCTAGCTCGACTTCCACAAACACGGGTTCCTAATTCCCATCAAATAACGCTAAGTCCAATATCAGTACAGGGTGGTCCTACTCAATCTACAACCTCCAATATTAAGTCTTACATACTTATACAATCTTTCAATTAGTATAGTAAGAATCCACAAATGATTTAGACTAATCCTTTAATTAAGATTCCAACGGTTATCAAAACATACCCTAACTCGTAATCACTAAGGTTCATAAATTTAAAGCTCATAAGGTCTGAACTCGAGGTATACTTCAAATTTCTCGAGTAAGGAAGACTAAATAAAACCCACCAATTAACAAAGTTCGGACCCGAAATCCTCAAAAATGATCACCAACATATTTATAATACCACAAGTACAGAAGTTGGGGAAGTACAATAAATCCTCAAACACGCTCAAACCTATAGGTAATGGCGCAAACACTCACATCTTCAAACACATCATTCGATTAATGTTTCTGAGAAGTCCATCAAATTTCTAATCGTAATGGTGAAACCACAAAATATTTAATAACTCAACGAAGCCACAATATCGTTGGTCTAAGGTTCTGAACTATAAATCCATTAAGATGATTGACATCAAAGTGTTCCTCAAAACAACGCGATAAATCCAACCTCTAATGGCAATATGTTTCTCCTTTTCAAGGTTAACAACAATTTATCCAATTTAGATCACTCAACACCAAAGTTCATAGGTTACAACCTTAACCAACGATTAACGATCTAATCCTTAAGAAACACGGGTAATCTATGTTAACCAAAATTTCTAACGGTATTAATGAAAACCTTCGATGGTACCACAACACTCAGGTTAACAATTTAAACAGTACTCTATGATCCCAAATATTCCCGATGCATCCATCAAATAACATTTAGGTAGGAATCCTAAAATTCTATTATTAGCTACACTTGGTTCGGTTCTAGGTTAAATTAGGTACTAGGTATCCATCAAATACGATATACTCTTACTACCCCAAAATATATTCAACTCTAAGTCCTCCAAATAATCAAGTAACCTATAACCCAAGGTTCAGTGTCTAAAGTACCAACCTAATTCCATTAATTGACAATTTATCATTCAAATCGATCCTCAAAAGCTTACTAAGATAGATAACAAGGTATAACTCACAACCCTCAAGCCATAGGTAACAAGGGTTTACTAAACCTCAAACATCTATATCCTTTCACGAGGTTCACTGAGACGAAAATCGGTCTAGCCAAAGAATCTCAAGAGAAAGATGGTAGAGTAGAAGAATATAACAAGGATTCACCAAGCGGTTGAAGAAGAGAATATAAAAGAGAAGAATTAGAAGAAGTAGAGGAAGGAAAAAAGAGTCGATGATACTATATTACTAATTTCTTGAACCAGAGAAGAATCTTCGGGCCTTCGGAGTTCACGCGTGATCCAAATGGCTTACTTCATCTTCTTGTAGAGGAACGAGCACGTAAGTCTTCGGTCGCTCCATCTCGATCTACTGCGACATCATGGAACAGGAATCTACTCTTGATCATCTGGCGTGTAGCTTAAGTAAACTGAACTGGAGCTAAAAATCACCATCGGCATCTTTCTTGGAGCACCAAGTTGTCCACTCGAGTCAGCAGGCGTTGAGAGTTCTAAGCAGGTCTTGTCCCGATCTGGAGCAGCATCCTATCAATATCTTGTTCATTCGTCTTCTTCCCACAAAAGCAACAAATATTCAATGCTAATCATTGAGTTCAGAAACAGATAATCTTAACAGTAAAGTCCTTATTTGTTTCTACCCATCTCTAATAATATTTTTATTTACTGTTTAAATAATTTACTGGTATTTTCCCTAGATTCAGGTGTAAGCATTGGGAGCAGTGATGCTCTGATACCAACTGTAATCCCCTAGAAATTTTAACGCAATACAGTGGCGGAAACACTGTAGAAGTGGGATTATAACACACTGTAGCTATGTCTTGATTAAATAAAAATGGTAAGTCAATACATAAGCCATAAAATAAAAATGGCTACAAAATAAATAAATAAATAAATAAAATCCATAAAAAGGATTTTAACAATCCATAATACAGTGATCTGATTAAAACAAGCAGGATCCATAACTGGTCGCTAGCCCACCCGAAGGAAAACACATATACATGCCATGTTAAAAACATAACAGCCACAATCAGTGGGGACCAACGTCAACGTTCTCCCAGCCGTATAACAGGATTTTAAAACTGTAATTACTATTATAGAAAAATAGTAAAAATGGAAAACAGTAAAACACATTATAATAAAAATAAACTTTCAGTGAAAAACTTCACGTATCAAAACAATATAATAAAAATGAGTTCTCCGAAGAAAACATAAAACATTTGCCAACCTGCAACCAAATTATATCGATAATAATAAAAATATTCAAAATGGCGTTATGGATAGGAGTAGTGTAGACGGCTAGACTTTCACCAGGAGAGTACTAAAAACTAGCTTCAAGAACTTAGTTCAAACAAATCAAACTTTGGTCTCTAACTAGGCTACTCAACCATAATAGAGCGGCGACTTATAAATGCGTGGCCCTAGTTTAAGATAATGCACACCCCTCCTGGGATTACTTGTCACCCAGTTCAACTTATGACGGCGACTTACTGCGAGGCCTAAGCTTAAGGTCAAAATGTACAAAACTCCCGGGATACCTGTCACCTGGTTCAACAACCAATGTACCGATTCCTGATACATTAGCCTTATTGTGGACATGACATAGGTCCACCCCGACGCGGCCACGCGCGGGCGGAAACTGTTATAGACACCTGGCGGTCAAAATGTGGGTGTCTACACTTATAGTCGATTGCAAAACCGTAAACCCTAGAATATATTACTGTGGACATGACGTAGGTCCACCCCGACGCGGCCACACGCGGGTTTGGGTAGGCGAATGAATCTCGTGGTGAGATTACTCTCGGGTTCGAAATTTAAGTCAAAGTTGGAGTCGCCACCGAATTTTGTGGTTATTCGGAACCATACGAGCCCACTCTATGTCGTCATGGGCTATACACAAAGTAAGCCCACTTCGATTTCAGAGTTTATTGGGCTCGTCCCTTTTCATTGCAATATCGATACCGTCTAAACCGGCTTTCGTATATAGAATGACTCTCGTGCGCCAAGGGTTTCGGACATCCGGAAACCAAAGGTTCTGAGTAAGGGGTGAGGGTACGTGTTGGGAAGCCCACTAAGGACACCCAACCCCGCCCGCACATGGCAGCCTCTACTAAGACATCGTTCGTGTTCGTGTGAGCGCGCTAGTAAAATGATTAAATGATATGCAAACAGCGTTTTCGGGCTAGCATATGAATAGTATGTGAACTACGTCATTTAATGCATCTTAATTATAGTCGAAATGATTTAGCATGCGAGGTTCATTTATGAAGCGATAAGCAAGTAAATAAATAAAACTCGGAAGTAAATAACGTACAAGTTACACGGGCGGAAATACAACCCGACCAATACTAAAATAAACGGAACAATAGATAATAAAAAGATAGGAACGGACTCGTATGTAAACTTGACCGCGAAATGTGTAAGTGGACTAACCCCGTTTAAATGCACATTATGTTGTACATCAAACGAAGGACGGAGACATAGGGCCTAAGCGTGATGCTAGCCCGATCCTATGCCTCGATGCCTTGCCCCGACTTATCACGTCGAAAAATCGATCAAAGTCGTTGAGGTGTCGTGATGAGCGTTAGTTTTGGAAAATGGATTCACGTGATTGGCTTTACACGTGTCGACTAAAAGTCGTAAAAAAAAAAAGACGAGGCTTAAATGTTGCATTTAAGCTCTCAGTTTTCTGGGTTGCAGGTCCCACTCGGTCGAGTCATGGTCTGACTCGGTTGAGTGCGTCCTCGAAAAAGGTTCTGCCCAGTGTTACGGACGCTACTCGATCGAGTGGCCTATGCACTCGGTCGAGTAGCCCCTCGAAAAAGGTTCTGCCCAATTTTATGGACGCTACTCGATCGAGTGGCCTATGCACTCGGTCGAGCAGCCCCTGTACGAGTATCAACTCGTTTCGTTTTTTGGGTGCAAAATCGACGGTCGGTCGAATTAAATGCAAATATCGCATGATTTGAATTTAACTCGACCTCCGGTACTATAATCGTGCACATGTACGATTACGATACCGTTGTCGGGATTTTTATGAAAACATTTACGTGGAAAATTTGAATTAGTAACGGAATGTATCCCTCTACGTCACGACATCGAAACTAACCCTTTCGAGTTATGTGATGTCGGTTTTCGTGTCAACGGGTTCCGCACTAATTAAAATGGGATCGAATGCGTTCAACTACGATTAGTCGCGATCACGTCACGCCCTTGAGTACATTGGGGCGGGGCTCCTCGAAAGGGCTCCACCTCCGTCGTTGCTCGTAAAGGGATTAGACGGATTTTAGGCGACAATTACACTGGGCCTGGATTTGAGGTCTGTTTTGTGAGATTATTACTCCGCGAAAAGTCCATGTCAGATATTATTGATTTCGGGTCCAAATCCGAGTATATTAATTAAGTCACGTTTGCGTCCGATCATCATCGGGTGTTTGTCGGGAACTGCTATAGACACTAGCAGGCAAAATGCGGGTGTCTACAGAGCCCCCACTCTGACTGAGGCTTGGACAAGGCGAAAGTCAGAGTAGCTACCAGGCCAATCGCAGATTACGACCTGGCAGCTTTCCGGTCGGGTCGTTTATAGTCCAGTAGACTAGCGTGAAGGGCTCGCCAGCCATAAGCAGAGGGTCATACCTGTCCTGCCGATGATAGCTCCGTGGGGAATGAAACTTGCTTCTGAAGGTGTAGGAGTACCCATATGCTGATACATCATGACTCTGATTGTAGCGTTCTGGGATAAGTGTTGACTCACGCTGGGGAGTGAGGTAGTTGCGCGGAGACTTGCTTCTGAAGTCTTGGGGTGTACCTGTATGCTGACACATGATAAATTGCATGTAACACATAGGCAAAACACCGACTCGTGCTGGGGAAAAAGTGCCGAAAATTTTGAAAGAGATATTTTTATTACGGGATTTTTAGAAAATTTTTAGGAAAGCTCGGGACAACTAGATTCCTATTCTGGGTTGAAGTCAGGCCTGCATATGCTGGGGCCCAGGTTTGCTGAGGAGGCAGGGTTAGTTAGGTTACAGTCAGGCTTCCCTATTATAAATACAGGTCTCCCTGCTTCAGTTTACTGCATCTCAAATCAAAACTCTTCTTTCTCCTCAAAATCTCTTAGTCTCTCGAGAGAATTCAAATTCCTGCCATGGGTATTGAGCATCTCACTTCAATGCTTTTTGCCTGGTCCCAACACTTTCGGGACGAGGACAGAATTCAGCTGACCCAAATGGGGATTGTCAGCCTGTTTCCCCTTCGGTGCCTAGTACCTGATTCACACTTCTTGGACGCCTGTTTGTCGTTTTGGGATACTACCCATCACGTCTTCGCGTTCCCGCGGGGAGAAATATGCCCTCTTCCCGAGGAGATCGCAGCTATTGGGGGGTGGAGCCCTGTGGCTCGTCCTGCCATCCCTCCGTTCTACCCGGACCCGAGGAGAAGGCTGACGGATTTCCTGGGTCTGTCTCATGTTGAGACAGATCGAATGGTGCGGGGAGATACCGTTTCCCTCTTCGACTTGGCTGACAAGTTTATGAACAGTCAGGATGTAAGGGCTACGCCTTCTCATAGGCGTAGGGCTTTCGCGTTCTGCATGCTGCACCGCTACGTTTTCGAGGGGAAGATGGATGCTGACTCATGCGTGGGTCAAATTAGGCTGATTGGAGTGGTTGACCAGATGGAGACTGGTCATAGCCCTGCTTGGCTAGCCACTGGGGAACTTATCATGGGCCTGGATGCTAGGCGACTTGACCCAACCCGGCAATTGATGGGGAGCACCCTAATTCTGCAGGTATATGCCTTGCGAATTTCAATTTTTCTTTTCTCTTTTTTTGTGTTTCGCGATTTCCTGAGGTCCGTAAGTCACTCGATCGAGTGGACCTGTCACTCGATCGAGTGATGTCTGCAAAGTGCTTCTGCCCATCTGTGGAGGGCTTACTCGATCGAGTGGGATGCTTTACTCGATCGAGTGTCACACCTGACGAGATTCTGTTTGTCTTCAAAGAGCCTTACTCGATCGAGTCAGATGGTGTACTCGATCGAGTGGGTTGTAGCGGACCATATTAATGCTTACGAATTTTGTATATTCTTTGTAGGTTTGGTTGTCGGAACGCTTATCGATCATAGAGCCTCCTCCGAGCAATCCCAACTACCGCAGCAGCCAGATCAGTTCAAAAGGGCGCCAGATAAGCTCGAATCACCATATAAACCGAGCTTACTGGGATGAGGAATTGGTGTTCCATGGTGGCCCGTTAATCAGGTGGACGGTCGCTTGGTGGTTCCTTTCTAAGCTGACGGGGTTGGCCAAGAGGGACCAAGCTCGTTATCTTGTGATCCTGTCCCTTGACTGGACAGTTCACATTTACCAGGACCGCATCCTGAGGCAGTTCGGTTCGTCTCAGCGCATTCCTGAGACCGAAGCCATTATTAGCGTTTTGCTCCAACTGACGGACGCTATGTGCGACACCTGGTTGCAGAGATGGTTCACTCGTCCTACATGGACTATTCCCAACCCTTGCCAATCCGCTTGGGTTTCTCGGGCTTACGAGAAATGGACTTCTGAGGAGTCCGAGGAGGCTCGCAAAGCTCTGAAGGTCGATGAGGCCTTCGAACTTGTCCGTCAGGAGACGGCAAAGGACAATAGGGGGTTCTACGACGAGCGAGAGACCCCTGCTACCTTAGTCTGATTAGAATCGGGTCTTAAGTCACATACTAAGACTCGAGCTAAAGATGCCGGTGCTAGTGGCACGCGGGGGCGGCAAAGCCCCCAGACTGACTTGGAGCGGCGACTTGGGCCGAGGCTGGCGGTCCGGGACCGATTAGGTCCGCGTGACCTGCTCCCAGAGCCCGTGAGGGCCCGACTTGGGCCAATCGAGGTGGATGAGGACTCGAGTTCCAAGAAACGAGTCCGGGCTAAGGAGGTTCCTGTGGTGATTCGGGAACGCTCTCCTCCGCGTCGTCGTCAGTGGACGGCCAAAGAGGCCAAGGACAAGGGGAAGGGCAAGATGCCCTAAATACCGAGTCCTTAGTTTTTTATTATCTAAATATTATTACTATTTTTGTCGTGTGTTTTTTTTTGTAGTTTTTTTTTGAATTCCTGCACTTTGTAATTTTCCCAAGTTTATTGGGACTCTTTTTTTGTGATAATTAATAAAGGAAGTTTATTATTTAAACTGTTCCTGTCTTTTCTCGATTGCATTGGTTGTGCCCTTTTGAGGGGCTGCCTACGTATCCGCGATTAGCATAATCAAACCAGACGTAGTTCAGGCTTAGGAAATTTGCAATCTTGAATTACACCAAGACTATTGGTTCAAGATGTTTTTTGACAGTAGAATAAATAATTCTAGCTCATTGACTTGCTTTTTGTAAAATAAACGATTTTGATAAAAATTGCTAATGACATTGAGAAATGGCTAAGGGTAATAGCGCTTCAGCTGGTCCAGGTTGGTTGGGTTGACGAACTCATTCCCGTCCAGGCCCGTCAACATTACTGCTCCCCCTGACAAGATCTTTTTCACCAGGTATGGCCCAGCCCAGTTGGGTTTGAATTTTCCCCTTGGGTCAACTGGTAGTAGAGCTCGAACAGACTTAAGGACTAGATCCCCTTCTTTAATGTTTCTGGGCCTTACCCGCTATTTGAAGGCCCGCTGGATCCGTTTCTGGTAGATTTGGATGTTGTTGAGAGCGCGGGACCGCCGTTCGTCTAGTAGAACCAACGAATCGTACCGTGCTCGAACCCAGTCAGCTTCGGGTACTTGACTTTCTAGCAGAATTCTGAGGGATGGTACCTCTAGCTCAACTGGCTGGACTGCCTCCATCCCATAGGTTAGATAATACGGTGTCGCCCCGGTTGCGGTGCGAATTGATGTTCGGTATCCCCATAGGGCGAAAGGTAATTTGTCGGGCCAATCCCGGTAATTATCAGCCATCTTTTTTAGTATGGTGACAATTGTTTTATTAGCCGCCTCTACTGCTCCATTGGTTTGGGGACGGTAGGGCGAGGACGTGTGCCTTTGAATTTTTTACTTGGTCAGCAGGGCTGCGGTCTCAGCTTGAAAAATGAGTCCCGTGATCACTGATGAATTCATGTGGGACTCCATACCGACATATTATCTTGTTTTGGATAAATTTGGCGACATGTTTGGCATTGAGAATGCGATATGATTCAGCTTCGACCCATTTGGTGAAATAGTCGATAGCTACTAAAATGAAGCAGTGCCCGCCAGTACCGGAGGGATTCACCTTCCCGATTATGTCGATACCCCATGTCGAGAATGGCCAAGGTGACGTCATGGTATAGAGCAGAGATGACGGCATATGTCGCACATTGCCAAAGATTTGACAATTATGACAATGTTTGACATATAACTGGCAGTCTGCCTCCATGGTATTCCAGTAATAACCGAGCCTCATGATTTTTCGGACCAACATGTGAGCATTCATATGTGGGCCGTTTTCACCATCATGTACTTCGGCCATAACCTTCTCAGCCTTATACTTGTGAACACAAAGGAGAAGGGCCCCTTGTGCCGTCTTTTTGTACAGTTGTCCGTCATCGGTACGGATGAACTGGCTGGCTAGCCTTCGCAAGGCCTTTTTGGCTCGACCCTCAGTCCCGGGAGGATACTCTCCGTTGGTCAGGTATGTTAACACAGCCTGGTACCATGGTTCGGGATCAGTGATCTCGATGTCTTCAATGTCATGGACGTATGCCGGCTCGGACCGTCTTTCGACGCAAATTGGCATACTGGTCACGTGGTCGGGAATGTTCAGTAAAGATGCCAATTTTGAGAGTGCATCTGCACACTGATTTTCTTCCCGAGGCAGATATATATACTCTACCTTTTGGAATTGTTTCTCGAGATCCCTTACTCGTGCCTGGTAGGCCACGAGATTAGCATTCCGAGTCTTCCATTTTTGGAGTGCTTGGTTAATGACCAAGGATGAGTCGCCATGTACCCGGAGATTTGTGATCCCTAGGTTGGCGGCGGCTTGTAGCCCGTAAATGCATGCTTCGTACTCTGCTGCATTATTGGTAACATCAAAGTCCAGTTTGACGGAGACAGGAGTATGCTCCCCTCTTGGTGAAATTAGGAGGATCCCGACTCCGAACCCTCGAAAATTAGATGCCCCATCGAAGTATAAATCCCATGTTTCAGCATCAGTATGGAAAATATCTTCGTCTGGGAAGGACCAGGTATCGGTGTGTCCTTCTTCGGTTACCGGGCTATCGGCGAGGAATTCAGCTACTACCCGTCCCTTAATTGCCTTTAGCGGTACAAATTTCAGGTCGAACTCTGCCAACATTAGAGTCCATCTTGAAATCCGGCCATTGAGGATGGGCTTTTCGAAGAGGTACTTGATCGGATCCATCTTGGATAGAACATGGGCCTCATAGCTGAGCATATAGTGTCGAAGCTTCTTAGTGGCCCCAGACTAGAGCCAAGCACGTCTTTTCGAGCATGGTATATTTGCACTCATACTCTAAAAACTTCTTGCTGATGTAATAGATGGCTCGTTCTTCGGAGTCAACTGTCTGAGCCAGCATAGCCCCCATGGCTGTCTCAGTCGTTGTCAGGTATAACGACAGAGGCAAACCGGGTTGAGGTGGCATCAAAACTGGCGGAGCAGACAGAATTTCTTTGATTTTGTCGAAAGCAGCTTGGCACTTGTCATCCCATAGTATCCGTTCCCCTATTTTCAGTTTTTTGAAAATTGGTTCACACACCATGGTTAGCTTGGAAATGAATCGACTAATATACTGAACTTTCCCGAGAAATCCCCTTATTTCTTTTTCGGTTTTAGGAGCTTGCATCTCGGTAATGGCTTTGATTTTAGCTGGGTCGACCTCGATACCTCGTTGGCTAACGATATGACCCAGTAATTTGCCTGACGTTACCCCAAAACTGCACTTTTGAGGGTTTAGCCTCATATTGTATTTGCGCAATCGGGTGAAAAATTTTCTTAGAGCGGTGATGTGACCGTCCCGTTCTTTGGATTTGACGATCATGTCGTCAACATAAACCTCTACCTCTTTATGCATCATGTCGTGTAGTAAAGTGGTAGCGGTCCTTTGGTATGTGGCCCCGGCATTAATGAGACCAAATGGCATGACGGTGTAGCAGTAAGTACCCCAAGGTGTAGTGAAGGTAGTCTTACCCATATCTTCTTCCGCCATCTTGATTTGATTATATCCGGCATACCCGTCCATGAATGATAGAAGGGCATGATCGGCCGTGTTATCCACCAGTATATCGATGTGTGGTAACGGAAAATCATCCTTCGGGCTTGCTTTGTTAAGGTCCCGAAAATCTACGCACACCCGTACCTTACCGTCCTTTTTAGGAACCGGCACGATGTTTGCAACCCAGTCCGGATACTCGGACACTTGTATGAAGCCGGCTTTGAACTGTTTGTCGACTTCTTCCTTTAATTTGAGAGACCACTCGGGCCTCATTCGACGAAGCTTCTGTTTGACCGGTTTGCACCCGTCGTTGATAGGTATGCGGTGTTCGGCTATTTCCCGGTCTATCCCCGGCATGTCCTTGTAGGACCATGCGAAGACGTCTTTGAACTCTTGGAGAAGGTTTATAAACTGTTGTTTATCCTCGGGATCTAAGGATAACCATATCTTAAGTATCTGAGGCTCTAAGGTTGTTCCCACGTTTATGGACTCGGTCTCTTCAATTACCGGATTCCGGGATTTCCTTTGCTCTAGTTGCTTGATCAGATGTGGAGGTAAGGGTACCTGTTCGTCGGATTTCTCAATGTCATAGCATAAATCATTTTTGAAAGCAGAATTTAAAAGAGACAAGTCGTAAGCAGAACGGTTGTTATTATTGATTGAAAATTTGGAAAACAGCTCAAAGAGAGCAGCCATCTGATCATTAGTCAGTGGCGGGATTGGTAAAGCACTCGGGACAGACCCCGAAGTGCTAGCAGCAGGAATGATAGAAGGGAGAGGGGTTACAGGAGTGACTCTAGCACCGACTTCTCTAGACTCGACCTCAGACTCAGACTCAGACTCCGACTCAGACTCGGACTCAGACTCAGGCATGTCTCCCTCTCCGGTGACCAGCTTGTAGATCTTTCCTTGACTGTCAGTCCACTTGACAGTCTTCCTCCAGGCCCTTTTTCCCGTCTCGGAACCAACATCTGAGATCAGCTTGGTCGGGTCAAACCTGTTGCTGCGGAGAATCAGGTTGACCAGGTCTTCTTTTGGAGTCGGGGCTATGGTGTCTTCCCCGAAGAGCAGCCCCAGCGCGGGCTCAGCATCATCCGCTCCATCGGACTGGATGAGGGCGAACACCTCATCCGGGATGTAGTTGCAGTCCCGGGCCAAGTGGGTCCCGAGGTGCGTAGCATTGGGTTGGTACAGTCCAACCTGGATAGCCCCGAATACCGGTGTGACAAAGTAGTTAGAAAACCGTGGGCTGTAAGGGCTCAAGTGGATACCCTTCATGATGTTGCGGGCCTTTTCGATTCCTGCTCGGACAACGTTGCCCGGAGTGGTGGCATAGCCAAGACCGAAGTGAGAGTCTTCGTCCTTGAGGACCTCGATGATCTTCCCAGCTGGAAGGTCGGGTCGAGAGGTAGCCCCCGGCAGGTACCCTAGGTTCTGGAGCATCGTGTCAATGCTTGTGGTGAAGTAAGGCCTAAAAAGGTACTCTTCCTCGATCAGCCCCACAAAGTCGAACCCCCAGAGGTCCGTGCGGCCCGTGGCGTTACAGCTAGCCACGGTCATTGGGGTTGCCTCCAAAGTAATAACATCGTTAAGCAAGGGCATTTTGATCTTACGGTGGAGGGTGGAAGACACAGCTTTCACCGCGTGGATCCACGGCCTTCCTAGGAGCAAGTTGAATGATGAGGTGACATCAATCACCTGGAATTCAAGCTCCTTCTCTATCGGGCCCGTGATGATGGTCAGTTTCACGGACCCAGATACCGTTTTCGGGCTCCCATTAAAGGCTTGGATGGTTTGAGCCGTCGGGACATAATCTGCCTCGGTGATTCCGAGGGCTTTGGCGGTCCTTAAGGGAAGGACGTTCACAGCTGACTCGTCATCGACTAGGGTCATCGGGAGGTATTTCCCTCGACAAATCACTGTGATGTAAAGGGCCAGATTGTGGGAGGCCCCGAATGGTGGCAAGTCGGCTTCAGAGAAAGTGATCATTGGGCCTCCTTCTTTGGCCTTACCCTTTAGGTGGGGTAGGACCGTGGCTACCATTTCGGCAGGGGTAGCCAAAGAGTCGATCTTGACTTGATCGAGGGCCTTTGTAAGTGCTTCTCGATGTTCTTGTGAGCTGACTAAGAGTTGCCATATAGTGAGGTCAACTCTGGTTCTCTTCAGTTGCTTCACAATGGCCGTTTCAGCGGTCGGCTCTTCAGGGGCAACTCCCATCCTGAGTGGATCGGTGATGGTTGCCGGGATAGGGGTGTCCCTAGTGCTTGTGGCTAAATAGGGACGACCAAGGTTGTTGCTGGCTAGGACTCGAGTTTTGGCCTCTCGAATCTGTTCGGGGTGATGGGAACGGTTTCCCCTTTAGCGAGGTAAACATCATCCTCGTCGTCAAACCAGATCCCGTTCACTTGCGGGATGAATGGAGAGATAAGGTGAGAGCAATCAATCACCTCCCCGGCAAAGATGGCATGGGAGCTGAAAGGGTTCTCTTTGTTGCTTGGCTTATCTCCTGGTAGCGGGATTTTACCGCTTTCGATCAGGTCCTGGATCAAGTGTTTCAGCTTCCAACATTTTTCAGTATCATGCCCATTGCCCCGGTGGTATTGGCAATAGGTCTGAGCATTGTAGTTCTTGGAGCGTCGCTCGATCGGAACTTCAGGAGTTGGGCCTATCGGTTGGATTAGGCCTTTGGAGGATAGCCTTTGTAAGGCATAGGTATAGGTGGTACCTATATTAGTGAAAACCCGAGGTGGGGTGTTCTTCTTGGACGGGGCATCTAGTAGATTAACCGCGTCAAAAATGCTGCGAGTTGCAGCCTGGGGCTTAGTGGTGGAGGAAGAGGCCCCTTGGTATCCTTTGCTAGCGGCCTTAGTGAGGCTTTCTAGTCTCAGATCGTCTTCGATCCTCATACCCATTTCAGTAAGGGTGGTGAAATTGGGTATGACAGCATATCGGAGGTGAACCCGGTAGGAGGGGAGGAGGTTCTTCACAAAAGCCTCCACCAAAGTCTTCTCATTGGGCTTATCAACCAGTTTCACGCTCTCGGCCCTCCAGCAATGAAGGTATTTAGTGAAACCTTCTTTTGGCTCTTGGGCCATAACCTCCAGAGATCGCATTGTGGTTTGGATCTCGGTGTTGTCAGCATAGTTTCGAGCGAACTCGGTAGCCACATCATCCCATGTAGGGTATTTTTTCGGGTCTAGCCTATAGTACCAGGCCCGTGGGTGCTTCTCAAGGGATGCAGCAAAGAGATTCTTGAACATGGTCGAATCCACTCCCTTAATGGCCATGAATTCCTTGAAGGCCCGCACATGTAGTAGCGGGTCCTCGGTTCCCTCAAACATGGGCAAACCTGTGAGGTTCAGGTTCGCGGGCAGCTTGTCACTCAGCGGGTTGTACTCTCGACTATTCTCCCGATGAATGTTGTTACTCCCAGCTAAATGGACTTGTTCCTCTAATCGGCGCACCGCGCTGACTAGTTCAGCTAGAGGCTCATTAGCCTCGACATTAGGAGCCCTTTGCTCCACCGTGGCTAGGCGAGCAACAATGGCCACTTGGCCAGCCCTCATTTCAGTCAGTTGGGCTTCGATATCGGTCTGCTTCGCGACCATGGCGTCCAAAGAGGTTTGTAGGCTGTTCAAAGTAGCCATCCTTCGAGCGTGTCTAGTTGCCGGCGGCCTGTCTGTAAGAACACCGCGTAATCAGAAACTGAACCCAGATCTTGGAAGAAAGAAGGAAAAGTACATCCCGAGCGACACTAGGAAAGAGTACTAAAGACTTGGGAAAGACATCTAGACGGATGACTCGATGGGTGGTATAACTTCCTTAGGATTTTGGCTTTGTGGGCCTAATCCCGTTCGAAGGAAGGTCCACGTGAGACTTTTCCCCAGACTTTTGACTCGAGTGTATGGACGGACTTTCCTTTGTAGGGGTATACCCTACGCGGGTCGGTCGTGCCTTGACGGATAAGGCGGACTCGGGAAAGGGGGGAAACTCGTGATATAGGATCAGCGGAGTTTCGACGCTATAGACCTTCGACATACTATGCAAAGACCCGACACACGGCTAGACGGTAGGTCCTATAATAAGGAAGGTTTACTAGGAAAGTTGGATGTTTGAAATTTGAAAATTAAGTGGAAGAATTTCCGAGAGTTCGAAAATTAAAAACGGAATTTCGAAAACCAAGATTAGAATTTTGAAAATTCAGAAAATCGAGATGGTGTTGGAAATTCGAGAATTAAAACGGGCAGCATGCCGACTAGAGAAAAAAGATATTTTGAGTCAAATCATTTGATCCTAAATTTCGGCGGCATTCCGAGTTTTGAAAATTGGATATTTTGAAAAGACGGGTCCCGAAACGGACAGCATTTCGGGTTTTTCAAAATTTGGGTGTTTTGGAAAGATGCATTTTTTTGAAATGACAATTTTTTGAAAAATGACACGGAAACCAAGTAGCACGTAGTCAAACAAGCATTATAACGACGCTTATGTATGCTTTACGCTAAGTCTCGGTCGGTCAAAGTAGGGTCTATACCAACAACGATAGCATTCTCACGAAATGGGACGGACTCCCTAGCCGATTTGGAACTAGGACCTGCCGTAAAACCCCGGTGAGTTCCGCCATCAAAGTCTTTAGTGCACCCATGTAGGAATGCACCGTGGTATAGTGGGAGGTCGGTCACAAGTAACCGGCCCGGGCAAAATTGGGTTATGCATGAATCATTAAACTAATGCGCGCATACTAATATACGAACGATTTCTCTTCGAGTCTCACCCTAGGAACCCCGATGACATGTGGTACATCAGGTATCCCCAGCGGAGTCGCCAAATTGTGGACATGACGTAGGTCCACCCCGACGCGGCCACGTGCGGGTTTGGGTAGGCGAATGAATCTCGTGGTGAGATTGCTCTCGGGTTCGAAATTTAAGTCAAAGTTGGAGTCGCCACCGAATTTTGTGGTTATTCGGAACCATACGAGCCCACTCTATGTCGTCATGGGCTATACACAAAGTAAGCCCACTTCGATTTCAGAGTTTATTGGGCTCGTCCCTTTGCATTGCAATATCGATACCGTCTAAACCGGCTTTCGTATATAGAATGACTCTCGTGCGCCAAGGGTTTCGGACATCCGGAAACCAAAGGTTCTGAGTAAGGGGTGAGGGTACGTGTTGGGAAGCCCACTAAGGACACCCAACCCCGCCCGCACATGGCGGCCTCTACTAAGACATCGTTCGTGTTCGTGTGAGCGCGCTAGTAAAACGATTAAATGATATGCAAACAGCGTTTTCGGGCTAGCATATGAATAGTATGTGAACTACGTCATTTAATGCATCTTAATTATAGTCGAAATGATTTAGCATGCGAGGTTCATTTATGAAGCGATAAGCAAGTAAATAAATAAAAATCGGAAGTAAATAACGTACAAGTTACACGGGCGGAAATACAACCCGGCCAATTCTAAAATAAACGAAACAATAGATAATAAAAAGATAGGAACGGACTCGTATGTAAACTTGACCGCGAAATGTGTAAGTGGACTAACCCCGTTTAAATGCACATTATGTTGTACATCAAACGAAGGACGGAGACATAGGGCCTAAGCGTGATGCTAGCCCGATCCTATGCCTCGATGCCTTGCCCCGACTTATCACGTAGAAAAATCGATCAAAGTCGTTGAGGTGTCGTGATGAGCGTTAGTTTTGGAAAATGGATTCACGTGATTGGCTTTACACGTGTCGACTAAAAGTCGTAAAAAAAAAGACGAGGCTTAAATGTTGCATTTAAGCTCTCGGTTTTCTGGGTTGCAGGTCCCACTCGGTCGAGTCATGGTCTGACTCGGTCGAGTGCGTCCTCGAAAAAGGTTCTTCCTAGTGTTACGGACGCTACTCGATCGAGTGGCCTATGCACTCGGTCGAGTAGCCCCTCGAAAAAGGTTCTGCCCAATTTTATGGACGCTACTCGATCGAGTGGCCTATGCACTCGGTCGAGCAGCCCCTGTACGAGTATCAACTCGTTTCGTTTTTTGGGTGCAAAATCGACGGTCGGTCGAATTAAATGCAAATATCGCATGATTTGAATTTAACTCGACCTCCGGTACTATAATCGTGCACATGTACGATTATGATACCGTTGTCGGGATTTTTATGAAAACATTTACGTGGAAAATTTGAATTAGTAACGGAATGTATCCCTCTACGTCACGACATCGAAACTAACCCTTTCGGGTTATGTGATGTCGGTTTTCGTGTCAACGGGTTCCGCACTAATTAAAATGGGTTCGAATGCGTTCAACTACGATTAGTCGCGATCACGTCACGCCCTTGAGTACATTGGGCCGGGGCTCCTCGAAAGGGCTCCACCTCCGTCGTTGCTCGTAAAGGGATTAGACGGATTTTAGGCGACAATTATAGTCAAACGTATTCGAAACCGGTTTTTTGATACTAATATATTTATACGCGGTATAGTAAAGTTAGTAACGAAAATGTAAAAGTTAGTATGCAAAAATGTAAAATGTTAGGATTAATGTTAAAGTTAGTGTTAGGATGTTAGAATTATAATACTAGTATAGGCATAATATAAACGATACAAAAACATAAGTGAAAGTAAAAAAATCGAAATGGGGTTTTGGACACCCTCAACATACATGCTTAGTAAGGACCTCGGAAATGGACTCGCGAATAGTGACGGGACGTCGGAGTATCGAGGATGTATGCAAGTTATGGTGTGTGTGTGTGTGTGAAGGAATTGTCGTTTTTTGAGGGACAAGGGACTCGGTTTTTATGTGTGTTTGCTTAGGGTGGTAGTGTGCAGAGTGTAGAAGGATTAGGGTGAAAATGTAGGGTAATTTTGCATTAGTCAAAGCTTGTGAAATGAGTGAGGGTCATGGGGTATATATAGAGTTTACCCCACGACCTAGGGTCACTCGATCGAGTGACCCTAGTGCACTCGGTCGAGTGCCCTAGAAAATGAGCCTGATCCGATTTTTGACGCTCCACTCTACCGAGTGGGTCAATCCACTCGATCGAGTGGATCAGGTAAACCGAGATAAATTAGGAAAGGGTTGACTTTGTTGATTGTGTAATATTTTTTGAATTCAATTTGGGCGCCAGCTTCTAGAAGGTGCACTTGGGCTAGTTTTGTGACGGGTTCGTCTTTGACCGGGTTTTGAACCGGTCGCCAAAAGACGGGATTTATTTTTGGTGTCGGTTTTGGCCCAAATTAGTCTTATTTTGCTCAGAACGACCCACTGGGCCTGGATTTGAGGTCTGTTTTGTGAGATTATTACTCCGCTAAAAGTCCATGTCAGATATTATTGATTTCGGGTCCAAATCCGAGTATACTAAGTCACGTTTGCGTTCGATCATCATCGGGTGTTTGTCGGGAACTGCTATAGACACTAGCAGGCAAAATGCGGGTGTCTACAATTACTCTAACCTCACACTTGTCCTTATTCCATAACTCCAAAACAAAGCCATTATCGATATTCAAAAGATATAATCAATATAAATAATATGAGGATAAAAGAAGTAAACATTTATATTCTAAAAGAGGAAACTTTTTATTTTAGGAAACTTCTATTTTTAGAAACTTTACTAAAAATAGCATTATATCAAAATAGTGAAAATATTAGTTCATACTAATACCAATTTTTAGTAAACGATATAGATTTATAAAACTAATACTTTCAGCCTTAACGATATTAATTATTAAAGTAAGAACATTTGAGTTTATGAAATTATTGAAATATCGTACAAGTGTATAAAATGATTAAAAATGTCTTAAAATTTTTAATAATACTAATCAGGGTGTTTTCAAAATTTACAAAGCTAAAATTCCCTAATTATTATTAGTTACGACAATACGATTACAAATAAGATTTTACGACAAATGTCATATTAAATCTTTTAACGTCTTTAATTTAATTAAACCATTGAATAAATTTAGAATATGTTAAGGGATGATTTAACTCTTAATGTTTCAGATTTAAATATTTTCAAAATAGCTAGAAAAATAAATCTTTTAGGTAAGACGAAGCATTTTAACGATAAATCATAATTTGTCCAAAAATCAATACTTATTAATTAAATACTTTAATAAATAGTACAAAAATTACGTAAAATAGTTAAAATATATTTATGGACATTCTGTCCGAAAAAGAAAGTTTTCCAGAATCCTAAAACTCGGTTTTTAAAGCGTTTTCTCGTTAATCGTCTAATCTTGACAATAACGATTAATAAAAATAGTAATTACAAAATGATTTAAGTATTAATTATTCAAAAATTATTATTAAGCTTAAAAATCATGATTTTCCAGAAAATACTATTTTTCCATAATTCCATAAATTCCAGCTTTAATAAATTTCATCAAAACCGTTTTTAAAACCCGTTTTCACAATTAACGATTCCATTAATAAAACTTATCGTTCCTAACATTTTATTAAAGCACTAAAAATCATAAAAAATACATTTTATTAAGAAACCATCAGAATCATAATTTTTTCCAGAATAAATCAAAAGACCAAAAATCGAGAATTTGAACGACAAACGCGGTTTTAACGATAAACGATGATTTAAAGTGATTAATTAATTCATCCACTTAGCAATTCCAAAAAATTACGAAAACATTCATAAAATTCTATTTTATCAAAAAGTTTCACCACGTCAAAAATAAGATTAAAATAAAATGTTTAAGTACTAGAACTAAAAATCGGCTTTTAATCGTTTTTGTCCATAAACAGAAATAATTCAATAATCGATAACTAAAATATCAGAAAAATAATAAATTATTAAAAATCATCAAAAACATCATTTTTACAGAATATAAATATATATTACATGTTTAGGCCGAATATTACGATTTTACAAATTAATATGACGATTTAATCGTTAATCTCGTAAAAGAGATAAAAATATCGAAACATGCAAATTTTTAACTTTTTAAAAAAATTTCCAGATTATATGACATGCATATATTGTCAAAAATGAAATATAAAAAAATTATACATGCAAATACACAATTAAAATCATGAAATACCGAGTAACATCGACGTTACCTCTAACCCAAATTCGAGTCGATTATAAATTCGTCAGCTTCAAGATCATTCAAAAATCCTTCAACACAAGAAAAGCATGGTGGAAAAATACCATGAGAAAACTAAGAAAATTAAGGAAAATAACGATCGATAACAACATCGATTATTATCTTAACGAAGGGATCTGAATGACGATTATTTAGGAGATGAAAACGAGATGATCGAGACTCGATTTGAGACAAAATTTGGCTAGAAAAGCTGCTGGAAAATCTCAGCGAAGAGAGAAAAAGGGAGAAAATGTTGTTTAATTTTTTGTAAAATGAATGATAAGAAAGTGGATGGTTTTCTAAAGCATAAATGATAAGTAAATTTTGATAAAAACTATGTCATAATAAATGCACAAATCAGCCAAAATGAGAGAGGAAGGGAGTGTGAAGAGTTTGTGTTTAAGGCCAAAAATAAATGGGTAAGAAAAAAAAAATATCTAAGGCTTAAACATCATAAAATGAAATGTATACAAAGTTGTAGTGTAAAAATGTGACATGGGTGTTTCACGGTCCAAAACATGGGGAAAATGTCCCAAATAATTTCTAAGTTGATAAAAAGATGAATCGTAAAATTGTTAAAGGTATTTCAAATCAGTTCAAGTAAACCGCGCATTGGAAAATAATTATTTACGAAACTTCATAATAAAATCATTAAAGGTCAAATATTCTTAAATAAAAATATTTCTTAGCTGGAAATATCATATAAACGTGTTTTGATATTTAGGAAAAATAAATAACTGAATTCCAAGCATAAAACGTTAGTTCGTAGAAAAATAGAACTTCACGCGCAAAAATAAATAGTTTACAATGAAAATCAAATAAATAGGTTTACAAGAATTAAAATCTTTTAAAATAAAAATAAATATTATTTGACTCAAAAATAATAATCAGAATTCAGAAAGATGAAGGAAATAGAAGACGAAATTGACATAGAGTCATGACGGAGTAACAACAGAATAATTAACGGCACTAGGAAAATAGTGGGTGTTACAATTCGAATCAGTTCATATACTTTTGTAACTTCAGTTCTTATATTTTGTAACTTTAATTCAGTTAATATATTGTAACTCAAGTTCATATTATAATTTTCATTTGGTGCGTCTTATAAGCTAATTGGTGTTCGTTTAGTAATTTTTTATACGTTGTTCGTCATTCATATTACTCTATGTGTCAACAACAAGTATGAGCTCTTAATATTTCTCATTTTTACGTGATTTGTGTTTCTTTTGTTATTTATTGCATGTGTTAGTTGAAATGTCGTCCATAGTTGAAATGGTCGCAGAAGTTATGATGCGAGTTCATTTTGCAGCGTTGTTTTGATCAGTCCATATCTCGAGTTATACTTGGAATTCCGTAGTCATTCAAAATGGAGGAGATAGATTTCGAGCTTATCTTTCCAATGACTATTCATGAAGGCTCATTGAACAAGTATTGACAAAGTTATGGTCCGAACAAGTCAGTCGTGCATGTGATGCGAGTTCATTTTGCAGCGTTGTTTTGATCAGTCCATATCTCGAGTTATACTTGGAATTTCGTAGTCATTCAAAATGGAGGAGATAGATTTCGAGCTTATCTTTTCAATGACTATTCATGAAGGCTCATTGAACAAGTATTGACAAAGTTATGGTCCGAACAAGTCAGTTGTGCATGGGAATTTCGCAGAAGTTATTTGACGGGACTGTTTCTTTTGTATCGACTTTCAATAAAAGAGCTAGTGGATACTTTTCTCTAATCTGATTTACAAGTCAAATTATCAAGACCATATGGATGCAATAACTTGGGTTCACACTCATTCAAGCAAGGGATGTGCACAGGAGTTAGTAGGCTGATTGTAGCTTTGTTTGTATCACCCTAGCTTTGTTTGTATCACCCTTGACCATTCTGGTTTGGGGACGATTTGTAGGCTATAAATAGCCATCAACTTGAATGAATAAGACACACATTATACACAAAATTTATACACAAAACTGAGTAAAGCATTGCTTTCTTTTACGTCCTTGTTGCTTACAAGACAAAGTCTAGAGTTAGTCGCGTTACAAGCTCTAAACTCGCTACTTCAATCGCGTGTTTGATTTAACACCCGCTTTGTTGAAGTATAGGTCTACTTCACTAAGCATACTATCCCTTGGTTACGGTTCTATCATCCTCACAAACCACCTTTTACAATCTGTTTTGTTGCTTCTGTTCGTTTCATTTCAGAATACTATCATTCTTCACGTATTTTGTTTCAAAGTTCATATTAACTCACATCATTAGTGGTATCAGAGCTACAACTCTTGATTTTTCTTAAAAATCAAGACGGTCCAAGAAGTGTCAAAGCCAAGTTATTAGTTGAATTTCTGATTGCGATTGGAATTCAAAGGTTAAACTCGTGCGGGTAGTTCGAGGGTTAATCGGTTTTGATTATCTCGTGGTTTTTGTTGAAGTTCCGATACATTTGTTTCTTACAGTTCACGTGTGTACTGTTCACCCAAAAAAAAATGTCAGCAATTTTCTCGTTTGAAAACACTTACGAGGAAAGTTTGGTGTTTGATCCAACGTTACCACCTGTTTTTGACGAGTATCATCTTCAACCAAACAGGTTGTGCAAGAAGAAACAAATTCTGATCTTAGCCAAAACAAACATGGAGAGTAAAGGGATGGTGCTTGCGGAATACTTTGAGGAGCAACAAAAGATACTTAATTCATCCTTTTTCACAACAAGCAAAGTAGAGTTCACAAGCATTCAAAACTGCACCTATTTGAAAAGGAGTCGAGCTTGTAGTCTAGCCATAATACCAACGTTACCCACACTTATGTCTATTTGGGGTGAGGATGTGTTAATCCTAACAAATTTTGTATTTGATCCAGGTGGGATACTTGTTCAAGAATTGAGGACAATTCTTTTTCAAAGAAGGAGAGTATGATGCGAGTTCATTTTGCAGCGTTGTTTTGATCAGTCCATATCTCGAGTTATACTTGGAATTCCGTAGTCATTCAAAATGGAGGAGATAGATTTCGAGCTTATATTTCCAATGACTATTCATGAAGGCTCATTGAACAAGTATTGACAAAGTTATGGTCCGAACAAGTCAGTCGTGCATGTGATGCGAGTTCATTTTGCAGCGTTGTTTTGATCAGTCCATATCTCGAGTTATACTTGAAATTTCGTAGTCATTCAAAATGGAGGAGATAGATTTCGAGCTTATCTTTCCAATGACTATTCATGAAGGCTCATTGAACAAGTATTGACAAAGTTATGGTCCAAACAAGTCAGTTGTGCATGGGAATTTCGCAGAAGTTATTTGACGGGACTGTTTCTTTTGTATCGACTTTCAATAAAAGAGCTAGTGAATACTTTTCTCTAATCTGATTTACAAGTCAAATAATCAAGACCATATGGATGCAATAACTTGGGTTCACACTCATTCAAGCAAGGGATGTGCACAGGAGTTAGTAGGCTGATTGTAGCTTTGTTTGTATCACCCTAGCTTTGTTTGTATCACCCTTGACCATTCTGGTTTGGGGACGATTTGTAGGCTATAAATAGCCATCAACTTGAATGAATAAGACACACATTATACACAAGATTTATACACAAAACTGAGTAAAGCATTGCTTTCTTTTACGTCCTTGTTGCTTACAAGACAAAGTCTAGAGTTAGTCGCGTTACAAGCTCTAAACTCGCTACTTCAATCGCGTGTTTGATTTAGCACCCGCTTTGTTGAAGTATAGGTCTACTTCACTAAGCATACTATCCCTTGGTTACGGTTCTATCATCCTCACAAACCACCTTTTACAATCTGTTTTGTTGCTTCTTTTCATTTCATTTCAGAATACTATCATTCTTCACGTATTTTGTTTCAAAGTTCATATTAACTCACATCAGAAGATGTGGGGAACGAGGATGAAGATGTCGATAATATCCCCGTCAGATATAGGGGACGTAGGCTTTGCGAAGCTGATTTCAAAGCTTAATGGTAGACAGAAAGCGTCCGTACTCAGAATTGGTTTCGGTGGGTTGCTGGAACTTAAATTACCGGACCAACTTTGTATATGAATTACTTTTTATATATTTGTAACTTCAGTTCATATATTTTGTAACTTCAGTTCATATATTTTGTAACTTCAGTTTGTATATTATAACTCAAGTCCATATTTTTGTAACTTCAATTCTAATGAGGGTAGATTATAGTTGGCTTAGAGATAGTAATAGTGCAGAAACAATAGTTTAACTTTAACTGCTAAAATTGTAATTTTATCTCTATAACAACGTAACTTTAATAAACATTTGTTTTTGTACTGTTGTAAACATTCAAGTGTATGTATTGAAACTTCAATACTTTTGTTTTATAACTTCAACTCAATTGTTTTGAAACTTCAGCATCTGTAACTCTAGGTGTATGTAGAAGAACTTCAGCTGTATTGATCTGTCACTTCAATTGTTTCAGTTTGTAGCTTCATTTTAATTGGTCAATATGCAACTTCAATTACTTTATAACGTCAGTTTAACTGATAAATTTGTAACTTCATCTCCATAAGAACATAAGTTTAATAAACATTTGTAACTTCACATATTTTGTAACTTCAGTTCATATGTTTAGTAACTTCAGTTCATATGTGCAACTTCAGTTCATATGTTTGTAACTTCAGTTCAAATTTTGTGTGTGTAACCCTACGACTCTATTTTTGCAACTTTGTGTAAATTTAGATAAAATTTTGCAAAAGTGTTGGAGTTGTACAAAATACGGTTGAAATTACAATTGTCTCGCACTGCAGTTGCATATATACCAAGTAAATTGACATTCTAACAAAACATTTTAGAAATAAATTGAAGTGAAGAACTTATAAAATTGAAGTGACAGATAGATAGAGTTGAAGTTACATAACAATGGTGTTGAAGTTAAAAATCGTACATATATAAAAAAATTCTTCTCTTCATTACAATTGTCAAATGCTTGATCTGAGCAGTTAAAATCACGAACTCTCATTAGTCTCCTCCTTTGTGTCGGCATCATCAACAAATTGCGCAGTTTCATTTTCTGACGGTGGATGTTCTGCAAAAGGTTAGGGCAATTTCTTTGTCTCCTCAACGTCATTGAATTGTTGCCCGACATATGGTGTCAAATCTTCTTTCAACAACCATACAATACTCACGCGCTGAACATCCTTAGCAGCATGCAAAGTCTCTTACCATTGCACTGCCAAATTAATCTTCTCAAATAATTTATTTAGGCCACAAAATGTAACTTCAAATCATATATTTTGTAACTTTAATTTTAAACATCTAATACTTCAGGCAACTCTACTAATCCCTATTTTAGGAGTCTTTTTAAATAAAAGTTAATACTTCAGCAACTCATATACAAGGCGATCAAATTTTGTATTTCCATTACAAATTTAACCCTTAGTATTTCCATTGTATTTCCATACAATGCTACTGGATAAAAATTCGATAGTATTAATTTTTATAGTAATAAAAATTACTTGTAATTTGTATACTTCAATACAAAAATTAACTTTTCAACAACCCTACAATACTTCAAACATCGAATATGGTGAATAAAAAATTCAGCTGAAACTGCACATTTCATAACTTTAGTTCACTTAATTTGTAATTTTAACATTATTTATTTAACACTTCAACCTACGTCCATAAATCTACATGTACTTCAATTTCATTTATCACTTCAATTTAACACTTCAACCTACATCCATGAAGCTACAGGTGCCTGTAAACCTTAATCGATACTCTGCTTGCATTTGTATCAACTTCAAATTCATATATTTCGTAACTTTAACAAAAATCAATATTTCATCAACTCGCAATTTATTACTCATATTTCTATCTTCAATTTCAAATAAGATTAACAAAAATCAATCAGATTCAAACCAGATTCAAAGATTAACATTTCATTAAAAATTATAAAAATTAATATTTTCACAAATTCAAACCAGATTCCTTAAAAAATTCCAAAACTTGAATTAAAGAGACACTTACCAAGAAACACTTCGTTTAACTGATGTTCTTCCATCTCAGATCAAAACTTCAATTAAAAAACAATCGCACTCCAATTTATCACTCTCAAGAAATTCCAAAAAATGAAAACAGTTTCTCCTGATGAAGGATTTTGATGAACAAATATATGCCCGAATCTGCCACTTTCTTTAAATAGCTTGCATCTCCAGTAACAATAGAGAAGAGGGACAATGATGAATGATTTCATCATTGGGATTAGGCGTGTTGATGGTGTAGGATCTTAATGTGGTGGTAATTAATTTATTTTTTGAAGAGAGAGATTGTAAATGCTAGGAACGTATTCCCAAAATATGGAGTTATTGTCTTATGTTTAATGCTGTTTTATTGTTTTAATGATAAAGAGATCTCAGCCATTGATCTTAACTAATCCAATGGCCAACAATTGGACTTATGGACTTATGTAAGACCTTGACCTTATGAGAACCTCTCTATATATATACACACACACACACACACACATTTCCCTTTCCACTAACCAAATAACTCAACTCATATATTTTCCCGCCTAAAGCAATCCACAACAAAAATTAAAAAAAAAGACCAAATGATGAGTTAGGTGCGAATTGAACCCTTGACCTCATGTGTGTCACCCTTCTCCTCTCCAACTACACTCCAACATCTTACTAATTTAAATATCACTACATCACATGTAAAGCTATACACCACAGAAAGTATGTAATTAAGGAAATTTGATTGATTACATTGATTACGAAAATCACATGTTTTTAATGGAAGATATCACATATAATATTTAATATGGAATGTATATCAAATTTTTTTTTAAAAGTATAAACATATTGTATTCCGTTTTAACCAAATAGTTGCATTATTATTGTTATTAGGAGATTGCACTATCCCGTACAATATTTTACATAGAATATAAAATAGTTATGATTATTATTGTATATCTTTCTGACCATATTCTTAACATCGATATAAAATTTAGTAACTATATAAAAATGAAATATATATTTTCCGATTGCTCTTACAAATCCTGATACATAGTAAAAACTCACAGAAAATTCTCTATATACTACTCTCTATTACTAACATTTTCCTCAAAAATACACTAATTTAAATTGAGAAGTAAAAGAACATTTCACTAATAAATTCACAAACTTTTCATTTTCATTAATGTTAAAGAAATTGACAAAAAAAAACTTCTTTTTATGAAAATAATTAGATAAATTTTAAGATATGATGTCATTAACCTTGAGTAAAAAATCAGTTATCTAAAAAATTTATTTTTGAAATGAGCTATTTACTTTAACATTTACAAAGATATACTCTCCCCGTCCCAATGAATTCTTTGTCTATTCCATATTGGGGCGTCTCAATGAATTCTTTCCCTTTCTATTTTAGAAATGTTTATATATATATATATAGAGTAAAGATCAAGTGAGTCCTTTTTTTCTTTTTGAGTCCATAAGTCCTATTTAGAGCCATTGATTTAGATGAGATGGATGGTGGTGATTGAGTCTAGTAATTAAGGTAATATATAACATATTTTGGAAAAAATATAATAAAATCCTCTCTCCTCCCTTAATTATCTCCAACCACCTAACTTACTTGATTATGTTTCATCACATTCAATTTTTTCATTCAAACTCACCCGCCTAACTAAAACTCTTCATCTTCATCATCCCAAACTCAATCTCTCGACTTCTAATTTCTTTCAAAACACACACCCGCTCATTCTTTCATCTTCAACTCAAGCAAGGCTACACACCCGTGTTACATTGACGTATTATAAGTGTTACTTTAATGAACAAATGATGTTACCCCAAGTAATTAATGGTGTTATTCTTTGTCTCATGGTTAAACAATGTTATTATCATTAATTACTCTGACGCATTATATATCGTTCTTTAAAGAACGACAATCGTTAATTTGGTAATGAATGGTTCCAATCCAAGTTATCATCAATTACTTTGGTAATCATTTGTTTAAACGCTGCTGTCCTCAGTTACTTTAATGCATTATGTCTGTTACTCTAACTGACGAAAGGTGTTACTCCAATAGAACAAAGATGTTACTCTAACCAAATGCACATGTATTAAATAAAATATAGAGTTAATTGCTACGTAGCACAACGCTACTTGTAAAAAACGTGTACAAAATCAGTTATTCTTGTAAACAAAAAAAGAAAAATATTTTTATCATGACCAAAAACACAAGTATTCTCAAAACACATGTTCCTCCTTATTTTCTTCAGTGTCTTCCTCAGTTTCCTCATTTTCGTCGTCGTCATCCACTTCATCCTCCTCATCCTCATCCGCCTTTATCAGTGTTGTCTTGTGCATTCGCATCACTTCCAATATCACCTGCACAAAATTAAACAACGTGTTACTCCCATGCAGCCAATGTGTTACTTCAACTCTTACGTTGTGTTACTCTAACTGGTAAAGTACGTTACTCTAACATCATCATCAAAAACTGTTTCTCAACGTTCAGTGTGTTACTGTAATTGCAATTAAGTGTTACTGTAACGTTAATACATATGCGTTACGCCCATGCAGCCAATGTGTTACTTCAGCTCTTACATTGTGTTACTCTAACTGGTAAAATACGTTACTCTAACATCATCATCAAAAACTGTTTCGTAACGTTCAGTGTGTTACTGTAATTGCAATGGAGTGTTACTGTAATGTAGAGCGTATGTTACTTCAACATCGTGACTGCGTTCATAGAAAACAAAACAATATTATCAGTGGACCTCATTGAAAACCCAAATAACAAACATAAAACAATGGAATCAATATCAATTAACCATCACTATGAATCTATGA
The DNA here is from genome assembly GCA_958450325.1 of Agrostemma githago. Lineage (NCBI taxonomy): Eukaryota > Viridiplantae > Streptophyta > Magnoliopsida > Caryophyllales > Caryophyllaceae > Agrostemma > Agrostemma githago. The sequence continues at coordinate 32,559,667 of OY288244.1, read as the reverse complement.
TGAATGAAAAAACAATATCAACATAAAAATTGATGTAAAAAGGGAAGTCAAATCGACATGAATATCAATTAACCATCAATATGAATCTATGATGAATGAGATGACAATGAATTGACATAAAAAACGAAGCCAAAGCGAGGTGAAAGAAATTTAATTTTTGTTAGTCGATCGCCGAATTATAATTGAAGCAAAACGTGAAAGAAATATCAAAACTCACCATTGTTATACTCGATCAATTGCTTTTCAACAGTTGATGATGATGTCGCGCTCATTGAATCCATAGTAACGGGATTTTGAACCCAGATTTGATTGAATGAATGACGGAACGTGATGATGGAAGTTTTTTTTTTTTTTTTAGGTTTTGATGAATTTTGCAAGGTGAATGACTGAATGATGAATGAACATAATCATGGGATTATTGTTTCCTAAAATCATGGGAGCTATTTTAGGAACGTAATTTTTTTTTTTTTAATGCAAATAATTGGAAGCATCTCTTCCATCCATTCTCATCTCATCCAATGGATGAGATGAGGACTTAGGGACTCATATAGAGTAAAGGACTCATAAGAGCCTTACTATATATATATATATATATATATATATATATATATATATAGAAGTGGGATCAGGTGAGTCCCTTATTATGTTTTGAGTCCTTGAGTCCCAATATCAGCCATTGATTCATTGTTAGATCAATGGTGTAGATTTATTCACATAATTAAGGTAATAACAATAATATCTTTCAAATTATATTTTTTTTCTCTCTCCTCCCTTAATATCTCCCGCCTATCTCTCAAATTATATTTTTTTTTGTCAAACGTTTCAACTTCACACTTTCACCGCCTATCTCTCCTTCTCTGTCAGGCTCATTCATTTTTTCACCGCTTCCTCTATTTTCGATTTACTCTCTCTCAATTTTCTTACTAAATTTCACTGCTTCCTCACAACAAGCGAACTTATTTTGATTTCTGGAATACTCCCGCCTTCTTTACTGTCTTCATCATCTTCTCATCCTCGCTCATCTTCGCTCAAATCGTCTACATTCATCAACGACTGAGCTGCACTATTTTTGAACTCTTAACCTAAGGTAAATTAGGTTTTTTCCTGTGGTTTTTATTTACTTTTAGAGTAATTTTTGGTTTTTTTTGTTGTGCTGATTACCTTTAGTTGTTTTTTCTTTATTTCTCTCATTTTCTACCTAGAATGCACGGTTGATTAGTTGTTTGTTTCCGTTTTTGATTATATGCGTCTTCTGTTTTTCGTGGCTCTCCTGCATGGTATTTTTGTTACTTTAATGAACGTTGTATGTTACTTTAATTATTGTCATATGTTATTTTAAGGAATAACATATATAACTAACCTTACCCTTCTATTATTTGAATTCTAAATCTAAAGTAAATTGGGGATTTTTCTGTGGTTTTTAATTACTTTTAGGGTAAATTTTGGGTTTGTTTGGTATGCTGGTTACATTTAGTTGTTTTTGTTTTATTTCTCTCATTTTGTACATAGAATGCATGGTTGATTAGTTCTTTATGTCCGATTTGTTTTCCATGGCTCCCCTGCATGTTATTTTCGTTACTTTAGTGAACATTGTTTGTTACTTTAGCTAGTATCATTCGTTATTTTAAAGAATAAGCTATATAACTAACCAACCCTTCTATTGATACCGTATTACTTGCAGCTTTTTGTAATGTATGTGTTTCTTGTTACTTTAATTCATGTATGTTGTTACTTTAATGCTTATTTTTTGTTACTGTAATTCGTTTCCAGATGGCGAAAGGAGGTAAGATTCTCGCTGATGGTGTGAAGGATGGTCAGGTCAAGAATCGAGCTCGACGGGCGATGAAATCGGCTGTCAAGCCTTCGAAGTCGAAGAAGATAGCTACCGAAGAGTCTGGTGAATCCAACGTTGACCGTTTGCCGTCGGTCAGATGCAGCCTGAAGCTCCTCGTTGATCTGATATCTAATTTAAATCAGAGGCAGCGTGAGGCGCTTAAAACAATCGGTTTTGGCGGTGTACTTGAAATGCACCTTAGTAGTTTCCCTGTAAAGTTTGCCACTGACTTTATGTCTTTATTTAGTGACGACTCGCTGATTTTTCGGTGCGGGAGAAATCAGTTCCTGGTAACCAAGAACGATGTACATGACTGCTTCCTCCTTCCAGTTGGACCGGACCCTGTTGAGCTGCTGCCGATGGGTCGATCGAAGGCAGCTGAATCTGAGTCCGTCCTGGAGCTGAAGAGGAAGTGGAGGGCTGATTTTCATGTCGCAAATGACGGTGATGCGATCCCTCTCTCAAAGGTCCTTAGGAAACTACAGGAGGATGTAGAGGGTGGCGACATGTTTTGTAGGTTGTTCGTTCTCTACAGCATGTCGGTATTTTTCAAACCGACGTCCAACCATGGTGTTGATCTTAGACTACTGAAGGCGGTGCAAGATGTACAGCGGATTAAAAACTTTGACTGGTGCACGTTCATCTTGGAAGGACTGGCGCGGGCGTGTGAGGATTTTGTGCTCAATAGCCCATCATATCTACTTGGCTATGTGCCGTTTTTAATGATAACCTACTTCCAGCGGTTTGACTACCGCAATCTCCCGTGCCCGTGCAATCTCCCTTTGATCAAGCACTGGGATTTTCAACGAATGATTCAACGTTTGGCCGGCGAGTTTATTGGTGGTGGGCTGGGATTGCTTACCCTATCTGATGTTAAGTACCCCCGTTGTGTACGTATGATGACTGGGGGGGACGCGCCGTCGCCGCTGAGGATTACACAGGACCGTCACGCTGATGATGGTACATTGCCTGGTCAAGAGGGCGATAAGTTCACCACCATCAAACTTCCTCGGGGCCTTGAAGATGATAGTGAGCTGAGGACCAAGGCTGTCGACGTAAGTGATCATGTCATTAATTTGTTAATGAATCTATATGTGTCTGACTTGGAGAATCAGTAAGGATTTTAAATCTGGGATGTCTGTATATCTAACATATCTTCCGCTACTTTAGCAAATTATTGACGTTACTTTAGTGAACTATATGTGTTACTTTAATTTTTACAATCCGTTACTTTAACCTCCATCATCTACATTGCTGATCCAGCATATATGTGTTACTTTGATCTATACCATCTCTTACTTTAATTAGTGTTATCTGTTACTTTTAGTGTCCACCATTAAGGGTGTAAATCTTGGATGTCTGTAAATTTGCATATAATCTTGGGTGTATCTTTTGTTACTTTAGCATATAATCGACGTTACTCTAGTGAACATTATGCGTTACTGTAATGTTTATAGTCCGTTACTCTAGTGAACATTATGCGTTACTGTAATGTTTACACTTTTATTGAAAGATTTTTGTTAATTTAGTTTATACTTTAGCGTCCACTCTCTTTTCACTACACAGTTATTGTTTCTTGCAGGATGTCCATCACATTCATCTGATGATGGGTAGGAATGCTATCGTATTCCATGATTGGTGGGTCTCACATGCTGCGAAGATCAGGAGGATTACATCGGGCAATCCATTACCCGAAGATCCAGTGCCTTCACAAGCATCACAGTCATTCTGGGGAGGAGCAGAGCTACACCGGGTGGTTGATGAAGTCTGTGAGGCGCTGCGTCGTGCTAGGGATTTGTCGTTGCAGGGGCCGGTATTTGAGGCCAAAAATTCAAATCAAGGTGAGGAGGACTATCTTAACATTCAGCTGTACTCGACGGCTGAGATTAACGAGGTTATTTAGGAGGAACTGAATTTGGACAGTGACCGCCAATTAGTTCTTTCTCTGTGGGATATTGACAGAATTAGGGATGTGGAGGTCGGTGAGTGTTTGTCGGTGGTGGTAGACGGAAGGAAGGTCTTCCACCCATTCTTTTTTCATACTGTAACGCAGCTGGTTTGCATGCAAGTCGTCGATGAGAGGCTTGGGTGCTCTTGTGACTGTGATGTCCCAGATCCTGACCAGATTACGCTGTCGGACTTCCTGTGTCGGGATAGCAGGCTTTTCAGGTCTGTTTTGTCTGTCAGGAAAGACGTAATAGATTACGTCTTCTACAAAAATGAAAAATACATTGCATCGTGAGTGGTCTACATCTTCTATTTTTTTTAATGCGTTTTATCGTCATTTTTGTTAAATGTTTCATAGTCCGTTTGAATAATTGCAGAGAAATGATTGTGAGGTTTAGTGACTTTTTTAACATTCCCCGTGGTGAGTTGGCCACGCTGGCGCCCGGAGAGCAGCTTTCGAATGCTGTAAATGACTGCTGGTGCATACTTATGAATCGCTTGGCAGCTGCTCAGTCTGCATCGCGGCGGACATCACGTTGCTTCTTTGGTGTCAGCCACAGTGTAAGCTCTCTCATTCCCTTTCTCATCCAATACGATAAGTGCAACATCATCAACAAAATCTAGTAATATTAATATAATGTCATCATATCAGTTGATATAAAATATTTATAAAAAAAAGTGTGTTACTGTGGTTCTATGGTTCTGTTACTGTAAGGCACTTTGTGCATTACTCTAATGAAAGCGACCTGTTACTTCAACAAATGTCATGCAGGATACAGCTCTTCAGATTTGGAGGAACAGAAAGGGTGGTGTCTCTGTGGACATGAGCGAGGCACTGTTCAACTTCTGGAACATATGGATCGAGGAAAATGAAGGGAATCTCGATCTAAATTCTGATCTGGTATTTTTTATTTTAGGCCCTATGTTTTGTAAGCTCCCACCTCTATTATAATTACGAACGCGATACCCATTTCCCACCTACAGGTATTCATTCCGGTGCTGTCGGAAAACAACGACCATTACAGCTGCGCGTGTATCAATTTTTTGTCACAGCGCATCGAATACCTTGATAATAGGTCCTATGACGAGGGGGAGTTTGAAAGTCTTCGTTACGTTGGGATCGCACGCCTCTCAGTAAGTCTGGTCATTTTGTTGTGTATATTTACCGTTTGTTATATATAAATCGTCGTATATAAACATGGCATAAAAATGAATGGTGTTTCGTCATTTTCTCATTCTCATATGTTTTTATTTTATCTCATTGAATATCATCAAGGCCGAAGAAATGGGTAAGTATATGGTTCAAAGAGGCATCACCAAGGGGGCCAGTGTCTCTTCATTCCCTCTCGTCAACGTACCGTTCAGATGGCAGGGCAGCGGGTTCTCGGCTAATGATTGCGGCGTATACCTCATGATACACATGATGTTGTACGCCGGTGTGGAGTTCGACTGTCCTTTGGGGACCTGCGAGGCGAACAATCTCTATAGGGCAGAAATTGCCGCGACGCTGTGTCTCTGTGACTTTAATAAGGAGAGGGACGTGTTGATATCGCGGGTGTCCTCCTTTGTAACTGATAAAGCCAACCATGCCATCAGTAGGACTGTGTCAGAGGTTGCCACGTCCGTCAGTGAGTCTGGAAAGAGGTCAGGAGAGGCGATCCCTGACGGTAGGCCCCCTAAAAAGAGCCGTGGGCCACCATCCACTCCAAGGACACCCGCTGCAGAACCCGCCCATCAATCACCGGACACCACCGGGTCATTATCTGTCCTTGGTAGTCGTGCTAGGGGTGACGGGGACGGCTTAGGATGCTCCATTGACTGTGGTGTTGCGGATCCCAGTGTACCGATGGCATGTCTGTTCCTCTCAAACAACAGGACCCTGCTTGGAAATCTACCCATCATGCGGAAAAATGTCGTGGACTACTGCTTAATTCAGCACAACAATTACAACAGCAGGTAATAGCACGAACGCTACACATATCGTCAACATATTGTTGTCTAAATTTTTGTCATCTATATGTTGTTTTCGCGATGCCTAACGATCCGTTCTGAAAATAGCAAAATGGTTGCGGAGTACTCACCGTTGGCCGTGATGACTCGGGGTGATGTGATGTCCATGCTTCCGGGTGAGGACATGTCGTCATCTGTTGTCGAGTGCTGGTCAATGCTTATGAACAGCCTCGCTGCAAACGGCAGTGGGTCGGGTAATTCCCCGAAGATGGCGTATTTTGGTCTGCGACAAACGGTATGTATTGAATTAACTGCGCATGGAATGTATAATCAATCAGCAGAATGTAACAGATAATATTGACTAAAGTAACAGATAATATTGACTAAAGTAACAGATAATATTGACTAAAGTAACAAATTCTTTCTATTAAAGTAACATCATATATGTCACAAGAGCAATAATGTAGATGATACAGGTTAAAGTAACGGATCTCATGAATTGAAGTAACACACTTTTTGAGCTAAAGTAATGTCAGTTGCAAAGTAACAGAAGGATCAATGCACCACAATGACACCAACCACTGCATTGAGTTAATTTTCACCACAATTACTTTTGTATTTGATTACATTTCTTTACAGGATGCGGTAATGAGGATTATTGCCGAAGATCCGGACAGTCCGTCCACTCAGAATGCAGATGCCTTGATGGAGCAATGGCATATATTCAGGAGTAATTGTGGTGGTACGTTGCAACTGGACGCTGAATCGTTCTTTGTGCCCATCAACGTCGACGGGTACTTCTCCTGCGTAGTAATCAACCGAATTAAAAAGACAGTTGATCTCCTCGACCACTGTCGTTATACGGCAGTCAGAGATACAGACCTCTTTGCATGCATCAAGACAATTGTGAGCCTCTCTTTTATTCATTTAGTCAGTTTTTAGTCACAATCTTTGCGCGCCACCGAGCGATTTCCTTGACTTTTATCACCAATGACATTCAGGTGGGGAATATGAGTGACTTCCTTGACTTCTATAAAGTACCTGGTGCGGAGGAAATTGTGGCGTACAAGTTCCGCACGGTTAAGCTTGGTTGGCAAGACAAAGTCAAGAACAAGGATGAGTCAGGGACATTTCTTCTGATGCACATGCTATTGTACGAAGGACGTGATTTCTTACATGAGGACCTCGGCAGGAAGGTAAACAAAAGGTACCTGGTGGTTCAGCTTGCAGCCACACTTCTCCTAGCAGACCTGAATAGCGCCCGGAAGCGGCTGATTGCTGATGTGAAAAAGTTTGTGGCAGCCAGGCCAAAATTAATTGAAGAATCGAAGGCTAAGGCTCTCAACACCTATAAGCGAGGAAAGGGCCGTAAACAGTAGACCGTAAATGGTTGGATTAACTAGTACTTTCGTTTAACGAAAAACATAACCGTCGTTTAGTACAAGGTTTTGACAAATTGTGTTGTCAGAAAAACAGTTGCTTTCATTCTGTCACATTTCTATGTTATTATATACTTTAAACCTTGTTACCCTAACTTGTGTTGTTTGTTACTTCAATTAATGACATTTGTTACTTCAACTCTAATATATTTCACCATGCATCATGGTCTCTTAATTCAACGCAGGATCAACACAGCATCATACTCAAACAAAATTGTAATGCCTTCTTCATTGAGTACTCCACAAACAAATAGAAAATGAATAACTTCTGTAATATCTGTAATTCGACTAACATTATTCCTCGTTACTCTAACTCATTTAGCATGTTACTCTAATGGATATTGTATGTTACTTCAACTGAATCTTACTCTAGTAAAATATTAATCCAAGGAATGAATATCTGTAATACAGTCAACTCTTTAAAAATGAGTTAGGTTTTCCGTGTTACTTTAATTCATCTAGCACGTTACTTTAATGAATTATGTGTGTTACTTTAACCGAAACTTACTCTAGTCATGATATTCACCAAAGAAATAATATCTGTATTTAAATAAAATCTTTAAAAAGTGTTACTGTAATTTATTCAATTAGCTACTGTAATATTTAGGCTACGTCGGTCTAAGAACCACAGATCTCTAATTAGAATACTGGTTCATCTTCTGCATCCTCCTCGTCCTCATCCTCTGATTCTGATTCTGATTCATCGTCGGATGGTTCGACTGTCGGTGGCGGTCGTTTTGCAAAGGGATTGGGGCAATTCCTCTTGTCGTGATGCGCCATCTGCTTACAATTGTTGCACATGCGCTTGGGCTTCTTTGCAAGTGCAACGGATTTCGCTTTGCTTGATAACAACCTTTTGCCGCTACCTTTTGTCTTGGAAATCTTCGGCGGGAGTATCGTTATCTCTGCTGTTGACGTACATCCCAGCATCTCTTCCAATTCCTGGGTTTTATTCAGTGTCTTGCTACCCCCAATCGGCTTAAGCTTCATCCTGAATTCGCTGATCAAAGCGCACATGCTCTCCACATCTTCTTTACTCGCAGACCGTAGGATACCCATCGTCTCATGAACCTGCGACCACAGTTTAGACATCTCTATCTGCTTTCCGTCTATAATGTCAATATCATCGCCTTCCAGACCGTCGTCACCGACACGCGAATTGCGCAGTGCATCCCTTGACCACCTTCTCGCAACGTAGTTGTCGGGTATACTTGTCAGTCCCTTAGATGAATATATCCAAATTATGTGTCGACACAGTATTCCCCTTGTCTCAAACAATTTACATGTGCACTTGATGTCCGACGTCTCTGCAGGATGTTATTAAAACGTTAGGACTATCAGAACCAACACCCTCAAACCGCGTTACTTTAACTCATATCTTGTGTTACTGTAATTCATACCTTTTGTTACTTTAATACACAAAATCACGCAGAACAAAAGCATTCTGTGCTGGATCCACAAAATACAAATCGGTTACTTTAATTAATGTTGTGTGTTACTCTGATTTATTCATTCTGTTACTTTAACTCATAAATCCCGTATAAATGATGACAACGATCAGGCCATTCGCGTACCTTGTTTGTAGTTGACCAGGAATTCTTTACCCCTGGTGGCATCCCTCACTGTAGTTAGTTCAATCCCATCCCGTTCAGCAAATCCTCGCACACTGCACGTCCCCACTGAACCGGCCACCTCCTCTTGAAATTCATCAAAAATCGCGTGGGTGTACACCCTTGTTGCGTGCTGTTCTATCAGGAGGTGGGTCATTGTCTTCGGCAGAGATTGTAGATTCTCGCTGTCAAGCTTCTTCTGGTTATACCTCTGCTGTTCCATTGCGCTCTCGAACCGCATCCAGAATTCAACCAACGTTCCATGCTGGTTCTCAAACCGTTTGAAAAAACTGTTTTCGCTCTCCGATCTCTGTGTCGTTCGCATTAAGCCACCCTTCTTCAGATCCCTACAGTGTGCCATGACCCACTGCTTCCTGATCGAGAATGTAGTTGTGAACCATTGAACATCGCCCACGTCGTGCTCCTCCATTATTTCCATCCACCGCTCGTCGAATGCTGCTGCATCGATGTCCTCATCCCACACTATTGCATTCAGCTTCTTCAGGAATTCCTGGTAGTCAGCCCTCGAGGCACCATATTTAGTGGGTACCTTATTCATTATATGCCACATACAAAACCGTTGCCATGCTGATTTGAACATCTTCGCGAACGATGCTATGATCCCGGGATCCTGGTCAGTGATGATGTATGAAGGTTCCTTGCCATCCACGGCCTTCAAGAACCTTTCGAACACCCAGTTGAATGAATCATAGTCCTCGTGCGCAATGAGAGCGCCACCAAAAGTCACGGATCGCTTGTGGTGATCGACACCAGTGAACGGGGTGAATATCATCTTATATTTGTTCGTCCCGTATGTTGGGTCGAATGAAACTGCGTCACCAAACAACCTGTAGTTCCTCCTAGCAACGCCATCAGCCCAAAATACCCTGCTCAGACTACCGTCGTCATACAGGTCGTAATCAAAAAAAAAACCTCCCGATTGTCCGCCATACATCTGAAGCGATCAATGAATAGCTGACCATCTCTCTCATGGATGAAGCACTTTATATCTCTGCCAAAGTTTTTGAAGTCGACCAAGCTGGCACCTACGTTTGCGAACCCTTCAACCTGTTCCTTACACATCTTGTACGTCTGCGTGGCACCGATCTTCAGCTGAAACAATTCTTTTATTAAAGTAACGTGTGACAGCAGTTGAAGTAACAGTAAGACGACATTAAAGTGACCCGTTGATTAACTGAGCTAGACATTTTTTTTAATTTACAGACGGCATTCATTAAAGTAACGGATGCCATGAACCACGGTAAGACAGCATATGCATTACAGTAACAAAATATTACCCATGGCGCGGTGTACTAAACACATAGTGACCTGAACTTATATAATTAAACCCGCAAGAAGCTACTCAATACGTACCCGTGAATTGTTCAGAATCATTTGCTTGTGGTACTTCGTGAGGTTTCTTGATAACTTATGAAATTCCCTGTCTTTTGTTGAAATGAGCTCGTGGTTGTGCCCACTGTGAAAAACAACAATTTTCATAGGTCCGCCATTGCTGAACAACTTAATTCTTGCCATACAGCCAATACGACGGACCTTAGTTTTCCTTTTTGGTTCCTTCACAGTGACTTCCTCTGCCGTCTCCTTGACCTCTTCCCCCTTTGACGTCGCCTCCTTGGTCGCCGCATCTTCGCTGACTTTCTTTTTCTTGTTAAAACCCTGCCTGTTACATACCAGCAGCTTTGATTTAATCTCACCACCCCGCCATCTTTTTGTTGTGTGCCTCCTGACATCGAACCCGCAGGCCAATGCGTAGATTTTATAAAAGTTTACCGCCTCTTCCTGGTCTTTGAATATCTGCCCTACGTATGGCGTGAAACTCTCACCTACATCCCTGCACCATTCGTGTGCCGCTGCGTCATTTGAAAAGCAAACCACTGTATTGAGTTAATCAAATTACCAGAAGATGCGTATAAAATAGACACAGAGTAACTGATGAAGGTCGCTGAAGTAACGGGTGGTGTGCATTAAAGTAACGGCTATTGTAAACTAAAGTAATGCTATTCAGATTTCATTCACATTTTTCAAAAATTATTTGGAGTATTGCCTCCATGGTGTCTACAATGAGCGTAGAATCTGATAATAAGGAGTATTGCCTCCATGGTGTCTACAGTATAAATCAAGGACAAAAAAATTACGGCTTATTTGTTTGACCGGTTGAATATCAGCCATAGAGGGAGATTTCTTCAGCGGCAAAAGTTGGAAGATGAATGACTTAACGTCTATTATAATTCGTTTACTGAACTTGTGTATTTGGATTGTAGGTTATTCTTATTGGATGTTGTTGACTATAGTAACGCAGTATGTTTCTCTAAATGGGCAGTTAATATTTTTATTTTGTTTCCTATTTTGTTGGGAATCACGTCCCACCATTATAGGAAACAATATCTTTTTAAATCATTATTTTAATATGGCGGTTTCATATATCCCAATTATTCTCTAATGCGCTACAATAACAGATTGTGAGAACTAAAGTAACAACCAGTGTAAATTAAAGTAACTGACCATAAAAGTAATACAATTTTCATATTAAAATAACAGACTCTCTGAACCAAAGTAACACAGTATGTGAACTAAAATAACCCAACATATGTATAACGTAGAAAAGTAGAAACAAAAAATTCAGTATCATCTTAATGACTCCCTCCAATTTAGGAAACAATATTTTTTTGTTTATTATTTTAATACGGCGATTTCATATATCGCAATGACTCTTTAATGTATTACAATTTTAGGCGTGAATAATTAAAGTAACAACTTGGATGAATTAAAGTAACAGACACTCTACACCAAAGTAACATTGCATGTGAACTAAAATAACAAAAGAAAAAGTGTGTGCAGATATCTTTTCATCAATACGCAGTTCATTTTAAACAGAATCTGACAATTTGCTATCATTTTAAACAGAAACTGGAAATTTAGAAACTACAATGTATATACTAACCTCTTGTTTTTCCTATGATTTGCGTATCAGCCATTGAATGAAAAGTAGAAGGCGACTATTGATTGAGTGTCTTCCCGACTGTATTGAAATAAACTCTACCTTCGCAATATGAGGCCGGTGACTGGATGAATAAGGTTTTGATTGTGTTATTTTGTAGAAAGAACAACGAACAACAGGGAGAATTAATTGAGTGAGCGAGAGAGAGATGAAGATGAAGCGATGGAAGCGAGAGAATGAATGATTGAATGTGTGTGAATGTTACGTTACTATAATATTCTCCTTCCTATTTTGTTGGAGCAGTATCTTTTTTTTTTTTTTTTATTAATCTAGTGATTTATCTCGTCCCTTGATTCATCTCCCATCCGACGGATGGGAATGGGACTTAGGGACTCAATATATATAATGGACTCATAGGAACCCACCTCTATATATATATATATAATTTGACCTCCTCATGAATTTGGCTTCACATGTCACTTTATTATTGAACCCTTTTTCCCTTTGTGCCGGAAGGAGTATATACTCACTCGAATTTTCTCACTTATTCAAATGTGAGAATTATAATTACCATATAGAATGATTATGTTGGTAGGGGAGACTACAAAATACGGAATATACTATTAAAATCCATATAAAAAATGTTTCACAAATTACATAATATAAGTCTTACACCTGGGACAGTCCATTTTTAATTTATTTTTTAAATTTTTTAATGAAAAACTGAATAGTTTTTTTACACAAAGAGAACGTATCACGACGTGCTAACCATTAAAAAATGTACATTATTATACAATTTGATAAATATATATGTATTTTATGGTATGTTAAAGAGCGAAGTGGGTATCTCGAGATGTGAGATGATATAAACCGAGTATATAAAAAATACTATAAACAATATTTTCATTAATTACACGTTATTTAATACTCCATACATTTCAAGACATTACTCAAATATTTTGATTAGTTTTGCGATTTAAAACATATTTTCCTATTTCTAAATTATACAGTCGATAAATAATAAAAATAAAATATTAAATTTTTTATTTTAAATCTTAAATGAAATATTCTATAAGATAAATATATTATAAATACCGTGCATTGGACGGGGTCTATACTAGTATATAGACACACACACACACATATAATATATATAATGTCATTGAAATATGTTGTGTTTTTTAGTAGGTGGTTTGTCTCACATTGAAATAATAACGTCACTGTATGAAATTTAAAAGTTTTAAATATTTTTTTCTTCCATAATTGTAGTTAAAGTATAAAATATCAATTTATCCTTATTTTTATAATCTTCGTATGAGATTTTTTATTTTTATATAACTTTTTTTTCCAATGTAATTAAGCCAACTAACCCGTGCAGTTAAGCCAACTAACCCGTGGAGTGCACAGTCTTTAATCTAGTTTATATAATGCAGCGCTAATAAAGTGCACAAAGTCTAGGGAGAGACGATCTCTCCATAAGTTATTGAGAGACCACTTATCAGTAGCACTTTATGTCTTATTCGTACCTATTTTATGATTAGATGTAACTTTAAATGATAACTTTGTTTGTACCACATTTTATAACAAGCGTACCTCATTTATATTTGTATATATTCTTTTAGGTTAAGCGTACCTATCTTTATTAGGTTTGGTATCACTGTTACCTTCATTTGTAACTAGTATAGAACCCGCACAAATGTGCAGCTTATATAAATTATCATTTATAAGAAATTTTTTTTAATTTTTGTTTGATAATTGTATTAATTAATGATGTTTTTAAAAATTTTACAAAATATATTATACTAATTTTAATACTCCTATGTTCTTAGTGATTGCCACATCCTCTCATCTTATGTATATAGGGAATTATATGTATGTTAATTTTTAGTTTGTACATATGGTAATATATACTCATTAATTTGTACTTATAAATTTTCATAAAATAATACTATAGTAATATGTACACATTAATATACTCGTATGATTCTATCATGCATATAATAGCCCATATATTTGTATTCTATTTAAGAACTTACCAATTATATGCAAATCATACTGATTATACCGTATAAATTGATAAGATTTTTTTATTTACACTTACCACATATAGATGACAATAGCATTGGGCGGGAACATTTTGTGTCTCGTGTTGACACGTCAGCACTAGTTTAGTCACTCCTGTTTTCTTAGTATGAGAGGGATTAATTTGAATTAATTAGTATCATTGTATCAATCATATTTTGCAACGTCATATTTGCCTTCTTTTTCGTGATAATATATATGCCCTTAGATATCAATTTATATATTTTCATACGTACTCAAAAATATTTTTACCTGTACTTTAGGCAAGATATTCGATATATCCCGCCAATTTATGTAATATTCTCGCCTAATATATTTTATCATTACCCAAATTGATCATATTAATCATATTCTGTATTATATTTTGTATTAAAAGAGGGAAAGAAAACATCATACTTACGAAGGGAATATTGGGAGGTAATATTTCTTATATTGCTTCCGTATAATAGCATATATTGATTCCTTTAGATATTTTGACGTTTGATAGTATATATTTTGAGCCTAATGCAGTTAGGATTAGAATTTTGGACCTACTGCAGTGAGCTTTATGGGTCATATTGGTTAGCCTTGTAATGAGTCTGTATAGAGTTAAGCCCACTTTGAACTTTTTAGAAGTGAGCGGGAAAAAATTGAATGTGAGGCTGCCACGTAGGCGTAATTATAGCTATACCTATTCTCTTAGTAGAAGAGTGATTGGTCTGTCAATAAACTTAATAAAAGATTGTCTCTCAGTGGACCTATTAAATGATACTCCGTACAATTTTTGATACTCCTTCCGTTACAAAATATAGGTAGTTTTAGCCATTTGCATATTTATTAAGAAACACACTTTAAGTGGTATTAATTTGCTTTGGAAATTGAAAAATGTTCATACAAACCAATGAAAGAAGAGAAAATGCACAGAAAAACGCAAAACAACTTATATTAAATAAGTTTTTTACACCCAAAACTACCTATATTTTATAATGGAGGGAGTACAAATTAATAATGCAAAATTTTAACTCCCACTGATTTGAGTTATGTCACCTAAATTCATTGTCATTTTGAACAAACCTTCGCACACTCACCTCCTCCTAAACTTGGCAAATGGGTCAACTGGGTCGGGGTCGGGTCGGGTAGGCTAATTTTGGGATATTAAATTAGAGTTGACTCTTGGTCGGGCTCGGTTCATTTTTGAGTTTCCTATTTTCAATTTTTTTAGGAATATCATCCGTTTTCTATGATAAACGTAACATCCGGGTTAGTTTTGGGTCAGGCCGGTTCAAATCGGGTTCTAGGTCAAACTCGGGTCTTCAGTTCAGGTGTTGGGTCGAGTTCAAATTGACTTAGGCCCTGTTCTCCTGGACTTATATCCAGACACTTTCAGTTCAGTCCATTTCAGTTCAGACACATTCAGTTCAGTTCAGTTCAGTTCATTTCAGTTCAGTTCAGACTTATTATTATTATTATTATTATTATTAGGGTTATTTAACGACAATAATATCAACTATAGGTCGTCTTCCCAAAATAATACCAATTTCAATAAATCCGAGAATAATATATATTATTGAAGTAGTTAAACAAGAATAGTATAAGTGATTTTATAACATGCTACATCAGGTCACCTAATTAATACTTGACCTGCTACTTATCCTTCATCCTCCTCCTTAGACCTGGATAACGGGTGAACTGTGTCGGGTTAGCTTTGGGTCAGGTCACATTCGGGTTATAATAATCGGGTTGACTTTGAGTCGGGTCGGGTCATTCTCGGGTTTGTTGTTTTCAAATTTTTTAGGGATATCGACTAGTTTTCTATAATAACCGTCGGGTCAGTTTCGAGTTAGCTCGGGTCAAAATCATGCTTCAGTTCGGGTGTAGGTCGGGTTCGGTTTGGCTTATTCGGGTCGGGTCAGTTTTCTCAAGTCTACTCCTCCTTACTTCTCTTCTTCATCCTCTCTCTCCATTACCCTTCATCATTCTTCCGTTTTTTTCTATACGTTTCGTTTAGATTAACGTGTTGATTTTGGTGTAGGATTGTGTTGTTAGTTAGATTTGGTGAGGTTGACGGAAGAGGAAGACCGAAGACGTTAATGACGTTTAATGCCTCGTACACTGAGTAAGTGAAAAAGAGTGAACATGAAACAAATTAAAGGCGAAAAAGCAAGGTGAACGAGTTCTACCGTTAACTGGTCATCTATACTACTCTGATTTAACTACTCCAAAAATACATATTATTCTCATATTTATTAAAATTGGAATTATTTTCGGAAGACGCTCTATAGTTGATATTATTGCCGTTAAATAAAATCCTCTATATATAATAGCAACAACCTTGATTGAATTGTCATTACGCCACGTGGCGGTCTCAAGATCGTTTTTTAACAAAAATACATTATTTGTATATAAAGATAAAATAAGGTCACTAACAAAGATTGATCACTAGACCTCTAAAATAAAATGTAAAATCCTCAACCAATAAACCACAAATGTTAGATGTTATTCTTAGTAGGTAAAAGTTTTATAAGTTATACAGCAAAACCTAATTAGTTTATTCAATACAATTGAATTTATTTAAAATGCAACATATTTTAGAAAAAATTAAAATTAAAATAAAAGTTCTTTTTTTGTGATATGTTTATTTATTTATTTTAATTATTCGTGTTTTAAAGAAATAATAAAAGCTATTGTTAAAAAAATTGCAGCATTGAATAGTAAAATCATAGGTATGTCATTGTCCACGAGGGACAACTATGTAAGTAAACGGCTCATTGTCAATTAAATTTAGTATAACATGGTAAAAAAAAACGTCTATCAAATAAATTTCTTTTTTGCATATCATGTCACCAGGGTCGGGCGAGTTGCTTCATGGATTGATCAGTTATATTGAATTGGACGGGTTAAAATAGAGGTCAAGTCAATTACGAGCTAGGTTGCACCGATAGGGACACGGACATGTATCGGACACGGGACACGGCGCTCGAATTTTTTCAAGACAAGGGGACACTGCAAAAAAAGACAATATGTATATCGAAATAAAGAAAATTTTAAGCTCTTTATAACGAACATTCAAATTTTGGTCACTAATAAGGCCACAAAGAAAGAAGTAATGAACTAATACATCACTGTCAATTGTCGCAGAGGAGGACCGGTCCGGGTCGGCGTCGGCATCGGGGTCGGGGTCGGCGTCGGCGACGGGTTCAAGTGAAAAGGGTTGTTGAAACTTGAAAGGAGGTAATAAGGGGATGTTTGGTGGCGGGTGCGTTTGAAAAGAGGAGAATTTTGTTTTTTTTGGTCATGAACCGTGTCCTAAATGTGCCGGTCCGTGTCCAATACGTGTCCATTTAAAAAAAAACCACACACGTTTTTTGGTGTGCCCGACACGGATACGCCACAAATGAGGCGTGTCCGTGCAACCTAGATTACGAGTCAAGTTATACATTTATACGGTTCAGGTTAAGGTCAAAATACGGGTCAAAATAGATTTTGGCACTCCATTTTGTTACTTTATAAGTGGTGAAAACATTTTTTTAATATTAAATAGTATTCGATATTACACTATAATATTATCTTTAGCTTAAATTAGCAATTACTCCATTTTAAAATACATTTTTCTAAAACTACTCTTTTGACTTTTTTTAATTACACATAACTTCTGCTACGAACTACAGAGTACGGAGTCTGTTTTCAGGACGAAAAATACAAATAACCTTTTTGTTCGCTCATCACCACAACTCTAAGTATCGTTGGTCTAACTTTAGAAATCATTTGAAATATGAACTACTTCGTATTAACCAGTTATAGTTGTTTATAAGGATATTAAAATAAATTTTATGTTTTATGTTCAAACATATATTTTTTTCATTTCACATATACCCAAAATACGTGAGAAAAACATTTTTTCACTTAAGAGAGTAACACAATTTTTTTAAGGAACCTCCGCGCAATTTGCGCAGGGTTAGGTAGAGCATGGATAAAGGAATAAAATAATAAGGAAGATGAACTGGGAGGTGAAAAAGATCAACTTATGGATGAGGAGATAGCTGTAGAGGAACGAGATAAAGTAAAGGATGCTGAGAGAACTTGGCAAGAACTAAATAAAATTGAAGACTTAATGGGAAAGTCTATTGAATAGTTAGGGAAAATGTTAGGAGATCGTTACTTCTTCCCTGACATGGAAATCCTAGACTTGGTCAGGAAGGGTAAGAAGGCCGGTAAGAAAACATGTGTTGAGGAAGGTGTTGAAGGAAGTTCAACTAAGTGTTCTGAGGTTGGTTTGAAATTGAAAGGGGTTCAGGACAGTGACTGCAGCAGGAAGAGATAAAAGAAGACAAAGTATCGATAAAAGAGGACAGTGACTGCAGCAGGAAGAGATAAATTTGTTTTTATGTTACTACTAAGTTTGGATATCGATACACCATCATAAAATTTTATACAAAGTATACGCTATTTTGATGAAGGAAAAAAAAGTTGAGCCATTTTATGAAATTTTAAAGGTGAAAAAGGAAGGTGGAAGGGTTCTACAGGTAACCGGTCACCCATACTACTCTCGTTTAACTACTTCAATAATATTTATTATTCTCAGATTTATTAAAATTGATATTATTTTGGAAAAATGCCCTATAGTTGATATTATTGTTGTTAAATAACCCTTATTATTATTATTATTATTATTATTATTATTATTATTATTATTATTATTATTATTATTATTATTATTATTATTATTATTATTATTATTATTATTATTATTATTATCGTCCTCGTCATCTGATGCGAGTTCATTTTGCAGCGTTGTTTTGATCAGTCCATATCTCGAGTTATACTTGGAATTTTGTAGTCATTCAAAATGGAGGAGATAGATTTCGAGCTTATCTTTCCAATGATTGCTCATGAAGGTTCATTGAACAAGTATTGACGAAGTTATGCCCGAAACAAGTCAGTTGTGCATTGAGAAACGCTGCTGTTAAATTCTTTGACGGAATTGTTTCTTTTGCCTCGATTTTCTTTAAAGCTTTCAATAAATTCCCGAGGAGAAGAGCTGCTATTTTCAAGTCCGTTTAATCAAGACTACTCGAGCAAACAAGGGCCTTGCATCTGATTTGGAGCATGGAAAGTAGGCTGATTGTGTTCTCACTTATTCATTTGTATCTAGCTATTTAGTTCTAGCCTAGTTCATTTCCCTTTCTTTGTTTTTGTCACCCACTTTATGAGGCTTGACTTTGTTGGTTAGCCTCATCCTTGGGTTGAGTTGTAGGCTATAAATAGCCAAGTACTTGATGAATAAAACATTCAACTTTCATAAAACAAACATGAGTGAAGCTTTGCTTTTCCCTTTTCGTCTTTGTAGTTTACAAGACAAAGTACTAGAGTTAGTCGCGTTACAAGCTCTATACTCGCTATTTCAATCGAGTGTTTGAATTAGCACCCGCTTTGTTGAGGTATAGGTCTATCTCACTAAGCATACTATCCTTGGTTACATTCTATCATCCTTACAACAACCATTACATTCTGTTTTTGTGGCTTGTTTTTCGTTTATCTCAAAATACTGTCAACCTCCAAATAACTTGTTCAAAGTTCATTCCAACTCACATCATAAGTGGTATCAGAGCTACAACTCTTGATTTTTCTTAAAATCGAGACGGTCCAAGAAGTGTCGAAGCCAAGTCATTAGTTGAATTTCTGATTGCGATTGGAATTCAAAGGTTAAACTCGTACGGGTAGTTCGAGGGTTAATCAGTTTTGATTATCTCGTGTTTTTTGTTGAAGTTCCAATACATTTGTTTCTTACTGTTCATGTGTGTATTGTTCACCAAAAAAAATGTCAGTAATTTTCTCGTTTGAAAACACTTACGAGGAAAGTTTGGTGTTTGATCCAACGTTACCACCTGTTTTTGACGAGTATCATCTTCAACCAAACAGGTTGTGCAAGAAGAAACAAATTCTGATCTTAGCCAAAACAAACATGAAGAGTAAAGGGATTGTGCTTGTGGAATACTTTGAGGAGCAACAAAACATACTTGATCCATCCTTGTTCACAAGCAAAGTAGAGTTCACAAGCATTCAAAACTGCACCTATTTGAAATGGAGTCGAGCTTGTAGTCTAGCCATAATACCAACGTTACCCACACTTATGTCTATTTGGAGTGAGGATGCGTTGATCCTAACAAATTTTGTATTTGATCCAGGTGGGATACTTGTTACAAGAATTGAGGACAATTCTTTTTCTAAGAAGGAGAGTATGATGCGAGTTCATTTTGCAGCGTTGTTTTGATCAGTCCATATCTCGAGTTATACTTGGAATTTTGTAGTCATTAAAAATGGAGGAGATAGATTTCGAGCTTATATTTCCAATGACTACTCATGAAGGTTAATTGAACAAGTATTGACGAAGTTATGCCGGAAACAAGTCAGCTGTGCATTGAGAAACGCTGCTGTTAAATTCTTTGACGGAATTGTTTCTTTTGCCTCGATTTTCTTTAAAGCTTTCAATAAATTCCCGAGGAGAAGAGCTTCTATTTTCAAGTCCGTTTAATCAAGACTACTCGAGCAAACAAGGATGAGGCTAACCAGCAAAGTCATTATTATTATTATTATTATTATTATTATTATTATTATTATTATTATCGTCCTCGTCATCATTATATTTATATTTATTATTATTATTATTATTATTATTATTATTATTATTATATATATATATATATATTTTTTTTTTTCTTATTAACGGAACTTTCATTAACACCAAAATAAATTACAAGAAGTAAGAGGGAAGCCGAGATACTATCTGGGCCCCCACTCCCTTAGCGATTGCGAAACTAATTCTAGTGAAAATATGAACTGCGGCACGCGCTCCAGCATCCTGAGATATAGCGAATTTACGAATCCGCTGGAGTAGAGAAACAACATCCGTGTCGAGCTCACCGAGAGAGGAGAAGGAAAAGGAAGGAAACCATACCCAATGGCCGTGCAGCGTGCCTGATACTTGACACACTTACGGCGAGCAGCATCAGCAACGACCCGTCCAAGCTCAAAAGAAGTCAAGCCGGACTGTGTCAAAGGAGAGGACCCAGTCAGATCGACACAAACATCACGTCCCTTGACACACTTATTATTATTATTATTATTATTATTATTATTACAGTGGATGGTGAAAATAATAACAGTAAAAGAACGATATTTTCGAAGTTAAACTAAAATAAATGACAACAAATATTTTTGTCAATACAATCTAAATCCATTACGTCAATACTTTTTGTTCCGGTTATTGGAATCAATTAACCCGACGTGGAATTCGGGTTCGTATCGTTCAATGTCGCTTTGAATGTCAACTGGTCAATCTTGACTGGCTCTTCTTCCTCCTACTCCTTCAGTCGGACCTTCCCGGTGGAATGGGCTGGCTCCCTGCACACAGAACGCACAGGGCCTCGGAGGTTGTCCGAGGAAACCCTCTCCGATGCCTAAATCAGTCCGTGAATGCCTTAAGAAACCTAGCACGTGAGGAACTAGGTGGCGATTTGAGAGTAAGAGTTCTAGAGAGAGAAAATCCAACCCCTTTCTTGTGGGAAATGGAAGAGTATTTATACCTTCCCACAAGAGAGGGAAGTAGAAGGAGAATTGGTGGATAAGGAGGTGACAAGTGGCGTCTTCTCATCCACCCACTCTCAATTACCTTAGGAAAAATGACGAGAAGGCCCCTGGGGATCCCTGCTCTGCCTGCGGAGATTTCCCCAGGGGGTAGGCGGGTTTGAGTCGTGAGAGCTAGGCTCCAGCAGGCTGCGTCACCCTGCTGGCCCGGCGGTCAGCTGTTTTCCTTAGTAGTTCTTCCCACTTCTATGTTCTTTGTTTTGACTGTTTGCCTGGTCGGTTTCTTGGCCTTCTAGGCAATCCTATGGGAGCCTGCCTAGTAGGCTGTTAGTGTCAGGCTGCCGACCCCAATCAATTGGCCCTCGCAAGCAGGAGGGGAGCAAGGCTTCCCTCCGGCTGGCGACTTTTACTTAGATGGAGGGAGGTTGACTTATTTCCACCTTTACTGCTGCATTTAATGCTTTGTACCTTCCCGAGGAATGAAGCTCAGTTGTGTCAGGTATGCAAAGAGTTGAAGGGTTTCTTGCAATGATTACCCTTTTTGCTCGATGGATTTTCGGGAAATGTGAAGACTTTGTGATTGGTGGCTTTCCCTTCCAGGGTGGTTGGGATGCCAATTAATGCTGCGTTTCACTCGTATATATTCCAGCTTTTCTTGCCATTTTCGTTTAACTCATCCCCAATCCTTCCACTTCTCTTTGTTGAATTATGGTTTGGATCAAAAAATTCACTACTCGCCGTGGAGTTTGTACTGTCACCTTTCTTTTCAAAGGATTTTGGAGACTTCGGTATGCTCGGGCGGCTTACCGGACCATTTTCCGCAGCCGTCGTTCACGGCCACACCCTCGTCGGAGTGGTCGGAAAGCTTCCATCAGGGCGGGCAAGCGCCCTAAGAAATCTTCGCCTCCTGCTGCTTCAAGGTTTAAGCGCTGCATTCAGGGAGGTGGGTGCTTCGATCGGGGCTGCCACGAATGTTTCCCGTGGCTGCACCCTGAACAATTTGACCCCGACTGCTCTGATGCAGACTCTTCCCTGGGGTCAGGACCCTCTTCTCCTGTGAAGAGAACAGGCTGTCGTACTTGCGAAGAATCCCAGGTTGTTCCCTATGGCATGGATTGGGATGACAGTAGCCGGGACTCCGAAGACAGTGAGGGTCTAGGCTGTTTGAGTGACAGGGATGAGGATGGACTCCCTGACAACCCTTTCAAGGACTCCCCAGACTGGGATTGGGGATCGGACTTCGGGGGTCAAAGTAGCCCTGGAGACCATTCTCCAGATTTAGATGATGATTAGGCCTGCTTAGCAGGGCATAGGTGCGTCGAGCCGGAAATTTAGGCTCTTTTATGTATTTTCTTTATTTGCCTGGCATGATATGTAACCTGCCCATTTTCCATTAAGGCTAATGAAAAAAATCGAGCGACTTGGCTATTCTCTTTGTCTATTTTTTTTTCTTTTTTTTTTAATGCGGGGATGACGTTGCCAGTCGACTGTTTGATAAGTGTGGTTTGTAGTGCCTATTTTGTAGTGTTTTGGTCCCATCTTCCTTGTAGAATCGCTTCTTGGGAGCGTTTTAGGGGCTTCTTATGCTTCCTTTAGTTCGTTTCAGGTTCCCGAGACCGATTTGGAAGAGTTGGAGCGATTCCGATTCTATACATACACATTTTGGAGCCAACGAGATAAAGGAACGATGACTCGATGCTTTGAAATCGACCCCGAGACCTTGGGACCCAATCCCGAGCCTCCGAGACCCGATCCCGAGTCCCGAGAATCGATGGGAAGCCCATGAGAAGCAAGGAGGGACCAAAAAGTTCATATTGGAGGCCTACAAGACTCATCCACGACGGGTATGCACCTCATCCCGTCGGGGATGAAGTGCGCTTTTGAAGGTGTTACTGCAAGGCCGTCCCGGTCGGGACCAACCCGTCCCGGTCGGGATGATGGGGCCGTCCCGGTCGGGATGATGGGGCCGTCCCGGTCGGGTTGAACCGGTCGCGATCGGGACCGTGCTGCTGTAGCCGCATTTCCTTTCTTTCTTCTCCCTTCCATTTGGAACCCTATATATACTCTTCCCTTGTTTTGTAAAGCTGATGCACTTCATTAGACATTAAACCCTAGACTACTTTAGGTTAGATTAGATTAGATTAGAGTAGATTAGTCTTTAGATTATTGTTAATCCTAGTTTAGTACTTGTATTAAGGAAATTCCTCAAGATCTTCACCCAGCTTGACAAACTTGGATGTTTGTTTTGGGTTTTCTTCATTAATGCAAGTTCCAATCTTTTCTCTTCACTAGTATGGTATAATCCTCTTCCTTTTTACTCCTTATCTTGTTTAATTCATCCAAGTTTGCATCTTTGATTGTTGTATTGTTCTTAGTTCATAGTTTTCACTAGTTTCATTATGGATGTTTTGTTTCTTGTGTTGTTTCCTCTTGTTCTTGTTAGAATTAGATTGATGATGTTAGAGTAGTGTTCTTGCTAGGGTTAGTAGGGTGATTAGGGTGTTAATTGGGTGACTAAGGGTTTGTTGGAGATGTTGGTGGAAGATTTGGGTTTCCTCTTGAGTGATGCACATTACATGTTTGTTGGAATGTTTGAATGACTAAGTAGGTTGGAATGCTTGTTTTTCTCGTCTTCCTTTGTCATGTGTGTCGCCGGATGGGTTCCACGAGGAACCTCTAGGTGATTCTAAGTTAGATTACCTAGATTACCCTACTACCTCCTTCACTCTAACTCCTCCTTGACCATTCCGTTACCCCTTTGACCCCGACCTAATCCTAGCCCGTTTTCCTTAGTTGTTTTTCTTAGTCTTAGTCTAGCTCTCTCCCCTTCTATCATTCTCTAGCTTAGCTCGTTGACTTAGTCTAGTATTTGGGCGACCTTGGTCTAGACGCCTCTACCGTCCCCGTGGATTCGACCCGACTTACCCTAGCTACCCTAGTTAGGTTTTG
The DNA here is from genome assembly GCA_958450325.1 of Agrostemma githago. Lineage (NCBI taxonomy): Eukaryota > Viridiplantae > Streptophyta > Magnoliopsida > Caryophyllales > Caryophyllaceae > Agrostemma > Agrostemma githago. Next base: position 32,535,334 of record OY288244.1, on the reverse strand, counting down.
CCGGTTTTATTTGATCGGTGGGATTCACGACAAATCCCTCACCATCAAATTGGCGACGTTGCCGGGGACGGTGCTAGTTTAGACTTTGTTTTCCTAGTTACTTGACTTTGTCTTTGTGTTTGTGTTTTCTTTTTTCTTTTGGTTACCTTGCTTCTTGTGTGTGTGTGTGGTTTATTTCTCTCTTGTCTAGTGCCCAAAAAGCACTAGACTTCTCACGTTTGTTCCTAGTCTACAGTTTGTGCTTAGAGGTGGTGATTATCTTCTTCTTGCGACTTAGAGCCGCTTTAACGGACGGTTGCTAGAATGAGTGGTTTCCAACCGTGTATGGACTACGATTTTCGAGCAAGTATGGGGTTTGATCTAAACTCCCCACACATGGAAGCCGATATGAGCTACTCCTCTTCTTCCATGAACCAAGGGTATGACATGACGTCCCCCTACCATAATCAAGCTTCTTGGGGTAATCAAGACGGGTATGATCTTCAAAGTTATGAAAATGGCTACCAACAAGTGAACGATTACCAATCCTACGATCATGGTGACTATTACTCGAGTTATCAATGTGAACCCACCATGTTCAATCAAGATTCACCTTATGGAAGCCAATACCCCCAAAACCCACCATATTACCCTCCACCCCAACCACAATATGAACCCTATGACCCACAATACTACCAATCACCTCAACCTCACTACCAACAATATGATGCCCCACCCCTTGGGCATCATCAAGACACCATGTTTAATCAAGATTATCAAGATTATCATCAAGATTATCAATATTTTCATGGAGCTTTACAAGACCCCAATGATCACCAATTGCCCGACATGGAGTTGTATCATTCGCTTCTTCAATTGCAAAAAGAACAAGAGGAATTAATGGCCCAAATTAGAAGGGGAAACGAGGCGATGAATGCTCAATTAAATGCATTATCGGCTCAAACCGTAATGTCTTTATCCCGAGCATTGCATTTAGATGAAGGATGCCCACTTGAGAAAGAGGAGCAACCTAATCACAAAGCCGCTAACGTTGTTCCCTTTGAAGGCGACCTTTGCTTTGAAGAACCTCAATCGTCTACCCAAAAAGTGACGAATGAGGAGATGACCCTTGGTGAAGGCAACATTGGTGAGGAATTGGAGGAAGATGGTGAGTTGGATGGTTTGGTAGAGTTTGTGAAGTTGTTGGGTGAAGTTGATAGCCTTGAGTTGCCCTTGTGCGATAATGTGGATAAGCATCAAGAGCCCCTTACTAGTACACCAAGCGATGACTTGGAGGAGATTGAAACCGCCGGTAGAAGTTTCGATCCTCTTCTCCAAGATGATATGGGGCCTAGTGATGAAGATGGGGAACCACAACTTGAGGAAAGTGTGGGGGTGTGTATCGAGGAGATGAGGCCAAAACCGTTTTTTGTGCCTTGTTTCTTGGAGATGAAGCTTGCTTGTGATTGGAGGCGGTGCCTAGGGAGGAAGAGGTCGGTTAAGCTCGTAGGATGGATAGACCCCGGATATGATATGAATGATGATTTTGGGTCTTGGGAATCCTACTTCTTGCCTCCACCTTGGAGGCCGTGGAGGTTGGCAAAGCTCGAGCGCTTCTTGGGCCTCCACTATGATGTCGGTAGCGCGTTCGACTTGCTCCTCCATGCCCTTGAGGGCTACGGTTGAAGAAGAGTCCACCATCCTAGGTTTGACGGAGTTCCTAAAGAACCGTCATGTTGTATATTCCCCCTTCCTCTTCTTTAGAGTACTTGTGCTTGTATTTGTGTGTTTTGTTTCTTGGATTTGTTTGTTTTCGTGGGATTCTTGTAATTGTTTTGGTATTTTGATGAGCGATGTGAGGGAGTGAATTTGATGTGTACTTTGAGTTTATTGTGATAGGTGAAGTGAAGGTGACTCCTACAAAGGAGTGGTTAGTGAGTGATAGAGCTTGGATCGTGAGCAAGGGAGCCGGTTTTTGGGGTCATGGGAGTCATGAAGACCCTTCCCGACCGGGATGGGGCCGTCCCGATCGGGATGAGGGTGCCAAAAAAAGAGTTCACTGGAGTGTCATCCCGATCGGGAAGGAGGCTTCCCGACCGGGAAGGGTTTATCAACCCGATCGGGATCATCCATCCCGACCGGGATGATCCCCTACTCCTTTTTGGTGCTTCTTCTTCGACATTCAAGCCCACCCAACCATTATATACCCCCACCCAACCTCCCTACCTTCCTTTCTCATATCACACCACCCATGTACCTCATTTACATACCTTAACCTCATTTCCTCCTCACTTTAGACCAATATTCACTTCAAATCCCACCCCCTCGCACCATTACTACCTCTACCATGCGGTTCTATCAAGCTTGAAGAAGGATGACAATGACGACAACAAGCAAGTGCCTATATTGATCATTGACATGATGGAGCGAGTGAGTTGCTAACCGGTCGGTATGGCAACTATCCTCTCTTTTCCGTTTTTCTAGCTTGTCTTCATTTGTTTATTCCCTTCCCCTTTGTCATGGTGGCCTTCGAGGCCTTGGTTTATGGTTGCTCCCGCCTCTCGATGATGTGACTACATCGAGAGTCATTTCCAAAATCCAAATTTTACAAGTTTTTCACTCTTTCTTTTTGAGGATTTAGTCGGATTTAGGCGGAATCCGGGCTAGGTGACTTGATTACACCTAGCCCTCCCCTCCCATTTCCTTTTATTTCCTTCCTTTTATTTTTCTTCCCCCATCCATATCTTTTTCTTGTCTCGGCCCATGGTGACTTGACTACACCCCGACCGGACACTTTCTACCCTTTTCTTCACCTTATTTTTGATTTTTAGCTTTATTTTCGTAGTTTCTTTTCTTTGTCTTTTGTCTCTCCGCACACTACGATCGAGCATGAGGACATGGCTCGGTTTAAGTGTGGGGGGAGTGTTATTCTAGCATAGTTAACTTTATTTTTGTAGTTTTTCGAAAAAAACTTTAAAAACCCTAAAAATTTGAAATTTTTTCACAAAAACCAAAAAGATTTTCCTTTTGGGTGTTTTCCTTTTGTGTCTCTATGTCGTGTATTCGTTGTATTGTGTGTGTTTTGCCTCCTCTTTCCTTATAGGTTGCTTAAATCACCGCTAGCTTTGGAGAGCTTTCAAGACTACCGGTAACATCTTATCCCTTTTTCCCCTTTATCTCTCGCGGAGTTTGGAGAAGATTGTGATGTTGTGTGCTCGGGTGGAGCTTTGTAAAGTTTGTGGGTGATTTGGTGATTTGTTTGGAAGCTAGGGGTGGTGTTTGTGTTATGTATGTGTTCGTTTTGTGTTGTTCTTGTTTTGTTGCTTTTGTTTCTTTTTCTTTCGTTTTCATTGAGTCTTTGTTTTGTGCTATGTTGTGTGTCATGTGTGTAAACCGTTTTCGAAAACCCGGTTTAGAGGCTAGTGTGTGAGTGTGTACTTTCTCGTCCTAGTAGTGTAAATCGAGTCTTGGACTTTAATCTAGTAGAATGACCCTAAATCAATGATTTCATTGGTCCTTTACCTTGAGTCCACCTAGCATACTAGGGATTTACTACGGGATTTGCATTTTGACCATTTTGACCACCCACGGTGTGAAAAGGCCTTGGTTACCGAGTCTCGTCCCCTAGGTGACCGTGTCTAGGATCGTTTGATTAGTCCAAGTTCTCCACTTTTTGTGGGTTTGAAGGGAAGGCGCCGTCCCGACTCACCCATTCCCCTACCTCCTACACATTTCCACACAATAAAATTGCAAATTGTTGAAGTCTTCTTTCTTGTTGCAATAAGAAATGCCAAAAAGCCAAATCAAGCCAAAAGGGCAAAGAAAAGAAAAAGAAAGAAAAAAATGAAAGAAATAAAAGAAAGAAGAAAAAAAAAGGCACAAAAGCCAAAAAGAAAATAGAAAAGAAGAAAAAGAATGGCATGGCAAAACAAGGCAAAAATGCAAAGGAAAAGAGAAAATGTCAAAAGAAAATCCAATTCACAAAAATAACCCCACAAAAATAAGCCTTTTTCCGACTATTACCGTGAAGAGCCTACCAAAGGACCGAGTCCCTAGGAAGGATGATAGCGGTAGTGGTCGGTCTTCCCTCATTTTGCATATTTCCACTTTTTACTTGGACTAGTTAGGCGTTTTTGGACACGGGACGACCCTCTTGGCTCACGCTAAAGGGGGCGGGGTCTCACTTACCTACAGTGTCGACTAACACCGTGGATCATCACTTCCCACTCCGCCGATCGTCTCGTAGTACGTTTTTAGAAAGTTAGGAGGACCTAGGTAAGTTACCAACGTTTTTGTTGCTTTATCGTCATACTATTAGGGTTTAGTCCACCTCGGTTTGTATTGCTAGATTGGGAACGTTGTCACTTACCTCGAGTCCTAAACCGGTGTTTCTTTCACCGCTTTTAGAGGGAAGCGGTATTTCATTTCTTTTGGGTGCAACCTTTTGTGTGTTTGTTTGAGTGTTTGTTTGTTTATGTGTTTTGTGTCCGGTTGCATCCACAGTTTTGTCGCAAGACCCCACTTGCCTTGCGGAGTGCACTTTTCCTCTAAGTGCACTCGCGTGAGTTGAAAGGGCGTAGGGTGCGCTAATACCCATTCGGCTAGTATAGTAGTTAGTATGTGCTTACTCGAGGGCGAGTAAGGGTTAAGTGTGGGGGAGTTGATAAGTGTGGTTTGTAGTGCCTATTTTGTAGTGTTTTGGTCTCATCTTCCTTGTAGAATCGCTTCTTGGGAGCGTTTTAGGGGCTTCTTATGCTTCCTTTAGTTCGTTTCAGGTTCCCGAGACCGATTTGGAAGAGTTGGAGCGATTCCGATTCTATACATACACATTTTGGAGCCAACGAGATAAAGGAACGATGACTCGATGCTTTCAAATCGACCCCGAGACCTTGGGACCCAATCCCGAGCCTCCGAGACCCGATCCCGAGTCCCGAGAATCGATGGGAAGCCCATGAGAAGCAAGGAGGGACCAAAAAGTTCATATTGGAGGCCTACAAGACTCATCCCCGACGGGTATGCACCTCATCCCGTCGGGGATGAAGTGCGCTTTTGAAGGTGTTACTGCAAGGCCGTCCCGGTCGGGACCAACCCGTCCCGGTCGGGATGATGGGGCCGTCCCGGTCGGGTTGAACCGGTCCCGATCGGGACCGTGCTGCTGTAGCCGCATTTCCTTTATTTCTTCTCCCTTCCATTTGGAACCCTATATATACTCTTCCCTTGTTTTGTAAAGCTGATGCACTTCATTAGACATTAAACCCTAGACTACTTTAGGTTAGATTAGATTAGATTAGAGTAGATTAGTCTTTAGATTATTGTTAATCCTAGTTTAGTACTTGTATTAAGGAAATTCCTCAAGATCTTCACCCAGCTTGACAAACTTGGATGTTTGTTTTGGGTTTTCTTCATTAATGCAAGTTCCAATCTTTCCTCTTCACTAGTATGGTATAATCCTCTTCCTTTTTACTCCTTATCTTGTTTAATTCATCCAAGTTTGCATCTTTGATTGTTGTATTGTTCTTAGTTCATAGTTTTCACTAGTTTCATTATGGATGTTTTGTTTCTTGTGTTGTTTCCTCTTGTTCTTGTTAGAATTAGTTTGATGATGTTAGAGTAGTGTTCTTGCTAGGGTTAGTAGGGTGATTAGGGTGTTAATTGGGTGACTAAGGGTTTGTTGGAGATGTTGGTGGAAGATTTGGGTTTCCTCTTGAGTGATGCACATTACATGTTTGTTGGATTGCTTGAATGACTAAGTAGGTTGGAATGCTTGTTTTTCTTGTCTTCCTTTGTCATGTGTGTCGCCGGATGGGTTCCATGAGGAACCGCTAGGTGAGTCTAAGTTAGATTACCTAGATTACCCTACTACCTCCTTCACTCTAACTCCTTCTTGACCATTCCGTTACCCCTTTGACCCCGACCTAATCCTAGCCCGTTTTCCTTAGTTGTTTTTCCTTAGTCTTAGTCTATCTCTCTCCCCTTCTATCATTCTCTAGCTTAGCTCGTTGACTTAGTCTAGTATTTGGGCGACCTTGGTCTAGACGCCTCTACCGTTCCTGTGGATTCGACCCGACTTACCCTAGCTACCCTAGTTAGGTTTTGCCGGTTTTATTTGATCGGTGGGATTCACGACAAATCCCTCACCATCACTGTTCCTCTGACACTTTTTGCCTTTTCGAGGCCCTTCTTGGGAAGGGGTGAGCAGCTTGTGTTCAGCGCGTGACACGTGGGGTAGGTTGTTGGGGACGTCTTGTCAGAGAGGTGGCCTTTTAGGCTTCCTGGGCTTTATATAAGCCCCTCTCCTCTTTCATTTCCTTCTTTTACACTTTTCAAAATTCGTAACTTCTCTCATACTCCCAAACCGTCTTCGTTGCTGAGAACTTTGTGAGATCAAGAAGTGTCTACTGTCACATTTTCCGGCAACGACCGACATTCTAGGTTAGAATCTTTCTTTGAATCTTCAACCTCTTTCTCTTTCATCGGTACTTTTCTTCATACCCAGTATGTCTCGAGTCCGCGCTTTTTCTTTTGGTTCTTTGCTTGGGAGGTCTGAAGGTGGAGACGAAGGTGGACGTTATTTAGCCTCCTCTTCTGGGGTTGGGCCCAGGCAAGAGGATGATCTTGACAGGGGGGAGGGTGCTGAATCACCCGAACCCGCTCCCTTTGACGTTGTTGACTCTGACAACGAGGCCCTGGAAGTAGACCCTTCCAGGATTGCCGGCCCCCTCATCCGCAGGGAGAGGGGGAAAACTTACTATTTGGATAAGAAGAAATACTTGGTTCCCTTAAAGACCTACCCCGAGGCCAAGAATAGGGACTTGATCCTAGAAAGCAATGCTGCCGAGGTAATTGAAAAGTTCTATAATTTTGGGGAAGGGTACACTGTCGTAGTCCCGGGGGAAAAGGACACGGTATGCTGCCCCCCGGAGGGTTGTGTGGCTGTTTATCACAAGGCTTTAGAATTCGGCCTGCGATTCCCTCTTCATCCCTTCCTGGAGGAGACCTTCAGGAGAATGAATGTTGCTATAGCTCAGCTGACTGCCTCAGCTATTAGGTCCTTGATAGCTTACACTTGGACCTGTCTTTTCCATGGCGAGGGGCCTTACATTTATGCCCTTCACTTCATGGTTGGTCTTCAAATGGTATCCTCGTCAGGGGGGGACGGCTCCCCTGGTTATTGGTCCCTGCAGAGACAGAAGAAGTATGCTCTGGTCTGGCCGGCTTTGAGCAGCCTGAAAGACTGGAAAAATAATTTCTTGTACGTACATAGCGCGTCAGGGTGGAGGATTCCTAGGCATTTTAGGAACCATGTTCACACCCGTATGGAAACTCGCGAAGAGTACCACCCAGGCGTCGGGGGGAAGGCCCTGGAGGTTAAGCTGAGTCCGAAGGAAGAGATTTTAATCAAGAAGTTTGAAATTGTTGCGGATAAATCCGGTGTCTTTGGCCCTGCTTTCTGGCTCCCTCATGCGGAGCTTATAACCACAGACGAGTATTTGCTCCCCTTGGGCCTAATCACTAGCCGTGAAGGTAGTTCTGGGGGGCTTTTGCTGGCGCGATTTTTCTGAGATTTCTTATTCCTTTTGCTAGCCGTGAAGGTAGTTAAGAAGTTAGGTTTGAGCGAGGAGTTTGTCGTCCTTTCCAAGCGTCCCTCCCTCCCTTCAAATTTCAAGAAAGGGGAGAAAAGCTTGATGAAGCTTGTAAAGGATTTCGCTGCTGGTCGGAGGCTGCCTCTCCCTCCCCGACTGCCGTCACCGAAGCCGACGACCCCTTCCCCCAGTATCCATGAAGGGGAGGCTGAGGTCACCTCAGGGGCCACCCCTTCCCCTGGTCAGAAGCAAGGTGTCTCTCCAGTCGAGTCCCGAACTTCTCGGGGATCGCACCCCGTGAATTCAGAGGGGACTGGGGAGAGTGTCCCTTTGGAGCCGAGAAAGAAGAAGGGTAGGGAGCCTTCAGAAGCTGATGTGGTGGATTTGGAGGCGGATGTTGCTTCCCCTGAAGCAAAGCGCCCTGCACGTGAACTTCCGAGCATTCCTTTTCCAGAGGAGAACACGGAGTTTCATTATACCGCTGGTGATAGTGTGGACGTATCGGGCCTGCTTTCCGACTCTGGCGTCGTCTTGGCCGACCGCCTTACCAAGTCCGTGACTTCAACTTCTCACCAGGTGCTCCAATATATCCAGCGTACCTCCAAGGTTTTGCTGGCGTCTGCCGAGCTAGCGGCTCTCAGCCGTCTAAGTGATGAAGAATTGACCGTCACACCAGGGGCTCCTCCTCCTGACCGCCTGACTATGGTGGAGAGGGACATAACTTTGATAAACAACTTAAAAGATAAGTTGGCGAGGCAGGAGAGTGAGCTGGAGGAGGCAAAGAACCAGGCTGGTCAATGGAAACTTCAGGGAGAGAGAGCTGTGAGGGAAACAACCTAGTTGGAAGCTGAGCTGAAGGAGAGTCGTTTGTCGATGGAGCAGGCTACCCTTTCTCTGGCTGAGATGGGGCACCTAAAAGAAAAAGTAGCTGATTTGGAGGAGCAACTGTCCAGAGCTGACTCGGCCTTTGAGTAGGCCAAGGGAGAGTGGAAGAAAGAAAAAGAAGCCCTTGCGGAGGAGACCGAGGCTGCGGTGGATGCAAGCTTCGTGAGTGGTGCCAACTCTTCCCTGGAGTTGGTGATGGAGGTGATTGGGGAAATGTTTCCTGCGTTTGATGAAGAGGCTTTCCAGAGTCTCTACTCTGCTAAGAATGAGGCTCGGGCGGCCAGACCACCTGAGGCAGCTGCCGGCCCAAGCCAGGATGCTCCATGATGCTCATCTTTTCTTGTAATAGCCTTACTCTCCACGCTGAGCCTTTGTTATGGCCAGCTGTCTGTAATATCTATTCTTCCGGATCTTTGCCTTAGTTGTTTTGTAAAAACTTTCCACCCTTCATGGGTTTTGTTATGAAATGCCTTTCCTTTGTTTTTTCCAGCTTCTTTTGCATTTTTTATACAAGGTTGGGGGGGAGTTGCCCCCACTCCTTGTTAGCGGTGCATAGCCTGGCCTGTCCCTGGCCTCTGCTTGGAGTCTAGAGGGCCTGCCCCCTGCCTGCCCAGAGGTAGGCAGGGAGGGCTTTTGCGTTTTTTATACAAGGTTGGGGGAATTGCCCCCAGTCCTTGTTAGCGGTGCATAGCCTGGCCTGTCCCTGGCCTCTGCTTGGAGTCCAGGGGGCCTGCCCCCTGCCTGCCCAGAGGTAGGTATGGAAGGCTTTTGCGTTTTTTATACAAGGTTGGGGGGAATTGCCCCCAGTCCTTGTTAGCTATGCGTAGCCTGGCCTGTCCCTGGCCTCTGCTTGGAGTCCCGGGGGCCTGCCCCCTGCCTGCCCAGAGGTAGGCAGGGAAGGCTTTTGCGTTTTTTATACAAGGTTGGGGGGAGTTGCCCCCAGTCCTTGTTAGCGGTGCGTAGCCTGGCCTGTCCCTGGCCTCTGCTTGGAGTCCAGAGGGCCTGCCCCCTGCCTGCCCAGAGGTAGGCAGGGAGGGCTTTTGCGTTTTTATACAAGGTTGGGGGAATTGCCCCCAGTCCTTGTTCGTGGTGCATAGCCTGGGCTGTCCCTGGCCTCTGCTTGGAGTCCAGAGGGCCTGCCCACTGCCTGCCCAGAGGTAGGCAGGGAGGGCTTTTGCATTTTTTGCTGGGGGTCCAATTTCCTCGGTTTTAGCAACAGGGGGGCCTCCCCCTATTGCCCCCTGATCGTTTGTGTGTGAGAGCGCAAGCTTTAAACAGACAACGAGTATGAATTCTTGAGTGTTATGGAAATTTTGTTTAAAACATAAGATTGGTCTGAGCCGTCGACATTCTTTTTTGATCGTTCTCCGCCAGTACTTTTTCTTAAAGGCGTGATTTCCTTAAGACTTAGTTACACATAGTATATTTTTAGGGTGTCGGCGTTCCAGTGTGCGTTCAACTCTTGGCCTGCTGGGTTCGCGATTTTGTACGTGCCTGTTCCCAAGATCTGGGTCACTTGGTATGGGACTTCCCAGTTGGCGCTTAGTTTGCGGTGCTCCCTAGATTTTCCAACAGCCTGTGTCTTCCTTAGTACTAGGTCGCCTACCTGAAATCTTCTCTCATGCACCCTTTTGTTGTATGCTTTTCTCATTCTTTGCTGGTAGGCTGCTATGTTGGTGTTGGCCTCCTCCCTGACTTCGTGGACTAGGTCAAGAGCTTCGGCCATCGCTTCGTTGTTGTCAGCCTGGTTGTATTGCTGAGACCCGCACTTCGATGGGTAACAAAGCCTCTGCTCCATACACCAGGCCAAAGGGGGTCTGACCTGTTGACTCTTTTCTGGTGGTCCTTATTGACCAGAGGATACTAGGTAGCTCGTCTGCCCATCTTCCCTTGAGGTCATCTACCATTTTTCTGAGTCCGTTTAAGATCTGCTTGTTTGCGGCCTCGGCTTGCTCATTGGTCTGGGGGTGGCAGACGGCGGAATAGGCGACGGCTATCCCGTGCCCCTCCAGCCAGGCTCTTAGGAGGTCATTATCAAATTGCCTTTCATGGTCAAATACCAATGTTTTGGAAGGCCAAATCTGGTTATAATGTTCCTCCATATGACCTTCCTGAGCGCCGGCTCGGTGATGTTTGGGACTGCTTCAGCTTCAACCCAATTTGTGAAGTAGTCTATCCCCACGATCAGAAATTTTTGTCCCCCTGTAGCTGTAGTAAAGGAGCCCAGTATGTCCATTCCTCATTGGGCGAAGGGAATAGGAGATAAAATCGGCCTGAGTTCTTGGGCTGGGACATGGATTGATGGAGCGAAGAGTTGGCATTTTCTGCATTTTTGGGTTAGGCTTCTAGCATCTGCTAGCATGGTAGGCCAGTAGTAGCCTGCCCTTAGAGCTTTGTGGGCCAATGACCTTCCTCCAATGTGATGTCCGCAGATTCCTGAGTGGATGTCGTCTAGAACTTCAGCAGCCTGGTCTGCCCCTAGGCATCTGAGCAGGGGGTAAGTGAATAATTTCTTGTAGAGCTCTTCGTCAATGATTATGAACCAAGCTGCTTTGGTCTGTACTTTCTTTTTCTGTACCGGATCAGGTGGTAGGATGCCGTACTTTTTGAACTGAATGAGGGGTGTCATCCAGTTTTCCTGTCCCTCCTAGACGATGCTGACTGTCTGGCAGGCAGTGGTGGACTTCTCATGCATAACATCAACCCAGACTGATCTCCTTACGTCTTGTAGGCTGGAGCTGGCCAGCTTTGACAGAGCGTCAGCCCGATTATTCTGTGATCGGGGTATTTGCCTGATTTCATAGGACTTCAGGCTTGATAATTCATGTTTCACTTTTTCAAGGTAGGTGGCCATGGTCTGATCTCTAGCCTCATATTCTCCATTAATTTGATTAGAAATGAGCTGGCAGTCAGTTGCTAGTACAATCCGTTCTGCCCCTGCGGCTTTAGCCAGATTTATCCCTGCGAGTACAGCCTCATATTCTGCCTCGTTGTTTGATGCAAGGAAGGTGAATCTAAGTGCATGCTCAAAATCCACTCCCTCAGGGCTGGTCAGTACAGTGCCTGCCCTTGCACCATTGGCTGTTGAGGATCCGTCAGTGTGTACGATCCATTCTTCGACGGGGGTTCTTCTTCCCCTGAATGGGAACACTCAGCCAGGAAGTCAGCCGGGGCTTGTGCCTTGATGGCTGTCCTTGGTTGGTATGATATTCCCAGTCCGCTTAACTCAATTGCCCATTTTAGCAGCCTTCCTGATTTCTCAAATTTTTCCAATATCTTTTCCAGTGGTTGGTCGGTGAGGACCACGACAGGGTGTGCGTCAAAGTAGGGTCTAAGTTTTCTGGCTGCAATGATGGCTGCATAGGCGGCTTTTTCTATCAAAGGATAGTTTCTTTCGGCTGCCCCCAGGGCGTGACTCACAAAGTAGATGGGCTGCTGTGAGCCTGCTTCCTCCCTTAGGATGACTGCACTCACTGTTGTGTTGGTGACAGCAATGTATAGGTACAACTTTTCTCCGGCCACTGGTCTTGCCAAGGTAGGGAGTTTCTTCAATTGTTCGAAGGCTTTCCTTTGTTCATCTTCCCATTTCAATGGCTTGTTGCCCTTCAACACTTTGAAGAATGGGGTGGACTTGTCTGCCGATCTGGCGATAAAGCGTGCCAGGGTAGCCATCCTGCCTGTGAGCCGCTGAATGTCCCTTATGGTCTTGGGCTCCGGGAGGTCTAGGACCGCCTGAATGTTTTCGGGATTAGCGTCTATCCCTCTGGAGCTGACTAAGAATCCCAAGAATTTTTCGGATCGGACTCCGAACGTGCATTTTTTTGGATTCAGCTTCATCTTGTATGACCGCAGGGAGGAGAATGTTTCCTGCAGGTCTGTTAGATGCTCTTTGTCCCCCTTGCTCTTGACAATTGCATCATCGACATAGGCTTCCAAGTTTCTCCCTTTTTGGTTTTCAAAGACCTTGTCCACCAATCGCTGATAGGTGGCGCCTGCATTCTTCAACCCAAATGGCATCATCTTATACATGTAAGTGCCATGGCTGGTTATGAAGGCGCACCTCACCCTGTCTGGCTGCCAGAGGTACACTTGATGGTACCCTGAAAATGCATCCAGAAAACTTAGCGTGGTGTATCCACTAGTGGCATCCACCAGTTGGTCTATCCTGGGTAGGGGGTAGCAGTCCTTTGGGCAAGCTTTTTTAAGATTTGTAAAGTCTACGCACATTCTCCATGCGCCTGACGACTTTTTCACCATCACAACGTTTGCCAACCACTCAGGGTAATCACAGACTTCGATGAAGTCTGCCTTTAAGAGTTTGTCTATTTCTTCTTTTATCGCCACGTCTTTCTCTATGGACATGTTTCTTTTCTATTGCTTCACAGGGTGAGCCTCCGGATTAACGTTCAGCTTGTGGACAATAAAAGCCGGGTCGACCCCTGGCATCTCATCTGCAGAGTAAGCAAATACGTCCCTATTTTCTCTCAGGACTGCAATTAACTCCTTCTGGTAGGACTCCTCCAGGTCGGCCCCTATGAGGACCTGCCTTCCTGGTTCTAAGTCCACCAGCATGCTCTCTCCTTAAGGCTCTAGGTGGGAGGCTTTTTGCTGTGCAGCCGGGATATCACCTTCCCTGCTAGGTGAACCCTCGGCTTTTCGTTTTCCTTTCCTTTCTGTTTCATGGATGGGCTTGCAAGGCCACGGAGTAACAGTGTCTGGCCGACTCTTGATCCCCATGGACCTTCCCTTCCATGCCAGTCTGTCACATAGGCTATGGTGAGGGCCCTGATTGACACAGCGACTTCGATTTCATCTAGGGTGGCCCGCCCTATCAGGGCGTTGTACGCAGACTTGGCATCCACCACAACAAATGATGCCCTGACATTCCTGGTAGAGGCCCCCTCCCCGAATGTTACCGGCAAGTCGATAACTCCCATGGGAAGTACACCTGCCCCACTGAACCCATACAAAGATTCAGGGGCTGGCTTCAGATGTCTTTTTTCTAGATTCATTTTCTCAAAAGCGTCTTTGTACAGGAGGTTTGTGTAGGCGCCAGTGTCCACCATGCATCTCTTGACAATGTGATTGCTAATTTCAAGAGTTAAGACCAACGGGTCACTATGCGGGTATATGACTCTCCCTGCATCTTCAGGGGTGATGCTCAAGGTAGTGCCTCTTGGACTTCCTGCCCTCTCGGCGTAGCAAATTTGGTTCCGTAATTCACGGATCTGCCTTTTCTGGCTTCGTCTGCTGGTTCGCCCCTCTGCATCTCTGACACTACATGGATGATCGTGCGATTTTGGGCTAAGCCTTCAGGTTTGTCCGCCGCCTCCTTTTGGGGTTTATTCCTTGCTGCATAGTTGCTCAGCCAGCTGTTTCTTATGAGTTTCTCTATTTCGTCTTTTAAGTGTCGGCATTCTTCCGTGGTGTGTCCTATGCAATCGTGGAACGTGCAGAATTTTTTAGGATCCCCTTTTGGGCTGTGCGGCTTGTTTGGATGATTCCATTTTGCTGTTTCTTTCTCCAGCTCAAAGATTTATGCCCTCGGCCTGTTGAGGGTCGTGTAGCTGTCAAACCTTGGCTGGTAGGCAGTGCGTTCCTTCTTGGGGGTGTCCCCCTCCTCTCTTTGTTTGCCTTGCTCGTTTCTGCTACGTCCACCCTGCGGTCCCCCTTGCGGCTTTATCTGGCCTGCAGGGGTGTCCGGCAGGCTGTGAAACTCTTCCTGCAGAATAAACCCCTCAGCGATTTTTCTGGCCTTGGCCAAAGTTTCTGGCTGGGCCCTGATCATCTGATTCATCATTTCCCCTGGGAGCAGGGAGATTGTCAGGGCGTAGGCAGCTGTGGAATCATCAATCTCCCTGACTTGCTGGTAGGACAAGTCAAACCTCTTTAGGTACTCCCTGATGCTTTCGCCCTTTTTCTGCTTCAGGGTCATTAGGTCAAATCGAGTGTGTCGCCTCCTTTTGTTCCCTGCATATTGTTCAAGGAAGGCCTCGGCTAACTCTATAAAGAAGCTGATCGATCCCTGGCGAAGATCCCTGAACCATCCTCGTGCAAGTCCTACCAGGGTGGTTAGGAAGATTTTACACCAGATTGCGTCATCCACGTCATACATGCCCATGTGACTCTCAAATGCCGCCAGATGATCCTCTAGGTCTGTGGTCCCGTCAAACTTGACGGTGGACATTTTGATTTTTGGGATGGGGTATTCTTGTACATCAGGATGAAGAAGAGTTTTTGTAGGCCTGCCTACCACTCGTGACCTGCTTTCCCCAGACTGGTTACCGTGGATATCCCATTGTTTAGGGATCGGTTTCCTCGTACTGGGGAAGCGGTGCCTCGGTGGCCGCCTGCTCGCTGCTTCGTCCTCTGTCTCAGAGGAGATTTGTCTGGATCTTTTTCTCCGGGACTGGTAGAGGTTGTCATCCTGGTGGTGTCTGGACTCAAGCGGCTGCCCCCGGTTAAGCCTAGATTGCAGGCTTTGGGACAACCCTGGGGCTGGCTGTCCCTTGGCTGCCGGCGTTAACCTGGAGAAGACTCCGCCCTGCTTTTCCCCCAGGCGCTTAGATGCAGGCTCCTTGTGCCTCATCCGCTCCTGCAATCCCTGGGATAGACCTCTCTGCTCTCCAGACGCGGACTCCGTGGTGTGAATGGAGAACGCCTGTTGTTGGGCTGGCGGCTCTTGGCTGCCTGTTGTGATGCGCCTCTGCACCTGCGCGTATACTTGAGCTGTCCTTCTTGCTTTCCTCTGGGCGTTTCTGGCGGTGGTTCGCTTCGTGCCCCCAGCTCCATCCCTGCTCATTGAGGGAGGCTGCCTGGGGGTCGTTACAACCCTGCCTACCAGGTCCTCAGGAGTGAACTCCTGGTTTAGCATCGCAGAGAAGAAGGCAGCTGTCTGTACCATCTGAGCTGGGGTCAGGTTCAGGGTGTGCCCTGGGTGTGCCCCCAACTCTGGTGCTACAGCTGCATTTGGCATGCCCAGGAGACTGGTTCCTCCCATCTCCAGGGTCGTGGTGGGAGGATCTCTCTCTGGCTGCGGCATGCCGTATAGGGGGGTCACCGGTGGGACCGTCGGACCTACCCCTACACTGGTGTCAACGATTTCCGACATGATTACTTTGATTGGTTAGTTTTTGTAACTGGGAATGGTTGATTTTTGTCGGTAATTCATGGATACAACCAGATCTTCCCCACAGACGGCGCCAAATTGTTCCGGTTATTGGAATCAATTAACCCGACGTGGAATTCGGGTTCGTATCGTTCAATGTCGCTTTGAATGTCAATTGGTCAATCTTGACTGGCTCTCTTTCCTCCTACTCCTTCAGTCGGACCTTCCCGGCAGAATGGGCTGGCTCCCTGCACACAGAACGCACAGGGCCTTGGAGGTTGTCCGAGGAAACCCTCTCCGATGCCTAAGTCAATCCGTGAATGCCTTAAGAAACCTAGCTCGTGAGGAACTAGGTGGCGATTTGAGGGTAAGAGTTCTAGAGATAGAAAATCTAACCCCTTTCTTGTGGGAAATGGAAGAGTATTTATACCTTCCCACAAGAGAGGGAAGTAGAAGGAGAATGGGTGGATAAGGAGGTGACAAGTGGCGTCTTCTCATCCACCCACTCTCAATTACCTTAGGCAAAATGACGAGAAGGCCCCTGGGGATCCCTGCTCTGCCTGCGGAGATTTCCCCAGGGGGTAGGCGGGTTTGAGTTGTGAGAGCTAGGCTCTAGCAGGCTGCGTCACCCTGCTGGCCCGGCGGTCAGCTGTTTTCCTTAGTAGTTCTTCCCACTTCTATGTTCTTTGTTTTGACTGTTTGCCGGGTCGGTTTCTGGGCCTTCTAGGCAATTCTATGGGAGCCTGCCTAGTAGGCTGTTAGTGTCATGCTGCCGACCCCAATCACTTTTGATGAATACAAATTACGTCAAATGATTAAGTAAGTCATCTACATCAATTTGTCCCGTTTCCTCTTCATCTTCATCGGAATCTTCATTTGAATCTTCTTCAATGTCACTATCGGCACGATTAGCTAACCATATGTCTTTAGCTATAGTCGTTCGCACTTTGTTCATAAGTTTCTTCCGTTTGACGTCGTTCATGTTTGTATCTGCTCTTCCCTGACTAATTGCATGTTGTATTACTGGTATACCAAGTGTCTGCATCCGTATGAAATTATGCAATGTGAAAGCGGAAACAATAATTGCCATTTGGTATTTTGGTTCCATTTGAGGCATAACGTATAACACCTTCCAACTTTTCTTTAATTGACCAAATGACATTTCAACTTTCATCCTTAAAGATGAATGTCGGTAATTAAAGTGTTCTGCCATTCCTCTAGGAGGGCCATGCTTGAACTCCGGAACATGTGATCTAGCATTCTTATCCATAATAGGAGACAAATATCTAAGAGTATTTAGATATCCTGAGTCCACAAAATAGTATTTACCTAAAAATTTATATGAACTAACATTAGAAACAAAACGGAAGGGAACAAAAAAAAAACAAAGTAATTATACTTACCTTCAGGTGGAAGTGGAAAAACAAATTTTGAATTAGTCACAGAATTCCGCCATACGGTAAGATCATGAGCACTTCCTTCCCACCCCACATTTATAAATGTGTATATTCTATCAAATGAGCAACAAGCCAACACATTCCAAGTTTTATCTCTATGGCGACCTCGAAATGCCACACCATTCTTGTCGCTAACAACGGCTTTTATGTGTGTTCCATCTAAAGCACCAATACCATCCTAAAATCCCCCTTTCCACTAACCAAATAACACAACTCATGTATTTTCCCGCCTAAATCCCATCCTCCAACAAAAAATAAAAAAATGATCAAATGAGCTATGTGCAAATCGAACCCTTGACCTCATGTGTGTTATCATTCTCCTCTCCAACTACACTCTAACATCTTACTAATTAAAATATCACTACATCACACATAAAACTATATACCACAGAAAATATGTAATTACGGAAATTTGATTGATTACATTGATTACGAAAATCAATATGGAATGTATGATCAATTTTTTTTAAAAAGGTATAAACATATTGTATTTTGTTTTAACCAAATAGTTGCATTATTTTTGTCAATAGGAGATTGCACTATCCCGTACAATATTTTACCTAGAATATAAAATAGTTATGATTATTATTCTATATCTTTCTGATCATATTCGAAAATCATATTCTTAACATCGATATAAAATTTAGTAACTATATAAAAATGGAATCCCTCTTTCCACTAACCAAATAACACAACTCGTATATTTTCCCGCCTAAAGCCCATCCACCAACAAAAATAAAAAAATTGATCAAATGAGTTATGTGCAAATCGAACACTTGACCTCATGTGTGTTATCATTCTCCTCTCTAACTACACTCTAACATCTTACTGATTAAAATATCACTACATCACACATAAAGCTATATACCACAGAAAATATATGTAATTAAGGAAATTTGATTGATTACATTGATTACGAAAATCAATATGAAATGTATGATCAAATTTTTTTAAAATGTATAAACATATTGTATTCCGTTTTAACCAAATAGTTGCATTATTTTTGTTAATAGGAGATTGCACTATCCCGTACAATATTTTACATAGAATATAAAATAGTTATGATTATTATTCTATATCTTTCCGATCATATTCGAAAATCATATTCTTAACATCGATATAAAATTTAGTAACTATATAAAAATGAAATATATATTCCGATTGCCCTTACAAAGCTTAATACATAGTAAAAATTCACCGAAAATTCTCTATATACTACTCTAAGACAATAACAGTTACTATCTTTTTTCTCAAAAATACACTAATTTAAATTGAGAAGTAAAAAAACATTTCACTAATAAATTCCGAAACTATTCGTTTTCATTAATGTTAAAGAAAGTGACAAAAAAACTTCTTTTTATGAAAATACTTAGATAAATTTTAAGATATGATGTCATTAACCTTGAGAAAAAAATCAGTTATCTAAAAAATTTATTTTTGAAATGAGCTATTTACTTTAACTTTTAGAAAGATATACTCCCCCCGTTCCAATGAATTCTTTGTCTATTCCATATTGGGGCATCTCAAAGAATTCTTTGCCTTTCTATTTTAGGAATGTTTATATATATATATATGTAATTTGACCACCTCATGAATTTGGCTTCACATGTCACTTCATCATTGGACCTTTTCCCTTTTGTGCCAAAAGCAAAGGTAAACAATTAATCGGGACGGAGTGAGTATATACTCACTCGATACCACTGAGATCTTCTCATTTATTCAAATGTGAGGATTATAATTATCATATAGAAAGATTATTTTGGCACGGGAGAGTACAAAATACGGAATATACTATTAAAATCCATATAAAAAAGTTTCACAAATTACATAATATAAGTCTTACACTGAGAACGTATCACGGCGTGCTAACCATTAAAAAAGTTCATTATTATACAATTTTTGATAAATATTTATGTATTTTACGGTATGTTAAAGAGAGAAGTGGGTATCTCGAAATGTGAGATGACATAAACCGAGTATATAAAAAATATAGACAATATTTTCATTAATTACACATTATTTAATACTCTGTACGTTTCAAGTCATCACTCAAATATTTTGTTTAGTTTTGCGATTTAAAAAATATTTTCCTATTTCTAAAGTACACCGTCGATAAATAGTAAAAATAAAATAATAAACTTTTTATTTTAAATCTTAAATGAAATATTTTATACCATAAATATATTATAAATACCGTGCATTGCACGGGGTCTATACTAGTGATAAACAAATGTATAACTAAAGAAATACATAAATAAAAAAATGTTGAGTAAAAATAGTTCGATATAATAAAAGGGTAATTTTACCTTGAAATATGGCCAATAAAGTGAGCTACTTTCTACCTCCGGAGGCACCTTTTCTAAATTACGATGCGGTCTAATGATATCATGCGATAATATCACCAAAGCATCCAAAGCAATTTTAAAATATTTGCATATTGTAGATGTGGAATGCTTAAATCTATCCGCAACATCACGATAAGAAGCTCCTTTAGCCATTATGTATAAACAAATTCCAAGTTGTTCATCTACCTTTATATATTTACCATCCACTAGCAAATTTCTTTCAACCATCAACTCCACCAGTTGTTTAAACATAACTCTATCAAGTCGGAGTTGTTGAAAACAAGCTATATCATTTTCATTCAACAACCTATGTATATATTCTGCACCTGTTTCACCTCTTTCTCTTGCAGGTCTTCTAGTTGTTCGCACTTGTTCTTCCAACTCACTTTGTTCAAGTGATGTACGTAACTCTTCTAATGCAATAATCATACATGCGCGTCTAACATTATCATCCATTCTACATTGGAAAAAGATACAAACTTATAAGATTAAAAAAATGAAAGATGAATTCCAATGAACAAAGTGGAGCATATCAGAACAGAAGTTCAATATCCGCACATGATAAAAGTTCAATATCAGAACAAAGTGAAGCATAACGGCACATGAGTAGCTAAACAAAAGAAAATGCAAATACAATACCAAAACACAAATAGTCAAACACACGAAATTAGATAATGTTATCTGGAGGTGAATGGTTACGACAACTTGTTGAAATCTTCTTCCATCTCTAAAAGTTACATCCGTTTTAGTTCGTCACTTGGTAGGGATAAAAATAACTCAGCTTGTTTTTCATCACTCAAATATTTCATCGCCGATAGAAAGAATCGATTACCCTTTTCCTCCACCATTTCCAATCTAACGAGTTCGTCACTGATCATTTTACTCCTAGATACTTTACTTGATGCACCAACCTCGTTGACAGTTGATAGAAGTTTGATAACCTTATCGAAACTTTTTTGTCTTCTCTTAAGTTCACTTGACCCTTCAATATTTCCACTTCTCCGTTTTCGGGAGGAACTCTCTGTGGCTTTCCTCGCATCAGACGGTGGTGGAGATATGCTCTCATCACCTGAGAGAGTATTTCCGTCACTATAAATAGTATCCTCACTATCTCCGGACCCTTCTTGTATATCTTCTTTTTGTGTAGTTAAGTATGATGGCCCTTTCCCATTCCCGGAGAAAAGCAACCACCCACTCCACGAGCGGCTCTATCACCAAATAACTTAGCCAACTCATCTGTGTTTGCTAGCCTCTGTCTAATCAGCTTCAAACAATACTTTTCATTCCGCTGTAAATATAAACATTCTAGCTTAAATCATTTATCCAACAAATGTAAAGTACATTTTAATATAGTACCAAATACCAATTAGTTACTTATAAATAACATTACCTCTTTGAATGAGTTAAATCGCTCCAAACTCTTCTCATCCACATCGACATCTTTAGTTATAGGATTCCATGCAATGCCCGTAAAAGATTGCAATTCCTCCCAAACACGGTATTTCTCTTTCAAATCAGAATGATGAATTTTCACTTGCTTTACAGTGACATTTTGTTCTACTTGTGCACTAAAAGCCTTGGCAATGCTTGGCCAATTAATTTTACTAACTCCTCTATCCTTTTCGTCAATTAGAATTGTCAATAACTTCTTAGTATTAAGGTCGCTCCAATGTAGCCTTCCCATTGTCTTACTTTCACATGGAACAATAAAAATCATCCACAAATAGAATGCAACAATTGTAGTTTCACATATCAAACAAAGGACTACAAGAGTAATGAAGAAGATGATAAGAATGCATAAATAATGTTAGGAGTAATCTATATGAAAATTTCAAAGTATTATTTGAATGAAGAGGCAGCGGCCCATCTTGAATGAACGAGGCAGCAGCAGCCACACAAACTTTTTTTTTTTTCAATTTTAAATGATTTAAATGTCTTTGATCCATATTACTCTTAGATTAATTATCACACAGGCTGTGCTCTAGTATGTACGGGTACATAGGACCGACCCAATTAAAAATTAATCCAAATTAAAAAGGAGATTATAATTTAAAAAAGAGGTTATCATTAAAAAACTATAAATTTCCATTTTTTAAATGTATAAAAATACTTTTCACTGCTAAAATCAAGTTATTATTTTTCATCCATTTGAAAACTAAAAAACACAACGGAGTACTATATTTCTGTATGGATGTAAGCATATAACTAAAATTGTAAAATACACACAATCTTTTAGTTTGATAGATTTAGCCTAAACCGTGGCATGTTTAATATACACATAAACTAAAATCCACATAATTGTAAAATACACATAAAATACACTAAAATTGTAAAATACCTAACAAGAATGCATAAATAACAGAAACAAAAATTAATACCTGAAATCTTTAAGTTTAAAATTGAGGAGAGGTCAGATCTTGAACATTCGACCAAAGAAACCCATTAAAGAGATGAAAGTAAAAAATCTTAATGGTGAGGATTTTCGGTTGATGAGGGGTGAACTGATAAAATTTGAAAGTTTTTAATAAATGAGAGAGTGCAGCATGGGTTGGGAAGTTGAATAAGAGTGAATTAGGTTAGAATATTTATTGCTTTTTTGAATGAGAAAGTGAATTAGAAGGTGAAAATATTTATTGAATTAGGAAAGTGAGGGATAGTTGGCATATTCAAGTAAAGTTATCACGGGCCTTCAACGTACTGTGCATTTATTATGACTCAAATTTTTTAAAGTATATTAGTAATATTTTTTTAATATTGAATTATGGAAGGTGAGAATATTAATATTGAATCTATACTATTATAAGTTATAAATATTAATTATACTAATAATAATAACATTATTATTATTAATATTAGAATTAATTATTTTTATTTTTTCAGTTCAATTCAGTTCAGTTCAGTTCAGACACATTCAGTTCAGTTCAGTTCGGTTCAGACACATTCAGTTCGGTTCAGTTCCGTTCAGACACATTTAGTTCAGTTCAATTCAGTTCAGTCAGTTTAAGTCCAGGAGAACAGGGCCTTATTCGAGTTGGATCATTAGGACTGGGTCAGTTTTATCAGGTCTACCTTCTATGATCAATAATTTTTTTAGAGATATTTAATAAATAATTTGAACTATTAATCATATTCTTATAATAGTTTGAACTTTATTTTAAGTAAAAATAAACCCATATATACTAATCCCCCTTCTTCCCATATTAGACTTTATATTTCATTACCTACAATACCCACTTAAATGGGTATGTAGGATATTAGAGTCCAGTTTATATTAAAAAAAAGAGCTTTTCTACGTTGTACCTTCCCATTTTTTTTTTCTATCATGTACCCCTCCCATTTTCTAACCCCTACTAATACCCCTATATTTGATTAACTACGTGAAACGTGATATAATTAATCACAATTATTTGTCTAATACTCCGTTAATTAGATGACATGACAATGTCTAAGCTATGACATGACTAATTTTGACAAACTTGACTTGTTTTATCTTTATTTTCCTTAACTTTTCCATCTTCTTTCTTTAATTTTCTTCCTTTTATACATTAACTTATTATTTTTTTTACCTTATTGATCTCTCTCCATTTTTCTCCTCAGGTTATTGTTTTGCTTAAAATAATGATATTTTACTGATTTCTAACGATATTAATACAATTACATTAACAAACAAAGCAATGATATTGTATGATCATGAATTTTAAAGACAAATAAGTGAAAAAATTATGATAAAAGAAAGGAAAAAAAATATGAAAGTACGCCTGGAAATTAGAATTGGAGAGAACATAGGGGACATTGAAGGAGATTAATTACAGTTTGTTTAAGTAGGAAAAATTGTGATTAGGTCACCTTTAATGAAATTAATCAACTACAGGGGTATAAGTAGAGGTTTATAAAACACGAGGGGTACATAATAGAAAATGAAAAAATAGAAGGTATAACATAGAAAACCCCCAAAAAAACTAGTTACCAATCATCTACCCCAACATCCGTTCCTCATCCCTCCACTGCGTTTAACACACCACCCACACACAACCACAACCCACCAAACTACCACCATGTATGTCCCATTCCCCTTCCTCCAACAATCTCAAATTGAGCCACCCACAACATCCTCCATCTTATCCATCAATCCTTCACCCATTTAAACGAAACCCCCAATATACCCAAGACACCAACTGAAACCATATGAACCACCTCTTACTCGACACTCAAACATGGCCTCGACGCCTGCTACTATGTCATCGACCTCCTTGCTTTTCTGTCGCACGCTTCTCGTTGTTCCCAATCATGGATCGTCGTTCCCTTCACCAATTAGCTAACCCTTGTTATTCACCGTTTGTATGGAATACCTTAGTCGAATCATGAAATCAGCTACATATAGCCTGCCATTTACTTTTTTTTTGGTACGAATGTGAGCTTTATTATTAAGAACTAAGCAGATGTACAAGTAAAAACGTCATAAACTATGACACATCAAACATAAGGACACAACTAGAATAATAAATCAAGATCTTTTAGGTCCCAATAAGCTTGCTCAGCCCTTTACTCTCTTCCACCGTGATATATGGGCGTTGGAGAATACTTTGAATTCTGCATTTCACAACCTCTTTTATATATTTGGTAACCCGCATAGGTACTTGTACATACCCCTCCATCCTTGCTTCGTTCCTCCTCAGCCATATCGTGTGGTGAAAGGCATTGGTAACCATTGATTGTATTCTCCCTCTCGATCCTAAATCCAGTCTGTATTCAGGAGACTTGGGAAGGTCAGACCCAATCCAGGTTTCCAGTTCCTTGCGTATCAACTTACTGTACTCACACTCTTGTTAGCATATTATTAACATGACATAAATAAAACATAATTCCCATAAATCTTTGAACAACATGAAGGTCACAAAAGATTAATTAAGACGATATTAAGACATACCTCATTACGGAAAAAGTCAAAATCTAATACGAACGATATTAGATCTCTATAAGACGAATTCAAATAATAATAATAAGATGA
Source organism: Agrostemma githago (assembly GCA_958450325.1). Classification (NCBI taxonomy): domain Eukaryota; kingdom Viridiplantae; phylum Streptophyta; class Magnoliopsida; order Caryophyllales; family Caryophyllaceae; genus Agrostemma; species Agrostemma githago. The sequence continues at coordinate 32,510,969 of OY288244.1, read as the reverse complement.
CCCCAAAATAATAATAAGACGACTTCGAATAATAATAAGATGACTTCGAATAATAATAATACGTCTTCATATGATCTTCAAATATTATTAATAATAATAATAGGTATGATTTCATAATTAATAGGTATGGTTTCTCCGTCTTGTCCTATATCGTAATAAGTGTTGTCATTAAGCATGAAGTTTCTGATGGGGAAGACTCCATATAGGCAGAGGGAGGACCGGTTTCCTATTAGGGTTTTAGATTACGGTAATCTCGACCTTCCATCAAGGTTGAGTAAATATGGAAAAACTCCTTATTTAGTCCGATATTATTGTGATAACATATCTCTATAAGATCTTGATTTCCAATAAGACCATAATTATGAGGAAGAAATATTGTCATAATAATAGGAAAGATATATTGCATATCCCGTAATATTATTATATCATAAAATATTCTTACAGTCTCCCATTTGGTCGATTGGAACATCTATAATGCTCTTTAGAGAATATATAAGTTGCGCATAGTATGCTAAAACACTTCATTTAAATCGACGTTCATAAGTGCCTTGACTGATGCAGTCGTTAAAGAGATTCATGGCGTGCACATGTCAATCTGTAACATGCTTACTTCCATGTACCACTACATCAACGACTTGAACAGTTAGGTCATAAGTGTAGTTCTACGTAATGGTCCACATAATGTCTTAAAAAAAGACTATATATCTGTTATCCAATAAGAAATGTATACACATTGGAAAACAGAAATAATATTATAGCAAGTGTAGAATCATTAAAGATATCTCATAATTAATTAGTAATCTAACATCTTGCTTCAGTAAAAGATATTTAAGGTTCATGTGTTTTGATCCCTTAGATATCATATCATTCATGGAGCTAGAAAAAGATTGCAATTTCATTATTATCACGGTAATTACGCAATCATGCTCCTATTAAAGCCTCGTAACAAGTCACATATTCAGCTTTCATGGTGGAGGTATAAAACAATTGTGAGTACAATATTTTATGTCATAACATCCTCAAAATCTGAATCAGAATAACCAGTCACCTGTGGATGATCTAGTTTCTATATGTGAGCATCAATAATAATGTCAGATTTACCTGAACATATATTAAGTTACCAACTAGAGATGCATTAAAATATTCTTTATTTAGCCATTTCAATACATAAGTCTTGGTTCTATGTAATAAACCAAGATCGTTACTGACTAATAAAATATCATCATCATATCAAATCAAACATATGAACTTACTCCCACTGATCTTGAGACTTATACAATAACCAATGATATTTTCTTTAAAATCTGTAATGATTTTATCGAAATTTAAGATCATTGTCTCAATGCTTATTTCAGTCCATACAATGAATTCTTAAGTCTTAATGTTGGTTACAATTATCCAACCTAAGAATAAAAGGCATAATCTGTAAGATCTCTCCCAAACTTCACGGATAGATATTTAATTTGAGCAACAGTACTTTCAGAAGTTAAGTCAGCTGGCTTGTCTTTGCGAAGACAAGTATCTAGTTTCATCAACCTCAAGATGAACTTAAATTACTCTTTTCATTCAGAGTAGTTTGTTCGTTCCATTATGCTCAACAACAGAGTTATATTATAAGATTGCATTTGATTAGGTAAATTTTAGTTGTGATAAAATAAGACAACATAAATAATAAGGCTTCAATATGTGAAACAACATGTCTTTAATATTAGTGCTCCTGTGGGTAGTCACTAAAATATTTAAATAAATAGAATGTTACACATGATAATATAATCTACCTACGGGTAAATATATATTTTTATATATGAACGATATAATGAATAGAATGTTACACATGGTAATACAATCTACCTGCGGGCAAATATATATTTTTATATGTGTGAACGATATAATGACTGTTGTAAGTCAAAATTGAACTTTAGTTGTAAATTCACTGCGGTGAAATTTAGCCATAAGAATTTCATATTATCATTATCTAAAACCGAATATGAAATTATAATTTATTATAAATCATTATTTGTCAAACGAATAATTATATCGAATGATCAAAAACAATACTGTGAAACCATGTTTCAGTAAATCATTATCATACGGAGTATGTTATAATCATATTGTCATGAGATTACTCATCAAATAATAGAATATTAAGTCATAATATCATGTTCATCAAAGTTTCCGTACATCATAACAACAACAATAATAATGACGACAAAGATAATCGTATATTGACAACAATTCATCAATATCATGCTCGTTAACTAAGTCCAAATTATTATTAATACGAAAAACTCGAACTTTTATCCAATATATAATTAGTGCATAAAAATAAAAATTAAGCAACATGATTTATGGATGCAGTACTATAATTCGTTAAGTATCTCAGGTTCATTCTTAACATTAATATATCATATTAAAAAAAATCAAGCAATTAACTTGAATAACAAATCAAGTAATCAACCAATCCTGGGACTAATTTAACTAATAAGTGCATAGTGGAGAGATAACATTATATACTTGATTATAATTGTTACAAATTAATTGCATGAGAGTATGATTTACTAACAGTTATGTGTAAACAAAATATATACCCTTATTATTGTTGATTTACACAATCATACGCATACAACATTCACACCGCTAACATATACTTAATGGACATATACGTTTATAATACAGATTAATAATATGACGTATAATCTTAATCTTTATTAATGAACAATGATGAGTCAATAACCTAAGCTCTGATACCACATATTAGCATATTATTAACATGACATAAATAAAACATAATTCCCATAAATCTTTGAACAACATGAAGGTCACAAAAGATTAATTAAGACGAGATTAAGACATACCTTATTACGGAATAAGTCGAAATCTAATACGAACGATATTAGATCTCTATAAGACGACTTCAAATAATAATAATAAGATGACCCCAAAATAATAATAAGACGACTTCGAATAATAATAAGATGACTTTGAATAATAATAATAATAATACGTCTTCATATGATCCTCAAATATTATTATTAATAATAATAGGTATGATTTCATAATTAATAGGTATGGTTTCTCCGTCTTGTCCTATATCGCAATAAGTGTTGTCATTAAGCATGAAGTTTCTGATGGGGAAGACTCCATATAGGCAGAGGGAGGACCGGTTTCCTATTAGGGTTTTAGATTACGGTAATCTCGACCTTCCATCAAGGTTGAGTAAATATGGAAAAACTCCTTATTTAGTCGATATTATTGTGATAACATATTTCTATAAGATCTCGATTTCCAATAAGACCATAATTATGAGGAAGAAATATTGTCATAATAATAAGGAAGATATATTGCATATCCCGTAATATTATTATATCATAAAATATTCTTACAACTCCTGCATAACATGTTGGTACCTTTCCTCCTCATTTTCACAAAGACAGCAATTGGTCTCAGTACAACATCCTAATCTGCCTAGCTTAGACCTGGTATTCACCCCATTATTAACCAATATCCAAGATAAGACAACATGCTTTGGCATACTCCAGTTATCCCAGATCATCTGATGCCACGTAACTTCTAGCCTGGTTCATCGCAACCATTTGTAACCATCTGCAGTAGTATAGCCTTTTTGGGAACCAGACCAAGCATTACTGGTATTGAACCCATTCTTCAACCTTTCCTTTGTTTTAAATATGAGTCTCCATGTCCACGGGACATCCAGTGGAGGTCTGTACTCATGCCATTCCCGTCCCTTCAATTTTTTTTGATCAATCCACTTAATCCAAAGTGTGTCTCTTTTATCATATATCCAGCTGACTAATTTTCCTGCAGCAGCAATATTCCAATCCTCAGCCTTCTTTATACCAAGTCCCTCTTCCTTCTAAGTTCTTGTTACCTTGTCCCAAGAGACTAACGGAACCCGACTATATTCAGAGTTACCTTCCCAGAGATAATTTCTACAGATTGTCTCGATCCTCTTCATCACCCTTTTAGGGAAAAGAAAAAAAAGACCAATAGCTGGAGAGTTGACAAGGCTAAAATCGTATCACCTATATCAAAATAAACTTGACGAAAAACTAACAAATAGCTAGTCGATTCTATATCACCACAGAGAGATGGATGAATATTGCAGATTATCTATAGTCGATTCTAAACTATTCTAATTCTGGTTAGTTTGATTTGTTTTTCTAAACTATTGCAGTAATGTAAATTAAGGGTTCTAACAAAATTAAAACAGATTTAGGGTTTTCCGGTTCACTATGCAATTAAATTGGGTAAAGTTAATTAGTCATTCAATCAATCAATCACAGTTATTTAGGGCAAAGACACGGCCTTTCGGATCTTATGTCAACCTTAGGATAGATTCTGACAGGCTCTCGCAACTTACCAGATTATCCTACCCACTTACTTGTAAGTCTACCCTTACCAGGCTTTCAATCTTAGGTTCGGGTTCCTAGACATTCAACGAGTTCAACGTCTCAAACTAATCGAAGGATGATACAAAACAAGTAATAAGGCAATAGTATATGAATGATCAATCAAACAATTAATTAAACTAACATCCCCAATTCAATTAACATAGATATCACTACTACAAATCCCTTACTTTGTAGACGCTTTATGGTCGACACTTTTATAAGCGTCGAAGCATTTTTGATTAAAAAGTTAAAAAAATCTCCAAGTAGCTTGACACGCGCCTAATGTTGTGAAAAAATTCACCTCCCGCTCTCTCAGGGAAAAAGAACCGCCTTACCTCTCAATCGTTCTAAATCCAATTAAAAAAAATCTATTCCATCGCCAGCCTCTCAATCTCTCAAATTCCCGATCAATTAATCAATTGATCTCTCGTCAATCATCAGTTTCCCAATCAATTAGTAAGTTTCTTCAATTTCATGATTTGATTTTGGTTTTTTTTTGCAATTTTCCTCTGGAACCTCAATTGACTGATTTCTTCTCATCAGATTTTCGCGTCGATCCTCCATTGATCTCTCATTACTCTCTACAATCATTGTAATTGACACTAATTTTTGCATATGCTGATTTTTTTGGTTGTTTTTGCTATAATATTACTATCACTCGGAAATTTATTCGATTTGTGAAATTTCCGCTGATTGTTCTGCTTTTCTCAATGACATTTATTATCGTCTTTTGTTCTTGGTTTTAAGGGACATCAGTGTTTAGAGAAATTAGGGTATAATTCATAATGTTGATTTTCATCTGCGTTAGGGTTTTAGGAAGTTGTTCTTAATCAATATCGATTTTGGATGCATACTTGGTTCACTTTCGTTAGGGGTTTAGGGAGTTCTTGATTATTAGTCGATTTACTTGAGTATCGAATGGTTGTTTTATTCGTATTTCGTTGCTGCTACTCTTTTCCCTTCTTCGTTTTGCTGCTACTGGTCAATGTTAATGCTAATGTTGATGCTGTTTGTTTGTTATTGCTGCTACTGGTCAATACTATTGCGTTCCTAGGTAATCTAACTCGAGACTGGTAGTGCTCCATGGGTTGTTTCTGTTTGCCAAGTCGTAGTACTGGTCGTTACTAGGTTTGCTGGCTGAGTGGTGTGATAACGGTGATGGTATGAGAGTTGGATACATGGATTGGAGTTGGTCAGATGTATACACCAAACTAAACGAATCTATCAGCTAATACAGGTCGTAACAATAACCAAAAAAGTAAGCCTTAAGCCCAAAATGATTTGGGTTCGGCTCGGATCCATGGTCATATGGAACCATCAATGTGAGTGAGGTAAAGCAACGGAATAAGAAAAACATGAAAACCAATACTAAATCAGGCTTATAGAAAAACTGGGATGTCATGTTGAGATTGCTGTAACCATAATAGCTGCTTACCAGAACAGCGATTTGAGAATAAATTTCTGAACTTGAATCTCTTGAATGTTTGATATTGAAAGACTATACCACGTTTTACTAATGCAATCCTTATTTGATTTGACTCGACAAAGTAATGCGAAGGAAAGTCCAGATGCAATGCTCCAAGGCAAGTATTTAAAACTTGAGGAAGACACACCAATGATAATTGTAGTAAGTAGACTAGTAGGAGGTTAGGATGAGGCAGCAGGCAGCAGGCAAGTCAAGGCAAGAGGTACAATTAGTTACTTAGTTGTAGATGACTATTGACTTGTTAGCTTAAGTGAGAAACTACCTGGTACGTATTGCATGACATTAACGATACATGACTCCATTTATTAGCAATTGAATTGAATTTCCTAGTTTCAACTTTTTAAACTGTTACTGTTGTGTTCAAAACCTAGTTTAGTTACTTAGGTTAACAAAAGCTAAGAAGAGACGATATCTCATTAACGTTAATGGGAGACCGTCTTACTTATTTTACATTTTGGTTTTTACCTATGTTGTTCAATTAACTTAGTGAGAGACGTTGTGCGTTGACTATGAACAACCTTAAGTTTTATTATCACGTTGTGTTGTTTTGAACATATGATTTGAATGATTCGTGGTGCTAATTAGAGCATGTGGTTGCGGTGTGTGCAATAGCCATAACAGCAAGTATTCATGTTCGTTTTGGTGTTTGTTTGTTAAGCTTATTTGGTTGTGAAGAATTCTGGGTTCTGAGGTGACTCTCATTTCTTCTGAGCCGACTCTCCCAAATAAATACTCGTAGTGATCCGGGTCGTACTAATTATGGTGTTTGATTTATATATATGCCAATGTTGTTGTTATTTGTTCGTTATTTTTATGTATGTGCAACTGACGTCTTTAATTTATTTTAGGATTATTAACGCGTATCACGTTCAAGAATGAGTTATCGAAGCAAAAGGACAAGGGCTCAAATGATGGAAGTTGAAGTACCACCTGTGACAACACCATCATCTCTTAGTGATACTACAAATGACAGATGGGGGCCATTTCCCCTCAAAAACCCCAAGTACCTAATGTTGGTAAAGCACATCAGTAGGCCCCATTATTGCTGAAAGATTCAAGTCATAAGCAGCGGTCACTGAAAGATTCATGTCCAAATCAGAACAATGATGAGCCTTACGTCGAACAATCTGCAAATGGCCAAGGTTCTCAAATCCAAATCTCCCAATCTTTTACTACAAACCCCCTTCCTTCAAAGACCCACACCAGTGCAAATTTTCGAGATCTTGCTACTAGAAAGGCTCGGTTACTTTCTCCCAAACCAACTGATGCATCTAAAAGAGTACGGGAACAATCAGAAGTAGGAGTTAAACCACCAAATGCATTTTTGAAAAATACTACTACGAAACTTGGTCGGTCTTTTACTACAAACCCCCTACTTTTAAAGACCCACACCAACCAAAATTTGCTTGAAGTCCAAGAAATTTCTACCAAACAACCCATTGGATCTCAAAAAATGGTGGAAGAAGCACAACTAGGAGAGGTTAAACCACCTGATAGGTTGTGGAAAAATTGTAATGCAACACCTGATCAATCTTTTACTACAAACCCCATCCTCTCGAAGACTCATGCCACCCAAAATTTACATGAACCTACAGCTATAAAAGCCCAAGAAATTTCTGTTGCATCTCAAAAAATGTGGGAACAAGCACAAGTTGGAGGAGATAAACCATCTGATGTTATATGGAAAAATTCTCCCAATAACTCATCCCCGGTTTTCACTCTAAAGTCCACTACTGTAAAGCCTACAACTTCACTTTCTCATCCCACACGTCCATCGCCATCAGATATTGTTCGCTCAACCAACAGCAGGTCTGAAATTATTGAGAAGTCATCGGTCGAGCCTCAAGAAACTTTTTACCAATAAGATGTTTTTCTATCCGGTTTAGAAACTTTCAAACCAAGATGTCGTAGTGTGGTACATGATTGGCCTGATAATGTGGAGTTTGATGAAAGTGAGAAGGTTCTAATTATAGGCAAGTTTTCAATTCAATTACATCTGATATGTTATATGGCTCAATATTCTTTTTATAAATAAATTTAATAAGTGGTAACATCCATAAATTTAAAAAGTGTTTTCTTCCAATGGCGGCTTATTTAACGACAAATCTTGTTTCGGATTGGAATCAAAACCTGGTTGTTGCGTGTAGGACATAGTTTTAGGCTTCCTTCGTCTTGATTACTCTTTTAGTCTTTTTCCTCTTTTTGCCCTGCTTTTTCCTCTATTTTCTTATCCAATATTTTTTCTTGCACACCCTCCTCCTCCTGACTATTGAAAAAGTGTCGACCATAAGAAATCCGGCTAGTGTCCACTGATCATTTTTGTTTGAATAGTGTTTTATGTATTTTTTTAATCTTTTTTGCAGGAGCGTTTTCTTCTACCTGATGGTGATGATTATGATGAAGGTATTTTAAAGCGTGTAGGCAAGAGTGAGACAATATAGACATTCCTTGAAGAAGAGTTTTTTTAAACCCACGACAAAAAATAGAGAAGAAATCTATCAAGTTGGACCATCTGGGGTTCCTCTTGACAGTTGGATTCATTTAGTGGATTATTGGTATTCCGCAAAGGGAAAGGTATTTGTCTAAATTTTAAACAGTTGCTTTCGTTATCATCACTATTTTTCATATTACCGTTTTGGGTCTAAGAAGAGTTGATTATAATATTGTTTTCAGAGATTTAGTTTTATATTAATGCAGAGATTTAGTGAATGTGGAAAAGAGGCACGTGCGTTGCAAAATCATGTTCACACCACCGGGTCTACAAGCTATGCTAATATAAGGGCGGAACTTGTAAAAAATCTTTATTTTTATCAATGATTATACTACCATCTTTTCATTTACTTTGAATGTATTTGAATTATATAAATACTTTGGTTGAAGTTAGCTAATTATGCGTTGATGACTAACAGGAAGAAATGAACAAAAGAGAGCCAACTGAATTAGAGGTTTTCAAGCAAACTCATAAGAGAAAATATGGGTCCTATGTGAAAGATACAGTAACGCAAGAATTTGTGGTATACATAAAACAAGTTCCATGTACTCTACTCCAATTTTTCTTATAAATTGACACATAATATGTATATTGATTGGGATTTGTTTCTATATGTATATGTACAGGTGAATATTGATACTTATGTTCAAAGTGAAGTTGCGACAAATCCTACCAAGCATAAAGTACAAATTCAGAATGAAGCTTTCAGTAAACTAATGTATGGAGAAAGTACACCTAAACTGCCTATAGGCTATAGGTTTGGTGTTAAAAGAAGTGATGTATTTGGGGTGCATGGTATCTTAAGGAAAGAGGCTTTTAATTCTGGAGAAAGTAATTCTTTAGGCCTCAAAAATATGGAAAAGGCTGTTGCAACTTTGACTAAGGACAACAAAGATCTACAAACAAAGTTCATTGAGACAAATTTGACTTTGTCTAAAATCTTGGATGCTATGACTTCTGGAATACCGTCGGGCGAGTTAGCTCACCTTGCCAAGTCGACCTTGAATTCACAGAATCACAGGTATTCTACGCTTTCTATACCCGTCATTTTCCCAATTTTATAGTTTTGAGCTCGTAGTCAACCTATCTAGTCACATAAATTGACAAAACGAATCGGATTTTAATGAAATTTTTAGCAAGCGGTTTGGTCTTTGATGTTGTTAACGGAAGATGAACCCTAATCATATATAGTAACAAAAATAACGGTTTGCGGGTTTATTGGTCACAATTTATGGTAATGTGGAATTTCTGATGAAGTTGTGTTATGTTTGTGTGAATTGGATAATACAGTAGCATCATCTCGATCATGTTGAATTTCACTTGAATATATGTTCATGTGAAATTGTTAATTGAATTGGATACCGTTATGTTCATCTAAATCTCTGAAAGTTTTCCGTCATTGAATACATATGAAGAGTATTTACGATAATAATCTTATGATAGTGTGGAATTTCTGATGAAATTGTGTTATATTCATGTGAATTGGATACTTCAGTAGCATTATTGATTAGGAGAGTGGAATTAGAAGGGTTTTTCAGAATTTGTCGTTGTCGTCTTTTTTAGTACAGGTGAGGAGTATTTACGACGATAATCTTATGATAGCAAAAATTTCTGATGAATTGTGTTATGTTCATGTGAACTGCATAAGACAGTAGCATTATTGACTAGGAGAGTGGATACTCCAAATCTGTGAACGTTTCCGTCTTTTTGAATACTTGTGAAGAGTATGTACGATGATAATCTTATGATATTGTAAAATTTATGATGAATTGTGTTATGTTTATGTGAATTGGATTATACAGTAGCATTTTGGACTAGGAGAGTTAAAATCAGGAGGGTTGTTCTGAATTTGTTGTTTATTGGTGACGAGTTTTAGATCTATCGCTTAAGAAAAACGTCCTATTTGAGCTTGATGAGATTTATTTTTCTTGCGTGTAGGTATCGGATTCATCAAATACCACTTTTGGCGATGCATCCACATGAAAGAAGCAATTCAAAAATTCATTTATGGGAGCAGATTAGCTGCATCGTGTGGCTAGGATTTAATGTTTTGGGAGATATAGTAATTTTTGCTTGAAAACATTAATCGCAATATTGTTTTCGGTTTGTATTAATCTAACTTCTGATGAAATTTTCAATACTTTTGATTACTAATAGATGTATTTAATTTGATTTTGATGATGAAAGTTTATGATGTAAAATTTTGTTTTCTACACTCTAATTTTTGGTATCATGTAGCTTAGTAATTTATATACAAAGACGGGAAAAAATTAGAGGTGTGCAAAAACTATGAAACTGACGCACAAAAGCGTCGCGAAATAAAATTCTACTGCCGCCCCAAAGCGTCGTTATTTCTGACACCCCAAACTGTCGTTATTCGTGACGCATGAAAGCGTCACAAATCTGGACGATTAAAAGTGTCGAAAACTCCTGACACCCAAAAAGACCACGCTTTAGCAAAGCGTCGAGAAAGAAATTCTCGACACTTTTAAGCGTTGAAAGTAACATGAAAAAGCGTCGCGAAAAGAAGGGATTTGTAGTAGTGATACCCTTCAACCCTAGAAGAATAAATTAGCTACTCATAGTGAAAGATGAAACAACAAAATAATTAAGCATAATAGAAATCAATATGAAAATAAGGAAAAAGGGAAAAATACCGATTACGAAGAACTGAAGGATTGAATAATAATTAAAAGCTAAAAAGTACCGCTACAAGCTTGCAGAATTCTGATTCTTAATAAAGACTAAACTAAAGTTTTGAATGAGAAAAAGTGTCCTTAAACATAACCCTAAGAAGGGTATTTATACTTATTACAATGGGTCTAATTAGAAAATATAACATAGTTTAATAAAATAATCCCGTAGGATTTTAATTAAGGCAGAATACGGATTCTTCAGAAGATTTGGAAAGTCACTCTGACGCGTCGCGAACTGCTCGGTACAAGATCATACCGACCGGTACAAAAACTAACCGACCGGTTCACAAACGAACCGATCGGTACAAATTCAAACCGACCGGTTTGGTATTATACGGACCGGTTCGGCCTTCGTTGTCCGCCTTGGTGGCTTGTTTTTTTCTTGTTTTCTTCACTTGTAGCTCTTAACTTCGTCTTTTGCTATGCTTCCTGTCAAAACATAAACAAAATACTCATCATAACAAACTACGGATAAAAGGCTACTAAACTATTCCTAAGGCATTTTAAATCGGTAAAAAAGGAGGATAAAATGAGACTAAATATGCATATGAACTGCGTTCATCAAATTCCCCCAAACCGAACTTTTACTTGTCCCCAAGTAAACTCACAACCTCACATCAGACACATTGAAAAATGGCTCAAAGCAAACTTCGTCAACACGCACCATTCCAAATCTAATACTCTCGCAAGCAAATGACACCAAAGCTAAAAAAACAAATTCTATAGCGAAAAGATGAAGAGTAAAAGAGTTTCAAAAACCAAGTCCCAATCAATATTCAAACGTGATCTTTTAATCTTGCACAACCATCTATATCGAGATTCCTCACGGTTTACACTCAACACTCAATAAGGGCAATATTGTGTGTTTATGTAAAATCGAAAAGACAAAACACTCACCTAACTGCGACTTATAAGAACATGCATGCAATCTAAGATGATACCAGTCTCTACCAACCGTACATATACATTCAATCGGACCAAAACACATGTCGAGGACTTACATATGGTATAAAGTGGGGCTAATCGGGTAAGAAGGGGCAAAACGATTTGGATATGTGGAGGTAAAAGTCAAGCTAGTACAGCCGTCACCAAACTAAACTCATTTCATTTTTAACCAACTTCAATCAAAGAAATTACAAGTAGTACCAAGCACCTTATTTTCAACATTTCATAATCGGCTTCGCACCAACAACTACGAAAATAGAGAGATCAATTCTTTTCTCATAGCAAAAACAAATTTCTTTTCTTGTTTCACTTCATTTTTTTCCTTTTTCTTTTAAACTATCTCCTTTCTTTTTCTTTTCTTTCATTGATTTTTTTTTTCAATTCATTCATCATTTTTTTTTCAATTCCCTTCCTCAATGGTACCAAATTTCACCCGAAAAAAATAATTCCGTCTAATTAACCAACTAGCTTGACTAGGGTAGGCAAATATGGCATGTAGTTAATAAACGGGTCAAAATAAATCAAATTATGGCTATGTGAAGTTCATGGGAATTAGATAAAATAAAGGGGATTGCCTCTTCTACATGTGTCACAGTCACAAAACGAATGAATACAAGTATTTAAGAGACAAATGTCATGCCTATGCAATTTAATGTTACATGTCTCATAAGAGTGCTACTCTCAGCCTATATGAAACTGATCATGGATGTTATCAGTTTAAGGCTCTAAGTCTCACAATATAAGTAGCTTACTCGACAACAGGTCAATTTACTCATTTGACATTCAAAACATAATCAGCGACAAGATTCAAGAAATACTAAACTCAAATAACGGGAAATAAGTGTCATTCACAAGAAAGAGCAAAAGAACTAAGAACAAGCATGAGACAAACGCAATGTCATCATCACCGACACGACTCTATACGAAGACACACAAAAACACACGAAAAAAGGAAAAATTAAATAAAAAATGTTTTTTTAAGAAATAAACACAACACACAAAATATCCCCCCAAACCAAATCACACAATGTCCTCATTGTGAACCAAGATGAATAAAATAGGACAAAAATATAACGGGTAAAGGAAGACAAAAAAACGAAAAAAAAAAAATAAGAGAGAAAAGGGAAAGGTACTGACAATATATTTACTGTAAATAAGTCCCCCCAAACCAGCAACCAACCGGGACTAAGAATCTGACTCATACCCATCAATAAAAAAATCATAGTAGCTCAAGGCTCTCAGAAGTTGATCAAAAAGTAGCGCATGTGCTATGCAAGAGCATAAGTAGCACCAAGATAGAATAACGACATTATATAAAATCAATGTCAATGACGTCTCAGCTTGTCAGACTTTATTTGAAAACTTTCAAAAGTCCGCGACATATAATCCCAGCCGTCAATAAATGGTGGAAAATAATATTGTAAACTATCGGGCATGTAAGAGAACTTAATACCTCTCAGATCAACAATATTATTTTTCACAATTAATTCATACGAAACGGGAGGAATACCTGTACTAGCATCAAAGTTAGGAGGAAGTTCAAGTGGATGAGAATGTTTTATTACCTCAACGGGTGTATCCACGACGATCCCATATATCTCAAGATTTTCTGTTTCGAGGATTCCTGGATGATTTAGCGCTGCTTCTAATGCGTCTACCTTCGCTTTCCAAGGGTTTGATTCACATGAGTTAGGCATAGTGATTTCAGACGAAAGCTTAGTAGGTGGACGACTAGAATCATCAATTCAATCACAAATTGGCTTATTAATAATGCTCAAAATCTAAGGATTTTCCGTCAAAGATTGAATCATTAAATTTTCAGACATAACAGAATCAACTTCAATGACCGGAGGATGGTCTTTCAAAGCAAAAATCAAAGGCTCATCATCGTCGTTATCAAATAGGTCAATATCCTCTCTAGCATCTACAACATGCTCTTTTTTCCATAAATTTCCTTTCAGGATCAGTCGTGGTCATATAAACTCTACCGATGGTGTAGACGAATCCCTTGCTTCATCCAAATATGTAAAAGATCTTAGCCGCACTTAAAAGCCGAGTACTCTACCATTGAGTTAGCAACCCCCAAAATAGCTCTATTATAAAGATACAATCGAAATCAAGAAAATTTGAATCAAACCGTTGAATTAGCAAGAAATCAAAACAAAGTTTTTGAGTTGATTCCCGTTACAAACATAAAAACAAACACCAATAACAGAGATTCTTGAATAAAAAATTGGCTAGACAAATAATCTACACTTTTTAGATCTAAAAATTTGATATTTGTATCAGAACAAATTCAACGAATCCTTGAATCAAAATAGCGGGCATAAGACATAAAAAACCATTTAATTTTTTTATTTCACAATTGAATTATATTTGTTCAATACATTCTTGTCAATATGAATAAAAAACAAAATACAATTACAAGAAATTCCATTTTTTGTTTTATCTTGCTTTCAATTGAATAATCGACTCAAATTAAAATAAAATCCAATTTTATTATTATATGATAAATATAATACGATAAATATAATAGACATTTTGAGCTCTAAATAGAAAAAAATGAAATATTAGGGGAAACTTGTGTTGGATTGGCACTAAAAAAAAATATAGGACTAAAGAAGTTCTACCAAATTATAACCGCATTATCTTTGATTTTTTTTAATCATTCATTAATTGAACTTCGTTTGCTTAAACCGAAATTCTTGAAAAACCTTCGCCCTCATTAAAATATCATAAACAGTTTCTGTAGGTTGAGCGCCTTTTTGAATAAAATCTAGAATAGCAGGAACATTTAAATAAGTTTGATTTTTTATCGGATCATAAAAACCTACTTTTTGTAGATCTCTTTCCTCTCTTCGGGACCGAACATGTAACACCCCTGATTTTATAAAATAAAATAAATTAAAGTTATATTCGTATTTTTATTTTATTTACGATTTAACTCAAAATTCTTAAAATTATTATAAAACGAATTTATCGTTTAGTCGTTTCAAACTCCTAAAATTATATTTGTCTCGGAAACTCTTCTTATATATAAAAATATCTTACTTTTATTTCGACTTAATTTAATTCTTATCGATAGTCTAATTCGGCGATTTAAATTCAAATTTCTTTTTATTTATTTATATTTAAGCTCGAATTTTCTATTTTTCGGCTCGAAGCTTATTATTTTAAGTTTCGTCAAAATATTTATTTCTTTTCTTCGAGAAATTCATTTAATTCATTTTATCGAAGAGTTATTATTTTTCGGAAAGTACTATTTCATCGTCTAATTAATTATTTCTATAAATCTCGTTTTCGTCTCAAATAATTATTTATATCTCGAGAAACATTTATTCTACTCATTTTTATTTGTCGGCCCATTTATTTATTAATTTTTATTAACTCGTTTTAATTTGATTGTGGGTCAACCAACTTCGTTACTGAATTTGTTTCCTAACCCGATTCATTTAATTAATCGGTATACTATGTGTTATGTTTATCCCACCTGTCAGGCATTCACCCCCCCATCTTTTGGTCTTCTCACATTCAACGTATCACCTTTTGCCTCTTCGTTCTTCCCACATTACTGACATTCATTCTCTTTTTTTTTTAATAATGCAACCACCGCTTCACCTCTTCCTTTCCCATTCTTCTCTTGTTTCCTCCATTTTCTTCCCCTTCCTCCTCCTTTTCTGCTACGCTGCTGCTACCATTTCTTCGCTGCTGTTTTTCTGCATCGATTTACCGAATTCAGGTTTGGTTTTGTACGTTTTGTTCGTTTTCTTCTTCTTCTTCTTTGTCTTTTCTGCTATTCCGTGTTGCAGTTGCCGCTATTTTTTTTCTTCTTTTACGTTCACCCATCATCATCAAACGGATGTCCGTCGATTGTTGTCCGTTCTTTGTTGTTGTTGCTGCTGCTGTGCTGTTACTGTTCCAGCTGTACCGTGTTACAGCTGCAGCTGCGTTTGTCTCTCCGGCTTAGCACCCCTGCCTTCGTCCTTTTCGTTGCCTGATTCGGTGAACGATCTGTTCTCCTCCTCTTCTTCTTCTTCTTGTTTTTATTTGTTTTGTCTGCTGCTGTTTGAATCAGTTTTTCTGCTGCTGTTATACGTTGTTGTGTTCTTCTTCATTCTCCTTCTTTTCTCTCTTCGTTTCATGCTTTTACCAGCCAATGTTGCTCCTGTCTGCTGTTGGTTTTGGTCGTGATTCTGTTATGTTCCTGCCTTTATGTTCGTTGATTTGATTCCTTATTGATGCTGTTTTGATCAATCTCTATCTATTCATTTTAATCGTTTCGTCGATTTTCACTCCGCTTACCTGTTGTTGCGTTGCTGTTGACTTTTGGTGCTGTTTCGTGGTTTGTTGCTGTTGTTGCCGTCTATTGAAGCTTTTATTCCCGTTTTTATCTTGTTTCGAGACCTGTCTTTCGTTCCTCTACTCTTAGAGTCTCGTTTCCCTCTTGTTGATGCTACGATTGCTGTTTCGTCGTATTCTTTTTTTGCCGTTGGCTGTTCGGTCTGCTTGCACCTGCTGCTTTGTCTCCTGTTGTTCGTTGTATGTGTGTGCATCGTAGTTCTACTCATGCCTAATGCGTTTTACTGCTGTTCTTCTCCGTCTTTTGCTATTCCCGTTTGTTGCTGCTTTCCATTCTATGAACGTCGACCGCTGTTCTATCATGCTTGTCATGTCGACTCGATTAAGTTCACATTTCAAACTTATGTTTGTCACATAATTCCCTTCTTCCGTCGTATGACGATTAATCTTAACTCTTTGTTTCACCTCGTCTCATTCTTTAACTTTGTCTTCTCGATCGTCGTGGTGAATCATGTTTAGAAGACTATCGATTCAACAATTAGGAGTTTAAAGACTTTACTATTGAAGGTTTAGAGCCTGGACAGACGGATTGAAGCGGCTAGTACTTTGACGTATTCAACTCAAGGTAACTTTAGGACGTTTCTCGATTTTATATCGTATGTTTGAGTAGTAGTATGTAGTAAATATTTTAACTTCGATTTTCTGATTTTAGCTATTTATTATTTGCTAAAAATATTATTTAATAAATCGTATACTTTTTAAATATTTTACGATTTTCGATATAGTTTTATAAATCGTTAGTAATTTTATTATTTGCGATCGTTATAATATTTTGTCGGTTATCGTGATACTAGTAACTAAATAAAATCGATTTCATATTTTCGTCATATTTCGTTAATTTCTTATTTTTAAATCCAAATCGTATTTTCATATTATAATCGAGATTTGTATACTTGTTTAATAAATTAATTATCGTTTTACGATTTATACTAGTAAATGAGAAAATAGTCGATTTTGTTTTAAATACTCCCTCCGTTCCAATGAATTGTTTGCCTTTCCTTTTGGAACCAAGGTTAAGGGAACCAATGAGGGGGTGACATGTAGAGCGAAACTTATGAGAATGATCAAATTGCATATAAATACATTCCTAAAATAGAAAGGCAAACAATTCATTGAGACGCCCCAATATGGAATAGGCAAACAATTCATTGAGACGGAGGGAGTATATTTTTAGTCGAGACTATTCTCACTAATAATTTCCTATTTGTTTCCGATTGACTATTTTTATTAAAATTTGTATTATTTATAAATCAAAGCTATTTCTTAAAAATAATTTGAAAACTTTATAAAATTCATTTCATTTATAAAACTCGTGGACTCAATTAATTTTGATATCGTTTTTCTTAAAACGTCACTTTTGTAAAATTTATAGTTTTAACTCGATTTTCTAATCTTTTATAAAGTACTATACCTTGACTTATTTTATTTTATTTATATTTTAATAACGAATTTAGAAATATATTAAAGTTACGATAACGACGATAATAATAAAGTGTTAATTTCGTTAGAAATGCTATTTTTTTATACATTTCACTTATTTTAATAAATTACGTATTTTCTATAAAACTTTCTATTTTAAGTAAGTTTCTAAAATTAGTAAGTTTCCGTTTATAGAAAGTTTCCCTTTTTATATAAATGTATATTCCTTTATCCTCATATAATTTATAATGATTATATCTTTTGTATGTATCGATAATGACTTGTTTTGGAGTTATGGAATAAGGAAAAGTGTGGGTTTAGAGTAATATAGTCTGGGATGTACGTTTTGGCATCAACTATAAAGCTGGTGTGTCTATGTTGAGACACATTGGTTGTTGAACTGAGCATGGTTTGTGTTCAGGAGAGTGTATGTTTACCTTAAACTTAGATATCGCATCATGTAAGTCGCGTCGGGCTGAACTGGATATGGTTTGTATCCAGGAGGGGTGTGCACTACTTAAACCAGGACCTCGCTGCACGCAGTCCTGTTATGGTTGAGTTGCCTAGTTAGAGACCGAAGTCTGATTTGTTTTGACTGAGTTCTCGAAGCTAGTTTAGTATTATCCTAGTGAAAGTCTAGATTCTACATTAATCCTATCCATAACGCCAGTTTTGAATATTCTTATTATCGATTGGTTTGATTTGCAGGTTGGCAAATGTTTTAAGTTTCCTCCGACAACTTATTTTATTATATCGTTTTTAATGTTTTCTCATTTTAAGTATTTTGATATAATATTACTATTATTTTTCCATATGATATAATCTGGCTGGGAGAACGTCCAAGTTACTCCCCACTGACGTGGCTGTTATGTTTATAACATGACAGGTATTTGCTGCTGGGTTTTGGGTGTGAGCTAGCGAGTAGCGTGGATCCTACTCTTTCTTTATTCATGTAATTTATGGATTTGTATAACCCGTTTGGTGAATTTTCTTTTTAGCCCTTTTGTAAAAAGAGGCCTTTGTATTGACTTACCATTTCTTTTAATAAGATATAGTTTGTCAGTGTGTTTTAATCCTAACTCTACAGTGTTTCCGCCACTGTATTGCGTTAGATTTTCTAGGGAATTATAGTTGGTATCAGAGCATTGTTGCTCCCGACGCTTACACCTGATTTTAGGAAAAATACTCGTAAATGATTTGAACATTAAGGAAATATTAGTGAGAGATGGGTAGAAACCTAAATAAGGACTTAACTATTAGGTTTATATGTTCTTGTAACTCAATGATTAGCGTTGAATATTTGTTGCTTTTGTCTGGAGAAGATTGATGAACAAGATGTTGGTAGAATGTTGCTCCAGATTGGGACAAGATCTGCTTAGAACTATCAACGCCTGCTGACTCGAGTGGACAACTTGGTACTCCAAGAAAGATGTCGATGGTGACTTTTCAGCTCCGGTTTAGTTTGCTTAAGCTACAGGTTAGATGATCAAGAGTAGACTCCTGTTCCATGATATTGCTGTAGATACAAATGGAGCGACCCAAGACTTGCGTGCTCGTTCCTCTACGAGAAAATGAAGTAATCCATTTTGTTCCCTAGAGAACTCCGGAGGCCCAAAGATTCCCCTCTCGTTTCATATCTTAGTAATATAGGATTATCGATTCCTTTGTCCATGCCTTTACTTCTTCCAATTCTTGTCTTTTATATTCTCATCTTCTTTCGCTTGGTGAATCCTGGTTCTATTCTCCTACTTTACCATTTATCCTCTTGAGATTCTTGGTTAGATCGATTTCCGTCTCAGTGAACCCCGTGAAAAGTTATTGATGTTTGAGGTTTAGTAAACCCTTGTTACCTGGTTCGAGGATTGTGAGTCTACCCTATCTTCTAAGCAAGTAAGAAATTCTTGAGGTTTAATTTGAATGTCAAATTGTTGGTTGATGGAATTAGGATGATACTTTAGACACTGAACCTTGGGTTATAGGTTACTTTGATTATTTTGGAGTACTTAGAGTTCAATATATTTTGGAGTAGTAGGAGTATATCATATTTGATGGGTACCTAATACCTAATCTAGAACCGAACTAGGTGTAACAGATAATATTACTTTGGGATTCTTACCTAATGCTTATTGGATGGATGCATCGAGAATATTTGGGATCATAGAGTACTGTTTAAAGTGTTAACCTGTGTGTTGTGGTACCATCGAAAGTTTTCATTAATTGTAACACCCCTGATTTTATGAATAAAATTAAATTTAAAATTATATTCGTATTTTTATTTTGTTACGATTTAACTCGTAATTCTTAAAATTTATTATAAAATGGATTTATTGTTTAATCGTTTCAAACTCCTAAAATTTTATTTGTCTCGGAAACTCTCCTTATATTTAAAACATATTTTTATGTCTGTTTCGATGCATTTTATACATTTAGTTTAATTCTTATAGAAAATCCATTTCGACGATTTAATTTCTAAATTCCTTTTATTTATATATATTAAGCTCGAAGCTCGTTAATTTTAAGTTTCGTCAAAATATTTATTTTCTTTCCTCGAGAAATCAATTTAATTCACTTTATCGAAAATTTATTATTTATTGGGAAATACTATTTGATCGTTTAATTATTTATTTCTATCAACTTCAATTTGGTTCCTAATAATTTATTTACTAATTTTATTTGACGGCCCGATTATTTTATTAATTTTATTAACTCATTTTATTTCGGTTTGTGGCTCAGCCAACTTATCGTTACGGAATTCGAATACTACCCGATACATTTAATTAATCCGTTTTCTCTTTTTTGGTGGGACCTGATTCTTTTGATTTTCTCATTCTATTACGTACACCTCCCCTCTTCCTTTTTTTTTTATGTTACTCCCACCGCTTCATTCCCTCATCCTCTTTAATTCATCCTCTTTCAACTCTTGAATACCTTTTCTTTTATCCCTTTTAATCTGAATTCTCCTCGCCTACCTTCGTTTTACTCCTCCATTTTTGTCCTATCTATCGGCCAAACCTTCATTTAATCTGATTCTCACCGCTTCACCCCTGTTTTTTTTCCTCTCCCTTTAATCCGATTAATGCCGCCTGCTGCGTATTGCTCCTGCTGCTACTGCGTACTGCTCTTGCTACTGTTGCTCGTTTCTTCTTCTCCATTTCCGTTTTCTTCTTCTGTTACGTTGCTGCGGCTGTTTGTTGTGCGGGTTTTGCTAGACGGTCGTCCTTCGTTCCGGACTCGTCGAGGTAATCTCCTCTCCTTCTTCCTCATCGTTGTTGTTGTCATGCTGGTCATCTTTTGTTCGTTCATCCCCTTTTGTGTGTCGCTTCTTCTGTCGTTGTTATGACGATGCTGTTGATGTTGCGTCCTTGTTGTTTAATCGGTGCTGAATCAAATCTTCTGCCGCCGATTCGTTTTCCGTTGCCATTGTTATGCGCTGATTTTGCTGCTGCGTCTGTTTGCTGTTGCTGCGTCTGTTTGTGGGTCGATGTTGCTGTTGTAGTTATCAATCCATGTTCTTGTTCTTTCTCTCCTGTTCTTTCTGTCTGCTACTGTTTCGATCTTATTTTTTTTGTGTTAATCGGATCTCATTCTCGATCTATTTCTGCTCTATCCCTCTTTTTCTTCTTCTTCTTCTTCTTATGCTGCGTTTTTGTCGATTCTTTCTCCCTCTGCAACTGACCTGCTGTACGTTCTTAATTCGTACCCCTGTTTCGTTCTTTTTGTTGCTGCCGTTAATATCGCACTACTGGTGCTACTGCTGTCTGCGTGTTGCTGCTGATTATGCATTATCGATGTCTGTTTTGCTTTACCGATCTTCTGCTTCAACATCATTGGTTCGCTGTAGCTGCTGCTGTTGTTTCGTTTGATGATTTCGATTGTCGTTGCTGCTGTTTGGTCTTGTTACTTCTAATCTTCGTTGTTTGCACCGCTGCCATCATCTTATTGCCGTTGTTCGTTGTTTTTAATCGGTCTTTTCTTCTCTTTTTCCGTTGCTTCTCCTCCGCTTGCATTTGATTTCATTTTGTCGCTGCGGCTCGTTCTCGTTCTTTTCCGTTCCGTGATGGCCTCAGAGTTTTATTGAGTCGGCTATCAAGTTCTAAGGTTCGAACTTGGCCTAATCAAGAAAGAACATGTACGAGATTGTTTCCAATATCGACTTAAGGTAACTTTCGGACGTTACTCGATTTTATATCGTATGTTTGAGTAGTAGTATGTAGTAAATATTTTAACTTCGGTTTTCTAATTTTAGCTATATATTATTGCTAATTATATTAATTTTAAATCGTATGCCTTATAAATATTTTACAAGTTTTTGACATCGTTTATAAATCATTGGTAATTTAATTATTTACGACCGTTATAATATTTTGTTGGTTATCGTGACACTAGTAACTAAATAATAACGATTTCATATTTTCTTCATATTTCGTTAATTTATAATTTTAACTCAAAATCGTATTTTTATATTATAATCGAGATTTGTATACTTGTTTATTTAATGAATTAATTTTGTTTTACGACTTATATTAATAAATGAGAAAGTAGTCGATTTGTTTTAAATACATTTTTAGTCGAGACTATTTTCCCTAATAATTTCTCATTTATCTACGATTGATTATTTTTAGTAAAATCAGTATTAATTATTGATAAAATCTATTTTCTAAAACTAATTTGAAAACTTTATAAAATCTCGTTTAATTTATAAAATTCGACGACTCAATTAATTTTTGGATATCATTTTTCTTAAAGCATCTGTTTTCTATAATTTATAGATAATTCGATTTCCTAACTATTTATAAAACACTATATATTAACTTATTATATTTTATTTATATTTTGAGTAACGAATTTAGAAATATATTAAACTTACGATAACGACGATAATAATAAAATGTTAATTTCGTGAGGAATGCTTTTTTATACATTTCACTTATTTTAATAACGTACGTATTTTCTATAACAATATTTCTATTTTAAGTAAGTTTCTAAAATTAGTGAGTTTCTATTTATAGAAAGTTTCCCTTTTGATATAAAATGTTTATTCCTTTTATCTTCTTATTATTTATAATGATTATATCTTTTGGATATTGTTAATGGCTTGTTTTGGAGTTATGGAATAAAGAGAAGTGTGGGGTTAGAGTAATAATCTAGGGTGTACGTTTTTGCCATCAGCTATAAAGCCGGTGTGCTCATTTGGGGCACATTTGGTCGTTGAACTGAGCATGGTTTGTGTTCAGGAGAGTGTGCATTGTGCCCTTAAACTTAGATATCGCATCGTGTAAGTCGCGTCGGGTTGAACTGGGTATGGTTTGTATCCAGGAGGGGTGTATACTACTTAAACCAGGACCTCGCTGCACGCAGTCCTGTCATAGTTGAGTTGCCTAGTTAGAGACTGAAGTCTGATTTGTTTTGACTAAGTTCTCGAAGTTAGTTTAGTATTGTCCTAGTGAAAGTCTAGCCTTGTGCACACCGATCGAATTTCCATAACGCCGGTTTTGAATATGATTATTATTGTCGATTGGTTTGATTTGCAGGTTGGCAAATGTTTAAGTTTTCTCCGAAAACTTATTTTTATTATATCGTTTTAATGTTTTCTCATTTTCATTATTTTGATATAGTAATACTATTATAATATGGCTGGGTGAACGTCCGAGTTACTCCCCACTGACGTGGTTGTTATGTTTATAACATGACAAGTAATTGCTGCTGGGTTTTGGGTGTGAGCTAGCGAGTAGCGTGGATCCTACTCTTTCTTCATTCGATTTATGGATTTGTATAACCCTGTTTGGAAAATCTTTTTTTAGCCCTTTTGTAAAAAGAGGCGTTTGTATTGACTTACCATTTCTTTAATAAGATATAGTTTGTCAGTGTGTTTTAATCCCAAATCTACAGTGTTTCCGCCACTGTACTGCGTTAGATTTTCTAGGGGATTACATTAATACCATTAGAAATTTTTGGTTGACATAGATTACCCGTGTTTCTTAAGGATTAGATCGTTGATCGTTATTTAGGGTTGTAACCTATGAACTTTGGAGTTGAGTGATCTAACTTGGATAAATTGTTGTCAACCTTGAATAAGAGAAATATATTATACAATTAAAGGTTGGATTTATCGCGTTGTTTTAAGGAATATCTAATGCGAATCATCTTGATGGATTTATAATTCAGAACCCTTAGACCAACGAGATTGTGGCTTCATTGAGTTAATAATTTTTTTGTGTGGATTTGATAGTATGATATGATATTTGATGGGATTCTCAGAAACCTTAGTCGAATGACGTGTTGAAGATGTGAGTGTTTGCGCCATTACCTATAGGTTTGAGCATGTTTGAGAATTTGTTGTACTTTCCCTACTTCTGTACTTGTCGCATTATAAATAGGCCGGTGATCATTTTTTTTGAGGACTTTATGCCCGAACATTGTTAATTGGTGGGACTTGTTTAGTGTTCCTTACTCGAGAAATTTGGGGTGTACCTCGAGTTCAAACTTTATGAACTTTGGTGTAGACACCCGTATTTTGCCTGCTAGTGTCTATAGCAGTTCCCGACAAACACCCGATGATGATCGGAAGCAAACGTGACTTGGTATACTCGGATTTGGACCCGAAATCAATAATATCTGTCATGGACTTTTAGCGGAGTAATAATCTCACAAAACAGACCTCAAATTCAGGCCCAGTGGGTTGTTCCGAGCAAAATAAGACTAATTTGGGCCAAAACCGACACCAAAAATAAATCCCGTCTTTTGGCGACCGGGTCAAATCCCGGTCAGAGACGAACCCGTCACAAAAACAGCCCAAATGCATCTTCTAGAAGCTGGCGCCCAAGTTGAATTCAAAAAAGATAACACAATCAACAAAGTCAACCCCTTCCTTATTTACCTCGATTTACCTGATCCACTCGGTCGAGTGGAGCGTCAAAAACCGGATCAGGCCCATTTTCTAGGGCACTCGACCGAGTGCACTAGGGCCACTCGATCGAGTGACCCTAGGTCGTGGGGTAAACTCTATAAATACCCCATGACCCTCCCTCATTTCAGAAGTTGGACTAATGCAATTTTACCCTCATTCAACTCACATTTCAGCCAAACTCTCTACCCTACAACCCTAAGCAAACACACCAAAAACCGAGTCCCTTGTCCCTCGAAAAAACGACAATTCATCCACACACATACATACACCATAACTAGCATACATCCTCGATACTCTGACGTCCCGTCACTATTCGCGAGTCCATTTCCGAGGTCCTTACTAAGCATGTATGTTGAGGGTGTCATAAACCCCATTTCGATCTTTGTTACTTTCATTTATGTTTTTGTATC
Source organism: Agrostemma githago (assembly GCA_958450325.1). Taxonomy (NCBI): domain Eukaryota; kingdom Viridiplantae; phylum Streptophyta; class Magnoliopsida; order Caryophyllales; family Caryophyllaceae; genus Agrostemma; species Agrostemma githago. Next base: position 32,485,844 of record OY288244.1, on the reverse strand, counting down.
GTTAATATTATACCTATACTAGTATTGTAACTCTAACATCCTAACACTTTACATTTTCGCATACTAACTTTTTATTCGCGTTACTAACATATTACTATCATACCGCGTATATGTATAAACTAGTAGCAAAATTCGGTTTCGGATACGTTTGACTATAATTGTCGCCTAAAATCCATCTAATCCCTTTACGAGCAACGACGGAGGTGGAGCCCTTTCGAGGAGCCCCGCCCCAATGTGCTCAAGGGCGTGATGTGATCGCGACTAATCATAGTTGAACGCATTCGATCCCATTTTAATTAGTGCGGAACCTGTTGACACGAAAACCGACATCACATAACCCGAAAGGGCTAGTTTCGATGTCGTGACGTAGAGGGATGCATTCCGTCGCTAGTTCAAAATTTCTAATATAAACGTTTTCATAACTCTCCGATAACGGTATTATAATCGCATGCTCACGCGATTGTAGCACCGGAAGCAAAGTTAAATACAAATCGTGCGATATTTGTATTTGATTTGGCCAACCATCGATTTTGCACCCAAAAATGAAGCGAGTTAACGCTCGTACAGGGGCTACTCGACCGAGTGCATAGGCTACTCGATCGAGTAGCGTCCATAAAACTGGGCAGAACCTTTTTCGAGGACGCACTCGACCGAGTCAGACCATGACTCGACCGAGTCAGACCATGACTCGACCGAGTGGGTCCTGTAACCCAGAAAACCGAGAGCTTAAATGCAACATTTAAGCCCCGTCCTTTTTTACGACTTTTAGTCGACACGTGTAAAGCCAATCACGTGAATCCATTTTCCAAAACTCACGCTCATCACGACACCTTAACAACTTTGATCGATTTTTTCGACGTGATAAGTCGGTGCAAGGCATCGAGGCATAGGATCGGGCTAGCATCACGCTTAGGCCCTATGTCTCCGTCCTCCGTTTAATACACAACGCAATGTGTATTTAATCGGGGTTAGTCCATTTACACATTTCGTGGTCAAGTCTGATCTACATACGGGTCCGTTCCTATCTTTTTATTATCTATTGTTCCGTTTATTTTTGTATTGGCCGGGTTGTATTTCCGCCCGTGTAACTTGTACGTTATTTATTTTCGAGTTTTATTTATTTACTTGCTTACCGCTTTATAAATGAACCTCGCATGCTAAATCATTTCGACTATAATCAAGATGCATTAAATGACGTAGTTCACATACTATTCATATGCTAGCCCGAAAACGCTGTTTGCATATCATTTAGTCATTTTACTAGCGCGCGCACACGAACACGAGCGATGTCTTAGTAGAGGCCGCCATGTGCGGGCGGGGTTGAGTGTCCTTAGTGGGCTTCCCAACACGTACCCTCACCCCTTACTCAGAACCTTTGGTTTCCGGAGGTCCGAAACCCTTGGCGCACGAGAGTCATTCTATATACGAAAGCCGGTTTATACGGTATCGATATTGCAATGCAAAGGGACGAGCCCAATGAACTCTGAAATCGAGGTGGGACTACTACAAATTCCTATGAATCTCGACGCTTTTTCCTTTGATTTTTGACGCTTTAAAGCGTCAAGAATTATATTCTTGACGCTTCAGAAAAGCGTCGGATTTTGGGCCGTCAGGAATTTCCGACGCTTTTAAGTGTCACTATTCTCGACACTTTCTTGTGTCAGCAATTCAAGCTGAGACTTTATGATGTCAAGATTTCTGACGCTTTTATGTGTCAAGAATTCAGAGGTTGACACTAATGTGCGTAAAGAAAAAATTGGCGGTAACTAGCCTTGACGCAAAAAAGCGTCAAGATTTACTTTAAAGAAAACGGTTCATAATTCTATTTTTTTACATATTGACAAAAGGATATATAATAAACCTTCAACATTTTTATCGTAAATTAAATATAATACGAAATTAAAAAAAAAACCATGTATCTAACAAAATTAAATCAATTAAAATATTAAATAATAACCAATATACGTAGTAGTGTACGACAATCATTCAAATATAGTATCATGATTGATTCAATAATGTCTCGTACAAAATGAAAGGCTAAAAAAATTACGTGAATATATTTGCTCTCAAATATAATTGAGTACGTACTAAATTAATAACCCAATCTAATATCAATCGAAAAGAAAAATATATGTAACGAAATGTCTCATCACGAGTATTAAATAACAAAACTTGCGTGCATGCAACAACAACCGTCTTAATTAATAGAATAGTCTGAAAACAAGTTCTTGCAATTACTCCGACGGACAGTCATCTTTTGCAGAACCCGAAACCTACAAAGTAATAACCAATTTATGAGCACAAACGTGATGAAAGGTTAAGATTAAGATGACAAGCTTAGATAAGATTAAGATGAAAGCTTCTAGGTTCACGCACATTTGTCACGTTTGATGACAAAAGTAGTTTAACAAGCGTATACACAACATTACCATATAGTGCCTCAAAGGCATGAAAGGGGACAAGATCTAAACAAACTAATCAATACTTTAGTCACACAGGCTGTTTCGGGAAGCTTAACCAAGCATAGAAGAAACGTTAAAAAGGAACAAAACAAAAAATGTGACACCCAAGATCAAAGATCCCACGTAAGATTTCTTCCCCTGGACTTGTTTCACATTCAACAATTTTGCAATGTAGATCCTGCATAAATTCCAAAGGAAGTCCATACAGAAGACTAAATCACGTCTACGGAAAGGGCAGAAAGGTCAGATTACGAGAATTCCAAAACGAAGCAATATGATATCATAAATTCATAACCTAGTTAATCCTACAATAAGAATTCCATTATGAAGCAATTCCTACTATTCCATAAGCCATATGAATTATTACATAGTATTACAATAATATGTATTCCGCATAACCCATATGTCCATGTTTGCCGATACGGAGTATAATTTTGCTTCATTCAGGTCAGTATTTTTGTTTTAGAGCTCTTTTGTCAATGTAATGCAAGTATACAAAATTATATATAATGTAGGGTGTAAGATTACCTCTTGGTTTGCCGTATGTAAGACATTTCTTGCAAGACTTAGATACTCAATTGGTGCCTTTCCAGAACTTACATGGCCTAACTGTCCAGACATCACCTTCAATAATTGAGCATGGGAATCATTCTTATTTGTAATTCTTCTTGTTTCTCCACTAATGCCTTATTCTCCTTAGTCAGATTAGTGGCAACTTTTTCCATCTTCTGTATGACTAATGTATTTTTCTCACCAACGTCAAAATTTTCTTTCCTTAACACTCTATGCACTCCAGATATATCACTTTTTTTCACACCAAATCTGTATCCTAACGGGCGTGATACATCACTCACACACATCAACTTATCGAATGCTTCATTCTCAAGTTGAACGCGCGATTTATTGTTGCTTGGATTGCAATCAATTTCATTCTGAATATATGCTTCGGCGTCCGCCTGAGTCAAAATAAATTTATCACTTCAAAAACTAAAAAAAAAAAAACAATGTAGTTAATATCATAAAAAGAAGCAACAAGTCCAGCATGATTTAATATATACTCCGTATAACCCAAACATCTTCGGTATCTGTGCCTTTAACAAATGTACCATCTTTTTTCCGATGGGTACGCTCAAAAATTTCGAGATTGCTTGGCTCTCTTTTGTTCTCATCTTCCTGTACAATACAATAAATTAAAACTAGTTATGATAATCTATAATAACAAAATATTACAAATGACAAAATGGTAAAAAAAAATATTACAAAGGCACTTTTTCTTTTATACTCCGTACTAAAAAAGATTTTAGGAGTCATAGGCGGAAAACTCAACAAATTTTTGGAAATGGGATTTTGTAAATGTGGTGCCAAGAAAAGGCGCTGGCAACAGAATATGGAAATGCCTCGCTTCTTTCTTCTAGTTTGTTTTTGGACTTCAACTTGTGAGTTGTGACTTGTGATTGAGCTTGATTTGTCCTTGCTTCTAGTAACTTGTTGACATTTTTTGCCCAATAATAATTTCAATTCATTACCCTTATTACTTTTCACCTATTAATCCACTTAATAACACATATACACAATAATCCTTCTAAACACACAAAAATCTACTCCATAAATTAATCATCTAAATAACCCTTACTAGCATCGACTTAACCCGACTAATCATGGTACAATTTTTACCTACTAAGAAAAATATCCTCTCCATCCCAATTTTATTGTTCGCGCAACATATACGTGTCACTCTAATCAAATATTGTGTCTTATAAATCCCGTACCGTACCGTACCTAATATGAATATCCCTGCGACTGCAGTCTGCAGCAACATATACATATCAATCACTTGCTTCATTTCACTTTAATCTAGTCCAATTCAATCCAAAAGAAAGGAGCACAAATCCCTGCACCATATTAGTCAGTCAGTCACTTGAATGCACACTTGACAGTCACAAGGAAGAGTACAATACAGCACAGGTGAGTCCAACTCCCAATATTGGCATTTACCCCCAAATATATTCACTATTTACTATTCACCCACCAGTTGACTACACTACTTTATGCATCCCCACAATTCATAACTCACATGAACTCATCACTTCTTTCGAGTTAGTTCAACCACCATCTCTCTTCTTAAAAGCCAACCAAGCGTTTTTATGCTTCTCCTTGTCCCTACACTCGTCTCTCATCACCAATGGATAAATCCCAACCCATAAACAATACAGTATGTTGCCGAAACCCGATTATTTTGAACAAAAAGCACCATAGATAAAATCAGCAACAATACGAAGTTGAATGAAGGATATGCAATGAAAATGTGGCAATCCTTGCAACATCATCCATCATTGACGAAAATCAAGGATCCTAGCTGCCTTGTGAACTAAAAATGAACATGCACAAATGGCGTGAGAAAATAATCAAGGATCCCTAAGTACTCTGGATTCCTAAACAAAAGCACAAAAGAGAAATGTTGTACTTAGGAACCATAGATTTCTTGCAAAACTACAACATGATGAAGCGTCTCGAGCATGTATACAGGTCACTAGAATATGATGCCAAGGAGATATTAACTGTGAAGCCTGAACTTTCCTCGACTCGATTTCAGGATTTTCTTTGCAGAGTGTTTCTTACTGAAGACATGAAACCATGATAATTTGAACTTGTTGGTTATCCCTTTCTGAATACTTCATCCGTCTCAATCAATAATTTACGTTTGTTTTAGGCTTGTATGCCACAAATACTTCATCAAGACAAATACATAAACGTAAGATGACAAATCAATACAAGACAGAGGATTATAGAAAGATTACTTATAAACTTTCATCTTAATCTTATCCTGAACCTAGAACGATGTTATCCTCTTTCAGCTTAATCGTTCTGTAAACCAATGGTATTAAAACCTGTCTTAGATCAAGTATTAAAACCTGGATAGAATTAATGTTAATCACAAGTCTTTCTGTCTTGAATCTTGATCAAGTATTAAAACATGTCTTAGATCTCAAGTCAAATCGCAACTTTTTTCTTACAAGTATTTGTTTTATACAATTGGAATTTCAGGCAGTAATAAGTAGTACTCCACATGTGAATCAATAAATAGAAGACGAAGCAGCAAGCAACTTCTTTTGAACTTTGTTTATGGCACCATGTTCCCTTAAGTTCCCTACTACAGTATGTATCATAACTAAATTTAGGAGTTTGACCAACTGTACTATCTGTCACAAATGGGTGCTAGATTATGAGTATCCTGTATAGATCCTACCCTGGAACTTGAACTATAATGGAGTATATCTTTTAGATTACTCCATCATATTTAACTCGATCTACTTTATGTTTCCACTGTCCTTGATGATCCTAAACACAAAAACTTTTCGACTTTAATTAACTTCATCTGTTTCACACAATTTACTTGGATAGAATTAATGTTAATCACAAGTCTATTTGATGTCGATGAAAATGAAGGTTTGAGCGCATTAGTACAGTGAGGGGGTCCTCCTGTGTAATTTTCCGATATGTATGTGAGACTGAGACAGAGACAGACAGTAATACCAAATGAAAAACCTGTAATCAATTGAAAAACTCGTATGAATTGAACAATAAAATCATCAAACAAAATTATCAGCAATAAAATTACATCAAGCAATAAAATTACAGCAGCAATAAAATCACGGAACATTTTATCAGCAACTGTTATGTTCTATGTAATCATCAATAACCTTAATGTGAGAGAAATACGGATGAATTAATGATAATAAACGCGGATGAAACATGTCAGTTGACGAATTGATGACCGACGAATGAAGATGATGACTGATGATAGACGTGCGGGTGATTGAGATGATGATTCAGGCGTACGAAGATGAGGATGTATTTGCTTGATTGACGAAGATGGCGGACGATTGACGAAGATGATGATTGACGCGGATGATACTGCAGATGAAGATGAACCTAGGTTTAGATGAATATTGTGATGCGCGGCATACAGTATGCGTGGTATGTGATGTGAATATTTTTTTTAAAAAAAAAATCGTGATGTGAATTATTAGCTACCCATATCGGCGCGAGAATAATAGTGATTTTGGGAGAAGATCAGTATGTGGGACTAGTTTCCTAATTTATTAAAATTATTAATAATTATTTTATAGTTCTTGACACATGAAAGAGTCAAGATTGCTAATTAGGTAAAAAATAGGGTCAACCCTTTATAAAAGTGTCAACCTCAAAGTGTCTAGAAAATGGGGATTTTGTAGTAAAGCCCATGACGACATAGAGTGGGCTCGTATGGTTCCGAATAACCACAAAATTCGGTGGCGACTCCATTTTGACTTAAATTTCGAACCCGAGAACAATCTCACCACGAGATTCATTCGCCTACCCAAACCCGCGCGTGGCCGCGTCGGGGTGGACCTACGTCATGTCCACAATTTGGCGACTCCGCTGGGGATACCTGATGTACCACATGTCAAAGGGGTTCCTAGGGTGAGACTCGAAAAGAAATCGTTCGTATATTAGTGTGCGCGCATTAGTTCAATGGTTCATGCATAACCTAAATTTTGCCCGGGCCGGTTACTTGTGACCGACGTCCCACTATACCACGGTGCATTCCTACATGGGTGCACTAAAGACTTCGATGGCGGAACTCACCGGGGTTTTACGGCAGGTCCTAGTTCCAAATCGGCTAGGAAGTCCGTCCCGTTTCGTGAGAATTCTATCGTTGTTGGTATAGACCCTACTTTGACCGACCAAGACTTAGTGTAAAGCATACATAAGCGTCGTTATAATGCTTGTTTGACTACGTGCTACTTGGTTTCCGTGTTATTTTTCAAAAAACCGTCATTTCAAAAAATGCATCTTTCCAAAACACCCAAATTTTGAAAAACCCGAAATGCTGTCCGTTTCGGGACCCGTCTTTTCAAAATATCCAATTTTCAAAACTCGGAATGCCGCCAAAATTTAGGATCAAATGATTTGACTCAAAATATCCTTTTTCTCTAGTCGGCATGCTGCCCATTTTAATTCTTGAATTTCCAACACCATCTCGATTTTCTGAATTTTCAAAATTCTAATCTTGGTTTTCGAAATTCCGTTTTTAATTTTCGAACTCTCGTAAATTCATCCACTTAATATTCAAATTTCAAACCTCCAACTTTCCTAGTAAACCTTCCTTATTGTAGGACCTACCGTCTAGCCGTGTGTCGGGTCTTTGCAAAGTATGTCGAAGGTCTATAGCGTCGAAACTCCGCTGATCCTATGTCGCGAGTTTCCCCCCTTTCCCAAGTCCGCCTTATCCGTCAAGGCACGACCGACCCGCGTAGGGCATACCCTTACAAAGGAAAGTCCGTCCATACACTCGAGTCAAAAGTCTGGGGAAAAGTCTCACGTGGACCTTCCTTCGAATGAGATTGGGCCCACAAAGCCAAAATCCTAAGGAAGCTATACCACCCATCGAGTCAACCGTTTAGGTGTCTTTCTCGAGTCTTTAGTCTTCCTTTCTTAGTGTCGCTCGGGATGTACTTTTCCTTCCTTTTTTCCAAGATCTGGGTTCAGTTTCTGATTACGCGGTGTTCTTACAGACAGGCCGCCGGCAACTAGACACGCTCGAAGGATGGCTACTTTGAACAGCCTACAAACCTCTTTGGACGCCATGGTCGCGAAGCAGACCGATATCGAAGCCCAACTGACCGAAATGAGGGCTGGCCAAGTGGCCATTGTTGCTCGCCTAGCTACGGTGGAGCAAAGGGCTCCTAATGTCGAGGCTAATGAGCCTCTAGCTGAACTAGTCAGCGCGGTGCACCGACTAGAGGAACAAGTCCATTTGGCTGGGAGTAACAACATTCATCGGGAGAATAGTCGAGAGTACAACCCGCTGAGTGACAAGCTGCCCGCGAACCTGAACCTCACAGGTTTGCCCATGTTTGAGGGAACTGAGGACCCGTTACTACATGTGCGGGCCTTCAAGGAATTCATGGCCATCAAGGGAGTGGATTCGACCATGTTCAAGAATCTCTTTGCTGCATCCCTTGAGAAGCACCCACGGGCCTGGTACTACAGGCTAGACCCGAAAAAATACCTTACATGGGATGATGTGCCTACCGAGTTCGCTCGGAACTATGCTGACAACACCGAGATCCAAACCACAATGCGATCTCTGGAGGTTATGGCCCAAGAGCCAAAAGAAGGTTTCACTAAATACCTTCAACGCTGGAGGGCCGAGAGCGTGAAACTGGTTGATAAGCCCAATGAGAAGACTTTGGTGGAGGCTTTTGTCAAGAACCTCCTCCCCTCCTACCGGGTTCACCTTCGGTACGCTGTCATACCCAATTTCACCACCCTTACTGAAATGGGTATGAGGATCGAAGACGATCTGAGACTAGAAAGCCTCACTAAGGCCGCTAGCAAAGGATACCAAGGGGCCTCTTCCTCCACCACTAAGCCCCAGGCTGCAACTCGCAGCATTTTTGACGCGGTTAATCTACTAGATGCCCCGTCCAAGAAGAACACCCCACCTCGGGTCTTCACAGATATGGGTACCACCTATACCTATGCCTTACAAAGGCTATCCTCCAAAGGCCTAATCCAACCGATAGGCCCAACTCCTGAAGTTCCGGTCGAGCGACGCTCCAAGAACTACAATGCTCAGGCCTATTGCCAATACCACCGGGGCAATGGGCATGATACCGAAAAATGTTGGATGCTGAAACACTTGATCCAGGACCTAATCGAAAGCGGTAAAATCCCGCTACCCGGAGATAAGCCAAGCAACAAGGAGAACCCTTTCAGCTCCCATGCCATCTTCGCCGGGGAGGTGATTGACTGCTCTCACCTTATCTCTCCCTTCATCCCGAAAGTGAACGGGATCTGGTTTGACGACGAGGATGATGTCTACCTCGCTAAAGGGGAAACCATTCCCATCACCCCTGAACAGATTCGAGAGGCCAAAACTCGAGTCCTAGCCAGCAACAACCTTGGTCGTCCCTATTTAGCCACAAGCACTAGGGACACCCCTATCCCGGCAACCATCACCGATCCACTCGGGATGGAAGTCGCCCCTGAAGAGCCGACCGCTGAAACGGCTATTGTGAAGCAACTGAAGAGAACCCGAGTTGACCTCACTATATGGCAACTCTTAGTCAGCTCACAAGAACATCGAGAAGCACTTACAAAGGCTCTCGATCAAGTCAAGATCGACTCTTAAGCTACCCCTGCTGAAATGGTAGCCACGGTCCTACCCCACCTAAAGGGTAAGGCCAAAGAAGGAGGCCCAATGATCACCTTTTCCGAAGCCGATCTGCCGCCATTCGGGGCCTCCCACAACCTGGCCCTTTACATCACGGTGATTTGCCGAGGAAAATACCTCCCGATGACCCTAGTCGATGACGGGTCAGCCGTGAATGTCCTTCCTCTAAGGACCGCCAAAGCCCTCGGCATTACCGAGGCTGACTATATCCCGACTGCTCAAACCATCCAAGCCTTTGATGGGAGTCCAAAGTCGGTAGCTGAGGCCATAAAACTGACCATCATCACGGGCCCAATAGAAAAAGAGCTTGAATTCCAGGTGATTGATGTCACCTCATCATTCAACTTGCTCCTAGGAAGGCCGTGGATTCACGCGGTGAAAGCCGTGTCCTCCACCCTCCACCGTAAGATCAAGATGCCTTTGCTTAACAATGTTATTACTTTGGAGGCAACCCCAATGACCGTGGCTAGCTGTAACGCCACGGGCCGCACGGACCTCTGGGGGTTCGACTTTGTGGGGATGATCGAGGAAGAGTACCTTTTTAGGCCTTACTTCACCACGAGCATTGACACGATGCTCCAGAACCTAGGGTACCTTCCGGGGGCTACCTCTCGACCCGACCTTCCAGCTGGGAAGATCATCGAGGTCCTCAAGGACGAAGACTCTCACTTCGGCCTTGGCTATGCCACCACTCCGGGCAACGTTGTCCGAGCGGGAATCGAAAAGGCCTGCAACATCATGAAGGGTATCCACTTGAGCCCTTACAGCCCACGGTTGTCTGACTACTTTGTCACACCCGTATTCGGGGCTATCCAGGTTGGACTATACCAACCCAATGCTACGCACCTCGGGACCCACTCGGCCCGGGACTGCAACTACATCCCGGATGAGGTGTTCGCCCTCATCCAGTCCGATGGAGCGGATGATGCCGAGCCCGCGCTGGGGCTACTCTTTGGGGAAGACACCATAGCCCCGACTCCAAGAGAAGACCTGGTCAACCTGATCCTCCGCAGCAACAGGTTTGACCCGACCAAGCTGATCTCGGATGTTGGCTCCGGGATGGGAAGCAGGGCCTGGAGGAAGACTGTCAAGTGGACTGACAGTCAAGGAAAGATCTACAAGCTGGTCACCGGAGAGGGGGACATGCCTGAGTCTGAGTCCGAGTCTGAGTCGGAGTCTGAGTCTGAGTCTGAGGTCGAGTCTAGAGAAGTCGGTGCTAGAGTCACTCCTGTAACCCCCCTCCCTTCTATCATTCCTGCTACTGGCACTTCGGGGTCTGTCCCGAGTGCTTTACCAATCCCGCCACTGACCAATGATCAGATGGCTGCTCTCTTTGAGCTGTTTTCCAAGTTTTCAATCAATAATAACAACCGTTCTGCTTACGACATGTCTCTTTTAAATTCTGCTTTCAAAAACGTTTTATGCTATGACATTGAGAAATCCGACGAACAGGTACCCTTACCCCCACATCTGATCGAGCAACTAGAGCAAAGAGAATCCCGGAATCCGGTAATTGAAGAGACCGAGTCCATAAACGTGGGAACAACCTTAGAGCCTCAGATACTTAAGATTGGGTTATCCTTAGATCCCGAGGAGAAACAACAGTTTATAAACCTTCTCCAAGAGTTCAAAGACGTCTTCGCATGGTCCTACAAGGACATGCCGGGGATAGACCGGGAAATAGCCGAGCACCGCATACCCATCAAAGACGGGTGCAAACCGGTCAAGCAGAAGCTTCGTCGAATGAGGCCCGAGTGGTCTCTCAAAGTAAAGGAAGAAGTCGACAAACAGTTCAAAGCCGGCTTCATACAAGTGTCCGAGTATCCGGACTGGGTTGCAAACATCGTGCCGGTTCCTAAAAAGGACGGTAAGGTGCGGGTATGCGTAGATTTTCGGGATCTTAACAAAGCAAGCCCAAAGGATGATTTTCCGTTACCACACATCGATATACTGGTGGATAACACGGCCGATCATGCCCTTCTGTCATTCATGGACGGGTATGCCGGATATAATCAAATCAAGATGATGGAAGAAGACATGGGTAAGACTACCTTCACTACACCTTGGGGTACTTACTGCTACACCGTCATGCCATTTGGTCTCATTAATGCCGGGGCCACATACCAAAGGACCGCTACCACCTTACTACACGACATGATGCATAAAGAGGTAGAGGTCTATGTAGACGACATGATCGTCAAATCCAAAGAACGGGACGGTCACATCACCGCCCTAAGGAAATTTTTCACCTGATTGCGCAAATACAATATGAGGCTAAACCCTCAAAAGTGCAGTTTCGGGGTAACGTCAGGCAAATTACTGGGTCATATCGTTAGCCAACGAGGTATCGAGGTCGACCCAGCTAAAATCAAAGCCATTACCGAGATGCAAGCTCCTAAAACCGAAAAAGAAATAAGGGGATTTCTCGGGAAAGTCCAGTATATTAGTCGATTCATTTCCAAGCTAACCATGGTGTGTTAACCCATTTTCAAGAAACTGAAAATAGGGGAATGGATACTATGGGACGACAAGTGCCAAGCTGCTTTCGACAAAATCAAAGAAATTCTGTCTGCTCCGCCAGTTTTGATGCCACCTCAACCCGGTTTGCCTCTGTCGTTATACCTAAAAACAACCGAGACAGCCATGGGGGCTATGCTGGCTCAGACAGTTGACTCCGAAGAACGAGCCATCTATTACATCAGCAAGAAGTTTTTAGAGTATGAGTGCAAATATACCATGCTCGAAAAGACGTGTTTGGCTCTAGTCTGGGCCACTAAGAAGCTTCGACACTATATGCTCAACTATGAGGTCCATGTTTTATCCAAGATGGACCCAATCAAGTACCTCTTCGAAAAGCCCATCCTCAATGGCCGGATTTCAAGATGGACTCTAATGTTGGCAGAGTTCGACCTAAAATTTGTACCGATAAAAGCTATTAAGGGGCGAATAGTAGCCGAATTCCTCGCTGACAGCCCGCTAACCGAAGAAGGACACACCGATACCTGGTCCTTCCCAGACGAAGATATTTTCCATACTGATGCTGAAACATGGGATTTATACTTCGATGGGGCATCTAATTTTCGAGGGTTCGGAGTCGGGATCCTTCTAATTTCACCAAGAGGGGAGCATACTCCCGTCTCCATCAAACTGGACTTCGATGTTACCAATAATGCAGCAGAGTACGAAGCATGCATTTACGGGCTACAAGCCGCCGCCAACCTAGGGATCACAAATCTCCGGGTACATGGCGACTCATCCTTGGTCATTAACCAAGCACTCCAAAAATGGAAGACTCGGAATGCTAATCTCGTGGCCTACCAGGCACGAGTAAGGGATCTCGAGAAGCAATTCCAGAAGGTAGAGTACATATACCTACCTCGGGAAGAAAATCAGTTTGCAGATGCACTTTCAAAATTGGCATCTTTACTGAACATTCCCGACCACGTGACCAGTATGCCAATTTGTGTCGAAAGACGGTCTGAGCCGGCATACATCCATAACATTGAAGACATCGAGATCACTGATCCCGAACCTTGGTACCAGGCTGTGTTAACATACCTGACAAACGGACAGTATCCTCCCGGGACTGAGGGTCGAGCCAAAAAGGCCTTGCGAAGGTTAGCCAGCCAGTTCATCCGTACTGATGACGGACAACTATACAAAAAGACGGCACATGGGACTCTTCTCCTTTGTGTTGATAAATACAAGGCCGAGAAAGTAATGGCCGAAGTACATGATGGTGAAAACGGCCCACATATGAATGCTCACATGTTGGTCCGAAAAATCATGAGGCTCGGGTATTACTGGAACACCATGGAGGCCGACTGCCAGTTATGTGTCAAACATTGCCATAACTGTCAAATCTTTGGCAATGTGCAACATATGCCGTCATCTCTGCTCTATACCATGACGTCACCTTGGCCGTTCTCGACATGGGGTATCGACATAATCGGGAAGGTGAATCCTTCCGGTACTGGTGGACACTGTTTCATTTTAGTAGCTATCGACTATTTCACCAAATGGGTCGAGGCTGAATCATATCGCATCCTCAATGCCAAGCATGTCGCCAAATTTATCCAAAACAAGATAATATGTCGGTATGGAATCCCACATGAATTTATCAGTGATCACGGGACTCATTTTCAAGCAGAGACCGCAGCCTTGCTGACTAAATACAAAATTCAAAGGCACACGTCCTCGCCCTACCGTCCCCAAACGAATGGAGCGGTAGAAGCGGCCAATAAAACAATTGTCACCATACTAAAAAAGATGGCTGATAATTATCGGGACTGGCCCGACAAAATACCTTTTGCCCTATGGGGGTACCGAACATCAATTCGCACCGCAACCGGGGCGACACCATATTATCTAACCTATGGGATGGAGGCAGTCCAGCCAGTTGAACTAGAGGTACCGTCCCTCAGAATTCTGCTAGAAAGCCAAGTGCCCGAAGCTGACTGGGTTCGAGCACGGTACGATTCGTTGGTTCTACTAGACGAACGACGGTCCCGCGCTCTCAACAACATCCAAATCTACCAGAAACGGATCCAACGGGCTTTCAACAAACGGGTAAGGCCCAGAAACATTAAAGAAGGGGATCTAGTCCTTAAGTCTGTTCGAGCTTTACTACCAGTGGACCCAAGGGGAAAATTCAAACCCAACTGGGCTGGGCCATACCTGGTGAAGAAGATCCTGTCAGGGGGAGCAGTAATGCTGACGGACCTGGACGGGAATGAGTTCGTCAACCCAACCAACCTGGACCAGTTGAAGCGTTACTACTCTTAGCCATTTCTCAATGTCATTAGCAATTTTTTATCAAAATCGTTTATTTTACCAAAAAAAACAAGTCAATGAGCTAGAATTACCTATTCTACTGTCACAAAACATCTTGAACCAATAGTCTTGGTGTAATTCAAGATTGCAAATTTCCTAAGCCTGAACTACGTCTGGTTTGATTCTGCTAAGCGCGGATATGTAGGCAGCCCTCTCAAAAGGGCACAACCAATGCAATCGAGAAAAGACAGGAACGGTTAAATAATAAACTCTCTTTTATTAATTATCACAAAAAAGGGCCCCAATAAACTTGGGAAAACTACAAAGTGCAGGAATTAAAAAAAAAATTACCAAAAAAAAACACACGACGAAATAGTAATAATATTTAAATAATAAAAAACTAAGGTCTCGATATTTAAGGCATCTTGCCCTTCCCCTTGTCCTTGGCCTCCTTGGCCGTCCACTGACGACGACGCGGAGGAGAGCGTTCCCGAATCACCACGGGAACCTCTTTAGCCCGGACTCGTTTCTTGCAACTCGAGTCCTCGTCCATCTCGCGGGCTCTGGGAGCCGGTCACGCGGACCTAATCGGTCCCGGGCCACCAGACTTGGCCTAAGTCGCCGCTCCAAGTCAGTCTGGGGGCTTTGCCGCCCCCGCGTGCCACTAGCACCGGCATCTTTAGCTCGAGTCTTAGTATGTGATTTAAGACCCGACTCTAATCGGACTAAGGTAGCAGGGGTCTCTCCCTCATCGAAGAATCCCCTATTGTCCTTTGCCGTCTCTCGACGGACCAGTTCGAAGGCCTCATCGACCTTCAGAGCTTTGCGAGCCTCCTCGGACTCCTCAGAAGTCCATTTCTCGTAAGCCCGAGAAACCCAAGCGGATTGGCAAGGGTTGGGAATAGTCCATGTAGGACGAGTGAACCATCTCTGCAACCAAGTGTCGCATATAGCGTCTGTCAGTTGGAGCGAGACGCTAATAATGGCTTCAGTCTCAGGAATGCGCTGAGACGATCCGAACTGCCT
This sequence comes from Agrostemma githago, assembly GCA_958450325.1. Classification (NCBI taxonomy): domain Eukaryota; kingdom Viridiplantae; phylum Streptophyta; class Magnoliopsida; order Caryophyllales; family Caryophyllaceae; genus Agrostemma; species Agrostemma githago. The sequence goes on along the minus strand of OY288244.1, from coordinate 32,470,361 downwards.
CAGAATGCGGTCCGGGTAAATGTGAACTGTCCAATCAAGGGACAGGATCACCAAGTAGCGAGCTTGGTCTCTCTTGGCCAGCCCCGTCAATTTAGAAAGGAACCACCAAGCGACCGTCCACCTGATTAAGGGGCCACCATGGAACACCAATTCCTCATCCCAGTAAGCTCGATTTATACGGTGATTCGAGCTTATCCGGCGCCCTCTTGAACTAATTTGGCTACTACGGTAGTTGGGAACGCTCGGAGGACGCTCTATGATTGATAAGCGTTCCGACAGCCAAACCTACAAGAAGTATATACAAAATTCGTAAGCAACGGAATGGTCCGCTACAGCCCACTCGATCGAGTACATCATTTGACTCGATCGAGTAAGACTCTCTGAAGACAAACAGAATCTCGTCAGGTGTGACACTCGATCGAGTAAAGCATCCCACTCGATCGAGCAAGCCCCCCCACAGATGGGCAGAAGCACTTTGCAGGCATCACTCGATCGAGTGACAGGTCCACTCGATCGAGTGCCTTACGGACCTCAGGAAATCGCGAGAAACACAAAAAAAAAGAAGGGCAAAAATTGAAAATCGCGAGACTTGTACCTGCAGAATAAGGGTGCTCCCCGTCAATTGTCGGGTTGGGTCAAGTCGCCTAGCATCGAGACCCATGATGGTTTCCCCAGTGGCTAGCCAAGCAGGGCTATGACCAGTCTCCATCTGGTCAACCACTCCGATCAGCCTAATTTGACCCACGCATGAGTCAGCATCCATCATCCCCTCGAAAACGTAGCGGTGCAGCATGCAGAATGCGAAGGCCCTACGCTTATGAGAAGGCGTAGCCCTTACATCTTGACTGTTCATAAACTTGTCAGCCAAGTCGAAGAGGGAAACAGTATCTCCCCGCACCATTCGATCTGTCTCAGCATGAGACAAACCAAAGAAATCCCTCAGTCTTCTCCTCGGGTCCGGATAGAACGGAGGAATGGCAGGACGAGCCACAAGGCTCCACCCCCCGATAGCTGCGATCTCCTCGGGAAGAGGGCATATTTCTCCCCGCGGGAACGCGAAGACGTGATGGGTAGTATCCCAAAACGACAAACAGGCGTCCAAAAAGTGTGAATCAGTCACTAGACGCCGAAGAGGAAACAGGCTGACAATCCCCATTTGGGTCAGCTGAATTTTGTCCTCGTCCCGAAAGTGCTGGGACCAGGCAAAAAGCATTGAAGTGAGATGCTCGATACCCATGGCAGGAATTTGAATTCTCTTAAGAGACTGAGAGCTTTTTTTAAGAGAAGAAGAGTTTTGATTTGAGATGCAGTAGACTGAAGCGGGGAGACCTATATTTATAATAGGGCAGCCTGACTGTAACCCTAACTAACCCTGCCTCCTCAGCAAACTGGGCCCCAGCATGTGCAGGCCTGACTTCAACCCAGAATAGGAATCTAGTTGTCCCGAGCTTTCCTAAAAATTTTCTAAAAATCCTGTGATAAAAAAAAATCTTTTTTCAAAATTTTCGGCTTTTCAAAATTCAGTACATTTCCCCCAGCACGAGTCGGTGTTCTGCCTATGTGTTACATGCAATTTATCATGTGTCAGCATACAGGTACACTCCAAGACTTCAGAAGCAAGTCCCCGCGCAACTACTTCACCCCCAGCGTGAGCCAATATTTATCCCAGGATGCTACAATCAGAGCTATGATGTATCAGCATACGGGTACTCCTACAAGTTTCACTCCCCACGGAGCTATCATCAGCAAGACAGGTATGACCCTCTGCTTATGGCTGGCGAGCCCTTCACGCTAGTCTACTGGACTATAAACGACCCGACCGGAAGGCTGCCAGGTCGTAATCTGCGATTGGCCTGGTAGCTACTCTGACTTTCGCCTTGTCCAAGTCTCAGTCAGAGTGGGGGCTCTGTAGACACCCGCATTTTGCCTGCTAGTGTCTATAGCAGTTCCCGACAAACACCCGATGATGATCGGACGCAAACGTGACTTGGTATACTCGGATTTGGACCCGAAATCAATAATATCTGACATGGACTTTTAGCGGAGTAATAATCTCACAAAACAGACCTCAAATTCAGGCCCAGTGGGTCGTTCCGAGCAAAATAAGACTAATTTGGGCCAAAACCGACACCAAAAATAAATCCCGTCTTTTGGCGACCGGGTCAAATCCCGGTCAGAGACGAACCCGTCACAAAAACAGCCCAAATGCATCTTCTAGAAGCTGGCGGCCAAGTTGAATTCAAAAAAGATAACACAATCAACAAAGTCAACCCCTTCCTTATTTACCTCGATTTACCTGATCCACTCGGTCGAGTGGACTGAACCACTCGGTCGAGTGAAGCGTCAAAAACCGGATCAGACCCATTTTCTAGGGCACTCGACCGAGTGCACTAGGGCCACTCGATCGAGTGACCCTAGGTCGTGGGGTAAACTCTATAAATACCCCATGACTCTCCCTCATTTCAGAAGTTGGACTAATGCAATTTTACCCTCATTCAACCCACATTTCAGCCATACTCTCTACCCTACAACCCTAAGCAAACACACCAAAAACCGAGTCCCTTGTCCCTCGAAAAACCGACAATTCATCCACACACATACACACACCATAACTAGCATACATCCTCGATACTCCGACGTCCCGTCACTATTCGCGAGTCCATTTCCGAGGTCCTTACTAAGCATGTATGTTGAGGGTGTCCTAAACCCCATTTCGATCTTTGTTACTTTCATTTATGTTTTTGTATCGTTAATATTATACCTATACTAGTATTGTAACTCTAACATCCTAACACTTTACATTTTCGCATACTAACTTTTTATTCGCGTTACTAACATATTACTATCATACCGCGTATATGTATAAACTAGTAGCAAAATTCGGTTTCGGATACGTTTGACTATAATTGTCGCCTAAAATCCATCTAATCCCTTTACGAGCAACGACGGAGGTGGAGCCCTTTCGAGGAGCCCCGCCCCAATGTGCTCAAGGGCGTGATGTGATCGCGACTAATCATAGTTGAACGCATTCGATCCCATTTTAATTAGTGCGGATCCTGTTGACACGAAAACCGACATCATATAACCCGAAAGGGCTAGTTTCGATGTCGTGACGTAGAGGGATGCATTCCGTCGCTAGTTCAAAATTTCTAATATAAACGTTTTCATAACTCTCCGATAACGGTATTATAATCGCATGCACACGCGATTGTAGCACCGGAAGTCAAGTTAAATACAAATCGTGCGATATTTGTATTTGATTTGGCCAACCATCGATTTTTCACCCAAAAACGAAGCGAGTTAACGCTCGTACAGGGGCTACTCGACCGAGTGCATAGGCTACTCGATCGAGTAGCGTCCATAAAACTGGGCAGAACCTTTTTCGAGGATGCACTCGACCGAGTCAGACCATGACTCGACCGAGTGGGTCCTGTAACCCAGAAAACCGAGAGCTTAAATGCAACATTTAAGCCCCGTGCTTTTTTACGACTTTTAGTCGACACGTGTAAAGCCAATCACGTGAATCCATTTTCCAAAACTCACGCTCATCACGACACCTTAACAACTTTGATCGATTTTTTCGACGTGATAAGTCGAGGCAAGGCATCGAGGCATAGGATCGGGCTTGCATCACGCTTAGGCCCTATGTCTCCGTCCTCCGTTTAATACACAACGCAATGTGTATTTAATCGGGGTTAGTCCATTTACACATTTCGTGGTCAAGTCTACATACGGGTCCGTTCCTATCTTTTTATTATCTATTGTTCCGTTTATTTTTGTATTGGCCGGGTTGTATTTCCGCCCGTGTAACTTGTACGTTATTTATTTTCGAGTTTTATTTATTTACTTGCTTACCGCTTTATAAATGAACCTCGCATGCTAAATCATTTCGACTATAATCAAGATGCATTAAATGACGTAGTTCACATACTATTCATATGCTAGCCCGAAAACGCTGTTTGCATATCATTTAGTCATTTTACTAGCGCGCGCACACGAACACGAGCGATGTCTTAGTAGAGGCCGCCATGTGCGGGCGGGGTTGGGTGTCCTTAGTGGGCTTCCCAACACGTACCCTCACCCCTTACTCAGAACCTTTGGTTTCCGGATGTCCGAAACCCTTGGCGCACGAGAGTCATTCTATATACGAAAGCCGGTTTATACGGTATCGATATTGCAATGCAAAGGGACGAGCCCAATGAACTCTGAAATCGAAGTGGGCTTACTTTGTGTAAAGCCCATGACGACATAGAGTGGGCTCGTATGGTTCCGAATAACCACAAAATTCGGTGGCGACTCCATTTTGACTTAAATTTCGAACCCGAGAACAATCTGACCACGAGATTCATTCGCCTACCCAAACCCGCGCGTGGCCGCGTCGGGGTGGACCTACGTCATGTCCACATTTGGATTTAGGAACCTTATCGATTGCGAGTTTGGGTTTGTCTGATGACCATTGGAATTTTAATTGATGAGATTAGATTGTAAAACAATTGTGGATTAGTATCGTGTCGATTGAACTATTGGATAATCACGTAAGACATTTGTGGAGATTGTGACTTAATAGTACCACCTAGCGCCTAATATTGGACTTAACGTATTTGATGGAATTTTGGAACCCGTGTTGTGGGAATCGTACCGGGAATCTCGAGATGGTTAACTTCTACTCTAATGCTGAGAACTCTAATTGACTCTCAATTTCGTTCCTCCCCCTTAGCTTTTCTTAAATCCTGCTACTTCTTCTTCGGCTAATCCCTTTGACTTCTTTATCGGGTTTGAAATTTTCTGCTTCGATTTGTTGTTGACCTTGACCCTATTTTTTCCATTTACCATTTCCCGAACCTATTTTATTAAAAGTTTGACTAATTAAAATAAATCGTGAAATTTTAACATTTTGAAGCATAATTACAAATTTTAAAACTCCCCGTTTTGTAAAAACATTAAGCAACTTAAACTTCTCGGTTATCGTGGAATTTAACATTTTTGAGTTATAAATTCCAAAACTTTGTATTTTGTTTTTGTTTTATTTTAGTCTTGTTTCAAAAAGGGTCTTAATAATTTATTTTAAAATATTTCGAAATTATTTAAAATTTCAATTTTGATTTTCACGTGATCGAGATTTTATGAAAACTTTCATAGTTGCAAATATTTTGGACTTTTATAAGATTATTATGTAAAACGGTTTATTATTTTCGAAAAACCTCGTATATCTAAATTTTTGTTTTATCGTCGATAAACTTTAAATCCGTTATTAGAAATATTCGATGACTGGTTCGATTTTTATTTACAAACTACAAAATGTGATTTCTCAAATTTTCTTTGGTTTTAAAACAAAATATTGTCGAATTTCTCAATCAAGACGTTTTACGGTTGCTTTGAAAATATTTGGGCACTCTCCTCCTCGACGACGTTTACAAATATTGTTAATTGTCATTATTTTATCGAATAATATTCGATTTAAGATTTTATTAATTAAATGATTTTTAACCTAGGGTAACTGAGCCGTGTTACAGCTGCAGCTGCGTTTGTCTCTCCGGCTTAGCACCCCTGCCTTCGTCCTTTTTGTTGCCTGATTCGGTGAACGATCTGTTCTCCTCCTCTTCTTCTTCTTGTTGTTATTCGTTTTGTCTGATGCTGTTTGAATCAGTTTTTCTGCTGCTGCTATACGTTGTTGTGTTCTTCTTCATTCTCCTTCTTTTCTCTCTTCGTTTCATGCTTTTACCAGCCAATGTCGCTCCTGTCTGATGTTGGTTTTGGTCGTGATTCTGTTATGTTCCTGCCTTTATGTTCGTTGATTTGATTCCTTATCGATGCTGTTTTGATCAATCTCTATCTATTCATTTTAATCGTTTCGTCGATTTTCACTCCGCTTACCTGTTGTTGCGTTGCTGCTGACTTTTGGTGTTGTTTCGTGGTTTGTTGCTGTTGTTGCCGTCTATTGCTGCTTTTATTCCCGTTTTTATCTTGTTTCGAGACCTGTCTTTCATTCCTCTACTCTTAGAGTCTCGTTTCCCTCTTGCTGATGCTACGATTGCTGTTCCGTCGTATTCTTTTTTTGCCGTTGGCTGTTCGGTCTGCTTGCACCTGCTGCTTTGTCTCCTGTTGTTCGTTGTACGTGTGTGCATCGTAGTTCTACTCATGCCTAATGCGTTTTACTGTTGTTCTTCTCCGTCTTTTGCTATTCCCGTTTGTTGTTGCTTTCCATTCTATGAACGTCGACCGCTGTTCTATTATGCTTGTCGTGTCGACTCGATTAAGTTCACATTTCAAACTTATGTTTGTCACATAATTCCCTTCTTCCGTCGTATGAAGATTAATCTTAACTCTTTGTTTCACCTCGTCTCATTCTTTAACTTTGTCTTCTCGATCGTCGTGGTGATTCATGTTTAGAAGACTATCGATTCAACAATTAGGAGTTTAAAGACTTTACTATTGAAGGTTTAGAGCCTGGACAGACGGATTGAAGCAGCTAGTACTTTGACGTATTCAACTCAAGGTAACTTTAGGACGTTTCTCGATTTTATATCGTATGTTTGAGTAGTAGTATGTAGTAAATATTTTAACTTCGATTTTCTGATTTTAGCTATTTATTATTTGCTAAAAATATTATTTAATAAATCGTATACTTTTTAAATATTTTACGATTTTTTATATAGTTTTATAAATCGTTAGTAATTTTAATATTTGCGATCGTTATAATATTTTGTCGGTTATCGTGATACTAGTAACTAAATAAAATCGATTTCATATTTTCGTCATATTTCGTTAATTTCTAATTTTTAAATCCAAATCGTATTTTCATATTATAATCGAGATTTGTATACTTGTTTAATAAATTAATTATCGTTTTACGATTTATACTAGTAAATGAGAGAATAGTCGATTTTGTTTTAAATATATTTTTAGTCGAGACTATTCTCACTAATAATTTACTATTTGTTTCCGATTGACTATTTTTATTAAAATTTGTATTATTTATAAATCAAAGCTATTTCTTAAAAATAATTTGAAACCTTTATAAAATTCATTTCATTTATAAAACTCGTGGACTCAATTAATTTTGATATCGTTTTTCTTAAAACGTCACTTTTGTAAAATTTATAGTTTTAACTCGATTTTCTAATCTTTTATAAAGTACTATACCTTGACTTATTTTATTTTATTTATATTTTAGTAACGAATTTAGAAATATATTAAAGTTACGATAACGACGATAATAATAAAGTGTTAATTTCGTCAGAAATGCTATTTTTTTTATACATTTCACTTATTTTAATAAATTACGTATTTTCTATAAAACTTTCTATTTTAAGTAAGTTTCTAAAATTAGTAAGTTTCCATTTATAGAAAGTTTCCCTTTTTATATAAATGTATATTCCTTTATCCTCATATAATTTATAATGATTATGATACGGGTGAGCTCGAACCCGGCCCGATTGTGCTAGGACCGAATAAAGCCCACAACGAGACCATACACTCGCTTGGGTTATTCGAACCAAGCCCAATCAAACTTGGTGTGTGCATGATCACACACGTCCCGAAATAGCCAAGATCACGTGGGATATGCAGCCAAAGATCACGCCTCCCTTACTAGAGATATGCGTGATATTCTTACTTCAAACAAGCTAGGGCAATCTTCTTATTTTGGCAATAAGAGGAGATAATTCTCACTCATATTTGATGGTGATTCACATGAAGATATGCATGTATCTCCTCCCTCAAATAGATAGATACAATCTCCCCAAACTTGGCAACACAAATAAGAATATTATATCAAGATATGAATATTCTAGGCATGAAGATCAATCAAGAAGCAAACAAGATTTGGCTGCAATATTCTGAAGAGTAGAAGAAGATTTCGGGTATCCCATACTCCAAATAAAGGGATGCAATCTTAGTTTAATTAAAGCAACAAGAATAATAATGATCTCTTCAAAATCATTTCAAGATATACCTAGGATAAGATATTATATTCTCTAGATTAATTACTAGTTTTAATTTGATTAGTATCTCGTAAAATATATTCGAGATTATATTTGTGTAAGGCTATAAAAGCCACGTTCTATGTAAGCATTATTCATTCAATGATTAAGCAATAAAAATTCAGCAAAGTTTTTGATTTATCAAACCTTGTGAAAACTCATTTCGAGAAAGTACTTCGAAATCGCGTCGAGGAATTGGTGCGCCAATCTCTGCGTTATTAGTTTCGGATTCAAGGTCGAATTCGGGCTAAATATCTTTGGTTACGTTTGTCTTTATTTCATCACAAAAATCCTTACGTAATTCAAAGTATTTTCTTTCCTAAAATAGACGTGCCACAAAACACAAAATCCAGGAAGACCTTAACCACGAACCAAGGTTATATTAACCTTAGTTCAATTTCACTCCAAAATCCACGTCATCACTCAAGGTTACATTAACCTTCGACCCGACTTTCATTTCCTAATCTAAACCGCTTCCGCATTCGCATCATTTGGTATCAGAGCCGTGTTTAGCGACATGGGAGATAACGAAATCAACGACAACAATGTCAACAATGACGCAAGCAGCTTCAATACTGGAGGGAGTAATGATGACAATCTTATCCAACAATTTCTCCGTGCCTTGCGCAATATGCCCGAGAACAGACCTGGGGGAGGTGCCAGGAGATTCGTGGATGTGCCCAAACCCCATGACGAATTCAAAGTCACGGAGTTGCCTGAATTCGGGGGAGGGATAGATCCGGAAGAATACTTGGACTGGGAGCGTCAAATCGAGAGGATGTTCGAATTCAAGGATGTCCCCGATGAGAAGCGTTGCAAGTATGTTATCTTGAGGCTAACAAAGAGTGCGTCCCTATGGTTCGAAAGTATGAAGACTAGGCGAGCACGGGAGGAAAAGCCTAAGATCCAGTCATGGGAGGAACTCAAAAATAAGTTACGCAAGAGGTATGTTCCTAAAAGTTACAAAATCGACTTATATCGTAAGGTAGCCGAATTGAAACAAGGGACCATGTCAATTAGTGCGTATATTGAGGAGTTCGAAAAGGCATCTTTAATGTGTGAGTTAGAAGAACTCGAGGAACAAAAGATGGCTAGGTTTTGTAGGGGTTTAAATCGTAACATAGCTGATGTGGTAGATTTACATCCTTATGCGTCGTTTGATTTATTATGCTCTTTGTGTTTAAAAGTAGAGGGCCAACAAAAACGACGAACTACTCCGACCACTAAAGCAAACACTTGGACAAAATCCGAAACACCCAATAAATTCGGAGGGTCTAGTTCAAGTCAAACTCCAAAACCCGTAGTTGCCACCCAAACAACACCTAAAACAGACACTAAATCCAAAGACATGTCTAGGGTCCGTTGTTTTAAGTGTCAAGGATTCGGCCACTTTCAAAGCGATTGTCCTAATAAAAGAGTCATTACATTAAGAGAGGCAATTAGCTATCGCGATGAATTGATGGAGGGTTTTAGTGACGAGGATGAGCCATCATATGTCACGAATGGGGATGAGTTAGAGGGGGATGACGTGCTCGAGTTTGTAGCACCAAGTCATGTTGAGTCTTTGGTCTTACGTCGTACTTTGCACACCGTTGTTGAACCGGTTGTGACCGAACAACGTGACCAAATCTTCCACACTAAATGCTTGGTCAAAGACAAATGGTGTAATGTGATTATTGATGGGGGGAGTTGTACCAACGTCGCCTCACAAGACATGGTTAAGAAATTAACCCTAACCACCACACCACATCCAAGACCCTATACCTTACATTGGCTCGATGATGGGAACCAAGTTAAGGTGACTAAACAAGTCCGCGTTGGTTTTACGATGGGTCCTTACAAGGACGAGGTGGTTTGCGACGTTATTCCCATGGATGCTTGTCACATGTTATTAGGCAGGCCATGGCAATTTGATCGCAATGTCCTTCATAAAGGACGAAGCAACGAGCATGAACTCATGGTGGATGGTAAGAAGGTCGTCCTAAGGCCTATGGCGCCGAAGGAGATTCGTTCGATTCATTCTAATCGTACTAACAAGCCGAGTTTGTCAATGTTTGCTAGTGAAAGAGACGTGGAGCAGGTTTTGGCTAGAGGAGAGCAAGTGTATGCGCTTGTGGCATCTAACCTGTCCACAGTTTCAAGAGAGAATAACCTTGACCAAGGTTACATTAACCTTGACCAAGTTTACTCTAACCTTGACTCTGTTGAACGCGTTAAACCACTATTGCGTGAGTTTGACGATGTTTTTCCAGATGATTTACCAGCGGGTTTACCTCCATTGCGTGGAATCGAGCATCAAATTGATCTCGTACCCGGCGCGCCGTTACCAAACAAGGCGGCTTATCGGAGTAACCCCGAAGAAACCAAAGAACTCCAACGACAAATAGAGGAGTTAATGGAACGAGGGTACGTAAGAGAAAGTATGAGCCCGTGCGCGGTTCCAGCTTTACTCGTCCCTAAGAAAGATGGCACATGGAGAATGTGCATCGATAGTAGAGCAGTGAATAACATCACCATAAAATATCGATTCCCGATTCCGAGACTCGATGATATGCTTGATGAACTTCATGGCTCAACCATCTTCTCCAAAATCGATCTTCGAAGTGGTTATCACCAAATTCGAATGAGAGAAGGAGATGAATGGAAGACCGCATTCAAAACCAAACATGGTTTATATGAATGGTTGGTCATGCCTTTCGGCCTTACTAATGCACCAAGCACTTTCATGAGGCTTATGAACGAGGTTCTAAAGTCCTTCATTGGAAAGTTCGTGGTCGTGTACTTGGACGATATCCTAGTATACAGCAAGGGCATCGAAGAGCACCTACGACACTTAAGACTAGTGTTCGAAACGCTAAGAATGCAAAAACTATACCGCAAAGCCGAGAAGTGCTCATTCTTGGTCGACAAAGTTATATTCCTTGGATACGTTGTATCTCGGGATGGAGTTGCCGTGGATCAAGAAAAGGTGGAGGCTATTCGTTCTTGGCCTGTCCCTAGTACGGTGACTGAAGTACGATCATTCCATGGATTGGCTTCATTCTACCGACGGTTTATTCGTGATTTCAGCACGGTCATGAGCCCAATCACGGGTTGCTTGAAAAAAGGAGCGTTTGATTGGAACGAACAAGCTCAAAAAGCGTTCGAGAAGATCAAGGAGTTGCTATGCAATGCACCTATACTCGCTCTACCCGAATTCTCTCAACCGTTCGAAGTTGAGTGTGACGCAAGTGGCGTGGGAATTGGGGCTGTTTTAATCCAAGCTCAACGACCCATTGCTTACTTTTCGGAGAAATTGGGGGGCGCTCGTTGTAATTACTCTACATACGACAAAGAGTTCTACGCGATCGTTCGAGCACTTGACCATTGGAGTCACTACCTTCGCCCTAGTCATTTTGTACTTCACTCGGATCACGAGTCTCTCAAGTACATACATGGGCAACAAAAGCTCAACCCGAGACATGCAAAGTGGGTTGAATTCCTTCAATCATTCCATTTTTCATCAAAATACAAAGAAGGCAAGAGTAATGTAGTAGCTGACGCTTTATCACGGAGATATGCGCTACTTACCACACTCGAAGTGAAGTTACTAGGGTTCGAGTTAATTAAAGAATCCTATGTACTTGATGATGAACTAAGAGAGATATTCGAGGAATGTCAAAAAGGTGGATACAAGGAATACGCGATACAAGAGGGTTTTCTATTTAAGGGAAATCGACTTTGTGTTCCGAAGCATCCAATTCGTGAATTATTAATTCGCGAAGCACACGGTGGTGGTTTAGCCGGACATTTCGGGGTCCAGAAGACGCTCGACATCTTACACGAGCATTTTCATTGGCCGAAAATGATTGGTGATGTCCAAAACATCATAAGCAAGTGTGTTACTTGTCACATGGCGAAAAGTTCCTTTAAAGCAGGAGCCTACATGCCATTACCAGTTCCGGAACGACCATGGGAAGATGTGTCGATGGACTTTATTGTGGCCTTACCTCGTACTCAAAGAGGAAGGGATGCAATTATTGTGGTCGTTGACAGATTTTCGAAGATGGCGCATTTCGTGGCTTGCCATAAAACGGACGATGCTAGTAATGTCGCGGATCTGTATTATCGCGAGATAGTCCGTTTACATGGAGTCCCGAAGACTATTGTGTCCGATCGTGACTCAAAATTCCTGAGTTACTTTTGGAACACACTCTGGAGAAAGGTCGGTACTAAGCTACTGTTTAGCACTTCACATCACCCTCAAACTGATGGGCAAACGGAAGTGACAAACCGTATCTTAGGGACTATTCTCCGTGGTTTGGTGAGCAAAACTCAGAAGGATTGGGACCTTAAGCTTGCACATGCGGAGTTCGCTTATAATCGATCTCCTACCTATGCAACTAAGCACTCTCCTTTCGAGGTAGTTTATGGGATCAACCCGTATTTGCCTATTGAGTTACTCCCTATCCCTAAAGGGGAATTTGTTCACAAGGACGCGGAGGACAAGGTCAAGGCTATGACAAAGCTACATGATCAAGTCCGAGCTAGAATTGAGGTGGTAAACGAAACCTACCAAAGGCGAGCTAACAAAAACCGACCGACTAAGGTATTCCAACCCGGAGACTTGGTGTGGTTACACTTGCGCAAGGAAAGGTTTCCGGGAAAACGAAAGAACAAGCTCATGCCAAGAGCCGAGGGTCCGTACAAGGTCGTTGACAAGGTAAACAACAATGCGTACAAGATCGAGCTTCCGGGAGACTATGGAGTCCACGCTACATTCAATGTAGGGTACTTAAGTCCGTACTTGAGCGATGATGGCCTTGCGGAATTGAGGTCAATTCCTTTCGAAGAAGGAGGGGATGATACGGGTGAGCTCGAACCCGGCCCGATTGTGCTAGGACCGAATAAAGCCCACAACGAGACCATACACTCGCTTGGGTTATTCGAACCAAGCCCAATCAAACTTGGTGTGTGCATGATCACACACGTCCCGAAATAGCCAAGATCACGTGGGATATGCAGCCAAAGATCACGCCTCCCTTACTAGAGATATGCGTGATATTCTTACTTCAAACAAGCTAGGGCAATCTTCTTATTTTGGCAATAAGAGGAGATAATTCTCACTCATATTTGATGGTGATTCACATGAAGATATGCATGTATCTCCTCCCTCAAATAAATAGATACAATCTCCCCAAACTTGGCAACACAAATAAGAATATTATATCAAGATATGAATATTCTAGGCATGAAGATCAATCAAGAAGCAAACAAGATTTGGCTGCAATATTCTGAAGAGTAGAAGAAGATTTCGGGTATCCCATACTCCAAATAAAGGGATGCAATCTTAGTTTAATTAAAGCAACAAGAATAATAATGATCTCTTCAAAATCATTTCAAGATATACCTAGGATAAGATATTATATTCTCTAGATTAATTACTAGTTTTAATTTGATTAGTATCTCGTAAAATATATTCGAGATTATATTTGTGTAAGGCTATAAAAGCCACGTTCTATGTAAGCATTATTCATTCAATGATTAAGCAATAAAAATTCAGCAAAGTTTTTGATTTATCAAACCTTGTGAAAACTCATTTCGAGAAAGTACTTCGAAATCGCGTCGAGGAATTGGTGCGCCAATCTCTGCGTTATTAGTTTCGGATTCAAGGTCGAATTCGGGCTAAATATCTTTGGTTACGTTTGTCTTTATTTCATCACAAAAATCCTTACGTAATTCAAAGTATTTTCTTTCCTAAAATAGACGTGCCACAAAACACAAAATCCAGGAAGATCTTAACCACGAACCAAGGTTATATTAACCTTAGTTCAATTTCACTCCAAAATCCACGTCATCACTCAAGGTTACATTAACCTTCGACCCGACTTTCATTTCCTAATCTAAACCGCTTCCGCATTCGCATCAGATTATATCTTTTGTATGTATCGATAATGACTTGTTTTGGAGTTATGGAATAAGGAAAAGTGTGGGTTTAGAGTAATATAGTTTGGGATGTACGTTTTGCCATCAACTATAAAGCTGGTGTGTCTATGTTGAGACACATTGGTTGTTGAACTGAGCATGGTTTGTGTTCAGGAGAGTGTATGTTTACCTTAAACTTAGATATCGCATCGTGTAAGTCGCGTCGGGTTGAACTGGATATGGTTTGTATCTAGGAGGGGTGTGCACTACTTAAACCAGGACCTCGCTGCACGCAGTCCTGTTGTGGTTGAGTTGCCTAGTTAGAGACCGAAGTCTGATTTGTTTTGACTGAGTTCTCGAAGCTAGTTTAGCATTGTCCTAGTGAAAGTCAAGATTCTACATTAATCCTATCCATAACGCCAGTTTTGAATATTATTATTATCGATTTGTTTGATTTGCAGGTTGGCAAATGTTTTAAGTTTCCTCCGACAACTTATTTTATTATATCGTTTTTAATGTTTTCTCATTTTAAATATTTTGATATAATATTACTATTATTTTTCCATATGATATAATTTGGCTGGGAGAACGTCCGAGTTACTCCCCACTGACGTGGCTGTTATATTTATAACATGACAGGTATTTGCTGCTAGGTTTTGGGTGTGAGCTAGCGAGTAGCGTGGATCGTACTCTTTCTTTATTCATGTAATTTATGGATTTGTATAACCCGTTTGGTGAATTTTCTTTTTAGCCCTTTTGTAAAAAGAGGCCTTTGTATTGACTTACAATTTCTTTTAATAAGATATAGTTTGTCAGTGTGTTTTAATCCCAACTCTACAGTGTTTCCGCCACTGTATTGCGTTAGATTTTCTAGGGGATTACAGAACATCAATTGCAACGATTCGATAAACGGCTCATTGGGATAGATTTAACTCCCCTTGGAAACGTATAGGAAGGTTTCTCCTCGTACGGCTCGCGAAAAATGATTAAATTAAAATGTATGTATAAATTAGAATGACCAATCAAATAAGTCTCTAAAATCCTCAAAAATGTATTTAGAATTAAGCCCTTTCTTTCCTTAAAAAAATCATTTGTATATTGAAACACAGTCAGTTGATGATGGTGCAAGATCAGCTCTCAATTTTGACTCACGTAGAGTAGCTGTTAATATTTGCAATATCGCCTTATATTCCGCCACGAAAGCAATCCACCTATTCTCTGACTCAGCACTGTTCCGGGCTAAATATTTAAGGAGTTTCCATCGCTCCTCGTAAGACATATAATTAAACATCCCATTGCAATTTGCCTCTATATTAGCCCGTGTCTCATCATCCACACCATCATAAATCATATGACACATCTCCCAAATGTCAACATGAAAGCCACTTTGATAAATAAAAGACTCAAGTCTATCCCAATAAATATGCAGTGACTCATGATTAAATTGAGAAAAGTAGAAGAAATTCATAATGATTAGACAAAAAGAATGAAATATATATATATATACATATCTATATATATATATATATATATATATATATATATATATATATATATATATATATATATAGAGGAAGAATCAAGTGAGTCTTTCTATATACATTGAGTCCATGAGTCCAATCTTGGACCATTGATCAAGTGAAAGATGGATGGTTGTGATTGCTTGAGGTGAAATAAGGAAATAACTAACAAATCTTGGTAAATATACTATTTCTCTCTCGTCCTTAATTATCTCAATGCAAATCTTCTCTCTCCTATCAATCTTTTAACTGCTTCTTTCTCTCACACAACAAGTTTCTTTAAAATTAAGTTTTTTTCATCTTCACCAAAAAATAATCATTTTTCTACTGTCGTTGTACGTATGTTACTATGTTACTGTCATAACCCGTAAGCTATGTTACCTTAACTCATACAATGTGTTACTTAAATTCATGAATTGTGTTACTTTAACTCATACAATGTGTTACGTTGTATAATAGTCTCTTGCAAAAACTGTTACTTTAACTCATACAATGTGTTACTTTAATTCATGAACTGTGTTACTTTAACAGTTTAACTCATAAAACCTGTTACGTTGTATAGTCTCTTGCAAAAACTGTTACTTTAACTCATACAATGTGTTACTTTAATTCATGAACTGTTGTATAGTCTCTTGCAAAAACTGTTACGTTAACTCATACAATGTGTTACTTTAATTCATGAACTGTGTTACTTTAGGAAAAAAAATGTGTTACTCTAACGCAGTGTAACTTTTACTTTAACGAACAAATCAAGTTACTATAACAAATGGTTGTGGTTAATCTAAGAACGAATGATAAACAACGCTAATATCCTCAGTTACTTTTATGCATTATATTTGTTACTTTAAGGAACGAATGGTGTTACTACAATACATCTGAGATGTTACTCTAACCAAAAACGCATGTATTAAATAAATATAGAGTTAACTGCAACGTTGTACATCATTATGTGTAAAAAAAATATGTAAAAAATCAGTTATTCTTGTAAACCCACAAAAAAAACAACTTTGAATCCGCAAGCCAGCGCGTAGATTTTATAAAATTCCACCGCCTCATCGATTTCCCCGAATACTTGCCCCATGTACGAAGTGAAAGCCTCACCCACATCTCTGCACCATTCTTGTGCATTTGCTTCTTTGTCAATCCTACCTGCAAAAAAATAAACAACGTTACGCCCATGGGACATATGTGTTACTTTAACTCAAAAGTTGTGTTACTGTAATTGCAATTAAGGGTTACTTTAACGCAGAAGGCATGTTACTTCAACGACGTTTCTGCGTTAATAGAAATCAAAACAATAGTATCAGTGAACCATTGTTATTAATCCATGATTAATCAAATGAATAAAATTCCACCTTTTCCAGTGTTGTCCTGTGCGTTTGCATCTTTGCCAAAACCACCTACACAAAATCAAACAGCGTTACACCCATGCAAATAATGTGTTACTACAATTCCTAAGTGGTGTTACTCTAACGAGTAAAATACGTTACTCTAACATCATCACCAAAACCCTTTTCTCGACGTTCATTTGTGTTACTGTAATTGGAATTAAGTGTTACTTTAATGCAGAAGACATGTTACTTCAATGACATTTCTGCGTTAATAGAAATCAAAACAATAGTATCAGTGGATATCATGGAAAATCTATACAAAAAGCATAAAACCCTGGAATCTATAAAGATTGAGAGAGTAATTAACCATTGATACGAAACTGTGATGAATGAAATGACAATGAAAGCAATATAAACATGAAAATCGACGTAAAAAAACGCAAATTGACGTGATAAACCATTGATATCAAAACGCAAATTGAATGCAATATAACATTGATATCCATGAATAAAATTGAATCAAAACGTGAAAGAAATATTGAAACTCACCATTGTTATACTCGATCAATTGCTTATCAACAATTGAAGAAGATGACGCGGTCATTGAATCCATTGTAACAGGATTTCGAGAACAAAATTGATGAATGAACGTGAATGAAGAAAGGTTTTTTTAGGTTTGAATGAACGTGAATGATGAATGCATGTGAATGATTAATGAACGTGATCAAGGGAGTTATTGTTTCCTAAATTCATGGGAGTTATTTTAGGAACGTAAATTTTTTTTAATGCAATTGCTAGGATGCATCTTGTCCATCCATCCTCATCTCATCCAATGGATGAGATGAGGACTTAGGGACTCATCTAGAGTAAAGGACTCATAAGAGCCTTACTCTCTCTATATATATATATACACGAAATAAAAAAAATATATATATATCAAAACAAATAATAAGCAATAATACAAAACCGTCTCCCCGGCAACGGCGCCAAAATTGACAAGGCTAAAGTCGTATCACCTATATATCAAAATAAACCTGACAAACAACTAACAAATAGCTAGTAGCAATTAAGGTTCGAACCACAGAGAGATGGATGAATATTGCAGATTATCTAGAGTCGATTCTAAACTATTCTAATTCCGGTTGGTTTGATTTGTTTTTCTAAACTATTGCAGTAATGTAAATTAAGGGTTCTAACAATATTAAAAGAGATCTAGGGTTTTCCGGTTCACTATGCGATTAAATTGGGTAAAGTTAATTAATCATTCAATCAATCAATCACAGTTATTTAGGGCAAAAACACGGCCTTTCGGATCTTATGTCAACCTTAGGATAGATTCTGACGGGCTCTCGCAACTTACCAGATTATCCTACCCACTTAATTGTAAGTTTACCTTATCAGGCTTTCGATCTTAGGTTCGGGTTCCTAGACAATCAACTAGTTCAACGTCTCAAACTAATCGAACGATGATACAAAACAAGTAGTAAGGCAATAACATATGAATGATCAATCAAACAATCAATTAAACTAACATCCCCAATTCAATTAACATAGATCACCTTCAACACTAGAAGAATAAATTAGCTACTCATAGTGAAAGATGAAACAACAAAATAATTAAGTATAGTAGAAATCAATATGAAAATAAGGAAAAAGGGAAAATACCGATTTCGAAGAACTGAAGGATGGAATAATAACTAAAAGCTAAAAAGTACCGCTACATGCTTGCAGAATTCTGATGCTTAATAAAGACTAAACTAAAGTTTTGAATGAGAAAAAGTGTCCTTAAACCTAACCCTAAGAAGGGTATTTATACTTATTACAGTGGGTCTAATTAGGAAATATAACATAGTTTAATAAAATAATCCCGTGGGATTTTAATTAAGGCAGAATACAGATTCTTCAGAAGATTAGGAAAGTCACTCTGACGCGTCGGGAACCGCTCGGTACAAGATCATACCGACCGGTACAAAAACGAACCGACCGGTTCACAAACGAACCGATCGGTACAAATTCAAACTGACCGGTTCGGCCTTCGTTGTCCGCCTTGCCGCCTTGTTTTTTTTCTTGTTTTCTTCACTTGTAGCTCTTAACTCTATCTTTTGCTATGCTTCCTGTCAAAAGATAAACGAAATACCCAGCATAACAAACTACGGATAAAAGGCTACTAAACTATTCCTAAGGCATGTGAAATCGGTAAAAACGGAGGATAAAATGAGACTAAATATGCATATGAACTGCGTTCATCAATAGTATTAAGGACAGAGTTAATGAGGACTATCCTTCCTGCATACGAAAGGTTCCTAGCTCCAAAACTTCTAATTCTCTTGACCATCTAATCAGCCACCAAGGAACATTCCTTCTTCATGAGTTTCCTGGATTTTATAGGGACCCCCAAGTAGGTAAACGACAACTCACCTTCAGTAAAACTTGTTGCACATAGAATGTCCTCCCTTTGGTTCCTCGGCATACCATTAAAGTAAATTGCTGATTTTGTAGCATTGAGGCTGAGACCCGACGTTTTATTGAAGGACGACAGTGTTCTCATAATCAACATGATAGATAGTTTTTCCCCTTTGCTAAATAGCATAAGATCATCAGCGAAGATTAAATGGTTCAACTTCAATTGCTTACACATCGGATGATATCTGAACGGCCATTTCTCTGTTGTATAAGAGAGTAGTCTGCTTAAATAATCCATACAGAACGTAAATAGCAGCGGGGACATTGGGTCCCCTTGTCTTAATCCTCTCTTGGCCTTAAAGTACCCAAACATGTTTCCATTCAAGCTTAAAGAAAACATGGGGGAAGTTATGCAGTTCGTCAGCAATCGTCAAAATTGAGGAGGGAATTTGAGCAGGTTAATAACTCCTCCACAAAAGACCACTCCACCTAATCATAAGCCTTTTTCAAGTCAATTTTAATCATACACCTTGGGGAAGCACTTCTCCTAGAATAATGATGGGTAATATCTTGGCAAATAAGGATGTTATCAATGATTGAACGTCCTTTTATGAATGCTACTTGACACTTAGAAACAATGTCAGGCAAAACTTTGGATAATCTATTACAAATAATCTTCGAGATTACTTTGTATATCAGATTACAGCACGCTATAGGACGGAATTGTCTTACCTCCGTTGGCCTTTCACATTTGGGTATGAGAGTAAGAGTAGTTGCATTAATTTGATTTAAAATCCTTCATTTATTCACAGCATCTCTTACAGCCTCACATACTTCTTCTCCGATAATATTCCAAGCCTTCTTGTAGAATCCGCTTGTATACCCATCAGGTCCAGGAGCCTTCTCGATAGGGATAGAGAAAACAATGTCTCTAATCTCCTTATCAGTCACGGGGGCCTCCAGGACAGCGACACGTTCCTCTGTACAGCATTCACCCTTACTGATAACCTCCTCCCGTACTCTATCAATCGTAGAGCTGCATCCTAGAAGGCTTTTATAATAATCCAAGAACGCGTCCTGAATATCTGTTTGCTCATTATACATCTTCCCATCCATACTAGTAATCTGGTCGACAGAATTCTGTTTGATTCTCTGTCGAACTGCTCTATGAAAATGGGCTGTATTGTCATCCCCGTCCCTAATCCAATTCGCCTTTGCCTTTTGCTTTAGAAACAAATTCTGAGCATCAGCTAATCCCTTATACACATATGTAAGCACACATTCTTCCTCTATCAACTGAGCATTTGTATAATTAGATTGGAGCAGCAGCTGTACCCTTTCCAATTCTGTACTGGACTTCAGGGTTCGACACTCAATCTCACAGAAGGATCTTTTATTTAACTCCCTCAGAACAGGTTTAAGCATCTTCATTTTTTTCACAAGTTGGAACATTTTATTTCCTTCAATCTGCAAACGCCAGTGGTCCTCAACTAAAGGTAAAATTTCAGGATGAGAAGACCACATATCGAAAAAATTAAAGCCCCCCTTCTTCTCAAATACATTAGTGCTCGAAATCACACAGGGACAATGGTCAAACACACCTTCTGGAAAGAAATGGGCCTGATAGTTTGATAAGTATAGTTTGTAGTGCCTATTTCGTAGTGTTTTGGTCCCATTTTCCTTGTGGAATCGCTCCCAAGGAGCGATTTATGGGCTACTTAAGCTTCCTCTAGCTCGTTTCAGGTTCCCGAGACCATTCGTGAAGAGTTGGAGTGATTCCGACTCAATGCATACACTTTTTGGAGCCAACGAAGTGAAGGAACAATCACTCGATGCCTTGGATTCGACCCCGAGACCTTGAGACCCAATCCCGAGCCTCCGAGACCAGATCCCGAGTTTCGAGAATCGATGAGAAACCCATGAGAGGCAAGGAGGGACCAAAAGGATCATATTGGAGGCCTACAAGACCCATCCCCGACGGGTATGGCCTCATCCCGTCCGGGATGAGGTGTACAAAAGAGGAGGCTACTGTTTGAAGCCCATCCCGACCGGGAGCAGGTCATCCCGGCCGGGACCAACCCCATCCCGACCGGGACCACCTCATCTCGGCCGGGACGGCCCAGTGGCAGCCCGCGAATGCATTGTTTCTTCTCCTTTCCACTTGGAACCCTATATATACCCTTCCTCTTGTATTCCTATGTTATGTTCTTCATTACCCACTAAAGCCTAGACTACTTTAGACTATATTAGCTTAGATTAGTGTAGATTAGTCTTTTGTTTATCGCTAATCTTAGTAATTAGTCTTGTAAGGAAATTCTTCAAGATTCAACAAAGATTGACAACCTTGGGAGATTGTTTTGGGTTTTTCTTATTAATACAAGTTTCAATCTTCCATTCATCATCTAGTATGGTATAATTTCTTTTCCCTTCTCTTTATCTTGTTTATTCATTCAAGTTTTAATCTTTGTTCATTGTTCATAGTTTTCACTAGTTTCATTATGTATGTTTTGTTGTTTGTGTGGATTTCTCTTGTTTATGTTAATGTTTGTTTAGATATGTGTGAGTAGACTTTTTGTGGGGTTAGTAGGGTGATTAAGTGTTGATTATGGATGATTAGGGTTTGATTGAGGGTAAAGGTCGATCCTTTTGTTGCTAGTCACATGTTGAGCACTCCATGTGTATGTTGAATTGCTTGTTTGAGTAGAATTGACCATTCCTCTCATGCTAGTCTTTTTCTTCTCATTTTGTGGTCGACTTGTGATTGAATTCTTCTGTTTTGGGTTTGTTCTTTGACACGAGAGTGCGGACTTGGGTTTAGAAGCGAGAACGCGGACCGACCTTGCATAAGAATTCGGGTTTTGTCTTTGACACGAGAGTGCGGACATAGGCCTTGACGTGAGAGCAAGGACCATCCTTAGTAACTAGGTGAACCTTGCACCATCGATCTCCCAACCATCCTACTACACTTATGAACCCGACCTAACCCTATTCTTTCCTTATTTGATTTATTCGTCATCTTAGTTAGTCATTGTTCCTTAGTTGACCTAGTCTTGTATTTGGGTGACCTTAGCCTAGACGCCTCTTTACCGTCCCCGTGGATTCGACCCTACTTGCCCTATCCACCCAGTTAGGAATAGTTGGTTTTTTATTGATCGGTGGGGATCCACGACAAATCCTCCCATCAATTTGGCGCCGTTGCCGGGGACGGTGCTAGTTTAGACGTTGTTTGCCTATTTACTTGACTTTGTCTTGTGTTTTTGTGTTTTCTTTTTTTCTTTTTGTTTTCTTTCGCTTCTTGTGTGTGCGAAGTTTATTTCCTTCTTGTCTAGTGCCCAAAAAGCACTAGACTTCTCACGTTTTCTCCTAGTCTACAGTTTGTGTCTACAGGTGGTGACCATCTTCTTCTTTACAACTTAGAGCCGCTTTAACGGACGGTTGCTAGATTGAGAGGTCCTCAACCGGGTACAAGCCACGATTTTCGAGTATAGCATGAGGTTCGATCTAAACTCCCCACCCATAGAAGCCGCAACAAGCTACTCCTCTTCCTCCATGAATCGGGACTATGCCATGATGTCTCCAAACTACCACCAAGTTCATTTGGTAATCGGGAAACCCGTGGGTATGAGCTTCAAGGATATGGAAGCCAATTTCCCCAAAACCCACCATATCACCAATCACCTCAACCTCACTACCAAGTAGGTCTCCAAAACCCCAATGACCACCAAATGCCCAACTTGGAGTTTTATCAATCATTTCTTCAATTTCAAAGGAGCCAACAAGAGATGGCCATTCAAATGCAAAAGAACCAAGAGGAATTCATGGCCCAATATCGAAGGGAAACCGAGGCGATGGATGCTCGATTAAATGCGTTATCGGTCAAAACCGTAATGTTTTTATCCCGAACATCGCAACTCGAAGAAGGGTGCTCACTTGAGCAAAGGGAGCAACCTAATCACGAAGCCGCCGATGAAGGTCCATTTGGTAGCGAAATTTCCTTGGAATATTCTTGATGGAGGAGTTTTTGGTGAAGATTTGGGTGAGGATAGTGGGAATTTTAAGAGTTTCATTGATGAAAACACCGATATAATAGAGGAGAGTCAAGAGTCTACCCCCTCTATACTTGTTGAACCTTCAATCCCCACCGCTTGCCCTCCTCTTGAGCTTCATGCCGCTTCTTGCGAGATTATTGTTGAGGATGTTGAACTTTGGGATGAGTTGAGTGAGGTGATAAGTGTTGTGAAGTCATGGGACATGAATGAAGAAATCAAGTCGCCCATATGTGACAATCCAATGAAGCATTGTGAACCCCTTGTATGTAATTTGGATCTTGGTTTAGAGGAGGTTGAAACCGCTTTCTTGAGTTTCAAATCTCTTCTTATTGATGATTTGGGGAAGAACGATGTTTTAGGATTGGAAGATAATGGGTCGGAACTTGTTGATGACTTGGGTTTGCTTGATGATAAGAAGAGGGTTAAGCTCTCTTTCGACACTTGTGCTAGAATTTTGAGCTTTGGTTGTGCTAGGAGACGATGCTTAGGGAGGAAGAGATCGGTAAGGCTTGTAGGATGGATAGACCCCGGAGACGACATGCAAGATGACGTTGGGTCGTTGGATTTCTACTTCTTGCCTCCACCTTGGAGGCCGTGGAGGATAGCTTGGCTTGGGCACTCTTTGGGCCTTCATTACGATGTCGGTCGTGCGTTTGACTTGCTCCTCCAAGCCCTTGAGGGCTATGGTTGAAGAATGAGAGTCCACCATCCACGGTTTGACGGAGTCCCTAAAGAACCGTAATGTTGTATATTCTTCTCCCTTCTTCTTTAGAGTTCTTATGTTTGTAATTGTGTCGTTTGTAACTTTGTTTCTAGGATTCGTTTGTTTTGTGTAATGCTTGATTATTTGGATTGTTGATAAGCGATGTGAGGGAGGGAATTTGATGTGTGTATGAGCTTTGTTTGATAGGTGAAGTGAAGGTGATTCCTAGGGAGGAATGGTTATCAATAGAGCATGGATTGTGAGCAAGGGAACGGGTTTTTGAAGCTCTGAATAGCTTTTGGGGTTTTGGAGACCATGAGGAGAGCATCCCGACCGGGAAGAGGGCTTCCCGACCGGGAAGGATGAGGGAAGGAGCCATCCCGATCGAGATAAGGGTGCCATATTTCGAGATCTCTGGAGTGTCTTCTCGACCGGGAAGGGTTCATCATCCCGATCGGGACCATCAATCCCGACCGGGAAGGTCCACTACTCCCCTTTGTGCCTCTTCTTCGACATTTGAGTCCACCCAACCATTGTATACCCCCTCCCAACCTCCTAATTACTCCTTGTTCCTGTCCTATGACCCTTACCCCTCATTGTCATACCCTCACTCCATTTACACTTCACTTTAAACCGAGATTCACATCAAACCCCACCCCCTCACGCCATTGCAAGCTCACCACCTTAGCCATGCGACTTTCTCAAGTATGAAGTGGGATGACAATGATGATAACAAGCAAGTGCATTTATTGAATCATTGAAGACGATGGAGTTCGCGAGTTGCTAACACATTGGTAAGGCAACTCTCATTTCTTTTCCGTCTTTCGTTGCTTGTTGCCCTTTGAATACTCCCCTTCCCCTTTGTCATGGTGGCCCTCGGGGCCTTAGTGATGGTTGCTCCCGACTCTCGATGATTTGACTACATCGAGAGTCATTTGAAAAAATCCAAATTTTACAAGTTTTTCACTATTTTTGTTGGATTTAGTCGGATTTGGGCGGAATCCGGGCTAGGTGACTTGATTACACCTAGTCCTCCCCTCCCATTTCCTTTTATTTCTTTCTTTTTATTTCTTCCCCCATCCATATCTTTTCTTGTCTCGGCCCAAGGTGACTTGACTACACCCCGGCCGGACACTTTCTACCCTTTTCTCCACTTTTTGATTTTTAGCTTTATTTTTGTAGTTTCTTTTCTTTTGAGATCCTATGCACTACGGTCGAACATGAGGACATTGCTCGGCTTAAGTGTGGGGGAGCGATATTCTATCATAATTAGTTTTGTTTTTGTAGTTTTTCCAAAAAATCTTTAAAAGTCCTAAAAATTTGAAATTTTTTCATAAAAATCAAAAAGATTTTCTTTTGTGTGTTTTTCTTTTGTGTCGTTGTGTCGTATATTTGTTTTGTTGTGTGTGTTTTGCCTCCCTTTTCCTTATAGGTTGCTTAATCACCGTTAGTTTTGGAAAGCTTTCAAGACATCCGGTAACATCTTCTATCCCTTTTCCCTCTTTATTTCTTGTGAAGTTTGGAGAAGGTTTGTGATATGGTGTGCTCGGGTGGAGCTTTGTAAAGTTTGCGGTTGATTTGGACGCTTGTTTGGATGTTCGGGGTGGTGTTTGTTTCTCCCTGTTTTGTTTTGTTATCTTTTGTCCTTTTTTATTTCATTTTCATCGTGTCCTCGTTTGGTGTTGTGTTAGTTGTGTCTTGTGTGTTTAAAAAGGTTTTCGAAAACCCGGTTTAGAGGCTAGTGTGCGAGTGTTTACTTTCCCTTCCTAGTAGTATAAATCGAGTCTTGGACTTTAGTCTAGTAGAATGACCCTAAATCAATGAGTTCGTTGGTCCTTTACCTTGATTCCACCTAGCTTACTAGGGATTTACTACGGGATTTGCACTTTTGACCATTATGACCACCCACGGTGTGAAAAGGCCTTGGTTGCCGAGTCCCGTCCCTTAGGTGACCTTGTTTGACATTGCTCGACTAGTCCAAGTTCTCCCCTTTTTGTGGGTTTGAAGGGAAAGCGCGCTCCCGACTCTCCCATTCCCCTACCTCCTACACATGTCCACACAATAAATTGTAATTTGTTGAAGTCTCTCTTTCTTAATTGCCAAGAAATGCCTATCAATCAAATCAAGCCAAAAAGGGCAAAGAAAAGAAAATGAAAGAAAAAGAAAGAAAGAAAAGATTGAAGAAAAAGAAAAGGCACAAAAAGCCAAAAAGAAAATAGAAAAGAAGAAAAAAAATGGCATGGCAACACACAAAGCATATATGCAAAAGAAAAGAGAAAATGCCAAAAGAAAATCGTCTCACAAAAAGATCATAACCCCACAAAAATAAGCCTTTTTCCGACTTTTGCCGTGAAGAGCCTACCAAAGGACCGAGTCCCTAGGAAGGATGATAGCGGCAAGGGTCGGTCTTCCCTCACTTTGCAAATATTTCCACCTTTTTACTTGGACTAGTTAGGCGGTTTTAGACATGGGATGACCCTCTCGGCTCATCGCTAAAGGGGGCGGGT
Source organism: Agrostemma githago (assembly GCA_958450325.1). NCBI lineage: Eukaryota > Viridiplantae > Streptophyta > Magnoliopsida > Caryophyllales > Caryophyllaceae > Agrostemma > Agrostemma githago. Next base: position 32,443,962 of record OY288244.1, on the reverse strand, counting down.
CTTCACTTACCTACAGTGTCGACTAACACCGTGATTCATCACTTTCCATTCCGCCGATCGTCCCGTAGTACGTTCTTAGAAAGTTAGGAGGACCTATGTAAGTTACCAACGTTTTTGTTGCTTTATCGTCATACTATTAGGGTTTAGTTCATCTTGGTTTGTATTGCTAGCTTGGGAACGTTGTCACTTGCCTCAAGTCCTAAACCGGTGCTTCTTTCACCGCTTGTTTGAGGGAAGCGGTATTTGTTTTCTTTTGGGTGCAACCGATTATTTGTTTGTTTGTATGTTTATTTGTTTATGTGTTTTTGTGTCCGGTTGCATCCACGGTTTTGTCGCAAGACCTCACTTGCCTTGCGGAGAGCACTTATCCTCTAGGTGTTCTCGCGTGAGTTGAAAGGGCGTAGGGTGTGCTAATACCCGCTCGGCTAGTTTAGTGTGGGGGAGTTGATAAGTGTAGTTTGTAGTGCCTATTTCGTAGTGTTTTGGTCCCATTTTCATTGTGGAATCGCTCCTTGGGAGCGATTTATGGGCTACTTATGCTTCCTCTAGCTCGTTTCAGGTTCCCGAGACCATTCGTGAAGAGTTGGAGCGATTCCGACTCAATACATTCACTTTTTGGAGCCAACGAAGTGAAGGAACGATCACTCGATGCCTTGGATTCGACCCCGACACCTTGGGACCCAATCCCGAGCCTCCAAGGCCCAATCCCGAGTCCCGAGAATCGAAGAGAAACTCATGAGAGGCAAGGAGGGACCAAAAGGATCATATTGGAGGCCTACAAGACCCATCCCCGACGGGTATGGCCTCATCCCGTCCGGGATGAGGTGTACAAAAGAGGAGGCTACTGTTTGAAGCCCATCCCGACCGGGAGCAGGTCATCCCGGCCGGGACCACCTCATCCCGGCCGGGACGGCCTAGTGGCAGCCCGTGAATGCATTGTTTCTTCCCCTTTCCACTTGGAACCCTATATATACCCTTCCTCTTGTATTCCTATGTTATGTTCTTCATTACCCACTAAACCCTAGACTACTTTAGACTAGATTAGCTTATATTAGTGTAGATTAGTCTTTTTTTATCGTTAATCTTAGTAATTAGTTTTGTATTAAGGGAATTCTTCAAGATTCAACCAAGATTGACAACCTTGGGAGATTGTTTTGGGTTTTTCTTATTAATATAAGTTTCAATCTTCCATTCATCTTTTAGTATGGTATAATTTATTTTCCCTTCTCTTTATCTTGTTTATTCATTCAAGTTTTAATCTTTGTTCATTGTTTTGTTCATTGTTCATAGTTTTCACTAGTTTCATTATGTATGTTTTATTGTTTGTGTGGATTTCTCTTGTTTATGTTAATGTTTTTTTAGATATGTGTGAGTAGACTTTTTGTGGGGTTAGTAGGGTGATTAAGTGTTGATTATGGATGATTAGGGTTTGATTGAGGGTAAAGGTTGATCCTTTTGTTGCTAGTCACATGTTGAGCACTCCATGTGTTTGTTGAATTGCTTGTTTGAGTAGAATTGGTCATTCCTCTCATGCTAGTCTTTTTCTTCTCATTTTGTGGTCGACTTGTGATTGAATTCTTGTGTTTTCGGGTTTAGTCTTTGACACGAGAGTGCGGACTTGGGTTTAGAAGCGAGAGCGCGGACCGACCTTGCATAAGAATTCGGGTTTTGTCTTTGACACGAGAGTGCGGACATAGGCCTTGACGCGAGAGCGCGGACCATCCTTAGTAACTTGGTGAACCTTGCACCATCGATCTCCCAACCATCCTACTACACTTATGAACCCGACCTAACCCTATTCTTTCCTTATTAGATTTATTCGTCATCTTAGTTAGTCATTGTTCCTTAGTTGACCTAGTCTTGTATTTGGGTGACCTTAGCCTAGACGCCTCTTTACCGTCCCCGTGGATTCGACCCGACTTGCCCTATCTACCCAGTTAGGAATAGTTGGTTTTTTATTGATCGGTGGGGATCCACGACAAATCCTCCCATCAATTTGGCACCGTTGCCGGGGACGATGCTAGTTTAGACGTTGTTTGCCTATTTACTTGACTTTGTCTTGTGTTTTTGTGTTTTCTTTTTTTCTTTTTGTTTTCTTTTTCTTCTTGTGTGTGCGAAGTTTATTTCCTTCTTGTCTAGTGCCCAAAAAGCACTAGACTTCTCACGTTTGCTCCTAGTCTACAGTTTGTGTGACCATCTTCTTCTTTACAACTTAGAGCTGCTTTAACGGACGGTGTCTAGATTGAGAGGTCCTCAACCGGGTACAAGCCACGATTTTCGAGTATAGTATGAGGTTCGATCTAAACTCCCCACCCATAGAAGCCGCAACAAGCTACTCCTCTTCCTCCATGAATTGGGACTATGCCATGATGTCTCCAAACTACCACCAAGCTTTATTTGGTAATCGGGAAACCCGTGGGTATGAGCTTCAAGGATATGGAAGCCAATTTCCCCAAAACCCACCATATCACCAATCACCTCAACCTCACTACCAAGTAGGTCTCCAAAACCCCAATGACCACCAAATGCCCAACTTGGAGTTTTATCAATCATTTCTTCAATTTCAAAGGAGCCAACAAGAGATGGCCATTCAAATGCAAAAGAACCAAGAGGAATTCATTGCCCAATATCGAAGGGAAACCGAGGCGATGGATGCTCGATTAAATGCGTTATCGGTCAAAACCGTAATGTTTTTATCCCGAACATCGCAACTCGAAGAAGGGTGCTCACTTAAGCAAAGGGAGCAACCTAATCACGAAGCTGCCGATGAAGGTCCATTTGGTAGCGAAATTTCCTTGGAATATCCTTGATGGAGGAGTTTTTGGTGAAGAATTGGGTGAGGATAGTGGGAATTTTAAGAGTTTCATTGATGAAAACACCGGTATAATAGAGGAGAGTCAAGAGTCTACCCCCTCTATACTTGTTGAACCTTCAATCCCCACCGCTTACCCTCCTCTTGAGCTTCATGCCGCTTCTTGCGAGATTATTGTTGAGGATGTTGAACTTTGGGATGAGTTGAGTGAGGTGATAAGTGTTGTGAAGTCATGGGACATGAATGAAGAAATCAAGTCGCCCATATGTGACAATCTAATGAAGCATTGTGAACTCCTTGTATGTAATTTGGATCTTGGTTTAGAGGAGGTTGAAACCGCTTTCTTGAGTTTCAAATCTCTTCTTATGGATGATGTGGGGAAGAACGATGTTTTAGGATTGGAAGATAATGGGCCGGAACTTGTTGATGACTTGGGTTTGCTTGATGATAAGAAGAGGGTTAAGCTCTCTTTCGACACTTGTGCTAGAATTTTGAGCTTTGGTTGTGCTAGGAGACGATGATTAGGGAGAAAGAGATCGGTAAGGCTTGTAGGATGGATAGACCCCGGAGACGACATGCAAGACGACGTTGGGTCGTTGGATTTCTACTTCTTGCCTCCACTTTGGAGGCCGTGGAGGATAGCTTGGCTTGGGCACTCTTTGGGCCTTCATTACGATGTTGGTCGTGCGTTTGACTTGCTCCTCCAAGCCCTTGAGGGCTATGGTTGAAGAATGAGAGTCCACCATCCTCGGTTTGACGGAGTCCCTAAAGAACCATCATGTTGTATATTCTTCTCCTTTCTTCTTTAGAGTTCTTATGTTTGTAATTGTGTCGTTTGTAACTTTGTTTCTAGGATTCGTTTGTTTTGTGTAATGCTTGATTATTTGGATTGTTGATAAGCGATGTGAGGGAGGGAATTTGTTGTGTGTATGAGCTTTGTTTGATAGGTGAAGTGAAGGTGATTCCTAGGGAGGAATGGTTATCGATAGAGCATGGATTGTGAGCAAGGGAACGGGTTTTTGAAGATCTGAATAGCTTTTAGGGTTTTGGAGACCATGAGGAGAGCATCCCGACCGGGAAGAGGGCTTCCCGACCGGGAAGGATGAGGCATCCCAACCGGGAAGGAGCCATCCCGATCGGGATGAGGGTGCCATATTTCGAGATCTCTGGAGTGTCTTCCCGACCGGGAAGGAGGCTTCCCGATCGGGAAGGGTTCATCATCCCGATCGGGACCATCAATTCCGACCGGGAAGGTCCGCTACTCCCCTTTGTGCCTCTTCTTCGACATTTGAGTATGACGACAAAGCAATAAAAACGTTGATAACTTACCTAGGTCCTCCTAACTTTCTAAGAACGTACCACGGGACGATCGACGGGATGGAAAAGGGATGAACCACGGTGTTAGTCGACACTGTAGGTAAGTGAGACCCCGCCCTCTTTAGCAATGAGCCAAGAGGGTCGTCCCATGCCCAAAACCGCCCAACTAGTCCAAGTAAAAAGGTGGATATGATTGCAAAATGAGGGAAGACCGATCATTACCGCTATCATCCTTCCTAGGGACTCGGTCCTTTGGTAGGCTCTTCACGTAAACGATCGGAAAAAGGCTTATTTTGAGATGCGGGGATTCTTTTTGTGAGACGGGTTTTCTTTTGGCATTTTTCTTTCTTTTGCATTTTTGCTTTGTGTTGCTATGCCATTTTTTTTTCTTCATCTTTTGTATTTTCTTTTTGGCTTTTTGTGCCTTTTCTTTTTCTTCAATCTTTTCTTTCTTTCTTTTTCATTCTTTTTTTCTTTTCTTTGGCCACTTGGCTTGATTTGAATTGTAGGCATTTATTTGCAACAAGAAAGAGAGATTTCAACAAATTGCAAATTTATTTGGTGGATATGTGTAGGAGAGGTAGAGAAATGGGTAAGTCGGGGGTCGCGATTTCCCTTCAAACCCACAAAAAGGGAAGAACTTGGACTAATCAAACAATTCCGTACACGGTCACCTAAGGGACGGGACTCGGCAACCAAGGCCTTTTCACACCGTGGGTGGTCATAATGGTCAAATGCAAATCCCGTAGTAAATCCCTAGTAAGCTAGGCGAACTAAAGGTAAGAAACCAACGAAATCATTGATTTAGGGTCATTCTACTAGACTAAAGTCCAAGACTCGATTTATACTACTAGGAAGGGAAAGTAAACACTTGCGCACTAGCCTCTAAACCGGGTTTTCGAAAACCTTCTTACACACAAGACACAACTACACACACAAAACAAAGACACGACATAAACGAAAGAAAAAGAAGCAAAAGCAACAAAACAAAATAAAACAAAACAAAACGAACACATAAATAACACAAACACCACCCCGAGCTTCCAAACAAGTCACCAAATCAACCACAAGTATGCACAAAGCTCCACCCGAGCACACCACATCACAATCTCCTCCAAACTCCTTAAGAGACAAAGGGGAAAAAGGGATAAAAGATGTTATTGGATGTCTTGAAAGCTCTCCAAAGCTATCGGTGATTAAGCAACCTATAAGGAAAAAGGGAGGCAAAACACGTACAACACAACAAATATACGACATAACGACACAAAAGAAAAACACACAAAAAGAAAATCTTTTTGATTTTTGTAATTTTTTTTCAAATTTTTAGGGTTTTTTTTAAAGATTTTTCGAGAAAACTACGAAAATAAAACTATCTACCATAGAATATCGCTCCCCCACACTTAAACCGAGCAATGTCCTCATGGTCGATCGTAGTATGCGGAGAGACAAAAGGGAAGAAAAGAAACTACGAAAATTAAAGCTAAAAAAAATCAAAAAGAAAAGCGGAGAAAAGGGTAGAAAGTGTCCGGCCGGGGTGTAATCAAGTCACCATGGGCCGAGACAAGAAAAGATATGGATGGAGGAAGAAATAAAAAGAAAGGAATAAAAGGAAAATGGGAGGGGAGGACTAGGTGTAATCAAGTCACCTAGCCCGGATTCCGCCCGAATCCGACTAAATCCTACAAAAAGGGTGAAAATCTTGTAAATTTGGATTTTTCAAAGGACTCTCGATGTAATCACATCATCGAGAGTCGGGAGCGACCATTACCAAGGCCCCGAGGGCCACCATGACACAAATGATAAGGGGAAGGGGAAGTAACAAAAGAAGACAAGCAATAAATGACGGAAAAGAAAGGATAGTTGCCGTACCGTGCGGTTAGCAACTCACTCGCTCCATCGTCTCATAGGTCGATAATGGCACATAGATTGTCTTTGTCATTGCTATTCCTCTTCCTTCTCAATAAGGCCGCATGGTTGAAGTTCAAAGGTATTAGGAGGTGGGATTTGATGTGAAAGTCGGTGTAAAGTGAAGAGAAAAGGAGGTGAATATGTGTATATTATGTGTAGGGGTCATATGATAAGGGCAAGGATAGGTAGGGAGGTTGGGAGGGGGTATAAAATGGTTGGGTGGGCTCGAATGACAAAGAAGAGGCCAAAAGAAGGAGCACGGCATCATCCCGGTCGGGATGGATGGTCCCGGTCGGGATGACACACCCGTCCCGGTCGGGAAGCTCCCATCCCGGTCGGGAAGCTCCCATCCCGGTCGGGACGACACAACAGTAAACCCAAATTTCGGCACCCTCATCCCGATCGGGATGACATCCTTCCCGGTCGGGACGGCTCAACCTTCCCGGTCGGGATGCTCTCTTCTCGGCCGGGAAGAGTCCTCAAACCCTCTATAACCCCAAAAGCTTGTCCAATGCTTCAAAAACCAACTCCCTTGCTCACAATCCAAGCTCTAACAATGACTACTCCTCTTTAAGATTCATCTTCACTTCACACCTACAAGTAAGCTCAAAACACATTCATCAAGATCCCTCCCTCACATCGCTCCTCAAAATACCAAATCACAAGAATTCCACAAAAACTAACAATCCGAAAAACCAAATGATCCAAACAAACATATATACAAACAAAAGCTCAAAAATATATTTACAATAGGATATTCTCACCAACTACACCTCCATAGCCATCAAGAGCTCGAAGGAGTAAGTCAAATGTCCTAGCAACATCTTCATTCAAGCTCACATGGCCGAGCCTAGCCACTTTCAAGAGCTTCCAAGTCGGAGGCAAGAAGCAATCATCTTCATTATGCTCGGGGTTCTCGTGATCTTCCGGGTCTTCCGAACCATGATAGCAACAACTCTTATTACCATCCGGTAGGTATAGTGGTCTAGAGTCATGCTTGGTGTTATGAGTTGGGAGATCACACCCTAAGGGGGTTGCTTCTTCTACGGAGTCGAGAGTAGAGTTCTCTTCCACCGCCCGACAAGGATCCTCTCCATCAACCGTCTCACAAGACAAGGGACTAGAAATCGAGTGCGATAAAGGAGGAGGCATCAAGTTTTCTTCATTGGAGGCTTTAGGATCCTCCAATTTCCCATTCAAGGCGAGTTCAAAGGCATCTACCTCTTTTTCCCAAGTATTGCGTTCCTTTTCACTCACCTTGTCTACATGGCCTAGAGGAGTCTTGTCTTCACTTGGTTTTGGATTGTCAAGATCCGGTTCATCACGAAGAAAATCGAACAAATCCAATTTGATAGCCAATACATCGGCTCCCCAACAGTTATCTCGAGAATCATGTTCACACTCCTCCTCATTGTCGGCCCTTGAAGCTTCAACTTCCTCTATTCTTCCCATATCTTCACCACCCAAGCAACACTCAACAATGGTCTCTTGATTGACCCTCTCTTCTTCATTCATGGGTTCATGATCGGGTTGACTTTCTTGTGGCAACTCCCGACCTTCTTGCCCAAATGAACCTTCCTCAACAAGTCGTGGAGCTCGAGTGGCCGACATCGTGATACGAGCCATGAGTGCATTGATGCGAGCATCTTGCACCCCTATTTGGGCCTTGAGCTCCTCTTCAACCCCTTGTATGTGAATCATCATCACTTGTTGACTCTTTTGCATTAAAATCGTCATCTCATGTTGACCTTTTTGCAATAGCATTATCTCCTCTTGCTGACTCTTTTGCATTTGGACCAACATTTGACAAGTCTCGAAGTTGGGGATTATTGGTTATGGGTTATGTGAGGGTGCTTGGTAGTTGTTAGGATGTTGTGATGATCCTTGACAACTTTCACGGTAACCATATGGAGGGCGTTCGTAAGATTGTTGATGAGGTTGATATGGTTTGTGAAATTTTGGGACTTGGCCATTTGCCCCGTAGTTGTCCCGTGACGATTGATGGAAGCTAGGACGTGTCATTTCCATAACGTTGCTTTGATACCTAGGATGAACTAGAAGCACTTGAGCAAACGTTAGTTACCTAGTGCTTTTGAGGCACTAGGAAGGGATAATAGCACACAAGAATTAGAACGGAGATGCACAAGGAGAAGAAAATTCAAAATCAAGAACAAAGTCCAAAACTAAGCACACAAAAGTCTAAACTACGCCGTCCCCGGCAACGGCGCCAATTTGATGGGTGGGATTTGCCGTCAATCCTGCCACCAAATAATAACCAACTATTCCTAACTGGGTAGCTAGGGCAAGTAGGGTCGATATCCACGGAGACGGTATTGTAAGGTCTAGACTAGGTCGGCGTAAAAACGAGACTAAGTTACAAACAAACACAAAGAAATGCTAATTGACGAATTATGATGGGGGAGATGAAGGGAGTGGGCTAACAATGACTAGACTAAAACAATGCTAAAACGAAATAACTAAAGATTAAACTAACAAGCAAACTAGAAGAACCGATGACTAACTAAGAAGTTGAATCAAATATGAAGAAGAGGGGGGTTAGGTCAGGTTCATAAGTGTAGATGGGTAATTGGGGTGGTCAAGGGTGTAGGTGTCTCCTAATTGCTAGAGTCGGTCCGGGCTCTCGCTACGTAGACCAACACCGAGGTAAGTTCGCGCTCTCGCGTCTAAGACTAACCTCAACACAACCACATAATAGACAAACAATGAGAAGATGAGCACAAGTATGAGAAGCATGGCCACTACTACTCACACAAGCATATCAATAAACACATAGAGTACCCAATATGTGACGAACAACAAAGATTCACCCTTTACCCCTAATCAAACCCTAATCACCCATAATCTACCCTTAATCCCCCTACTAACCCACAAGGGGACTACTCACTCATTATCAAACTAACCATAAGAACAATAAGAGAAAACAACATCACAAACCGAACATCCATTATCAAGAACAAGAACAATAACAATAAACACTAAGTAAAGATTCAAACTTGAATAAATAACAAAGAACAAGAGTAGAGAAGATTATACCAACAACAAGAGGAAGAAAAAGATGCAATCTTGTATAAATAAGAACCCAAATTAATCCCAAGGATGTCAAGCTTGGAGAAATCTTCAAGTACCCACTTAATACAAGATTATCTAAACTAGATTAAAAGGAGATTAACTAAGGATTAAGGTAAGATTAATCTAAAAGGATGAACTCTAAACTTAGGGTTTATATCTTGTAAAGAGGCTTAAGAGAGTCTAATGTAAGGTAGGATACATAAACAATACAAGAGGGAAGTATTTATATGGTTACAAGAATGAGGGAGGATGAATTAAAGAGTCACGCGCAGCAGCGCCATGGTCCCGACCGGGACGAGATTGGTCCCGACCGGGACGGGTGGGTCCCGACCGGGACGGGTCCAAAACAGAACACCTCTCTTTTGTGCACCTCATCCCGGACGGGATAAGGCCATACCCGTCGGGGATGAGTCTTGTAGGCCTCTTATATGATCTTTAAGGTTCCCCTTGCTTCACATGGACTTCTTATCGACTCTCGGGTCTCGGGATCGAGTCTAAGGGGCTCGGGATCGGGTCCCAAGGTCTCGGGGTCGAATCCAAGGCATCGAGTGATCGTTCTTCCGCTTCGTTGGCTCCGAAAAGTGTATGTATTGAGTCGGAATCGCTCCAACTCTTCATGAATGGTCTCGGGAACCTGAAACGAGCTAAAGGAACCTGAAAGTAGCCCATGAACCGCTCCCAAGGAGCGATTCCGCAAGGAAATTGGGACCAAAACACAGCAAAATAGGCACTACAAACTACACTTATCAACTCCCCCACACTTAACCCTTACTCGCCCTCGAGTAAGCACAAACTAACTACTAAACTAGCCGAGCGGGTATTAGCGCACCCTACGCCCTTTCAACTCACGCGAGAACACCTAGAGGGTAAGTGCTCTCCGCAAGGCAAGTGAGGTCTTGCGACAAAACTGTGGATGCAACCGGACACAAAAACACAAAAACACACAAACATACAAACAACACACAAAAGGTTGCACCCAAAGAGAAACAAATACCGCTTCCCTCTAAAAAGCGGTGAAAGAAGCACCGGTTTAGGACTCGAGGCAAGTGACAACGTTCCCCAGCTAGCAATACAAACCAAAATGGACAAAACCATATTAGTATGACGACAAAGCAATAAAAAATGTTGGTAACTGTAGACACCCGCATTTCGACTGCCAGGTGTCTATGGCAGTTCCCAAAAGACACCCGATGATGATCGGACGCTAACATGCTTCAATGCGCTCGGATACGGGCTCAAATCCGTTAATCGCTGGCTAACACACTTACAGAGTACAAATATCACAAAATCAACCTCAAATCCAGGCCCAGCAGACTATTTCGAGTCAAACAAGACTAATTTGGGCTAAAACCGACACCGAAATTAAAACCGACCTTTTGCGATTGGGTCAACCCCGGTCAAAGTCGTTTCCGAAACATGCAAAACGAACCCTCAAGCATCAAAAGTCCAATTCAAACACAAACCCATCAAATATCCATGATCACGGTCCAAAACGAGTGACCCCCGTGACCCAGCTGGGCCACTCGATCGAGTGCCCCACCCACTCGATCGAGTGGGCCCTTATTCAAGCCCGACAGCTGACGCACAAGCCCACTCGACCGAGTCAGCTGCCTACTCGGTCGAGTAACCCTAAACCGGAGCCCTAGCTTTTCCTATATAAGCAACCCTCATGCAACAACTTTGGACAACTTTTCGAAACCCTAGAGCAACCATACGCATACACACTACGTCTTTTACAAACCCTAATCAAAACCTAGCAATTCTACACTAGCAAAAACCCTAAGCCTAGTCTTAGGAATCAATCCCGAGCCACCACAACTCAACCTTCATCCACCTCGAAGACTCTAAGTGTTAAATCCACGGTTACGGGTCCGCGCCGAGACAAGAACATGTAGGTTGAGGGTGTCAAAACCCTCTCTTTTCTCCTTCTCTTCTTCGCGTCGTTTTCATCTTTCTCTCATCCACTTTTTTTTTTTTATTGTTTTATTCATTGTACCATAATATCGATAGTATAATTAATATCAAAACATTAAAATACCTATCAATTTGTGTCGAGTATGAGTGCTATCGGAATGAGGAAATACGAACATACAAGTGTACTGCACACAGCGTTGACGGTCGCTCGTTTCGATATCCCGACTACTTGGTTATTGAGATAGGTTGACTTCAACGATAATTTTCATACCGTTTGTATTTGTTATTATTCGCATGTCACATCGATTTCTTCAAAGAACAAACATCGTATTTCAATAAGGGTCGAAACCCATTGACACAGATCCGACATCACTATCCCTAGGGATTTATTTCGATGTCGGAGAAGTCGAGGGAATCAAGTCCTTCTCTTTATTTAAGCAAAGTATCGATAGGTTAGACCCGATGCCAATTCCATAATTGGATGTCGAGTCTAATAAATCAAATCAAATAATTTAGCCGATTCAATTTTCCGTTGATGCTAACGTAGATGTTATCCAATTATAGCACTACAAGCGCGGAGGAATACCCGTATTGTCTCGGTTAATTTAAACGATTCTAATCAATTGCAAACGATTTCTGACTTCGTACAGGTGCCACTCGGTCGAGTGCCTACGCCACTCGATCGAGTGACATCACGAAATCAAGACAGAATGGTCTGCAGGACCTCTGCTCGGTCGAGTCTCACAGTGACTCGATCGAGTGGAGGCCTACTCGGTCGAGTTGATCAATAACTCGGTCGAGTAGGGTCACCAGATCTGGACAGAATGCTTTTCAAGCGTTCACTCGGTCGAATCCCTCAATGATTCGATCGAGTGGCCTCTATTTACGACAAACCGTAAGTCCTAAATAATATTCAAGTCTCGCTAATTACTTTTTTCTGAAATCTCTTTGTTTTCTTTTCGCTCTAGTATTCCATATCGATTCAATAATCGAATATGGAATCCAACGAGCCATCAAATTTTAGGATCGATTATAAATTTAGCAATAATCATATTCGGTTCATCAAAATCAATGTTTTGCAAAAAGTCCGAATCGGGCATAAGTCATACAATACTTATGCTCTATTCGGTAAAACCGTTGCGTTATCAAAATCGATTTCGAAAGACCATATATTTTGCAAACGAATTACAATTCGTACAGGGGGCACTCGACCGAGTGCGTAGCCCACTCGGTCGAGTGGCACCCCAAAAATCGAACCAGAATGTTTTTCACGACCTCCACTCGATCTAGTCTCACAGTGACTCGGTCGAGTGGCCATGTACTCAACCGAGTTGGTCAATAACTCGGCCGAGTATGGTCTATAACGCAAAACAGAATCATCTTTTACAGGTCCACTCGATCGAGTCCATCGACCACTCGATCGAGTGACCTCGTAACGACCAAAACACGAGTCGTACATCCTTCTTTTCAAATTCGATAGTATTCTATGATTTAGGTCAACACGTGCATAATTAATCACGTGTATACTATCCTTTCAAACCATGCATCATCTTGTACATCATTCAATTCATTATTTGCACAAACCGTTAATATCGATTTACCGTTACTAACCGTTTGCTTGTCTCTTTTGTCAATTTAATTCTTGTTCGTTTATTGTTCTAGATGAACCCACATGCTAAAATTCCACTTTGACGTAGAATTAATTGCATTAAATTGACTTAGAAACCCTTTTCAATTCCATTCACATGTTTACGGAAAATACTCTTTGCATATCATTTTCCCCTTTAACTAGCGCGCGTATTGTAAGTCATTCGAATTCTTAGTAGAGGCCGCTAATGTGCGGGCGGGGTTGGGTGTCCTTTGTGGGCTTCCCAACACGTACCCTCACCCCTTACTCAGAACCTCGGTTTCCGGATGCCCGAAACCGTTGGCGCACGAGAGTCATTCAATACACATTATACGATAATATCGGTATTGGTATCAAATGCAAAGGGACGAGCCCAATAAACTCTGACATCGGAAATGGGCCGTATTTTGTATACGGACCACTACGACATAGAGTGGGCTCGAATGGTTCCGAATAACCACAAAATTCGGTGGCGACTCCACATAGACCTAAATTTCAATTCGATCCGTTTCATATGGAGATTCATTCGCCTACCCAAACCCGCGTGTGGCCGCGTCGGGGTGGACCTATGTCATGTCCACAATTTGGCGACTCCGCTGGGGACTAACTGATGCGTGACTTACCATCGACATCCTCAGGGTGAGACTCGAATAGAAATCGTTTGACAAATACAATACGCGTTTTAGTTTTACGGTTCATGCATAACCCATATTTTCCCGGGCCGGTACTGGTGACCGACGTCCCACTATACCATTGATGTACTTCAACATGGATATGTCAAAAGGTGTCCATAGTCGATTCGAGTGGGTTTCGCGGCATGTTCTAAGCTCAATTCGACTTAGAGAGTCCGTCCCGATCAACGTCTAGACTATGTACACTGGTATAGACCCTTGTAGACCGACCGAGACTTAGTGTAGAGCATACATGGCGTCGTTATAATGCTTGTGTGACTACGTGCTACTTGGTTTCCGAGTCGTTTTCAAAAATATCAACTTTTCAAAAATTACATCCTCCTTGTCAAAATATTCAATTTTCAAAACCCGGGAGATACCGAATTTAGGACTTATGATTTTACTTAAAATAGCCTATTTTCTAGCCGGTATGCCTCCCGAATCAAAACTCGAACTTTCAAAACTCGTGGCCCAATGACTTTTCATCTTTTTTCCGGAAATTTGGGCCATTCACCGAGTCCACTCGGTCCTTTTTCAAAAACAATCAATTTTCAAAACTCCCCTCTTCTTAAGACTTCCCATATTTAGCAGTGTCGGGTTATGTCTTAAGTTGTCAAGTTTCTCTAGTGTCGAAACTCTGTCGATCTTATATCACGAGTTTCTTCCCAATACCAGTCCGCCTTATTAGACTAAGGCAAGGCCCACCTAAGTAGGACATACTCTTACAAAGGAGGGCCCGTCAACAAAATCGAGTCAAAAGTCTGGGGATGTCCCACGTGAACCTTCCTTCGAGCAGGACTAGGCCCACTTGCCGAATCCTAAGGGAGGCCCACACCTCACAAGTAACCCGTCTAGGTGTCTTCCTCGAGTCATTTCCCTTTTAGTCTCGTTCGGGATGTACTTTCTGTTCCGGGATTTCTGGGCTAGTTTCTGATTACGCGGTGTTCTTACAGACAGGCCAGCCACAACCCGACATCGACGCAAGATGGAAGAATTGAAAAATGCCCTGGCCAAAATCGAGACTCAACTAACCTCCATCCTTGCTAACCAAGCAACTTTGGACACTCGCCTGAGCACTGTAGAGAAGACGGTCTCAGTCGAAGGAGCTGATTCCACTGGGCCCATAGCCGAATTGGTCAGTGTTGTTCGCAGGCTTGAGGAGCAAGTTCACTTATCAACAAGCAACTCAATCCACTCCGAAAATGCTCGCATTTATTCACCTTTGAGTAACGAGCTACCTGCCAACCTCAACTTGACGGGAATTCCTATGTTTGAGGGTACCGAAGACCCGGTCCATCACATCCGGGCCTTCAAAGACTTCATGGCGGTCAAAGGGGTAAAGTCCACCATGTTCAGGCACCTATTCACTTCCTCCTTGGAGAAGCACCCCAGGGCCTGGTTCTACAGGCTCGATCCCAAGAAATACAAGACTTGGGATGATGTGGTGACCGAATTTGCTCGGAACTACGCCGATAACACTGAAATCCCGACTACAATGCGTACTCTGGAGGTAATGGCGCAAGAGCCCAAAGAAGGGTTCACAAAATATCTGCAAAGGTGGAGGGCTGAGAGTGTGAAGCTGGTTGACAAGCCCGGTGAGAAGGCTCTAGTGGAAGCCTTCGTCAAAAATCTACTCCCATCCTACCGGGTCCATCTCCGGTATGCTATCATCCCAAACTTCGCTGTCCTTACTGAAATGGGCATGAGAATCGAGGATGATTTGAGACTAGAGAGCCTGACTAAGGCCTCTACCAAGGGCTATCAAGGGGCAAGTTCAACTACGATCAAGCCCACACCCGCGGTTGCAACTCGCAGCATCTTCGACGAGGTAAACCTGCTCGACACCTCATCTAAGAAGAATACACCAAATCGGGTATTCAGAGATATAGGGACTACCTATACTTACGCCTTACAAAGGCTATCATCAAAGGGCCTGATCCAGCCGATAGGCCCAACTGCAGAACCTCCAGTAGAAAAGAGGCCCAAAACTTACAATGCCCAGGCCTACTGTCAGTATCACCGGGGTAACGGGCATGATACTGAAAAGTGTTGGAGGTTAAAGCACCTAATCCAAGAAATTATCGAGAGCGGGAAAATCCCGTTGCCCGGAGACAAGCCGAGCAACAAAGAAAACTCGTTCAGCGCCCATGCTATCTTCACCGGTGAGGTAATTGACTGTTCTCACCTCATCTCTCCCTATATCCCACAAATCAACGGGATATGGTTCGACGACGAGGATGATGTGTACTTAACCAAATGGGAAGCTGTCCCCATCACCCTTGAAGAGGTCCGAAAGGCTAAGTCCAAAGCCTTAGCCACCAACCACCTCGCCGCAGCCGGGTGCTCTACTCCTATATCCGTCACTGAACCTGCCAGGACGGAGCCTACCCTCGAAGAACCAAGCCCAGACACAGCTCTGGTCCAACAAATGAAAAGGGTCCGAGCCGATCTAACCGTATGGCAACTATTGGTTAGCTCGCAAGCTCATCGGGAAGCGCTGACTAAGGCTCTCGACGAAATCAACGTTGATTCAGAGGCTACCCCTGCTGAAATGGTAGCCACCATTATGCCCTACCTTAAGGGCAAATCCAAAGAAGAAGGCCCACTCATAACCTTCTCTGAAGCTGATCTGCCACCGTTTGGGCCCAATCACAACCTGGCCATGTACATCACGGTCATCTGCGAGGGTAAGTATCTCCCGATGACCCTTATCGATGACGGATCCGCCGTGAATGTCCTTCCTCTAAGGACCGCAAAAGCACTCGGCATCACCGATGCCGATTACCTTCCGACGGCGCAGACTATCCAGGCTTTCGACGGAAGCCCAAAACCTGTCGCCGGGGCCGTGAAATTGAAGATCATAACAGGCCCAGTCGAAAAAGAGTTTTCAGGTGATAGATGTCACCTCATCATTCAATATCTTACTAGGAAGGCCTTGGATCCACGCAGTCAAGGCCGTGTCATCTACCCTCCATCGAAAAATCAAGATGCCCCTTAAAGACGGTATCGTCACGCTGGAGGCGACCCCAATTACCGTAGCAAGCTGCAACGCTACGGGCCGGGCAGACCCACGAGGATTTGATTTCGTGGGCATGATCGAAGAAGAATATCTCTTTAGGCCCTACTTCACAACTAGCATCGACACGATGCTACAAAATCTGGGTTACCTACCCGGAATAACCTCGAGGCCATATCTTCCAGCTGGGAGGATTATCGAGGTCCGAAATGATGGCGAATCACATTTCGGATTAGGGTATGCTATAACCCCGGAAAACGTGGTTCGGGCCGGTATTCACAAGGCCGTCGACATTCTCAAGGGTACTTACATAAGCCCTTATAGCCTGAAGTTAACGGATTACTTCGTCACTCCAGTCTTCGGAGCTATCCAAGTGGGCCTTTACCGACCTACCGTCACATATCCCGAGACCAAAAAGGCTCGGGAATGCAATTTCGTCCCTGATGATATATTCACCATCGTCCAGGACGAATTAAAGGAGGGCGAAAACAACTCCGAGCCCGTGCTGGGGCTCTTATTCGGAGAAGACAAGGCCATCCCCGCTCCAAAGGACGACTTGGTCAACCTGATCCTTCGCAGCGATCGGTTTGACCCAACCAAGCTAATCACCGAGGTCGGTACCAACACCGAGACGAGGGCTTGGAGGAAGACCATAAAATGGACCGACAGTCAAGGACGGGTCTACAAGCTGACCACCGGCGAGGGAGACATGCCGGATACCGAGTCTGAGTCTGAGTCTGAGTCGGAGTCTGAGTCCGAGTCTAGAGGGTCTGGTGCTAAAGTCGAGTCTGTAACCCCTCTTCCCCTATCCACTGAGGTCTCGGGGCCTGTCCCAAGACCTCTCCCTATCCCGCCACTGACCAATGATCAGATGGCAGCTCTATTCGAGCTCTTTTCAAAATTTACCATCAATAATAATAATGAACACCGTTCTGCTTACGACTTGTCTTATTTCCAAAATTTTCTCAATCTCAAATATTTTATATGCAATGACATTGAGAAACCCGACGAACAGGTACCCCTACCTCAACATCTGGTTGAGCAGCTCGAGCAAAGGGAATCCCGAGATCCGGTAATCGAAGAAACCGAGTCCATCAACGTGGGAACCACTTTAGAGACCCAGATGCTTAAGTTGGGCCTATCTTTAGATCCAGAAGAGAGAAAACAATTTGCAGACCTCCTCCAGGAATTCAAAGATGTCTTTGCATGGTCCTACAAGGACATGCCGGGTATAGACCGTGAGATAGCCGAACACCGAATACCCATCAAAGATGGGTGCAAGCCGGTAAAGCAAAAACTCAGAAGAATGAAGCCCGAGTGGTCTCTTAAAGTCAAGGAAGAGGTCGATAAACAATTCAAAGCAGGCTTTATACAAGTGTCTGCATATCCAGACTGGGTTGCAAACATCGTGCCAGTACCCAAGAAGGACGGCAAGGTGCGGGTTTGCGTGGACTTTCGGGATCTTAACAAGGCAAGCCCAAAAGACGATTTTCTGTTACCACACATCGACATACTGGTGGATAACACGGCCGATCATGCCCTTCTATCGTTCATGGACGAGTATGCCGGGTACAATCAGATTAAAATGGCAGAAGAAGATATGGGTAAGACCACCTTCATTACACCTTGGGGTACTTACTGTTACACCGTCATGCCATTTGGTCTTATCAACGCCTGGGCCACTTATCAACGGACCGCCACTACTTTGCTCCACGACATGATGCATAAGGAAGTGGAGGTCTATGTGGACGACATGATCGTCAAATCCAAGGACCGAAGCGGGCACATTTCAGCCCTAAGAAAGTTCTTCGCCCGGCTACGTAAATACAACATGAGACTGAACCCACAAAAATGCAGTTTTGGGGTAACGTTGGGCAAATTACTTGGCCATATCGTTAGCCAACGTGGCATCGAGGTCGACCCAGCTAAAATCAAAGCCATCACCGAGATGCAACCACCCAAAACCGAAAAAGAAATACGGGGGTTTCTCGGGAAAGTCCAATACATCAGCCGGTTCATTTCAAAATTAACCATGGTATGTGAGCCCATTTTCAAGAAACTGAAGATAGGGGAACGAGTACTGTGGGACGACAAATGTCAAGCGGTTTTCGACAAAATTAAGGAGATTCTGTCTGCTCCGCCGGTACTAATGCCACCTCAACACGGTTTGCCTTTGTCGTTATACCTAACGACGACGGAGACGGCCATGGGGGCTATGCTAGCCCAGATAGTCGATTCAGAAGAACGGGTTATTTACTATATCAGTAAAAAGTTCCTCGAATATGAGTGCAAATATACAATGCTCGAAAAGACGTGCCTAGCAGTGGTATGGGCCACTAAAAACCTCCGACATTACTTGCTCAGTCACGAGGTACATGTGTTATCCAAAATGGATCCTATCAAGTATTTATTCGAGAAGCCCATCCTCAACGGCAGGATGTGAAGATGGACTTTAATGTTATCCGAGTTCGACCTCAAATTTGTACCATTAAAAGCCATCAAAGGCCGGGTAGTTGCCGAGTTCCTCGCTGACAGCCCAATACCCGAAGAAGGCCACACCGATACATGGGCCTTTCCTGATGAAGACACATTGCATACCGATACGGAGGTGTGGGATCTATATTTCGATGGGGCATCCAACTTCCGAGGATTTGGGGTCGGAATCCAGTTAATTTCACCCCGAGGGGAACACACTCCCTTATCCATCAAGTTGGACTTAGACGTGACCAGCAACGCAGCCGAATACGAAGCATGCATTCACGGGTTGCAAGCCGCCGCTGATTTAGGAGTAACAAACCTCCGGGTCCACGGTGATTCATCATTGGTCATCAATCAAGCACTCCAAAAATGGAAAACTCGGAACGCCAATCTCGTGGCTTACCAAGCACGGGTAAGGGTTCTAGAGAAACAGTTCCAAAAGGTAGAATACATTTATCTGCCCCGGGAAGAGAATCAGTTCGCAGATGCACTTTCCAAATTAGCATCTTTACTGAACATCCCGGATCACCTGACCAGCATGCCAATCTGTGTCGAAAGACGGTCCGAGCCAGCCTACATCCACGCCATTCAGGATATCGAGATAACTGACCCGGAACCATGGTATCAAACTGTTCTAACCTACTTGGCAACGGGAGAATATCCCCCGGAAACTGAAAACCGGGCCAAGAAAGCCTTGCGGAGATTGGCAACGCAATTCGTTCGCACGGACGACGGGCAACTGTACAAAAAGACGGCACAGGGGGCTCTACTCCTATGCATTGATAAAATACAGGCTGAAAAGTTAATGGCCGAAGTACACGACGGTGAAAACGGCCCGCATATGAACGCCCATATGCTAGCCCGAAAAATCATGAGGCTCGGGTACTATTGGAACACCATGGAAACAGACTGTCAGGTGTATGTCAAACACTGCCACAGCTGTCAGATCTTTGCCAATGTACAACATATGCCATCTTCCCTCTTATATACCATGACATCACCATGGCCGTTTTCGACATGGGGTATAGACATAATTGGAAAGGTGCATCCTTCCGGGACGGGAGGTCATTGCTTCATTTTAGTGGCCATCGACTACTTCACCAAATGGGTCGAAGCCGAGTCATACCGTGTCATGAACGCCAAGCACGTAGCCAAATTTATCCAAAATAAAATAATATGCCGGTATGGGATCCCTCACGAGTTCATCAGCGATCACGGGACCCACTTTCAAGTCGAAACTGCCGCATTGCTGGCAAAATACAAAATTTAAAGGCATACATCTTCGCCTTACCAACCTCAAACAAATGGAGCGGTAGAAGCGGCCAATAAAACAATTGTCACCATACTTAAAAAAGATGGCTGAGAATTACCGGGACTGGCCCGACAAAATACCTTTTGCCCTGTGGGGATATCGAACCTCAATCCGCACCGCGACCGGGAAAACTCCGTATTACTTAACATACGGAATGGAAGCGGTCCAACCAGTCGAGTTAGAAGTGTCATCCCCCAGGATTTTACTTGAAAGCCAAGTACCTAAAGCAGATTGGGTCCAAACCCGATACGATTCGCTAGTCCTTTTAGACGAACGGTGATCCTGGGCTCTCAACAACATTCAAATATATCAAAAGAGAATCCAACGGGCTTTCAACAAACGGGTTAGACCCAGGAACATCAAGGAAGGAGATCTTGTCCTAAAATCGGTTCGTGCCTTACTACCGGTTGACCCAAGGGGTAAGTTCAAACCCAACTGGTCTGGGCCATATTTAGTCAAGAAAGTCCTATCAGGAGGAGCGGTAATGCTGACAGACTTGGACGGGAACGAATTTGTCAACCCAACCAACTTGAACCAGCTGAAACGCTATTATCCATAATCCCCATCTCAATGTCATTTGCAAAAATTTATAAAAAATTGTCTTTTTTATAGATTTTAAAAAATTATAGACAAGTCAATAAGCTAGAATTAATTATTCTACTGTCGCACATCTCGAATTAATAATCTTGATGTATTTCGAAAATTGCAAAAATCGATCAAATCAAATTTCGAACTACGTTTGGTTTAATTCCGCTATTTGTGGATACGTAGGCAACCCCTCAAAAGGGTTCAACCACTGCAATAAACGAAAAGACGGGAACAGTGTTCAATAATATGTCTTTTATTAATGTCTCGATAAACTCGGGGTTACAAAAAAAAAAACCCCCAAAACGGCATACACAAAAAAAATCACACCACAATAATAATAATAATATGAAAATAATAAAATAATAAGACTAATATCCGGGCATCTTCCCCTTTCCCGAGGTCGCCGAGGTGAAGGTGAGCGCTCCCTAATCACGAGGGGAATCTCCTTAGCCCGAACCCGCTTCTTTGGCGACGGGTCTTCAATCACAGTCTTCGGCCCAAGTCGGGCCCGCACGTGCTCGGGTAGCCTATCCCGTGGGCCAAGTCGGTCCTGCACGGCTAGCCTAGGGCCTAGTCTTCTTTCCAAGTTCGTCTGGGGGCTCACTTTCACCCAAGCACCTTTAGCACTAGACCCTTCAGCTTGAGTCTTAGTCTTCTTCTTGTGACCTGACATTAGACGAACTAGGGTAGCTGGAGTATCTCCTTCATCAAAGAACCCTCTGTTGTCTTTGGCTTGCTCTCTTCTCAGCAGATCGAAGGCTTCATCGACTTTCAAAGCAGCTCGGGCTTTGGCATCCCCTGCTTTGGTCCACTTCATGTAAGAATCTGAAACCCAGATTGAGTGGCGAGATTTGACAACGGGCCAAGTATGCCGTGTGTACCATCTTTGCATCCAGGTATCACACATTACATCAGTCAGTTGGGTAGGGTCACTCACAACTGCTTCAACTTCAGGGATTCGCTGGGTCCATCCATACTGCCTTAGTATGCGATCTGGATAGAGATGAACCGTCTGCCTGAAAGATAGGATCACCTGATAGCGGGCTCTGTCCCTCGAGTCCAAGCCACTCCAAAGGTAGATGGGCCACCACGGAACTACCCATCGAATTAACGGGCCGCCATGAAAAGACAATACCTCGTCCCAGTACTTTTGCGTAATCTGACGAGAAAAGTCAATGGCCCGCCTTCTCGTCATCACCTGGTTATGACGGTAATTCCCCACATCAAGAGGAGGATCTATCACCGATAGCCTCTCGTATAGCCAAATCTGCAAAAGGAAGCAAAAGCATGAGTTTCTGAGGCAAAGTAAGCGTTTGCCTAAGGCCACTCGGTCGAGTGCCCGGGATACTCGATCGAGTGGTACCCCTGAACGCGAACAGGGGGCTTTTTACGAGGGCACTCGATCCAGTGCCAGGGTGACTCGATCGAGTAGCACCTCCGGAGACAGATCAGGAGGGTTTCATCGAGGGTACTCGACCGAGTGCATGGGTGACTCGATCGAGTACCCCCCGCAGTAAAAAAAAATTGAAAAATTGAAAAAAGGCCAAGTGATATACTTGCAACAAACGGGTGCTCCCGGTAAGACGAATTGATGAGTCCCTCTTACGATTATCCAATCCTTGGATAATCTCGCCCGTGATCCGCCAAGCCGGGCTATGTTCAGTCTCCATCAAATCTACCACGGTCAAGAGACGGGTGCTTCCCATGCAAGATAGCAAATCCATGTGACCCTCGAAAGCATATACATGGAGCATGCAAAAAGAGAAAGCCCTACGACCGTAAGCTGGTCTAATCCGAACATCGAGAGGATTCATAAATTTCTCAGCCAAGTCGATCAGATAAATATTATCACCCTCCATCATACGGGACACCTCATTGTGGGAGAGCCCCAAAAATTCTCTCAGCTTCCTCCTCGGGTCGTAGATCGAGTACGGGACGGCGGGACGGAGTTTCGGGTTCCATCCTCCTATAGCTGCAATCTCCTCAGGTAAAGGGCAAACTTCGCCCCGGGGAAAAGCAAAGACATGGTATATATCATCCCAATAAGCTAAGCAAGCATCCAGAAAATAGCGGTCAACCACCATCTGACGGAACGGGTACAATTGGGTTATCCCCGTCTGATTCAAAGCCACCCTATCAGCATCCCTAAAGCGACGAGACCACTCCTGCAACATCCCACTCAACCTATCGATTCCCATGGCTAAACTTCCTAAAAAAAGGGGGGGAGAGACTTCCTCTTGACTTAAGGGAAATAAAGAGACTTTCTTTTAAGAAGGGTTTGATTTGTGAGGAATTTATGAAGAGCAAGAAGGGGCTATATATAGCATTAGCCTTGCAAACTATTTAGGAAAATTTACTAATCTCAATAGGAATCAAACCGCAATCCTAGTCCCAATACTAGCGCGGAAATCTCCATCCCGAACTTTCCTAATCTTCGTTAGGAGTCAAAATATCAAAGTATTCTAAATTCAAAAACCTCAAAATTTTCAAGATTTCAAAATTTTCAAAATTTCAAAAAATAATTTCTCTCCAGCGCGAGTCATTTTACTGCCTATGTGTTGCATGCATTTTATGTGACTTGAACAGGTACGACTCAAACAGGGACATGCAAACCGCTATACCTCCCCATCATTTTCACGGGATGGGCCAGCATACAGGCGCACCCAGGACTTATGCGACAAGTCCAATCCACAACGGAGTTATCGTCATCAGCTCAGGTATAACTTCTAACTTATGGCTGGCGAGCCCTTCACGCGAGTCTAATAGACTATAAACGACCCGGCCAGAAGTCCGCCATGTTTCAATCCTCGATTAGCCTGGTGGATACTCTGACTTTCGCCCTGTCCAAGCCTCAGTCAGAGTGGGGGCTCTGTAGACACCCGCATTTCGACTGCCAGGTGTCTATGGCAGTTCCCAAAAGACACCCGATGATGATCGGACGCTAACATGCCTCTATGCGCTAGGATACAGGCTCAAATCCATTAATCACTGGCTAACACACTTACAGAGTACAAATATCACAAAATCAACCTCAAATCCAGGCCCAGCAGACCATTTCGAGTCAAACAAGACTAATTTGGGCCAAAACCGACACCGAAATTAAAACCGACCTTTTGCGATCGGGTCAACCCCGGTCAAAGTCGTTTCCAAAACATGCAAAACGAACCCTCAAGCATCAAAAGTTCAATTCAAACACAAACCCATCACATATCCATGATCACGGTCCAAAACGAGTGACCCGCGTGACCCAGCTGGGCCACTCGATCGAGTGCCCCACCCACTCGATCGAGTGGGCCCTTATTCAAGCCCGACGGCTGACGCACAAGCCCACTCGACCGAGTCAGCTGCCTACTCGGTCGAGTAACCCTAAACCAGAGCCCTAGCTTTTCCTATATAAGCAACCCTCATGCAACAACTTTGGACAACTTCTCGAAACCCTAGAGCTACCATACGCATACACACTACGTCTTTTACAAACCCTAATCAAACCCTAGAAATTCTACACTAGCAAAAACCGTAAGCCTAGTCTTAGGAATCAATCCCGAGCGACCACAACTCAACCTTCATCCACCTCGAAGACTCTAAGTGGTAAAGCCACGGTTACGGGTCCGCGCAGAGACAAGAACATGTAGGTTGAGGGTGTCAAAACCCTCTCTTTTCTCCTTCTCTTCTTCGCGTCGTTTTCATCTTCCTCTCATCCTCTTTCTTTTCGTTTTTTATTGTTTTATTCATTGTACCATAATATCGATAGTATAATTAATATCAAAACATTAAAATACCTATCAATTTGTGTCGAGTACGAGTGATATCGGAATGAGGAAACACGAACATACAAGTGTACTGCACACATCGTTGACGGTCGCTCGTTCCGATATCCCGATTACTTGGTTATTGAGATAGGTTGACTTCAACGATAATTTTCATACCGTTTGTATCATTGTTATTATTCGCGTGTCACATCGATTTCTTCAAAGAACAAACATCGTATTTCAATAAGGTTCGAAACCCATTGACACGGATCTGACATCACAATCCCTAGGGATTTATTTCGATGTCGGAGAAGTCGAGGGAATCAAGTCCTTCTCTTTATTTA
Organism: Agrostemma githago; assembly: GCA_958450325.1. Taxonomy (NCBI): domain Eukaryota; kingdom Viridiplantae; phylum Streptophyta; class Magnoliopsida; order Caryophyllales; family Caryophyllaceae; genus Agrostemma; species Agrostemma githago. The sequence goes on along the minus strand of OY288244.1, from coordinate 32,419,136 downwards.
AGCAAAGTATCGATAGGTTAGACCCTATGCCAATTCCATAATTGGATGTCGAGTCTAATAAATCAAATCAAATAATTTAGCCGATTCAATTTTCCGTTGATGCTAACGTAGATGTTATCCAATTATAGCACTACAAGCGCGGAGGAATACCCGTATTGTCTCGGTTAATTTAAACGATTCTAATCAATTGCAAACGATTTCTGACTTCGTACAGGTGCCACTCGGTCGAGTGCCTACGCCACTCGATCGAGTGACATCACGAAATCAAGACAGAATGGTCTGCAGGACCTCTGCTCGGTCGAGTCTCACAGTGACTCGATCGAGTGGAGGCCTACTCGGTCGAGTTGATCAATAACTCGGTCGAGTAGGGTCACCAGATCTGGACAGAATGCTTTTCAAGCGTTCACTCGGTCGAATCCGTCAATGATTTGATCGAGTGGCCTCTATTTACGACAAACCGTAAGTCCTAAATAATATTCAAGTCTCGCTAATTACTTTTTTTATGAAATCTCTTTGTTTTCTTTTCGCTCTAGTATTCCATATCGATTCAATAATCGAATATGGAATCCAACGAGCCATCAAATTTTAGGATCGATTATAAATTAGCAATATTCATATTCGGTTCATCAAAATCAATGTTTTGCAAAAAGTCCGAATTGGGCATAAGTCATACAATACTTATGCTCTATTCGGTAAAACCGTTGCGTTATCAAAATCGATTTCGAAAGACCATATATTTTGCAAACGAATTACAATTCATACAGGGGGCACTCGACCGAGTGCGTAGCCCACTCGGTCGAGTGGCACCCCAAAAATCGAACCAGAATGTTTTTCACGACCTCCACTCGATCGAGTCTCACAGTGACTCGGTCGAGTGGCCATGTACTCAACCGATTTGGTCAATAACTCGGCCGATTATGGTCTATAACGCAAAATAGAATCATCTTTTACAGGTCCACTCGATCGAGTCCATCGACCACTCGATCGAGTGACCTCGTAACGACCAAAACACGAGTCGTACATCCTTCTTTTCAAATTCGATAGTATTCTATGATTTAGGTCAACACGTGCATAATTAATCACGTGTATACTATCCTTTCAAACCATGCATCATCTTGTAGATCATTCAATTCAATTCATTATTTGCACAAACCGTTAATATCGATTTACCGTTACTAACCGTTTTCTTGTCTCTTTTGTCAATTTAATTCTTGTTAGTTTATTGTACTAAATGAACCCACATGCTAAAATCCACTTTGACGTAGAATTAATTGCATTAAATTGACTTAGAAACCCTTTTCAATTCCATTCACATGTTTAGGGAAAATACTCTTTGCATATCATTTTCCCGTTTAACTAGCGCGCGTATTGTAAGTCATTCGAATTCTTAGTAGAGGCCGCTAATGTGCGGGCGGGGTTGGGTGTCCTTTGTGGGCTTCCTAACACGTACCCTCATCCCTTACTCAGAACCTCGGTTTCCGGAAGCTCGAAACTGTTGGCGCACGAGAGTCATTCAATACACATTATACGATAATATCGGTATTGGTATCAAATGCAAAGGGACGAGCCCAATAAACTCTGACATCGGAAATGGGCCGTATTTTGTATACGGACCACTACAACATAGAGTGGGCTCGAATGGTTCCGGATAACCACAAAATTCGGTGGCGACTCCACATAGACCTAAATTTCAATTCGATCCGTTCCATATGGAGATTCATTCGCTTACCCAAACCCGCGTGTGGCTGCGTCGGAGTGGACCTATGTCATGTCCACAATAACTTACCTAGGTTCCTCCTAACCTTCTAAGAACGTACTACGGGACGATCGGCGGGATGGAAAAAGGATGAACCACGGTGTTAGTCGACACTGTAGGTAAGTGAGACCCCGCCCCCTTTAGCAATGGGCCAAGAGGGTCGTCCCATGTCCGAAACCGCCTAGCTAGTTTAAGTAAAAAGGTGGAAATAATTGCAAAGTGAGGGAAGACCGACCTTTGCCGCTATCATTCTTCCTAGGGACTCGGTCCTTTGGTAGGCTCTTCACGGCAAAAGTCGGAAAAAGGCTTATTTTTGTGGGGTTAGGATCTTTTTGTGAGACGATTTTCTTTTGGCATTTTCTCTTTTCTTTTTCATACTTGCTTTGTGTGTCGCCATGCCATTTCTTTTTCTTCTTTTCTATATTATTTTTGGCTTTTGTGCCTTTTCTTTTTCTTCAATCTTTTCTTTCTTTCATTTTCTTTCATTTTCTTTTCTTTGCCCTTTTTTGGCTTGATTTGGCTTTTTGGCATTTCTTTGTGTACCAAGAAAGAGAGAACTCAACAAATTGCAATTTATTGTGTGGATATGTGTAGGAGGAAGGTAAATGGGTAAGTCGGGACGGGCCCTTCCCTTCAAACACACAAAAAGGGGAGAACTTGGACTAATCAAACAATCCTAAACACGGTCACCTAAGGGACGGGACTCGGCAACCAAGGCCTTTTCACACCGTGGGTGGTCATAATGGTCAAAATGCAAATCCCGTAGTAAATCCCAAGTAAGCTAGGTGGACTCAAGGTAAAGGACCAACGAAATCATTGATTTAGGGTCATTCTACTAGACTAAAGTCCAAGACTCGATTTATACCACTAGGAAGGGAAATTAAACACTCGCACACTAGCCTCTAAACCGGGTTTTCGAAAACCGTTTACACACAAGACACAACTACACACACACAACGAAGAAACGACGAAAACGAAAAAAAAAGAGATAAAGGGCCACAAAACAAACAAACAAACAACACAAACGCCACCCCGAGCTTCCAAACAAGCCACCAAATCAACTAAACTTTACAAAGCTCCTCCCGAGCACACAACATCACAATCTCCTCCAAACTCCACAAGAGATAAAGAAGAAAAAGGGATAAAGATGTTACCGGAACGAAGACGCGACGAAAACGAAAGAAAAAGAGACAAAAGGCCACAAAACAAAAACAAAACAAAACAAACACATAAACAACACAAACACCACCCCGAGCTTCCAAACAAGCCACCAACCAACACCAAACTTTACAAAGCTCCTCCCGAGCACACAACATCACAAATTTCCTCCGAACATCACAAGAGGTGAAGTTAGCGGCGATTAGGTGACCTAAGAGGAAAAAGGGAGGCAAAAAGGAAAATATTTTTGATTTTTGTGAAAAAAATTCAAGTTTTTAGGATTTTTAAAGATTTTTTCGAAAAACTACGAAAATAAAACTAACTACGATAGAATATCGCTCCCCCACACTTAAGCCAAGCAATGTCCTCATGCTCGACTGTAGTGCATGGGAGCACAAAAGAAAAGAAGATAAACTACGAAAATAAAGCTAAAAATCAAAAAAAAAAGTGGAGAAAAGGGTAAAAAGTGTCCGGCCGGGGTGTAGTCAAGTCACCATGGGCCGAGACAAGAAAAGATATGGATGGGGGAAGAAATAAAAAGAAAGAAATAAAAGGGAATGGGCGGGGAGGACTAGGTGTAATCAAGTCACCTAGCCCGGATTCCGCCCAAATCCGACTAATTCCTACAAAAAGGGTGAAAATCTTGTAAAATTTGGATATTGAAATGACTCTCGACGTAGTCACATCATCGAGAGTCGGGAGTAACAAATACCAAGGCCTCGAGGGCCACCATGACACAAAAGTGTAAAAGGGGAGAGGAACAAACAAAGGCAAACAAGCTATAAAAAACGAAAAAGAGAGGACAGTTGCCATACCATACGGTTAGCAACTCACTCACTCCATCGTCTCATAAGTAAATATCGGCACGTAGCTAGTCGTCGTCCTTGCTACTCCTCTCCAATCGCGATACATATCCATGGTTGGAGCACAAAGGTATAATGAGGTGGGTTTTGATGTGGAAGTCGGTGTAAAGTGAAGAGAAAGTGAGGTGAAAATTTGTATGTGAGGTGTAGGGGTCATATAATGAGAGTAAGGACATGTAGAGAGGTTGGGAGGGGGTATAAAGTGGTAGGGTAGGCTCAAACGACGAAGAAAAGGCCAAAGGAGGAACAAGGGGTCCATCCCGGTCGGGATGGGTGGTCCCGGTCGGGATGACCTGCTCGTCCCGGTCGGGAAGCCTTCGTCCCGGTCGGGATGGCACTCCAGTAGACCCGATTTCTTGCACAACCATCCCGGACGGGATGGCACCCTTCCCGGTCGGGATGGCTCATCCTTCCCGGTCCGGATGACCTCTTCTCGGCCGGGAAGAGTCTCCTAACCCTCTATAGCTCCCAAAAGCTCGTTCCAAGCTTCAAAAACCGACTCCCCTTCACACGATCCAAGCTCAAACAATGACCACTCCTCCCTAGGAATCACCTTCACTTCACCTATCAAACAAAGCTCATACACACATCAAATTCCCTCCCTCACATCGCTCATCAACAATCCAAATAATCAAGAATTTCACAAAACTAAAAGAAATTACAAGAGAAAGAGATATATACAAAGAGACGGTTCTTGTGGAACTCCGTCAAACCAAGGATGGTGCATTCTTCAATCTTTTTCAACAATACTACAACCTATTCCATCTCCATCAAGGGCACGAAGAAACAAGTCGAAGGCTCTAGCAAAGTCTTCAATCAAGCTCGAGATATAACCGTCCACATACCAAGGTTCTCCATGACCTTGTCTTGACGTCCCCGGGGCATCCCGATCTACCAAGTTCAATGGTTTGAACTTATACTTACGATCCTTTAGGATATACCCAAACGTCCACCTATCCTCACGTGGCCCCAAGGGAGGCTCATCTTCCTTCTTGCCTTTCAACTTGTCATCAAACCCATGACATGGGCACTCATCCTCTCCAATCTCGGAGTCATCATCCTCAAGTTCACAAGAGTTCTTCTTCAAGCTTTGTCCCAACTCTCCCCCTAGATCAATGTCTTTCGTGGCGTGGATCATATTGCAAGACTCATCATTAGTAGGCGAAGTGTTGCCTTGGAGGTCAAACACTAGCTTTTCTTCGCCTAACTCGAAGGTGATCCTACCATTCTTCACATCGATCATAGCACCGGAGGTGTGTAGAAATGGGCGCCCAAGGATAATGGGAGTGTTGGCATCGTCCGGCATGTCGAGCACGATGAAATCGACCGGAGTGAAGAACTTCCCGATCCGTAACGACATGTCCTCTAGCATCCCCAATGGTCGGTTAAATGAACTATCGGCCATTTGGAGTGTAATGGAAGTACTTTTAAGCTCCTTCATCCCAAGTCGGCAACAAATAGAATAAGGAATGATGCTCACACTCGCACCCAAATCACATAATGCCCTCTCGATCTTGTAGTTGCCTATGGTGCATGGGATCGAGAAACTACCCAGATCCTTCAACTTTGGAAGCGTAGAACCTTGAATAAGCTCGCTCACCACCCTTGTGAAAGCAATAGTCTCTTCCTTGTCGAAGGATCTCTTCCTAGCTTGGATTTCTTTCATGAATCTTCCATATGCCGGGATTTGGGTAAGTAGCTCGGTAAATGGGACACTCACATCCAACTTCTTCAAAATATTAAGGAACTTGTCATATTGGCTATCCACCTTGGTCTTCATTTGCCTTGTTGGGAAAGGCAACTTGATTTGGATCTTGTTTTGCTCAATAGGGGTGGACTCTTCAAATGACACTTTCCTTTTACCCTTGTCTTTTCCTTGAAGTGGGGGAAGCTTGTCTTCTTGGGGTTTCTCAATCTCCCATAAGACTTGCTCCTCTATAGGATTTTCCAAGCTTTGGTCTTCTTGAATTGGAGGCACAACTTCTCTTGTTGGTTCTTGCTCATTAGGGGGTGGGGGAGGGTTATAAGATGAACCTCTTCTCGTGGTAATAGCATTTACATGCTCAAATTTCGGTGTTTCACCTTGAGGAGGTAATAGCCCCTTTTGCCTTGAAGAGCTACCTGAAGCAAGTTGAGCTATTTGGGTCTCATGCATCTTCGTATGAGCATCTCTCGCCATGTTGTCCCTTTGAATAAAAGCATAGAACTCTTGTTGGTTTTTTGACATCTCCATTTGACCCCTTTGCATCTCCAACATAGATTTTTGAATGTCAAAATCACGAGGTGGAGATTGTGGATTGTGCGGAGTATCGGTGAGGGCTAATGGAGTACCGTAATCATGAATAGGAGACCGACTCCTAGGCTTGCTTTCTTGACGGTTAGCTTGAGTTGCTTGTTGTTGATGGTTCCCTTGGAACCCATGAGAATTGCCTTGATTAAGGCCATTGTTGTGGTTTTGTTGTCTTTGGAAGTTTTGGTTTCCTTGGAAACCACCTTGATTGAAGTTCCCTTGTTGGAACCCATGATTGTTGTTGTGGAAGGTACCTTGGTTATTTTACTTGAAGTTGTTGAAGGGCCTTGGGTTACCCACATAACCTTTATAACCTTGATTGTTGTCCCTTAAGGGAGGTGGAACATAGGGACGAGGTTGCATAGCTTGTTGTTGAGGGACTTGATTGGAAGCTTGGTATTGATTGGAATAGGAGGCACCTTGCTTGAACGCTTGAAAGGCGTTCACTTGCTCAATACTTCCTTGACAATGCATAGGATCATGACCAACGATTCCACAAGTATCACACATCCCATAATAAGGCAAAGGAGGTGCAAATCCCAAAGCAATCACTTCTTGAATTGAGTGTTGGTGGGAGGAACTAGTGCCTTGGACTTGGTTGAGGTGGCTTTGGAGCTTCTTGTCAATGGTCTCCATGTGTGTTTTCAATTGAGCTCCAAGGTCAATGCTTAATTGAGTAATAGCATCAACCTCGTGCCTACCTCCTCGATTTGCCTTCCTAGGCCTTGAGTATTGAGAATTATGAACCGCCATCTCCTCGATTCTTGCCCATGTTTGGTCATCATCGACCTCGATGAACCTACCATTGGAGCCCATATTGAGTATAGTTCTTGAGTCCTCATAAAGACCGTTCCAAAATTGTTGGACTAAAAACCATTGTGAAAGTCCATGGTGGGGGCACGATCTAACCAAAGATTTAAACCTCTCCCAAGCTTCATAAAGGCTCTCTTCATCCCGTTGTTGGAAACCGGTGATGGAGGCCCTTAGCAAATTAGTCTTCTCCGGAGGGTAGAACGTTTGGTAGAACGCCAATGCAAGTTTCTTCCAAGTATCAATGCCCATGGTTGCCCTATCGAGACTCTTGACCCATTGCTTCGCTTTTCCAATTAATGAGAATGGAAATAATACCCATCGGATTTGATCTTGAGTAACTCCGGGTTGAGAAATAGCGTCACAATAATCAGAGAAAGTCTCCATGTGTTGGTGCGGGTCTTCGGTGGGTAAACCACTAAATTGATTCCTCTCCACAAGTTGGATGAATTGAGTCTTGGCCACAAAATTTCCGGCATAAGCGGCCGGTAGAGCATTCGGTCCCGGCAAGACATCTTCCGTAAATGTGGAGTGAGAGGAAAACTTTGGCATAATTGGATGTAAGGGAGATGGTGGTGTAGACGGAGTTGAAGTAGATGTAGAAGGGGAACTAGGACTAGAATATCCAAAGGGATTGATGAAATTCCCTTCGGCCGTCTCTCGAGATGCTTCCTCAAAGTCGTTTCCTTGAGCTTGCTCTTGATGAGTATTGCTTGCGCTTGGTTGAGAGATTCTAACCCGGTCAATCGTCCGTTGACGAAAGGCTCGAAAAAGTCTTTCCGGCTCTGGATTGAAGAGAAAGAATTCGCCTCCCCCCTACGCATACACTGCACACTAGAGCAAACGTGAGAACACCTAGTGCTCTATGGGCACTAGTCAAAGACAATAAACAAGCACAATCGAAAGACAAATAGAAAATGAAGAAATAAAACTAATGAAACAAGAAAAATCTAGAGAATATGAACAAGAGATGATAGAAGAGCACGAAGAAGGGTAACTAAGTCTAGCTATAAGCAAACTAAGTCTAAACAATGCACCGTCCCCGGCAACGGCGCCAAATTGATGGGAGGATTTGTCGTGGATCCCCACCGATCAATAAAAAACCAACTATTCCTAACTGGGTAGATAGGGCAAGTCGGGTCGAATCCACGGGGACGGTAAAGAGGTGTCTAGACTAAGGTAACCCAAATACAAGACTAGGTCAACTAAGGAACAATGACTAACTAAGATGACGAATAAATCAATTAAGGAAAGAATAGGGTTAGGTCGGGTTCATAAGTGTAGTAGGATGGTTGGGAGATCGATGGTGCAAGGTTCACCTAGTTACTAAGGATGGTCCGCGCTCTCGCGTCAAGGCCTATGTCCGTACTCTCGTGTCAAAGACAAAACCTGAATTCTTATGCAAGGTCGGTCCGTGCTCTCGCTTCTAAACCCAAGTCCGCACTCTCGTGTCAAAAACTAAACCCGAAAACACAAGAATTCAATCAAAAGTCGACCACAAAATGAGAATAAAAAGACTAGCATGAGAGGAATGGCCAATTCTACTCAAACAAGCAATTCAACAAACACATGGAGTGCTCAACATGTGACTAGCAACAAAAGGATCAACCTTTACCCTCAATCAAACCCTAATCATCCATAATCAACACTTAATCACCCTACTAACCCCACAAAAAGTCTACTCACACATATCTAAACAAACATTAACATAAACAAGAGAAATCCACACAAACAACAAAACATACATAATGAAACTACTGAAAACTATGAACAATGAACAAAACATAGAACAAAGATTAAAACTTGAATGAATAAACAAGATAAAGAGAAGGGAAAAGAAATTATACCATACTAGAAGATGAATGGAAGATTGAAACTTGTATTAATAAGAAAAACCCCAAAACAATCTCCCAAGGTTGTCAATGTTGGTTGAATCTTGAAGAATTCCCTTAATACAAGACTAATTACTAAGATTAGCGATAAACAAAAGACTAATCTACACTAATCTAAGCTAATCTAGTCTAAAGTAGTCTAGGGTTTAGTGGGTAATGAAGAACATAACATAGGAATACAAGAGGAAGGGTATATATATAGGGTTCCAAGTGGAAAGGAGAAGAAACAATGCATTCACGGGATGCCACTGGGTCATCCCGGTCGGGATGAGGAGGTCCCGGTCGGGGTGGGGTCGGTCCCGGCCGGGATGACCTTCTCCCGGTCGGGATGGGCTTCAAATAGTAGCCTCCTCTTTTGTACACCTTATCCCGGACGGGATGAAGCCATACCCGTCGGGGATGGGTCTTGTAGGCCTCCAATATGATCCCTTTGGTCCCTCCTTGCCTCTCATGGGTTTCTCATCGATTATCGGGACTCGGGATCGGGTCTCGGAGGCTCGAGATTGGGTCCTGACCCGATTGTGGAGCCCAAAAAATTAGTCAACGGTCCTGAAAAAGCAATTGACTACGCATGTGAACCATCCTATCACAAGTCGTTATGGGTAGGCGTCTATTGGCCCAAACATGGCCAGATTCGTGCAACTAAACAAGGGATCTATCAAGAGAATATTTCTTATTCTAAAAGGATATGGATGATCTCGTGGGATTGGCAAGATATCCCCCATAATGGTAGGAGGACAAAAGGAGATATGGCTAGTATCTTTTATGATACACCAATTTCACATAAAAGGCAACAAGAGGATCTCCAAATATTTGAGATATCAAACTATCTTGAATATGTGGCAAGGAATAAACAAATGGATCTCCATCAAATAATTGGAGCTGTGGAAATCTCTCATATATGGCAAGGAATCAAGCTAGTGGATCTTCATCAAATAAGTGGGGATGTCGTGATCTCCCATGATACACACTACTCTTTTATCTAAAGCAAGTAGGATAAAAATCACACCCATATGTAGCGTGTGATATTAGTAATTATTTCATAAGATTAGTTGCCATTTATCTATGTTATTACTAGAGTAAGATATCACTCGGAATATCACGAGGATATCACGCATTGTAGGCTATATAAGCCAGAGTCGTTCATTTAATAAATCATCGAATATTTATGAATTTACAAACAACTTGTCAAACTCTGGATTAATTTGTTAATCACGTGTTTAAATTTAGAGAAGGTACTTCGAATCGTTTAGAGGGTTGGTGTTCCAAACTCTGAGCTATTATATCCGGGTTCAAGGTCGAACTACGGGTTAAATATCCTTTGGTTACTCACCGATTAACATCGGATCACAAAATACAAAAAAACGAAGCGTCTGCTTCCCAAAAATAGCCGAGCCACAAAACTCAAAATTCTCACAGACCTTAACCACGAACCAGGGTTACATTAACCTTAGTTCAATTTCACTCCAAAATCCACGTCATCAACCAAGGTTACAGTAACCTTCGACCCAATCTTCATTTCTTATTCTAAACCGCTTCCGCATTCGCATCAGGTCCCAAGGTCTCGGGGTCGAATCCAAGGCATCGAGTGATCGTTCCTCCGCTTCGTTGGCTCCGAAAAGTGTATGTATTGAGTCGGAATCGCTCCAACTCTTCATGAATGGTCTCGGGAACCTGAAACGAGCTAGAGGAAGCATAAGTAGCCCATAAATCGCTCCATAGGAGCGATTCCACAAGGAAAATGGGACCAAAACACTACGAAATAGGCACTACAAACTACACTTATCAACTCCCCCACACTTAACCCTTACTCGCCCTCGAGTAAGCACAAACTAACTACTAAACTAGCCGAGCGGGTATTAGCGCATCCTACGCCCTTTCAACTCACGCGAGAACACCTAGAGGATAAGTGCTCTCCGCAAGGCAAGTGAGGTCTTACCGTCCCCATGGATTCGACCCGACTTGCCCTAGCTACCCACTAGGAATAGTCGGTTTTATATTGATTGGCGGGACCCACGACAAATCCCACCATCATAGTTGGAAAAATATTGTAGCCAATCCGCATTAACCAATGCCCTATCCGGACGACTGTAAATCCTGTGGGTAGGGTCCCGTTTATTGTTCCATGTATAGTACGCCCCTGAACCCCCTATGTCCAGCATATCACATATATTCTGGGACTGGTTGAAGTCATCCATGTCCTCCTGCTTAGAATCCCCCTAGTCTTTCTTCATCTGTCGTAATCGTATTGAAGTCCCATGTCATTAACCAGGGACCATGAACTCCTGGGGCGATATTGATAAGCAGATCTCACAGCTCCTTCCTGTCTTCACCTCTATTAAAAGCATAAATTATGGAAAGATCGAACCTAGAATTATCTCCTTTATCAAACCTCTATATATACCTGCCATTTACTTTCCATCCTCTTTCTAAACAATTGAAGCTGTCTCATATGATGTTTGCTAACGACCTACTCATGTTCAGCAAAGGTGATCCCCAATCTATTATGGTTGTTCTCCGAGTGTTTGCTTCCTTTTCTCAAGCTTCTTGCCTACGAATGAACAACCTTAAATATGATGCATGCTTCTGCAGTGTTGACCTGGAGGTTAAGGTAGATATTTTCAAAGTACCATGGATCTCAGAAGGTAAGCTGTCTTTTCGGTACCTTGGTATTCCAATCATTGCAGATCGTATCCTGAAGGAGGACTGTAAAGTCATAGTTGAGAAAATTGTCATGCAGATTAGAAGATTTGTGTAGGGTTACAACCCTTAAGCCATAGACTTGTTACAAGTATTAACCGAAAAGACAAAAGTGAAGGGATAACAATTAAACCTTATTTGCAGCGGAACAACGTATTAATAAGAAGTATAATAGACCCACACCCACACGCGCGCGCGCACACACACACACACACACACACACACACACATATATATATATATAGAGAGAGAGAGAGAGAGTTCTAGTAAGGTCATGGGTAAATTTAGGTGCATAAGTCCAAATCTTGGCCATTAGATTAATGAAGATGGAGGGCTGAGATTTGGTTTAGGATTAATTGATTCCAATTAATATTAGCGACCCACCTAATCACTACCCTAAGAATTTCATCTTTCACGAGGACCTCTTCACTCCCCCATATTTCAATCAATACTACGCGCGTCATTCCAATGATTAGACAATTTGAGATGTTTTCTCGTATTCACCATTGTTCGCTGGGGTTGAAATTATTTATAAGTAGTATTAGGTTCTTGATAGGCAGTGACTTTCTGTTGTCATCATCAGGGCAATTTGTGGTGGGCGGTAAGTCGGATTTTCTATTTTCGTCATCAAGGCAATATTGGTTTCCGATTGAAGTTTTTTCTGACAAAATATCTATCTGTACGCTTGAAACTTTAATTCAATTACTACACAACTTCAACTATCACTTTCTGAAACTTTAGAACTCATCTCCTACATACTTTCATCTTCAGTTCATAACGTCGAATACTACAGTATTTTTAATTTCCACAAACTCACTTTATAACTTCAACTCATTCACTTTAGAACTTCAAAGCACAATAATTACAACTTTATATATAATTGCTGGCAAGTTGAACATTATTTCTCTGTAAAAACATACAACGACAAGTTTGGAACTTTAATTCAAAATCATTACAACTCCAACTATCAATTTAAGAAACTTCAGAACCATGTATATATTTGCATCTTTGGTGCACGATTTTCAATATTCAAACAACCTTTTTTCGAGAATTTAATTTAGTTATAATACAACTTCAACTAAAATACCGAACAACTTCAACTATTAGTTTCTTAAATTTCAACAACGCGCCCCTTTGAATTGCATAGCACAACTTTGGAACTTTTAGTGCATGACTTTCAATATTTAAATAACAGTTTGTTTGGAACTTTAATTTAGCTGCAATGCAACTTCAGTACATTACATTTACAACATCATAATTAACAGGTGTACATTACGTCAGTCAAAACAATCTACCACACGCTTGCAACTTCAGTTCAAATACTTTACAACTTTAACTCTCAGTTTTTGAAACTTCAACATAACGCCCCTTTGATTTTTAGAACATAACTTTGAAACTTTAAGTCCTTCTCTTTACAACTTCAGTGCACAACATCTACAACTTCATAATTAAATGGTGGAATGTTCATTCCTCTTCTGCTCATATATTCAACTGTATGCTTGAAACTTCAATTCCAAGACCTTAGAACTTCAACTGTAACACCCCTGATTTTATAAAGTAAATTAAATTAATGTTATATTCGTATTTTTATTCTATTTACGATTTAACTCGTAATTCTTAAAATTATTATAAAACGGATTTATCGTTTAATCGTTTCAAACTCCTAAAATCTATTTATCTTGGAAACTCTTATATTTAAAACGTATTTTTATTTATCTTTTGATTTATTTTATACATTCAATTTAATTCTTATCGAAACCTATTTCGACGATTTAAATTCTAAATCCTTTCTATTTATTCGTATTTAATCTCGAATTTCTATTTTCGACTCTAAGTTCATTATTTTAAGGTTTCGTCGAAATATTTTTTTCTTTTCCTCGAGAAATCAATTTAATTCACTTTATCGAAGATTTATTGTTTATCGGGAAATACTATTTGATCGTCTAATTATTTATTTCTATCAGCTTTGTTTTCATCTCGAGTACTTTATTTACTCATTTATTTGACGGTCCGATTATCTATTAATTTTATTAACTCGTTTATTTCATTTCGTGGGTCAGCCAACTTCTCGATATGGAATTTGTTTAATCCGTATTTCTAATCCGATACATTTAATTAATCCCTACTTTTTGTTTGACTGGTTCTTTTTCCTTGACCACCTTTTGATTTCCCTTTTGTTTAATGTTGATTGCCATTTTCACATTCACGCATACTAACTCCATCATTCATCCTCTTGGCTCCCTCTCATTCATCCCCCTTCTTCAATTCATTTTCATCGCATTCAGTCACCACCACCTTCAATCTTCACCACTCTATTTGTCTAACCCTGCTCCTGTTTTCCCTCGCTAATCCTCCGATCCTCTGTTTCATTTCTGTTGCCGTCGCCGATCAGTCGGCGGATTGTTTCTGTTATGTTGCTTTAGTTGATGAAAGGTATATCCTATCTCTTTCTCCCTCCTTCGTTTCTGTGTGCTTTGGCGTTCTTTCCGTCTGTGCGTGGTTCTTCTCCTACTTTGTACTGCTGCGGTTGTCATTAGTCGTTCTGACTGTTTGATGTTGCTGCTGTTTTGTTTTCGAGCCATTTCTATTGCTATTGTCGTTGTTGTTTTGGTCTGTTACGTTTGTTTCTCCTCACTTGTGCTGCTTCGTTCTTAATCTCCCTTTTTCGTTCCTTTTTTTTCTCCCCTTGTCTTGTTTTGTTCGTCATCCTGCTGCTGCTGTTACGTTATGTTGCAGCCGGGTTTTGATGCTTGTTCACCGCTACTGTTGTTTGTTGCTGTGTGTTGCCGCTGTTGCGTTTATCTTCTTCCCAGTTCGTTTATTCTTTTTCTTCTTCCCTTTTCTGTGATGCGTAGTTACTATTGTTCGACCCGTATCGATTCGATTTGCTGCTCATTTGTGATGCGGCTCTCTGTCTTACTTTCTCCATCTCCTTCTTCCTAGTCTTTCTGTCGTTTCTTCTTCTTTTTAAACCGATCCGTTGCCGCTGTTGCTGATTCTTGCTGCTGCTGTTGTTTATGCGTAATTGCTGCAGTTTGCTCGGTTTCGATGTCAATTTGCGGTGTCGTCACGTGTTTTGTTGCTGTTGTTTGTTTTGTTGTCGCTGCTGCCACGCTGTTTCTGCTGCTGCTTCTGTGCTATTACGTTGCTGCTGTTAAACAGCCGTGCCTCCTTCTTTTCGTTCTTCGAATCAATCCTAATTCGACCTTTGTTCATCCCAATCTTGAGGGTAATTTATTTACTCTTATCCTCGTCACGTTTTCCTTTTTTTTAGCTTACTTTGTGGTCTTCACACCATATGTTCGATTTTGATGTAGGCTTTCGTGGTAGTTCCGATGAAGACGATTGTTATAATTGACTCGGATCTCGATGAAGGTAACTTTAGGACGTTACTCGATTTTATATCGTATGTTTGAGTAGTAGTATGTAGTAAGTATTTTACCTTCGATATTCTAATTTTAGCTATATATTATTGTCAATAATATTAATTTTAAATCGTATGTCTTATAAATAATTTTACGATTTTCGATATCATTTTATAAATCGTTAGTAATTTTGTTATTTATGATCGTTATAATACCTTGTTGGTTATCGTGACACTATTAACTAAATAATATCTATTCCATATTTTCGTCATATTTCGTTAGTATCTATTTTTTTTACTCGAAATCATATTTTCATATTATAGTTGAGATTTTTATACTTGTTTAATAAATTAATTTTCGTTTTATGATTTATACTAATAAATGAGAAAATAATCGATTTAGTTTTAAATACATTTTAGTCGAGACTATTTTCACAAATAATTTCCTATTTGTTTCCGATTGACTATTTTTATTAAAATTTTTATTACTTATAAATCAAAGTTATTTCTTAAAAATAATTTGAAACCTTTATAAAATTCATTTCATTTATAAAACTCGTTGACTCAATTAATTTTGATATCGTTTTCCTTAAAATGTCTCTTTTCTAAAATTTATAGTTTTAATTCGATTTCCTAATTATTTATAAAATGCTATATATTGACTTATTATATTTATACTTTGAGTAACGAATTTAGAAATATATTAAAGTTACGATAACAACGATAATAATAAAACGTTAATTTCGTTAGAAATGCTATTTTTATACTTTTCACTTGTTTTAATAACTTAAGTAATTTCTATAACACTATTTCTATTTTAAGTAAGTTTCTATTTATAGAAAGTTACCTTTTATATTAAATGTTTATTCTTTTTATCCTCATATTGTTTATATTGATTATATTTATTTTTGATTATCGATATTGGCTTGTTTTGGAGTTATGGAATAAAGAGAAGTGTGTGGTTAGAGTTATATAGTCTGGTATGTACGTTTTTGCCATCGAGTGTAAGGCTGGTGTGTCTTTATGGGGCACATTGGTTGTTGAACTGAACATGATTTGTGTTCAGGAGAGTGTGCATTGTGCTCTTAAACTTAGATATCGCATCATGTAAGTCGCGTCAGGTTGAACTGGATATGGTTTGTATCCAGGAGGGGTGTATACTACTTAAACCAGGACCTCGTTGCACGCAGTCCTGTTATAGTTGAGTTGCCTAGTTAGAGACTGGATTCCGTTATGAGTTAAGTCTATAGTTCTCGAAGCTAGTTTCCAGTATTATCCTAGTGAAAGTCTAGCCTTGTGCACACTGATCGAATTTCCATAACGCCAGTTTTGAATATTATAATTATCAATTGAATTTTTGACTTGCAGGTTTGAAAATGTTTTAAGTTTCCTCCGAGAACTTATTTTATTATATCGTTTTTAATGTTTTCTCATTTGAAGTATTTTGATATAATAATACTATTACTTTCCATATGATATAATATGGCTGGGAGAACGTCCGTGTTACTCCCCACTGACGTGGTTGTTACGTTTATAACATGACAGGTAATTGTTGCTGGGCTTTAAGTGTGAGCTAGCGAGTAGCGTGGATCCTACTCTTTCTTTATTCTTGTAATTTATGGGTTTGTATAACCCATTTGGAGAATTTGTCTTTTTAGTCCTTTTGTAAAAAGAGGCCTTTGTATTGACTTACCATTTCTTTTAATAAGATATAGTTTGTCAGTGTGTTTTAATCCCAACTCTACAGTGTTTCCGCCACTGTATTGCGTTAGAATTTCTAAGGGATTACAGTTGGTATCAGAGCATTGTTGCTCCCGACGCTTACACCTGATTCTAGGGAAAATACTCGTAAATGATATAAACATTAAAAGAATATTAGTGAGAGATGAGTAGAAATCAAAGTAAGGACTTAACTGTTAGGTTTATATGTTCTTGTAACTCAATGATTAGCATTGAATATTTGTTGCCTTTGCCTGAAAGAAGATGAATAAACAAGATGTTGATAGGATGCTGCTTCGGATCGGGACAAGACCTGCTTAAAACTCTCAACTCCTGTTGATTTGAGTGGACAACTTTGTGCTACAACATGGTGACCTTTCAGCTCAGATTTAGTTTGCTCCAGCTACAGGCCAGATGATCAAGAGTAGATTCCTGTTCCATGATGTTGGAGTAGATCCAGATGGAGCAACCCAAGACTTGTGTGCTCGTTCCTCTGCAAGACGATGAAGTAATTCTTTTGATTCCTTTGTGAACCTTAGAGGTCCGAAGATCCTCCTCTCTTTTTAAATCTTACTTATTTAGGATCGTTGATTCTTTTCTTCCTGCCTCTACTTCTTCCAATACTTCTCTTATAAATTCTCGTCTTCATTCTTGTGATAAATCTTCAATTAATTCTCTTATTTCACCGTCTTTCCTCTTGAGATTATTTGGTTAGACCGAATTTTGTCTTAGTGAACCCCGAGTAATAGATGTTTGAGGTTTAATAAACCCTTGTTACCTGGTTTGAGGATTGTGAGTTTACCCTACCTTTTTCGCAAGTAAGAAATTCTTGAGGATTGATTTGAATGATACTATCTAGACTAGTGGAATTAGGTTGATACCTAGACACTGAACCTTGGTTTATAGGTTACTTTGATTGTTTTGGAGTACTTAGAGTCGAATAATCTTGTGGAGCAGTAAGAGTATGTCATGTTTGATGGATACCTAGTGTGGACATGACATAGGTCCACCCCGACGCGGCCACGCGCGGGTTTGGGTAGGCGAATGAATCTCCATATGAGAATGGATCGAATTGAAATTTAGGTCTATGTGGAGTCGCCACCGAATTTTGTGGTTATTCGGAACCATTCGAGCCCACTCTATGTCGTAGTGGTCCGTATACAAAATACGGCCCATTTCCGATGTCAGAGTTTATTGGGCTCGTCCCTTTGCATTTGATACCAATACCGACGTTATCGGATATTGTGTATTGAATGACTCTCGTGCGCCAACGGTTTCGGGCATCCGGAAACCGAGGTTCTGAGTAAGGGGTGAGGGTACGTGTTGGGAAGCCCACAAAGGACACCCAACCCCGCCCGCACATTAGCGGCCTCTACTAAGAATTCGAATGACTTACAATACGCGCGCTAGTTAAACGGGAAAATGATATGCAAAGATTATTTTCCCTAAACATGTGAATTGAATTTGAAAAGGGTTTCTAAGTCAATTTAATGCAATTAATTCTACGTCAAAGTGGAATTTAGCATGTGGGTTCATTTAGTACAATAAACGAACAAGAATTAAATTGACAAAGAGACAAACAAACGGTTAGTAACGGTGAATCGATATTAACGGTTTGTGCAAATGTTGGATTAAATTGAAGAGATGCAAATATGAGGATGCATGATTTGAAAAGATAGTATACACGTGATTAATTATGCACGTGTTGACCTAAGTCGTAAAATACTATCGGGTTTTGAAAAGAAGGATGTACGACTCGTGTTTTGGTCGTTATGAGGCCACTCGATCGAGTAGTCGATAGACTTGATCGAGTAGGCCCTGAAAAGATGTTTCTGTTTCGTGGTACAGACCGTACTCGGCCGAGTTATGGACCAACTCGGTCGAGTACATGGCCACTCGACCGAGTCACTGTGAGACTCGATCGAGTGGGTGTCGTGACAGACATTCTGATTCGGTTTCGAGGTGCCACTCGACCGAGTGGGCTAGGCACTCGGTCGAGTGCCCCCTGTACGAATTGTAATTCGTTTGCAAGTTAAACATTGATTTTGAAATTGCTTTTTGATTTTTGATGACTTGACGAATCGGGCATAAATATAGCGGAATTTACACTCAATTCGTGACTTGAATACTCGCCGTATCCCACACTCGATTACCGAATCGACATGTAATACTTAGAGTGAGAATAATGGAAGATTAATTTAAGTCGACCTAAATTAACTACCGCGATATGGTGAATTTCCTCCGCGTTAAATAATGTCGTAATTATATTGAATTGTATTGACAATTATTTTTGTATCAACGGAAAATCGCATTAGTTAACTTATGTGACTAGATCGTTAGATTCGACATCCAATTAAGGAATTGGTATCAAATTTAATAGATCGACACTTCGCTTAAATTAAAGGACTTGATTCCCTCGACTTCTCCGACATCGAAATAAATTAACGGGTTTCGACCCTTGTTAAAGATTGATTTGAAGATTGATGGATGTAAGATGGATGATGATAACGAGAAATAATAATAATAGTAATAATAATAATACTAAACGTAATAATAATAATAATAAAAAAAATAAACGAAAAAAAACGGAAAAGAGAGAAAGATGAACGACGTGAGAAAAAAGAAGAAGAAGGAGGAGGTTTGTCACCCTCAACCTACATGTTCTTGTCTCGGAATAAGGCTCGTAAACGCGGCTATAACACGGGAGTCTTCGAGGTGTATGGAGGCTAAGTTGTGGTGGCTCGGGTTGAATTCCTAAAACTAGGTTTAGGGTTTGCTAATGTCGATTTTCCTAGGGTTTGTCTAGGGTTTGTAGAGGGTGTAGTATAGAATTGCTCTATGATGTGTTAGGGTTGTAAAAGATTGATAAGATGTGTGTATGATGGTTGCATGAGGGTTCCTTATATAGGAAAAAGCTAGGGCACCCGAATTAGGGTTACTCGACCGAGTAAGGGCTAACTCGGTCGAGTGGCTCGTGAAGCCTGCAGCCGGGCTCAAAATAAGGGCCCACTCGATCGAGTGAGTGAGGGCACTCGATCGAGTGGCCCAGCTGGGTCGCGCGGATTGTTTTTGGACCTTGACTTTAATGGGTTTTGTGTTTGACTTGGACTCTTGATGATTGACGGGTTGTTTTGTGTGTCTCGGGATCGACTTTGACCGGGGTTGACCCAATCGTGAAAAGTCGGTTTTAATTCCGGTGTCAGTTTTGGCCCAAATTAGTCTTGTTTGACTCGAAATGGTCCGCCGGGCCTGGATTTGAGGTTGCTTTTGTGATATTTGTACTCCGTAAGTGTGTTAGCCAACGATTAATGGATTTGAGCCCGTATCCGAGCGCGTAGAAGCATGTTAGCGTCCGATCATCATCGGGTGTTTTTTTTGGGAAACTGCCATAGACACCTGGCAGTCAAAATGCGGGTGTCTACAGAGCCCCCACTCTGACTGAGGCTTGGACAGGGCGAAAGTCAGAGTATCCACCAGGCCAATCGAGGATTGAAACCTGGCGGACTTCCGGCCGGGTTGTTTATAGTCCATTAGACTTGCGTGAAGGGCTCGCCAGCCGCAAGCTAGAAGTCATACCTGAGCCGATAACTCTGTGGGGAATTGGACTTGTCTCGTAAGTCCCGGGTGCGCCTGTATGTAGACTCATCCCTTGAAATGCCGTCGTTGGCTTCCGCTGGGGAATTATCGTGGGTTGCACATCCCTATTTGAGTCGTACCTGTATGAGTCACATAAAATGCAAGTAACACGTAGGCAGTAAAATGACTCGCGCTGGGGGGAAATGATTTTTTGAAAATTTGAATTTTTGAAATTTTGAACATTTGAGATTTTGAGATTTTTTGAATTTTGGAAACTTTGAGATTTTTGACTCCTAACAAAGATTAGGAAAGTTTGGGATGGAAATTCCCGTGCTAGTATTGAGACTAGGATTGTGGTTTGATTCTTATTGAGATTAGGAAATTTTCCTAAATAGTTTGCAAGGCCAAGGCTATATATAGCCCCTCCTTGCTCTTGATTTTCTTCACAAGTCACAAAACAAACCCTTCTTAAGAGAAAGTCTCTCTAATTCTCTTGAGAAAGTCTCTTCATCTTCTTTAAGAAGTTTAGCCATGGGTATCGATAGGTTGATTGTGATGTTGCAGGAATGGTCCCGTCGCTTTAGGGATGCAGATAGGGTGGCTTTGAATCAGACGGGGATAACCCAATTGTACCCGTTCCGTCAGATGGTGGTTGACCGCTATTTTCTGGATGCTTGCTTGGCTTATTGGGATGACATATATCATGTCTTTGCCTTCCCTCGGGGCGAAGTCTGCCCTTTACCTGAGGAGATTGCAGCCATAGGAGGATGGAATCCGATTCTTCGTCCCGCTGTCCCATATTCGATCTATGACCCGAGGAGGAAGCTGAGGGAATTTCTAGGGCTCTCTCACAATGAGGTATCCCGCATGATGGATGGTGACAAAATTTCTCTGATCGACTTGGCTGAGAAATTTATGAACCCTCTCGATGTTCGGGTTAGACCGGCTTACAGCCGTAGGGCCTTCTCTTTTTGCATGCTTCATGTATATGCTTTCGAGGGTCATATGGATTTGTTATCCTGTATGGGAAGCACCCGTCTTCTGACCGTAGTGGATCTGATGGAGACTGAGCACAGCCCGGCTTGGTTGATCACGGGCGAGATTATCCAAGGATTGGATGGTCGCAAAAGGGACTCATCCATTCGTCTTACCGGGAGCACCCGTTTGTTGCAAGTATGTCACTTGACCTTTTTATTCAATTTTTCGATTTTTTTGATTCTTTTTTTGCGAAATTTTTTTTTACTGCAGGGGGTACTCGGTCGAGTCACCCAGGCACTCGGTCGAGTACCCTCGATGGACTCTCCTGATCTGTCTTCGGAGGTGCCACTCGATCGAGTCACCCTGACACTCGATCGAGTGCCCTCGTAAAGAGTCTCTTGTCCACGTTCAGGGGTACCACTCGATCGAGTATCCCAAGCACTCGGTCGAGTGGCCTTTAGGCGAACGCCTATTTTCCCTTGGAATTTCATGCTTTTGTTTCCTTTTGCAGATTTGGCTGTATGAGAGACTATCAGTGATAGATCCTCCTCTTGATGCGGGCAACTACCGTCATAACCAGGTGATGACGAGGAGGCGGGCCATTGACTTTTCTCGTCAGATTACGCAGAAGTACTGGGACGAGGTTTTGTCTTTTCATGGTGGCCCGCTAGTTCGATGGGTAGTTCCCTGGTGGCCCATCTACCTTTGGAGTGGCTTGGACCCGAGGGACAGAGCCCGCTATCAGGTGATCCTTTCCTTCAAGCAGACGGTTCATCTCTATCCAGATCGCATACTAAGGCAGTATGGATGGACTCAGCGAATCCCTGAAGTTGAAGCAGTTGTGAGTGACCCTACCCAACCGACCGATGTAATGTGTGATACCTGGATGCAAAGGTGGTACACACGACATACTTGGCCCGTTGTCAAATCTCGCCATTCAATCTGGGTTTCAGATTCTTATATGAAGTGGACCAAAGCAGGAGATGCTAAAGCCCGAGCCGCCTTGAAAGTCGATGAAGCCTTCGACCTGCTGAGAAGGGAGCAAGCTAAAGACAACAGGGGGTTTTTTGATGAAGGAGACACTCCAGCTACCCTAGTTCGTCTAATGTCTGGCCACAAGAAGAAGACTAAGACTCAAGCTGAAGGGTCTAGTGCTAAAGGTGCTTGGGGGAAAGTGAGCCCCCAGATGGACTTGGAAAGGAGACTGGGCCCAAGACTACCCGTGCAGGACCGACTTGGCCCACGGGATAGACTGCCTGAGCACGTGCGGGCCCGACTTTGGCCGAAGACCGTGATTGAAGACCCGTCGTCAAAGAAACGGGTCCGGGCTAAGGAGGTTCCACTCGTGATTCGGGAACGCTCACCACCACCACCCCGAAGACCTCAGGCTCCACGCGACCCGAAGGACAAGGGGAAGGGGAAGATGCTTGGATACTAGTCTCCTTGTTTTATTATTTGAATATTATTATTATTTTTGTGGTGTGATTTTTTGTGAATGCCGTTTTTTTTTTTTTTTGTAATCCCGAGTTTATCAAGATATTAATAAAAGACATATTATTGAACACCGTTCCCGTCTTTTCGTTTATTGTAGTGGTTGTACCCCTTTGAAGGGTTGCCTACGTATCCGCAAATGGCGGAATCAAACCTAACGTAGTTCAAATTTTGATTTGATTGACTTTTTTTTTTTTTTGCAATTTTCGAAATACATCAGGATTATTAATTCAAGATGTGCGACAGTAGAATAATTAGTTCTAGCTTATTGACTTGTCTAAAATTTTGAAAATTTATAAAAAGGACAAATTTTTATAAATTTTTGCAAATGACATTGAGATGGGGGTTTATGGGTAATAGCGCTTCAGCTGGTCCAAGTTGGTTGGGTTGACAAATTCGTTCCCGTCCAAGTCCGTCAGCATTACCGCTCCTCCTGATAGGACCTTCTTGACCAAGTATGGCCCAGCCCAGTTGGGTTTGAATTTACCCCTTGGGTCAACCGGTAGTAAGGCACGAACCGATTTTAGGACCAAATCCCCTTCCTTGATGTTCCTGGGCCTAACCCGCTTGTTGAAAGCCCGTTGGATCCTTTTTTGATATATTTGAATGTTGTTGAGAGCCCGGGATCGCCGTTCGTCTAAAAGGACTAGCGAATCGTATCGGGCTTGGACCCAATCTGCCTCAGGTACTTGGCTTTCAAGTAGGATCCTAAGGGATGGCACCTCTAGCTCGACTGGTTGGACCGCTTCCATTCCGTATGTCAAGTAATACGGGGTTGCCCCGGTCGCGGTGCGGATTGAGGTTCGATATCCCCATAGGGCAAAAGGTATTTTATCGGGCCAGTCCCGGTAATTTTCAGCCATCTTTTTAAGTATGGTGACAATTGTTTTATTGGCCGCTTATACCGCTCCGTTTGTTTGAGGTCGGTAAGGCGAAGATGTATGCCTTTGAATTTTGTATTTTGCCAGCAATGCGGCAGTTTCAGCTTGGAAGTGGGTCCCGTGATCGCTGATGAACTCGTGAGGGATCCCATACCGACATATTATTTTATTTTGGATAAATTTGGCCACGTGCTTGGCGTTCAAGACACGGTATGACTCGGCTTCGACCCATTTGGTGAAGTAGTCGATGGCCACCAAGATGAAGCAATGACCTCCCGTCCCGGAAGGATGCACCTTTCCAATTATGTCAATACCCCATGTCGAAATGGCCATGGTGATGTCATGGTATATAACAGGAAAGATGGCATATGTTGTACATTGGCGAAGATCTGACAGTTATGGCAGTGTTTGACATACAACTGACAGTCTGTTTCCATGGTGTTCTAATAGTACCCGAGCCTCATGATTTTTCGGGCTAGCATATGGGCGTTCATATGCGGGCCGTTTTCACCATCATGGACCTCGGCCATGACCTTTTCGGCCTGTCTTTTGTCGATGCATAGGAGTAGAGCCCCCTGTGCCGTCTTTTTGTACAATTGCCCGTCATCAGTTCGAACAAATTGGGTTGCTAATCTTCGTAGGGCCTTTTTGGCCCGATTTTCAGCTTCCGGGGGGTACTCTCCCGTTGTCAGATAGGTTAGGACAGCTTGATACCAAGGCTCCGGGTCAGTTATCTCGATATCCTGAATGGCGTGGATGTAGGCTGGCTCGGACCGTCTTTCGACACAGATTGGCATGCTGGTCAGGTGATCCGGGATGTTCAGTAAAGATGCTAATTTGGAAAGTGCATCTGCGAACTGATTCTCTTCCCGGGGCAGATAAATGTATTCTACCTTTTGGAATTGTTTCTCTAGAATCCTTACCCGTGCTTGGTAAGCCACGAGATTGGCGTTCCGAGTTTTCCATTTTTGGAGTGCTTGATTGATTACTAGTGATGAATCACCGTGGACCCGAAGGTTTGTTACCCCTAAATCAGCGGCGGCTTGCAACCCGTGAATGCATGCTTCGTATTCGGCTGCGTTGTTGGTCACGTCGAAGTCCAACTTGATGAATAAGGGAGTGTGTTCCCCTCGGGGTGAAATTAACAGGATTCCGACCCCAAATCCGCGGAAGTTGGATGCCCCATCGAAATATAAATCCCACACTTCCGTATCGGTATGGAATATGTCTTCATCAGGAAAGGCCCATGTATCGATGTGGCCTTCTGCGGATATTGGGCCGTTAGCAAGGAACTCGGCCACTACCCGGCCTTTGATGGCTTTTAATGGTACAAATTTGAGGTCGAATTCGGATAACATTAAAGTCCATCTTGACATCCTGCCGTTGAGGATGGGCTTCTCGAATAAGTACTTGATGGGATCCTTTTTGGATAACACATGTACTTCGTGACTGAGCATGTAATGTCGGAGCTTTTTAGTGGCCCAAACCAATGCTAGGCACGTCTTTTCGAGCATTGTATATTTGCACTCATATTCGAGGAACTTTTTACTGATGTAGTAAATAGCCCGTTCTTCTGAATCGACTGTCTGGGCCAGCATAGCCCCCATGGCCGTCTCCGTCGTCGTTAGGTATAACGACAAAGGCAGACCGTGTTGAGGTGGCATTAGTACCGGCGGAGCAGACAGCATCTCCTTGATTTTGTCAAAAGCCGCTTGACACTTGCCGTCCCATAGCACCCGTTCTCCGATTTTTAGCTTTTTGAAAATGGGCTCACATACCATGGTTAATTTTGAAATGAAACGGCTGATGTACTGGACTTTCCCGAGAAACCCCCGTATTTCTTTTTCGGTTTTGGGTGGTTGCATCTCGGTGATGGCTTTGATTTTAGCTGGGTCGACCTCGATGCCGCGTTGGCTAACGATATGGCCTAGTAATTTGCCCGACGTTACCCCAAAACTGCACTTTTGTGGGTTCAGTCTCATGTTGTATTTACGTAGCCGGGTGAAGAACTTTCTTAGGGCTGAAATGTGCCCGCTTCGGTCCTTAGATTTGACGATCATGTCGTCCACATAGACCTCCACTTCCTTTTGCATCATGTCGTGGAGCAAAGTAGTGGCAGTCCGTTGATAAGTGGCCCCGGCGTTGATAAGCCCAAATGGCATGACGGTGTAACAGTAAGTACCCCACGGTGTAATGAAGGTGGTCTTACCCATGTCCTCTTCTGCCATTTTGATTTGATTGTACCCGGCATACCCATCCATGAACGATAGAAGGGCATGATCGGCCGTATTATCCACCAGTATGTCGATGTGTGGTAACGGAAAATCATCTTTTGGGCTTGCCTCGTTAAGATCCCGGAAGTCCACGCAAACCCGCACCTTGCCGTCCTTCTTGGGTACCGGCACGATGTTTGCAACCCAGTCTGGATATTCAGACACTTGTATAAAGCCTGCTTTAAATTGTTTATCGACCTCTTCTTTGACTTTAAGAGACCACTCGGGCTTCATTCTTCTGAGCTTTTGCTTTACCGGCTTGCACCCATCTTTGATGGGTATTCGATGTTCGGCTATCTCCCGGTCTATACCCGGCATGTCCTTGTAGGACCATGCAAAGACATCTTTGAATTCATGGAGGAGGTCTGTGAATTGCTTTCTCTCCTCTGGATCTAAAGATAGGCCCAATTTAAGCATCTGAGGCTCTAAAGTGGTTCCCACATTGATGGACTCGGTTTCTTCAATTACCGGATCTCGGGATTCCCTTTGCTCGAGCTGCTCGACCAGATGTTGAGGTAGGGGTACCTGTTCGTCGGGTTTCTCAATGTCATTGCACATAAAATTTTTGAAATTGAGAAAATTTTGGAAATAAGACAAGTTCTAAGCAGAACGGTGTTCGTTATTATTATTGATGGTAAATTTTGAAAATAGCTCGAATAGAGCTGCCATCTAATCATTGGTCAGTGGCGGGATAGGGAGAGGTCTTGGGACAGGCCCCGAGACCTCAGTGGATAAGGGAAGAGGGGTTACAGACTCGACTCTAGCACCAGACCCTCTAGACTCGGACTCAGACTCCGATTCTGACTCTGACTCAGACTCGGTATCCGGCATGTTTCCCTCGCCGGTGGTCAGCTTGTAGACCCGTCCTTGACTGTCGGTCCATTTTATGGTCTTCCTCCAAGCCCTCGTTTCGGTGTTGGTGTCGACTTCGGTGATTAGCTTGGTTGGGTCGAACCGATCGCTGCGAAGGATCAAGTTGACCAGGTCGTCTTTTGGAGCGGGGATGGCCTTGTCTTCCCCGAATAAGAGCCCCAGCACGGGCTCGGAGTTGTCTTCGCCCTCCTTTGATTCGGCCTGGACGATGGTGAATATATCATCAGGGATGAAATTGCATTCCCGAGCCTTTTTGGTCCCGGGATATGTGATGGTGGGTTGGTAGAGGCCCACTTGGACGGCTCCGAAGACTGGAGTGATGAAGTAATCCGTTAGCTTCAGGCTATAAGGGCTTATGTAAGTACCCTTGATAATGTCGATGGCCTTGTGAATACCGGCCCGAACCACATTTTCCGGAGTTATAGCATACCCTAATCCGAAATGTGACTCGCCATCATTTAGGACCTCGATAATCTTCCCAGCTGGAAGATATGGCCTTGAGGTTATCCCGGGTAGGTAACCCAGATTTTGTAGCATTGTGTCGATGCTAGTTGTGAAATAGGGCCTAAAGAGATATTCTTCTTCGATCATGCCCACGAAATCAAATCCTCGTGGGTCGGCCCGACCCGTAGCGTTGCAGCTGGCTACGGTAATTGGGGTCGCCTCTAGTGTGATGATACCGTCCTTGAGGGGCATCTTGACTTTACGATGGAGGGTAGATGACACGGCCTTGACTGCGTGGATCCAAGGCCTTCCCAGCAAGAGATTGAACGATGAGGTGACATCTATCACCTGAAATTCCAATTCCTTTTCGATTGGGCCCGTTATGATCTTCAATTTCACGGCCCCGGCGACAAGTTTTGGGCTTCTGTCGAAAGCCTGGATAGTCTGCGCCGTTGGAAGGTAATCGGCATCGGTGATGCCGAGTGCTTTTGCGGTCCTTAGAGGAAGGACATTCACGGCTAATCCATCGTCGATAAGGGTCATCGGGAGATATTTACCTTTGCAGATGACCGTGATGTATAGGGCCAGATTGTGACTGGGCCCGAATGGTGGCAGATCGGCTTCAGAGAAGGTTATGAGTGGGCCTTCTTCTTTGGATTTGCCTTTAAGGTCGGGCATGATGGTGGCTACCATTTCAGCAGGGGTAGCCTCTGAATCAACCTTGATTTCATCGAGAGCCTTAGTCAATGCTTCCCGATGAGCTTGCGAGCTAACCAATAGTTGCCATATGGTTAGATCGGCTCGGACCCTCTTCATTTGTTGGACCAGAGCCGTGTCTGGGCTCGGCTCTTCGAGGGTAGGCTCCGTCCTGGCGGGTTCAGTGACGGATATAGGAATGGAACGCCCCGCTGCGGCGAGATGATTGGTGGCTAAAGCCTTGGACTTAGCCTGTCGGACCTCTTCAAGGGTGATGGGGACAGCTTCCCCTTTGGTTAAGTATACATCATCCTCGTCGTCGAACCATATCCCGTTGACTTGTGGGATATAGGGAGAGATGAGGTGGGAGCAGTCAATTACCTCACCGGTGAAGATAGCATGAGCGCTGAATGGGTTTTCTTTGTTGCTCGGCTTGTCTCCGGGCAACGGGATTTTCCCGCTCTCGATAAGGTCCTGGATCAGGTGTTTTAACCTCCAACACTTTTCAGTATCGTGCCCGTTACCCCGGTGATACTGACAATAGGCCTGGGCATTGTACGTTTTGGGCCTCTTTTCCACTGGAGGTTCTGCAGTTGGGCCTATCGGTTGGATTAGGCCCTTTGAGGATAGCCTCTGTAAGGCATAAGTATAGGTAGTCCCTATATCCGTGAATACCCGATTTGGTGTATTCTTTTTAGATGAGGTGTCGAGCAGGTTTACCTCGTCGAAGATGCTGCGAGCTGCAGTTGCGGGTGTGGGCTTGATTGTGGATGAGCTTGCCCCTTGATAGCCTTTGGTAGAGGCCTTAGTCAGGCTCTCCAACCTTAAATCATCTTCGATCCTTGTGCCCATTTCAGTAAGGACAACAAAGTTTGGGATGATGGCATACCGGAGGTGGACCCGGTAGGATGGGAGTAGATTTTTGACGAAGGCTTCCACCAGGGCCTTCTCGCCGGGCTTGTCGACCAGCTTCATACTTTCAGCCCTCCACCTTTGCAGATATTTTGTGAACCCTTCTTTGGGCTCTTGGGCCATTACTTCCAGAGTACGCATTGTAGTCTGGATTTCAGTGTTATCGGCGTAGTTCCGAGCAAATTCGGTCGCCACATCATCCCAAGTCTTGTATTTCTTGGGGTCGAGCCTGTAGAACCAGGCCCTGGGATGCTTCTCCAAGGAGGAAGGGAAAAGATGCTTGAACATGGTGGACTTTACCCCTTTGACCGCCATGAAGTCTTTGAAGGCCCGGACATGATGGACCGGGTCTTCGGTACCCTCAAACATAGGAATTCCCGTTAAGTTGAGGTTGGCTGGTAGCTCGTCATTCAAAGGTGAATAAATGCGAGCATTTTCAGAGTGGATTGAGTTGCTTGTTGACAAATGGACTTGCTCCTCGAGCCTGCGAACAACACTGACCAATTCGGCTATGGGCCCAGCGGAATCACCTCCTTCAACTGGGACCGTCTTCTCTACGGTGCTCAGGCGGGTGTCCAAAGTTGCTTGGTTAGTGAGGATGGAGGTCAGTTGAGTCTCGATCTTGGCTAAAGCGTTTTTCAGTTCGTCCATCTTGCGTTGATGTCGGGTTGTGGCTGGCCTGTCTGTAAGAACACCACGTAATCAAAAACTAGCCCAGAAATCCCGGAATACATCCCAAACGAGACTAAAAAGGGAAATGACTCGAGGAAGACACCTAGACGGGTGACTTGTGAAGTGTGGGCCTTCCTTAGGATTCGGCGAGTGGGCCTAGTCCTGTTCGAAGGAAGGTTCACGTGGGACATCCCAGACTTTTGACTTGATTGTGTTGACGGGCCCTCCTTCGTAAGAGTATGTCCTACTTAGGTGGGCCTTGCCTTAGTTTAATAAGGCGTACTGGGATAGGGAAGAAGCTCGTGATGTAAGATTGACAGAGCTTCGACGCTAGAGAAACTTGACAACTTAAGACATGACCCGACACTGCTAACTATGGGAAGTCCTAAGAGGAGGGAAGTTTTTTTGAAAATTGATTGATTTTTGAAGAGGACCGAGTGGACTCGGTGAATGGCCCAAATTTCCGAAAAAGAGGACGAAAAGTCATTGGGCCACGAGTTTTGAAAGTTCGAGTTTTGATTTGGGCAGCATACCGGCTAGAAAATAGGCTATTTTGAGTAAAATCATAAATCCTAAATTCGGTATGTCCCGGGTTTTGAAAATTGAATATCTTGAAAAGGAGGATGTAATTTTTGTAAAGTTGATATTTTTGAAAACGACTCGGAAACCAAGTAGCACGTAGTCACACAAGCATTATAACGACGCCATGTATGCTCTACACTAAGTCTCGGTCGGTCTGAAAGGGTCTATACCAGTGTACATAGTCTAGACGTTGATCGGGACGGACTCTCTAAGTCGAGTTGAGTTTAGAACATGCCGCGAAACCCACTCGAATCGACTATGGACACCTTTTGACATATCCATGTTGGAGTACATCAATGGTATAGTGGGACGTCGGTCACCAGTACCGGCCCGGGAAAATATGGGTTATGCATGAACCGTAGAACTAACACGCGTATAGTATTTGACAAACGATTTCTATTCGAGTCTCACCCTGAGGATGCCGATGGTAAGTCACGCATCAGTTAATCCCCAGCGGAGTCGCCAAATTGTGGACATGACATAGGTCCACCCCGACGCGGCCACGCGCGGGTTTGGGTAGGCGAATGAATCTCCATATGAGAATGGATCGAATTGAAATTTAGGTCTATGTGGAGTCGCCACCGAATTTTGTGGTTATTCGGAACCATTCGAGCCCACTCTATGTCGTAGTGGTCCGTATACAAAATACGGCCCATTTCCGATGTCAGAGTTTATTGGGCTCGTCCCTTTGCATTTGATACCAATACCGACGTTATCGGATATTGTGTATTGAATGACTCTCGTGCGCCAACAGTTTCGGGCATCCGGAAACCGAGGTTCTGAGTAAGGGGTG
The DNA here is from genome assembly GCA_958450325.1 of Agrostemma githago. Classification (NCBI taxonomy): domain Eukaryota; kingdom Viridiplantae; phylum Streptophyta; class Magnoliopsida; order Caryophyllales; family Caryophyllaceae; genus Agrostemma; species Agrostemma githago. Next base: position 32,388,413 of record OY288244.1, on the reverse strand, counting down.
AGGGTACGTGTTGGGAAGCCCACAAAGGACACCCAACCCCGCCCGCACATTAGCGGCCTCTACTAAGAATTCGAATGACTTACAATACGCGCGCTAGTTAAACGGGAAAATGATATGCAAAGATTATTTTCCCTAAACATGTGAATTGAATTTGAAAAGGGTTTCTAAGTCAATTTAATGCAATTAATTCTACGTCAAAGTGGAATTTAGCATGTGGGTTCATTTAGTACAATAAACGAACAAGAATTAAATTGACAAAGAGACAAACAAACGGTTAGTAACGGTGAATCGATATTAACGGTTTGTGCAAATGTTGGATTAAATTGAAGAGATGCAAATATGAGGATGCATGATTTGAAAAGATAGTATACACGTGATTAATTATGCACGTGTTGACCTAAGTCGTAAAATACTATCGGGTTTTGAAAAGAAGGATGTACGACTCGTGTTTTGGTCGTTATGAGGCCACTCGATCGAGTAGTCGATAGACTCGATCGAGTAGGCCCTGAAAAGATGTTTCTGTTTCGTGGTACAGACCGTACTCGGCCGAGTTATGGACCAACTCGGTCGAGTACATGGCCACTCGACCGAGTCACTGTGAGACTCGATCGAGTGGGTGTCGTGACAGACATTCTGATTCGGTTTCGAGGTGCCACTCGACCGAGTGGGCTAGGCACTCGGTCGAGTGCCCCCTGTACGAATTGTAATTCGTTTGCAAGTTAAACATTGATTTTAAAATTGCTTTTTGATTTTTGATGACTTGACGAATCGGGCATAAATATAGCGGAATTTACACTCAATTCGTGACTTCAATACTCGCCGTATCCCACACTTGATTACCGAATCGACATGTAATACTTAGAGTGAGAATAATGGAAGATTAATTTAAGTCGATCTAAATTAACTACCGCGATATGGTGAATTTCCTCCGCGTTAAATAATGTCGTAATTATATTGAATTGTATTGACAATTATTTTTGTATCAACGGAAAATCGCATTAGTTAACTTATGTGACTAGATCGTTAGATTCGACATCCAATTAAGGAATTGGTATCAAATTTAATAGATCGACACTTCGCTTAAATTAAAGGACTTGATTCCCTCGACTTCTCCGACATCGAAATAAATCCCTAAGGATTGTGATGTCGGATCCGTGTCAACGAGTTTCGACCCTTGTTAAAGATTGATTTGAAGATTGATGGATGTAAGATGGATGATGATAACGAGAAATAATAATAATAGTAATAATAATAATACTAAACGTAATAATAATAATAATAATAATAATAATAATAATAATAATAATAATAATAATAATAATAATAATAATAATAATAATAATAATAATAATAATAATAATAAAAATAAACGAAAAAAAACGGAAAAGAGAGAAAGATGAACGACGTGAGAAAAAAGAAGAAGAAGAAGGAAGTTTGTCACCCTCAACCTACATGTTCTTGTCTCGGAATAAGGCTCGTAAACGCGGCTATAACACGGGAGTCTTCGAGGTGTATGGAGGCTAAGTTGTGGTGGCTCGGGTTGAATTCCTAAAACTAGGTTTAGGGTTTGCTAATGTCGATTTTCCTAGGGTTTGTCTAGGGTTTGTAGAAGGTGTAGTGTAGAATTGCTCTATGATGTGTTAGGGTTGTAAAAGATTGATAAGATGTGTGTATGATGGTTGCATGAGGGTTCCTTATATAGGAAAAAGCTAGGGCACCCGAATTAGGGTTACTCGACCGAGTAAGGGCTAACTCGGTCGAGTGGCCCGTGAAGCCTGCAGCCGGGCTCAAAATAAGGGCCCACTCGATCGAGTGAGTGAGGCACTCGATCGAGTGGCCCAGCTGGGTCGCGCGGATTGTTTTTGGACCTTGACTTTAATGGGTTTTGTGTTTGACTTGGACTCTTGATGATTGACGGGTTGTTTTGTGTGTCTCGGGATCGACTTTGACCGGGGTTGACCCAATCGTGAAAAGTCGGTTTTAATTCCGGTGTCAGTTTTGGCCCAAATTAGTCTTGTTTGACTCGAAATGGTCCGCCGGGCCTGGATTTGAGGTTGATTTTGTGATATTTGTACTCCGTAAGTGTGTTAGCCAACGATTAATGGATTTGAGCCCGTATCCGAGCGCGTAGAAGCATGTTAGCGTCCGATCATCGTCGGGTGTTTTTTTTGGGAAACTGCCATAGACACCTGGCAGTCAAAATGCGGGTGTCTACACCTAATACCTAACCCTGAACCGAATTAAGTGTAACTGATAATATTATTTTGGGATTCTTACCTGATGCTTATTGGATGGATTCATCGCGAATATTCGGGATCATAGAGTACTGTTTAAAGTGTTAACCTGAGTGTTGTGGTACCATTGAAGATTTTCATTAATGTCATTAAAAAAATTATGGTTGACATAGATTACCCGTGTTTCCTATGGATTTGATCGTTGATTGATGTTTAAGGTTGTAACCTATGAACTTTGGAGTTGAGTGGTCTGACTTGGATAAATTGTTGTTACCCTTGAAGAAGAGAGCTATCTTACACAATCACGGTTTATGGTGTTGTTTTGAGGAATACTTTGATGTCAATCATCTTAATGGATTTATAGTTTAGAACCCTTAGACCAACGAGATTGTGGCTTCGAAAAAAAAAATTAGTGGTTTCGTTGTTATGATATGAAATTTGATGGACTCCTTGAAACATTAGTCGAATTGAATGACGTGTTGAAGATGTGAGTGTTTGCGCCATTACTTATTGGTTTGAGCGTGTTTGAGGATTTGTTGTACTTTCCCTACTTCTGTATTTGTGGCATTATATATAGGCTGGTGATCATTTTTGAGGATTTTGGGCCCGAACATTGTCAAATTGGTGGAACTTGTTTAGTGTTCCTTACTCGAGAAATTTGGGGTGTACCTCGAGTTCAAACTTTATGAGCTTTGGATTTAGGAACCTTATCGATTGCGAGTTTGGGTTTGTCTGATGACCATTGGAATTTTAATTGATGAGATTAGATTGTAAAACAATTGTGGATTAGTATCGTGTCGTCTGAAAGATTGGATAAACATGTAAGACATTTTTTTTGGAGTGTGACTGAGTAGTGCCACCTTGCGCTTAATATTGGATTTAACGTATTCGATGGAAATTAGGAACCCGGGTTGTGGGAGTCGTACCGGGAATCTCGAGATGGTTAATTTATTCTCTAACCCTTGAGAGCTCTTTTAACTCTCAATTTCGTCCTCCCCTTAACTTTCTTTAATCCCGCTTCTTCTTCTTCTTCTTCTTCAGTCAATCCCTTTCGACTTCTTTACCGGGTTTGAAAACTTTTGTTTCGATTTGTCGTTGACTCTGACTCTATTTATTCGTTTACCTTTTTCTTGAACCTATGTTATGAAAAGTTTGACTAATTTTAAAAAATTGATTTTCATGAACTTTAACCTTTTGAGTTATAAATTTCGAAACTTTGTCTTTTGTTTTTGTTTTATTTTGGTCATGTTTCAAAAGGGTCTTAATAATTTATTTTTAAAGTATTTCGAAATTATTTAAAATTTTAATTTTGATTTTCGCGTTATCGACATTTTTGAAAACTTTCATAATTGCAAATATTTTTGATTTTTATAAGATTATTTTAAAAACAGTTTAAAATTTTCAAAAAATTTCGTATGTCTAAGTTTCTGTTTTATTGCCGGTAGACTTTAAATCTGCCATTGAAATTAGTTGACGATTGGTTCGATTTTTAATTATAACTACAAGATTTGATTTCTCAAATTTTTGTTTGGTCTTAAAACAAAATAGTGTCGAATTTCTTAATCAAAACGTTTCACTATCGCTTTGAAAATAATTGGGATCCCCTCTTCGAGTTCATTTACAAATATTATTTATCGTGATTATTTAATCCAATAATTCTTAACTTGCGATTTTATTAATTTAAATGATTTTAAACTTTGGGAATTGAGCCCAACTCTTCTTGAAATAATTTTATCCTCGATTTCGATTTCATATCACGTTTGAAGTTGTAATTTTTTTTTTGTAAAACCGAGATTGTGATGCGAGTTAAGCAAATCACCTTTGTTCAAATTATATAACCTTATTTTCCACTCTATTATTATGTTTTTATAAGTTTCGAGGACGAAACTTCTTTTTAGTGCGGAAGATTGTGACACCATTGATTTTATAAAGTAAATTAAATTAATGTTATATTTTTATTTTTTATTCTATTTACGATTTAACTCGTAATTCTTACAATTATTATAAAACGGATTTATCGTTTAATCGTTTCAAACTCCTAAAATCTATTTATCTTGGAAACTCTTATATTTAAAACATATTTTTATTTATCTTTTGATTTAGTTTATACATTCAATTGAATTCTTATCGAAACCTATTTCGACGATTTAAATTCTAAATCCTTTCTATTTATTCGTATTTAATCTCGAATTTCTATTTTCGACTCTAAGATCATTATTTTAAGGTTTCGTCAAAATATTTATTTCTTTTCCTCGAGAAATGAATTTAATTCACTTTATCGAAGATTTATTATTTATCGGGAAATATTATTTGATCGTCTAATTATTTATTTCTATCAGCTTTGTTTTCGTCTCGAGTACTTTATTTACTCATTTATTTGACGGTCCGATTATCTATTAATTTTATTAACTCGTTTATTTCATTTCGTGGGTCAGCCAACTTCTCGATATGGAATTTATTTAATCCGTATTTCTAATCCGATACATTTAATTAATCCCTACTTTTTGTTTGGCTGGTTCTTTTTCCTTAACCACCTTTTGATTTCCCTTTTGTTTAATGTTGATTGCCATTTTCACATTCACGCATACCAACTCCATCATTCATCCTCTTGGCTCCCTCTCATTCATCCCCCTTCTTAAATTCATTTTCATCGCATTCAGTCACCACCACCTTCAATCTTCACCACTCTATTTGTCTAACCCTGCTCCTGTTTTCCCTCGCTAATCCTCCTCTCTTCTTTTTCATTTCTGTTGCAGTCGTCGATCAGTCGGCAGACTGTTTCTGTTATGTTGCTTTAGTTGATGAAAGGTATATCCTATCTCTTTCTCCCTCCTTCGTTTCTGTGTGCTTTGGCGTTCTTTCTGTCTGTGCGTGGTTCTTCTCCTACTTTGTACTGCTGCGGTTGTCATTAGTCGTTCTGACTGTTTGATGCTGCTGCTGTTTTGTTTTCGAGCCATTTCTGTTGCTATTGTCGTTGTTGTTTTGGTCTGTTACGTTTGTTTCTCCTCACTTGTGCTGCTTCGTTCTTAATCTCCCTTTTTCGTTCCTTTTTTTTCTCCCCTTGTCTTGTTTTGTTCGTCATCCTGCTGCTTCTGTTACGTTAGGTTGCTGGCGGGTTTTATTACTTGTTTACCGCTACTGTTGTTTGTTATTGTGTGTTGCCGCTGTTGCGTTTATCTTCTTCCCAGTTCGTTTATTCTTCTTCTTCTTCCCTTTTCTGTGATGCGTAGTTACTGTTGTTCGACCCGTATCGATTCGATTTGCTGCTCATTTCTGCTGCGGCTGTCTGTCTTACTTTCTCCATCTCCTTCTTCCTAGTCTTTCTGTCCTTTCTTCTTCTTTTTAAACCGATCCGTTGCCGCTGTTGCTGATTCTTGCTGCTGCTGTTGTTTATGCGTAATCGATGCAGTTTGCTCAGTTTCGATGTCAATTTGCGGTGTCGTCACGTGTTTCGTTGCTGTTGTTCGTTTTGTTGTCGCTGCTGTCACGCTGTTTCTGCTGCTGCTTCTGTGCTGTTACGTTGCTGCTGTTAAACAGCCGCGCCTCCTTCTTTTCGTTCTTCGAATCAATCCTAATTCGACCTTTGTTCATCCCAATCTTGAGGGTAATTTATTTACTCTTATCCTCGTCACTTTTTCCTTTTTTTTTAGCTTACTTTGTGGTCTTCACATCATATGTTCGATTTTGATGAAGGCTTTCGTAGTAGTTCCGATGAAGAAGATTGTTATAATTGACTCGGATCTCGATGAAGGTAACTTTAGGACGTTACTCGATTTTATATCGTATGTTTGAGTAGTAGTATGTAGTAAGTATTTTACCTTCGATTTTCTAATTTTAGCTATATATTATTGCTAATAATATTAATTTTAAATCGTATGTCTTATAAATAATTTTACGATTTTCGATATCATTTTATAAATCGTTAGTAATTTTGTTATTTATGATCGTTATAATACCTTGTTGGTTATCGTGACACTAGTAACTAAATAATATCTATTTCATATTTTCATCATATTTCGTTAATTTCTATTTTTTTTACTCAAAATCGTATTTTCATATTGTAATTGAGATTTTTATACTTGTTTAATAAATTAATTTTCGTTTTATGATTTATACTAATAAATGAGAAAATAATCGATTTAGTTTTAAATACATTTTAGTCGAGACTGGCTTGGACGATTTTGGGTCAAGGTGACTGGCTTGGACGATTTTGGAATGTGGAGCTAGGTAGTGAGCAGCTCTGATGAACTAAGATCTGGAGCTTGATTTTTGTGGGGTTAAAGCTATAGGGTTGCGGTTTTGTAATGTGGTAGGAAAGGGGAAGCTGAGTAAAAATGACTCAGACTTCAATCGGGTAGGTTGTAAATTACGTGGGATCTGATTTCCATGTCTGGCCCTAACGGTTGGGATTATCCTATTGAGCTTGAATCCTCAAAATTCCGGACCATCTCCTAACAAGCGTCTCGGGAAGGTCTTGAGGGTCGTAATGTAGGGAGGCTAGTATTTGGGTGCTAGCTGACTGGCCTACTCATTTTTCTTTTTCTCTCTTTTTTTTGCTTTTTGTTCGGACTTTGCACTTAAAGTCGAATTGGATAATTGGGGATTTTATTTGACAGTTGATTTTGATCTTGATCATTGAATTGGGCCGGTTTAATTTGGCCTTGGTTTCATTATTTCTTTGGCTCCTTTTGGCCATTTCAGGCCCATCTTTTTTTTTTCTTTTTTTTGTCAGACTAGCACCTATGGTAGGAATTGGTCGGTCTTTATTTGAGGGATGTTTATTGTGGGAAATGGGTTTGCCTTCCGTCTTTGATTGCAAGCTAAGAGACTATCTAGATTTGTCATAGGATTCGGGAATGCTCGTCTTAAGGGATAGTTTGTGGCTTTCTATCCCAGACATGGAATAGGTAAAAGAAAAAAAACACGAGATCTCAGTTCTTGTAATTCTTTGTTGTTTCGAGGTATGTTTGATTGTTATCGATAAATGTCATAGTACCGAGTCGTAAGCAAGAAAGTGCATTATTAAATCAAGCGATTGTCGAGGCGTATTATAAAGGAAGAAAAGTTTATTTCTTTTTATTGATAGTAACAAGCGGGCTATGCGCCCGAGATATTGTTTTTTTTGGGGGGGGGGGGGGTGGGAGGACAGATCCCCTCACACCTCGTAACTCGATGCGAGAAACGAAAAGTCATTTGCTATATTAATGGGTCAAGGCCCTCAGACGAACTAGACTCTGACTCGGACACAGATTTACTCGTCTCGGTGGATGCCTGTGGATTGTCAGGATTTTCCTTGATATTCCGGATATTCTCCTCTATAGGGTCGCGATGGGAACAACCGATGGTGTCGCCAGGGACAGTGTGAACGCTAAAAGGGTTTGTGGTATTGTTTGGTTTCTCGGGTAGAGGGAGACTAATGGTCCCGTTTTCGATCATATCTTGTATGGCATGTTTGAGCGGAAAGCAAGATTCGGTATCATGCCCGTTATCTTGGTGATATAGTCAATAAGCATTAGGGGTCCAACTTTTGCTTTGTTTGCTTACTGGTGGGTCGGGAGTGAAACCCAAAGGTGAGAGTAACCCTTGATCGACTAGGCACTTAAGGGATTCGGTGTAAGATAAGTTGATTGGGGTAAACTTTCTTGGTGACCTTCCTACTTTGTTGGGTGTGGTCTTGTAAGGTCTTGGTGTCCCTTCCGTGTTGACTTTAAGAAGTCCCAATCGGGCGGAGCACTGGGATAATCAATCCCGGGCAGGCTTTTGGGCATGGTAATCGCTTGGGTTAGCGTTTGTATCGTTTTCGGTGTCTCTACTCTCAAGAAAATTGAGGCGGCTATCGATGTAACGGACGGAAAAAGTCAAACGGGTTACTAAAGTATGGATGTTGCGGACCAATTTGGTTAGGGCATTGACATCGTTGCGGATGCTTTCGACGGAGTTTGGATCTACCGACATGTCGGGGAGTGATTCTAATGGGAAAGGATTAAAAGGTCAGAATGGATCCACCGGACGACTTATAGACTCGAGGAATGCTCGTGATCGAGCGACACGGAAATGAGACCCTTGACTCGTGTATGTGTGCGGTTATTGGCTTAGGGACTCAGGTGCTTTAGACTCTTGGTGTATTCGGCGAAATGCCTAATGAATCTTAAGTCTCTGTAACGAGACGATTTGACACAAACCTTGATGGTGAGGTTTAAAGAGGACTTCTCGAAATGAGACGACCCAAAATGTAAGACCTCGAGTAGAGATGATCCTAGTAACTAACAAAGACAGTTAATAACGCGGTTGTACGACGTAAGAAGTTGATCGCGATCCCGGCTCAAGATCTAAGAATTTTTTTATTTTTTTTTCGAAAACGGCCAATATTTGCAGAGGAAAGTTTTTGAAACAGGATGATTTTGTAAGATCAGGGTGATGATGGTGTGGTGACATTGTTCGTGGAGTGTAAGTGTGTTGTTGTGTGGGTGCATCAGAAATGATGACGAAATGTAAGTATTTCCGAAAGGAGTGCATTTCTTTTTAGGGGAAACATTTTTTTTGAAAACAGTTACGTGACGCTTCTATCAAAACTACTATTAATTAGTTAGTTCGATACTCGCGGGGTGCGTGATGCTCGTGATGGAGCGCGAAGCCCGATGACAGTCTTCCTAAAGGTGTGACTAAATCCTTAGTGAGGGACTTAGGTGGTGAATAGTGTTTCTTATAAACTTTTTGCTTTTCAAAAAAGGACTTTTTAAAATTAGTGACCCACGTTTGTCGGTTGTACTAACTAACATTAGACGGTGGAGGTGAGCATTGTGAAAAGTGTTTTGAGGGTGTAACCATTTTGGGTTCCTTGTATTTATTAATTGAAGCTTTGGTTGTTCTAACGGTATGTGCGTAAAAACATTTTTTGAAAATGAAAATGTAACCGTTTGATATTCCTTGATCCCATTAATTGGGAGTCTTGGATGTGCTAACGGTAATCGTCGTTAATGGGTTTTAATTTGGCCAAGGTGATGGCACTAGGAATTTATTTTTTGAAGTTTAATGAACGTGAATTTTCCCATGGTAACGACATTTCTTTTTTTTAAAACGTTTTCCTTTTTTTTTAGAAAACGTGATTTGGTCGGAGTATTGATGTTTAAACGGTCGTTTTGAAAAGATGAGGAATTTTCAAAAAACGGAATTGTGTGCTGTTGAATATGTTGGCGTGCTTGAATCCAGATTTTAGTGTTTTACTTGGGTTGTATTGTTCAAACACGCTACACATAACTAGGAATGTATACACACTCATGGAGGATGCAGACTCGGGTAGGTTAGGGTAAGCTACCGCCCACGAATAGTCTTTACTTAGGCATCGACAATGATCCAGGGAGATGTGTGTCATACCGTCCGTTTGGACTATCTGCTTATTAATCCCGCGGGTTACGCATTAGGCGGCCGGAGCGTCAATCGAGGGTCTCTCCACATGTCCCTAGAGATCTTACCGCGAAGAGGTCGATTGATCCTGATATCGGTTAGGGTGGGATTTTTAGGGCCAAAACCTGTAGTGACCACAACTAGGAACTAAGAAATGAGCTTCACCGACCTCATTCAAGTTACACCACCGCTGAAAACTTGTTTCCAAATCCCCAGCGGAGTCGCCAAACTGTGGACATCCGTCTGCACCGCCCAACGCCCCGCGCGTGGCCGCGCGAGACCGACTCGGTTTTCAACGTGTGGCGGCGGCCACCCACGCGGCCCCCTCCCTATCGGGGGCCGGTCCGATCTCGCATACGGGGCGAAGTTTCGGACCTCGATTTGGACGACGATCCGGACTTGTACTAGACGTGTGCGGGCACCCGTGTTTCCGTTTGGGAATCGATCGAGATGTGGTTGTAAATGTTTAAAGGCCGATTCATTTGGTAAGACGACCTTTTTAGTGAACCGAATTCGTTGATTTGTGGAGTCGCCACCGAGTCAATTATGGGGACTCGAAAACCATTCAAGTCAACTTTGATCCCTTGCCGGCTCAAAGTTGAGTGACATGGGACCCAAAGATAAAGACTTGTACCCTTAAGCACTCCTTGCCTGGAATGACTCTCATTGCCAATGGTTTCGGACATCCGAAAAACGTCGATTCTGAGTAAGGGGTGAGGGTACGTATTGGGAAGCCAACATCTGGTAGATATCAACACCCAATCCCGCCCGCACTATAGCGGCCTCTACTAATTAATCGGTGGGTTGATTTCCTAGTTCGATCTTTTGTTTTGGTGGAAGTACTGTAACATCCGTTGTTTTAAACCCTATGCCTTTGCTATGTCGGTTGCTTTAAGGGCAGATAAGCTTTATTGTCGAAATAGTAGTGTTTACATTCTTTGCATGCGATTTCACGTGACAAGCAGGCCATGAAAAGATGCACGTAGGAGAGTAGAGAGTCCTAATATTATAGGTATTAACAAATTGGTTTTAACGTGATAATACGGATATTAGTCATTCTCGTGGTATACCTTACCTGGTATTCTGCTTAAGACGCGTCGGTTCGATATTAATAGAGATGCATCAAACCTAATAAGGCAAGCACCGGGACTAATACGGAACTCGACCATCACTTTGTTCAGTTTTAGTTATTTTACGTTTTGAATTCCGTGTTAGGTGATTTAGCTTGCGATTATAAGGTCATAAAAGCAATAAATCATACGAAAAATTGTAAATGCGAATGTAAGTAAATCACATTGTGAGGAGTTCCACCCTCGGAGTATACGCTAAACGGGACTCGATGCATAGATAGTCTTGAGAACGGATCTCGGAATTACTCGGGTCTATTTAGGGTGTTTTAGTATTTGTTGTTGAAGTTGGGACGTTACGTATTTTAATGGACGTTTGTGGGCCTAGTGCCCACGTCTAGTGTTGTCGTAGTGCATAATAATAGAAAGTGCAAGTATGGAAAGTTTTTTGGATGACAACCTAGTGACAACTTGATCAACAGGCGGATCCTCCTAGCTTGACTAGTGACTCCGGCAGAACCCCGTCACCGTTCGACCTTCCCTCGGCTACTCCGGCAGAGCTTCGTTGCAAAGGAGTAGTTCTGCGGCTAATCCGGCAGAACCTGGGTACTAGTTTTGAGCCAGTCGATCACAGGCACCTCGGTATCGAGTGGAGTGCTCGAAGGTAAGGAGTAGCGTCGATGTCACTTTTTTTTTCAGAACTACGATCGAGAGGATCTTTTGCCTCGGATGTCGGAGTGCGAGTCCTTAGCGAGAGTTTTTGGGAGAGAAGAGAGAATTCAATTGTGTGGAATGAATGAGGCGGAGGGAGGTATTTATAGGTGTTTTTGGCCCTCGTCACCCATATGGACGCGTGACTCGGGGCGCACCAGGACTCAGGCGCCTGGGTCCGAGCGTGACGAGACCCCGGCGCGTTAGGTGGGGCGGTTGGAGTTTTGAGGATACGATTTTGATACTTTCCAAAACCGAGAGGCGGGTGTGTGATATCTTGCTAGGTCGTGATGGCTTTCCCACGGCTTGACCTAGCGCCATGAGTTTCGTGGGCCTCGGGTGTTCATCCCGAAGCTCGCTTGACTCAGTTTGAGTTTCGTGGCCGACTCAGGGTCCCGGTGTCGGAATTGACTCTAATTAGTGTCTAGGCGACCGTAACGACACGACTAAGGCTGCCATCATGTTAGTTTTAATTTTTCCGAGTAATTATTTGGTTCGTTCTATAAGAAAACTATCTAAAACATCGCGAACCCGTGTAGCGTTGCAGTCCTATCGTCATCGGGTGTTTGCTGGGCACCTCTGCAGCCACCAGGCCCAAATTTGGGTGTCTACAGATGGTTGAGATTATTGAAGTTTGAAATAAAGTGACCTGTTTGATTGTTTATTTGTTTGAGTCATATCTATATTTTTCAGTTGTTAATTGTAGATTTTTGATGAGGATGAAGAAGTGAAAATGAAGACGAAGATGAAGATGTGGGAAGATGATGAGACAAGTGACACTTTGTGTATCTTCAACTCAATATCCGTGTAACTTTAATCGAATATAGTGTAATTTTATTCAGATTTAGTGTAATTTTAATCATTATCCGTGTAACTCAATATCCCTTTTCGTACTGTTGTAAACATTCAAGTGTATGTATTGAAACTTCAGTACATTTGTTTTATAACTTCAACTCAATTGTTTTGAAACTTCTGCATCCGTCACTCTAAGTTTAATAAACATTTGTAACTTCACATATTTTGTAACATCAGTTAATATGTTTTGTAGTTTCAGTTCATATGTTTTGTAACTTCAGATCAATAAAATTATACTGTAACAATAACGAAAAATACAATAAATTATATATCAAAAATAACAAATAAGATTCTCATATTATTGACTACCTTTGAACATTAATATATGTATTTTGGTTTACCCAAATAAACTACATAATCAATATTTAGGCAATCAATATTGGGAAAAAGAAGCTCCTTAAATGTTATATGTTCTTTTTCGTAAGTCCTATTCTCATCCTTTGGATTAAGGAAATAGGATGGCTGAGATTAACTTGAAAAAAAAGAAAAATCAATCTATTTAATTAATATTGGTTTTTAATTCGCTTTAGTTGGTCAATATGCAACTTCAATTACTTTATAATGTCACTTTAACTGATAAATTTGTAACTTCATCACCATAACAACATAAGTTTAATAAACATTTGTAACTTCACATATTTTGTAACTTCAGTTAATATGTTTTGTAACTTCAGATCAATAAAATTATACTGTAGTAATAACGAAAAATACAATAAATTATATATCAAAAATAACAAATAAGACTCTCATATTATTGACTACCTTTGAACATTAATATATGTATTTTGGTTTACCCAAAAAAACTACATAATCAATATTTAGGCAATCAATATTGGGAAAAGGAAGCTCCTTAAATGTTATATGTTCTTTTTCTTTTTCTTTTTCTTTTTGTTGCATTGAACATCACTACACATCAAATCTTAGCCCTTCATTTATCATCATCCAAGAGTTAACATAAGGACTTATGGACTTAAAAAGTTGGTGTCCTTATGTGAACCCCCCCAACCCCCCGCTCTCTCTCTCTCTCTCTCTCTCTCTCTATATATATATATATATATATAAAGTCAATAATTTTTTTAAATCTATATTAAAGTTACAGATGACATACGTTAAAGTTGCATTTGTTCAAAATTGATATGTAACTATAACATTCAGCACTTTTATCACTTCAAGTGATAAAGTGCAACTTTATCACTCGTCTCGTGTAACTTTAAGCACTTTTTGTGTAACTTTAATACTGGAACTTAGCAATTTAAAAAAGTTGTTGACCTTATAAGAACCTACCTCTATATATATGACAATTATACAATTATACTATATCAATTAATTAAGTACATATGACAATTATTTTAGTGTATAAATGTTGATTAATTGGTGTACATAGTAACTATTTGAGTATATATAACAATTATTTTACTGTATAAATTGAGTTCTTAAGTGTATATATGTAGTGAGTTTAATAACGTATATAATGAGTTTTTTATTGTATATAACAGTTACTTTGATGTATATTCTATTTATTATTAATTGGTGTAAATAGTAACTATTTTAGTGTATATAACAATTATTTTAATGTGGATATATATATATATATATATATATATATATAGAGAGAGAGAGAGAGAGAGAGACAAATGTGAGATATGGTGTAAACACCAATTTTGGTGTAAATATCCCAACAATCTGAACCGTTGATCTAATCTTGAATATTTACGGTTCAGATTGGAGATTGTTGGGATATTTACACCAAAATTGGTGTTTACACCATATCTCACCTTTGTCTCTCTCTCTCTCTCTCTCTATATATATATATATATATATATATATATATATATATCCACATTAAAATAATTGTTATATACACTAAAATAGTTACTATTTACACCAATTAATAATAAATAGAATATACATCAAAGTAACTGTTATATACAATAAAAAACTCATTATATACGTTATTAAACTCACTACATATATACACTTAAGAACTCAATTTATACAGTAAAATAATTGTTATATATACTCAAATAGTTACTATGTACACCAATTAATCAACATTTATACACTAAAATAATTGTCATATGTACTTAATTAATTGATATAGTAAATTATCTCAAAAATTTGCTCAATTGTATACGAAATTCGTTTAATTCGTATGCAATTTATTCAATTCAATTCAGTTTTCAGAAATTCAATTCAATTCGTTCAATTTTCAGAAATCGTTCAATTCATTCAATTTTCCAGAAGTTTTATACGAAATTCGTTTTTGATGAGCATGGATTTCACCAAACATGAACCTATTGTTGATGAACATGAAGGTAATGTCGTTATAATTCAATACCTATTCGTTTTTTAATAGGTATTCGTTCTTTGTGTTCATTTATCTGGTTTTTGAGCATGGATTCGTTTTGAACTATTGGTTTTTGATTTCCTCTGGAATTCTTTGTGATGAATATCGATTTCAACATAGAAAACATGAATTATCTTGAAGGTAATCTCATAATTTTATAGAGTACTTGAATATATATGTTGGAATAGTTGAATATATGTGTTGGAGTAATTGGAGTACTTGAGTATATGTGTTGGAATAATTGAATATATGTGTTGGACTAATTGAATATGTGTGTTGGAGTAACTAAATATATATGTTGGAGTAATTGGAGTGCTTGAGTATATGTGTTGGAATAGTTGAATATATGTGTTGGAATAGTTTAGTGTATATATTGGAGTAATTGGAGTGCTTGAGTATATGTGTTGGAATAGTTGAATATATATGTTGGAATAGTTGAATATATGTGTTGGTGTAATTGGAGTACTTGAGTATATGTGTTGGAATAGTTGAATATATGTGTTGGAGTAACTGAATATATGTGTTGGAGTAATTGGAGAGTATATGTGTCGGAATAGTTGAATATATTTGTTGGAGTAACTGAATATATGTGTTGGAGTAACTGAGTATATATGTTGGAGTAACTGGAGTACTTAAGTACATGAATCTCAGAATTTTATAGGGTACTTGAATATAAGTGTTGTAATCTTGAATATATGTGTTGGAATAATTGGATATATGCGTTTATTAGAATACTTGAATATATGCGTTGAAATACTTGAATATATGTGTTGGAGTAACTGAATTGAAATGTTAAAATTAATAGCTACTTGAATCTCAGAATTTTAGAGTACTTGAATATATATGTTGAAGTACTTGAATATATATGTTGGAGTACTTGAATTGAAATGTTAAAATAGGTAATTGAATATCAGAATTTTAGAGTACTTGAATATATATGTTTGAGTACTTTAATATATATGTTGGATTAACCAAATATTAGAGTAGTTCCTTAATAAATATGATATATATGCAGGGCCCACTCGGAAATCTTTACGACTCAGTCAAATGGATGAGATCAGACTATATGACGTTGAAGACATCATAAAGTATACAACTCAGACGATGAAAACATAAGATGTTTATAATACGATAGTTATAATAGTTTGAGTACTTGGTGTTATATCTTGGAATACTTGGTTGTCACTTTTGTTTTAGTTCTTTTCGGATTTTATGAATTTGAATCTTGCATTAATTTGTGTTCAGGAAGCAGATAGTCAATAGAAAGTGTTGTGTATTATTTGATCAAAGAGTATGTCACAGCAAGTTAAAAGTTTATGTGATTGAGTAGTAACCTCATTGGTGTTATATCTTGGAATATTTGGTACCTTATATCCTGGAATCCTTGTTATTGTAGCTTGGAATACTTGGTATCTTATATCTTGGTGTCAAGCATTAGAGTAACTGAGATCAAATGTTGGAGTAACTGTTGTCCAATATAAGAATAACTGATTATAATATTGGAATAACAACAACATCAGAGTTTGTCCAATATAAGAATAACTGGTTATAATATTGGAATAACAACAACATTAGAGTAATTGAAGAAGAAGAAGAATTGATTGATTCAATCAATAATTAATACATGTTGGAGTAACTGTTGTCCAATATATGAATAACTGCTGGTAAGCATTGGAATAACAACATTAGAATAATTGAAGATGTATAATAATTGATTGCGATACAATAAATAAATGCTACTGAATTTTTTTTGTTGTACTTTCTTTGCTCGCTACCCACTTTCGAAGTTGTGTTTCCTCTTGGAGTATCGATCATTCATACACTTTCGCAGCACAGACCAACGGTTGGACATCTATCTCGGCTTCCCCATAAAATCATCCGTGCTGAAGGTATCCTTATCGTAAACAAGCTGCAAGCTAACCCGAATCAAGATTTTTGAATATAAATAATATAAGGGACTTATTAAAAAAAGGTAGGGGAATAGACAGCAAAGATAAAAGGTTAGTTCAAGTTTCGAAAATGAATCTTCAGCCACAAGGCTTTTTTTTAATGCTAAATTCGTTTTGAAAATTATTGACAGAAAACAACAAGTTAGTAATGAGGAAACATCAACGTAGTAATGTGATAGCATTACTCAAAAAAATACTTGTATGCACATACTACGGCATTCTACTCATACCAGTATGCTCAGAATCACAGCATTCAGGTACCGAAATAAGAATGCAATGCAACTGTCAGTGCTAGAACGCAAACTAAAAATTCTTGAGCAGGAAACGACAAACTCAGTAACACATATTTTAATTAGTTTAATATTTCAAGCTAGTACTCCAATATTGAATCAAAAATACTCTTAGACATACATATGAATATTCAAGTACTCCGATATTGACATTTAAGTACTCTAATATATATATTCAACTACTCCAATTCATATATTCAAGTACTCTATATATTCAACATAACATTTGTATACACATGTGTATACTCTTATGTTGTTTGTTTACTGTTATGGAAGTGATGGAAAGCCTCCCCACACCCATGGCCATGTATTCATTTATGCAGGCAGTAATCCTTTAAGGATGAATTATAGAGAATCTAGACCCAATTATTCCTTGAGCTTAAACAATTTTACATGGTACACTTTGATTGAGTTTCTGCTCCTTCAATTAATTCACACCATCAACTACATTTACCACTTTATTCATTTCTTAATATATTCCAACTTAACACCCACTTCCTTACCCTCCTCTCTAACTTGCAGCTTGCACCACTCACTCCCCTACTCTCATGTACCCCCAACGTGTCAAAATTATAACCTAAACATACTCAATATTCACACCCTAACTTTTAGTCTAACTTAGTAATGAAAATTGTTTGTCCATAAGTTAGGCTAAGGATTTATCCCTCCATGTTCACATCATCGAATTTACAAATCGAAAAAAATGTGTGCTAACAGATAGACGAGGTCAACTATACACTTTGCAAGGAAAATCATGAAAACGATGAAGAACTAGTAACAGATGAGGAAAATTGTAATCGACGAAGAACAAGTAATATTGAAACAGAAACCACAAAGTAATTAGTGCTTTGCAATCCATTACCCGAAGACCCGATCCCATCACAAGCATCCCAGGCATTTTGGGGAGGAGCAGAGCTTCACCGGGTGGTGGACAAAGTCTGTGAGGCGCTTCGACGCGCGAGGGAGTTGTTGTTGCAGGGGCCGGTATTTGAGGCCAAAAATACAAATGCAGATGATGAGGATGATTTTAACTTTCAGCCATACTCGACAGCTGAGGTTAATCAGGTTATTCAGGAGGAATTGCAGTTAAACAATGACCGCCAGTTGATGCTGTCATTGTGGGATAAGGATAGAAGCGGAGATGAGGAGGTCGGTGAGTGCTTGTGGGTGGAAGTAGACGGAAGAAAGGTCTTCCACCCTTACTTTTTTCATTCTCACAAGCGGTTAGGATGCATGCAAGTCGACGATGAGAGGCTTGGATACTCATGTGATTGTGACTTCCCGGATCCTGACCAGTGTACGTTGTCGGATTTTCTGGGTAGGGATAGCAGGCTTTTCAGGTCTGTTTTGTCTGTAAGAAAAGACGTAATTGACTACGTCTTCTACAAAAATGAAAAATACAGTACATCGTAGGTGGTCTACAACACATACTTTTTTGGTGTGTTTTAATGTCGATTTTGCTGAGTGTTACATAATCCGTTTGAATTTTTGCAGGGAGATGATTGTAAGGTTTAGTGACTTCTTCAACGTACCCCGTGGCGAGCTGGCCACACTGGCACCTGGAGAGCAACTTTTGAACATTATAGTTGACAGCTGGTGCATACTTCTGAATCACATGGCAGCTGCTCAGACTGCACCGCGGCAGACATCACACTGGTTCTTTGGTGTCAGCCACAACATAAGCTAATTTATTCCCTTGCTCGTCCAAAATGATAAGTATAAATATCATCAACAAACCCTGGTAATATTAATATAATGTCATCATATCAATCGCTATAATATATTATGTAAAGAAGGGTGTTACTATAATGCATTTTGTGCGTTACTCTAATGATGGTGACCTGTTACTCCAACAAATATCATGCAAAATACAGCTCTGAAGATTTGGAGAAACAGAAAGGATGGTGTTTTGGTGGAAATGAGCGCAAAATTGTTCAACTTCTGGAACATATAGCTAGAAGAAAATGAAGGCAATCTCGAGCTATATTCCGATATGGTATTTTTAAATTTATTTCCCATATTTGTAATCTTCCTCCTCAGTTATAATCATCAACACGTTACTCATTGTATATCTACAGGTATTCGTACCGGTGCTGTCGGAAAACAACGACCACAATAGCTGCGCGTGTATCAATTTTCTGTCACGGCAGATTGAATACCTTGATAATAGATCTTACGACAAGGAGGATTTTGAAAGTCTTCCTTATGTCGGGATCATATGGCTCTCAGTAAGTCTACTCATTTTGGTATATATTCTAACATCCTTACATACAAAATGTTGTATATAAGGATGACAAACAAACAAATGATATGTTATTTTAATGTCTACCATCAGTTACTTTAATACGGTTTTTTTTTTCTTTTTACCATCAAGGCAGTAAAAATAGGTAAGTACATGTTGCAGAGAGGTATCGCTAAGGGGACGAATGTATCGTCATTCCCTCTTGTCAACATCCCATTCAGATGGCAGGGAAGTGGATTCTCTGCTAATGACTGCGACGTCTACCTCATGATACACATGATGTTGTATGCCGGGAAGGAGTTCGATTATCCCTTGGGTATGAGCGAGGCGAACAATCTTTATAGAGCAGAAATCGCCGCGATGCTGTGTCTCTGCGACATCAACAAGGAGAGGGACGTGTTGATATCGCGGGTGTCCTCCTTCGTAGATGATAAAGTGTGGACATGACATAGGTCCACCCCGACGCGGCCACGCGCGGGTTTGGGGAGGCGAATGAATCTCCATATGAGAATGGATCGAATTGAAATTTAAATCTAAGTGGACCCGCCACCAAACTTTGTGGGAGTTCGGGCCCGTTCGAACCTACTCTATGTCGTAGTGGGCCGTGTACAAAATACGATCCATTTCCGATGTTAGAGTTTATTGGGCTCGTCCCTTTGCATTGCGATACCGATACCATCACTACCGGTTATCGTGTATTGAATGACTCTCGTGTGCCAACGGTTTCGGGCATCCAGAAACCGAGGTTCTGAGTAAGGGGTGAGGGTACGTGTTGGGAAGCCCACAAAGGACACCCGACCCCGCCCGCACATTGGCGGCCTCTACTAAGATACCGAATGACTTTCTAATACGCGCGTTAGTCGAACGGGGAAAATGCTATGCAAACATTGTTTTCCCTAAGCATGTGAGAAATTGAAAGGGTTTCTATGTCGATTTAATGCAACTAAAATTCTAACGTCAAAGTTGTATTTTAGCATGCGGGTTCATTTTAGTACAATAAAATAAACACAATAAATCAACAAAAGAACAAACGGTTAGTAACGGTATAACGGTATTAACGGTTTGCAAATAATAGAATATGATATGGAAAGATGCAAATTGGATGATGCAAAGTTTTGAAAAGTGATGATTCACGTGATAGATTAGGCACGTGTTGACTTAAGTCATGAAACGATATTTAACGAGACTCGAATGACTTGTAGGACTCACGGTTTGACGTGATAAAGGGGCCACTCGACCGAGTCATTGAGGGACTCGACCGAGTGGACCTCTGAAAAGTGTTCTGTCTCTTTTTTGGGACCTTACTCGATCGAGTTATTGACCAACTCGACCGAGTACGTCGTCATTCGACCGAGTCATTGTGAGACTCGACCGAGTGGAGGTCGTCAGAACCTTCTGTCTCGTTTTTGGGGTGCCACTCGAACGAGTGGGCTAGGCACTCGGTCGAGTGCCCCCAGTACGAACTATGGTTCGCTCCCAATTTGGTATTAACTTTGAAATTGCTTTTGATTTTTGATAATTCGATGAGTTTGTTGAGTCGGGCATAAATATTGTGAAATTTATACTTGGTTCGCGTATGTGATACTCGTCATATTCGACACTCGATTATTGAATCGATGTCGAATATTAGAGCGAAATTAGAAAAATTACTATGAGTCGTTTAAGTCAACCAAAGCGACATGAATATTCTTCCGCGTCTATAGTGTCGTAATTCTAACAAATTAAATGACATCTTCGTTAGCTTCAACGGAAAATCGAATTGATTAAACTATTTGACTAGATCGTTAGATTCGACATCCAATTACGGAATTGGTATCAAATCTAAAAGATCGATGCTTTGCTTGAGTTGAAAGACGTGATTCCCTCCGCATCCCGACATCATAATTAATTCTTGCGAATTGTTTGATGTCGGATCCGCATCAACGGGTTTCGACCCTTCTTAAAAGATGCTCGATTTGAAAGGTAGTTTTGTAATTGACGATATGTGCGATTAGATAATAACGATGCGAACGAAAACAAGAAAACATTGTTTAAGTTGACTCGTTTCAATAATCAAGTGCTAGGGTGTCAGAATAAGCGACCGGCAACGCTGTGTGCAGTACACTTGTATATTCGGGTTTCCTTATTCCGACATCCTTCGCACTCGACACAAATCTACGAGTATTTTAGTGTCTTTTAATACTTGCGATATTAACGATATTATGATGCGATAAAAACGATAAAAAAAACGACACTACGACGACGAAGACGACGCGAATGAGAGAAAGAGAAAGGAAAGAGCGAGATTTTGCACCCTCAACCTACATGTTTCTTATGCTTGGACGGGACTCGTAGTTGTGGCTTGCACGGGAGTATCGAGTATGTAGGCTAAGTTGTGGTGGTTAGGGTTTTGAATTCCTAAAGTTAGGTTTAGGGTTTGCTAGTGTAGTATTAGGGTAGAATTAGGGTTGTAATGATGTGTGAAATTAGGGTTGCAAAAAGTTATTAATTTGTGTGTTGCATGGGGTGTATAGATAGGCTAGGCCAATGTACCCCGGTTAGGGTTACTCGACCGAGTAAGTGGCTGACTCGGTCGAGTGGCCCATTATGCCAGCAGTCGGGCTCAAACAAGGGCCCACTCGATCGAGTGGGCTGAGCACTAGATCGAGTGGCTCAAATAGGTCGCGCGGATCCATCGCTTGAGTCGTATATGTATAAGTCACATAAAATTTTTGCATGCAACACGTAGGTAGAAAAATGACTCGCGCTGGGGAAAATGATTTTTTTGAATTTTTGAAAGTTTCGAAATGTTTGAAATTTTGAAATTTGGAATTTTGTTTGAAATTTTTGACTCCTAAAGAAATTTAGGAAAGCTCGGGACGATTATCTCCGTGCTAGTATCGAGATTAGGAAACTATTGTGCAAGGAAAGATATGGAAAGAGGGTTATAGAACTAATGCTATAAATACCCCTCCTTTGCCCTTGATTTTTCTCATAATCTCCTACACAATTCCTTCCTTCTCAAAAGAAAGTCTTCTTATTCCTTTCAAGAAAATAGCCATGGGAATCGACAGATTGACTGTGATGTTGCAAGAATGGTCCCGACGCTTTAGGGACACATATAGGGTGGCTCTCAACCAGACGGGTATTACTCAGCTGTACCCGTTTCGCCAGATACAGGTTGATCGTTATTTTCTCGATGCGTGCCTGTCTTATTGGGATGACATATATCATGTCTTTGCCTTTCCTTGAGGGGAAGTTTGCCTTTTTCCCGAGGAGATTGCTGCTGTGGGAGGGTGGAATCCGATACTCCGACCTGCCATACCCTACTCAGTTTATGACCCGAGGAGGAAGCTTCGAGAATTTTTAGGGCTTTCTCACAACGAGGTATCTCGTATGATGGAGGGTGATAATATTTCTCTGATCGACTTGGCTGAGAAATTTATGAATCCTCTCGATGTCCGGGTCAGACCGGCTCACAGCCGTAGGGCTTTTTCTTTCTGCATGCTCCATGTTTATGCCTTTGAGGGTCACATGGATTTATTGTCTTGTATGGGTAACGCCCGCCTCCTAACCGTGGTTGATTTGATGGAGACGGAGTACAGCCCGGCTTGGCTGATCACGGGTGAAATTATCCAAGGTCTAGATAATCGCAAGAGGGATTCATCGGTCCGTCTCACTAGCAATACCCGTTTGCTGCAAGTATGTTACTTTGCATTTTACTTTTCCCAATTTCTTGATTTTTAATATTTTTTCGCGACTTTTCTGCTGTAGTGGGCACTCGATCGAGTCACCCTGGCACTCGATCGAGTGTCCTCGTAAAAAGCCCCCCGTTTGTGTTCAGAGGTACCACTCGATCGACTGTCCCAGGCACTCGATCGAGTGCCCTTAGGCGGATGCCTATTTTGCCTCGGGAACTCATGTTTTCGTTTCCTTTTTTAGATTTGGCTATATGAGAGGCTATCGGTGATAGATCCTCCTCTTGACGCGAGCAACTACCGTCATGACAAGGTGATGACGAGGAGGCAGGCCATTGACTTTTCTCGCTAGATCACCCAGAAGTATTGGGATGAGGTGTTATCCTTCCATGGTGCCCCGTTGATTCGATGGGTAGTGCCGTGGTGGCCCATCTATGTTTGGATTGACTTGGACCCTAGAGGTAGAGCTCGCTACCAGGTAATATTGTCCTTCAGGCAGACAGTTCACCTTTACCCGGACCGCATACTAAGACAGTATGGGTGGACCCAGCGGATCCCGAAAGTTGAAGCAGTTGTGAGTGACCCTACCCAACTGACCGATGTAATGTGCGATACTTGGATGCAAAGATGGTACACCCGTCATACTTGGCCTATTCCCACATCTCGTCACTCAATCTGGGTTTCAGACTCTTATGTGAAGTGGACTAAAGCAGGTGACGCCAAAGCCCGAGCTGCTCTAAAAGCTGATGGGGCTTTTGACTTGCTGCGAAGGGAGCAAACCAAAGACAACAGGGGCTTCTTCGACTAAGGAGACACTCCGGCTACCCTGGTCGGTCTAATGTCAGGTCATAAGAAAAAGACTAAGACTCAAGCTGAAGGGACTAGTGCTAAAGGTGCTCGAGGGAAAGTGAGCCCCCAGACTGACTTGGATAGGAGACTAGGCCCAAAACAAGTCGTGCAGAACCGACTTGGCCTACGAGATTGGCTACCCAAGCACGTATGGTCTCGACTTGGGCCAAAGACTGTGGCAGAAGACCCGTTGTCGAAGAAACGGGTTCGAGCTAAAGAGGTTCCCCTTGTGATTCGGGAACGCTCGCCCCCGTCCCGTCTACCTCGGGCTCCACGCGACCCAAAGGATAAAGGAAAGGGCAAGATGCCTGGATATTAGCCTCCTTTGTTTTATTTTTTGAGTTTTATTATTATTTTTTTGGGTGTGATTTTTTGTGTATTGTGCCGTTTTGGCATTTTTTTTTGTAATTCCCGAGTTTGTTGGTTTTAATAAAAGACATATTAATGAATACCCTTCCTGTCTTTTCGTTTATTGCAGTGGTTGTACCCTCTTGAGGGGTTGCCTACGTATCCACAATTAGCGGAATCAAACCAGACGTAGTTCAAACATGATTTGATTTTTGCAATTTTCGAAATACATCAAGACTATAAGTTCGAGATGTTCGACAGTAGAATAACTAATTCTAACTTATTGACTTGTCTATTATTTTTTGAAAATTTATAAAAAGACAAATTTTTATAAACTTTTGCAAATGACATTGAGATGGGGGTTTAAGGGTAGTAGCGCTTCAGCTGGTCCAAGTTGGTTGGGTTGACGAATTTGTTCCCGTCCAAATCTATCAGCATCACTGCTCCTCCTGATAGGACCTTCTTGACCAAGTATGGCCCAGCCCAATTGGGTTTGAATTTCCCCTTTGGGTCAACCGGTAGTAAGGCACGAACCGATCTTAGGACTAAATCCCCCTCTTTGATGTTTCTGGGCCTAACCCTTTTGTTGAAAGCCCGCTGGATCCTCTTTTGATATATTTCGATATTGTTAAGGGCCCGGGACCGCCGTTCGTCCAAAAGAACTAGCGAATCGTATCGCGCTTGTACCCAATCTGTTTCCGGTACTTGGCTTTCAAGTAAAATCCGGAGGGATGGCACTTCTAACTCAACCGGCTGAACTGCTTTCATTCCATATGTCAAATAATATGGAGTTGCTCCGGTCGCGGTCGAAAAGTATTTTGTCGGGCCAGTCCCGATAATTCTCAGCCATCTTTTTAAGTATGGTGACAATCGTTTTATTAGACGCCTCCACCGCTTCATTTGTTTGGGGACGGTAGGGTGAAGATGTATGCCTTTGAATTTTATATTTCGCTAGCAACGTAGCAGTTTCAGCTTGAAAGTGGGTCCCGTGATCAAAGATAAACTCGTGTGGGATCCCATATCGGCATATGATCTTATTCTGGATAAATTTGGCCACGTGCTTGGCGTTCAAGACACGGTACGACTCGGCTTCGACCGATTTGGTGAAATAGTCGATCGCCACCAGAATGAAGCAATGACCTCCCGTCCCGGAAGGGTGCACCTTTCCAATTATGTCAATACCCCATGTCGAAAATGGCCATGGTGATGTCATGGTATATAATAGGGAAGATGGCATATGTTGTACATTAACGAAGATCTGACAGTTATGGCAGTGTTTGACATATTGCTGACAGTCTGTTTCCATGGTTTTCCAATAATACCCGAGCCTCATGATTTTTCGGGCTAGCATATGGGCGTTCATATGCGGGCCATTTTCACCATCGTGTACCTCGGCCATGACCTTTTCGGCCTGTATTTTGTCGATACACAGGAGGAGAGCCCTCTGTACCGTTTTTTTGTATAACTGATCGTCGTCCGTGCGAACAAATTGGGTTGCCAATCTTCGCAAGGCCTTCTTGGCCCGGTTTTCAGTTCCCGGGGGATACTCTCCCGTTGTCAAGTAGGTTAGAATGACATGATACCAAGGTTCTGGGTCAGTTATCTCGATATCCTGGATGGCGTGGATGTAAGCCGACTTGGACCGCCTTTCGGCACAGATCGGCATGCTAGTCAGGTGCTCCGGGATGTTCAGTAAAGATGCTAATTTGGAAAGTGCATCTGCAAACTGATTTTCTTCCCAGGGTAGGTAAATATATTCCACCTTCTGGAATTGTTTCTCAAGAACCCTTACTCGCGCTTGGAAAGCCACGAGATTGGCGTTCCGAGTTTTCCATTTTTGGAGTGCTTGATTGATGACGAGTGATGAGTCACCGTAGACCCGGAGGTTTGTTACCCCTAAATCAGCTGCGGCTTCCAGCCCGTGGATGCATGCTTCATATTCGGCTGCGTTGATGGTCACGTCAAAGTCCAATTTGATGGATAACGGGGTATGTTCCCCTTGTGGTGAGATTTATAGAATTCCGACCCCAAATCCTCGAAAATTGGATGCCCCGTCAAAATACAAATCTCATGTTCCGGTATCGGTATGGAATATGTCTTCATCAGAGAGGACCCAAGTATCGGTGTGGCCCTGTTCGGATATTGGGCTATCGGCGAGAAATTCTGCCACTACCCGGCCTTTGATGGCTTTCAATGCTACAAACTCGAGGTCGAACTTAGATAACATTAAAGTCCATCTGGATATCCTGCCATTGAGGATGGGCTTCTCGAACAGGTACTTGATAGGATCCATTTTGGATAAGACATGTACCTCGTGACTAAGCATGTAATGTCGGAGCTTTTTAGTGGCCCAAACCAACGCTAGGCACGTTTTATCGAGCATTGTGTACTTGCACTCGTACTCCAAGAACTTTTTACTGATGTAGTAAATAGCTCGTTCTTCCGAATAGACTGTCTGGGCCAGCATAGCCCCCATGTCTGTCTCAGTCGTTGTTAGGTATAACGACAAAGGCAGACCGGGTTGAGGTGGCGTTAATACCGGCGGTGCAGACAGAATCTCCTTGATTTTATCGAAAGCCGTTTGACATTTATCGTCCCATAGTATCCGTTCTCCGATCTTCAGTTTTTTGAAAATGGGTTCACATACAATGGTTAACTTCGAAATAAACTGGCTGATGTATTGGACTTTCCCGAGAAACCGCCTTATTTCTTTTTCGGTTTTGGGTGGCTGTATCTCGGTAATGGCTTTGATTTTAGCTGGGTCAACCTCGATGCCGCGTCGGCTAACGATATGGCCCAGTAATTTGCCCGATGTTACCCCGAAACTGCATTTTTGAGGGTTTAGCCTCATGTTGTATTTGCGTAGCCTGGTAAAGAACTTTCTTTGGGCCGTGATGTGCCCGCTTCGATCTTTGGACTTGACAATCATATCGTCCACATAAACCTCCACTTTCTTATGCATCATGTCATGTAATAGGGTGGTGGCGGTTCGTTAATAAGTGGCCCCGGCATTGATAAGCCCAAATGGCATGACGGTGTAACAGTAAGTACCCAAGGTGTAATGAAGGTGGTCTTTTTCATATCCTCCTCTGCAATTTTGATTTGATTGTATCCGGCATACCCATCCATGAATGATAGAAGGGCTTGATCGGCCGTGTTATCCACCAGTATGTCGATGTGTGGTAACGGAAAATCATCTTTTGGGCTGGCCTTGTTAAGGTCCCGGAAGTCTACACATACCCGCAGCTTGCCGTCCTTCTTGGGTACCGGCACGATGTTTGCGATCCAGTCTGGATATTCGGACACTTGTATAAAGCCCGCTTTGAATTGTTTGTCCACTTCTTCTTTGACCTTGAGAGACCATTTGGGCTTCATTCTTCGGAGTTTCTGCTTTACCGGTTTACACCCATCTTTGATGGGTATTCGGTGTTCAGCTATTTCCCGGTCTATACCCGGCATGTCCTTGTAGGACCATGCGAAGACGTCCTTGAATTCCTGGAGGAGGTCTGTGAATTGTTTTCTTTCCTCTGGATCTAAAGATAGGCCCAACTTAAGTATCTAGGGCTCTAAAGTGGTTCCCACATTGATGGACTCGGTTTCTTCGATTACCGGATCTCGGGACTCCCTTTGTTCGAGCTGCTCGATTAGATGCGAAGGTGGAGGTACCTGTTCGTCGGGTTTCTCAATGTCATTGCATATAAAATCTTTTAAATTGAGAGAATTTTGGAAATAAGACAATTCGTGAGCAGAACGGTTTTCGTTATTATTATTAACGGTAAATTTTGAGAAAAGCTCGAATAGAGCGGCCATCTAATCGTTGGTCAGTGGCGGGATAGGGAGAGGTCTTGGGACAGGCCCCGAGACCTCAGTGGAAGTGGCTAAGAGAAGAGGGGTTACAGACTCGACTCTAGCACCAGACTCTCTAGACTTGGAGTCAGACTCCTACTCTGACTCAGACTCAGACTCTGACTCGGTATCCGGCATATCTTCCTCGTCGGTGGTTAACTTGTAGGTCCGTCGTTGGCTGTCGGTCCACTTGATGGTTTTCTTCCAGGCCCTAATTCCGGTGTCCGCACCCACCTCGGAGATGAGCTTTGTAGGGTCGAACCGTTCGTTGCGGATGATCAGATTGACCAGATCATCTTTTCGAGCGGGGACGGCCTTGTCTTCTCCAAATAGAAGGCCCAGCACGGGCTCAGAGTTGTTTTCCCCTTCCTTGGACTCAGTTTGAACAAGGGTAAATATATCATCGGGGATGAAATAGCATTCCCGAACCATTTTGGTCTCGGGATATGTGATGGTGGGTTGGTAGAGGCCCACTTGAATAGCTCCGAAAACTGGAGTGACGAAGTAGTCAGTTAACTTCGGGCTATAAGGGCCTATGTAAGTACCCTTGAGGATGTTGGTGGCCTTGTGAATACCGGCCCGGACCACGTTTTCCGGGGTCATAGCATACCACAATCCGAACTGTGATTCACCATCGTTTAGGACCTCAATAATCTTCACAGCTGGAAGATTTGGCCTCGAGGTAGCTCCCGGTAGATAGCCCAGGTTCTATAGAATCGTGTCGGTGCTAGTGGTGAAGTAAGGTCTGAAGAGATATTCCTCCTCAATCATGCCCACGAAGTCAAATCCTCGTGGCTCGGCCCGACCCGTAGCATTACAGCTTGCTACGGTGATAGGGGTGGCTTCTAATGTGACGACACCGTCCCGAAGTGGCATCTTGACTTTCCTATGTAAGGTAGAGTCACGGCCTTGACCACGTGGATCCAAGGCCTTCCGAGTAGCAGATTGAAGGATGAGGTGACATCAATCACCTGAAACTCCAGTTCTTTTTCGATTGGGCCCGTTATGATTGTCAATTTAACGGCCCCGGGTACCGGTTTGGGCTTCCGTCGAAAGCTTGAATAGTTTGTGCTGTCGGGAGATAGTCGGCATCGGTGATGCCGAGGGCTTTAGCGGTCCTTAGGGGAAAGACATTCACCGCAGATCCGTCATCAATGAGGGTCATTAGGAGGTACTTCCCTCGGCAAATGACCGTGATGTATAGGGCCAAATTATGCTTGGGCCCGAACGCCGGTAGATCAGACTCGGAGAAGGTGATGAGTGGTCCTTCTTCCTTGTACTTGCCTTTGAGATAAGGCATAATAGTGGGTACCATTTCAGAGGGGGTAACCTGAGAGTCGACCTTGATTTCATCGAGAGCCTTAGTCAGTGCTTCCCGATGTGCTCGTGAGCTAACTAGTAATTGCCATATGGTTAAGTTAGCTCGAACCCTTTTCAGTTGTTGGACTAGAGCCGTGTCACTGCTTGGTTCTTCGAGGGTTGGATCCGTCCTGGTAGGTTCAGTGACGGTTGGGGTAGTAGGGCGCCCGACGGTGGCGAGGTGGTTAGTGGCTAAGGCTTTGGACTTAGCCTTTCGGACCTCTTCAAGGGTGATGGGGACAGCTTCCCCTTTGGCTAGGTAAACGTCATCCTCGTCATCGAACCATATCCCATTGATTTGTGGGACATAAGGGGAAATGAGGTGAGAACAGTCAATTAACTCTCCGGCGAATATAGCATGGGTACTGAACGGGTTTTCCTTGTTACTCGGCTTGTCCCTGGACAACGGTATTTTCCCACTTTTGATCAGATATTGGATCAGATGCTTTAGTTTCCAGCATTTTTCAGTATCATGCTCATTACCACGATAATACTGGCAATAGGCTTGGGCATTGTAGCTCTTGGGCCTTTTCTCCACTGGAAGGTCGGGAATCGGACCTATTGTTTGAAGATAGCCTTTGTAAGGCGTAGGTATAGATAGTCCCTATATCTGTGAATACCCGATTTGGTGTATTCTTTTTGGATGAGGTGTCAAGCAGATTTACCTCCTCGAAGATGCTGCGAGTTGCAGCTGCAGGTGTGGGCTTGCTCGCATATGAGCATGCTCTTTGATAGCCCTTGGTAGAGGCCTTAGTCAGGCTCTCTAACCGCAAGTCGTCCTCGATCCTTCTACCCATTTCAGTTAGGGTAGCAAAATTGGGGATAACAGCATACCGGAGATGAACCCGGTAGGAAGGGAAGAGGTTCTTGACAAAAGCCTCCACTAGTACTTTTTCGCTGGGCTTATCAACCAACTTCACACTCTTGGCCCGCCATCTCTGCAGATATTTGGTGGACCCTTCTTTGGGCTCTTGAGCCATTACTTCCAGAGTACGCATTGTAGTCTGGATCTCGGTATTATCAGCGTAATTCCGAGCAAATTCGGTCGCTACATCATCCCAAGTTTTATATTTCTTGGAATCAAGCCTGTAGTACCAGAACTTAGGATGATTTTCGAGGGAGGAAGGGAATAATTGCGTAAACATGGTGGTCTTTACCCCTTTTACCGCCATAAAATCTTTGAAAGCCCGGATGTGGTGGACCGGATCTTCGGTACCCTCAAACATTAAAATTCCCGTAAGGTTGAGGTTAGCGGGTAGCTCGTCATTCAAAGGCGAATAGAAACGAGCAATTTTAGTGTGGATCGAGTTGTTTGTTGACAGGTGAACCTGTT
Source organism: Agrostemma githago (assembly GCA_958450325.1). Lineage (NCBI taxonomy): Eukaryota > Viridiplantae > Streptophyta > Magnoliopsida > Caryophyllales > Caryophyllaceae > Agrostemma > Agrostemma githago. The sequence continues at coordinate 32,357,902 of OY288244.1, read as the reverse complement.
CCTCGAGCCTGCGAACAACGCTGATTAGCTCAGCTATGGGCCCTGTGGGCTCGGATCCAGCAGAAGGAGTCCCTTTCTCTATTGCGCCCACACGAGTGGCGAGTGCCGTTTGATCAGTCTAGATGATAGTCAATTGGGCTTCGATCTTGTCTAGGGCATCCTTCAATGTGTCCATTTTGCGTTGATATCTGGTTTCGGGTGGCCTGTCTGTAAGAACACCGCGTAATCAGAAACTAGCCCGAACCCTGGAATAGAAAGTACATCCCGAACAAGACTGAAAAGGTAAATGACTCGGAAAAGAAACCTAGACGGGTGACTTGTGAAAGGTGGGCCTTCCTTAGGATTCGGCGGGTTGGCCGAGTCCTGTTCGAAGAAAGGTCCGCGTGAGACATCCCCAGACTTTGGACTCGATTGTTTAAACGGGCCCTCCTTTGTAGGAGTATGTCCTACGTAGGTCCTACAACGGTTAGTAACCGTATAACGGTATTAACGGAATGCGAATAATAGAATATGATATGGAAAGATGCAAACAGGATGATGCAAAGTTTTGAAAAGTGATGCTTCACGTGATAGATTAGGCACGTGTTGACTTAAGTCATGAAACGATATTTAACGAGACTCGAATGACTTGTAGGACTCACGGTTTGACGTGATAAAGGGGCCACTCGACCGAGTCATTGAGGGACTCGACCGAGTGGACCTCTAAAAAATGTTCTGTCTCGTTTTTGGGACCTTACTCGATCGAGTTATTGACCAACTCGACCGAGTACGTCGCCACTCGACCGAGTCATTGCGAGACTCGAGCGAGTGAAGGTCGTCAGAATCTTCTGTCTCGTTTTTGGGGTGCCACTCGACCGAGTGGGCTAGGCACTCGGTCGAATGCCCCCTTTACGAACTATGGTTCGCTCACAATTTGGTATTAACTTCGAAATTGTTTTTGATTTTTGATAATTCGATGAGTTTGTTGAGTCGGGCATAAATATTGTGAAATTTATACTCGGTTCGCGTATGTGATACTCGTCATATTCGACACTCGATTATTGAATCGATGTCGAATATTAGAGCGAAATTAGAAAAATTGCTATGATTCGTTTAAGTCAACCAAAGCGACATGAATATTCCTCCGCGTCGATAGTGTCGTAATTCTAACGAATTAAATGACATCTACGTTAGCATCAACGGAAAATCGAATTGATTAAAATATTTGACTAGATCGTTAGATCCGACATCCAATTACTGAATTAGTATCGAATCTAATAGATCGATGCTTTGCTTAAATTGAAAGACGTGATTCCCTCCGCATCCCGACATCATAATTAATTCTTGCGAATTGTTTGATGTCAGATCCGCATCAACGGGTTTCGACCCTTATTAAAAGATGCTCGATTTGAAAGGTAGTTTTGTAATTGACGATATGTGCGATTAGATAATAACGATGCGAACGAAAACAAGAAAACATTGTTTAAGTTGACTCGTTTCAATAATCAAGTGGTAGGGTGCCAGAATAAGTGATCGGCAACGTTGTGTGCAGTACACTTGTATATTCGGGTTTCCTTATTCTGACATCCTTCGCACTCGACACAAATCTGCGAGTATTTTAGTGTCTTTTAATAATAGCGATATTAATGATATTATGATGCGATAAAAACGACAAAAAAAAAACGACACTACGACGACGAAGACGACGCGAGAGAGAGAGAAAGAGAAAGGAAAGAGCGGGATTTTGCATCCTCAACCTACATGTTTCTTATGCTCGGACGGGACTAGTACTTGTGGCTTGCACGGGAGTATCGAGTATGTAAGCTAAGTTGTGGTGGTTAGGGTTTTGAATTCCTAAAGCTAGGTTTAGGGTTTGCTAGTGTAGTATTAGGGTAGAATTAGGGTTGTAATGATGTGTGAAATTAGGGTTGCAAAAAGTTGTTAATTTGTGTGTTGCATGGGGTGTATATATAGCTAGGATGTACCCCGGTTAGGGTTACTCGACCGAGTAAGTGGCTGACTCGGTCGAGTGGCACATTATGCCAGCAGTCGGGCTCAAACAAGGGCCCACTCGATCGACTGGGCTGAGCACTCGATCGAGTGGCTCAGCTGGGTCGCGCGGGTCCATCGCTTTGGACCGTGGATTTGGATGTTTGATGGGTCTTTGCATTTTGAGTTGGATTTTTGTGTTTGAGTGGCTGTTTTGTATGTCTCGGAAAGGACTTTGACCGGGGTTGACCTAATCACTAAAAAGTCGGTTTTACTTCCGGTGTCGGTTTTGGCCCAAATTAGTCTTGTTTGACTGGAAGCGACGCACTGGGCCTGAATTTGAGGTCAGTTTTGTGAGATTTGTACTCCATAAGTGCTTAAGTCAACAACTAATGGTTTTGAGCCCATATCCGAGCGCGTAGAAACACGTTAGCGTCCTATCATCATCGGGTGTTTTTATGGAAACTACCATGGACACCTGGCGGTAAAAATGCGGGTGTCTACATAAAGCTAACCTTGTCATTAGTAAGACTATGTCAGCTGTTGCCACGTCTATCAGCGAGACTGACAAGAGGGCAGGAGAGCCGATTCCTGACGAAAGACCCGCTAAGAAGAGCTGCGTGCCACCACCCACTCCAAAAACACCATCTGTAGAAACCACGCATCAATTACCGATCACCATCGGATCATTATCTGTCCTTAGGAGTCGATCTAGAGGGGATGGGGACGACTTAGGCTGCTCCATCGACTGTGGCGGTGTACATCCCAGTCTTCCAATGGCATCCCCGTTCCTTGCAAACAACAAGACCCTGCTGGGCAATATCCGCGGCCTGCGAAAAAATGTAGTGGACTACTGTATATTTCAGCACAACTACAACAATAGGTAATAAGACGAACACTACACATATTAGGTATATATTATTGTTTAATTTTTTTGTCACTTATCTGTTATTCGCAATGTCTACTGATCTGTTCTAAATTCAGTGAAATGGTGGCGGAGTATTCACCGTTGGGTGCAATCACCCGGGGCGATGAAATGTCCATGCTTCCGGGTAACGACATGTCTTCATCTTTCGCCGAGTGCATGTCAATGCTGATGAACAGCCTCGTCGCAAATGGGAGTGGGTCGGGTGATTCTCCGAAGATGGCTTTCTTTGGTCTACGACAGACGGTATGCCTAACGAGTTATTGTTTAGGAATTTATGGATAGAACTATGGGATGGGGCAGTATGTGGTAGGATACATTATGCTCGCCTAATATTCCAACTTTTTTGGAAATTGATTGATTAGAGTAACACTTCAACTGTGTTGGAGTAACACTCACCACTAGGGATGGCAGTGGGTCTAAGACCCGACCCAGACCCGGCGGGTCGGACCCGAATGGGTCGGGTCTGGGTCCTCCCCAAAAAATTCGGCTACGGGTACGGGTACGGGTCTGAATTTTGGGACTCGGACCCGACCCGTAGACCCGTGGACCCGTTAAAAAAAAAATTCATTAAACATACCGAGTAGTGAGTCATGTATCACTTAATATGTTTTTTAATGAATTAATTTGTGACGAATGTTTTTAAGACGACCTTTGTGTTATATTTTGTGAGACGTTCCGGTTGTATTGTGAGACTTGTAGACACTTTTTTTATTTTTTTTATTTTATCATTTTTATGCGTGGTTTTTAAACACTTTTTTAAAATCTTATGCGTAAGGATGACTCAAGACATTACGTAGTTTTTTTTCGGAAATTAAGTTAGTGTTTTTCTACGAAATTTCCATCGAAACAATGAATAATACAACAACGTAATAAATAACGCGGACCCGTGGGTAGACCCGGACCCGGTCCAGACCCGGCCGGTTCGGGTATGGGTCTGATAATTTGGACCCGTTCGGGTATGTGAATAAATTCAACCTTAAAAAGGTTAATCAAAGATAGAAAACTAAAATTTGAAGGTTAAAAGTAGAACAGTGTACTTTGATCTAATTAAAATCATAATATAAGCAAGGTACTTATACTACTTATACTGTTAGGGTTTGCAATGTGAACAAGTACGACTTTGGAGGGAAATGATTAGTATTAGGCGGGTAATTCACTAATTGGGAATTGGGATAATGCGCAGAAATTTTAGACGAAAAAAAAATCAACAAGATTTGAGAAATCAACAATTAAAACTATTTTCGTCCCGTTTAATTAGGAATTCATTTGGAGATAGAGGTGAAAAGGACTACATGCTAGAATTAATTTTGGGTATTATAAATAAATTACAAGTTGATGCCTTTTGGAGTTTAGGGTAATTAATTATATATAGTAATCCGACAAAAAGAATAATTTTATCATATCATTTAGAAACTTAAATTTGGGAGAAAAATCCCTGAATTTTTGATTCTAAATAAACAATCTTATCCTAATTAGCTAAAAAATTAAAATTAACCCGCTAATATTGAGCTTGCTAATTGTATCATGATTCATGGCTTGATTAAAAGCTTGATCGACAATGATTTTCCAAACTCTGTACAGTTCTTCATTCCATTATCATCGATCAAGATGATTTTATGATCTATGATCTTGATTTGTCTTTTTGTACTGTGAATTTGTGATTGACTAATTGAGAACAAATTAATTTACTGTGTGCTGGTTGTTGGGGGCGTTGGTGGAGGTGTGCAAAAGCCTAGATTCCTAGTCCTAATCTCCTACAATCTTATTAATTTTATTAATTGAATCACTGAATGAATTATGTGATAAACTTCAAATCATGTCAATGTGTCATTGTTTATTTGTTTATTGATTATATTTATCGAATGTGTAATGGGCAAACATTAAAAACTGGAGCTAGTATTATTAAATGATTATTATACAAGATAACAAGGCTCAGTATAAATAGACAAAATAGTCGCCGAGTCAAGAGCACGATACAACAAGCTAAGCTAGCAAGTAGCAACTAATGCGAAGCATACAAAGAGTTTACACTACGAGAGTTTGAAATAAAGAAATAAATGGAAGAATATATACAAAACATAAATACAATTTATGGAAGATTTACTAAGAGAATGTTAGAAATGATCGTTCGATAGAAAATTAATTAGAAAGCGTATTGAAATACATACCTCGTAGTAAAAAAAAACGTATAGTAATATAAAGAACATAACTTCCTAAAAGCTTTGAATCATGTTGAACTATTGATGATCCAATCCAATTACTCTATGATTAAATGGAATGTTGTATGACATTATAATTATTTATATAGTTTGCTTTTAAAGATATTGGAGTCAAACATGTTGATTATACCGGTTTTTCATAAATTTTTCAGAAATATTGGTGATTTTGTAATAATTAAAAGTTAGTCTCATGTGAGTTGTGAGTTTGTGACTGTTGTGAGACGATCCCACCTAAAAATATTGTAAGACATCAAATCGAATACACTAATTAGTAAAATAATAGATATAACTACCTTCTACTGTGCATATGACTATATGAGTCATGTGATCGACTATAGTCTATATGACTATATGTCTATATGAGTATAAGAGCTATGAGTCTATGACTATATGAGAGATCTCAAAATATAATTATCGTGATACTGGCTCACATGAGAATTTGATAATTTATTGAAACTAGAAAAAAAATCCAAAATAATAACGAACATTAGTTATAATTGGAATTAGTAAAATGTCATTTATAAGTTCACTAATATATACTCCTTACATGTTAACTGTTTACGACATATTTTATGATTCATGAATATCTAAGAAAGTCACGACAAGATGTATTTTTTGAAATTAAAGCGATATTAAATCATAATTTGTGCTACTAAATTTTTAATTTAAATGATATGTGACCTTTATTGATATGAGAAAATAATTATGTTCAAAGCGGAGAAATTTGATATATATAACTAATAAATTTATTTTATGTATTAAATAACTTATACAAATTGAACCCGAAACAATCGATAGTATGAATGTAACCTGATCGGTTAGAAAACCGATCCGACAAAGACCCAATTTGAATCTCACTCGATCCGACATTGACCTGTCTTGAACCCACATCGAATCCGAATTGGCAAAAATCGAAAAAAAATTGGTAACCCAAATGAACCTAAACCGAATCGAATCGAAACCGAAAACGATGCTCAATCGAAGGACGATCGACCCGATTCAATCCGATCCGAAATCGAACCGAATGACCCGTTTGCCAGGTCTAGCGACAATAAGCGTTTATCTTGACCAATATAAAGTTGTTGGTGCGGAAGATATTGTGGAGTACAGGTTACGCATGGTTAAACTGAATTGGCAGTCCAAGGTCACCAACAAGGATGAGTCGGGGTTGTTTCTGCTGATGCACATGCTAATGTACGAGGGTCGTGAATTCGAACACGCAGACCTCGACAGGAAGGTTAACAAAAGATACCTGGTGGTCCAGCTTGCAACCACTCTTCTCCTAGCAGACATGAACAACGTGCCAAAGCGGCTGATTGAACATGTAACCAAGTTTGTGGCAGTTAGGCCAAAATTATTTGAAGAAGCGAAGACTAAGCAAAGAAAGATCCGGAAACAGTAACTCGTAAATGGTTGGATTAATTGTAACGTTTGTTTAACAAAAAAACTAAGCATCGTTTTGTACATGGTTGACAAATTAAGTTGTCAAACAAACAATTACTGTCATTTTGACATATTTCAATGTCATCATATCCCGTAAACTTTGTTACTTGAACTCGTATAATGTGTTACTTGAATTCATGACATGTGTTACTTTAACTCTAATATTTTGTATGCTGCATAATCGTGTCTTTAACACAGGATGTCCAATTGAACAAAATGAGTAATGTCTTTTTTATTAAGTATTCCCCAAACAAATAGAAAAATGGTGTGTTCTTCATTCAATCGACTAACACCTATTACACATAATCTGTGTTACTCTAACTGATCTACCACGTTATTCTAATGAATAATGTGTGTTACTTTAACCGAATCTTACTCCAATAATAAATTTTATTCTTCGCGAAATGAATATTTGTAACTCAATGAACATAAAAAAATGTGTTACTTTAATTCGGTGAATGTGTTACTGTAAGAATAAGCTACGTTACTCTAATAACATACTGCCCTAATCAGAATTCTGGTTCATCCTCCTCGTCTTCATCTTCTACTTCTGATTCGGATTCTGAGTCATCGTCAGACGGTTCCACAGTCAGTGGTGGCCGTGCTTCAAGGGGATTGGGGCAATTCCTTTTGTCATGATACGCCATCTGCTTACAATTGTTGCACATGTGCTTGGGCTTTTTTGTAAGTGCAACGGTTTTCGCTTTGCTCGATAACAACCTTTTGCCGCTTCCTTTTGTCTTGGAAATCTTCGGCGGGACTATCGTTATCTCTGAAGTTGACGTACATCCAAGCATCTCTTCCAATTCCTGGGTTTTATTCAATGTCTTGCTACCCTCAATAGGCTTAAGCTTCTGCCTGAATTCGCGGATCAAAGCGCACATGCTCTACACATCTGCTTTATCAGCAGACCGTAGAATACCCGTCGTCTCATGAACCTCCGACCACAATTTAGACATCTCTATCTGATTTCCGTCTATGATGTCAATGTCATCACCTTCCACACCGTCATCAACAATACGACCACTGCGCAGTGCATCCCTCGACCACCTTCTAGTAACGTAGTTATTTGGTATACTATTCAGGCCCTTCGAGGAATATATCCAAATTATGTGTCGACACTCGGGGTGTTCACCGGTCCGGAACCGGACCAGACCGGACCGAAGACCGGCCAGTTGCATACGCCAGAACTGAAGTCCGGACCGGCCAGGTGTTAGACCGGACCGGGACCGGACCTGTCAGACCGGTCTTAACCCGGACCGGACCGGTCGACCCGGATGGCGCGTGATTACGTACGGCTAGTTGTAACTTGTAAGAATTTGGTTAAGATGCAACGTCCCAACGTACAATGTTTATAAATGAATACGTAATAATAAATAATTGAGAACTAAATAGCAAAGTGCAAGGTAAAAATAAAATACGAAAATAATAATGTATGCTTAAAATTTAATAATGATGAGACTAATAAAATCTTCGAATCTTTGAGGTCGTCGGTCTTCAACTCTTCAAAGTTGGACAACGACATCTTCTTCATCAAATATTGTCGTATTCGTCAAATCAATACAAAATTAAATTGACAAATTATGTTAGGAAAATATTAATTAAGTCGGCAATAAGAATAATAATGTATAAATTTAATAGAAGGAAGTAACTAAATAAGCGTATAAGTTCGGAAATACGTTTTTCAAGTTTTTCAAGTTCTTCTAACTTCTCTTTCATGTTAAGCCCTTTGTCATTTCTTGGCCGAATCCAATCTTGTGCACGTAAGAGTGCTTCAAAAATCTTAGATGACATAAAATAATAAATTTTTGTGGTTAAAATCTTCAATAGACATTTAAAGAAAAATAAAAGAGAGTAGAAAAAATAAATAAGAACTAAAATGTCTAAATATATATATTACCTTTGGGGTCAATGAGCTTCTAAATGGTGATAGATGTCGACGACCGGCACTAAAAGAGGACTGTGAAGCTACAGTAGAAATAGGCACTGCTAAAACGTCACGTGCTAAACGTGATAAACTAGGTTACCTAGGAGCGTTCAGTTTCCACCATGTCAACACATCATAATCTTGTTCGTGGTCCCTAAGTATTTCCTCCAAATATCTATCAAGCTCGGATTTTGAATACCCACTATTCGACCTTGTCCTCCGAACTTGGCGTTCAATAGCTTTTTTGAAATCTAAAGAATCATCATGTCCAGCACTACTATCCATAACATGTGTGCTCTCATCATTTTGAGGAGCCAAAGGAGCATATAATCTCTTATACTCATCAAATAACCCCATTGCTTTAGTATACACTAGTTTGCTCATTTCTTCATCTTTAGGCGCATCATAAACACTAGTGAAAGCAAACTTCAAACCTACTAACTTAACAAGCGGATCAAAAATAGCTCCCATATAAACCAAGACATTCATCTTCTCAACATCTCCCCAATACTTGTCAAATTTCTTTTTCATAGCACATGACATAGCTTTAAAGTCATCATCATTGCTAGCAGTAAATTTATTTAACTGCTGATGAAGTGCACGAGCAATGAAAAAGAAACTAGAATCACTAGTCACATACAATGAAGCAGAAACTTTTTCATTCAAAACTTTAAACTCCTTCAAAAATTTCATCAATGATTCAACTACACCCCAATGATAAGTGTAGTTTGTAGTGCTTATTTTAATGTGTTTTGGTCCCATTTTCCTTGTGGAATCGCTCCCTGGGAGCGGTTTATGGGCTTCTTATGCTTCCTCTAGCTCGTTTCAGGTTCCCGGGATCAACCACGAAGAGTTGGAGCGATTCCGACTCAATACATACTCTTTTTGGAGCCAACGAGGTAAAGGAACGATGACTCGATGCCTTGGAATCGACCCCGAGACCCTGGGACCCAATCCCGAGCTTCCGAGACCCGATCCCGAGTCCCGAGTATCGACGAGAAACCCATGTGAGGCAAGGAGGGACCAAAAAGCTCTTAAGGGAGGCCTACAAGATCCATCCCGATCGGGAAGGCCTCAAACCCGATCGGGATGAGGTGCACAAAGGACGCACACACTGTGGAGCATTCCCGATCGGGTTGGCATATTCCCGATCGGGAAAGTGGAAGTTTCCCGATCGGGATTTCCCTTCCCGATCGGGACCGTGCTGCTGCTGCCCGCATTTCCTTTCTTTCTTCTCCCTTCCATTTGTAACCCTATATATACTCTTCCCTTGTTATCTTATGTTATGTTCTTCACTTCCCACTAAACCCTAGACTACTTTAGGTTAGATTAGATTATATTAGTGTAGATTAGTCTTTAGATTATCGTTAATTATAGATTAGTGCTTGTAATTTGGAATTCTTCAAGATCTCCATTCAAGCTTGACAACCTTGGATGTTTGTTTTGGGTTCTTCCATTTATGCAAGTTTCCTTCTTCTTTTCATCTTCTAGTATTGTATAATCTCTTTTCCTTTCTCTTAATCTTTGTTCTTTAATCAAGTTTGAATCTTTATTATTGTTTGTTCTTGTTCTTGTTAGTTAGTTTCAGTTTGTTTAGGTATGTTTGTTTCTTATGATGATTCCTCTTGTTCTTGTTAGTTGTAGTTTGATTATGTTTGAGTAGACTCTTGCTAGGGTTAGTAAGGTGATTAGGGTGTTAATTGGATGATTAAGGGTTTGTTGGAGATATTGGTGGAAGATTTGGGTTTCCCCTTGGTTGATGCATATTACATGTTTGTTGAAATGCTTGAATGACTAAGTAGGTTAGAATGCTTGTTTTTCTTGCCTTTCTCTTGTGGGTAATAGTTTGCTTGTGGGTTCGGTTCCCTCATTAAGTTGCGAGAGCCCGGTGAGGATGACCCCTAGGTCGGTCTAAGTTGCGAGAGCCCGGATTCGACCTAGGCCGCAATAACACGCTAGTAACCCCGTTTGTCATGTGTGTCGCCAAAATGGGTTCCATGTGGAACCTCTAGGTGAGTCTAAGTTGCGAGAGCCCGGACCAACCTAGATCACCCTACTACCTCCTTCACTCTAGCTCTTCCTTGACCATTCCGTTACCCCTTTGACCCCGACCTAATCCTAGCCCGTTTTCCTTGTTTGTTTTCTTGCTTTGGACCTAGTTTAGTCCTAGTCTCCCCCTCCTTAGATTAGCTCGTCTCGAACCTAGTCCTAGACCTTATCATACCTTAGTCCGACCTCACGTCCCTGTAGATTCGACCCGACTTACCCTAGCTACCCTAGTTAGGTTTTGCCGGTTTTATTTGATCGGTGGGGATCCACGACAAATCCCTAACCATCAAATTGGAGCCGTTGCCGGGGACGGCGTAGTTTAGACTTTTGTTTGCATAGATTTGGACTTTGTTCTTGATTTTTGTGTTCTCTTCTCCTTGTGTATCTCTGTTTTTCTTCTTGTGTGTTACTCTCCCTTCCTAGTGCCTCAAAAGCACCAGGATACTAACGTTTGCTCAAGTGCTTCTAGCTCATCCTAGGTAGCAAAGCAACGTTATGGACATGGCGCGTCCAAGCTACCATCAATCATCACGGGACAACCATGGGGCGAATTACCAAAACCCACAACTTTACCAACCATATCAACCTCATCAACAATCTTATGAACCCTCTTCTTATGGTTACCAAGAAAGTTGTCAAGGATCGTTCCAACATCCTAACAACTACCAAACACCCTCACATAACCCACAACCAAATATCCTCAACTTTGAGACTTGTCAAATGTTGGTCCAAACGCAAATGGGTCAACATGAGACATTGATGTTATTGCAAAAGGGTCAACAATTGATGTTGACTCAAATACAAGGGGTTAGGGAGGAGTTCAAGGCCCAAATAGAGTTGCAAGATGCTCGCATCAATGCACTCATGGCTCATATCACGATGTTGGCCACTCGAGCTCCACTACATGTTGAGGAAGGTTCATTTGGGCAAGAAGGTAGGGTGTCTCCACAAGAAAGTCAACCCAACCTTGAAGCTACAAATGAAGAAGAGAGGGTCGATCAAGAGACCATTGTTGAGTGTTGCTTGGGTGGTGAAGATAGGGAGAGAATAGAGGAAGTTGAAGCTTCAATGGCCAACAATGAGGAGGGGAGTGAACATGATTCTCAAGATAACTCTTGGGGAGCCGATGTATTGGCTATCAAATTGGATTTGTTCAATTTTCTTCGTGATGAACCACTAGACAATCCAAAGCCAAGTGAAGACATACCTCCTCTAGGCCATATGGACAAGGTGAGCGAAAAGGAGCGCAATACTTGGGAAAAAGAAGTAGATGCCTTGGAACTTGCCTTGTATGGGAAATTGGAGGATCCTAAAGCCTCCAATGAAGAAAACTTGATGCCTTCTCCTCCTCTACCGCACTCGATGCCTAGTCCATTGTCTTGTGAGACGATTGGTGAAGAGGATCCTTGTCGGGCGGTGGAAAAGAGTTCCACTCTCGACCCCGTAGAAGAAGCGACACCCCTAGGGTGTGATCTCCCACATCATGACACCGAGCTTGACTCTAGACCACTATACCTACCGGATGGTCATAAGAGTCGTAGCTATGTTGGTTCCGAAGACCCGGAAGATCACGAGAACCCCGAGCTTAATGAAGATGTTCGCTTCTCACCTCCGACTTGGAAACTTGTGAAAGTGGCTAGGCTTGGCCATGTGAGCTTCAATGAAGATGTTGCTAGGGCATTTGACTTACTCCTTCGAGCTCTTAATGGCTATGGAGGGGTAGTTGGAGAGAGTAGTTAGTGTAAATATCTTTTCCCTTTTCTTTTGTTCTTGTATTTGTGTTTATGTTTGTTTGGTACCTTGGTTTCGAGGATTGTTAGTTTCGTGAAACTCTTGTTATTTGGTATTTTGATGAGCGATGTGAGGGAGGGAATTTGATGTTGTATTTGAGCTTGTTGTGATAGGTGTGAAGTGAAGGTGATCCTAGAGAGGAATGGCTTTCGATAGAGCATTGATTGAAAGCTAGTGAGTCGGTTTTTGAAGCTTAAGTTAAGCTTTTGGGGTTTTGGAGGTGAAGAAGACCATGAGGAGAGCATCCCGACCGGGAAGAGGGCTTCCCGACCGGGAAGGATGAGGCATCCCGACCGGGATGAGGGTGCCATATTTCGAGACTTCTGGAGTGTCTTCCCGACCGGGAAGGAGGCTTCCCGACCCGGAAGGGTTTATCATCCCGATCGGGACCATCCATCCCGACCGGGAAGGTCTCCTACTCTACCTTATGCCTCTTCTTCGACATTCGAGTCCACCCGACCATTGTATGCCCCCACCCAACCTCCCTACCTCTTGCATACCCTCACTTCATTCCCTCTTGCACCGAAATTCAAATCAAATCCCACCCCCTCACACCATTACTACCTTTGCCATGCGGTTCTATCAAGCTTGAAGAAGGATGACAATGACGACAACAAGGAAGTGCCTATATTGATTATTGAGACGATGGAGAGAGGGAGTTGCTAACCAATGGTACGGCAACTACCCTTTCTTTTCCGTTTTTGTTGTTGCTTGTTTTCCTTTGTTTATTCCATTCCCCTTGTACACTTTTGTGTCTTGAAGTCATGGTGGCCTTCGAGGCCTTGGTTTTGGTTGCTCCCGCCTCTCGATGATGTGACTACATCGAGAGTCATTTTCAAAATCCAAATTTTACAAGTTTTTCACTCTTTCTTTTTGAGGATTTAGTCGGATTTAGGCGGAATCCGGGCTAGGTGACTTGATTACACCTAGTCCTCCCCTCCCATTTCCTTTTATTTCCTTCTTTTTATTTTTCTTCCCCCTTCCATATCTTTTTCTTGTCTCGGCCCATGGTGACTTGACTACACCCCGGCCGGACACCTTCTACCCTTTTCTTCACCTTTATTTTTGATTTTTAGCTTTATTTTCGTAGTTTCTCTTCTTTTCTTTTGTCTCTCCGCACACTACGGTCGAGCATGAGGACATGGCTCGGTTTAAGTGTGGGGGGAGTGTTATTCTAGCATAGTTAGCTTTATTTTTGTAGTTTTTCGAAAAATCTTTAAAAACCCTAAAAATTTGAAAATTTTTCACAAAAATCAAAAAGATTTTCTTTTTGTGTGTTTTCCTTTGTGTCATTGTCTCGTATATTTGTTTTGTTGTGTATGTTTGCCCCCCTTTTCCTTATAGGTTGCTTAAACCACCGATGGCTTTGGAAAGCTTTCAAGATGTCCGGTAACATCTTCTATTCCTTTGTCCTTCTTTGTCTCTTGCGGAATTTGGAGGAGAATGTGATGTGGTGTGCTCGGGAGGAGCTTTGTAAGGTTTGATGTTGGTTGGTTGCTCATTTGGAAGCTAGGGGTGGTGTTTGTGTTATGTATGTGTTCGTTTTGTGTTGTTCTTCTTCTGTTGCTTTTGTTTCTTTTTCTTTCGTTTTCGTTGAGTCTTTGTTTTGTGTTTTGTTGTGTGTCTTGTGTGTAAATGGTTTTCGAAAACCCGGTTTAGAGGCTAGTGTGCGAGTGTTTGCTTTCCCTTTCTAGTAGTATAGATCGAGTCTTGGACTTTAGTCTAGTAGAATGACCCTAAATCAATGATTTCGTTGGTTTCTTACCTTGAGTCCACCTAGCTTACTAGGGATTTACTACGGGATTTGCACCTTTGACCATTATGACCACCCACGGTGTGAAAAGGCCTTGGTTACCGAGTCCCGTCCCCTAGGTGACCGTGTCTAGGATCGTTTGATTAGTCCAAGTTCTCCACTTTTTGTGGGTTAGAAAAGGGAAATCGCGACCCCCGACTCACCCATTACCCTACCTCCTACACATACCCACACAATAAGTTGCATTTTGTTGAACTCTCCCTTTCTTGTCACAATAAGAAATGCCAAAAAGCCAAATCAAACCAAAAGGGCAAAGAAAAGAAAAAGAAAGAAAAAAATGAAAGAAAGAAAAGAATGAAGAAAAAGAAAAGGCACAAAAGCCAAAAAGAAAATAGAAAAGAAGAAAAAGAATGGCATGGCAAAACAAGGCAAAAATGCAAAAGAAAAGAGAAAATGCCAAAAGAAAACCGTCTCACAAAAATATCTCCGACCTCTCAAAATAAGCCTTTTTCCGACTTTTGCCATGAAGAGCCTACCAAAGGACCGAGTCCCTAGGAAGGATGATAGCGGCATTAGTCGGTCTTCCCTCATTTTGCAATTATTTCCACCTTTTTACTTGGACTAGTTAGGCGGTTTTGGACACGGGACGACCCTCTTGGCCCACGCTAAAGGGGGCGGGGTCTCACTTACCTACAGTGTCGACTAACACCGTGGATCATCACTTCCCACTCCGCCGATCGTCCCGTAGTACGTTTTTAGAAAGTTAGGAGGACCTAGGTAAGTTACCAACGTTTTTGTTGCCTTATCGTCATACTATTAGGGTTTAGTCCACCTCGGTTTGTATTGCTAGCTTGGGAACGTTGTCACTTACCTCGAGTCCTAAACCGGTGCTTCTTTCACCGCTTTTAGAGGGAAGCGGTATTTGTTTTTCTTTGGGTGCAACCGATTATGTGTTCGTTTGTGTGTTTGTTTGTTTGTTTTGCGTCTTGTGTCCGGTTGCATCCGCAGTTTTGTCGCAAGACCCGACTTGCCTTGCGGAGTGCACGTTTCCTCTAAGTGCACTCGCGTGAGTTGAAAGGGCGGTAGGGTGCCATAATACCCATTCGGCTAGTATAGTAGTTAGTATGTGCTTACTCGAGGGCGAGTAAAGGTTAAGTGTGGGGGAGTTGATAAGTGTAGTTTGTAGTGCTTATTTTACTGTGTTTTGGTCCCATTTTCCTTGTGGAATCGCTCCCTGGGAGCAGTTTATGGGCTTCTTATGCTTCCCCTAGCTCGTTTCAGGTTCCCGGGATCAATCACGAAGAGTTGGAGCGATTCCGACTCAATACATACACTTTTTGGAGCCAACGAGGTAAAGGAACTATGACTCGATGCCTTGGAATCGACCCCGAGACCCTGGGACCCAATCCCGAGCCTCCGAGACCCGATTCCGAGTCCCGAGTATCGACGAGAAACCCATGAGAGGCAAGGAGGGACCAAAAAGCTCTTAAGGGAGGCCTACAAGACCCATCCCGATCGGGAAGGCCTCAAACCCGATCGGGATGAGGTGCACAAAGGACGCACACACTGTGGAGCATTCCTGATCGGGTTGGCATATTCCCGATCGGGAAAGAGGAAGTTTCCCGATCGGGATTTCCCTTCCCGATCGGGACCGTGCTGCTGCTGCCCGCATTTCCTTTCTTTCTTCTCCCTTCCATTTGTAACCCTATATATACTCTTCCCTTGTTATCTTATGTTATGTTCTTCACTTCCCACTAAACCCTTGACTACTTTAGGTTAGATTAGATTAGATTAGTGTAGATTAGTCTTTAGATTATCGTTAATTATAGATTAGTGCTTGTAATTTGGAATTCTTCAAGATCTCCATTCAAGCTTGACAACCTTGGATGTTTGTTTTGGGTTCTTCCATTTATGCAAGTTTCCTTCTTCTTTTCATCTTCTAGTATGGTATAATTTCTTTTCCTTTCTCTTAATCTTTGTTATTTAATCAAGTTTGAATCTTTATTATTGTTTGTTCTTGTTCTTGTTAGTTTGTTTGAGTTTGTTTAGGTATGTTTGTTTCTTATGATGATTCCTCTTGTTCTTGTTAGTTGTAGTTTGATTATGTTTGAGTAGACTCTTGCTAGGGTTAGTAAGGTGATTAGGGTGTTAATTGGATGATTAATGGTTTGTTGGAGATATTGGTGGAAGATTTGGGTTTCCCCTTGGTTGATGCATATTACATGTTTGTTGAAATGCTTGAATGACTAAGTAGGTTAGAATGCTTGTTTTTCTTGCCTTTCTCTTGTGGGTAATAGTTTGCTTGTGGGTTCGGTTCCCTCATTAAGTTGCGAGAGCCCGGTGAGGATGACCCCAAGGTCGGTCTAAGTTGCGAGAGCCCGGATTCGACCTAGGCCGCAATAACACGCTAGTAACCCCATTTGTCAAGTGTATCGCCAAAATGGGTTCCATGTGGAACCTCTAGGTGAGTCTAAGTTGCGAGAGCCCGGACCAACCTAGATCACCCTACTACCTCCTTCACTCTAGCTCTTCCTTGACCATTCCGTTACCCCTTTGACCCCGACCTTATCCTAGCCCGTTTTCCTTGTTTGTTTTCTTGCTTTAGACCTAGTTTAGTCCTAGTCTCCCCCTCCTTAGATTAGCTCGTCTCGAACCTAGTCCTAGACCGTAGCATACCTTAGTCCGACCTCCCGTCCCTGTGGATTCGACCCGACTTACCCTAGCTACCCTAGTTAGGTTTTGCCGGTTTTATTTGATCGGTGGGGATCCCTGACAAATCCCTCCGTCACCCAATCATGGTCACTAGGAGCACCATAATGTTCTACCTCAATAGGATTCCCAAACTCATCAACATCATCTGAACCTGGACCAAGTTCATTTCCTGAAGCGTTAACTGGAACATTTACATCACCAAATACATCCTTAAATTTCAAAGCGGTTTCCAACATATCAAATGTAGAGTTCCATCTAGTAGGCACGTCAAGAGATAATGACTTCTCAGATTGTGTATACCCCTTTGCAACATCCTTAAAGAATTTAACTCTAGCAGGAGAACTTTTAACAAATTTAACCGCATACCTAACCCTAATGATTGAGTACTTGTTCTGTTTCAAACCATCCCACACAATAAGGTTGATAATATGCGCAACACACCTCATATGCAAATAGTCCCCATTCCCAACTGTATTAGGCTTATTTTGAAGAATTTTTCTTAGTTCCAAACAAGCAGTGTCATTAGAACTAGCATTATCAACAGTCAAAGTAAAGACTTTATCATCTAAACCCCATGATTTGAAGCAATCATCAAGAAGGTTTGCTATATCCTTACCCTTGTGACTATAGATAGGACAAAAACAAATGATCTTCTTATGGAACTTCCAGTCATTGTCGATATAATGAGCAGTTACAAACATGTAGTTGATTTTCTGAATGCTAGTCCATGTATCAGTGGTAAAAGATACCCTTTGACATGAAACTGTAAGACACTCGATCAATTTAGTTTTCTCATTACAAAAGAAGTTGATAACAATCGCGAGTTATAGTGACACGAGATGGGATACGAAATGTAGGGCAAGTCACATACATAAGACGTTTGAAACCAGTTTTCTCAACAAACCGAAATGGTAACTCGTCAACTATGATCATGTAAACAACTGCATCTCTAACCTCCTCGAGATTCAAAACCCACCCTTTCAATTGACCTTCCCCTTCATTTTCACTCCTATAAAAAATTAACTGAGTTTGTTTCCCTTTAGACTTGTTTGTAGGAGCATCAGGATTATCGGGGCATGCAAGCCAATGATTTTTAACATTTTTGGAACAATTTATATTACTATCAGCTGCAAAATTTTTATTTTCACAGTAGATACATTCAGCTCTTCGCTGACCTTCCTTGTCGTCGTACTCACGAAAATGCACCCAATAAGCAGATCTCCTAGTTTTACCATCGACGTACTTGCGTCCTGGGACTTTAGGCCTGACAGGCAATAAAGCTGTTTCTGGTTTTGTCTGAGAAACATTTATATTCTCGTCAACACTGACGTCGAAGTCCGATGTGAGCGGCTCTTGCGTTACGACCTCTTCCAAATCAGGTTCAAGCCGTCTTTTTTTCGAAATCGAGCTCCTCATTATTCTAAAATAATTATAATAAACGAATAATTAAAATAATATTCAAACTGTAACACTCCCGATTTTATAAAGTAAATTAAATTAAAGTTATTTCGTATTTTTATTTTATTTACGATTTAACTCGTAATTCTTACTAATTATAAAACGAATTTATCATTTAATCGTTTCAGACACCTAAAATTTTATTTGACTCGGAAACTCTTCTTATATTTAAAACATATTTTTATTTCTGTTTCGAATTATTTATGCATTTAATTTAATTCTTAGCGAAAGTTTATTTCGACGATTTAAATTCTAAATTTTTTTTATTTATTTGTATTTAAGCTCGAAATTTTCTATTTTTCGGCTCGAAGCTCATTTATTTTATGTTTCGTCAAAACGTTTATTACCTTTCCTCGAGAAATCAAATTAATTCACTTTATCGAAGATTTATTATTTTTCGGGAAATGCTATTTCGACGTCTAACTATTTATTTCTATAAACTTCGTTTTCGCCTCGAATAATTTATTTATTCTTATTTGACGGTCTGATTATTTATTAATTTTATTAAATTGTTTTAATTAGATTCGTGGTCAGTCAACTTATCATTATGGAATTCGTTTAATCCGTATGTCTAACAAGTAACAAGTGATCCATTCCCCTTGTTCTCTCGTTTTTGGTGTACACCCCACCGCTTGACTCCCCTTATTCACTTCACCTTCTTTTTATTTCCCACTTGATACGTTCATTCCCCTTGATTCTTATTCCACCACTTCAACTCTTTTTTTTCTCCCCACTTTTATCAACTTACGTATCCCTTTCCTTGCTTCATTTCAGCAATCAACAGTCACTTTTTCTCGCACCATCATTTTCTTTTTCTCTTTTTCTTCTTCGCATGTCGTCGTCGTGCTGCTGCTGCGATCCTGCTGCTACGCCGCTTCCGTGATTGCTGCCGTTTTTTATCTCGCCTCTGAGGTCGGTTCCGGTGTCCCCTGATTTGGATAGGTAATCCTGTTCTCCTCTTCCTTTTCTTCGTGCACTACGTGCGTTACTGCGGCTACGTTTGTTCGATTCATTGCTGATTGTTGTTGTTGTTCTGATGCTACGGTCGCTGTCCTATATTTTGCGTTGCTACTGCTGTTTGTTTTCCTTCTTCTTCTTCTTTTCTGTGTGTTTTTGCTTGCTACTGTCGTCTGTGGTTGTTGTTGCTGTTGTCGATGCTGTCCGCTGTCTGCTGTTATGCTTCGTACTGCTGCTGCTGCTTTGTACTGCTACGTTTTGCTGCTGTTTATTACGCCTGTTCTTCTTCTCCTTCTTATTTTTTTCGTGATTACTGCTACTGTTTGATGATGATGTTGTCACAATTTATCCTTGTTCTTCGTGCCCTGTTTCACTCGTTTCCCGTTCCATTCTTATCTATGTCGTTTTATTGCTTATGACGATTCATTTTCATTTTGTTGTTGTCGTTGTTGGAAATATAGGGTCACTATAGGGGCGATATATAACTAGTAAATACACGTCGTTGTGTCATGGTATGAAGGTCACTGAATGAGAAACGAAATTGCTTCGACTACGGTACAAATCGGAATGGGCGTCGGCCCCCAAGGTCACACAACACTCCTGAAAGATTGTGTACTCAACCATTAGGAGTTGGAACTCGATGTTATACTCAGAATTTATCAAGAGATTTGGATGATGAAGTATTTGATATATGTGTCTCATACTCATTCTCTTATATCACCTTATATAAGACTACATGAGACTAAAATCAAAGGGTATCCAAGACAATTTATGATTGGTAATGAATTGTCATTACTATAAAGATAATAATATTCATAACCATCACGAATGTTGGTGTCAATGTGCTATTTAATGGGAGATATCCTTACAACGCAACAATGATCAACCTATTGTCTTTGCATTATTTCCAACAATCCCCCACTAATGCAAATGACAACCAATAACAAAAATTCTGAGCATATGAAAAGGTTGACACTTAGACGTTAATATCTTCGATTTGAATTAACGTATTAGTGAAATGAGTCAACAACTTACTTACAACAAGAGAATATCTTTCGATTTGAATTCCTTATTGAACTTCGGTTGAATTATCCTCACAACACATTTCATACCTTAAGTTCCACACGAGTTCCGCAATACGATTCAACAAATTTATGGCCAAATGAACCTTGGGATTTTGATGAGTGCTCTAGATAGATAACTCAATCTCTCATAGAAGGAGGCCAACCCTTCACACTCACTTAGGTGATTCAATCAAGGATATCTCCACATAACCCACTCACTTACGAGCTATAGAATCATTAAGAGCTCTAAAGCTCAATGATAAGTGTAGTTTGTAGTGCCCATTTCGTAGTGTTTTGATCCCATTTCCTTGCGGAATCGCTCCTTGGGAGCGGTTCATGGGCTATTTATGCTTCCTTTAGCTCGTTTCAGGTTCCCGAGACCATTCGTGAAGAGTTGGAGCGATTCCGACTCAATACATACACTTTTCGGAGCCAACGAAGTGGAGGAACGATCACTCGATGCCTTGGATTTGACCCCGAGACCTTGGGACCCAATCCCGAGCCTCTCTGAGACCCGATCCCGAGTCCCGAGAATCGATGAGAAGCAAGGGGGAACCTTAAAGATCATATTGGAGGCCTACAAGACTCATCCCCGACGGGAATGACCTCATCCAGTCCGGGATGAAGTGCACATTTAAGGGGTCTCCTGTTTTGGGTCCGTCCCGGTCGGGACCAGACCTTCCCGGTCGGGACCACTCCCTTCCCGGTCGGGACCAGTCCTTCCCGGTCGGGACCGGCGTGCTGTAGCCGGAAGTCCTTTTTCCTCCCTCCTTCATTCTTGTACCCCTATAAATACTTCCCTCTTGTATTGTTTATGCATCTCACCTTACCCTAGACTATCTTAAGCTTCTCTACAACATATAAACCCTATATTTAGTTCTCCTCTCATTAGTTTAATCTTCCTTTAATCTTTAGTTAATCTAGTTGTAATTAGTTCTTGTAATTAAGAAGATACTTGTTCATCCAAGATTGACAACCTTGGAGATTATTTGGGTTTCCTATTAATGCAAGTTTGAATCTTTTTCATCATCCTATTGTTGGTATAATCTTCCTTTCTCTTGTTTATTGTTATTTATTCAAGTTTGAATCTTTACTTAGTGTTTATTGTTATTATTCATATTGTTCTTGATAATGGATGTTAGGGTTGTGATGTTGTTTCCTCTTATTGTTGCTAGTTTATCATTGATTATGAGTGAGTAGTTTTCTTGTGGGTTAGTAGGGGGATTAAGGGTAGAATATGGGTGATTAGGGTTTGATTAGGGGTAAAGGGTGAATCTTTGTTGTTAGTCACATACTTGGCACACCATGTGTTTGTTGAAATGCTTGTTTGAGTTGTAGTGGCCATGCTTCTCATGCTAGTCTTCCTCTACTCATTGTTTGTCTAGTATGTGGTCATGTTGAGAATAGTCATTATACATACAATGTGGACTAGGGTTTAGACGCCATCAAACGTGAACCCACCTTGACATCGGTCTAAGTAGCAAGGGCCCGGACCGACTCTAGCAACTAGGAGACACCTACACCCTTGATTACCCAAGTCACCCTACTACACTTATGAACCCGACCTAACCCACTTCTTTCCATAATTGATTTCATCTTATTAGTTAGTCATCATTTCCTTAGCTTGCTAGTTAGTTTGATCTTTAGTTATTCCGTTTTAGCATTGTATTAGTCTAGTTCATTGTTAGTCCACTTCCTTCTTCTCCTCTCATCATAATTCATCAATTAGCATTTCTTTGTGTTTGTTGTGACTTAGCCTCGTTTTAGGCCGACCTAGTCTAAACCTTGCAACACCGTCTCCGTGGATACGATCCCGACTTACCCGAACTACCGTTAGGTGCTAGTTGGTTATTATTTGATCGGCGGGATCCACGACAAATCCCACCATCAATTTGGCGCCGTTGTCGGGGACGGTGCGTTGTTTAGACTTAGTTTGCTTATAGCTAGACTTAGTTACTCTTCTTGTGCTCTTCTATAATCTCTTGTGAATATCCTCTAGATTTTTCTTGTTTCAATAGTTTTATTTCTTCTTTTTCTCTTTGTCTCTCGATTGTGCTTGTTTATTGTCGTTACCTAGTGCCCATAAAGCACTAGGTGTTCTCACGTTTGTTCTAGTGTGTAGTGAATACCTAGGCGGGGAGGCAAATTCTTTCTCTTTAATCCAGAGCCGGAGAGGCTTTTTCGAGCCTTTCGCCAACGGACGATTAACCGGGTTAGAATATCGCATCCAATCGCAAGCAATACCCATCAAGAGCAAGCTCAAGGAAGCGATATTGAGGAAGCATCTCGAGAGACGGCCGAAGGGAATTTCACCAATCCCTTTGGAGATTCTAGTCCTAGTTCCCCTTCTACATCTACTTCAACTACGACTACACCATCTTCTCCCTTACATCCAATAATGCCGAAATTTTCCTCTCACTCTACATTTACGGAAGATGTCTTGCCGGGACCGAATGCTTTACCGGCCGCTTATGCCGGAAATTTTATGGCCAAGACTCACTTCATCCAACTTGTGGAGAGGAATCAATTTAGTGGTTTGCCCACCGAAGACCCGCATCAACACATGGAGACTTTCTCCGATTATTGCGACGCTATCTCTCAACCCGGGGTTACACAAGATCAAATCCGATGGGTATTATTTCCATTCTCATTAATTGGAAAAGCGAAGCAATGGATCAAGAGTCTCGATAGGGCAACCATGGGCATCGACACTTGGAAAAAGCTTGCATTGGCGTTCTACCAAACATTCTACCCTCCGGAAAAGACTAATTTGCTTAGGGCCTCCATCACCGGTTTCCAACAACGGGATGAAGAGAGTCTTTATGAAGCTTGGGAGAGATTTAAATCTTTGGTGAGATCGTGCCCCCATCATGGACTTTCACAATGGTTCTTAGTCCAAAAATTTTGGAATGGTCTTTATGAGGACTCAAGAACTATACTCAATATGGGCTCCAATGGTAGGTTTACCGAGGTCGATGACGACCAAACTTGAGCAAGAATCGAAGAGATGGCGGTGCATAATTTGCAATACTCTAGGCCTAGGAAGGCAATTCGAGGAGGTAGGCACGAGGTTGATGCTATTACTCAACTAAGCATTGACCTTGGAGCTCAATTGAAGACCCATATGGAGACCATTGACAAGAAGCTCCAAGGTCGCCTCACTCAAGTTCAAAGCATTGGTTCCTCCAATCAACACTCAATTCAAGAAGTAAATGCTTTGGGATTTTCACCTCCTTTGCCTTATTATGGGATGTGCGATACTTGTGGAATCGTTGGTCATAATCCTATGCAATGCCAAGGAAGTATTGAGCAAGTGAATGCTTTTCAAGCGTTCAAGCAAGGTGCCTCCTACTCTAATCAATACCAAGCTTCCAATCAAGTCCCTCAACAACAAGCCTTTCAACACCAACAACAACATCGTCCCTACGTTCCACCTCCCTTAAGGGACAACAATCAAGGCAACCAAGGTTACCAAGGCAACTCAAGGCCTTTCAACAATTTCAAGCAAAATAACCAAGGTTCCTTCCACAACAACAATCAAGGGTTCCAACATGGGAACTTCAACCAAGGCTATCAAAACCACAACCATGGCAACAATCAAGGCCTTAATCAAGGCAATTCTCATGGGTTCCAAGGGAACCGTCAACAACAAGCAACCCAAAGTCAACAAAAACAAGGCAAGCCTAGGAGCCGGTCTCCTATTCATGATTACGGTGCTCCCTTAGCCCTCACTGATACTCCGCATAATCCACCATCCCCACCACGGGATTTCGACATACAAAAGCAAATGATGGATATGCAAAGTAATACTCAAGAAATGCAAAAGAGTCAATTGGAGACACAAATGTCACAACAAGGAATCATTGCTTAAATTCTAATGGATAACAAGGAAATAAAAACTCACATGAAGATGATTGAGAATCAAGTATCACAACTTGCATCGGGAAGTTCTTCAAGACAAAGAGGGCAATTACCTCCTCAAGGGGTAACTCCGAATTTTGAGCATGTAAATGCTATTACCACGAGGAGAGGTACATCTTATAACCCTCCCCCACCCCCTAATGAGCAAGAACCAACAAGAGAAGTTGTGCCTCCGATTCAAGAAAACTCAAGCAAGGAACATCCAATGGAGGAGCAAGTCTTATGGGAGATTGAGAAACCCCAAGAAGACAAGCTTCCCCAACTTCAAAGAAAAGACAAGGGTAAAGGGAAAGTGTCGTTTGAAGAGTCCACCCCTATTCAGCAAAACAAGATCCAAATCAAGTTGCCTTTCCCAACAAGGCAAATGAAGACCAAGGTAGATTCTCAATATGAAAAGTTCTTTGACATTGTGAAGAAATTGGATGTTAGTGTCCCATTCACCGAGCTACTTACCCAAATCCCGGCATATGGAAAATTTATGAAAGAAATCTTGGCTAAGAAGAGATCCATCGACAAGGAAGAGACCATTGCGTTCACAAGGGTGGTGAGCGAGCTCATTCAAGGTTCCACGCTTCCAAAGTTGAAGGATCCAGGTAGATTCTCGATCCCTTGCACCATAGGCCCCTACAAGATCGAAAGAGCATTATGTGATTTGGGTGCGAGTGTGAGCATCATTCCTTATTCTATTTGTTGCCGACATGGGATGAATGAGCTTAAAAATACTTCCATTACACTCCAAATGGCCAATAGTTCATTAAACCGACCATTGGGGATGCTAGAGGATGTGCCGGTGAGGATCGGGAAGTTTTTCATTCCGGTCGATTTCATCTTGCTCAATACGCCGGAAGATGCTATCACTCCCATTATCCTTGGGCGGCCATTTCTACACACCGCCGGTGCTATGATCGATGTGAAGAATGGTTGGATCACCTTCGAGCTAGGCGAAGAGAAGTTAGTGTTTGACCTCCAAGGCAACACTTCGCCTACTAATGATGAGTCTTGCAAAATGATCCACGCCACGAAAGACATTGATCTAGGGGTTGAGTCGGGGGAAAGCTTGAAGAAGAATTCTTGTGAACTTTAAGATGATGACTCCGAGATTGGAGAGGATGAGTGCCCACATCATGGGCTTGATGACAAGTTGAAAAGCAAGGAGAAAGATGAGCCTCCCTTGGGGCCACATGAAGATCGGTGGACGTTTGGGTACATCCCGAAGGACCAAAAGTATAAGTTCAAGCCTTTGAACTTACAAGATCGGGACGCCCCGGGAACGTCAAGACAAGGTCATGAAGAGCCTTGGTATTTGGATGCTTATGTCTCAAGCTTGATTGAAGACTTTGCTAGGGCCTTCGACTTGTTCCTTCGTGCCCTTGATGGAGATGGAACTAGTTCTTGTTGTTGAAAAAGATTGAAGAATGCACCACCTTGGTTTGACGGAGTTCCACAAGAACCGTCTCTTTGTATATATCTCTTTCTTTGTAGTTTGTTTGGTTTTGTGAATTTCTTGACTATTTGGTTTATTGATGAGCGATGTGAGGGAGAGAATTTGATGTGTTATTTGAGTTTATTGTGATAGGTGTGAAGTGGAAGTGATTCCTAGGGAGGAGTGGTCATTGTTTGAGCATGGATCGTGTGAAGGGAAGTCGATTTTTGAAGCTTGGAACGAGCTTTTGGGAGCTATAGAGGGTTAGGAAACTCTTCCCGGCCTAGAATAGGTCATCCCGTTCGGGATGGAAGGCCCATCCCGACCGGGAAGGATGTCATCCCGTCCGGGATGAGGTGCACAAAAGATGGGTCTACTGACAGGTCATCCCGACCGGGACGAAGGCTTCCCGACCGGGAATGGACCCCCTGTCCTCCTTTAGCCTTTTCTTCATCGTTTGAGCCCACCCAACCACTTTATACCCCCTCTCAGCCTCCCTACATGTCCTTACTCTCCTTATATGACCCCTACACCTCACATACACATTTTCACCTCACTTTCTCTTCACTTTAAACCGACTTTCACATCAAAACCCACCCCATTTTACCTTTGTGCTCCAACCATGGAACCATATCGCGTTTGGGAAGGAATAACACGACGACTAGCTACATGCCGATGTTGATTTATGAGACGATGGAGCGAGTGAGTTGCCAACCGTATGGTACGGCAACTATCCTCTCTTTTCTGTTTTTTTAGCTTGTCTTCATTTGTTTATTCCCTTCCCCTTTTACACTTATGTGTCATGGTGGCCTTCGAGGCCTTGGTATTCCTTGCTCCCAACTCTCGATGACGTGACTACATCGAGAGTCATTTCAAAATCCAAATTTTCAAGATTTTCGCCCCTTTTGTAGAATTTAGTCGGATTTGAGCGGAATCCGGGCTAGGTGACTTGATTACACCTAGTCCTCCCCTCCCATTTCCTTTTATTTCTTTCTTTTTATTTCTCCCCCTTTCCATATCTTTTCTTGTCTCGGCCCACGGTGACTTGACTACACCCCGGCCGGACACATTCTACCATCTTCTCCACCTTTTTGATTTTTAGCTTTATTTTCGTAGTTTCTTTTATTTTCTTTTGTGCTCCCATGCACTACTGTCGAGCATGAGAACATTGCTCGGGTTAAGTGTGGGGGAGCGATATTCTATCGTAGTTAGTTTTATTTTTGTAGTTTTTCGTAAAATCTTTAAAAATCCTAAAAAATTGAAAAAATTTCACAAAAATCGAAAAGATTTTGTTTTGTGTGTTTTCGTTTTGTGTCGTTGTATCGTGTATTTGTTGTGTTGTGTGTGTTTTTGACTCCCTTTTTCCTTATTGGTTACTTGAATCACCGATAGCTTTGGAGAGCTTTCAAGACTTCCGGTAACATCTTTATCCCTTTTTCTTCTTTATCTCTTGTGGAGTTGGGAGGAGATTGTGACGTTGTGTGCTCGGGAGGAGCTTTGTAAAGTTTGGTTGATTTAGTGGCTTATTTGGAAGCTCGGGGTGGTGTTTGTGTTGTTTGTTTGTTTTGCTTGTTTTTGTTTTGTGGCCCTTTATCTCTTTCTCTTTCGTTTTCATCGTGTCTTCGTTGTGTGTGTGTAGTTGTGTCTTGTGTGTAAAAGGTTTTTGAAAACCCGGTTTAGAGGCTAGTGTGCAAGTGTTTACTTTCCCTCTCTAGTAGTATAGATCGAGTCTTGGACTTTAGTCTAGTAGAATGACCCTAAATCAATGATTTCGTTGGTTTCTTACCTTGAGTCCACCTAGCTTACTAGGGATTTACTACGGGATTTGCACCTTTGACCATTATGACCACCCACGGTGTGAAAAGGCCTTGGTTACCGAGTCTCGTCCCTTAGGTGACCGTGTTTAGGATCGTTTGATTAGTCCAAGTTCTCCACCTTTTTGTGGGTTTGAAAGGGGATGCGCAACCCCGACATGCCCATTACCCTACCTCCTACACATATCCACACAATAATTTGCAACTTGTTGATTTCTCTCTTTCTAAATCACAAAGAGATGCCAAAAAGCCAAATCAAGCCAAAAGGGCAAAGAAAAGAAAAAAAAAGAAAGAAAATGAAAGAAAGAAAAGAATGAAGAAAAAGAAAAGGCACAAAAGCCAAAAAGAAAATAGAAAAGAAGAAAAAGAAATGGCATGGCAAAACAAAGCAAAAATGCAAAAGAAGAAGAAAATGCCAAAAGAAAACCGTCTCACAAAAATAATCTCCACATCTCAAAATAAGCCTTTTTCCGATCATTACCGTGAAGAGCCTACCAAAGGACCGAGTCCCTAGGAAGGATGATAGCGGTAGTGGTCGGTCTTCCCTCACTTTGCAATCATTTCCACTTTTTACTTGGACTAGTTAGGCGGTTTCGGACATGGGACGACCCTCTTGGCTCATTGCTAAAGGGGGCGGGGTCTCACTTACCTACAGTGTCGACTAACACCGTGGTTCATCCTTTTTCCTTCCCGCCGATCGTCCCGTAGTACGTTCTTAGAAGGTTAGGAGGAATCTAGGTAAGTTACCAACGTTTTTATTGCTTTGTCGTCATACTATTAGGGTTTTGTCCATTTTGGTTGGTATTGCTAGCTTGGGAACGTTGTCACTTGCCTTGAGTCCTAAACCGGTGCTTCTTTCACCGCTTTTTAGAGGGAAGCGGTATTTGTTTCCCTTTGGGTGCAACCTTTTGTGTGTTGTTTGTATGGTTGTGTGTTTGTGTGTTTTGTGTCCGGTTGCATCCACAATTTTGTCGCAAGACCCCACTTGCCTTGCGGAGAGCACTTATCCTCTAGGTGCTCTCGCATGAGTTGAAAGGGCGTAGGGTGCGCTAATACCCACTCGGCTAGTTTAGTAGTTAGTATGTGCTTACTCGAGGGCGAGTAAGGGTTAAGTGTGGGGGAGTTGATAAGTGTAGTTTGTAGTGCCCATTTCGTAGTGTTTTGGTCCCATTTCCTTGCGGAATCGCTCCTTGGGAGCGGTTCATGGGCTACTTATTCTTCCTTTAGCTCGTTTCAGGTTCCCAAGACCATTCGTGAAGAGTTGGAGCGATTCCGACTGAATACATACACTTTTTGGAGCCAACGAAGTGGAGGAACGATCACTCGATGCCTTGGATTCGACCCCGAGACCTTGGGACCCAATCCCGAGCCTCCGAGACCCGATCCCGAGTCTCGAGAATTGATGAGAAGTCCATGTGAAGCAAGGGGGAACTTTAAAGATCATATTGGAGGCCTACAAGGCTCATCCCCGACGGGTATGACCTCATCCAGTCCGGGATGAAGTGCACATTTGAGGGGTCTCCTGTTTTGGGTCCGTCCCGGTCGGGACCAGACCTTCCCGGTCGGGACCACTCCCTTCCCGGTCGGGACCGGTCCTTCCCGGTCGGGACCAGCGTGCTGTAGCCGGAAGTCCTTTTTCCTTCCTCCTTCATTCTTGTACCCCTAAAAATACTTCCCTTTTGTATTGTTTATGCATCTCACCTTACCCTAGACTATCTTAAGCTTCTCTACAACATATAAACCCTAGATTTAGTTCTACTCTCATTAGTTTAATCTTCTTTTAATCTTTAGTTAATCTAGTTGTAATTAGTTCTTGTAATTAAGAAGATATTTGAAGACTCATCCAAGATTGACAACCTTGGAGATTATTTGGGTTTCCTATTAATGCAAGTTTGAATCTTTTTCATCATCCTGTTGTTGGTATAATCTTCCTTTCTCTTGTTTATTGTTATTTATTCAAGTTTGAATCTTTACTTAGTGTTTATTGTTATTATTCATATTGTTCTTGATAATGGATGTTAGTGTTGTGATGTTGTTTCCTCTTATTGTTGCTAGTTTATCATTGATTATGAGTGAGTAGTTTTCTTGTGGGTTAGTAGGGGGATTAAGGGTAGAATATGGGTGATTAGGGTTTGATTAGGGGTAAAGGGTGAATCTTTGTTGTTAGTCACATACTTGGCACACCATGTGTTTGTTGAAATTCTTGTTTGAGTTGTAGTGGCCATGCTTCTCATGCTAGTCTTCCTCTACTCATTGTTTGTCTAGTATGTGGTCATGTTGAGAATAGTCATTATACATACAATGTGGACTAGGGTTTAGACGCCATCAAACGCAAACCCACCTTGACATCGGTCTAAGTAGCGAGGGCCCGGACCGACTCTAGCAACTAGGAGTCACCTACACCCTTGATTACCCAAGTCACCCTACTACACTTATGAACCCGACCTAACCCACTTCTTTCCATATTTGATTTCATCTTATTAGTTAGTCATCATTTCCTTAGCTTGCTAGTTAGTTTGATCTTTAGTTATTCCGTTTTAGCATTGTATTAGTCTAGTTCATTGTTAGTCCACTTCCTTCTTCTCCTCTCATCATAATTCATCAATTAGCATTTCTTTGTGTTTGTTGTGACTTAGCCTCGTTTTAGGCCGACCTAGTCTAAACCTTGCAACACCGTCTCCGTGGATACGATCCCGACTTACCTTAACTACCGTTAGGTGCTAGTTGGTTACTATTTGATCGGCGGGATCCACGACAAATCCCACCATCACTCAACCTCTTAATACTACGGTGAATCCATCAAGTCCTTCACAACAAGACCACCCAAACATATATAGGGATATAGATTCATTAAGAGAAATATCTCAACCTCTATCATTACGGTGATCTCATCAAGTCCGTCTCACAAGGACCACCCAAATTTCGGCTATAAGACCATTAAGAGCTACATGCTCAATCTTTCAAATACACCAAATTATATTTGATGATTTCAACTCTCTCAAATCTGCATAATCCATGTGTAATTCACTACACATCATTTTTAGCAATGTGAAGCTGAAATTAGCATCAAACATTCCATAGCAATTGATGCCCCACAATTATGCAATAAATATTAAGCTCCCAATCACCATGCATTACCCCGGTAAGGTTAAAAGAGCAAAATAATACGCATACATAATACATAAAATTATAACAGTCTTCTCAATAGACTTATAGTAAAATTATTATAAAGATGAAAGCTTACTCACGATCATTCTGCATCTCACATTCTCACCTTATGATCCAACATCTTTATAAATATCCAACATGTTGCAATATTTGCAATTCTCAATATTGCACCATATATACATCATCATTCTTATATTAGAGAACAACGATCTCGATGGATGTTTCACTTATATTTTCATTTTGCAAATCCACAAATTAAAATATATCTCTTACTCACATAAAATCAATAATCATAATCTCATATAGTGTGATGTAAGCCAAATGTACAACATAAATAAATGAACCTTATGCAACCATTATTTATTGACTTAGTCAACAAATTGAAACTCTTACCTTTGGTTCAATTATTCATGTATAAAACATGTTATCGGTCATCACTTTCCCCCACAATTAGAGATATACATACTCTTCATAAATTGTAAGATATCAACTCTAACATTGATGCATGAATAATTTTATCGAATAAGTTGAATGACTTCCCCCACATGTTGTCACACCACGAAATAGTGACAAACATAATCATTCAAACAAAGTATACAAATTATTCATTCATTAATCATCCCAACTTTTAGATATCAAATAATTATGTATGACAATTTATCTATTCCATAATCTATTCTTAGAGTAATTTATCAAATAATTCATCCAATTATTTAATACATACTTGATCAAGATTAGACATGTCATTAAAAATAAAATATTTAACCCCCACATATAGCTTATTTTTGCTCGAGTGAGCATTGATGCGTCTCTAGTGTAAAGTTAAATTCTACTTCGAAATGTATCCAAAATAATTTACAAGACAAGTACACACGTGCCTTTTCAAAACATTAATAAAGATACGAAAAATCACACTAATATATAATCCCAACATATATTATACATATTCAATTTTCTCAAGCAAAACATACATAATGTTCTTAAATTGATTAATGAATAATATTCAATATCATATATATTAAGTGCATATAATAAATTTATAACGGCTATATAATAAATCCAAATATTGCTCTCATTACTCATAAGAGCATATAATCTTCACATAGTCATCTTCCAAGACAACATAATTTACACAAAAATCATTAATAATTAATTATTACTCCACTAATAATCACATTAATTATTTTGATCGTAGGCATATACTATTCTCCATAAACACAGAAAAACATTCACCTTTTAGTTGTATACTAATACAAACATGTGTGAAAATTCATCATTCATCACGAAATATTGAGATTAACACATTCAACATATGTTCAGAAACAACATAACATCGTACTCTTAACAGATAATTTATCTTCCAATCAATGACGATAAATGATACTCATCTACCAAACGTAATTATTTTATCATCATGAATCACAAGAAGACAAGAACTAAACTTATAGATACCATACCGCATTCTCACGGATGAAGATTGATAATAAAATAAGATAATACCATTCACTTATAAATCTTCAAAAAACTTTCAGCATACTACCACGACATTGTGTCCCGTTTTCCGAAAGGTAAATGACAAAATCAGCTCACGACTTCAACTAAAGAGTTGTAGCCCTTCTTCTTAGCTTTCCAATGCCATATTACAGGTTCCAATCGGAGGTCTAGAGACAGAGTTATTGCCATAATACCGAACTGATGTCTCACCCTCAATGAGATGAATGTTACCAATGAAACAAGATAGCCAATTGAAACAATTCCAATGACAAGTGATGAACACAACCACAATAATAGTGACATAATTTCGTTTCTCAATTGTTGGAAATATAGGGTCACTATAGGGGCGATATACAAGTAGTAAATACATGTTGTTGTGTCGTGGTATGAAGGTCACTGAATGAGAAACGAAATCGCCCTGACTACGGTACAAATCGGAATGGGCGTCGTCCCCCACGGTCACACAACACTCCTAAAAGATTGTGTACTCAACCATTAGGAGTTGGAACTCGATGGTATACTCAGAATATATCAAGAGATTTGGATGATGATGTATTTGATGTATGTGTCTCATACTTCATTCTCTTATATCATCTTATATAAGACTACATGAGACAAAAATCAAAGGGTATCCAAGACAATTTATGATTGGTAATGAATTGTCATTACTATAAAGATAATGATATTCATAACCATCATGAATATTGGTGTCAATGTCCTACTTAATATTGTCTAAGCATTATTTCCAACAGTCATCACGTCCCTCGGTCTTGATCGCCTTGTCTCGGTTGCTCTTAGTTCATTATGCTTCTGTCTACTCCTGTTTCGTCGATTTTCGTTCAGCCTTTGTTCACTGTCTTATTATTGCTATCGCGGTTTGGTCGTCTTGTTCCCGTCGTACAACGACCTCCTTTTCTTCTTTTCTTCTTTTTCTTCCTGCCGTTGTTGTTGTTGGGCGTGACTTGTTGTTGTTGTTGTTTACGTCATTTTCCGTTCATTATTTTAACTACCTTTCTTGTTTTTTTCTTGCTCGTTTCCTTCTTCTTTATTTCCGTTCTCCGTTCTCCGTTCTCCTTTCTTCTGTCATTTCTGTTGCTACTGCCATTCTACTATCGAATTTGTCGATTCGATTAAGTTCGGTCTTCATGCTTCTATTTTTGACACATCGTTTCCCTTTCCGTCTTGTGTCATGTACGTCTCATTCTTTTATTTTGTCAACTCGATTGTTGTGGTGAATCTTGCTTAGAAGACTAGCGGTTCTACAACTTGGAGCTTAAGGATGGCGTTTCTACTGATTTGAAGCCTGGGTTGATCAAGAAGGACGAGTACAAGTTCGTTCTGGATGTCGGTTTAAGGTAACTTTAGGACGTTACTTGATTTTATATCGTATGTTTGAGTAGTAGTATGTAGTAAATATTTTAACTTCGTTTTTCTAATTTTTAGCTATTTATTATTTTGCTAATAATATTAATTTTTAAAATCGTATGTCCTATTATATTTTACAGTTTTCGATATCGTTTTATAAATCATTAGTAATTTAATTATTTACGCTCATTATAATATTTTGTTGGTTATCGTGACACTAGTAAATAAATAATAACGATTTCATATTTTCTTCATATTTCGTTAATTTATAATTTTAACTCAAAATCGTATTTTTATGTTATAATCGAGATTTGTACACTTGTTTAATAAATTAATTAACGTTTTACGATTTATACTAATAAATGAGAAAATAGTCGATTTTGTTTTAAATATTTTTAGTCGATACTATTTTCACTAATAATTTCCTATATGTTTCCGATTGACTATTTTTATTAAAATCCGTATTATTTATTAATAAAAGCTATTTGTCAAAAAAAATATAATAATTTAAAATCTTTGTAAATTTCATTTCATTAATAAAATTCCTCGACTCAATTAATTTTGATATCGTTTTTCTTAAAACATCTTTTTTCTAAAATTTATGGTTTTTAACTCGACTTCCTAATTATTTATAAAATATTATATATTGATTATTACATTTTATTTATATTTTGAGTAACGAATTTAGAAATATATTAAAGTTACAATAACGACGATAATAATAAAATGTTAATTTCATCAGAAATGCTGTTTTTATACATTTCACTTATTTTAATCACTTACATATTTTCTATAACAATATTTCTATTTTAAGTAAGTTTCTATTTATAGAATGTTTCTCTTTTATATAAAATGTTTATTCCTTTTATCTTCATATTATTTATAATGATTATATCTTTTGAATATCGATAATGGCGGTTTTGGAGTTATGGAATGAAGGCAAGTGTGGGGTTAGAGTAATATATTCTGGGATGTACGTTTTTGCCATCAGCTATAAAGCCGGTGTGTCTATTTGGGGCACATTTGGTCGTTGAACTGGGCGTAGTTTCGCCCGGGAGAGTGTATGTTTTGAACTTAAGATAGATATCGCATCGTGTTAGTTGCCGTCAGCTGAACTAGACATATTTGTTGTCTAGGAGGGGTATGCACTACTTAAACCAGGACCTCGCTGCACGCAATCCTGTTATTGTTGAGTTGCCTAGTTAGAGACTGGATTCTGTTATGAGTTAAGTCTACAGTTCTTGAAACTAGTTTCCAATATTATCCTAGTGAAAGTCTAGCCTTGTGCACACTGATCGAATTTCCATGACGTCATTTTTGAATATTATTATTATCGGTTGATTTTGACTTGCATGTTGGCAAGTGTTTTAAGTTTCGCTGAAAACTTATTTTTATTATATCGTTTTAATGTTTTCTCATTTTAAGTATTTTTGTATAATAAAACTATTATTTTCCATATGATATATTATGGCTGGGAGAACGTCCGAGTTACTCCCCACTGACGTGGCTGTTATGTTTATAACATGACAGGTATTAATTTGCTGCTGGGTCTTGGGTGTGAGCTAGCGAGTAGCGTGCATCCTACTCTTTCTTTATTCGTGAAATTTATGGATTTGTATAACCTGTTTGGAGAATTGCCTTTTTAACCTCTTTTTTTTGTAAAAAGAGGCCTTTGTATTGACTTCCATTTCTTTTAATAAGATATAGTTTGTCAGTGTGTTTTAATCCCAACTCTACAGTGTTTCTGCCACTGTATTGCGTTAGAATTTCTAGGGGATTACACAAACAATTACAAATTAAAACTATTAAAAAGGTAAATAACTAGAGTGTAAATAACTATCAACTCATCATTATTCGTTGTATATTTTTCAATTGTCATGCAAATTGTCACATAGAGATGTAGTCAAGTAGAGAACAGGAGAGTATGAGACTTAGAAATTAATTGCAATAAACTAATAAGCACAAAGGCAAATAGGCAAAGGCAATAAAGCAGTAATCAAGTAAGCTGTAAGCATATATGAATAATATGAATATATTATATATCATATATCATATACCTAAACCTAACCTAACCGGCTAACCCTACGTGACTACGTCCCTATCTCCCTGAGACCCTGACACAAATCACAACCCACAACTGACACAACACAAAAAAAGCAGACCAAATAATACTCAGCACTTCAGCAGGACAGCAGTCAGCCCTCAGTCCTCACGCTGTCACGCGGCAGCATGCAAGATACAAAAATACAAACAAAACTCAGCGGTCAGCAATTCAGCATACAAGATTCAAAAATACAAAATACAAAAGGGAAACAAACTCAGCAGTCAGCATACAAAATACAAAACTCAGAGTTACTATTTACGAACAAAATACAAAAATACCTGATCCTGTTTTGCAGTTTCGAAGTCCTGATGCGAACATGCGGTAATGCGGATCAGCGGATGAATTGAACCAATTGATGATTGATGAATGCTGAGTTTGGTGATAGCGAGTAGCGAGAACTCGGTAACTCGGTTTACCCTCAAAGAGTCACAGTGGCCTCAAGATTCAAGAACTTAGTTATTTAAGGGTAGGGATGTTAATCCCCCTTTCCACTAACCAAATAACAATCCTCCAATTTTTCCCGCCTAAAAAAAAGAATTAGTAAAGCAAGTGAAATGAGTTACATGCAAATCGAACCCTTGGCCATAAATATGTGGTACTTATTCTCTACCACTACACCACAATATCTCATTGTCTCAATTATCACTAAATTAATCCTAAAGCTATACACTCCAATAATTTAATTAAGGAAAATTTAGAAAATAATCCGTTTCTACAGTATTAAATTACTCTTTATTAATTAACCAAAATATAACCAAATTATTCATTATTAATCAATCCTCAAACTAGAATATGTTTGTTTAAAACTTCACTATATAAATACCAACGAAAATACATTTTATTTTTGTAATAATCATGACTGATATAACACTGTAATTAAATATTGTAATCCTTTATTAGCTACTAAGAGAATAAAAATTCTCAAAACTTTTTCCCGAATGAATTTTAAGCACTTAATCTGGATAAAATCAATATAACAAATAAGAAAAGAATCACACTCAATTATGAATCATATCATAAAAAGAATATTTACAAGTTACGTATTTAAAAACTAATTATGGGTGTATCGTTGAAAATAAATTGCAGAAATATAGTTGCTCGAATCTCGAACAAAAACTATGAACTTTTATGAACAAATGATATATACTGAGATCATAGAGAATAACTACTCTCTTCGTTCCCTTCATTTGTTTGTCTTTTATATTTATTGTGAGTAGTATTTTAATTAAAGACAAACAAACGAACGAGACGGAGTGAGTACATCTGAACATCAAGAGTAGAAAATTATATACTCTATTTTAAAATAAATTTAAAGTGAATATACATTTCACAATTTATTCATATATTATAATAAAAAATATTTAAACGAGAAATGATTGTGATAATAATATTTTGTACTACATATTTCATGATAATAGTCGAGGTCGTTATTTTGATTAATTATGCAATTTAAAATTATTTTATTATATCCAAAAACAAAGATCGAAAAAATGAAAAATTATCAGATTGTTAATTAAAATCCATTTTGTATAAATAATTAACTAAAAAGATATAAATTTCTATAAATACCGTGCATACATGCACGGGGTCTATACTATAAATGAAATTTTGGTTAATTCAGTCTATACTAAAAGATATTATTATAATTAGTTCTACACGATATAATTGTATATCTTTTTTATTTAAAATCAATCTTTTAATTATAGAAGACGATCAATCTTTTGATTTTGTATATAACTGACAGGATTTGTGTGATTGGTTTAGATAGACTTTTTTAATTGGATACTATCATATACGGAGTATAATTTATATACTCATATAGAATATAGAATATAACTATTATTTGATTGGTATACTACTATCATGTATAATCATATACTCCCTCCGATTTTTAATAATCTTTCCCTTTGTTTAATATATGTGAGATATAATTTGATCAAAGAGGAAGATAAATAAAGATTGGAGGAGATATAATTCGAGAATATTACTAAATTCGAGAATAAATTCAAGATACTGCCACATTCGTAGATGATCATAAATATAGAATATTCTTCAAAATTATGCCATATATGTATGGTGCATAATATTGATTATATATATATATATATATATATATATATATATATAGTTGTAGACACCCACATTTTGACCGCCAGGTGTCTATAGTAGTTTCTGACAAACACCCGATGATGATCGGACGCTAACGTGCTTTAACGTACTCGGAAATGGGCTCGAAATGATGGACATTTGGCCTAGGCATTTTAGGGAGTACAAATTTCACAAAACCAACCTCAAATTCAGGCCCAGTGGGTCGTTTCGAGTCAAATAACAATAATTTGGGTCGAATCCGACACCAGGGGTAAAACCGTCTTTTAGCGACCGAGTCAAAACCCGGTCAAGGATTTTTCCGAGACTTCCGGACTGACCGTGACATCTCACGTGTCCGTTTCATATTCAAATTCCACAAAAAATCAGCCATACAAAAAATAATAAACAATTCCGTTTAAGGTAGAATTCGATCCCGAGTAGAAATCCTATCCGAGAACCGACTCAAACACTAAACCGAGTTGAAACACTCGGCCAAGTACCCAAACCAGCCGGTATTTTCCTCTTTTCTTCCCTCACAAGAAAACGGAATTCTCGTTCTCCTCAGCTTCTTACTCAAGCGGTAATTCTAGCTCAAACAGGAGTCCTATTCAAAAACCAATTCGAGTACCCGACCGAGTGTAAAACACTCGGCCGAAACAGCCCAAAAACAGCCGAGATTCTCTTTCTTCCTTCACAAGAAAGCGGAATTCTTATTTCCCTCAAATTCCTATGTTTCCTATCCTAAGCGGTAGTCAAACTCTCCCAAGCCAAGGTCGGGAATTTCCTATAAATAGCCCCTTGCGTCCAACACAAAAAAGAATGATTATTAGCAATCAATCATCAATTTCACACATACACACACGATTTTTCAGCAATAGTTATCTAGCATCCCGACACATATAAATCCTTAACATCGAGAAACCGATATTACGTTACAAACCCGAAGGAAACCGGCTCCCATACCCGAACCTTCACCCGTCCGAACCAAGCCTCTAGCCGAACCAAAACTCGTCGCTCCCGTGCCTAGCCACATTCTGACGAGCCCTGATCCGAGTCGACAAGAGCATGTAGGTTGAGGGTGCAATAAAACCCGATTTCTTCCTTTATCTCCCTTTCTCCTCTTCGTCCGTTTTGTTTTATTACGGGTCTAGAGTCATTTTTTTTTGTTTTCCTAATATCGTTATTAACGAAAAACTATTTTCATAACGTATATTCTGAAAGATATGATATCGATTCTTCCATAATCAAATATTATATCGAAAGGAATTATATTAAGATTTTCGACGATACCAAAAATCGTTACATCTTTTTCATTCAAAAATTCTTTTCTTTTCTCGTTCAAAACAAATTATTTTACAAAACTTTTTTAAACTCATTCTAAATATCCGATACCGATTTCATAATCGAATATCGGATACGACGAATATCGAAAACATGGATCGAATACAAGTTAATTCATAATTTGTACGCGATTCATCAAAATAACAAATTTTCGAACAAAAATAAAAACGGACAGACCCGCACGCGGGTCGCGCCATGCCCAGGCGACTCGCGCGCAGGCCTGGAATCCGGGACTTCTTTTTTTTACGTTTTCGTTCGTTTTATTATTTATTCTTCGATCGATTTCTAAAATTAACATCTTTTCCAAAACTATTCTAGGTATTCGATATTGATTTCGTAGTCAACTATCGAATATAAAGAATATCGAAAATATTAAGTCGAGTACGAATCATGCAATATTCATACGCGATTTAATACGAACTTCGAGTTTTCGAAAACCGGACCCGAAACAGGCCACCACGCGACCCGCCGGCGTCCCAGGCGAGTCGCGCGGCCGGCTGTTATGCCGCGGCCTTTTCCGTCTTTTTATTATTTTTCGAACTTCATTTTTTATACAAAACAACGTTCTTTTCAACAATATTTTCAGATTTCGATTAATATTTATTTTTCGATCTCGCATATTTTATTTTGCTATTATTATTTACAAATCGATACTAACCCGTTTGTTTGTTTTGTAGCAAATTCATCCTTCTATTTCATTTGTTTTATTATACTAAAACGAATCTCATATGCTAAATACAACTTTGACGTTAATCAATTTTCATGCATTAAATTGACTTAGCAACCCATTCAATTCCTCACATGCTTAGGAAAACAATGTTTGCATATCATTCATCGTATTACTAACGCGCGCATTAAAACGTCATTCGATATCCTAGTAGAGGCCGCTAATGTGCGGGCGGGGTTGGGTGTTCTTAGTGAACTTCCCAACACGTACCCTCACCCCTTACTCAGAACCATGGTTTCCGGATGTCCGAAACCATTGGCAACGAGAGTCATTCAATATACGATTAACCGCTCAAGTCTGCATCTGTATCGATATGCAAAGGGACGAGCCCAATAAACTCTGACATCGGAAATGGGCCGTATTTTGTACACGGCCATTACGACATAGAGTGGGCTCGAACGGTTCCGAATAACCATAAAATTCGGTGGCGACTCCGACTTCGATTTAAATTTCCATTTGACCATCTCATGGAGATTCATTCGCCTCCCCAAACCCGCGCGTGGCCGGGTCGGGGTGGCCCTATGTCATGTCCACAATAGTAATAAAGTGATATACAATAATATAATAATATATAATTTGACTCAATTTTGTAAAATGATTGATACGGATTTATGATGATGTATGATTTATGATTTCTTATCTAATGAATAATATTGCTACTAATTAACAAGATTAGAGAAAATAATACCAAGTTCGTAGATGATAATTATTATGAGATATACTACCAAATTCATTTTTGTTAATTGATTGATTGATTTATTAATTGCGCAAATATAGTTGATTGATTGATTGATTAAATTATATTCCATATAATTAAAACTTACCTAACTCATTCGTCGTGTATTTAATCCGTGCACATTTTACATACAAACATCATTCTACCTTCTCTTCTATAGTATACTTAATAGTCTTTGAATTTTCTAATCTTTTTTTTATTTACACTATACCCAAAAAATGGATGTTTCTCAGTCCCGACGTTTCAATATGGTCAGTGACATTAATGAAACCAAGGAGACGTGGAGAATCAGGGTAAGAGTCATTAGGATGTATTCCGTACCGGCTTGGAATAATCCAAATGAATTTAGTCGGTTTGAAATGATCCTACTTGATGAGAAGGTATAAATTACATGTAACACGTTCTCAACTTTTATATTTTCAAATATTGACTACACATTAACTTATCTTATGATTTGACTTCTCACAGAATCTCAAGATACAAGCTTCTTTCCGAGATAGACTAATAAGACAGTTCCAACCTCAGATTCGTGAGAGAAATCTCTACAACATTTCTAATTTTGTGGTGCAAGAAAACAAGGATAATCACAAAGTCTTTCACAATAAATGGAAAATTGTTTTCCATAGAAATATATCAGTAAGACAATGCGAGGTATCGATATTCCAAAATTTGGATTTGACTTCACTTCATTCAAAGATATTTTTGAGCAACGTCCATCTCCCAATGTTTTTATAGGTATATTTTCTTAAAAACGTTGACTTCAACATTTTCTCTTTTTTTATACATTTGAAGTAGTTTCTAACTATAATTACATTATAAATATCGTTTGCAGATATTATTGGTATCCTTACCGCGAAGAGTCCTGTTGAGATGGTAGATGGCGTATCCAAAACTCAAAAAATGAAGATCAAGTTAGAGAATGAGAGGTATACTTTTTAAATACATAAACTATGAAGCATCCCCTTTCCACTAAAAGAATAACACAACTCACGTTTTTCCCGCCTAAAGTTGTCCACCATCACAAAATAAAAAAAACAAGATAGTAAGCGAAATGGGCTATATGCGAATCGAACCCTTGACCTTAGATACTTGTTCTCTACCACTACACTCCAATCCCCCTTTCCACTAACCAAATAACTCAACTCATATATTTTCCCGCCTAAAGCTATCCACAACAAAAATTAAAAAATAGACCCAATGAGCTAGGCACAAATTGAACCCCTAACCTCATGTGTGTCAGCCCTCTCCTCTCCAACTACACTCTAACATCTTACTGACTTAAATATCACTACATCACATATAAAGCTATACACCACAGAAAGTATGTAATTAAGGAAATTTGATTGATTACATTGATTACGAAAATCACATGATTTATATGGAAGATATCACATACAATATTTAATATGGAATGTATGATCAAATTTTTTTAAAAAAAGTATAAACATATTGTATTCCGTTTTAACCAAATAGTTGCATTTTTTTTGTTAATAAGAGATTGCACTATCCCGTACAATATTTTACATAAAATATAAAATAGTTATGATTATTATTGTATATCTTTCTGATCATATTCGAAAATCATATTCTTAACATCGATATAAAATTTACTAACTATATAAAAATGGAATATATATTCCGATTGCTCTTAGAAAGCATGATACATAGTAAAAAACTCACCGAAAATTCTCTATATACTACTCTAAGACAATAGCAGTTACTAACATTTTCCTCAAAAATACACTAATTTAAATTGAGAAGTAAAAGAACATTTCACTAATAAATTCGCAAACTATTCATTTTCATTAATGTTAAAGAAATTGACAAAAAGAAATTTCTTTTTATGAAAATAATTAGATAAATTTTAAGATATGATGTCATTAACCTTGAGAAAAAAAATTAGTTATCTAAAAATTTTATTTTTGAAATAAGTTATTTACTTTAACTTTTACAAAGATATACTCTCACCGTCCCAATGAATTCTTTGTCTATTCCATATTGGGGCGTTTCAATGAATTCTTTGCCTTTCTACTTTAGGAATGTTTTTTTGTGTGTGTGTGTGTGTGTGTGTGTATATATATATATATATGTATTTAATTTGACCTCCTCATGAATTTGGTTTCACATGTCACTTCATCATTGGACTTGTTCCCCTTTGTGACAAAAGCAAAGGCAAACAATTTATCGGCACAGAAGGAGTATATACTCAGTCAATACCACTAATATCTTCTCATTTATTCAAATGTGAGGGTTATAATTATCATATACAATGATTATTTTGGTAGGAGAGACTACAAAATACGGAATATACTATTAAAATCCATATAAAAAAGTTTCACAAATTACATAATATAAGTCTTACAACAAAGATAGTCCATTTTT
This sequence comes from Agrostemma githago, assembly GCA_958450325.1. Classification (NCBI taxonomy): domain Eukaryota; kingdom Viridiplantae; phylum Streptophyta; class Magnoliopsida; order Caryophyllales; family Caryophyllaceae; genus Agrostemma; species Agrostemma githago. Next base: position 32,315,070 of record OY288244.1, on the reverse strand, counting down.
AATTTATTTTTTATTTTTCTAATGAAAAACTGAATAACATTTTACACAAAGAGAACGTATCACGACGTGCTAACCGTTATAAAAAGTACATGATTATACAATTTTTGATAAATATTTATGTATTTTATGGTATGTTAAACAGAGAAGTGGGTATCTCGAGATGTGAGATGATATAAACTGAGTATATAAAAAGTATAAACAATATTTTCATTAATTACACGTTATTTAATACTCCGTACATTTCAAGACATTACTCAAATATTTTGATTAGTTTTGCGATTTAAAAAATATTTTTCTATTTCTAAATTATACAGTCGATAAATAGTAAAAATAAAATAATAAATTTTTTATTTTAAATCTTAAAATAAATATTCTATAAGATAAAAATATTATAAATACCGTGCATTGCACGGGGTCTATACTAGTATCTCATTAATTCATCATCACTAAATTAACCCTAAAGCTATATACTAAAAAACAAGATAGTAAGCGAAATGGGCTATATGCGAATCAAACCCTTGACCTTAGATACTTATTCTCTACCACTACACTCCAATATCTCATTGATTCATCATCACTAAATTAACCCTAAAGCTATATACTCCAATAATTTAATTAAGGAAAATTAAGAAAATATTATGTTTCTAACGATATTAATTAATTAACCAAATTGTAATCAAATTGTGGTATATATCCATAATATACTAACAGATTAACACCCATATATTTTTCTGCCTATTCATATTGGATCTTTGTTGTTTTGGTTATGTACTACTGAAATTTAGTTATCTTGACATGATCAGATACATTACCAATTAACCAACATAATTAAACTATTAATCATTCGTGCAAATTAGAATGTTTTATTATAAATGAAAGATAGTCATGATTTAGGGATGATTGACTAAATTAACGTGCAGATTGTAATATTTAAGTATAAATGAACGACATTCATAAGTTAGGATTGATATATACACGAAAATGACTAAATTAACGTCTAAATGTAGCTTCATGACTGATATGATAAGTATATTTTACAACCTCTCTAATTTGCATTAGTGTATACTAAATACCGAGAGCTTATATACCAAAGGAAATACTCCGTACATAATAATCATGTGTAATTAAATATTGTAATCCTCTATTAGATAAGAGAATAAAAATTCTCAAAACTTTTTCCCGCATAAATTTTAAGCACTTAATTTGGACAAAATGAATATAACAAATAAGGAAAGAATCACACGCAATTATCAATCATATCATATAAAGAATATTTATAGGTTAAATATTTAAAAACTAACAATGGGTGTATCGATGAAAATAAATTGTAGAAATATAGTTGCTTAAATTTCGAACAACAATTATGAACTATTTTTATGAACAAATGATATATACTCTGATAATAGAAAATAACTACTCCCTCTGTTTTATTCATTTGTTTATTTTTTATATTTATTGTGAAAAATATTTTAATTAAAGTCAAACAAATGAACGAGACGGAGGGACATCCAAACATCAAGAGTGTAAAGTTATATATCAAATAGAATTTAAAGTGAATATACATTTCACAATTTATTCATATATTATACAAAAAAATATTTAAAAGAGAAATGATTGTCTCAAGAAATATGAAAGACAAATAAATATTTCATGATATTAGTCAGGATCGTTATTTTGATTAATTATGCAATTTCAAATTATTTTATTATATCCAAAAACAAAGATAAAAATAATGAAAAATTATCGGATTGCTAATTAAAATCTATTTTGTATAAATAATTAACTAAAAATAAATAAAATTCTATAAATACCGTGCATACATGCACGGGGTCTATACTAGTGTATTATGATTTACGTAAAATAGTAGACTAGTAGTACAAGTATATTATATATTTATATATAAGTATATTAGTGATTAGTAATTAGTATAGTTTTAGAAATTTGAATTATTTAGAAAACATAAATTATTTAGGAAATAGGAATTAGGATTTATGATGATTGACTGATTGAGTTATGGTAAGTTAAGATTTAAGAATATTACGATTTACAAAGTTAGTATTTTAAATTATTGGGAATTTTCAATATCTGGAGAAGTGGAATATCAGTATGACAGTCACACTAAATTCGCTAATTACTCAACTCCGGTCTTCCGGTCTGGACCGGTTATTTACGGGTTTTAGCCCGGACCGGACCAGAAACCGGATCATGCGTGGAAGAGGAACTGGGGACCGGACCGGTTAAGGGCAGGTCCGGGTCGGTCGGGACCGGCCGGTCCGTTTCGGTCCGGTTGGTCGGTCTGGACCGATTTTTGAACAGCCCTAGTCGACACAGTATTTCCCTTGTCTCAAAACAATTTACACGTGCACCTGACGTCTGACGTTTCTGCAGGAGGTTATTAAAGCATTAAGACAATCAGATCTACAACCTACAAACCGCGTTACTTTAACTCATACTGCGTGTTACTCTAATATATGCATTTTGTTACTTTAACTCATAAATCCCGTAAAAATGAAGACAACAAGCAGGCTAGTGTGTACCTTGTTTATAATGGACCATAAATTCTTTACCCCTAGTGGCATCTCTCACTGTAGTTATTTCAATCCCATCCCCTTCAACAAATCCTCTCACACTGCACATCCCCACTGAACACCCGACCTCCTCTTGAAATTCATCAAACACGACGTGGGTGTAGACCCTGGCGGCGTGCTGTTCTATCGGTAGGTGGGTTATTGTCTTCAGCAGAGATTGTATGTTCTCGCTGTCAAGCTTTTTCTTGGTATACCTTTGCTGATCCATAGCGCTCTCGAACCGCATCCAGAATTCAACCAACGTTCCGTACTGGTTCTCAAACCATTTGAAGAAACTGTTTTCGCTCTCCGATCTATGTGTTGTTCGCATTAAGCCATCAATCTTCAGATCCCTGCAGTGTGCCATGACCCACTGCTTCGTAATCGAAAAGGTAGATGTGAACCACTGAACATCCCCCACATCGTGTTCCTCCATTTTTTCCATCCACCGCTCGTCGAATTCAGTTGCATCGATCTCGTCATCCCAAACTATTGCATTCAATTTCTTCAGGAATTCCTGGTAGTTACTCCTTGAAGCACCATATTTAGTTGGGACCTTATTCATGATATGCCATGCCAATTTAAACATCTTTGCGAACGATGATATTATCCCGGGGTCTTGATCAGTGATGATGTACTCAGGCTCCTTGTCACCCATGGCCATCAGGAACCGTTCGAACACCTTGTTGAACGATTCAAAGTTCTCGTGCACGATGAGAGCGATACCAAAACTCGTCGATCGTTTGTGATGATCGACACCGACGAACGGGGTAAATATCATTTTATATTTGTTCGTCCCGTAGGTCGGGTCGAACGAAACTGCGTCACCAAAAAAGCTGTAATTTCTCCAAGCAACACCGTCAACCCAAAATACCCTGCTCAAACTACCGTCGTCATTCAGTTCCTAACAAAAAAAATCCCTGCCGATTGTCGGCCATGTCCCTGAAACGATCGATGAATAACTGACCGTCCCTTTCATGAACGAAGCACTTTATATCTCCGCCAAAGTTCTTGAAGTCGACCAAGCTGGCACCTGCGTTTGGGAACCCTTCAACCTGCTACTTACACATCTTGTACGTCTGCGTAGCACCAATCTTCAGCTGAAACAATACATGGTTAAAGTAACGTGCGTATGACAAGAATTGAAGAAACAATAGAAAGGCATTAAAGTAACACGGGGTTAAATTAACAGAAAATGCGCATTCACAGATGGTATTCATTAAAGTAACGGATGGTATGAAGCAGAGTAACTTATCATGTGCATTAAAGTAACCCCAGATATTTTGTAGTGCAGTGAACTCATATAGTGATCAGAATTTTAATAAACACATACCCGTGAATTGTTCAGAATCATTTGTTTGTGTTACTTCGTGAGTTTTCTCGATATCTTATGGAATTCTCTATCCTTTGGTGAAATTAGCTCGTGATTGTGCCCACTGTGGAAAATATCAATTTTTAGGGGTCCGCCTTTGGACGACGTCTCCTTGGCCGCCGCATCCACGCTGACATTTTTCTTTTTGTTAAAACTCTGCCTGTTACATACGAGTAGCTTTGATTTAATCACACCACCTCGCCATCTATTTGTTGTGTACCCCCTCACATCGAACCCGCAAGCCAATGCATAGATCTTATAAAATTTTACTGTGTAGACACGTAATCAGCTGCACATGTCTGAATCAAGCTGCACATGTCAGCTGTTTAATTTACGAGAGATACTGTGTAGACACGTAATCTGGATATATTCATCAAAAGGGCTGACCACTATACCGTAAAACACGGTAACCAAAAGGTGGACAAAGGAGGCTAATCGCATTGCTCGTATCAGTGATGAAGGATTAGATAGTGAAAACATTGACATCATCGACGGAAAACAAATAGAGATGTCGAGATTGTGGTTGGAAATCCATGAGACAATGTGACTTCTAAGGGCAGGAGACAAGGCAGATGTGGAAAGCTTGTGCGGATTAGTTCGGGAGTTCAGGTTGCAGAGGCAACCAGTTTCTGGTGGGGGGAATGTTGGCAAGACACAGGAAATTGAAAATATGCTTGGGTGTACGACCTCTGACAATATCATGATACTCCCTCTAAAGATTTCTAAGACAAAGGGTAGCGGAAAGCGGATGTTATCAAGCAAGGAATAGAAGGTCGAACTTTCTAGAAAGCCGAAACGCATGTGCAATAATTGCAAACAGATGGCGCACCATGACAAACGAAACTGTCCAAATCCGTATGCAGAACGACCCCCTAAACAGCCTACTAAACCACACAATGATGAGGATGAGGAGGACAAAGTAGATGAAGACATCGAAGGAGAGGAAACTGAAGAAGACACCGAGGAGGACAAAGAGGAGGAACAAGTGTTTTGAGAATACTCGATTTTTTTATCATTCTAAGAATCTTTTCTTTTTCCGGGTTTACACAAAAAACTAATGCCATACGGATTTTTTGACACATAGTGTTGTGCTACGTTGCAATTAACACTATATTTTATTTAATACATGTGTTTTTTGGTAGAGTAACATCTCATGTGTGTCGGAGTAACACTACTCGTCTGCTACAGTAACAGAAACAATACATTGATGTAACTAAGGACAACAGCGTTGTTTACAATACAACAGCATTATTTAGAAACAATACATTGAAGTATAATACATTGAATGGATTAGTTCCATTCATTACAAAAGTACTAACATTTGTTCCTTAAAAAACAATATATAATGCGTCAGAGGAATTGACTGTAATATCATTGTAATAACACCATTGATCTCTTAGAGTAACATAATTTGTTCATTAGAGTAACATTTACAGCAGAGTAATACCAGCAAAGTTTAACTAAAGTAATCCCCATAGTAATACCAGCAGAGTTTAACAGCTTCTTTCCATTGCTGATAGTTAAAATACCAATGTAATTAGACAAGTATCTAAAGAATACGAAACAATTAATTCGTAGTTATAAAAGAGGTGGCATGATTCAGTAAAAAAAATATTTTTTTCGGCCCTTTGTTGGCTTGCTCTTGAGATCGTTGATGATCTTTTGTCTCGCGTCCGTATACTTGTCTACGTTTTCCAACAATTGCGACCGCACCTTGTTCCTGTCTGCCAATGGAAGTGTGGCTGCAAGTTGGACCACAAAATATTGTCTGTTGACCTTCCTCTCGAGGTCTATGTGGTGGAATGTACAACTCTCGTACATCAACATGTGCATCATAAGGAAGATTCCCTACTCGTTCCAAGTTGCGTCTGGTTTCTGCCACTTAAACCTGACCTCTTTAAACTTGTAAGTATCGATATCAGATGCATCAAGGACATTGAGCTTGTCGAGGTAATCGCCAATTGTTTACACCTGTGTGCATCACAGCGACGTTATTAGGAGAAAAACTTATGGCCGTATGCAATAATAACTACTAGCATACATATACTGATCGAAAGGAGAGCACTAACCATTAACTTTGCGGCTTTGTATAATTTTCTTTCTTGGACGTTCGTGTAACGTTGGTGGTGAAGGAGATCTATTGTCCTATCCTTACGGTTAATGCACACGCATGAGTAGTACTCATTGATGTTGATCGGAACAAAGGTAAGATCAGCTTCCAAGTTAAGAGAACGACCACACTTCCTTCTAAAAAAATCGAGATGGGACATCAAGATGTCCACTGCCTGCGTGGATGGGCCCTCTTCATAATCGTCAATCATCCCATAAAGGCAATCCTACAAACATATTCAATGTGTCTCAGATTATGTTCAACTGTATAGAAGTCTTCCAATCAGAGCATGTTGAAGTAACACATTCACTACGTATCAAACTACTAGAATAAATATACAACAAAGGGTGCAGATTAAAGTAACACGTTTCTGTATTATAGTAACACCAAAAATGCTCTAAAGTAACACAATTTTTATGAAACACAAGTTTGTTAGATCAACACCATAAAGTGTATAGCTGATAAGAATTAATGTACTACAAAAAAAAGTATTAGAGTAACAAAAAGTGCAAATTAGAGTGACACATATAATCAATTGAACGTACCAGATTACTGGGGTTCAAGTAAGACGAAGATGGGAATTAAAGTAAGACATCTTATACATTACAGTAACGCACTTTCATCTTTAAAATAACACCATACATGTGTTGATGCATTATGAACTTGGCTCTCAAGCAACACTTTATGTGAGGAACATGTATTCTCCTAGAACAATGGTGATAATTATATATGCAAACATATGCAACAGTAATGCGTACCTTCTGTCATATACCAAAGTATGCCGTCGTGGGTGTCTCGACCGAATCAGTGACGGGAGATGAAAGCCTATTCAACAGCATCGACCAACATTCGATGATGCACGACGCCATTTTCTGACCCGGTAACATTGAACGTATATCAATTGAAGCCAGGACAGAATAGTTTGCAACTTCCTCGCTGAACGAAAAAAAAATAGCCAATCAAAAAATCTGTTTTAATATTCACCCATTATTAATGTTACAGTAACTGCATACCAATATTCTATAGTTCCAAGTTCCACAAGGCAGTAGTCCACGACATTTTTGCGACGGATGACGATCTTGCTTAACAACGTCCTGTTGTTCACTAGAAACGGTGACAACATAGGAGAGTTCGCATCTTCGTTGCCGCAGTCAATTGAGCATCCAAGTCCGTCACTCTCACCACGGTTCTGGCTCTTCAGGACAGATCTTGTCCGCGTTGACAACTCAGATTCAGACATCGTTTCTGCGACCGGGGTTGTAAGGTCAGGTGTCGACAGTCGGCTCTTCTTCGGCGGTCGTTCCTCGTACTCTGCCTCGCTGCCCTCTTGACGGTCTCCCCGGTGGACCTCGCAACACCAGATATTGTTCTCTCGATGGCAATGTTCGCTTTATCGTTTAAGAACTCCCTCACCCTCGCTATAACCTCATCTCTGTCCTTATTGATATCGCACAGGACCAAAGTCGCTGCAATCTCCGCTCTGTACAGGTTGTTCGACTCCATTGTGCCTAGGCAACAGTAGAACTCTTCTCCCCGGTACACCATCATGTGTATCATGAGGTAGACACCGTAATCGTTTGCCGAGAACCACCCTGCCATGCGAATGGGACGTTGACAACAGGGAATTCCGCGACAGCCGAACCCTTTAATTTGCGATACCTTTTTTGACCATGTACTTTCCCAATTGCACAGCCTTGATTATACAAAAAAGACATATAAGACTGACAGCTGACAATGCGTGTCCTGGTGTATAGAGTGATGTCCGAATATATTTAACCTAAGTACACTTACTGCGATTTTTGCCATACCGACGTATGGTAGGCTTTCGAAATCCTGCCCTTCGTAACTCCTGTTGTCGAGGTACTCAATCTGCTTTGACAGGAAGTCGATACACGCACAGCTGTAGTGGTCGTTGTCGTTGGAAAGCACCAGGATGAAGACCTGTTATTTGGTAATAAAGTGATTGGCGATTATTGTTAAAGAGCTGTAGTAAAGGGTCACCCGTGTGAGTGTTTCATATAGACGTACCAAGTCAGAGTCTAGCTGTAAGATGTCTTTATTTACTTCGGTCCAAATACCCCAAAAGTTGAACAAGTCATCGCCAATGTCGACTTTTGAACCACTCTTTATGGCCTTCCACAGTTTAATTACTGTCTTCTGCATGACACATGTTGAAGTAACAATTCATGATCATGACAATAAGACAGAGTAACACGTTACTTAATTAAAGTAACAGTATGAAAACCTTACAGTAACACTTGTTTTGTGTTAGAGTAACAGTATTAATGTCTAAGAGTAACACTATTTATGGATATCATGACTTATTAAAGTAATAGTATACAACCCTTACAGTAACTCTCGTGTGTGTATTGAAATAACATTGACAGTAATGAAGGACAATTATGAAAAAGGACAATTATTAACAATGTTCTTTCGAGATATGTTAGCAACACTAGTTGTTGGTTGTATTATTATGATCAAAATAATAGAGACAACCTTACGCTGTGGCTAACGCCAAAGAAGCAGCGTGATGTTGGACGCGGTGCAGTCTGATTAGAGTCCAGTTGGTTAAGCAATATGCACCAGCTATCGATGACAGCGTTTGACAGCTGCTGCCCCGACTGAAGTGTCGACAACTCGTCACGAGGTACGTTGAAGAAATCATCGACCCTTACTAGCATCTCACTGATAGAATACGAATGAATTGTGTGAGAATCGATGAAAAATAACGTAGAGAAAAAGAATAAGGTAAAGGACGTTGATCACTGTAGAAAACTTACTCTGCACTGTACTTTTCATTTTTATAAAAGACATAATCCATTACGTCTTTTCGAACACTCAAAACGGACCTGAACACCCTACTGTTTCTGACCAGAAATTACGATACGATTAGCTGGTCTGGTTCAAGGGTCCCACATTCATACGAGCATCCAAGTTTCTCATTAATAACTTGCATGCATTCCAAAGGTTTTTTTAGAGTGGAGAAAGTAAGGATGGAAAACCTTCCGTCCATCAACTTCCACCCACAAATGCTCAATAACATTCGCTTTATCAGGTCGGTGGTCCTTGTCCTCCGAACCACCATTAACAGCCTCAACCATCTCCGCTTTCGTGTGAAGTTCGAAGTCAGGACCGCCTCGATACTCATCCCCAGTCACATTTGTACACATTCTCGCACCTACCGGTTGTGTGGGCTGGCCTGTGAATGCAGGGCCTTTGGTCGTCGCGTTCTTTTCACGTTCATAAGCCTCGCACACTTCATCGACCGTCCGGTGGAGCTCTTCTCCACTCCAGAAGGCTTGCGAGGACTGTGACGGAACGGGGTCATCGTTCAGTAGTTTGTCGGATGTTATTCTTCTCAGTTTGGAAGCGGCTGAAATCCACCAATCATGGAATGCAACTGCATTCCTTGCCATCATGAGGTACAATTCATGTACCTCCTGCATCAAGAGTAAACAAAAAGTTTTAATTCGGAGGGGAGGCTGTAACTTATGGTTCGAGTTAAAGAAACACATTTGTGTCATTAGAGTAACATGTGGTCAGCATTAAAGTAACATATATTCATGCTCAGATGAACACATCTTCACGCTTAAAAAAGTAATTGGATACCTTAAAGTAACACATGATACGCATTAGAGTAATAGGAGTTGAAAGTTAAAGTAAAATAATTAGGCAACTACAATAACTACAGTAAAAACAAATTCAATGAACACAGACATATAACAGGCAATTTATTGATAAAGATTTTTATTACTTACGTCAACCGCCTTAGCTTTTAGAGCAGCGTCATCCTCGACGCCATCTGCTAGCTCAATGGTTATGGACTTTGCAGCTTTGTGCGCGGCTGATTTTGGGGCATCGGTCTGCCGGAAATTTGTTATCCTCAGCTGCACCACGTCATCCACCAACTCCTCGTCCACCACCTCCTCAAGTACACAACAGGGGTATTTCACCTTTGACTTGGTAAGCCGACCAAGCCCACCCCCAACAAATTCACCCAATAACCTCTCTAGCATCCGCTCACGGTCCCAATGCTTGATCAGCGATAGATCGTGCGGACAACGATGATCACGGTATTGGAAACGATGAAAGTATGTGATTATCAAAAATGGCAGACAACCGAGCAGGTATGTCGGTTTCCGAAGAACAGAATCTTGACAGGCTGCAGCAAGCCCATCCAATACAAGCGTGCACGAATCATAATTTCTGATCTGCTCTACGTTCTCCACGCACTTCAGCAGACTCAGGTCAATAGAATAATTCGACATTGGATTATGAAAAATAGATATGTTGTACAGAACAAACAGCCTGCAAAAGTCGTCCCCACCTTCAACGTCATTCTGCAGTTCTTCCAACAATAGAGTCAGAGAGATCGTGTCGCTTCCGGTAGGAACATGGAACCGGTCCCTCCATGCTTGTTTTAAACTGACGACATCCTCCGCCAGTGCTTCCTTCGATCGACCCATTGGGAGCAGGTAAACGGAGTTCAGACCATATGGTAGGAGGAAGCAGTCATAAACATCATGCTTCGTTACCAAGAATTGATCGCTTTTCTTTGGTAGTCTGAAAATCAGAGTGTCATCCGCAAAAAGCTTCATGAAATCATGTGCAAACTTAACGGGGAAACTTTTGAGTCGCATTTGTAGTAGGCCACCAAAACCGATGCTGATGACAGCCTCCCGCTGCCTATCATTAAATTTGGCTATTAACTTAACGAGGCTCTGAGGTCTACACCGGAAGTGGATCTTCTTATCAACGATGACTGCTTCTTGTTCCCCTTCTTCATCCTTCTGAAAAGGGAAAAGTATAAGAATAATTAGTATGTTCAACTGTTATTAGAGCTAAGTATGCACCAGGTAAGAGATAAACATCAACAATGCTAGGGCTCACAGGCCTGCAACTGACCTGCCCCTTGCTTTGTCTCCTCCTTTTGCCATCTCTGGCACGAGTGTTTCCAGATTTGTCTCCTTCTTTTGCCATCTGAAATGTACAATAATGAAGTGGCTGGTATGCACAATAACCTTGTATGTAACACGTCTTCTGGATTACGGTAACACAATTCATTCTTCAAAGTAACACCATAAGTGTTACATTAACACCATAAAATGCAACACAGCTGGTAAGCATTAAAGTAACACAAATAAACTCTTATAGTAACATAAGAAACGAATTAGAGTAACAGTTCTTCAGTTAGAGTGTACCAGTTTACAAGGATTCAAAGTACCACAAATATGAGAGTTAGAGTAACACGTCTTCTGCATTACAATAACACATGTCCGTCATTGAAATAACACCGTACATGTGACACAGTAACGAAGCGACCTCTTACAGTAACACATCAAGTGCATTACAGTAACAGCGTATGGGCATTAAAGTAACATTCGAAATATGTTCGTCTGCAATTGAATTCAATTACACGAAACAAATGAAAACCCAGATACCACAACAGTCTTTAGTGAAAACAATTAATTATAGGGCACAAGCACATCAAATTTAATCAATCAATAATTAGCGAAACAATTAATGAAATCAAACAAAGATGTAAGCTAAACGCAGTTCTTCAGTAAAACAATCGAGAATTAGCGAGTTACCTTGATGATTAAGTTTGCTAAAGTTAGAAAGTTGCTTCAATGTAACCTGGCTCGAGTTAAAGGTGAGCGCTTGAGTTGAGTTGAGCGATTGAGTGCTCGGGTGTGCTTGAGTTGAGCGAAAAGATTGAATGATATGAGAGATGATGAAGGTGAAGGGTTTTTGTTAGGCGGGTGTTTGAATGAAAAAAAATGAATCAGATGAGAGAGAAGAAGATAGCAGTTGGCGGTAATCTAGGGAGGAGAGAGGATTTTCTTATTTTTTTTGCCAAAATATATATGGTACTTACTACCTTAATTACTACACTCAATCTCAACCATTCATCCCCCTTTAGATCAATGGCTCTAAATAGAACTCATGGACTTAAAAAAAAGGGACTCACTTGATCTTCACTCACTCTCTCTCTCTCTCTCTCTCTCTCTCTATATATATATATATATATATATATATATATATATATAAATGGGATCAAGGGAGTTGGTGGTGGATTGGGAAGTTGGTTAGTTTTATTGTTGGCCATTGATTTGGGTTGGATGGATGGCTTAGATTAATAAAAAAAAAAAGGAAAGCTGGTACACTGAATGACAGCAGCAGGCAGCAGCAGACCTCAGCAGGTAAAAGCAGCATGCTATCGCCATTTCCATCACAAAAATTCACTCCTTCACTATTTCCTCTCACTAAAAATCAAAATTCATCCCAAATCAAAATTCATTCCCTTATTTATACTATCATTCAAAATAACAAAACCGTAATTCGTAATTTGTTCTACATCTCCATGCTCCAATGGTGTCGTTCCTCGAAGATTCATGCGATGATTATATGCTTGAAAATTTGCAGTCAAAAATTTCCGTTCAACATGCAGGAGGTAAGATGAGGATATACATATATTTTTGGTATCCTGCATTTGGTATTCCATTTTATTGTTTGGTTTGTTAATTTTAAAAAGTTACACAGTTATAATGACATAGTCACACCCAATACGATGGACAGTCACACTTCGCTGAGAACAGGTTTTGATGGTATCCATTTTTTTGTTTGGTTTGTTAATGTGAAGAGTCACACAGTTATAATGTGATAGTCACACTTAATATGACGGACAGTCAAACGTTGATGAGTACATGTTTTGATACGTGTGTTATTATTTTAATACTTTTAATCCAAATATTTATCAAGGCAAATTATTATTATTTTAATATTTTTAATCCAAATACTGTTATAGTTTTCTGCTGTAGGTGTAGTTGTATTACCTTGAAGTTGCTTTTTTATTCCAAATATTTATGTTGGTTTCTTCATCATTGTTATATTTATTACTGTCGTTTTTGTTGTTGTTGACTATTGCATTTTGGATTTTAAATCCAAATATCTATCAAGCTAAATTATTATTGTGTTGGTTCCCTGTAGTTGTAGTTTTCTGCTGTAGTTGTAGTTGTGTTACACTGAAGTTGCTTTATTATTCCAAATATTTATGTTGGTTTCTTAATCATTGTTATATTTATTACTGTCGTTTTTTTGGTTGTTGAGTATTGCAGTCTGGTTTTTTGTTCTTGTAGTTCTTTATATTTTGTGGGTGTTAATCTTTAACAACCATGCTGTTATACGAGCAAAGTCACAGTCTTTGTTCTTCAAAGTCACAGTCGTTGTTGAGAAAAGTCACATTTCATTAAGGTCAGATATGAATGCGTGCGTTGCATGATTTCCAGTTTTTAGTGTGTAATATAAGGTTTCTTTTTATTGATCCAACCTCTGAATATTTATGTTGGTTTCTTCTTATTGATCCAGCAGGACGTTTTAACCTGTACCTCTGCTGTAGTTGTAGTTGTGTTACGTTGAAGTTTCTTTATTATTCCAAATATTTATGTTGGTTTCTTTATCATTGTTATACTTATTACTGTCATTTTTTGTTGTTGTTAAGTATTGTAGTTTGGTTTTTTGTTCTTGTAGTTCTTATATTTTGTGGTGTTAATCTTTAACAACCATGCTGTTATATGAGCAAAGCCACAGTCGTTGCAAGATTTTCAGTTTTTAGTGTGTAATATAGGGTTTCCTTTTATTGTCCCAACCTCTGATAGTTCTTTTTTCTTCCAACCTATATGTCAGTTGAAGACACAGTGAGTGTGTCTTACGTAGGGCAGAAGTTCGTGGACATCGACAGAGCATTCCAGTTTTATCAATCTTATGCATGTTCCTTTGGTTTCAAGGCGAAGAGGTACACGACAACTAGATCTTTTGATGGTTCGATTAAGAAGAAATTGTTGGCTTGTAATAAGGAGGGCAAAACACCTAGCCAGACCATGGTGAAGTTGTCGAGCACCGAAGAGAAGGAGAGGCAAGAGTCTGTGGGATCGTATGAACCCAAAAGGAATACAAAGGCTACGAGGACGCAATGTGGTGCAAGGATTAGGCTTTGTGCAATGATCGGGGGGTTTTACATTGAAGAGTTCATCGAGGAACACAACCATGAACTTGTGATGGTCAATGACAGAGAGTTTCAAAAGTCATCTCGAAGTCTTTCAAGATATCACAAGGAGATGATCGTTTGCAACTCAAGGGTGTGTAACATCTGTGAATAGTGTTGTTAGTGCATGGTTAACGACTAATGCAGTTGAATATTTGTGTGTGCAGCTAAAGATCGGGGCGACTCGGACATACAGGATGTGCAAGGAGATGTCGGGTGGATTTCAGAACATCGGAGGATCGTTGGTTGATTTCAAGAACTGGGGGGAGGGACGTCAAGTGCTTCGTTCACGAGCAGGATGGTCAATTGTTCATAGACCGGTTCAAGAGTTTGAGGGACAGTCAGGAGGACTTTTACTTTGACTACGATGTTGGTGCAGATGAAAGCTTACGCAGGGTCATTTGGGCGGATGGTGCAGCTCGAAGGAACTATGCGGTATTCGGGGATGCAGTTTCGTTCGACCCAACGTACGGAACCAACGTGTATTCTATGATGTTCACACCGTTCACTGGTATGGACAACCACAAACGGTCTGTCACGTTTTGCGGGGCGTTGCTATTAAAGAAGGACTATGAGTCATTTATCTGGGTCCTCTCCCATTTTCCGGAAGCCATGGGCGGGAAGGAACCGTGTTATATCATTACAGGCCAGGATCCCGGGATTTTAAATGTCGTCCCAAAAATATTCAAAGCAGCACACCAACGGTGTTGCACGTTACACATCATGAACAAGGTTCCAACGAAGTACGGTAGATCTAGAGAGGAGGCCTCTGAATTCGTAAAAGCCCTCAACACAATTATTTGTGATGATGACATCGAGGCGTCGGAGTTCGATGACAGGTGGGGGCTGATTATGATCGACCATGATGATGTGGGGATCGAATGGTTCGAAAATATGTTTGACATCAGGAGCAAATGGGTCGCCGCGCATTGTAGGGAGTTGAGGATGTCCGGAATTATGAGGACAACGCAGAGATCAGAGAGTGAGAAAAATTTCTTCAAAAAGTTTGAAGGCAACAAAAGGTACATTGGTCCAGTTCTGGATGCGTTTCGAAAGTGCGATGGACCAACAGAGGCACATGCAGAAGAGGCGAGACAACGATAACCGGCAGACATTCCCCAAAACTGGAACGACGAATCCGATGGAGACCCACGCGGCAAGGGTGTACACGCATGTGGCATTTTCACACTTTCAGGAAGAGGTTGTGTTTTCGCTGTACACGTACAGCGTTCGTGGGTATCAGGAGAAGGACGGAATCGAAGCGACAACAGTTATGGACTCCATCCGGGACCACAACTACATTGTTGAATACAATCCAGGTATTGGCATAGAAAGTCACTGTCCACGTTGTCTAGCCACACTCGCATAGCCTGACTATATAACCTAAACGGTGTGATTCTAAACTGCGGTGAGTGTGACTATACAACGTGGTGAGTGTGAATGTACAACATAATGAGTTTTATTCTACAATTCATTGAGTGTGACTATACAAAATAAAGGGTGTGACTCTGGAATGCGGTGCGTGTGATTGTACAATGTAATTCGTTTGATTCTGCAACGTAAGGACCAAGACTATGCAGCATAATGGATGTGACTATAACAAGTAAAGGTTATGATTATACCTTTAGAAAGTCACATTCTGTACGTTGCGTAGCTACTGTCCGGATGGTGAGAGTCGCACTCTTTATGTATTTTAATGCACTCGCAGGTACCTGTGAGGTCAGCTGTACTTGCAGAAAGTTCCATCGGTATGGAACTCTTTGCAGGCATGACATTTGAATATTTTCTTCCAAAGGACAGGGGATGATCCCGGAACAGTACGTGGCTTGTAGATGGACAAAGGATGCTCTACGTAATAGTAATGCATGTCCCCTGTCAGAGATTCGCCTAAGCGATGAGAAGGTTGTTACAGTCATGAGGCTGTTTTCGGAGTTCTATGAAACCATCAGTCATGTCAGCAAAATGGGTAAGGAAGACGTTAGTAATTTAGCTGACATCATTCGCGACTTCAGGTCCGATGTGGCGCCCTTTGCTGGCCCTTGTAGCAAGACGCAAGAAATAGAGAAGATCCTCGGCTGTACGAGCACAATTGAAATAACGATATTGCCCCAGAAGAAAGCCAAGAACAAGGGCAGTGGGAAGCGGACGCTGTCTTCTAAGACGAAGGCTGCTGCAATTGTCGTGAGGCCTAAACGGTTGTGCAACAACTGCAAGAGGATGGGGCACCATGACAAGAGGAACTGCCCTAACCCATTCGCTGAGGACCCACTGATGGTAAGGATTTGTCGTGGATCCCGCCACCAATTAAACAACCGGCTAAGACCTAGTGGGTAGCTAGGGTAAGTCGGGTCGTGTCCACGGAGACGGTATTGCAAGGTTTAGACTAAATCGGCCTAAAACAAGACTATGCTACCAAACAAACACAAAGGGCTAAAAATTGATGAATTAAGATGAGGGGAGGAGAAAGTAGACTAATGATAAGCTATGATGAACTAGACTATCAAATAATAACTAAACACAAGCCAACTAGCAAACTAAAGGAAGTGCTAAACAATGCTAATAATCCAACTAATTAACAACCTAAAGAGATGATGGCTAACTATCAAGATGAATCAACTATGGAAAAGAGGTGGGTTAGATTGGGTTCATAAGTGTAGTAGGGTGACTTGGGTTGATTAAGGGTTTAGGTGCCTCTTAATTGCTAGGTTCGGTCCGGGCGATAGCAACTTAAACCGATGTCGAAGACAATGCTCAACATGTCCACACACAAAGCATACAATGGGTAGAAGAAAACTAGCATGAGAAGCATGGCCACTACAACTCATACAAGCATATCAACAAACACATGGTGTGCCAAATATATGACTAACAACAAAGATTCACCATTTACCCCCAATCAAGCCCTAATCACCCATAATCTACCCTTAATCCCCCTACTAACCCACAAGTAAACTACTCACTCATGAACAAACTAACTACAACAATAAAAAGAGAACACATCACCATAACCCTAACATACATCATCAAGAACAATAACAATCAATAACAACAAACACTAAGTAAAGATTCAAACTTGATTCAATAACAATAAACAAGAGAAAAGAAAGATTATACCAACACTAGATGAGAGAAAAGATGAAATCTTGCATAGAAGAGAAACCCAAATAATCCCAAGGTTGTCAATCTTGGAGAAGTCTTCAAGTATCCTCTTAATACAAGCACTAATTAACTAGGATTAACTAAGATTAACTAAGGATTAATGAGAGATTCCAACTAATATGAGGAACTAAATCTAGGGTTTATATGTTGTAGAAAGGCTTAAGAGAGGCAAAACTAATGTAAGATCCATAAACCATACAAGAGGCGAGTATTTAAAGGGTTACAAATGGAAGGAAGAAAAGACTAAAGTCACGCGGGCAGCAGCGGTACAATCCCGATCGGGAATGGGCAATCCCGATCGGGAAACCTCACTTTCCCGATCGGGAAATCTGGGACCCGGTCGGGAACTCTCTCCAGTGGCCGTCTCCTTTGTGCACTTCATCCCGATCGGGTTTTAGGCATTCTCGATCGGGATGGGTCTTGTAGGCCTCCAATATGAACTTTTTGGTCCCTCCTTGCTTCTCATGGGCTTCCCATCGATTCTCGGGACTCGGGATCGGGTCTCGGAGGCTCGGGATTGGGTCCCAAGGTCTCGGGATCGATTCCAAGGCATCGAATCATCGTTCCTTTACTCCGTTGGCTCCAAAATGTGTATGTATAGAGTCGGAATCGCTCCAACTCTTCCAAATTGGTCTCGGGAACCTGAAACGAACTAAAGGAAGCATAAGAGGCCCCTAAACCGCTCCCAAGGAGCGATTCTACAAGGAAAATGGGACCAAAACACTACAAAATAGGCACTACAAACCACTCTAATCAACTCCCCCACACTTAACCCTTACTCGCCCTCGAGTAAGCACATACTAACTACTATACTAGCCGAATGGGTATTAGCGCACCCTACGCCCTTTCAACTCACGCGAGTGCACTTAGAGGAAAAGTGCACTCCGCAAGGCAAGTCGGGTCTTGCGACAAAACTGTGGATGCAACCGGCCACAAGACACAAAAACAAACAAACACACAAACGAACACACAAAAGGTTGCACCCAAAAGAAAACAAATACCGCTTCCCTCAAACAAGCGGTGAAAGAAACACCGGTTTAGGACTCAAGGCAAGTGACAACGTTCCCAAGCTAGCAATACAAATCGAGGTGGACTAAACCCTAATAGTATGACGATAAAGCAACAAAAACGTTGGTGACTTACCTAGGTTCCTCCTAACCTTCTAAGAACGTACTACGGGACGATCGGCGGGATGGAAAAAGGATGAACCACGGTGTTAGTCGACACTGTAGGTAAGTGAGACCCCGCCCCCTTTAGCGTGAGCCAAGAGGGTCTTCCCATGTCCGAAACACGTGCAAAATGAGGGAAGACCGACTAATGCCGCTATCATCCTTCCTCGGGACTCGGTCCTTTGGTAGGCTCTTCACGGCAAAAGTCGAAAAAAGGCTTATTTTTGTGAGGTTAAGATCTTTTTGTGAGACGATTTTCTTTTGGCATTTTCTCTTTTCTTTTGCATTTTTGCTCGTTTGTTGCCATGCCATTTCTTTTTCTTCTTTTCTATTTTCTTTTTGGCTTTTGTGCCTTTTCTTTTTCTTCATTCTTTTCTTTCTTTCATTTTTTTTTCTTTCTTTTTCTTTTCTTTGCCCTTTTTGGCAAGATTTGGCTTTTCGGCATTTCATTGTGTAACAAGAAAGAGAGAACTCAACAAATTGCAAATTTATTTGTGGTTATGTGTAGGAGGTAGGGGAATGGGTGAGTCGGGACGGGCCCTTCCCTTCAAACCCACAAAAAGTGGAGAACTTGGACTAATTAAACAATCCCAAACACGGTCACCTAGGAGACGGGACTCGGTAACCAAGGCCTTTTCACACCGTGGGTGGTCATAATGGTCAAAAGTGCAAATCCCGTAGTAAATCCCTTGTAAGCTAGGTGGACTCAAGGTAAAGGACCAACGAAATCATTGATTTAGGGTCATTCTACTAGATTAAAGTCCAAGACTCGGTTTATACAACTAGGAAGGGAAAGTACACACTCACACACTAGCCTCTAAACCGGGTTTTCGAAAACCATTTAAACACAAGACACACAACAAAACACAAAACAAAGACTCAACAAAAACGAAAGAAAAAAGAAACAAAAGCAACAAAACAAGAACAACACAAAACAAACATATAGAGAACACAAACACCACCCCTATCATCCAAACAAGCCACCAAATCATCCACACTTTACAAAGCTCCACCCGAGCACACAACATCACTATCTCCTCCAAACTCCGCAAGAGGTAAAGAAGAAAAAGAGATAAGATGTTACCGGGAGTCTTGAAAGCCTTCCAAAGTTAACGGTGATTTAAGCAACCTATAAGGAAAGAGGAGGCAAAACACACACAATACAACAAATACACGACATAAAGACACAAAAGGAAAACACACAAAAAGGAAAATCTTTTTGATTTTTATGAAAGTTTTTCAAATTTTTATGGATTTTAAAGATTTTTTCGAAAAACTACAAAAATAAAGCTAACTATGCTAGAATACCACTAACTCCCCCACACTTAAGTCGAGCCATGTCCTCATGCTCGACCGTAGTGCATGGGAGCACAAAAGAAACTACGAAAATAAAGCTAGAAATCAAAAAGAAGAGTGGAGAAAAGTGTAGAAGGTGTCCGGCCGGGGTGTAGTCAAGTCACCATGGGCCGAGACAAGAAAAAGATATGGAAGGGGGAAGAAAAATAAAAAGAAGGAAATAAAAGGAAATGGGAGGGGAGGACTAGGTGTAATCACGTCACCTAGCCCGGATTCCGCCTAAATCCGACTAAATCCTCAAAAAGAAAGAGTGAAAAACTTGTAAAATTGGATTTTGAGAATGACTCTCGATGTAATCACATCATCAAGAGTCGGGAGCAAGCACACCAAGGCCGCGAAGGCCGCCATGACACAAATGATAAGAAAGGAAGGGGATAAACCAAGAAGACAAGCGATAAAAACGGAAAAGAGAGGATAGTTGTCGTACCATACGGTTACCAACTCACTCGCTCCATCGTCTCGTAAGTGAAAATAGGCACTTAGCTTGTCCATGTCGTCGTTATTCCTCTCCAATTACGATCCGGTTCCAAGGTTGGGTCACAAATGCAAAATGAGGCGGGTTTTGATGTGAAAGTCGGTTCTAAGTGAAGAGAGTGTGAGGTGAAAATGTGTAAATAAAGTGCAACGTCCATATAGCGAGAGTAAGGATATGTAGGGAGGTTGGGAGGGGGTATACAAGGGTTGGGTGGACTCAAAAGATGAAGAAAAGAGCCAACGGGGAACAGGGGGCCCTTCCCGGTCGGGAAGGAGAAATCCTGATCGGGTATTCCCCACCATCCCGAACGGGAAAGAAAAATCCCGATCGGGAATGGCTCACAGTAGCTAGTCTAACTCGCACCTCCAACCCGAACGGGAAAGAAAAATCCCGACCGAGTTTTGCCACTATCTCGAACTCCCAAAAGCTTGCTCCAAGCTTCAAAAACCGACTTCCCTTCATACAATACAAGTCCCAACAATGATCGTTCCTCCCTAGGAGGCATTTTCACTTCACACCTATCACAATAAACTCAAATAACGCATCAAATTCCCTCCCTCACAACGCTCATCAATCAATCATCCAAATAATCAAGAGTTTCACAAAAGCAAATAAACTAAAAGGGAAAGAGATATACACAAAGAGACGGTTCTTGTGGAACTCCGTCAAACCAAGGTTGTACTTTCTTCAATTCTTTTTCAACACCCCAAAACTAGTTCCATCTCCATCAAGGGCACGAAGGAACAAGTCGAAGGCCCTAGCAAAGTCTTCAATCAAGCTAGTAACATAAGCATCCACAAACCAAGGTTCTTCATGACCTTGTCTCGACGTTCCCGGGGCATCCCGATCTACTAAGTTCAATGGCTTGAACTTGTATTTTCGATCCTTCGGTATATACCCAAACGTCCATCTATCCTCATGTGGCCCCAAGGGAGGCTCATCTTCATCCTTTTTGCTCTTCAACTTGTCATTGGACCCCTGACATGGGCTCTCATCCTCCTCCAAATCGGAGTCATCATTTTCAAGTACATACGAGTACTTCTTCAAGCTTTGTCTCGGTTCTCCCCCTAGATCGATGTTTTCCTTGGCTTGGATCATATTGCATGACTCATCGTTAGTAGGCGAAGTGTTACCTTGAAGGTCAAACACTAGCTTCTCCTCGCCTAACTCGAATGTGATCCTACCGTTCTTCACATCGATCATGGCACCGGCGGTATGTAAAAATGGGCGCCCAAGAATAATGGGAGTGATTTCATCTTCCCGCATATCGAGCACGATAAAGTCAACCGGAATGAAGAACTTACCGATTCTCACCGGCACATCCTCTAGCATCCCCAATGGTCGGTTGAATGAACTATCGGCCATTTGGAGCGTGATAGAGGTACTTTTAAGCTCCTTCATCCCAAGTCGGCAACAAATGGAGTGGGGAATGATGCTTACACTCGCACCCAAATCACATAGAGCTCTTTCGATCTTGTAGTGCCCTATGGTGCAAGGGATCGAGAACCTACCCGGATCCTTCAACTTTGGAAGCGTAGAACCTTGAATGAGCTCGCTCACCACCCTTGTGAATGCGATGGTCTCTTCCTTGTCGACGGATCTCTTCCTAGCCAATATTTCTCGCATAAATTTTCCATATGCCGGGATTTGGGTAAGTAATTCGGTGAATGGAACACTAACATCCAACTTCCTCACAATGTTAAGGAACTTGTCATATTGGGAGTCTACCTTAGTCTTCATTTGCCTTGATGGGTAAGGCAACTTGACTTGGTATTTGTTTTGCTCAATCGGGGTAGACTCTTCAAATGACACTTTCTTTTTACCCTTATCTTTAGCTTGAGGTGGGGGAAGCTTGTCTTGTTGAGGTTTCTCAACCTCCCATAAGACTTGCTCCTCCATTGGATCTTCCTTGCTTGAGTTCTCTTGAATAGGAGGCACAACCTCTCCTGTTGGCTCTTGCTCATTCGGGTGTGGGGGAGGGTTATAAGATGTACCTCTCCTTGTGGTGATGGCATTGACATGCTCAAAAGTCGGAGTTACACCTTGAGGAGTTAATTGCCCTCTTTGTCTTGAAGAACTTCCCGATGCAAGTTGTGCAACTTGATTCTCAATCATCTTCAAATGAGTTCTTGTCTCCTTGTTTTCATTTAAGATTTGGGCTATGATTTCTTGTTGTGACCTTTGTGTTTCCAATTGACTCCTTTGCATTTCCATCAATTGCTTTTGCATGTTGAAATCTCGAGGTGGGGATTGTGGATTATGCGGAGTGTCGGTGATGGCTAGAGGAATGCCATAGTCATGAGTAGGAGACCGGCTCCTATGCTTGCTTTGTTGTTGATTGCCTTGAGTAGCTTGTTGTTGACGGTTCCCTTGGAACCCATGAGAATTGCCTTGATTAAGGCCTTGATTGTAGCCATGGTTGTGGTTTTGATAGCCTTGGTTGAAGTTCCCTTGTTGGAACCCTTGATTGTTGTTGAATGAACCTTGGTTACTTTGCTTGAAGTTGTTGAAAGGCCTTGGGTTGCCTTGGTAACCTTGGTTGTTGTCCCTTAAGGGAGGTGGAACATAGGGACGATGTTGATGTTGGTGTTGAAACGCTTGTTGTTGAGGGACTTGATTGGAAGCTTGGTATTGATTAGAATAGGAAGTACCTTGCTTGAATGCTTGAAAGGCATTCACTTGCTCAATACTCCCTCTACAATTCATAGGGTCATGACCAACGATTCCACAAGTGTCACACATGCTATAATAAGGCAAAGGAGGTGCAAAACTCAAAGCATTCACTTCATGGATTGAGGTTTGGTGGGAGGAACCGATGCTTTGAACTTGGGTGAGGTGACCTTGAAGCTTCTTGTCAATGGATTCCATGTGTGTCTTCAATTGAGCCCCAAGGTCAATGCTTAATTGAGTTATAGCATCAACCTCATGCCTACCTCCTCGGTTTGCCTTCCTAGGCCTAGAGTATTGCGAATTATGCACCGCCATCTCTTCGATTCTCGCCCAAGTTTGGTCATCATCGACCTCGGTGAACCTACCATTGGAGCCCATATTAAGTATAGTTCTTGAGTCCTCATAAAGACCATTCCAAAATTGTTGGACCAAGAACCATTGTGAAAGTCCATGGTGAGGGCATGATCTAACCAATGACTTAAACCGCTCCCAAGCTTCATATAAGCTCTCTTCATCCCGTTGTTGGAAACCGGTGATGGAGGCCCTAAGTAGGTTAGTCTTCTCCGGAGGGTAGAAAGTTTGGTAGAATGCCAATGCAAGTTTCTTCCAAGTGTCGATGCCCATGGTTGCCCTATCTAGACTCTTTATCCATTGCTTCGCTTTTCCAATAAGAGAAAATGGAAATAAAACCCATCGGATTTGATCTTGTGTAACCCCGGGTTGAGAGATAGCGTCGCAATAATCGGAGAAGGTCTCCATATGTTGGTGTGGGTCTTCGGTGGGCAAACCGCTAAATTGATTCCTTTCCACAAGTTGTATGAAGTGGGTCTTGGCCGTAAAATTTCCGGCATAAGCGGCCGGTAGAGCATTGGGTCCCGGCAAGACGTCTTCCGTGAATGTAGAGTGGGAGGAAAACTTCGGCATTATTGGATGTAAGGGAGAAGATGGTGTAGACGGAGTTGATGTAGATGTAGATGGGGAACTAGGACTAGAATCTCCGAAGGGATTGGTGAAATTCCCTTCGGCCGTCTCTCGATATGCTTCCTCACTATCGCTTCCTTGAGCTTGTTCTTGATGGGTATTGCTTGCGCTTGGTTGAGAGATCCTAACCCAGTTAATCGTCCGTTGGCGAAAAGCTCGAAAAAGCCTCTCCGGCTCTGGATTAAAGAGAAAGGATTCGCCTCCCCGCCTAGGCATACACTACACACTAGAACAAACGTGAGAATACCTAGTGCTTTATGGGCACTAGGTAACGACAATAAGCAAGCACAGCTAGAGACAAAGAGAAAAGAAAGCTAAGGAAGCAAGAAAAACTAGAGAATATTCACAAGAGATGATAAGAGGGCACAAAGAAGAGTAACTAAGTCTAGAAATGAGCAAACAAAGTCTAAACAATGCACCGTCCCCGGCAACGGCGCCAAATTGATGGTAGGGATTTGTCGTGGATCCCGCCACCAATTAAACAACCGGCTAAGACCTAGTGGGTAGCTAGGGTAAGTCGGGTCGTGTCCACGGAGACGGTATTGCAAGGTTTAGACTAAATCGGCCTAAAACAAGACTATGCTACCTAACAAACACAAAGGGCTAAAAATTGATGAATTAAGATGAGGGGAGGAGAAAGTAGACTAATGATAAGCTATGATGAACTAGACTATCAAATAATAACTAAACACAAGCCAACTAGCAAGCTAAAGGAAGTGCTAAACAATGCTAATAATCCAACTAATTAACAACCTAAAGAGATGATGGCTAACTATCAAGATGAATCAACTATGGAAAAGAGGTGGGTTAGATTGGGTTCATAAGTGTAGTAGGGTGACTTGGGTTGATTAAGGGTGTAGGTGCCTCTTAATTGCTAGGTTCGGTCCGGGCGATAGCAACTTAAACCGATGTCGAAGACAATGCTCAACATGTCCACACACAAAGCATACAATGGGTAGAAGAAAACTAGCATGAGAAGCATGGCCACTACAACTCATACAAGCATATCAACAAACACATGGTGTGCCAAATATATGACTAACAACAAAGATTCACCCTTTACCCCCAATCAAGCCCTAATCACCCATAATCTACCCTTAATCCCCCTACTAACCCACAAGTAAACTACTCACTCATGAACAAACTAACTACAACAATAAAAAGAGAACACATCACCATAACCCTAACATACATCATCAAGAACAATAACAATCAATAACAACAAACACTAAGTAAAGATTCAAACTTGATTCAATAACAATAAACAAGAGAAAAGAAAGATTATACCAACACTAGATGAGAGAAAAGATGAAATCTTGCATAGAAGAGAAACCCAAATAATCCCAAGGTTGTCAATCTTGGAGAAGTCTTCAAGTATCCTCTTAATACAAGCACTAATTAACTAGGATTAACTAAGATTAACTAAGGATTAATGAGAGATTCCAACTAATATGAGGAACTAAATCTAGGGTTTATATGTTGTAGAAAGGCTTAAGAGAGGCAAAACTAATGTAAGATCCATAAACCATACAAGAGGCGAGTATTTAAAGGGTTACAAATGGAAGGAAGAAAAGACTAAAGTCACGCGGGCAGCAGCGGTACAATCCCGATCGGGAATGGGCAATCCCGATCGGGAAACCTCACTTTCCCGATCGGGAAATCTGGGACCCGGTCGGGAACTCTCTCCAGTGGCCGTCTCCTTTGTGCACTTCATCCCGATCGGGTTTTAGGCATTCCCGATCGGGATGGGTCTTGTAGGCCTCCAATATGAACTTTTTGGTCCCTCCTTGCTTCTCATGGGCTTCCCATCGATTCTCGGGACTCGGAGGCTCGGGATTGGGTCCCAAGGTCTCGGGATCGATTCCAAGGCATCGAATCATCGTTCCTTTACTCCGTTGGCTCCAAAATGTGTATGTATAGAGTCGGAATCGCTCCAACTCTTCCAAATTGGTCTCGGGAACCTAAAACGAACTAAAGGAAGCATAAGAGGCCCCTAAACCGCTCCCAAGGAGCGATTCTACAAGGAAAATGGGACCAAAACACTACAAAATAGGCACTACAAACCACTCTAATCACCCACCTATTGCTGACTTGTCTATCGATGTTGAGGAGGAGGAGGAGGAGGAGGACCCGGTAGGGATTGCCGAGGAGGATTGTTCGTGAATATCCTCTGTTATGGAGAAACATTTTTTTGAAACATAAAGTTTGTTGACGTTTGAAATGGTCAATGTCCGTGATATTGTTCTCGTATATTGCGGACCTCAATAATTTCTAATATGGTGTAAGTCGTAGATCATGGGGCAAATTTGTTTTTTCAAACATAAAGATTGTCGATGTTTGTAATGGTCAAGGTCCGTGATATTGTTTACATCTATTGCGGACCTTAATCATTTCTAATATGGCGTAGTCGCAAATCATGGGGCCTGTAAAATTGTTTTTTGTTGATTGACTGTAAAAATACATTGAAATAGCAATCATTTGTAATCGTTTGAAATAGCATTTGTAATGCGTCCTTACAGCGTAATGCATTAGTGTGTATCTGAAATGCATCATCTTTGGCTACAAATACAGTTGTACAGAAACGTTATGCCTTAATCTTTGGTTGACACGAAACAAGTGAATGTGATTGTGCAACGTAGTTAGTGTGACTTTACAGTATGTAGGGTGTGATTCTACAACAAGAGTTTGAGCGTGGTTACACTAATTATAGGAGTGTGATAGTACAAGATAATGATTGTGATCCTACAATACACTGACTGTGATTCTACAAAATGAAGTGTGCGACATTTGAAAGGCATAAACCTAAACTGGTTTTATGACATGATGACTCTGATTATACACCACGTTGAGTGTGACTATAAAACTTGTTGAGTGTGACTATACACTATGTGTCCGTACATTAGAAAAATAGGGATGGAAATAGAGAAATAGTGAAATAGCGATGGAAATATTTGTACATTAGGAAAAGTCCATCTCTTACACAACACTTAACACATGAAACATAAAAAGATTCTACGACACAGTACTTGAAACATAAAAACATTCGACGACCTAATGCGGAAAACATTTAAAACAGTCATTAAATTGTAAAACACATTAAAACATCCATTACATACCATTAAACGCTACATTTTAACCCATACGTACTTAACCCTAGTTTTTTTGAAGTATCTTCTTCAAGTTGGCCAAATCACGCTGGAACCCTTTCCTAGTGCAGAAACATTCAAGATACTTTTTCATCAAGTATTGGATGTAGTCGTCCAGTTCGGTCTCCTTTTCTGTATCACCAACGGATGCCACAAAGTTCCTCGCGTCTATGGCAGTGGCGATTAGCTGCATGGCTGTTAATTCATTGGATCTAGTGGTATCCAACGAACCATCGTACTCCTCGATCAAACTTTTGATTTCTTATATTTTGCTGGCCTTTTTTTTAAGGTTAAAGAGGTGAAGTTGAAAGTAGTTGGGGTAAAAAATGGCGTTGGTATTTAAAGGGGGGAGGGAGGAGATCTGTAAAAATTTAAAGGGGGAGGCAGTAAAAGTTTAATTGAGTTAGGTGGGGGGTCCTATCCTCTTAAAATTAGGGTTAGGAGAGTGAGGTGATTGTTTGTGTTCTCAACGTGCATTGAGACTCACAAACATCCCCTCTCAGTCACACACTTGATGTGTACTGTTTATTTTTTGTCGACATCATTTTCGAAGCATCATTTTTTTGGGAAATAATCTGATTTTACGGTGTGCGTATTGTGTTTATTTCACGCATATGCTTGGGAAACCTCGAACGACAATCAGTTTTTTTGGGAAACCATCGTTTTTTTGGTGTCTTTTGTAAATACGGTGAAATAATCGTCGACATCGGTTTTTTTTAAGGTGAAACAATCGTATAATTTTAACGTGAAATAAACTTAAAGAAAATGGATAGGCATATATGTAGGGTTACTTAGTTTAATTAATTAGTGAATTCGTGGTTGTCTGTCATGACTCTGCATGAGTTTGACTGTGACTATGAGTCAAAAGTGGCGTGACTGTATCACATCAAACATGCCACCCTGATACTGAGTTGTCATTCATCTGATACTCAAAAGATACTCTAACATGAGATTTCTCTATATTCACAAAAAGTGTTTTTACTTCACTACACATTCACACCTTACGGTGCGCTGAGGTCTTTCGTTCCACGATTCTTCCTATCTTACGTTTTTCGTCGAGTTTTTTCCATATGTTTTTCGCGTCCGCTATGAAAGCGTGAATTTTCTGCAACACGTCCCCACGAGCTTCATTCATGTCAGCAAGGACGAGGGTCGCTGTAAACTCGAACGACAAATAACGCCTCCCGACCTTAGTCCCAAAATCAGGGTGGGTGAACGGCGCACCGTTGTACAGGGACATGTGCATCAAGCAGAAAATGCCGGACTTCGTGTCGTTCTTCCGGACGCTCTGCCATTCCAATTTTATATGGCCATGTGTAAACTTCGACAGGTGACAGCCTTTAATTAGCCCCTTGTCGTCCATGTAGTCGGTCAATGCTTGCGACTGTTGTAGTATTAGGTAAAAGAAAATCTCAGCACTTATGGAAGCAGTAGAATAGTCAATGCGGTGAAATAAAGCATATGCGTGCAACTTACTATTTTGCTTGACACTTGGAACATATATGACCCTGGGGCGTGTGCCTGGTGATCGAGGATATCAACTGTTCTTTCTCTAAAGTTGATGCAAACGCACGCGTAGTGCCCCATAGTATGCACCGGGAAAAACAGCGGTTCGGCGTTCAAGTCGAATGTTCCGGCGCAGTCTTGTATGAATCTGTCCTACGCTTCGTACACACCGTCAGCGTCTTCGTCCGTAGGGGTACATGAGTCGGGTCGTTTCAATATACGGGTCAGTGAGTCCTAACGGATGGTGAATATTAGTTGCCATTAGTGACAGGGGTACGAGACTTGACTATATCATGTGCGTGGCTGCACTCCACAAAGTGTGTGATTGTACAGACTAATCTGCGTGACTTTGCAGCGTACAGACTGTGACTATACATGACAGTGTCTGAATATAAATTCTAAGATGTCTGACTATGCAACTTATAGCATGTGATTGTACACCTCAACATGAGTGACTCTGCAAAGTGAACTTTGTGATTATTTTTTACTATTACACAGACTTTACATCTTTTCAGTTAATGTAAATGGGGGTCATTTGTACTATTTGATGTCTGACTATGCAACTTATAGCATGTGATTGTACACATCAACATGTGTGACTATGCAAAGTGAACTTTGTGATTATTTCTTACTATTACAAAGACTTTACATCTTTTCAGTTAATGTGAATGGGGGTCATTTGTACTATTTAATGTAATAGGTAGGGGGGAGTAGGGGGAGTGGGGGGCATACCATGTGTCGACTTCCGAACCACGCCATCGTTGGTTCAGTAGGGGGAGGATAACCCACGCCTGTTGTCGACTGATTCCAACCAGTTCATGAGGTGCGACAAACACTCCAGCACCGCGACGCTCATGCTACCTCCGGACAAGAGCATTTGAATGTCACGCATCTCCAGCTGCGCATGAGTGCTGTAGGACCCCAAGTGTTCACTGCGAATTTTCAATGGTTACTATGTGTAATATGGAACACGTATCAGTAATCAAAGACGGTTACGTACCTTTCTTCGTACCCATTATCATCAAGGAAGCAGTAATCGGCGACGTGCTTTTGCAGGCTGAGCATCCTACTCGTCAGCGGTCGGTTCATGCGAAACAAGATCGACATGACAATGGCGTCCGGGTCAGGCTCCCCTTGGATCAAAGAGCAACCCAACCCATCTCCAGATCCCCGCGATTGAGACTTGATTGTTCACTGTCTTTCTTCTGGGACTGATCAGGGGGTGGGTTCAAGTGTTTTCGGTGACTTGCTCTGACGCTTCCGCTGCTGGGTGGTTGCCTTCACAGAAGTGGTTTCAAACGCACGGGCAGAGAACAACGATTCCTTGTACGTTCCGAATGCTGCCACTTTCTTCAAAACAGTGTCCCTCACCTTGTTCACGTCGCTCAGAATAAGGTTCGTCGTGATTTCCGCCCTGCACATATTCATGGCCGCCATTGTCCCCAAGGAGCAGTTGAACGGGGACCCGGTGTACAGCATCATGTACATCATCAGGTACACTCCACAGTCATTGGCGGAGTAGCCCACCCCCTGCCAAGATAAGGGAACGTTCACCAATTTAAACGCACGAACCTTCTCACCTTTCTCCACCCCTCGTTGTACCATGAACTCCTCCATTTTATCAGCCTACAAAACATGTTCAAACAGGATCAGTTGTTGAACACATTCGCAGTCACAAAATTGATTTAATATTAAATTAAAAGGGTTTGACCGCTATCCGAGCAATGCCATAGTAAGACAACTTTGTAAAATCTTTATCGTACAACCTGTTGTCGAGGTACTCTACTTGCTCAGAATTGAAGTTTATGCAGGCGCAACTGTAGTGGCCCTCGTCACCCGTTAAAATCAGGACGAACACCTGCAAACAATCCGTCAGGATTATGGGCTAAGAACAACTACGAACGAACAGTATGTGCAGGATAATACCATGTTTGAGTCCAAAGCAAAGTCGGAGAAACTCTTTTCTATCCACTGGTCCCACACGTAAAATATTTCTTCGTCATGATTTAAGCCCTATCCTCTTTTCTTCCACAATTCCAACACCGGGACCTGCTCACATGCATTGATGGTAATACATGTAGTTAGTGTGTGTTTGACATGCGTGACTATACACGCTTTTACGTGTGACTGTACAGCTGTTAGTGTATGATTATACACCATAAAATTGCGTGACTGTATATGCTTTTGCCTGTGAATATACAACTTGTAGTGCGCGATTATACACCATAGAAGTGCGTGACTGTACAACATAAAGTGTGTGACTATACAACTTATAGCATGTGACTACGCAGTTTATAGTGGTGACTGGGCAACATAATGTGTGTGACAATACAGCTAATAGTGTGTGACTATACAACTAATAGTGTGTGACTATACATGCTTTTGCCTGTGAATATACAGCTTGTAGTGTGCGATTATACACCATAAAAGTGCGTGACTGTACAACATAAAGTGTGTGACTATGCAGTTTATAGTGGTGACTGGACAACACAATGTGTGTAACTATACAGGTAATAGTGTGTGACTATACAGCTAATAGTGCGTGACTATACAACTAATTTGGGGGGTGAACGTACCGTATGTCCAAGAGAGAAGTAACATCTACTAATTACTCATGGTGCGTTTTTTTCGTAGATCAACTGGTTCAGTAGCCTACACCAGCAGTCAATGACGTTATTCATCACCTGCAGGCCAGGCTCGAGCGACTTCATGTCGCCCCTTGCTATACAGTCATAATCAGTGAACTCGACCAACATTTTGCTGTAGACCAAACAAAGTCCCTATTAGCACATGAATTTTAAAAACGACATGAGCAGCACAATAAATACGTACCCTGACGGACGTGGCGTTGACCGGTCAAAGACGTAGTCGATTACATCTTTCCGCACGCTGAGGATATCCCAGAAGATGACTATATTGGAGCACATGAATCCAGAGATCACAAGCTGCCCCTCATTATTTTCCCACAGTCCGAAGAGCACCCCAAATTGTCTGGAATCGTATCCATGCACTCAAATGCTACGTCGGAGTGGAAAATATACCGATGATGTGGTGCCTCAGCATGCGTCTCGGTCCCTGAAGCCTCGTATGTCTACTGATTATCATTCAAGACGATTTCTGCTGTCGCAGGCGTGGTGGCAACAACGTCCGCTACATCCCAGCCTGCTTTGTGCAGTTCCCTCTCAAGACTAGAACTGACTGTCGCATCGGGCGGAGCCGGTATTACAGTACGCACTCCCTGGTCGGTAGATCGGCCATGGCCGACCGTGTGTCAGTGGTCTCCCACTGTAACACCCGCTATTTTTCATAGCATTTTTCTCCTTTCAGTTATGACTCTTTCACATTTCGGTCTTGCGTGCGTTTCCTCTTTTTCCAAACTTTATTTTAATTTTTGAGTTTAAAGATATTTATTTTTATTTTAAAAGATTTTAATTCTTTTAAATCTAATTATTTGATTTTCTTCGTAAATTGTTTATTTTTCCGCGAGGAATTTTATTTGTCTACGAATTAACGTATTTAAGCTCGGATTTAAGTTATTCCTTTTTCTACAAATGTCCAAACATATTTTTATAATATTTTCAACTAGTAAATATTTTTATTTACGAAAACTTAGCCATTAATGATTTTATTACGAAGCTTCACGAATAATTATTTTCTTACGCGAGGTTTACTCGAATTGCTTTGAAATGCCTCTAACTTATAAATCATTTGAGACATTTTCCCCACATTTTGGACCGACAAAGCTACTTGTCACAATTTTACTACGTTTTATTAATACGATTCATTTTATTACGTAAAACCGAAAAGATATGATTATTTCCCCTCTCATTTAATTGTTGCATTTCTGCTCATACTATTCACACTCCCTCTTAACCTCATTGGATTCCTAATTGGATTCCACATTGATGATACCCCATTGGATTCTTCATCCATTTTAATTCCATTTATGCTTAAAACCATTTATCTCTCCCTTACATTCATTTGTGCATTAAAAAAATTGTTACAACATCATCTTCCTCATCATCCTTTGGCCGTGTTACTCCTCATCTTTTCTTGGCTAATTTTTGTTCAATTCGAGTCCTAATCGTCTCATTTTTTAGCGTCGAATTAATCGTCTTTCCGAGCCTATCGTTAAGGTAATAATCGATGATGTTTTTGATCGTTATTCACCGTGATTTTCTTCGTTTTTCTCATGGTATTTTTGTACCGTGAATTTCGTGTATGGTAGGTTTCATGGACGATCCCGAGGTCGACATGTATATTATTGATTCCGATTTGGACTGGAGGTAACGTCGATGTTACTCGGTATTTCGTGATTTTAATTGTGTAATTGCATGTATATTTTTATATTTCATTTTTGACAATATATGTATGTCATATAATCTGGAAAATTTTTAAAAGTTGAAAATTTGCATGTTTCGGTATTTTTATCGCTTTTACGAGATTAACGATTGAATCGTCATATTGATTTGTAAAATCGTAATATTCGGCCTAAACTTGTAATATATGATTATGTTCTGTAAAAATTAAGTTTTTAATGATTTTTAATAAATTGGTATTTTTCTAATATTTTTGATACCGATTATTGAATTTTTACCGTTTACGAACAAAAACGATTAAAAACCGATTTTTATTTCTAGCACTTAAACATTTTATTTTAATCTGAAATTTGTTGTGGATAATATTTATGATGAAAAATCATTTTCTGAAATTTTTCATAATTTTTCGGAATTGTTAAGTGGGTGAATTAATTAATCACTATAAATCATCGTTTATCGTTAAAACTGTGTTTTCGTTTAAATTCTCAATTTTTGGCCTTTTAAATAAATCTGGAAATTTGGAAATCTGAAAAAAATAGTATTTTCTGGAAAATCATTATTTTTAAAGTTTAATGATAGTTTTTGGATATTAATACTTAAATCGTTGTGTAATTACTATTTTTATTAATCGTTATTGTCGAGATTAGACGATTAACGAGAAAACCCTTTAAAAACCGAGTTTAATTATTCTGGAAAATTCTCTTTTCTGGACAGAATGTCCAAAAATATATTTTAGCTATTTGATGTAATTTTTGTACTATTTATTAAAGTCTTTAATTAATAGTAATGATTTTTGGACAAAATTACGATTTATCGTTAAAATGCTTCGTCTTACATAAAAGAATTATTTTTCCAGCAATTTTAAAAATATTTAAATCTGAAACTTTGAGATTTAAATCACCCCTTATCATATTCTGAATTTGTTTAATGATTTAAATTAAAGAAAAGACGTTAAAAGATTTAATTTGACATTTGCCGTAAAATCTTATTTACGCTTGTTTTGTCGAAACTATTAATAATTAGGGAATTTTAGTTTTATAAATTTTGGAAACACCTTAATTAGTGGTACTAAAGTGTTTAAGACTTTTTTTTTTAATTATTTTATAAACACTTGTATGATATTTCAATAATTTCATAAACCCATTTATCCTTATTTTGGAAATTAATATTGTTAAGGCCGAAAGTATTAGTTTTATAAATCGATATATCTTTTACTAAAAATGTTTTATTAGTATGAACTAATATTTTTGCTATTTTGATATGATGCTATCTTTTTAAAGTTTCTAAATATAGAAGTTTCCTAAAATTGAAAGTTTCCTCTTTTGGAAGGCGATCCGTTTTCCCTTTTGTTCCCTTATTGTTTACAATGATTAAATCTTTTAAGTATCGATAATGACCCTGTTTTGGAGTTATGGAATAAGGACAAGTGTGGGTTTAGAGTAATATAGTCTGGGATGTACGTTTTGCCATCAACTGTAAGGCTGGTGTGTCATTATGGAGCACATTGGTTGTTGAACTGAGCATGGTTTGTGTTCAGGAGAGTGTATATTTACCTTAAACTTAGATATCGCATCATGTAAGTCGCGTCGGGTTGAAATGGAAATGGTTTGTATCCAGGAGGGGTGTATACTACTTAAACCAGGATCTCGCTGCACGCAGTCCTGTTATAGTTGAGTTGCCTACTTAGAGACTGGATTCTGTTATGAGTTAAGTCTACAGTTCTCAAAGCTAGTTTCTAGTATTGTTCGGGTGAAAGTCTAGATTCTACATTAACCCTATCCATAACGCCACATTGATTATTTTATTTATTATCGATATAAATTGGTTGCAGGTTGGCAAAATATTTTATGTTTCTTCGGAAACCCATTTCAATATTTTGGTTTTGCGCTGAAAGCTTATTTTTATGAATAATGTTTTACTGTTTTCCGTTTTTTTTTTTTACTATTTTCATATAATTGTAATTATGTTTTAAAATCATGTTTTACGGCTGGGAGAACGTTGGCGTTACTCCCCACTGATTGTGGCTGTTATGTTTTTAACACGGCAGGTATATGTGTTTCTCTTCGGGTAGGCTAGCGAGCAGTTATGGATCCTGCTTATTCATTTTAATAATTATGTCTTATGGATTGTTCAAACCTCCTTTTGTGGATTGTTCTAAATTTTGGCCATTTTAATTAAGGACTATTGTTTGACTTCACCATTTTAATTTTACTAAGACATAGTTACAGTGTGATTTAATCCCGACTCTACAGTGTTTCCGCCACTGTATCGCGTTAGATTTTCTAGGGGATTACAGTTGGTATCAGAGCATCATTGCTCCCAACGCTTACACCTGAAATTAAGGAAAAAACCAGTAAATTATTTAAACAGTAAATAAAAATATTATTAGAGATGGGTAGAAACAAATAAGGACTTATTTGTTTAGTCTTCGTGTTCCTGAAACTCAATGGTTAGCATTGAATATTTGTTTTATTTGTCCAGGAAGAAGACGAATGAACAAGATGTTGATAGGATACTACTCCAGATCGGGACAAGACCTGCTTAGAATTCTTAAACACCTGCTGACTCGAGTGGACAACTCGGTACTCCAAGAATAGATGCCGATGGTGACTTTTAGCTTTGGTTCAGTTTACTTATGCTACAGGTCAGATGATCAAGAGTAGATTCTAGTTCCTTGACGGTGCAACAGACTCAGATGTGAAATCACTTTGGATCCGGATGGAGAGACCCAATTCTAGTATGCTCGTATCTCTACGAGGTGATGAAGATATCCCGCGATTTCCTTTGTGGAACCTTAGAGGTCCTAACATTCCCGTCTTGTTTTAGATCTTAATTATATAGGATCATCGACTCTTTTCTTCCTTCCTCTACTTCAATACTCCTCTTATATATTTTCATCTTCATTCTTGTGGTGAATCCTTGTTCTATTCTTCTACTTTACCATCTTTCTCTTGAGATTCTTTGGTTAGACCGAATTCTGTCTTAGTGAACCTTTTTGGAATTTAAATATGTTGGAGGTTTAGTTAACTCCTTATTACTAATGACTTGTGGGTTGTGAGTTGTGCCCTGTTATCTAATCTAGTGACTTTTGAGGAATTGATTTGAATGGTATTGGTTGATTAATGGAATTAGAATTGTACCATAGAGATTGCTCAAGCTTGAGTCAAGAATTACTTGATCGTAGAGAGGACTAAGAGTTGAGTAAATTTTTGGGTAGTGAGAATTATATCATATTTTGATGGATACTTAGTACCTAACCTAGAACCGAACTAAGTGTAACCGATAATATTCACTTGAGATTCTTACCTAATGCTTATTTGATGGATGCATCGCGAATATTTGGGATCATAGAGTATTGTTTAAAGTGCTAGCCTGAGTGTTGTGGTACCATTAAAGGTTTCCATTATTGTTGTTAGAAATTTCGCTGACATAGATTTCCTGTGTTTCTTTTGGACTAAATCGTTGATTGTTGTCTAAGGTTGTAACCAACGAGCTTTGGAGTTGAGTGATCTAACCTGGATGAATTACTTTTAACCTTGAAGAAGAGAAATATCTTGCACAATTATAATTTGGGCTTATTGTGTTGTTTTGAGGAATACTATAATACAGATCATCTTATTGGGACTTTCATGTTAGAACTCTTTGACCAGCGAGATTGTGCCTTCGTTGAGTTATTAAATATATTGTGGATGCACCGTGGTGATTTAAAATTTGATGGACTCCTAGAAACATTATTCGAATGACATATTTGAAGATGTGAGTGTTCGCTATTACAATTAGATTTGAGCGTGTTTGAGGATTTGTTATACGTTCATAACTCCTGTACTTGCGGCATTATAAATATGTTGATGATCATTTTTGAGGATTTCATACCCGAGCCTTGTTAAATTGGTGGACCTTGTTAGTGTTCCTTACTCGAGAAAGTTGGAGTATACTTCGAGTTCAAACCTTATGAGCTTCGAGTTTAGAAACCTTATCGATTGCGAGTTTAGGCGTGTTTTGATGACCGTTGGAATTTTAATTGATGAGTTTAGAATTTAAATCATTTGTGGATTCTTACCATACTAATTGAAAGATTATATAAGTATGTAAGACTTAATTTTGGAGGTTGTAGATTGAGTGAGACCACCTAGTACCGATATTGGACTTAGTATTGTTTTGATGGAATTAGGAACCTTTTTGTGCGAGTCGTACTAGGAATCTCGAGATGGTTAATTTCTTCTGTAATCCTTGAGGGCTTTTTCTGACTCTCAACTCCGTCTTCCTTTCTGCTTCTCTTGAATTCTGTTACCGCATCTGCTGCTAATCCCTTCGACATTTATAGATTTTGAAAGTTCTTATTTTGATTTATTGTTTATCCTTGTTTTACTTACCCGTTAACCATTTTTTTTCAAACTCCCTATTTTATTAAAAGTTTGACTTGTTTAAAAAAAATGGATTATCGTAAAATTTTAACATTTTGAGCTATAATTTCTAATTGTGAACTTGCCCGTTTTGTAAAAGGTTTGACTAACTTTAACTTTTTGGATATCGTGAAAT
This sequence comes from Agrostemma githago, assembly GCA_958450325.1. NCBI lineage: Eukaryota > Viridiplantae > Streptophyta > Magnoliopsida > Caryophyllales > Caryophyllaceae > Agrostemma > Agrostemma githago. Next base: position 32,277,657 of record OY288244.1, on the reverse strand, counting down.
CTAACATTTTTGAATTACAATTTAAGAACTTTATACTTCACTTTTGTTTTATCTTTGGTTGATATTTATATTTAGATCTGTTTCAAAATGCTTTAATAATTTATCTTAAATTATTTCGAAATTATTTCAATTTTTGATTTTCAGGCGATCGGAATTTTATGAAGAATTTCATATTTCCAAATACTTCAATTTCTATAGGATTATTATGTTAAGCGTTTTAACATTGTCGAAATTATTTTGTATGTTCAAGTTTGATGATATTTTTGAAAACTTTCATAATTACTTTGATAACATTTTCGAAATTTTAATGTTTTGAAAATTGGTTTTCGTTTTACTGTTGGTGGACTTTTAAATCTATTATTGAAAATTTTGACTGGTTCGATTTTTATTGCTAACTACAAAATTTGATTTCTCCAAACTAAATTTTGTTTCATCATAAAAGTAAATATTATCGAATTTCTTAATCAAATTGTTTAATTTTGTTTTGAAAATGTTTTCGGTTACCCTGTTTCCTTCAAGTTTGTTTACAAATGTTATTCAACAATATTATTTTATCAAATGACTTTACATTACGATTTCATTAACTTAAAAAATTTTAAATTTCGGGTAGCTTAGCCCAATTTCTCTTGGAATAAATATTTGCATTTGATTTCGTATCACTTTAAAAGTTGTAAAATTTTCTTTTATAGCAAAATTTTTATGCGAGATTTGTATCCTCATCTTTTCGAGTAAAATAATCTTAATTTCTTTCAGCTTATTCTTAGTTTTGAGGAAGAAACTTTCTTTAAGTGGCTCCCACTGTAACACCCACTATTTTTCCTGGCATTTTTATCCTTTCCGTTATGACTCTTTCACATTTCGGTCTTGCGTTTCCTCTTTTTCCAAGCATTATTTTAATTTTTGAGTTTGAAGATATTTATTTTTATTTTAAAAGATTTTAATTCTTTTAAATCTATTTATTTAATTTTCTTCGTAAATTCTTTATTTTTCCGCGAGGAATTTTATTTGTCTACGAATTAACGTATTTAAGCTCGGATTTAAGTTATTCCTTTTTCAAAAAATGTCCAAACATATTTTTATAATATTTTCAACTAGTAAATATTTTTATTTACGAAAACTTAGCCATTAATGATTTTATTACGAAGCTTCGCGAATAATTATTTTCTTACGCGAGGTTTACTCGAATTGCTTTGAAATACCTCTAACTTATAAATCATTTGAGACCTTTTCCCCAAATTTTGGACCGACAAAGCTCCTTGTCACAATTTTACTACGTTTTATTAATACGATTCATTTTATTACGTAAAACCGAAAAGATACGATTATTTCCCCTCTCATTTAATTGTTGCATTTTTGCTCAAACTCTTCACACTCCCTCTTAACCTCATTGGATTCCTCATTGGATTTCACATTGATGATACCCCATTGGATTCTTCATCCATTTTAATTTCATTTATGCTTAAAACTATTCCTCTCTCCCTTACAGTCATTTGTGCATTAAAAAAATTGTTACAACATCATCTTCCTCATCATCCTTTGGCCGTGTTATTCCTCATCTTCTCTTGGCTGATTTTTGTTCAATTCGAGTCCTAATCGTCTCATTTTTTTAGCGTGAAATTAATCATCTTTTCGAGCCTATCGTTAAGGTAATAATCGATGATGTTTTTGATCGTTATTCACCGTGATTTTCTTAGTTTTTCTTATGGTATTTTTCTACCATGAATTTCGTGTATGGTAGGTTTCGTGGACGATCCCACGGTCGACAAGTATATTATTGATTCCGATTTGGACTGGAGGTAACGTCGATGTTACTCGGTATTTCGTGATTTTAATTGTGTAATTGCATGTATATTTTTATATTTCATTTTTGACAATATATGTATGTCATATAATCTGGAAAATATTTAAAAGTTGAAAATTTGCATGTTTCGGTATTTTTATCGCTTTTACGAGATTAACGATTGAATCGTCATATTAATTTGTAAAATCGTAATATTCGGCCTAAAATTGTAATATATGATTATATTCTGTAAAAATTAAGTTTTTAATGATTTTTAATAAATTGGTATTTTTCTGATATTTTTGATATCGATTATTGAATTTTTACCGTTTACGAACAAAAACGATTAAAAACTGATTTTTATTTCTAGCACTTAAACATTTTATTTTAATCTGAAATTTGACATGGATAATATTTCTGATAAAAATCATTTTCTGAATTTTTTCATAATTTTTCGGAATTGTTAAGTGGGTGAATTAATTAATCACTTTAAATCATCGTTTATCGTTAAAACCGTGTTTGTCGTTTAAATTCTCAATTTTTGGCCTTTTAAATAAATATGGAATTTTGGAAATCTGAAAAAAAAAATAGTATTTTCTGGAAAATCATTATTTTAAAGTTTAATAATAGTTTTTGGATATTAATACTTAAATCGTTTTGTAATTACTATTTTTATTAATCGTTATTGTCGAGATTAGATGATTAACGAGAAAACTCTTTAAAAACCGAGTTTAATGAGTCTGGAAAATTCTCATTTCTGGACAGAATGTCCAAAAATATATTTTAGCTATTTTACGTAATTTTTGTACTATTTATCAAAGTCTTTAATTAATAGTAATGATTTTTGGACAAAATTACGATTTATCGTTAAAAGCCTTCGTCTTACATAAAAGAATTATTTTTCCAGCAATTTTGAAAATATTTAAATCTGAAACTTTGAGATTTAAATCACCCCTTATCATATTCTGAATTTGTTTAGTGATTTAAATTAAAGAAATGACGTTAAAAGATTTAATTTGACATTTGCGGTAAAATCTTATTTCCGCTTGTTTTGTCGAAACTATTAATAATTAAGGAATATTAGTTTTATAAATTTTGGAAACACCCTAATTAGTAGTACTAAAGTGTTTTAGACTTTTTTTTAATCATTTTATAAACACTTGTATGATATTTCAATAATTTCATAAACCCATTAATCCTTATTTTGGAAATTAATATTGTTAAGGCCGAAAGTATTATTTTTATAAATCGATATCTTTTACTAAAAATGTTTTATTAGTATGAACTAATATTTTCGCTATTTTGATATGATGTTATCTTTTTAAAGTTTCTAAATATAGAAGTTTCCTAAATAGAAAGTTTCCTCTTTTGGAAGGCGATCCGTTTTCCCTTTTGTCCTCTTATCGTTTACAATGATTATATCTTTTAAATATCGATAATGACCCTGTTTTGGAGTTATGGAATCAGGACAAGTGTGGGTTTAGAGTAATATTGTTTGGGATGTACGTTTTGCCATCAACTGTAAGGCTGGTGTGTCTTTATGGGGCACATTGGTTGTTAAACTGAGCATGGTTTGTGTTCAGGAGAGTGTATATTTACATTAAACTTAGATATCGCATCGTGTAAGTCGCGTCGGGTTGAACTGGATATGGTTTGTATCCAGGAGGGGTGTATACTACTTAAACCAGGACCTCGCTGCACGCAGTCCTGTTATAGTTGAGTTGCCTAGTTAGAGATTGGATTCTGTTATGCGCTAAGTCTACAGTTCTCGAAGCTAGTTTCTAGTATTGTCCTGGTGAAAGTCTAGATTCTACATTAACCCTATCCATAACGCCACATTGATTATTTTATTTATTATCGATATAAATTGGTTGCAAGTTGGCAAATATTTTATGTTTCTTCGGAAACCCATTTTAATATTTTGGTATTGCGCTGAAATCTTATTTTTATGAATAATGTTTTACTGTTTTCCGTTTTTTTACTATTTTCATATAATAGTAATTACAGTTTTGAAATCATGTTTTACGGCTGGGAGAACGTTGGCGTTGCTCCCCACTGATTGTGGCTGTTATGTTTTTAACATGGCAGGTATATGTGTTTCTTTTCGGGTGGCTAGCGAGCAGTTATGGATCCTGTTTATTTATTTTAATAATTATGTCTTATGGATTGTTCAAACCTCCTTTTGTGGATTGTTTTAAATTTTGACCATTTTAGTTAAGGCCTACTATTTGACTTTACCATTTTAATTTTACTAAGACGTAGTGTGGACATGACATAGGTCCACCCCGACGCGGCCACACGCGGGTTTGGGGATGCGAATGAATCTCCATATGAGAATGGATCAAATCGAAATTTAAATCTATGTGGAGTCGCCACCAAACTTTGTGGGAGTTCGGGCCCATTGGAACCCACTCTATGTCGTAGTAGAGCGTGTACAAAATACGGCCCATTTCTGATGTCAGAGTTTATTGGGCTCGTCCCTTTGCATTGCGATACCGATACTGTCACTACCGGTTATCGTGTATTGAATGACTCTTGTGCGCCAATGGTTTCGGGCATTCGGAAACCGAGGTTCTGAGTAAGGGGTGAGGGTACGTGTTGGGAAGCCCACGAAGGACACCCAACCCCGGCCCGCCCGCACACTGGCGGCCTCTACTAAGATATCGAAAGACTCTCTAATACGCGCGTTAGTTAAATGGTGAAAATGCTTATGCAAACATTGTTTTCCCTAAGCATGTGAGAAGTTGAAAAGGTTTCTATGTCGATTTAATGCAATTAATTCTAACGTCAAAGTTGAATTATGGCATGTGGGTTCATTTTAGTACAATAAAATAAACACAATAAATCAACAAGAAAAATAAACGGTTAGTAACGATTTGCGAATAATTGAATGATGTAGATAAGATGATGTAAAGTTTTGAAAAGGTGATGTTCCACGTGATTAATTAGACACGTGTTGACCTAGGTCATGAAAAAACATTATCGAGACTAAAAGAGGATGTAAGAGTCACGGTATTGTCGTGAGAATGGGCCACTCGACCGAGTCATTGCGAGACTCAACCGAGTGGACCCCCGAAAGGGGTTTTGTCTACGATTTTGGACCTCACTCGGTCGAGTTATTGACAAACTCGACCGAGTATGTTGCTGTAATCCCCTAAAAATTCTAGCGCGATACAGTGGCGGAAACACTGTAGAGTCGGGACTAAAACACACAGAACTATGTCTTAATAAATTAAATTGGTAAAGTCCAACATGAAAAAAAAATAAAACAATCCATAAAAAGGTTAACAATCCTCAAGACATGATTTTAAAAAAAGAAACAGCAGGATTCAAGACTGCTCGCTAGCCCACACCCACCGGGAAATAAACACGTATACCTGCCATGTTAAAACATAACAGCCACAATCAGTGGGGAGCAACGCCAACGTTCTCCCAGCCGTATAACAGGATTTTAAAACAGTAATTACTATTATAGAAAAATAGTAAAAAAGAAAACATTAAAACATCATATTAAAATAAACTTTAGCGTAAAACAAAATAATCAAAAGGGTTTCAGAAGAAACATAAAAATATTTGCCAACCTGCAAACCAATTTATATCGATAATAAATAAAATAATCAAAAGGGCGTTATGGATAGGATTAATGTAGAATCTAGACTTTCACTAGGATAATACTAAAAACTAGTTTCGAGAACCTAGTCAAAACAAATTAGACTTTGGTCTCTAACTAGGCAACTCAACTATAACAGGACTGCGTGCAGCGAGGTCCTGGCTTAAGTAATGTATACCCCTCCTGGACACCAACCGTAATCCAGTTCAACCCGACGGCGACTTACACGATGCGATATCTAAGTTTAAGGTCAAAATATACACACTCCTGAGCACAAACCATGCCCAGTTCAACGACCAATGTGTCTCAACATAGACACACCAGCTTTATAGTTGATGGCAAAACGTACACCCCAGACTATATTACTCTAAACCCACACTTGTCCTTATTCCATAACTCCAAAACAAACCATTATCGATATTTAAAAGTTGTATTCATCATAAACAATATGAGGATAAAAGAAGTAAACATTTATATTCTAAAAGAGGAAACTTTCTATTTTAGGAAACTTCTATTTTAGGAAACTTCTATTTTAGGAAACTTCTATTTTAGGAAACTTCTAAAAATAGCATCATATCAAAGTAGTGAAAATATTAGTTCACACTAATACCACATTTTTGTAAACGATATAGATTTATAAAACTAATACTTTCGGCCTTAACGATATTAATTATTAAAGTAAGAACATTTGATTTTATGAAACTATTAAAAATATCGTGTAAGTGGTATAAAATGATTAGAAACATCTTAAATATTTTAATATTACTAATTAGGGTGTTTTTCGAAAGTTATAAAGCTAAAATTCCCTAATTATTATTAGTTTCGACGATAAAATTATAAATAGGATTTTACGACAAATGTCAAATTAAATCTTGTAACGTCTTTTATTTAATTAAACCAACAAATATATTTAGAGTATGTTAAGGGATGATTTAACTCTTAAAGTTTCATATTTAAATACTTTCAAAATTGCTGGAAAAATAATTCTTTTAGGTAAGACGAAGCATTTTAACGATAAATCACAATTTGTCCGAAAATCAATATTTATTAATTAGAGACTATAATAAATAGTACAAAAATTACGTAAAATAGTTAAATTATATTTATGGACATTCTGTCCAGAAAAGAAAATTTCCAGAATTCTAAAAACTCGGTTTTTAAAGCGTTTTCTCGTTAATCGTCCAATCTCGACAATAACGATTAATAAAAATAGTAATTACAAAACGATTTAAGTATTAATATCCAAAAATTATTATTACACTTTAAAATCCTAATTTTACAGAATATAAATTTTCCAGATTTTTCCAAAACCCAGATTCAACAAATTTCAATAAAACCGTCATTTAAACCCGTTTTCGCAATTAACGATTTTATTAACAAACCTATCGTTCCAAACATTTTATTAAGGCACTAAAAATCATAATAATACATTTTAATATGAAATCATCAGAATCATAAATTTTTCCAGATTTAAACCAAAAACCAGAAATCGAGAATTTAAACAACAAACACGGTTTTAACGATAAACGATGATTTAAAGTGATTAATTAATTCATCCACTTAACAATTCCGAAAAATTATGAGAAAATTCATAAAATTCTATTTCACCAGAAAGTTTGACCACGTCAAAAATCAGATTAAAATAAAATGTTTAAGTACTAGAACTAAAAATTGGTTTTTAATCGTTTTTGTCCGAAAACGATAATAATTCAATAATCGATATAAAAATATCAGAAAAATACTAAATTACTAAAAATCATCAAAAACAACATTTTTTCCAGAATATAAATATATATTACATGTTTAGGCCGATTATTACGATTTTACAAATTAATATAACAATTTAATCGTTAATCTCGTAAAAGCGATAAAAATATCGAAACATGCAAAATTTCAACTTTAAAAATTTTCCAGAATTCGTGACATACATATATTGTCAAAATAAAATATATAAAAATATATACATGCAAATACTCAATTAAAACCTTGAAATACCGAGTAACATCGACGTTACCTCTACTCCAAGTCTGAATCAACGATGTATTCGTCGGCTTCGGGATCGTCCAAGAATCCTACCAACACGAAAATCATGGCAGAAAGTACCATGAGAAAACTAAAAAAAACAAGGTAAGAATTGATCGAAAATGATGACGATTAATACCTTAACGAAGGAATCGGAAAGAGGATGATTGTGACGATAAGAATGATGTGATTGAGACTAGAAATGGAGCAAAAATTTGCCTAGAATGGCTAAGGGTCACACGGCCAAAGAGAGAAGAAAAGAGTGATGAATATTTTTGATGAATGTAAGAGAATGAATGTAGAGAGTAAAGGTGGAGATGGGTGATACACTACTTAAAAGAGTAAGCATGCATTAAGGCTTACAAAAAATGCAAGAGTGAACCTAGACCTTGGTTTGGCCGGCCAAAAAGGATAGAGAGGGAGTAAGATAAGCTTAGACATAAATGCTACAATGAATGAAAATGATTTATCTTATGATTACGTTTTAATGTGATAAAATGAATCGTTTAAATAAAATGTAATAAAACTTGTGACCAAGAGCTTAGTCGGTCCAATAATGTGAGAAAACAGTCTCAAATAATTTATAAGTTGATAAAAAGTATAGTCGTAAAATAGTTAAAGGCATTTCAAAGTAATTCGAGTAAACCTCGCGTAAGAAAATAATTATTCGCGAAGCTTCGTAATAAATCATAAATGGCTTGTTTTTAGTAACTAAAATATATCTTAGTAAAAAAAATATTCCATAAACGTATTCAAACATTTTTAGGAAAACGGAATAACTTAAATCCAAGCTTAAAATGTCAATTCGGAGAAAAATAGAATTCCTCGCGGAAAATTACTTAGTTTACGAAGAAAATCAAATAAATAGATGTAAGAGAATTAAAATCTTTTAAAATAAAAATAAATATCATTAAACTCAAAATTGAAGATAAGCTTGGAAAAATGATGACACCTAAGCCAAAATGTGATAGAGTTATAACGATGTCATAACGGTAAGGAATAAGGATGCTAGAAATATAGCGGGTGTTACAATCCTCCCCACTAAAAGAAAGTTTCGTCCTCGAAACTAAGAATACGCATCGAGGTTTACCTTACTCGAAGAGTTGAGGATGCTTAGCTCGCATCGAAGACTCGGTTTCCCATGTTTCTTCCTCAAACCGATTACAGCGCCACAAAACCTTCACCAGAGGTATAACTTTGTTCCTTAAACGCTTCTCGCGGCGATCAGTAATCTTCACCGGCCTTTCTTCATAAGTCAAATCCGGCTCGAGATCCACAATCTCGGGCTCCAACACGTGCTCGGGGTCACTAACATATTTCCTTAACTGAGAAACATGAAATACATCGTGAACCTTACCCATGGATGTAGGCAATTCCAGTTTATAAGCAACTTCGCCCACTCTCTCGATCACAGGGTATGGGCCAACGAACTTAGGGTTGAGCTTGCCTTTAATCCCAAACCGTTTCACCCCTTTCATAGGTGATACCTTCAAGAACACCAGATCACCAACCGAAAACTCCAAAGGTCGGCGACGAACATCAGCATACTACTTCTGTCGATCCTGGGCAGACTTCATCCTAGATCGGACCACATTCACAACGTCAATAGTCTGAGCCAACAAATCCGGGCCCAAAATCTTTACTTCACCGGGAACATCCCAACAGACGGGACTACGACACTTTCGACCATAAAGTGCTTCAAACGGGGACATCTTAATAGAAGCATGGTAGCTGTTGTTATAGGAAAACTCTACCAATGGAAGATGTCGGATCCAACTCTCTTGGAAATCCAAGGCACAAGCCCACAACATATCCTCCAAAGTTTGGATTGTTCTCTCGGACTGTCCATCTGTAGCAGCATGGAAAGCGGTACTCATCAATAACTTGCTTCCCAAAGCATCTTGCAAAGCCTTCCAAAATTTAGAGCAGAACCTCGGGTCTCGATCCGAAATAATCTCGAGCGGTACGCCGTGATGACGGACGATCTCGGCAATATACACTTCTGCGAGCTTCTCCAAACTCCAAGTATCGCGAATTGGGACGAATCGTGCACATTTGGTCAAGCGGTCCACAATAACCCAAATACCGTTTCTACCATTCACGGTTCTAGGTAAAGCCATCACAAAATCCATCGATATGCACTGCCATTTCCACTCCGGAACAGGGAGTGGTTGAAGCAAACCTCCAGGCTTCTTGTGCTCGAACTTCACCTGCTGACAAGTCAAGCACCTACTTACAAACTCTGCAATGTCCTCTCTCATATGAGGCCACCAGAAATGGAGCTTCAAATCCCAATACATCTTGTCACCACCAGGATGAATAGAATACCTCGTCTTATGTGCCTCGGTTAGAACTTGCTTTCTCACCTCAGCATCTCCAGGGACAACCCAGCGGTTCTTAAATTTCAGTGCTCCACTGGAATCCACAGAAAAATCTAGAGCCTTACCAAGATTCATCTTTTCTCGGATGCCAGCCACAAAAGGGTCATCCAACTGCTTCTCACGAATCTCACGGAACAGGGTTGGTTCAGCAACAAGGGCACCCAGGCGACCATCATAATCTTCATCCACAACATCAATAGTCATCTTGGCAAATTCTCGGGACAACTTCTCAGGTAGGCTAGAGCACGGAGACAAGGAATGAAGGATCTTTCTGCTAAGGGCATCAGCAACCACGTTAGCCTTTCCCTCACAATACACCAATTCAAGGTCATAGTCATTCACTAACTCGATCCAGCGTCTCTGTCTCGCATTCAGATCTTTCTGCGTGAAGAGATATCGCAGACTCTTATGGTCAGTGTGAACCTTGCATCTTACTCCGTACAAATAATGCCTCCAAACCTTCAAGGCATGCACCACCGCTGCGAACTCCAAGTCGTGGGTAGGGTAATTCACCTCATGAACTTTCAACTGTCTAGAGGCATAAGCGATCACCTTACCGTTCTGCATAAGGACACAGCCCAAACCATTCTTAGAAGCGTCACAGTACACATCAAAACCAACGCCTTCTTCAGGTAGGGTCAGGATAGGAGCAGAGGTGAGCTTTCTCTTGAGCTCAGAAAAAGCATCTTCACAAGCTTGACTCCACAGAAATTTATTCTCCTTCTTGAGTAATTGAGTCATAGGTCGTGCTAACTTAGAAAAGTCCTGCACAAATCTACGATAATAGCCGGCAAGACCTAGGAAACTTCGGATCTCGCCAACATCTTTGGGACTTGCCCAGCTCTCGATAGCTGAAATCTTAGTAGGGTCAACCTTAATACCTTCCTTTGTGATAACATGACCCAGAAAAGCTACCTCGGAAAGCCAAAACTCACACTTGGAGAACTTAGCATACCACTTCTGATCTCGTAGGATGCCAAGAATAACCTTGAGATGTTCTGCATGTTCAACTTCTGACTTAGAATAAATCAGGATGTCATCAATAAAGACAACAACACACTGATCCAAATACTCCCTGAAAGTTCTGTTCATCTGATCCATAAAAACAGCAGGAGCATTGGTTAGTCCAAAAGGCATGACTTTGAATTCATAATGTCCATACCTCGAACGGAAAGCCGTCTTAGGAATGTCTGATTCACGGACGGGAATTTGGTGATATCCAGACCTTAGATCGATCTTGGAAAATACGGAAGCACCCTTAAGTTGATCAAAGAGATCATCAATTCTGGGCAGGGGATATTTGTTCTTGATCGTAACCTTGTTGAGATCACGATAATCGATACACAGGCGCATTGAACCATCTTTCTTCTTGACAAAAAGTACAGGAGCGCCCCAAGGGGAAGAACTTGGACGAATGAAATCTTTCTCAATCATTTCATCTAATTGCTTGCGTAACTCTTGCAACTCAGCAGGAGCCATTCTGTAAGGTGCTTTGGCGATTGGGCCTGTACCAGGCACGAGTTCAATAGTGAATTCCACATCTCGTTCGGGTGGAATGCCTGGTAACTCCTCAGGAAATACATCTGCATAATCACACACTATGCGCACCTTTTCGAGCTTGGGGAGTTCAGCAGTTACAGTCACCGTACATAGAAATGCTTGGCAACCTTTTCTCTGCATTCTGATAGCCTTCATGGCAGAAATAATCTTGATACCCTTCTGTCTTCGACCACCACGGTAAGTCACTCGAACACCTTTGGGGGTCTTCAGAGAAATCTTCTGATCTCGACACTGAAATCTTGCATCATACTGAGCTAACCAGTCCATTCCCAAAATAACGTCGAACTCAGCGAGAGGAAACTCAAGGAGAGTAGAAGGAAGAATAGTACCAGCAAAGAGAATGGGTACATTCTGATAAGCTTTAGAACAGTCAACGACTTCACCAGAAGGGAGGGAAATAGCTATAGGCTCAGCTAGACAGGGGGTTAAGGATAGTTTTGGAGCCAGAGTAGAAGATATTACAGACGTGGAAGCGCCGGTATCAAATAATATATAAGCACTAACACCAGATATCAGAAACATACCCGTAACCACATCAGGATTAGCCTCAGCGTCGGCACGGCTCATCACAAAGATGCGTCCCTTACGAGGAGTAGAAGTAGAGACAGCGCCAGCTGCAGTAGCGGTGTTGGTGGCTGCTTTCTTCGGGCAAAAGGTAGAGCGGTGCCCGGCCTCTCCACATGTGTAGCAAACTACAGGGGTGCCGTCACAATTCAAACCTGGATGATAAGCCTTCTTGCACTTGAAACAGTTAGAATCCTTCTTGTTATTGGGCTTCGAGTTGAAATTGTTTTTCTTGAAACCACTACCTGTAATAGCATACAGTAGAGTCAGAAATTTAAAAGAAAAGAAAGTAGAAGAAGAAGAGAAAGGAAGAATAATCCAGACCTCCAGAGTTGAACTTCTTAGAAGAAGATGAAGAGTTATTCCCAGAATGGGTGAAAGGTCTTTTATAACCAGATGATGGGTTCATAGATTTCACCCGCTCAATCGAAGATTCCGCGTATAGCGCGGCATTATAAAGCTCATTAACAGTTGAGAGACTCCGGGGCATGTTGAGAGTGATATCGGCTCGAAGTCCTCCACGATAAAAGAAAGCTCGGGAATTCTCATTGGGTAACAGATCACCAGCATAATTCGCCAGGAAGTGAAACCGAGTGGTGTAAGCTTCAACTGACATGTTATTCTGACTTAGAGTGTTGAATTCAGTCATCCTCTGACGCCTCAGCTCCTCGGGATAAAATCTCTGCTCTAAGAGAGCCTTGAACTGAGTCCAGTTGAATCCTGGAGTCTGAAGAGCAGTCGGGCCAACTTGGCTCCACCATCTGTCTGCATCGTCTGACAAGTACAGCACAGCTAGGCCCACCTTCTGTTCCTCGGGAGCGGAGTAAATTCCAAACTGTCTTTCCATCACTCGAAACCAACGGTTCATGACTTCAGGGTCCACGGAACCGTTATAATAGTCCAACCTGCTTTTAGCCATTCCTTCAGCAGCGTGAGAGAAGTTGAAGGGCCTCTGCTGGTTCCGGTTGTTCATCTCGTTCATAGCCTGCGCTATATTGCGTAGCGTCTCAGCCAGAGCTTCGATACCTCCTTGATCATTGTTGTTGTCGTTGTTGCGGTTGTTGTGGTTTCGGTTACCTCTTCCGGCCATCTTGAAGTTCACAAATAACAACATAAAATCAATGCTAATCATCGAGTTCAGGAACAGACAATCTTAACAGTTAAGTCCTTATCTGTTTCTACCCATTTCTAATAATATCTTTATTTACTGTTTAAATAATTTACTGGTATTTTTCCCTAATTTCAGGTGTGTAAGCGTCGGGAGCAGTGATGCTCTGATACCAACTGTAATCCCCTAAAAATTCTAGCGCGATACAGTGGCGGAAACACTGTAGAGTCGGGATTAAAACACACAGAACTATGTCTTAATAAATTAAATTGGTAAAGTCCAACATGCGCCATACATAAAAATGGCTAAAAAAAAATAAAACAATCCATAAAAAGGTTAACAATCCTCAAGACATGATTTTAAAAAAAGAAACAGCAGGATTCAAGACTGCTCGCTAGCCCACACCCACCGGGAAATAAACACGTATACCTGCCATGTTAAAACATAACAGCCACAATCAGTGGGGAGCAACGCCAACGTTCTCCCAGCCGTATAACAGGATGCTAGAAATATAGCGGGTGTTACAGTTGCCACTCGATCGAGTCACTGTGAGACTCGACCGAGTGGAGGTCGTTCAGACTCTTCTGTCTCGGTTTTGGAGTGCCACTCGACCGAGTGGGCTAGGCACTCGGTCGAGTGCCCCCTGTACGAACTAGGGTTCGCTCGCAATTTGCTATTGAATTCGAAATTGCTTTTGATTTTTGATAATTCATCGAGCTTGCCGAATCGGGTATAAATATTATGGAATTTATGCTCGATTCTAAATTTGAATACTCGTTGTATCCCATATTTGATTATTGAATAGATATGGAATAGTTAGAGCGAGATAAAAAAATTTGTTGTAAGTCGCTTTGGATTAACTATAGCGACATGAATGGATTTCCTCCGCGTTTAATAATGTCGTAATTCTAACGAATTGTATGACAATTATTTTTAGCATCAATAGAAATCGCGCTAGTTAACTTATTTGACTAGATCGATAGATTCGACGTCTAATTACAAAATTAGCATCGAATCTAAGAGTTTGACACCATGCTAGAATTGAAAGACTTGATCCCCTCGGCCTTTCCGACATCGTAATGAATCCCTAGGGATTATGTGATGCCGGATCCGCGTCAACGGGTTTCGACCCTTGTTAAAAAATGTTTGATTTGAAAAAAAGGTTTTGAAATTAATGCGATATGTGACTAATAATAATAACGCGAACGAGACTAAGATTATTGTTTAAGTTAACTTGTCTCAATAATCAAGTAATTGGGGTGTCGGAATAAGCGACCGGCAACGCTGTGTGCGGTACACTTGTGTATTCGGGTTTCCTTATTCCGACATCCCTCATACTCGACACAAATCGACCAGTATTTTAATGTCTTATACTAATTATATTATCGATATTACAGATGCGATAATTAAATAAAAAACAAAAAGAAGAGAAGGAGAAAGATGACGAGAGGAAGAGAAGAAGGGAAGAATAGGGTTTTGCACCCTCAACCTACATGTTCTTGTCTCGGATAGGACTCATAGTCGTGGCTTTAACACAGGAGTTTCGAGGTCTATGGACGTTGATTTATGGTGGTTTAGGTTTTGTCTCCTAAAGATAGGTTTAGGGTTTGCAAGTGTAGTGTGGTTTAGGGTAGAATTAGGGTTGTCAAAAGTGTGTTGAAAGGTTGTGCATGGGGTGTTTATATAGGCATGGCCTAGGACCCCGGTTAGGGTTACTCGACCGAGTAACCAGCTGACTCGGTCGAGTGGCCCGCTGTGCCTGCAGTCGGGCCTGAAATAGGCCCACTCGATCGAGTGGGTTGGGCACTCGATCGAGTGGCCCAGCTGGGTTGCGCGGGTCAGTTGCTTTGGACCGTAACTTTGGATGTCTTGTGGGTTTTGTGTTTGAATTAGCTTTTTGATGTTTGAGAGGCTGTTTTGTGTGTGTCTCGGAAACGACTTGGACCGGGGTTGACCTAATCGTAAAAAGTCGGTTTTATTTCCGGTGTCGGTTTTGGCCCAAATTATTCTTGTTTGACTCGGAACGGTCCGCTGGGCCAGGATTTGAGGTCCGTTTTGTGAGATTTATACTCCATAAGTGCTTTAGCCAACAACTAATGGTTTTGAGTCCATATCCGAGCGCGTAGAAACACGTTAGCGTCCGATCATCATCAGGTATTTTTGGAAACTACCATAGACACCTGGCAGTCAAAATGCGGGTGTCTACAGAGCCCCCACTCTGACTGAGACTTGGACAAGGCGAGAGTCAGGGTAACCACCAGGCCAATCGAGGATTGCAACCTGGCGGACTTCCGGTCGGGTCGTTTATAGTCCATTAGACTCGCGTGAAGGGCTCGCCAACCATACGCTAGAAGTCATACCTGAGCTGATGATGATAACTCCGTGGGGAATTGGACTTGTCACATAAGTCCTGGGTGCGCCTGTATGTAGGCTCATCCCGTGTTATTCCGGAGAAATGCCACCTAGGGCCTTCCGCTGGGGAGGTAAAGTGGGTTGTATGTTCTTGCTTGAGTAGTACCTGTATAAGTCACATAAAATCCGCATGCAACACGTAGGTAGAAAAAAGACTCGCACTGGGGAAAATGATTTTTTTTTTTGAAATTTTTGAAATTTTTGAGATTTTGAAATTTGTTTGAAATTTTGACTCCTAAAGAAGTTTAGGAAAGTTCGGGATGAATATCTCCGTGCTAGTATCAAGACTAGGCTTGTGGCTTGATTTCGTTTAGGATTAGGAAATTGTTGTGATATGGAAAGAGGGTTGTATTTTAATGCTATAAATACCCCTTCTATGCATTAAATTTTCCTCACAAATTCCTCCACAACTCCTCCCTTCTCAAGAGAAAGACTTCTTATTCTTCTCAAGAAAATAGGCATGGGAATCGACAGGTTGACTGTGATGCTGCAGGAATGGTCCCGACGGTTTAGGGATGGGGATAGAGTGGCTTTGAATCAGACAGGTATTAGTCCACTGTATACATTCCGTCAGATGCAAGTTGATCGCAACTTTCTGGATGCATGTTTGGCCTATTGGGATGACATATATCATGTCTTCGCTTTCCCCCGGGGCGAAGTCTGCCCTTTACCTGAGGAGATCGGTGCTGTGGGAGGGAATCCGATACTTCGTCCCGCCGTCCTTTATTCGATCTATGACCCAAGGAGGAAGCTTCGAGAATTTCTAGGGCTTTCTCACAACGAAGTGTCCCGGATGATGGAGGGTGATAATATTTCTCTGATCGATTTGGCTGAGAAATTTATGAATCCTCTCGATGTCCGGGTCAGGCCGGCTTACAGCCGTAGGGCTTTTTCTTTCTGCATGCTCCATGTTTATGCTTTTGAAGGTCACATGGATTTGCTATCATGCATGGGAAACGTCCGTCTTTTGACCATGGTGGATTTGATGAAGACTGAACACAACCTGGCTTGGCTGATCACGGGTGAAATCATCCAAGGATTGGATAAACACAAGAGGGATTCTTCAGTTCGTCTCACCGGGAGCACCCGTTTGCTGCAAGTATGTCGGATTTTTCCTCGATTTTTGATTAATTTTTTTCGATTGTCCTGCTGCAGTGGGCACTCGATCGAGTCACCCTAGCACTCGATCGAGTCACCCTAGCACTCGATCGCGTGCCTTTAAAACCTCCTGATCTACTCTCAGAGGTACCACTCGATCGAGTCACTCTGGCACTCGACTGAGTGCCCTCGTAAAAAGCCCCCTGTTCGTGTTCAGGGGTACCACTCGATCGAGTGTCCCAGGCACTCGACCGAGTGCCCTTTGGCGGATGCCTATTTCGCCTCGGGAACTCATGTTTTTGTTTCCTTTTTTCAGATTTGGCTATATGAGAGGCTATCAGTGCTAGATCCTCCTCTTGATGCGAGCAACTACCGTCATAACTAGGTGATGACGAGGAGGCGGGCCTTTGACTTTTCTCGTCAGATTACGCTGAAGTATTGGGACGAGGTGTTATCTTTTCACAGTGGCCCGTTAATTCGATGGGTGGTGCCGTGGTGGCCCATCTATCTTTGGAGTGGCTTGGACCCGAGGGACAGAGCCCGCTACCAGGTAATCCTATCTTTCAGGCAGACGGTTCATCTCTACCCGGATCGCATACTAAGACAGTATGGATGGACCCAACGAATTCCAGAAGTTGAAGCAGTTGTGAGTGACCCAACCCAACTAAGTGATGTGATGTGTGATACCTGGATGCAAGGGTGGTGCACACGGCATACTTGGCCTGTTCCCAAATCTCGCCACTCGACCTGGGTTTCAGGTTCATATGTAAAGTGGACTAAAGCAGGTGATGCCAAAGCCCGAGCTGCTCTGAAGGTTGATGAAGCTTTCGACCTGCTCCGAAGGGAGCAAGCTAAAGACAACAGGGGATTCTTTGATGAAGGTGACACCCCAGCTACCATGGTCCGATTAATGTCAGGTCAAAAGAAGACCAAGACTCAAGCTGGAGGGTCCGGTGCTAAAGATGCTTGGGGGAAAGTGAGCCCCCAGACTGACTTGGAAAGGAGACTTGGCCCAAAACTACCCGTGCAGGACCGACTTGGCCCACGAGATAGGCTACCCGAGCACGTACGGGCTCGACTTGGGCCAAAGACCGTGGTCGAAGACCCACCGTCCAAGAAACGGGTTTGTGCTAAAGAGGTTCCCCTCGTGATTCGGGAACGTTCTTCCCCACCCCGGCGACCTCGGGCCCCACGCGACCCAAAGGATAAAGGAAAGGGCAAGAAGCCCGGATATTAGTCTCCTTGTTTTATTATTTGAGTATTATTATTTTTTTTTGGTGTGATTTTTTTGTGTATATGCCGTTTTGGCGTTTTTTTTTGTAATTCCTAAGTTTATCGATTTAATAAAGACGTATTAATGAATAACGTTCCCGTCTTTTCGTTTATTGCAGTGGTTGTACCCTTTTGAGGGGTTGCCTACGTATCCACAATTAGCGGAATCAAACTAAACGTAGTTCAAACAAATTTTTGCAATTTTCGAAATACATCAAGACTATAGTGCGAGATGTGCGACAGTAGAATAATTAATTCTAACTTATTGACTTGTCTATAATTTTTGAAAATTTATAAAAAAGGCAAATTTTTATAAATTTTTGCAAATGACATTGAGATGGGGGTTTAAGGGTAGTAGCCCTTCAGCTGGTCCAAGTTGGTTGGGTTGACGAATTCGTTCCCGTCCAAGTCTGTCAGCATCACTGCTCCTCCTGATAGGACCTTCTTGACCAAGTATGGCCCAGCCCAATTGGGTTTGAATTTCCCTCTTGGGTCATTCGGTAGTAAGGCACGAACCGATTTTAAGACTAAATCCCCTTCTTTGATGTTTCTGGGCCTAACCCTTTTGTTGAAAGCCCGTTGGATCCTCTTTTGGTATATTTGGATATTGTTGAGCGCCCGGGACCGCCGTACGTTCAAAACGACTAGCGAATCGTATCGGGCTTGGACCCAATCTGCTTCAGGTACTTGGCTTTCAAGTAAAATTCTGAGGGATGACACTTCTAGCTCAACCGGCTGGACTGCTTCAATTCCATATGTCAAATAATATGGAGTTTCGCCGGTCGCGGTGCGGGTTGAGGTCCGGTACCCCCATAAGGCAAAGGGTATTTTATTGGGGCAGTCCCGGTAATTCTCAACCATCTTTTTAAGTATGGTGACAATTGTTTTATTGGACGCTTCTACCGCTTCATTTGTTTGGGGACGGTAGGGAGAAGATGTATGCCTTTGAATTTTATATTTTTCTAGCAACGTAGCGGTTTTAGCTTGAAAATGGGTCCTGTGATCACTGATAAATTCGTGTGGGATCCCATACCGGCATATGATCTTGTTTTGGATAAATTTGGCCACGTGCTTGGCGTTCAAGACACGGTACGATTCGGCTTCGACCCATTTGGTGAAATAGTCGATGGCCACCAAAATGAAGCAATGACCTCCCGTCCCGGAAGAGTGCACCTTTCCAATTATATCAATACCCCATGTCGAAAAGGGCCATGGTGATGTCATGGTATATAACAGGGAAGATGGCATATGCTGCACATTAGCAAAGATTTGACAATTATGGCAGTGCTTGACATATAACTGACAGTCTGCTTCCATGGTATTCCAATAATACCCGAGCCTCATGATTTTTGGGGCTAGCATATGGGCGTTCATATGCGGGCCATTTTCACCATCGTGTACTTCGACCATAACCTTTTCGGCCTGCATTTTATCGATGCACAAGAGGAGAGCCCCCTGTGCCGTCTTTTTGTATAATTGCCCGTCATCCGTGCAAACAAATTGGGTTGCCAATCTTCGCAGGGCTTTCTTGGCCCAGTTTTCAGTTCCCGGGGGATATTCTCCCGTTGTCAGGTAGGTAAGGACTGACTGATACCACGGTTCTGGGTCGGTTAGCTCGATGTCTTGGATGGCGTGTACATACGCCGGCTCGGACCGCCTTTCAACGCAGATTGGCATGCTGGTAAGGTGGTCTGGTATATTTAGCTGGGATGCTAATTTGGAAAGTGCGTCTGCAAATTGATTTTCTTTCCGGGGCAGGTGGATGTACTCTACCTTATGGAATTGTTTCTCTAGAACCCTTATCCGTGCTTGGTAAGCCACGAGATTGGCAGTCCCAGTTTTCCATTTTTGGAGCGCTTGATTGATGACTAGCGACGAGTCACCGTGGACCCGGAAGTTTGTTACCCCTAAATCAGCGGCGGCTTGTAACCCGTGAATGCATGCTTCGTACTCGGCTGCATTGTTGGTCACGTCAAAGTCCAATTTGATGGATAATGGGGTGTGTTCCCCTCGTGGTCAGATTAATAGAATCCCGACCCCGAATCCTCGAAAGTTGGATGCCTCGTCAAAATAAAAATCCCATGTATCGGTATCGGTATGGAATATGTCTTCATCGGGGAAGGCCCAGGTATCGGTGTGGCCCTCTTCGGATATCAGACTATAGGCGAGAAATTCTGCCACTACCCGGCCTTTGATGGCTTTTAATGGTACGAACTTGAGATCAAACTCAGATAACATTAGTGTCCATCTGGACATCCTGCCATTGAGGATGGGCTTCTCGAACAGGTACTTGATAGGATCCATTTTGGATAATACATGTACCTCGTGACTGAGCATGTAATGTCGGAGTTTAATGGCCCAAACCAAAGCTAGGCACGTTTTCTCGAGCATTGTATATTTGCACTCGTATTCTAGGAACTTTTTACTGATGTAGTAAATAGCCCGTTCTTCTATCTCGACTGTCTGGGCCAGCATAGCCCCCATGGCTGTCTCGGTCGTTGTTAGGTATAACGACAAAGGCAAACCGGGTTGAGGTGGCATTAATACCGGCGATGCACACAGGATCTCCTTGATTTTATCGAAAGCCGCTTGACATTTGTCGTCCCATAGTACCCGTTCTCCAATTTTCAGTTTTTTGAAAATGGGCTCACATACCATGGTTAGTTTGGAAATGAATCGGCTGATGTATTGGACTTTCTCGAGAAACCCCCGTATTTCTTTTTCGGTCTTGGGTGGTTGCATCTCGGTGATGGCTTTGATCTTAGCTGGGTCGACCTCGATGCCGCGTTGGCTAACGATATGGCCCAATAATTTGCCCGATGTTACCCCGAAACTGTATTTTTGAGGGTTCAGTCTCATATTGTATTTACGTAGTCGGGAAAAGAACTTTCTTAGGGCCGCAATGTGCCCGCTCTGGTCTTTGGACTTAACGATCATATCGTCCACGTAGACCTCCACTTCTTTGTGCATCATGTCATGTAACAAAGTAGTGGCGGTCCGTTGGTAAGTGGCCCCGGCATTGATGAGCCCAAATGGCATAACAGTGTAACAGTAAGTACTCCAAGGTGTAATGAAGGTGGTCTTACTCATATCCTCTTCTGCCATCATGATTTGATTGTATCCGGCATACCCGTCCATGAATGATAGAAGGGCATGATCGGCCGTGTTATCCACTAATATGTCGATGTGTGGTAACGGAAAATCATCTATTGGGCTGGCCTTATTTAGGTCCCGGAAGTCCACACATACCCGCACCTTGCCGTCCTTCTTGGGTACCGGCACGATGTTTGCGACCCAGTCTGGATATTCAGACACATGTATAAAGCCTGCTTTGAATTGCTTGTCGACTTCTTCTTTGACTTTGAGGGACCATTCGGGCTTAATTCTTCGGAGCTTCTGTTTTACCGGTTTGCACCCATCTTTGATGGGTATTCGGTGTTCGGCTATTTCCCGATCTATACCCAGCATGTCCTTGTAGGACCATGCAAAGACGTCCTTGAACTCTTGGAGGAGGTCTGCGAATTGTTTTCTCTCCTCTGGATCTAAGGATAGGCCCAATTTAAGCATCTGGGGCTCTAAAGTGGTTCCCACATTGATGGACTCGGTTTCTTCGATTACCGAATCTCGGAACTCCCTTTGTTCGAGCTGCTCGATCAGATGTGGAGGCAGAGGTACCTGTTCGTCGGGTTTCTCAATGTGATTGCATATAAAATCTTTGAGAAAATTTTGGGAATAAGACAAGTCGTAAGCGGAACGGTTTTCGTTATTAATTGTAAATTTTTTGAAAAGCTCGAAAAGAGAGGCCATCTGATCGTTGGTCAGTGGCGGGATAGGGAGAGGTCTTGGGACAGGCCCCGAGACCTCAGTGGATAAGGGAAGAGGGTTTACAAACTCGACTCTAGCACCTGACCCTCTAGACTCGGACTCAGACTCCGACTCTGACTCTGACTCAGACTCGGTATCCGGCATGTCTCCCTCGCCGGTGGTTAGCTTGTAGGTCCGTCCTTGGCTGTCGGTCCACTTGACGGTCTTCCTCCAAGCCCTTTTCCCTGTATCTGCACCAACTTCGGTGATGAGCTTTGTTGGGTCAAACCGATAGCTGCAGAGGATCAGGTTGACCAAATCGTCCTTTGGAGCAGGGACGGCTTTGTCCTCTCCAAAGAGGAGCCCCAGCGCGGGTTCGGAGTTGTTTTCCCCTTCTTGGACTCAACTTGAACAAGGGTGAATATATCATCGAGGATGAAATTGCATTCCCGAGCCGTTTTGATCTCGGGATATGTGATGGTGGGTTGGTAGAGGCCCACTTGAATAGCTCCGAAAACTGGATTGACGAAGTAGTCAGTTAACTTCGGGCTATAAGGGCCTATGTAAGTACCCTTGAAAATGTCGATGGCCTTGTGAATACCGGCCCGAACCACGTTTTCCGGGGTTATAGCATATCCCAATCTGAATTGTGATTCGCGTCGTTTAGTACCTCGATAATCTTCCCAGCTGGAAGATATGGTCTTGAGGTAGCCCCCGGTAAGTAGCCCAGGTTCTGTAGCATCGTGTCGATGCTAGTGGTGAAGTAGGGCCTAAAGAGATATTCTTCTTCGATCATGCCCACGAAATCGAATCCTCGCGGGTCGGCCTGTCCCGTAGCGTAGCAGCTTGCCACGTTAATAGGAGTAGCCTCTAATGTGATGACACCATCTTGAAGTGGCATCTTGACTTTCTGGTGGAGGGTAGAGGATACGACCTTGACTGCATGGATCCAAGGCCTCCCTAGTAGTAAGTTAAAGGATGAGGTGACATCAATCACCTGAAACTCTAACTCTTTTTCGATTAGGCCCGTTATGATTTTCAGTTTAACGGCCCCGGCAACTGGTTTTGGGCTTCCGTCGAAAGCCTGGATAGTTTGTGCTGTCGGGAGATAGTCGGCATCTGTGATGCCGAGGGCCTTAGCGGTCCTTAGGGGAAGGACATTTACAGCAGATCCATCGTCGATAAGTGTCATCGGGAGGTATTTACCTCTGGAGATGACCGTGATGTACAGGGCCAGATTATGATTGGTCCCAATTGGTGGTAGGTCGGACTCAGAGAAGGTGATAAGTGGGCCTTCCTTCGACTTCCCTTGAGCTAGGGCATAATGGTGGTTACCATTTCAGTGGGGGTAACCTGTGAGTCGACCTTGATCTCATCGAGAGCCTTAGTCAGTGCTTTCCCGATGAGACTGCAAGCTAACCAGAAGTTGCCATATGGTTAGATCAGCTTGGACCCTCTTCATTAGTTGGACCAAGGCGGTGTCGTTGCTTGGTTCTTCAAGGGTAGGTTCCGTCCTGGCGGGTTCAGTGATGGTTGTTGGAGTAGAGCGCCTAGCTGTGGCGAGGTGGTTAGTAGCTAAGGCTTTGGACTTAGCTTTTCGAACCTCTTCAATGGTGATGGGGACAACTTCCCCTTTGGCTAAGTACACATCTTCCTCGTCATCGAACCATATCTCATTGATTTGTGGGATGAAGGGGGAGATGAGGTGAAAACAGTCAATTACCTCACCGGTGAATATTGCGTGGGCACTGAACGGGTTTTCTTTGTTGCTTGGCTTGTCTCCGGGCAACGGGATCTTCCCGCCCTCAATCAGGTTCTGGATTAGATGCTTCAGTTTCCAGCACTTTTAAGTATCATGCCCATTACCACGATGATATTGGTAGTAGGCTTGGGCGTTATAACTTTTGGGCCTCTTCTCCACTGGAAGCTCGGGCATCGGGCCTATTGGTTGGATCAGACCCTTTTAAGATAGCCTTTGTAAAGCATAAGTAGAGGTAGTCCCTATATCTGTGAATACCTGATTTGATTTAGTCAGGCTCTCTAATCTCAAGTCGTCCTCTATCCTTGTTCCCATTTCAGTTAGGGTAGCAAAATTAGGAATAACAGCATACCGGAGGTGGACCCGGTAAGAAGGGAGGAGGTTCTTGACAAATGCTTCTACTAGCACTTTCTCGCTGGGCTTATCAACCAGCTTTACACTCTCGGTCCGCCATCTTTGTAGATATTTGGTGATCCTTTATTTGGGCTCCTGGGCTGTTTCTTCCAGAGTACGCATTGTAGTCTGGATCTCGGTATTATCAGCGTAATTTCGAGCAAATTCGGTTGCCACGTCATCCCAAGTTTTATATTTCTTGGAATCAAGCCTGTAGTACCAGGCCTTAGGATGCTTCTCGAGGGAGGAAGGGAATAAGTGCGTAAACATGGTGGACTTCACCCCCTTTACCGCCATAAAGTCTTTGAAGGCCCGGATGTGATGGACCGGGTCTTCGGTACCCTCAAACATTGGAATTCCGTAAGGTTGAGGTTAGCAGGTAGCTCGTCATTCAAAGGCGAATAAGAACGATCAATTTCAGTGTGGATTAAATTGTTTGTTGACAGGTGAACTTGTTCCTCGAGCCTGCGAACAGCGCTGACTAGTTCAGCTATGGGCCCGGTGGGCTCAGATCCAGGAGGAGGAATTCCCTTCTCCATTGCGCCCACACGAGTGGCTGGCGCTGTTTGATCCTTCTAGATGACAGTCAATTGGGCTTCGATCTTCTCTAGGGCATCCTTCAATGCGTCCATCTTGCGTTGATGTCTGGTTTCGGGTGGCCTGTCTGTAAGAACACCGCGTAATTAGAAACTAGCCCGAATCCCGGAATAGAAAGTACATCCTGAACAAGACTAAAAAGGGAAATGACTCGGAAAAGACACCTTGACGGGTGACTTGTGAAAAGTGGGCCTTCTTTAGGATTCGGCGGGTGGGGTCTAGTCCTGTTCGAAAGAAGGTTCACGTGAGACATCCCTAGACTTTGGACTCGATTGTGTAGACGGGCCTTCCTTTGTAGGCGTATGTCCTACGTAGGTGGGCCTTTCCTTAGTCTAATAAGGCGGTCTGGGATAGGGAAGAAACTCGTGATGTAGGATCGGCAGAGTTTCGACGCTAAAGACCTTGACGACTTACGACATGACTCGACACCGCTAAATACGGGAAGTCCTAAGAAGAGGAAGGTTTTGAAAATGGATTGTTTTTGAAAAAATCCGAGCAAGCTCGGGAAAGGGCCCAATTTTCAAAACGAAAAAGAGTATCGGGCCACGGGTTTTGAAAGTTCGAAAGTAATTTTGAGTTTTGAATTGGGCAGCATACCGTCTAGAAAATAGGCTATTTTGAGTAAAATCATAAGTCCTAAATTCGGTATGTCCCGGGTTTTTGAAATTGAATATCTTGAGAAAGATGTGATTTTTGAAAAGTTGACGGTTTTGAAAACGACACGGAAACCAAGTAGCATGTAGTCAGGCAAGCATTATAACGACGCCATGTATGCTTTACATTAAGTCTCAGTCGGTCTAGAGGGTCTATACCAGTGTACATAGTCTAGACGTTGATCGGGACGGACTCTCTAAGTCGAGTTGAGCATAGAACATGCCACGAAACCCACTCGAATCGACTATGGACACCTTTTGACATATCCATATTGGAGTACATCAACGGTATAGTGGGACGTCGGTCACCAGTACCGGCCCGGGAAAATATGGGTTATGCATGAACCGTAAAACTAAAACGCGTATTGTACTATTCAACCGATTTCTATTCAAGTCTCACCCTGAGGATGCCGATGGTAAGTCACGCATCAGTTAATCCCCAGCGGAGTCGCCAAATTGTGGACATGACATAGGTCCACCCCGACGCGGCCACGCGCGGGTTTGGGGAGGCGAATGAATCTCCATATGATAATGGATCGAATCAAAATTTAAATCTATGTGGAATCGCCACCAAAATTTGTGAGAGTTCGGGCCCACTCGAACCCACTCTATGTCGTAGTGGACCGTGTACAAAATACGGCCCATTTCTGATGTCAGAGTTTATTGGGCTCGTCCCTTTGCATTGCGATACCGATACCGTCACTACCGGTTATCGTGTATTGAATGACTCTCGTGAGTCAACGGTTTCGGGCATCCGGAAACCGAGGTTCTGAGTAAGGGGTGAGGGTACGTGTTGGAAAGCCCACGAAGGACACCCAACCCCACCCGCACATTGGCGGCCTTTACTAAGATATCGAAAGACTCTCTAATACGCGCGTTAGTTAAATGGTGAAAATGCTTATGCAAACATTGTTTTCCCTAAGCATGTGAGAAGTTGAAAGGGTTTCTATGTCGATTTAATGCAATTAATTCTAACGTCAAAGTTGAATTTTAGCATGTGGTTTCATTTTAGTACAATAAAATAAACACAATAAATCAACAGGAAAAACAAACGGTTAGTAACGATTTGCGAATAATTGAATGATGTAGATAAGATGATGTAATGTTTTGAAAAGGAGATGTTCCACGTGATTAATTAGACACGTATTGACCTAGGTCATGAAAAAACATTATCGAGAGTAAAAGAGGATGTAAGACTCACGGTATTGTCGAGATAAGGAGCCACTCGACCGAGTCATTGCGAGACTCGGCCGAGTGGACCCCCGAAAGGGGTTCTGTCTGCGATTTTGGACCTCACTCGGTCGAGTT
This sequence comes from Agrostemma githago, assembly GCA_958450325.1. Lineage (NCBI taxonomy): Eukaryota > Viridiplantae > Streptophyta > Magnoliopsida > Caryophyllales > Caryophyllaceae > Agrostemma > Agrostemma githago. Next base: position 32,251,336 of record OY288244.1, on the reverse strand, counting down.
ATTGACAAACTCGACCGAGTACATTGCCACTCGATCGAGTCACTGTGAGACTCGACCGAGTGGAGGTCGTTCAGACTCTTCTGTCTCGGTTTTGGAGTGCCACTCGACCGAGTGGGCTAGGCACTCGGTCGAGTGCCCCTTGTACGAACTAGGGTTCGCTCGCAATTTGCTATTGAATTCGAAATTGCTTTTGATTTTTGATAATTCGACGAGCTTGCCGAATCGGGTATAAATATGATGGAAATTATGCTCGATTCTAAAGTTGAATACTCGTTGTATCCCATATTTGATTGTTGAATCGATATGGAATAGTTAGAGCGAGATAAAAAAAAATTGTTGTAAGTCGTTTTGGACTAACTATCGCGACATGGATGGATTTCCTCCGCATTTAATATTGTCGTAATTCTAACGAATTGTATGACAATTATTTTTAGCATCAATAGAAATCGCGCTAGTTAACTTATTTGACTAGATCGATAGATTCGACGTCTAATTACGAAATTAGCATCGAATCTAAGAGTTTGACACCATGCTTGAATTGAAAGACTTGATCCCCTCGGCTTTTCCAACATCGTAATGAATCCCTAGGGATTATGTGATGCCGGATCCGCGTCAACGGGTTTCGACTCTTGTTAAAAGATGTTCGATTTGAAAAAAAGGTTTTGAAATTAATGCGATATGTGACTAATAATAATAACGCGAACGAGACGAAGATTATTGTTTAAGTTAACTTCTCTCGATAATCAAGTAATTGGGGTGTCGGAATAAGCGACCGGCAACGCTGTATGCGGTACACTTGTATATTCGGGTTTCCTTATTCCGACATCCCTCGTACTCGACACAAATCGACAAGTATTTTAATGTCTTATACTAATTATATTATCGATATTACAGATGCGATAATTAAATAAAAAACAAGAAGAAGAGAAGGAGAAAGATGACGAGAGGAAGAGAAGAAGGGAAGAATAGGGTTTTGCACCCTCAAACTACATGTTCTTGTCTCGGATAAGACTCGTAGTCGTGGCTTTAACATGAGAGTTTCAAGGTCTATAGAGGTTGTGTTATGGTGGTTTTGGTTTTGTCTCCTAAAGCTAGGTTTAGTGTTGTAGACACCCGCATTTTGCCTGCTAGTGTCTATAGCAGTTCCCGACAAAACACCCGATGATGATCGGACGTCAACGTGACTTAATATGCTCGAATACGGACTCGGAATCAATAGTATCCGACGTGGGCATTTAGCGGAGTGCAAATCTCTCAAAACAGACCTCAAATCCAGGCCCAGTGGGTCGTTCCGAGCAAAATGAGACTAATTTGGGCCAAAACCGACACCAAAGATAAATCCCGTCTTTTGGCGACCGGGTCAAAACCCGGTCAAAGACGAACCCGTCACAAAAACCAGCCCAAGTGCACCTTCTAGAAGCTGGCGCCAAGTCTAAATTCAAATAAAATCAATCAAAACAACAATATCAATTCCTTCCTAAAATAGCTCGATTTGCTTGATCCACTCGATCGAGTGGATTGACCCACTCGGTCGAGTGGAGCGTCAAAAACCGGACCAGATTCATTTCTGAAGGCACTCGACCGAGTGCACTAGGGCACTCGATCGAGTGACCCTAGGTCGTGGGATTTCTCCTATAAATACCCCCTTAACCCCATTCATTTCAAGAAGAGGCTTTTCCCATGCATTCTTAGTCTACACTTTCTACCTCTACACATTACCACCTTTCAATCTTCCACATTCATACACATTCATTTATACACAATCAACACATACACATTCAAAACCCGAGATCAAAACTCGTCAAAGACCCGAGAGCATCCTCTCCCTAACCAAACACACCCTAACTCACCCTACATATCTCGACACTCCCGCGCACACGCCGCTACTACGAGTTCGTTTCCGAGGCCATTAAGCATGTAGGTTGAGGGTGTAATTCAATCCCGACATCTCCTTTCTCTTTCTCGATTATATATGTATATGTAATATTATTATTATTATTATTATTATTATTATTATTATTACTACTAACCACTAACACTAATCTTTAATTTTGTGCATACTAACACTTTAATTCCGTATTCTAACATCTAACATTATTATACCGTGTATATATACATACTAGTATTTAAATCTCGGTTTCGGATGCGTTTGACTATAATTGTCGCCTAAAGTCCGTCTAATCCCTTTACGAGCAACGACGGAGGTGGAGCCCTTTCGAGGAGCCCCGCCCCAATGTACTCAAGGGCGTGACGTGATCGCGACTAATCGTAGTTGAACGTATTCAATCCCATTTTAATTAGTGCGGAACCCGTTGACACGAAAACCGACATCACATAACCCGAAAGGGTTAGTTTCGATGTCGTGACGTAGAGGGAAGCATTCCGTTACTAATTCAAATTTTCTTCACGTAAACGTTTTCATAAAATCCCGACAACGGTATTATAATCGTACATATACACGATTATAGCACCGGAGGTCGAGTTAAATTCAAATCATGCGATATTTGTATTTAACTCGACCGACCGTCGTTTTCAAACCCAAAGAATGAACGAGTTGATACTCGTACAGGGGCTACTCGACCGAGTACATAGGCCACTCGATCGAGTAGCGTCCATAACACTGGACAGAGCCCTTTTCGAGGGGTTACTCGACCGAGTGCATAGGCCACTCGATCGAGTAGCGTCCATATCACTGGGCAGAAACTTTTTTGAGGACACACTCGACCGAGTCAGACTATGACTCGACCGAGTGGGTCCTGTAACCCAGAAAACCGAGGGCCTTGACACACCTTTCAAGCCTCATCTTTTTATCGACATTAGTCATCACGTGTAAAGACTATCACGTGACTCTCCTATTTTCAAAACTCATGCATATCACGACACCTAAAACGATTTTGATCGACGGTCTCGCGCTATTAATTTTATGTCGACGACTCTTTAGTCGTATCCGTCATATAATTAATTTAGACTCCATTTCTCGAGGTGATAAGTCGGGACAAGGCATCGAGGCTCGAGATCGGGTTAGCACCACACCTAGGTCTCGAACCTCCGTCCTTTGATTAATATGCAATATAATGCGTAATTAATTAAAGTTCGTCCATTTGCACAACTTACGGTGTAGTTTATATTTATTATATACGGGTCCGTTTCTAGTTAACATTTGCTGTTTATAATTCAATTATTCTATTTTATTGCTCGTTGTATTGTGAATTCCGGGTTGTATTCCGCCCGTGTAATTTGTAATTTATTTACGAGTTTTCTATTCTTGATGTTTGCCATTTATTGCCTTAAATGAACATCATATGCTAAATCACTTTGACGTGAATCAAGATGCATTAAATGACGTAGTTAACCAATAACTCACATGCTTAGCCCGAAAACGCTGTTTGCATATCATTTAATCGTTTTACTAGCGCGCTTACACGAACACGAACGATGTCTTAGTAGAGGCCGCCATGTGCGGGCGGGGTTGGGTGTCCTTAGTGGGCTTCCCAACACGTACCCTCACCCCTTACTCAGAACCTTTGGTTTCCGGATGCCCGAAACCCTTGGCGCACGAGAGTCATTCTATACCCGAAAGCCGGTTTATACGGTATCGGTATTGCAATGCAAAGGGACGAGCCCAATGAACTCTGAAATCGAAGTGGGCTTACTTTGTGTATAGCCCATGACGACATAGAGTGGGCTCGTATGGTTCCGAATAACCACAAAATTCGGTGGCGACTCCATTTTGACTTAAATTTCGAACCCGAGAACAATCTCACCACGAGATTCATTCGCCTACCCAAACCCGCGCGTGGCCGCGTCGGGGTGGACCTACGTCATGTCCACAATTTGGCGACTCCGCTGGGGATACCTGATGTACCACATGTCATCGGGGTTCCTAGGGTGAGACTCGAAGAGAAATCGTTCGTATATTAGTGTGTGCGCATTAGTTTAATGATTCATGCATAACCCAAATTTTGCCCGGGCCGGTTACTTGTGACCGACGTCCCACTATACCACGGTGCATTCCTACATGGGTGCGCTAAAGACTTCGATGGCGGAACTCACCGGGGTTTTACGGCAGGTCCTAGTTCCAAATCGGCTAGGAAGTCCGTCCCGTTTCGTGAGAATGCGATCGTTGTTGGTATAGACCCTATTTTGACCGACCGAGACTTAGTGTAAAGCATACATAAGCGTCATTATAATGCTTGTTTGACTACGTGCTACTTGGTTTCCGTGTCATTTTTCAAAAAACCGTCATTTCAAAAAAAATGCATCTTTCCAAAAAATACCAAATTTTGAAAAACCCGAAATGCTGCCCGTTTCGGGACTCGTCTTTTCAAAATATCCAATTTTCAAAGCTCGGAATGCTGCCGAAATTAAGACTTATGATTTGACTCAAAATAGCCTATTTTCTAGCCGGCATGCTGTCCATTTCAAAATTCGAATTTCCGATCCACCATTCGATTTTCGAATTTTCAAAATTCATTTCGATTTTCGAATTTCAAAATTCCATTTCGATTTTTTTTCAGATCCTCGAGATGTGATTCTCGATTTTCAAATCTCCGAGATGCCGTTTTCGATTTTCAAATCTTCGGGATCTTATTTTCAATTTTCAAATTTTCGGAAATTTATTTTCCGATATTCAAATTTTCAAAATTCCAAATATTCAACTTATCAAAAAAAAAAACTCGGCCCTGTCGGCATGCTGCCAATTTCAAAAGACGGGATCGCCTCCTCAATTTTCAAAACGCGAAATTACTCGCAACCATTCTAATATTTCAAAATGCCCGGCCCTATTGGCCCACTGCCAATTTCAGGACCGTCTTCTCAATTTTCGAAATTCAATCATTTTTCAAAAACCTTCCTTATTATAGGACCTACCGTAATTCGTGTGTCGGGTCTTTTCGTAATTTGTCGAAGGTCTGTAGCGTCGAAACTCCGTCGATCCTACATCACGGGTTTCTTCCCCATCCTAGTCCGCCTTTTCCTAAAGGCATAACCGACCAACACGAGTCATACACTCGTAAATGGAAGGTTCGTCTGAACACTCGAGTCCTAACTAGAAAGTCACACGCGATCTTTCCCTTCGACAGGACGGTCCCCACGACCTTTCCTAGGGGAATTTTGCCCGTCTTTCAATCCGTTAGTCGAGTAATCCCAATTCAAGCCCTTTAACTTAAGGGTCTACCCTAATCACAGGGTCTATCCTTATTCAAGTCAAGTCAAGGGTCTCTAGCGTCGAAACTTTGCCGATCTTACATCGCGAGTTTCTTCCCTTACCCCGTCTGCCTTTTCTCGAGGCCGAGTCAACCTCTTACAAGGCATAGCCCTGTAGCTAAAGGTTCGTGATCCTTACATCTAAGGGTCACTCGTCCGACACTCGAGTCTTAACAAAACCTTCCATCTCACTCGGGGGCTACCCTTCAGCAGAGCGATCAGTCACGGTCGCTCTAAGGGTCATGTCTTACACGTGTTGTCTCACGTACCCCGCTTTTGAGTCACTTAGATGTCACACCATCTGAGTCCTATTAGAGTCTTCAGTCTCACTTGGGGGCTGTCCTCCACCCGAGCATGCGACCACAGTCACCTTAAGGGGTACCTTACGTTGTTCATCATACACCAGCGTCCTTATGATGCTTTTCTTCGAGTCGTAACTATGCTACGAACACTCGAGTCACCTAGGTTTAGGTCGCCACGGTTGGTCCGAACACGTGACGCGGTCAAACACGGTCGCCCCATTTTCGGACTTACCCTCGTGCAGCTTGAGTGTCATCGTCGAGTCCAAGCCAGGGTTGTTACCTCGTCTAGATCAACGTTTGAGTATCCCGGTCCAAGAGTCTTTGTCGACTCGTCACCCCGGGCCATGTCTAGTTTGACTCCCTCTCTTGCATTCGCGCAAAGTCGAGTTTAGGCGAGTCGTGGCACCTGTCGTTTCCTCCAATCAAGGACCTTACCAAAAAGAAACGACCAACCAAGTATCCGAAAGTCCGGATTCGATTCGAGTCTAAGTCTGAGTCCGAGTCTAGGATATCCTACATCCTCATTTCAAAGTCAGAGTCAGAGTCAACTGTATTCTGTCCTCTTTTCAAAATTCAATAAAATCAGCTTTTCTATCTCTCATATATGCTTCCTTATGTGTTTCCGAAAACATGATGAACACCATCATACACTGTGAGCACATGCACGTGACTATTATAGGCACATCTATAATGACTGCAGGAACTGAGGCCCGTGTTTTCCTTTACCTATTCCATGTCTGGTATAGAAAGCCACAAAACTACCCCTAGTAGGAGCAGTATCGAATACTATGACAAATCTAGGTAGTCTCCTAGTTTGGGTTCAAGACGGAAGGCAAGCCCATTTCCCACAATAAACACCCCTCCAATAAGACTGATCAATCCCTACCTTAGGCGTTAGTCTGACCAGAAGCAAAAAAGAAGGCATCGTGACTCTATAGACTTGATGCCAAAAATACCAACTCGAGACGATGCTCCCACTAAGCCTGCTCGGAATTATGATGACAATACCGAGATCCAAATCACCATGCTTACCATAGAGTACTCCACCGCAAGTTGCACTCACCAACTAGGCTTATACCTTACAAAGGTTTAGCTCCACAAGCCTAATCCAACCGATGGGCCCACCCCCATATCCACCCACAACATCAAAGGGAGGGATAGCCGTGAAAAAAAAACTGGACAAAAAACAGAAGTCCAAAGAAAAAAAAGCAAGAGGCCGAAACAAAAGAGCTGGCCATGACCAAAAAAGAACTCTCAACATCCCTCGACCAGATACGATCAATCCCTTGACCGGGACACAGTCAACTCAAGTGAAGGATCCCACGACCGGGGCTAAGAGGTCAACCCAAAAAAAAAACAAAAACAAAAAATTCAAATACCCATGACCGTGGTCAACGTTCAACTCAAGTGAAAATCCCTTGACCGGGGTACGGTCAATTCAAAAATTATCAATGCCCATATCATCAAAAAGGGGAGAGACAATCAAGCTGGTTAGCTAACACCACACTTAGCCTTCCCACATTACAACCCTCAAGACCTTCTCGAGACCTAGGCTAAGAGACAGCCCGGAATTTTGAGGATTCTAGCTCCATAGGATACACCCTAACCATTAGGGCCAGACATGGAAATCAGATCCCGCATTATCAAACCTACCCTGATCGAAGTCCGAGTCATTTTTACTCGACTTCCCCCCTTTCCTACCACATTGCAATACCTTACCCTCGAAGCCTTAGCTCCACAAAATCGAGCTCCAGATTTCGAATCATCAAAGCCACTTGCGACCTAGCTCCACATTTCCAAGATTATCCAAACCAGTTACCAACCCCAAACACGGGAACTCAACCTGCGGTCGGCATAGAAAATGCCCAAATAGTTCACACCACCTCTGGGGGCTACCCCGGAGAACGCTCACAGTCACGGGATCAACATCCTAACTGTTCTAGCCCTTTGATCAAGACATCATTGGGAATTCACCTAGCCTACATCATCACTGTGGCTAGTTACACACAAAGCCCTAATAAACTAGGCACCATAATATATCTTCCAATTCACTGAACTACGGCTTGGTTTGATTTCACTACACGTGAATACGTAGGCAGCCTTTCAACAAGGGCACAACCACCCATATTGACACAAATTCAAAAAGCACCATCATTCCTATCACGACACTGTCATGTTCTCAACAGTTAGCTTTGTCGTCCAGGAGGCTTCTCTTAGACAGAAGATCTCCATCCACTCACAAAATCCAAAGACTTTCAAAATCTAGCCTCCTTTCTATAGAGTGTCCTAGTACTCGACTCAGTCGAAGACCAGAATCCGTCAGGGACTCGAAGCGACACCCATTTTTTGGACTATACCCCAAAACCAAAGATCCAAAAAAGCACCAGACTATAACAAAGTCCTGTTGTTACAGTCTCGTTACAGACTACTGCAACCACCCTATAGCATATCTATCCCATTTCAATGTTCGACCGTGTTGCCACTCGCCTAGGCTACGGAATAGCGTAGCTTAAGAGTCTTGTCATCTTAGGTGACCCACCCCTCTACCGAGTCACGGTCCAACCCCTCGAGAGTCCAAGTCGTGTCTGTCAACTCGTCCTGTCACGTCCAGAGTCGAGTCTGTCGGTACCTCCCTCCTCAAATTTTCACTTCAAAGTTTGCAAAACTTAGCCATTTGATAAAATCCTTTTCGACAAGGTCAAATTTCGGTCTATTTAAGCTGCAAATTTCTTTTCTACCCCTTTCAATTTTGAAAACCTATCTCCTAGCACGTGAGTTGCTTTCAGGATTTCGATTTCAAAACTAAGCAAAAATCATTTTCCCAGCGCAAGCCAGTCTATAGATGCTAACTGCATTTCCTATGTGCTATCTTGCTATATACTATGCCTGCTATTTCTGCCTATGTATCCAACATTTCAGGTGCCAGCTAGTGCTTCCCAACGGAACATCAAAGGCGGTGTTCCTCCTGAAATGCAACATGCAAGTTGTCATGTATCAGCATACGGGTACACCCAAGACTTCATAAGCAAGTCCCCGCGCAGCTACTTTACTCCCCAACACGAGTCAGTGTTTTGCCTATATGTTACATACAAGTTGTTATGTGTCAGCATACAGGTACACTCCAGACTTCAGAAGCAAGTCCCCGCGAAACTATTCCCCAACGGAGTCAACTTTTCCCCGGTATGCTACATCCAAGACATGATGTATCGGCATACGGGTACACCTACGCCCCGAAAGGCAAGTTTTACTCCCCACGGAGCATCATCATCAGGTCAGGTACGACTCAAGGCTTCAAAAGCAAGCCCGTACAGATCACATATTTCCCCAGCGGAACGCCCGAGGCGGCATTTTCCCCGAAATGGTACGGGATGGGCCCACATATAGGCACGCCTAGGACTTATGCAACAAGTTTGACTCCCCGCGGAGCTATCATCATCAGGACAGGTATAACCCTCTGCTCATGGCTGGCGAGCCCTTCACGCAAGTCTACTGGACTATAAACGACCCGACCGGAAGGCTGCCAGGTCGTAATCCTCGATTGGCCTGGTAGCTACTCTGACTTTCGCCTTGTCCAATCCTCAGTCAGAGTGGGGGCTCTGTAGACACCCGCATTTTGCCTGCTAGTGTCTATAGCAGTTCCCGACAAAACACCCGATGATGATCGGACGTCAACGTGACTTAATATGCTCGAATACGGACTCGGAATCAATAGTATCCGACGTGGGCATTTAGCGGAGTGCAAATCTCTCAAAACAGACCTCAAATCCAGGCCCAGTGGGTCGTTCCGAGCAAAATGAGACTAATTTGGGCCAAAACCGACACCAAAGATAAATCCCGTCTTTTGGCGACCGGGTCAAAACCCGGTCAAAGACGAACCCGTCACAAAAACCAGCCCAAGTGCACCTTCTAGAAGCTGGCGCCAAGTCTAAATTCAAATAAAATCAATCAAAACAACAATATCAATTCCTTCCTAAAATAGCTCGATTTGCTTGATCCACTCGATCGAGTGGATTGACCCACTCGGTCGAGTGGAGCGTCAAAAACCGGACCAGATTCATTTCTGAAGGCACTCGACCGAGTGCACTAGGGCACTCGATCGAGTGACCCTAGGTCGTGGGATTTCTCCTATAAATACCCCCTTAACCCCATTCATTTCAAGAAGAGGCTTTTCCCATGCATTCTTAGTCTACACTTTCTACCTCTACACATTACCACCTTTCAATCTTCCACATTCATACACATTCATTTATACACAATCAACACATACACATTCAAAACCCGAGATCAAAACTCGTCAAAGACCCGAGAGCATCCTCTCCCTAACCAAACACACCCTAACTCACCCTACATATCTCGACACTCCCGCGCACACGCCGCTACTACGAGTTCGTTTCCGAGGCCATTAAGCATGTAGGTTGAGGGTGTAATTCAATCCCGACATCTCCTTTCTCTTTCTCGATTATATATGTATATGTAATATTATTATTATTATTATTATTATTATTATTATTATTATTATTATTATTATTATTATTATTATTACTACTAACCACTAACACTAATCTTTAATTTTGTGCATACTAACACTTTAATTCCGTATTCTAACATCTAACATTATTATACCGTGTATATATACATACTAGTATTTAAATCTCGGTTTCGGATGCGTTTGACTATAATTGTCGCCTAAAGTCCGTCTAATCCCTTTACGAGCAACGACGGAGGTGGAGCCCTTTCGAGGAGCCCCGCCCCAATGTACTCAAGGGCGTGACGTGATCGCGACTAATCGTAGTTGAACGTATTCAATCCCATTTTAATTAGTGCGGAACCCGTTGACACGAAAACCGACATCACATAACCCGAAAGGGTTAGTTTCGATGTCGTGACGTAGAGGGAAGCATTCCGTTACTAATTCAAATTTTCTTCACGTAAACGTTTTCATAAAATCCCGACAACGGTATTATAATCGTACATATACACGATTATAGCACCGGAGGTCGAGTTAAATTCAAATCATGCGATATTTGTATTTAACTCGACCGACCGTCGTTTTCAAACCCAAAGAATGAACGAGTTGATACTCGTACAGGGGCTACTCGACCGAGTACATAGGCCACTCGATCGAGTAGCGTCCATAACACTGGACAGAGCCCTTTTCGAGGGGTTACTCGACCGAGTGCATAGGCCACTCGATCGAGTAGCGTCCATATCACTGGGCAGAAACTTTTTTGAGGACACACTCGACCGAGTCAGACTATGACTCGACCGAGTGGGTCCTGTAACCCAGAAAACCGAGGGCCTTGACACACCTTTCAAGCCTCATCTTTTTATCGACATTAGTCATCACGTGTAAAGACTATCACGTGACTCTCCTATTTTCAAAACTCATGCATATCACGACACCTAAAACGATTTTGATCGACGGTCTCGCGCTATTAATTTTATGTCGACGACTCTTTAGTCGTATCCGTCATATAATTAATTTAGACTCCATTTCTCGAGGTGATAAGTCGGGACAAGGCATCGAGGCTCGAGATCGGGTTAGCACCACACCTAGGTCTCGAACCTCCGTCCTTTGATTAATATGCAATATAATGCGTAATTAATTAAAGTTCGTCCATTTGCACAACTTACGGTGTAGTTTATATTTATTATATACGGGTCCGTTTCTAGTTAACATTTGCTGTTTATAATTCAATTATTCTATTTTATTGCTCGTTGTATTGTGAATTCCGGGTTGTATTCCGCCCGTGTAATTTGTAATTTATTTACGAGTTTTCTATTCTTGATGTTTGCCATTTATTGCCTTAAATGAACATCATATGCTAAATCACTTTGACGTGAATCAAGATGCATTAAATGACGTAGTTAACCAATAACTCACATGCTTAGCCCGAAAACGCTGTTTGCATATCATTTAATCGTTTTACTAGCGCGCTTACACGAACACGAACGATGTCTTAGTAGAGGCCGCCATGTGCGGGCGGGGTTGGGTGTCCTTAGTGGGCTTCCCAACACGTACCCTCACCCCTTACTCAGAACCTTTGGTTTCCGGATGCCCGAAACCCTTGCCGCACGAGAGTCATTCTATACACGAAAGCCGGTTTATACGGTATCGGTATTGCAATGCAAAGGGACGAGCCCAATGAACTCTGAAATCGAAGTGGGCTTACTTTGTGTATAGCCCATGACGACATAGAGTGGGCTCGTATGGTTCCGAATAACCACAAAATTCGGTGGCGACTCCATTTTGACTTAAATTTCGAACCCGAGAACAATCTCACCACGAGATTCATTCGCCTACCCAAACCCGCGCGTGGCCGCGTCGGGGTGGACCTACGTCATGTCCACAAGTGTTTGCAAGTGTAGTGTGGTTTAGGGTAGAATTAGGGTTGAATTAGGGTTGTCAAAAGTGTGTTGAAAGGTTGTGCATGGGGGTGTTTATATAGACATGGCCTAGGACCCCGGTTAGGGTTACTCGACCGAGTAACCAGCTGACTCGGTCGAGTGGCCCGCTGTGCCTGCAGTCGGGTCTGAAATAGGCCCACTCGATCGAGTGGGTTGGGCACTCGATCGAGTGGCCCAGCTGGGTTGCTCGGGTCAGTTGCTTTGGACCGTAACTTTGGATGTCTTGTGGGTTTTGTGTTTGAATTAGCTTTTTGATGTTTGAGAGGCTCTTTTGTGTGTGTCTCGGAAACGACTTGGACCGGGGTTGACCCAATCGTAAAAAGTCGGTTTTATTTCCGGTGTCGGTTTTGGCCCAAATTAGTCTTGTTTGACTCGGAACGGTCCGCTGGGCCTGGATTTGAGGTCAGTTTTGTGAGATTTGTACTCTATAAGTGCTTTAGCCAACAACTAATGGTTTTGAGCCTATATCCGAGCGTGTAGAAACACGTTAGCGTCCGATCATCATCGGGTGTTTTTTGGAAACTATCATAGACACCTGGCAGTCAAAATGCGGGTGTCTACATATAGTTACAGTGTGTTTTAATCCCGACTCTACAGTGTTTCCGCCACTATATCGCGTTAGATTTTCTAGGGGATTACACTCACCTTGCTAACCGTAGAGCCACCACTACGGTCGGACTCATACCAACCGAACCATGAACATCGGAGGCTCGATTGAGTTCTTCAGCGACATCAGTCTCGGGAACTTCTCCCTCACAGAAACCTGGTGTCACGACGCCACCTTCAAAAGTGCTCTCATCATCGTAACCTTTTGTTCCCTCACCACCTCCAAAAGCTTTCTCAATATCTTCATCCACGTATCCAGCATCATGCAAGTCATGCACAATTTTGCGTACCTGATCGTAGACTTCAGCATCGCATTGGTCCCGCCCTCAAACGATGGGGGCGTTCTGGATAGTCTGCTTCAACTGGTCGGCCAACGAAATGACTTCATCGATACACTAGAGGACAGCTAGATCTTCCCAGAAGTGTTGAGAGGACGGGTCTTTACTTGGAACTGCCTGGTTCCTCCTCGCTATTTCGATCTTTTACCTTGGAGGCAGCCTCCTCATAGAAACAGCAAAAGGCTAGCGCACACCTTCGGAACTTCATGAAAAAATCCCGGTCAGCCTATAATTCAGTTGAAGTCAAATCATTATTGTAAAGCTCAGTGGTGTTGAGGTTGGCAGTGTGACTACACAACATATCGAATATGACTAAGCAACATACAGAGTATGACTAAGCATCTCAAAGTGTGTGACTATACGGAATAATGATTGTGCCAAATGTGTGTGACTATACATCAGAATGAGTTTGATCCTACAACATAATGACCGTGACTATTGAATTTCAACTACATTATAAACACAGTTTTATGAATCGTATATGCTTTTATAAACATAGGTAGGGCACTCAGATTAAACCGTTTCACGAAACAATTAATTGATGATTTAAAGAGTGGCTGCGAGATCACTTACGTCAACGGCGTTGTCTTTCGGTTGATCGTCTTTCTCGATCCCTGTCGTTATTCTTTTGGGACTAGAGTGTTGGTTGTTAGAGGGCATCATTATAGCGGGGGTACCCTCGCTGCCTGTTACCCCACAACTTCGAACGCAGCTGATTTCCTAGTGACCCTGTCTCCAGTTCCCCAGCAAGACGATCGCCTATCCTCCGTGCATCCCAAAGTCTGATAAATAGTATGTCGCATCCCAAAGCGCTGGAAGTACGCAATCATCATAACGAGGATGCACCCCCGGAGGTAGTTGAGGACTTTTGTGGAGTCACGCGTCTCCTTGCCCGTCCACACCAGATCCTGCAGGACAAAGCTACACCAGTCATGTTCCCGAATCAATTCCACGTCATCCACTACGGCCAACAGGCCAAGGTCGAGTGAGTTGTTCGTAGTAGGCGTGAGGAATGATGACAATGCGAACAACACGAACCTATGGACAAAGTCGTCGTCAGCGGCATCGGTTGTCATTAACGTTTAGTACACCCTCCCTAACTTTGTTGGCCCGCTGGTGTCCACCACATCGAAGTCCTTCCTCCAAGTACTCTTTAACCTGATCACGGCAGGTGAGTCTGCCCCTTTCTTGTTTTTTGTTGGGATTACTTTCACCGGACGAGGTCCAAAACGTAGCTGGAGGCAATCATGGACGTCGTACTTTGACATCATGAATGCCTTCCGGCGTGAGGCACGGAAAATATGAGACCCATCAGAAAACGCACGGAGGAACATAAGCGCGTGGTCAATGGGGGAACGATTCGAACCTCAACTCCAATAGCCCGCCGAAGCCAACACCACGCACCCTCTCAATCTGATCATCCGACAATTTCACAATTATCTGGTGCAACCGCCTAGGCCTACAGTAAACATCCGGCTGACCTCCGGGCTCTCTTTTTACTGCTAGCTGACCCTGTTGTTGGTCCCCTTTCCTCTTACCCTGAGACACGCGCACAACAGTGGTGTCGGCCGGTGTATCAAATGTGACCCTCTTCTTTTTCTTAGGCCTGCTTTCCTCAACATTTTCTGTCCCCCCCCCCACACACCCATTTTAGCGAACGGTGTATCAAATGTGACCCTCTTCTTTTTCTTTTGCCTGCTTTTCTCAACAATTTCAGTCCCCTCCACATCCATCTTGGCAACGATGTGGTCCCCTGATGTATCTTCCACAATCTTCTTCTTCTTACCCAATTTTTTGTCCACAACCACTTTATCACTAATTACATGGTCGCGAACCGATGTGTCTGCCACGCTCTTCTTCTTACCAACCTTTGTTCGATCTTTTTTCTTCGCAGCAGCCTTCTTTCTGCAATAAACAACATGCATAATGAGTGTAATTGTACAATTGAGTATACAGCTTCAACTGTGTGATTCTACAATAAAATGTCTGTTATTCTACAATAATGCTTCAACTCTGTATGACTATACAACCTCAAACGTGTGACTCTGCAACATAACGACTGCGACTATGTAGCTTCAAACGTGTGACTATACGACAAAATCACTATGACTATACACTGTCACCAGTGTGACTATACAGCAAAACCCGCGTCAGTTATGTCACATGCATCATTAGAAAGATGATTGGGGACGAGTGTGACTATACAGCTTCAAACGAGTGACTATATAACCAACTCCGTATGACTATTCAAATTTCAAACATTTTTCTTCCCAAACAGCCTAGGCAACTCTGCATGACTATACAACATCAGACGTGTCACTCTGTATCATAACGAGTACGACTATACAACATTCTGAGACTATACAATGTCTCCAGTGTGACTTTACAACAAAACCCGCATCAGTTATGTCACATGCATCATTAGAAAGATGATTATGGGGACTTTAACATGAGAAAATAAGATTACTTTAACATAAACTTCAACAAGGAAGCATATAAATTGTATGACTATACAACTACAACAGTGTGGTTATAGAATGTAGTATTTATGACTATACAACTATAGCAAAAAATTGTGTAGATGTACAGAACAACAACAAAAATTGCCAAATCGATGTCACATGCATAATTAGAAAGACGATTATGGGAACTTCAACATGAAAAAATAAGGTGGCTGTTAAGAACTTCAACATGGACTTCAACAAAGAAATAAAAACTTAATCTTTGACTCTATAACTACAACCACTGTACAACTACAAAAACATCAACTCAAATTTAGGGTTATTGGGTTGGAAAAATGCATTTCTATCACTTTTTAGGGTTTATGCATGACCGGAGTTCAACAAAGGTATACGTTGGCCAAAATGGAAGTCGAAAATCGAACAAAAGGGTTGAAGAAAAGGGATATCGGAGGTCGATAATAGAACCTTCAACATACCTTCGTATGATCATCGAATGTTTATGCATGATCGGAGATGTTGAATGACTGATCGAAGCTACGAAGATGGAGAACGCTGGGTTTTTTTTGAGAGAAGATGAGAGAAATAGAGATGCAGATGGCCGGTGAAATGGTTGTGGCTGGTGAAATGAATTCAAAAGCATGTGATGGGGAAGTGGAGTGGGTGTTGGGCGGGAATTAATGAGAGAAGGGTGAGGAGGGAAGCTATTGATTAGTGATAGTAGTGATTAGTGATCGTTGATGGCTGATGGCCGCAGTATGTCGGTCCTTTTTTTTAATAGTTGAACTCCATCCATCCACCATCCATCTTAAGATGAATGGAAAGCGGGGATTAACACTAAGGGACTCTTAGAGAGTTACTAACTCTCTTGATCCCCCCCCCCCCTCTCTCTCTTTCTCTTTCTTTCTCTCTCTCTCTCTCTCTCTCTCTCTCTATATATATATATATATATATATGCACCGCACATAGTTACAAACGGTCTCAAGATCGCTCTGATACCAACTTTAACAACCCGGTTATTCCAATGACATTAATTAACATGGCGGAAAATACTTAAGTCGTAAAAGTGATAAAAATTAAAATTGTCTACTCAATCGAGTCTTTCATTACTACAAGAACCGAATGTCATTTACAATGTCATAATTAATTACAATTTTAAGTATGAGCTTTATATTGCTTAGGTTTACATGTGGACGCGTTAATTGAAAACTCAAAATTGAGCGAGACTACTCCTTACTTGCACATGTTTTCCCTGTAAGCCAAGTAATTTGACATCCTGCAAAATTTACCAAAATACAAAACTATCCCACTTAATGGGAGTAACCTAACCGTCCTTCTAACAGGGCCCCGAATAACCAATTTAATATAACATTTAGGTTATCTAATTAACAGATAAGCCGGCATGTCGTCACATTACAAGTCGACATGTATACAATGTGAGATACACATGAAGTGAGTTTAGTTTAGAATGTAGACACAACAACATGTGAAACAAGCATGCGATATGAATTACGGTAAAGCCTACATTACGTGAATAGCATGTGAAAAGCAAAACAGGAAAGCATACATCATGTGAGTAACATTTGAGAGGTAAAATAGTAAAGCATACATCATTTGAACGACACGTGAGAAGTAAATAGTAAATCATACATCTTGTGAATAACATGTGAATCATAATGGAACCAAGTTGTTGTAGACACTCAGATTTTGACCTGGTGGCTGTAGGGGGGCCCAACAAATACCCGATGACGTTCGGATTGTAACGTGGAGCGAGATTACGATGTTTTAGATAGTTTTTCTATAGAACGGATCAAATAATTACTCGGAAAAGTTAATTTAACATCAAAATAGTCTTAGTCGTGTCATTACCGTCACTTCGACACTAATTAGAGTCAATTCAGAGATCGGGACCCCGAATCGGTCCCGAAATATGCAAAGTCAAACCCGAGTCAATGCGTCGGGCTGAGCAAACCTCGAGATACGCGCCCGGGGTCCACCTGGCGCTCGACGAGTTAGGGTTAACGGGAATTCTTAATCCCTAAGATAACCTAATATACCCATCTTCTCTATTTTTGAAAGTTTCAAAATCGGATCTTAAAAATTTCAGGCGCCACACACCAGGCGTCTCAGTCTTCACGCGCATGACACCAGGCGACTGAGTTCTAGGGCGCAAGGGGTCAAGCATCCTAAAGGTTGATTTGAACTATGCGAAATACTATAAATACCCCCCTCATTTCATTCATTTCGACACACAACACAATATGAATTTGTGAACTCTCTCTCAAAAGTCGCTCTCCCCCTCTTTCTCTCTAACTTAGGTCGCACTCCGACACTAAGTACGATCCACTTGATCTTTGTCCTGATACGCGAATCAACGCTACTCCTCGTCGTTCCTCGAGCACTCCACTCGATTAGAACATAGAGGGGCAACCTGCGCTCGACTAGTCGCTTCCCATTATAGTAGCGAACCTCTGCCGGATTCGCTGCAGGACAAGCTAGGAGTATCCGCCTTGAAGACGTATCGTCACTAGGTTGTCTTCTAAACAAAACTTTACATACTGTCCTTTTATTATGCACTTCGATAATGTTAAGTTCGACTAGTATGGACACTAGGTCCATGGCACGTCATAAAAACACGTAACGTCCTCAACTTTAACCATAAGCACTAAAACACCCAAACTAAATCGAGTAGTTCCGAGATCCGTTCTCAACCTTCTACGCATCGTGTCTCGTTTAGTGTACACTCCAAGGGTGCAACTCCTCACTACGTAATTTACTTACATTTTAAATTTATCGCTTTTCATATGATTTACCGCTTTTATGACCTTATAATCGCATGCTAAATAACCTAACATGGAATTCAAAACGTAAACAAGCTAAAACTGAACAAAGCAGTGGTCGGGTTCCATATTAATCTCGGTGCTTACCACACGTGATTCGATGCATCCCTTTTAATACTGAACCGACGCGCCTTAAGCAGAATACCAGGTAAGGTATACCATGAGAATGACTAATATCCATATTATCGTTAAATCTGATTTGCTAATACGTATAATACTTAGTACTCTCTACTCTCCAACGTGCATCTTTTCATGGCCTGCTTTTCACGTGAAATCACATGCAAAGAATGTAAATACAACTACTTCGACGACAAAGCTTACTTGTTCTTAAACAATCGACGTAGCAAAGGCGTATGATTAAAACAACGGATGTTATCGTACTTCCGCCACAATTAAGGAACAAAGTTGTCAGCCCACTGATTTATTAGTAGAGGCCGCTATGTGTGGCCGGGATTGCGTGTCGATGTCGATCAGACATTGGGTTCCCAATACGTACCCTCACCCCTCACCCCTTACACAATATCGACGATTTTCGGATGTCCAAAACCATTGGCAATGTGAGTCAATCCAGGCATGAAGTGCTGAAGGGTACATGTCTTTATCTTTAGGTCCCGTGTCACTCAACTTTGAGCCGGCTAGTGATCAAAGTTGAATTGAACGGTTTACGAGTCCCCATAATTGACTCGGTGGCGACTCCACAAATCGGCAATGAAATCGGTTCACTAAAAAGGTCGTGTTACCAAACATATCGGCCTTTAAACGCTTACAACCACGTCTTGATCGATTCTAATGGAAACACGAGCGTCCGCATCCGTCTAGTATAATCTGAATACTCAACCAAATCGAGGTCCGACACATCATCCCGTACGCGATATCGGACCGGTTTCCCGGACGGGAGGGGGCCGCCGCGAAAAACCAAAGGTCCCGCACGGGAGCGCGCAGGCTGCCGGATGGTGCGGACGGGTGTCCACAGTTTGGTGACTCCGCTAGGGACTTGGAAACAGGTTTTTAGTGGTGGTGTAACTCAAACGAGGTCGGTGAAGCTCATTTCTTAGTTCCTTGTTGTTGTCACTACAGGTTTTGGCCCTAAAAAGCCCACCCCTAACCGATATTAGGACCAATCGACGTCTTCGAGGTAAGATCTTTTCGGACGCGCGGAGACACCCTCGATTGACGTTCCGTGGATGTACCAAATGAGTGGTACTAAGCAAACGGTATGACACTCACCTCCCTAGGTGACCTCTCGCCACCTAAGAAAAGGCTATTCGTGGGCGGTAGCCTACCCTAACCTACCTGTGTCTGCATCATGCATGAGTGTACGCATTCCTAGTTATGTGTAGCGTGTTTGACAACTGGAATAAAACATTAAAATCCGGATTCAACCACGGCAACTTATTCAACCGCACCCAACTCCATTTTCGAAAAAGCGCCGATGCTTCGGCCAAATTAAAATTATTTTCAAGAGCATTTTAGTGCCGTCACCATGGCCAATTTTGCACTCATCACTTTCATAAGACACTTTTAAAGCGCCATTACTTTTGCCTAAATGAAACTCGTCATTTTCAAACAACGACGACATACCGTTATTATCACTAAATTCCCGACTAATGGGATTGAGGTGCCTTATACGGTCACATTTTGTTTTCTAAACATTCACAAACGTACCGTTACTATTACCAGGTTCCAAATTAATGGGATCAAGGCAAGTAAAACGGTTACATCTTACAAAATATTTTTTTAGAACTTACCGTTAACATCACCGAAACATCATTTAATGAAGTCAAGGAACCCAAAACGGTTACAAAACATTCACGCGTACCATTACCACCATCGAAATTCCAATCAATGGAATCAACTAATGTCGTCGCACGTTTTAAATGTCTTTCCGAAAGCGCTTTCACCACCTAAATTCTGTAGTAAGGATTTGGTCACACCAACGAAAGCATCGTCACAAACACCATGTTCTCTCACGAACACCGTCTACACCGCGAACTTCGAACTCCTAGCTAATAGTAGTCTCGATTGAAACGAGATGTCATAATTTTTCAAAATCGGCTCTTTCACAACCGCGCCTCTTTTACAAAACCATAACTTAAACTCTCACTATCGTCGAGACTTCGACGCTCACATAGCCACACTTTTCCGCACACCAAAAACGATGACACTAAACCATCGTAATACCGATTTTCTTAAAACTCTAACTTTCGAAAAAGTTTGTTTTTCAAAATCCATCCGTCTTCAAAAACATCAAACTCTTTGAATCCGAGCCGGAATCGACATCAATTCCTTACGTCGTACAACCGTGTGATTAACTGTCAGTGTTGGTTACTAAGGTCACCTCCGTTTGAGGTCTTACATTTTGGATTGTCTCATGTCGAGAAGTCTTTTTCTTTGAATCTCACTCACGAGATTTGTGTCAAGTCGTCTCGTACTAGAGATACAAGTCAATTAGGCACTACGCCGAATACACCGAGAGTCTAAAGAACCCGAGTCCCAAATCCGGTGGCCGCAAACAAGCGCAAATCAAGGGTCTCATTTCCGTGTCGCTCAGCAACGAGTAGTTTCCCGCGTCTTGAAGTCGTCGGGTGGATCCGCCCTCATTAGTACCACCTTTTCCGCTGTCATGTCAGGAGATTCAAGTGTAGACGCAAGTAACCATAGTGGGAACGACGTCGGACAATCCGGG
Organism: Agrostemma githago; assembly: GCA_958450325.1. Taxonomy (NCBI): domain Eukaryota; kingdom Viridiplantae; phylum Streptophyta; class Magnoliopsida; order Caryophyllales; family Caryophyllaceae; genus Agrostemma; species Agrostemma githago. The sequence goes on along the minus strand of OY288244.1, from coordinate 32,230,492 downwards.
GATAACACCGTAGGAACCTTAGCCAACATGATCCGAGACCTACAGACCACCATCATTACCATGAATGCATCCGTAAATAGCATTGATTCCCGCCCCGGCCACTTGGAAGATAAGGCCTCTGATGAACACCATAACCGGATCCTCAACGAGGTCCTTTTAGCCTCCACGCCGCTAGGTGGTGTTCCCGCCGGAGTCACCCCTCGTGACCCCATCACACCCCCTCAGGGCGACATCCTACAGTCCGCCGTGAGTCGCCTAGACTTCCTAGAAAACCAAATGCGTCTAAACCAAGGCAACAATATCCACCTCGAAAACCACCAAAAGTTTGAGATGGTAAACGACCAACTACCGGAAAACTTTTCTCTAGCCGACATACCCAAGTTCAAAGGAACTGAGGACCCCCTCAACCGCATCTATCCGGGCTTTTAAAGATTACATGGCCATTAAAGGTGTAATCCCCTAGAAAATCTAACGCGATACAGTGGCGGAAACACTGTAGAGTCAGGATTAAAACACACTGTAACTATGTCTTAGTAAAATTAAAATGGTAAAGTCAAACAATAGGCCTTAAATAAAATGGCCAAAATTTAAAACAATCCACAAAAGAGGTTTGAACAATCCATAAGACATAATTATCAAAAATAAACAAGCAGGATCCACACTGCTGGCTAGCCCGGCCCACACCCGGAACACGTATACCTGCCATGTTAAAACATAACAGCCACAATCAGTGGGGAGCAACGTCAACGTTTTCCCAGCCGTATATCAGAATTTTAAAACTGTAATTACTATTATAGAAAAATAGTAAGAAAACGGAAAACAGTAAAACATTATAATGAAAATAAGTTTTCAGTGAAAAACTTCACGTATCGAAACAATATAATAAAAATGAGTTTTCCGGAGAAAACATAAAACATTTGCCAACCTGGAAACCAAATTATATCGATAATAATAAAAATATTCAAAATGGCGTTATGGATAGGAGTAGTGTAGACGGCTAGACTTTCATTAGGAGAATACTAAAAACTAGCTTTGAGAAGTCAGTTCAAACAAATCAAACCATAATAGGACGGCGACTTATAAATGTGTAGCCCTACTATAAGACAGTGCACACTCCTCCTGGGAGAACCTTTCACCCAGTTCAACTTATGACGGCGACTTACTGCGAGGCCTAAGCTTAAGGTCAAAATGTACACCACTCCCGGGATACCTGTCACCCGGTTCAACAACCAATGTACCGATTCCTGATACACTAGCCTTATAGTTGATGGCAAATACGTAGACCCTAGATTATATTACTCTAACCTAACACTTGCCCTTATTCCATAACTCCAAAACCAAGCCATTATCGATATTTATAAAGATATAATCATTACAAACAACATGTAGATAAAAGGAGTAATAATAATATTCTAAAAGAGAAAACTTTCTATTTTAGGAAACTTCTATTTTTAGAAACTTTACTAAAAATAGCGTCATATCAAAATAGCAAAAATATTAGTTTATACTAACACAACGTTTTAGAAAATGATATAGATTTATAAAACTAATACTTTCGGCCTTAACGATATTAACTGTTAAAGTGAGAACATTTGAGTTTATGAAATTATTGAAAAACCATACAAGTGTTTATAAATTAATTAAAAATGTCTTAAACACTTTAGTACTACTAATTAGGGTGTTTCCAAAATTTATAAAACTAAAATTCCCTAATTATTATTAGTTTCGAAAATACGAACATAAATAGGATTTTACGGCAAATGTCAATTTAAATATTTTAACGTCTTTTATTTAATTAAACCAATGAATATATTTGGAGTATGTTAAAGGATGATTTAACTCTTAAAGTTTCAGATTTAAATATTTTCAAAATAGCTGGAAAAATAAATCTTTTAGGTAAGACGAAGCATTTTAACGATAAATCGTAATTTGTCCAAAAATCAATACTTATTAATTAAGGACTTTAATAAATAGTAAATAAATTACGTAAAATAGCTAAAATATATTTATGGACATTCTGTCAATAAAAAAAGTTTCCCAAAATACTTAGACTTGGTTTTTAAAGGGTTTTCTCATTAATCGTCTAATCGCGACAATAACGATTAATAAAAATAGTAATTACAAAACGATTTACATATTAATATCCAAAAATTATTATTAAACTTAAAAATTATGATTTTCCAGAAACTTAAAGTTTTCCCAAAGTGTCAAAATTCCAGATTTCACAACATTAGGTAAAACCGTCTTTTAAGCCCGTTTTCACAATTAACGATTCCATTAATAAAACTTATCGTTCCTAACATTTTATTAAAGCACTAAAAATCATAAAATTACATTTTATTATGAAATCATCAGAATCGTATTTTTTTCCAGATTTAATCAAAGGACCAGAAATCGAGAATTTAAACGACAAACGCGGTTTTAACGATAAATGATGATTTAAAGTGATTAATTAATTCATCCACTTAACAATTCCAAAAAATGATGAATAAATTTGTAAAATTCTATTTCTTCATAAAGTTTCACCACGTCCGAAATCAGATTAAAATAAAATATTTAGATACTAGAACTAAAAATCGGCTTTTAATCGTTTTTGTCCGTAAACGGTAATAATTCAATAATCGATAACTAAAATATCAGAAAAATACTAAATTATTAAAAATCATAAAAAACTTCATTTTTACAGAATATAATCATATAGTACAAGTTTAGGTCAAATATTACGATTTTACAGATTATTACAACAATTTAATCGTTAATCTCGTAAAAGCGATAAATATACCAAAACATGCAAATTTTCAACTTTTAAAAATTTTCCAGATTATATGACATGCATATATTGTCAAAAATGAAATATAAAAATACACATGCAATTACACAAATAAAATCATGAAATACCGAGTAACATCGACGTTACCTCTAACCCAAATCCGAATCGATAATATATTCGTCCGCTTTGTGAACGTCCAAGAAGCCTACAAAAATATGAAATCCATGGTATGAAAATACCATAAGATCGCTGAAAAATCAAGGTGTAAAACGATCGAAAACAAAATCGACTAGTACCTTAACGAAGGAGATGGAATAAGGATCGAATAAGGATGGAACAAGAGACGGAAATAGGATGATTAAGACTTGATTTTTGCACAAAATTGGGGCTGGTGGCTCCTGGAAAACATGGCCAAATGATGAGGAAAAGAGAGTTGTTTTGCTTTTTTTTTTTGTAAATGAATGATAAGAAAGAAATGGATGGTTTTAAGCATAAATGTGAATAAAGTTTTTGATGAAAACAATGCTAATCTAGCCACATATGGCCAGCCAATAGGGTGAGCAAGAGGGAATGAAGAGTTTGTTCATAATGAAGTGAATAAATTAAAAGAAAAGAATTACGTAATTACGTTTTAACGTAATAAAATGAAACGTACTATGAAAACGTTGTAAGGGTGTGACAAGGAGGTGCGTCGGTCCAAACATGGGGAAAATGTCCCAAATAATTTCTAAGTTGATAAAAGATGAATCGTAAAATTATTAAAGGTATTTCAAAGCAGTTCGAGTAAACCACGCGTTGGAAAATAATTATTTATGAAACTTCGTAATAAAATCATTAAAGGTCAAATATTCTTAAATAAAAATATTTCTTAGTTGGAAATATCTTATAAACGTGTTTGATATTTTTAGGAAAAATAAATAGCTCAATTCCAAGCTTAAAACGTTGGTTCGTAGAAAAATAGAACTCCACGCTCCACGCACAAATATAAATAGTTTACAATGAAAATCAAATAACTAGGTATAAATGAATTAAAATCTTTTAAAATAAAAATAAATATTATTTGACTCGAATATAAAAAATAAGGCTTGGAAAAAAATGATGAAATAGAAGGCCGAAACGTGATAGAGTTATGACGACGTCATAACAAAAAATATAAAAGCGTTCGGAAAATAACGGGTGTTACAAAAGGGGTCAAACCCAATCTTTTCACTAGGATATTCCCATCCTTGTTAGGTGATACACCACGGTACTGGTTTTATTCCGTCGACCACAAAAAGATATCCACCTGGGACGATATCTCCAAAGAATTAGCAAAATAATACGCGGATAATTTCCAAACACAAGTCACCATCCGAAGCCTCGAAGTCCTTTCCCAAAACGAGAAGGAAGGCTTCTCCGAATTTTTGACTAGGTGGAGAAAGGTCAGCAGCCAATTAGTAAACCGCCCTGATGAATCCCCCTTAGCGGAAAAATTCATTAATAACCTCAGGCCCACTTACGTCTCACACCTTAGATACTAAAATATCCATTCCTTCAAGGAACTGTCTACCTTAGGGATACGCCTAAAAGATGATATTAAGAAGGGAGTGTTCTCCAAAATAAGAGGGAAGGGTTATCAAGGACCAACCACATCCACGGGAACCAGCTCTTATGGGTCATCCGGGAATAACAAAACCGAAGAAGTACACCTAGTCGAACCAACCACTAGAAGAAGTACAAACTTCACCCCTAGAACCTTCTCCAAATTAGACATCACATACGCCGAAGCTCTAAAAAGGTTAACCGAGCAAGGAAAGCTCGAACCAAAGGTCCAACCACAGCACCCCCCGCTGACAAAAGGGGGAGGATGTGGGATGCCAATAAATATTGTCATTTCCACCGTGGCAATGGACATGATACCGAATCCTGCTATCGACTCAAGCATGTCATACAAGACATGATCGAAAACGTAACAATTCCTTTCCCTCTACCCGAAAAACCAAACAATACCACAAACACTTTTAGCGTCCATGCCATTTTTGACAACACAATCGATTGCTCCCACCTCGACCCTATAGAGAAGATATCTTAAATATCGAAGAAGATCCCGATAGTTACACGGAGCAATCACCCGTTGACCCCACAGAACACGCGACTACAATCGAAAGTCTAACCCGTTTAGTTTCACAAATACACCCCTTATTGTTAAGAATCGAAGCCAGAATAACCCGTATTGAGGAGAAACTCGGGGAGCTCCCCGAACATCCTACTTCGGATTGCAACGGGTCCATTAGGGGTAGTAATGTAGGTTTACTTAAAACCTTAGAGCCAAAAAAAAAGCACACCGAAATCGGAGTTAGCTACGCATCTGCGCTCGGATGATTGACATCCCTTTGTCTCCTGCGGCCTATAGGACCAATGGCCGACCTCCCGTTAAACCATAGATCCCGCCACTGGTCTAAAGAAAAGTACTCTCATTATCATAAGGGTAAGGGTCACGACACGGAATCCTGCGCACTCCTAAAGGATAAAATTGAGGGGTTAATAAACACGGGGGTCGTGAAAACCGCGCTACTAACAAAAAGACCTACCCACTTCCGAACGGACAATTCCGAAGAAGGAGGCCTCCGACTCCTCGAACACTTTGGGCTATCCCACTACCAAGCCCTAACAATGTTAACCGCCGACGGGCTCCTATATCCCCTGGCTCCAACGCCTGACCCACCTGCAATAGGAGGCCAGTACACTGGAACAGTAGCAAATGGTGTCGATACCACCAGGATTGCGGGCACGACATTAGTGAATGCCACGAATTCCGACAACAAGTCCGCCATCTCATCAAAGAGGAAAAGTTTGGGGCGTATCCAGAATACGAGGACACACGGGCACCCCCCAAGACGAATAATCTAGTTCATCTTAGGGCCTAGACTTAATTATAATAATAAATGTCTTTCTATTCTTCGCATCAAGTCGGAAGGTGTGAGGGGACCGGTCCTCCATCTCCCCAAAAAAAATATCTCGGGCGCCTAGCCCGCTTATTATCAATCAATAAATCAATTCTTCTTTCTTTTACAACGCGCCTTGATAATCTCTTAATAACGCACTCTCTCGCTTTAAACTCGATACTAAGCCATTTATCGATAACAATCAATCGAAGCATAAGGGCTACAACTAACGTAGAAGTCAACCAAAAACCTTAGGGTCCACGGAGATTCATCCTTAGTAGTCAACCAAGTCGTAGGTATTTGGAAGGTCTATAGCGAAAGCCTAGCTCCATACAAAACTGAAATCGAGATAATATCCCGCGAATTCACCGAAATCAATTTCATACACATACCCCGCCAGTAATACCAATTCGCTGACGCCCTATCCAAGCTAGCCTCACTAATAAACATGTTCGACAATCTTTTTTCTATGCCTATCTGCGTAGAGGGAAGTGAGCAACCCGCCTACGTCCACAACATCAAAACTGATGACACACCTGAAGAACCTGGGTACAAAGCAATCTCAGACTTCAAAACCAACGGATCATACCCACCTGACACAAACAACAAAAACAAAAGAGCCTTAAGTATACAAGCCGTCCACTACGTCTTGAGCCAAGGGTTACTATACAAACGAACCCCACAAGGAGTACTCTTTAGATGCATAAACAAAACCCAATCCGAAAAAGTCATAGAAGAAGTACATGACGGGGAATGCGGACCCTACATGAGCGCACACTTATTAGCCCGAAAGATAATGAAATTAGGCTATTACTGGATCACCCTAGAGGCAGACTGTCGGCGTCGTGTCCGTCATTGTCACAATTGTCAAACATTCGCCAACATCCAACACCTACCACCATACCCACTCCACACCACAACAACACCCCGACCCTTCTCTACATGGGGAATAGACATCATAGGAAAGGTGCACCCATCCGGAACCGGCAGACACTATTTTATACTAGTGGTCGTCGATTATTTTAGCAAATGGGTAGAAGCAACCTCTTACACCATACTAACCTCCAAACAAGTAGTCAAATTCCTACAAAACAACATCATCTGCCGCTACGACATACCACATGAAATCGATCAGTGATCAGGGGGCTCACTTTAGGGCCAACACCCAAAAAATCCTAGACAAATACAAAATCCAACGACACAAATCCTCACCCTATAGACCTTAGACAAACGGGGCTGTGGACGCAGCAAACAAAACCATCGGCACAATCCTTAAGAAAATGATAGACAACTACCGGGATTGGCCAAACAAAATACCCTTTGCATTTATGGGAATACTGAACCTCCTACCGAACTCCCACCGGAGCCACACCTTACTACCTAACCTACGGGTCTGAAGCCGTACAACCAATAGAATTAGAAATACCCTCGTTAAGGATATTAGTCGAAAGCGGCATTCTCGAAGAAGAGTGGAACCAAAAATGTTACGATGAGCTAGTACTCCTAGATGAGCGTAGAATACACGCACTAACCAACGTGCAAGCCTACCAACGAAGATTACAACAAGCCTTTAACGAACGAGTCAAATCTCGAAACATATATGAGGGAGGCTTAGTAGTCAAATCCATCAGAGCACCCCTTCCCGTCGACCCTAGAGGGAAATTTAAACCAAATTGGACTGGCCCCTACCTCGTCAAGAAGATACTCACGGGGGGCGCCGTGATTGTTACTGACTTAGACGGTCAAGAATTCTCGACCCCAACCAACATGAACCAGCTTAAATGATACTATCCTTAACCTCCTAAAACAATCTCGTCCTGGTCTCTAAACTAGGGTGAAAACCCATGCAAAACGCTTAAAACAATTTGCACTGATAATTGGCATAACGAGTCTAAAGCAAAATCACGCACATCATATTATGAACTACGAACATGGTTTGATTCCGTCTAAACGCGGATACGTAGGCAACCCTTCCAAGGGTACAACCAACGATAATAGTGAAAATTGATTACTCGATTTACATGCAAATCAGAACCCCCTATGTTCTGATTAAAGAGTGATTTCAATGATGAAGCACAAACAACAGGTCGAGGATGGGGTGAAAACCCGAAAGGGCGCCCCGGGAAAAATGAAGAAACGAGTTGCGAGCCGTCGAAAAAATAAAATGACGAGCCGAGGACGGAGTGAGAACCCGAAAGGGCGCTCAGGGCAAATTGAAGAATCGAGGTGCGAGCCACCACAAAAAAATATAAAAAAACAAAAAATATGTTCTTCTCGTTAATGTTAAATCAAGTAATCAAGCGTTTGTCGAGGCCCTTTACATCGAGCATTTCATATCTGGCCACCCCGGAAAATGACAACATGTCAAGTAAACCTTACAAAAACTAGTACTAATATATCACATAATATCAATTAATACAACATAGTACTAAACGGCTGGCCTCTACCGGTCCAACTTTTCCTTTCCTTTGCAATTTGGGTGTGCTTGCTCGGGTCTCTCACCATCGACCCCTCTGAACGCAAGCTTCCACCACCTTAGCCAAAGGCGAGTCCAGCCAATTCCATTTCCCCTCCTCACTCATGTTTTCAATATGGGTCTCGTCAGTCTTGGCCCGTGTAGATGAACTGACGACACTAGGATCGGTAACACTGTCTCTGGTTGAGCGCTTAGTGACATTAACTAGAGTTGCCTCCTTATCCTCTAGCATCGCGGTTTTCCTAACAGTCGACTTGCCCTGTCCTGGCAGATATCCTTAAGCTCCCCACCGGGAACAAGTAGGGTTTGACGGTCGAGCACTTTCTATAATGATGAGACGAGAAAATCTTTGTCTTCAAGACATCCCAAACTCCCTGAGAGAACTTTCCGTCCACCGATCAGACTTAGGGGCATCCTCAGTAACCTCCGATATAGTTTGCCTTACACGCATTTGGCTTGATTGCTTGCCCGGGTAAATGTAAACCTGATCCTTTAAGGACAGTATCTACATAGTATGAGTCGATGATGAGAACGGAAACCCAACCTGTCCATTGATATGCCACCACGCGATTGTCCACCTAATATCAACCTGCCCATTAGCCTGCAAGTAGGAATGCCATCCTTCTTCGGTATAACAATTGTTCCATGGTTGCGCCATCTTACGACCCGTGAAACCTTTGTAGCTATAGCCCTCGCCGGATCGAGAAGGCTCGATCAAACCAAGCCTCTCTTGTAGTCAAACCTCCACAAATTGCATATATAGCCCTAACCCCACAACAATTAGGAAATTACGAAAAATTTGCATCACCGAGAATCGGGCCGCCTGAGCCCAGGCGCTCCAAGACCAAACTACCCGAACCCAAGTGACCTAGAATCAAGCAGTTCAGGCCCAGGCATCGAAGCCATTGGGCCAATAACCTCCCAAACATCTGAATTCAACGCCGTCAGCCATGGTTTACCCCATCAGTTATCACTTGACAACCCCGGACATCAGGAACGACCTCTTGAAATCACTAAATCCCTTTCCAAAAGCCGAAACGCCTGCGCAAGAGTGACAGGTCCATACGAACGATACATTTCGTCCATCTGATCCACTAGACTTAGATATTTTTTTCATTTTCTTTTTAGGGGGATAAGCTACCCCACCTAGGCGTGTTGTAGCCCCAAGTGGCATCGTCAATTCGCGTCTGTAGCCCAATACGGTATTATCATGAAGATATTAAAAAGTGGTCTAACTTTTTTTCAAAAGTTCAAAAGTGGTCCAACTTTTTCTTCTTTTTGCCTTATTTTAAACAGGAATGTTGAGACAATCACACTTGTCTCCCCACTCCAAACACGCACTCGATCGAAACACTTTAGCTACAAAGCATTTTTTACATTTTGCACACCTCGAGTCAAACATTTTAATCGACGTACTACTTGATCCAACTCCCGACTCAAACTAACACATTTCAAAAACTCTGAAAAGCAGTTTAGTACTCCCATGTAATCCTAACGCATCTAAAACATCCCAAGCTACGACCAAACTGTAAACAAACCAAACTTGAAGTGATTACTTGTCATCTAAGTCAACATTTTAAAGAAAAATAAAACGCAAGACTAACCAATCAAATGAAATATTAAAAGTCTAAAATATAAATCCGAACACATGTCAAGTTTACAAACTAGGGAGGACCACTAGAGGCTGCACCTACGGCCAGCACATACTCACCTAAGTCGTCATCTAGATCTAAATCTTCCAGATCAAGAATAGGAGACTCAGTACCATCCATGCCCGATAGCATATCTAGGGTAGTTGTCTTGGGTACTCCTCTAACGTCCTCGGCAGTATCCATAGCATGACCCTCATCCTCAACTTCCCTCTCCGCCTCAGTCCTGAACCTAGCCTCACCCTGCGCCGAGGTCTCGCCCTGAGTCCGAGCGAACTGCTTCTTAAGATTGGCAATCTCATTATCTCGAGATTGCAGAAGTTGTAGCAACTTAGCCTCTTTCGTCTCCAGCTCAGTCACCTGAGTCGCCAGCTACCTCACCATATCCGGAGTATCCTACGAATACACCTATAATTTAGGAAAGGACGCAACGAGCCTAGAAAACCAACCCTAAGAAACACATACTTACCGATCGAGGTCCCGAAGTATCACGGGAAGAGGCAGCAGCCGCGTTGGACGTATAGGCCTAAAAGCAGTTGGCAGCCTGCCACAACTGTTGATGGGAAACCGATGAAACCTAAATGACAAAACCAAGCAAATAAGTCAAGAAAAACCTAACCCTTAAAACCAAGTTCAAGGCAAATCCCGAAACTTACCTGGTACCCCCGGTCACGCCACTCCATCCCTGCCTCCATCTCCTTAGCGGAACACAAAGTAAAAGGCTCTGTAAAGGCTATGTAATCCCTTAGAAATTCTAACGCAATACAGTGGCGGAAACACTGTAGGGTTGGGATTAAAACACACTGACAAACTATATCTTATTAAAAGAAATGGTAAGTCAATACAAAGACCTGTTTTTACAAAAGGGCTAAAGAGAAATTCACCAAACAGGTTATACAAATCCATAAATTACATAAATGAAGAAAGAGTAGGATCCATGCTACTCGCTAGCTCACACCCAAAACCCAACAGCAATTACCTGTCATATTATAAACAAAACAGCCACGTTAGTGGGGAGTAACTCGGACGTTCTCCCAGCCATATTATCATATGGAAAAAAAGTAATAGTATTACTATATCAAAATAATTAAAATGAGAAAAATTTAATATGATATAATAAAAATAAGTTCTCAGCGAAACTTAAGGCATTTGCAAACCTGCAAGTCAATATCAATCGATAGTAATAATATTCAAAAATGGCGTTATGGAAATCAATCAGTGCAACAGAATAGACTTTCACTAGGATAATACTCAAACTAGCTTCAAGAACTTAGTCAAGACAAATTAGACTTCGGTCTCTAACTATTTTTTTTGTGGAAAAGGTAAGTAATATATAAAAAGAATGATAATTACATCAAGTGCTCTAGAAAGCTAGTAATGAAATTGCTATCCTTGCTACTAAACTTTTGATTACATCTAGTTTTGCAAAAAACACTAAACTCCTTACTAATTTGGGAGGCTAACTTCTCAGGATGAGTTAGTAAGCCCTCTACTCTCGCAGAATTCTTTGTAGCCAAATGTGATATGAGATCGAGTTGATTAATCCATTCTTTATAGCTCGCTGGAGTTTGGTTCCTCACATTTTCTTCCTCCAATCATTCCCCATCTCAAGCTTGTGAGAGCTTGGTATCTTCCCACAAATAGCATTTAAGACCCTCTTGACAAAGTCACAATCAACAAACAAACGATGCAGCGTTTCCGAGCACAATCCACAACAGATGCACCTGTCATCTTCGGTTATTCCAAGATTGTGCAGCTTGTCTTTTAGATTCAATCCTCCACGCTGTATCAGCCATGCCAACAACCTGTGCTTCGGCACAGACCACCTAGACCACACAGTAGCACACCAGTATCGGTCTCTAACTAGGCAACTCAACTATAACAGGACTGCGTGCAGCGAGGTCCTGGCTTAAGTTGTGCACACCCCTCCTGGATACAAACCATATCCAGTTCAATCTGACGCGACTTACACGATGCGATATCTAAGTTTAAGGTCAAAATATACACACTCCTGAACACAAACCATGCTCAGTTCAACGACCAATGCGTCTCAATATAGACACATCAGCTTTATAGTTGATGGCAAAACGTATACCCTAGACTGTATTACTCTACCCATACACTTGTCCTCATTCCATAACTCCAAAACAACCATTATCAATGTTCAAAAGATAAATATAATCAATATAGATAATATGAGGATAAAAGGAATACAAATTTTATATAAAAATGGAAACTTTCTATAAATAGAAACTTACTTAAAATAGAAATATTATTATAGAAGATACGTAAGTTATTAAAATATGTGAAATGTATTAAAAATAGCATTTCTAACAAAATTAACATTTTATTATTATCGTCGTTATCGTAACTTTATTATATTTCTAAATTCGTTACTCAAAATATAAATAAAATATAATAAGTCATTATATAGTATTTTATAAATAATTTAGGAAATCGAGTTAAAACAATAAATCTTAGAAAAGAGATATTTTAAGAAAAACGATATTAAAATTAATTGAGTCAACGAGTTTTATAAATGAAATGAATTTTATAATGGTTTCAAATTATTTTTAAGAACTAGCTTTGATTTATAAATAATACAAATTTTAATAAAAATAGTCAATCGGAAACAAATAGGAAATTATTAGCAAACATAGTCTCGACCAAAATGTATTTAAAACTAAATCGACTAGTTTCTCATTTGTTAGTATAAATCGTAAAACGAAAATTAATTTATGAAACGAGTATAAAAATCTCGATTATAATACGAAAATACGATTTTGAGTTAAAATTATAAATTAACTAAATATGAAGAAAATATGAAATCGTTATTATTTAGTTACTAGTGTCACGATAACCAACAAAATATTATAATTATCGTAAATAATTAATTACTAACGATTTATAAAACGACATCGAAAACTTGTAAAATATTTATGAAGTTCACAATTTTAAATAATATTTTTAGCAAATAATAAATAGCTAAAATTAGAAAATCGAATTGAAATATTTACTACATACTACTACTCGAACATAAGATATAAAATCGAGTAACGTCCTAAAGTTACCTTAAGACGACGGGGAACCGATCACATGCTTAACCTTGATGGGTCTTCACGAATTCCAACGAAAAGCAAATATACGGTATAAACTACCATATAAAACGAGTAGGGCGAAAGAGGAAGAATCGGTAATCGAATTACCCAGAAAAGTAAGAGAGGGACAGAAAAATTATTGTGAGAACGGAGTATGAAAATCGAGGAACGATGGAGAATACAGACTAGAAAACAGAAACGGCCACAAACACTCAGCGGAATAAGAACAGCAACAGAAGTACACGTGAAATAGAACGAAGAGAACGTGATGCATAAATCGGTATAACGAGCAGCAGCACATAGATGTTAACAACAGTACTCACGGACAGCAGCAAATCAACAATACGAAAACAACAGTAACAACAGAAGTCACGCAAACCGGAGACGAACGAAACCAACCAATAGAATAGAATCGAACGGAGAGAAACTGAAGGATGAAGGGCAGCAGGAGGCAATAGCAGCAGCAGAACGCAGCAACACAAACCAACACAAAGGATGAAAAAGAAAAGAAGAAGAAGAAGAAGATGAAGAAGAAAGAAGGATGAAACACGCAGCCGCAGAAAATAACGTACCGAAGAAGAAAACAAATCAGCAGCAGGCAGCCGAAGGAACAGACCAGCAGCATTAGTGGTAACGAAATGAAAGAGCAGCAGGAACAGCCCACACGGACATCAATAATTGAACCGAAACAAAACAGCAACAACAGACCAACAGCAGGAAGCAACAAAACGTACAGGAAGAAGAACGAAAAAGAAGAAGGGGAAAGGAGTTACCCTTCAGAATACAAGAAATAAAACGCAGCAAGAACAGCAGTAGCGGCAACAACAACTAAGCAGCGTAGCAGCAGCAACAGTACGGGAAAACAGGGGAAGAAGAAGAGAAGGAGGAGAAGAAAAGAAGCAGCAGCATCAGGGGCACGAAACAGCAGCCGGGTGAGATGATAGAGTTGATTGAATTGAACGAAGAAAAGAAGGGGAAATGAAGGGATGAACGGAAGAAGCAGAGGAAAACAAAAACAAGGAAGAGGGGGAAGGATAAGAGGTGAAGCGGTGGAAGTGGATTAAAAATAAAAGGAAGAGGAAATGAATCAATTAGTAGGACAACAAGACAAAAGGGAAAGAATGTAATAGTAAACGGGTTGGATACGACTCAACAATAAATAAATAAAAAGTGTACGGACTCAGAAATAAGCATACGTTGAACGGAATAATTAAATGAACCGGGTTAGAAATACGAATTAAATGAATTCCGTATCGATAAGTTGGCTGACCCATGAGTCGAATTAAACGAGTTAATAAAATTATTAAATAATTGGGTCGGCTAAATAAAAAAAGAGTAAATAGACATTCTCGAAATACAAATAATTATTCGAGACGAAAAAGAAATTTATAGAAATAAATAATTAGACGATGAAACAGTATTTTCCGATAAACAATAAATCTTCGATAAAGTGAATTAAATTGATTTCTCGAGAAAATGAAATAAATGTTCTGACGAAACTTAATATAAATGAACTTCGAGCCGAAAATAGAAATTCCAGCTTGAAAAAAAAATACAAATAATTTAGAATTTAAATCGTCGAAATAGATTTTTGATAAAAATTAAATTAAATGTATAAAATGAATCGAAACAGAAATAAAAATATGTTTTAAATATCAGAAGAGTTTCCGAGTCAAATAGAGTTTTTAGAAGTTTGAAAAGATTAAACAATACATTCGTTTTATAATAATTTTAAGAATTACGAGTTAAATCGTAAATAAAATAAAAATACGAATATAAATTTAATTTAATTTAATTTATAAAATCAGGGGTGTTACAGGCTACCCCAACCGCATCAACCCTGAGCAGTGTCAAGGGAAAGTTTGGAGGCTGAACAGCATCATCCTGATCGGCCAGCTGAAGGAAATGCGAACCTCTCAAAATACAGGCGAACACTAAACCATAGAACAAAATAAACAATAAAACTAGAAACCGAGTGCTCACCACGAAGCACCAGGCACCAGTAATGCATCTCCTCACTCTCCGTCCCTATCCTTGCGAAACTCAGCTGTGGTCGGTGGCCTAAACATAGTCCGAGGAGGATCAACCGGCACCCTGAACTCGTCATATAAGCACTGACACACCAACCTCTCACCCAGATACCACACCAGGCGAAATAACGCAGGAAGGAGCATCCCCCTATAGCTCCTAGATCTCAACTCTGCCCCACATACCCGGGCAAACACTAGTAGTCGGCCCCAGGATGGGCCATGAACTGCGTAAACAAAACCGACATTTCAATAATCCTAATCTTGGGGGCTACTAAGGACGACAAACCGTAAGAAGGAAAGTTACATCCTCGGAGCGTAGCTGGTTCACCAACACATTCTCCAATGAGTAGTGACTCGTCGTGCTCTTAGCCAGAGCCAACCTCCACTCAATCTCCACCGGAAACCTAACCGAACGAGCGTGCACCGTGTTAGGTGCCATGCGAGGGAAGTTAGAATAGATCCAAGCCTGCAAAACCTGAAAAACATCGTCAGCAAAACCAAACCAAAGAAAGCAAAATCCTGAAACCGAGTACAGAGACAATAGCTAACCTCTAGTACAAGACCTGAATCCACGATGGGTAAAGCCGAGCCAGGGTCTACCCTCTACAACCTCACCATGACCTGTAGGCAGCGGGTCATCTCCAGAAAAGCTGCGGTCACCCAATCAAAACGTCCCAGCTAATCCAAATCAGCTCGGAAAGGGAAAATCCTAGCACTAAACCTCTCGCCCTTATTCGAGAAGTGGGTCAACCCTAGGAAGTATCACAACCACAGACAGGCATCATTCACAGTATGTTGGGTACTCGACTCTCAAGCACCACCACCTCTAGAAGTGGTCGGTAACGTGCGAGCTCACCAGAGCAAGTGACGTACTATAAGCCTAACGCTCGAAACATTCCCCGATCTAGCTCCGGTGTAATCCCCTAGAAAATCTAACGAAATACAGTGGCGAAAACACTGTAGAGTGGAGATTAAAACACACTGACAAACTATATCTTATCAAAAGAAATGGAAAGTCAATCCAAAGGCCAATTTTTACAAAAGGGCTAAATAGAAAATTCCACAAACGGGTTACATAAATTACATGAATAGAGAAAGAGTAGGATCCACGCTACTCGCTAGCTTACACCCAAAACCCAGCAACAAATACTTGTGACGTTATAAACATAACAACCACGTCAGTGGGAAGTAACTCAGACGTTCTCCCAGCCATATTATATCATATGGAAAAATAATAGTATTATTATATCAAAATAATTAAAATGGAAAACATTAAATCATATAATAAAAATAAGTTTTCGGAGAAAATTTAAAATATCGGAACAATAAAATCAGAACAAGTCTTTAGAAAAAAACCTCAAATATTTGCTAACCTGCAAACCAAAATGTATTGACAATAATAAAAATATTCAAAATGGCGTTATGGATAGGATTAGTGTAGATGGCTAGACTTTCAGTAAGAGAAAACTAAAAACTAGCTTCGAGAACTTAGTTCAAACAAATCAAACTTCGGTCTCTAACTAGGATTACCTGTCACCCAGTTCAACTTATGACGACGCCTTACTTCGAGGCCTAAGCTTAAGGTCAAAATGTACACAACTCTCGGGATACCTGTCACGCGGTTCAACAACTAATGTTCCGATTTCTGGTACACTAGCTTTATAGTTGATGGCAAAAATGTAAACCCTAGAATATATTACTCTAACCTCACACTTGTCCTTATTCCATAACTCCAAAACAAGCCATTATCGATATTGAGAATAAATAATCATTATAATAATATGAAGATAAAAGGAATAAATATTTTATATTAAAAGGGGAACCGAAGAGCAAGAAGAGAGTAGAACAACGAGCAGAGGAAAAGAAACAATAAACGTAGCAGCATCGACATCAACACAACAACAGCGACATCAACAAAATGCATCAGCGAAAATAATAGCATCAAAAGAAACAACGACAACATCACGCACGACAAAACGGGAACAACAACAGTAACGCGTAGCAGCAACCACCGAAACAGAATGAGAAAGACATTAGAGAAAAGGATGGAGGAAAAAGGAAGAACAAATGAGGAATTAAAAAGACCGACTGACACAAAACAAACGGAAACAGAAAGAGAGGACAACAACAGCAGCATGGTCACGAACAAAACAGGACAAGGGAAGTAGAAAAATAGAGGAACGGAAAAGGGAGATTAAGAACGAAGAAAAGAATAAGAAGAAGAAGAAAACACGAACGCAGAATAGCAGCAGAGATAATAGCGACACATAGACAACCTCAACAACGATGCACCGCAACCAGTACACGAATAACGCAACGACGGAAAGGAAATCAGTAGCAGCGAGCAGCAACAAATCAAGAACGAAAAACAAGAAGAAATGAAGAACATGAAGGAACTATGAGGGAAAGGAACGAAAAATTACCTTCACGAATCGGCTAAAAACAGACATCAACAGCGCAAGGGAAGTAGCGAGACAGAGGACGAAAAAGGCAGAGGAACAACTGGCGAGAGGATAGCAGATTGGAGCGTGAAATGATGAAGGAAGAATGATGGAGAAGACGAAGAAGAGAGGAGTAAGAAAACAAAGAAAAGGGGATTTGCGATCGATGGGTTGAACGAAGGGGTAACAGGGGAAACGTATGTTGACAACAGTGGGAAACAATATGAGTTGAAGCGGTGGAATGTAAAATAAAAAGGAAGGGGAAAAGAATCAATTGGGTGTCACAAACTTTAATAAAATTTGGTTAAATTTAGGAAACCGATTAATCGAATAGGTACAAGTAGGAGATGGTTTCCGAAACAGTAAGTTGACTGACCCACGAATCAAAATAAATACAAAAAAATAATTGGGTCGACTAATAAACTGAGTAAAAATAAACTTTCTCGAGATTTAAATAATTATTCGTTACGAAAATGAAGTTTATAGAAATAAATAATTTGACGATGAAATAGTATTTCCCGAGAAATATTAAATCTTCGATAAAGTGAATTAAATTGATTTTTCGAGGAAAGGTAATAAATGTTTTGACGAAACTTTAAAATAAATGAGCTTCGAGCCGAAAATAGAAATTCGAGCTTAAATATAAATAAATAAAAAGAATTTGGAATTTAAATCGTCGAAATAGACTTTCGATAAGATCTAAATCAAATGTATAGAATAAATCGAAACAGAAATAAAAATATGTTTTAAATATATGAAGAGTTTCCGAGACAAATAGAATTTTAGGAGTTTGAAACGATTAAACTATAAATTTGTTTTATAATAATTTTAAGAATTACGAGTTAAATCGTAAACAAAATAAATATACGAACATAACTTCAAATTAATTTAATTTATAAAATCATGGGTGTTACACTTGGACCTCGTCACTATCTAACTTAGGGCCCTCAGGAGCCCACCTAATCATCTCAGGACCCCAGGGCAAACCCGTGATAACCCCGAAATCCTCCAAGGTCATCTCGACCTCTCCGAAAGACATATGGAAGGTTGAGGTCGTGTCGTGAAAGCGATCTACCATCGCTCTAATCACCATAAACTTGCACATGGTCTTGCAACCTACCAATCGGACCCAGTGCCCGACCATGGGGCCTAAGGCCGTCCCCGCGATAATCTCCTTTGCCGCGGGGCTGAGCTTCTGAGAATAAATCTCCAAACACCCCGTAAAACTCGAGAAGATCTGATGGGAGGGATTTGCCGTGGGTCCCCACCGATCAAGTAGAGTCCAACTAATCCTAACGATAGCTAGGGTAAGTCGGGTCGTGTCCACGGAGACGGCTATAGGTGTCTAGACTAGGTCTACCTAAAAACAAGGCTCAGTCACAAACAAACACAAAGATGATGAGAATTGACTAACTATGATGGTTGGAGGAGAAGAAAGTGGACTAGCAATGTACTAAGTATGATATGAACTAATGAAATAACTAACGATTAACTAAGTAAGTAAACTAAAGAAGATGATTGACAAAAGGGTTGAAGGAATCAAATATGGGAAAGAGTAGGGTTAGGTCGGGTTCATGAGTGTAGTAGGATGATTGATAATCAAGGGTGTAGGCGCCACTTAGTTACTAAGGTCGGTTTGCGCTCTCGCGCCAAAGCCAAAGTCCGCACTCTAGTGTCAAAGACTAGACCTGAACATTCATGCTAGATTGCTACTCAAAACACAAGCATTCAACCACAAATCGAATATACAATGAGAAGATGAGAACAAACATGAGAAGCATTGGCCACTACTACCCACACAAGCAATACAACAAACACATAGTGTGCCCAATATGTGGCTAGCAACAAAGGAATCACCTTTACCCACAATCACACCCTAATCACCCATAATCCACACTTAATCCCCCTACTAACCCCACAAGGAATCTACTCACACATTATCAAACTAATACTAACACTAGCAAAAGAAATCAACATAATTATCCAAACATTCATTATGAACTAACAAGAATAAAGAACAATATGTAAAGATTAGAACTTGAGTAACTAAACAAGGATTAAGAGTAAAGAAAGTAAGAAGATTATACCAACTAATAAGAGCATGAAAAGATGAAAACTTGTATTATAAGAACACCTAAAAATCTCCACCAAAAGTTGTCAAGGTTTGATGGATTCTTAAAGAGATCCTTAATACAAGATTAACTAACTAAATTAATCTAGGATTAACAAGGATTATGAAAAGATTAATGTAAACTAAGCTAAGGATGAAGAGAGTCTAATTAGGGTTTAGAATAATGTAGAGGAGTCTAAGGTGCTTAAACAATACAAAGGAAGGGTATTTATAAGGGTTCAAGAACAAAGGGGAAGAAAAGAAGAACACGGGGCTGCTGCTGCTCCTTCTCGGCCGAGATGATGTGGTCTCGGTCGAGAATGAAACTCTGCTCGGCCAAGATGATGTGGTCTCGGTCGAGAATGAGCATCAGTAGCTGGTCTTCGCTTGTACTCTTCATCTCGGCCGAGATGACCCTTATCTCGACCAAGATGGGTCTTGTAGGCCTCAAATAAGATCTCAAGGGTCCCATCTTGCTTCTCATGGGCTTCTCATCGATTCTCGGTGCTTGGGATCGAGCCTCAAGGGCTCGGGAATGGGTCCCAAGGTCTCGGGATCGAGTCTAAGCCACCGAGTGATCGTCGCTTCTCTTCGTTGGCTCCAAATGTGTCGGAAATGACTCGGAATCGTTCCACCTCTCCAAGAATGGTCTTAGGAACCTAAAATGAACTAGAAGAAGCGTAAGTATCCAAGAAACCGCTCCAAAGAGAGATTTCACAAGAGAAACCGGGACCAAACACAACAAAAAAGCACTGCAAAACGCACTCATCAACTCCCCCACATTTAACCCTTACTCGCCCTCGAGTAAGCACCTACTAACGAAAAACTAAAAGAAACTAGACTACTAACCGAGCGGGTATTAGCGGACCCTTCGCCCTTTCAACTCACGCGAGAGCACTTAGAGGAAAAGTGCACTCCGCAAGGCAAGTGAGGTCTTGCGACAAAATTGTAGATGCAACCGGACACGAAAACACACAAACAAACAAACACAAAATGGTTGCATCCAAGACAAAACAAATACCGCTTCCCTCAACAAAGCGGTGAAATAGACACCGGTTAAGGACTTAAGGCAAGTGACAACGTTCCCAAACTAATAACACAAACTGAAATGGATAAAACCCTAATAGTATGACAACAAAGCAATAAAAAAACGTTGGTAACTTACCTAGGTTCCTCCTAACCTTATAAGAACGTACCACGGAACGATAGGCGGGATGGAAAAAGGATGAGCCACGGAGTTAGTCGACACTGTAGGTAAGTGAAGCCTTGCCCCTTTTAGCGTTAAGCCAAGAGGGTCGTTCCATGTCCAAAATCGCCCAACTAGTCCAAGTAAAAAGGTGGTCAAGGTCGCAAAATGAGGGAAGACCGACCATTACCGCTATCATCCTTCCTAGGGACTCGGTCATTTGGTAGGCTCTTCACGGTAATAGTCGGAAAAAGGCTTTTTTTTAGGGTGATGGTTCTTTTTGTGAGAGGGTTTTCTTTTGGCATTCTTCCTTTTGCACTTGACTTTTGAGTTTCTATGTCAATCTTTTTCTTCTTTTGTATTTTGTTTTTCTTTTGTTGTGCCTTTTCTTTTTCTTCTGTCTTCTCTTTTCTTTCTTTTTCTCTTTTCATTTTTCTTTCTTTTCCTTGGTTTGCCCTTTTGGCTTGATTTTGTAGGCGTTTCTTGCAACCAAGTTAGCGCTTCAACAATTTTGCAACTTATTTGTAGAAAATATGTAGGAGGTAGGGAAATGGGTAAGTCGGGGGTCGCGATTTCCCTTCAAAACCACAAAAAGGTGGAGAACTTGGACTAATCAAACAACCTCGAACATGGTCACCTAAGAGACGGGACCCGGCAACCAAGGCCTTTTCACTCCGTGGGTGGTCATAATGGTCAAAATGCAAATCCCATAGTAAATCCCTAGTAGACTAGATGAACTCAAGGTAAAGGACAAACGAAACTATTGATTTAGGGTCATTCTACTAGACTAAAGTCCAAGACTCGATTCGCACTACTAGAAAGGGAAAGTAAACACTTGCTCACTAGCCTCAAAACCAGGTTTTCGAAGACCTTTATCCTACGCTAGACACAAAACACAAACCACACAACACAAAACAAAGACAAAATAAAATAAAATGAAAGAAAAAGAGGCAAAGGCAACAAAACAAGACAAAACAAAACAAACACATAAAGAGAACAAACACCACCCCGAATTTCCAAATAAGCAACCAATCAACCACAAATCTTCACAAAGCTCCACCCGAGCACACATCATCACAAATCTCCTCCACACTCCACAAGAGGTAAAGAGGAAAAAGGGATAGAAAGGCGTTACCGGATGTCTTGAAAGCCTTCCAAAGTTAACGGTGATTAGGCGACCTACAAGGAAAAAGGGAGGCAAACACACACAACACAACAAAAGTACGACACAACGACACAAAAAGTGAAAGACACAAAAGAAAATCTTTTTGATTTTTGTTAAAAAATTTCAATTTTTTAAGGTTTTTTTTAAGATTTTTCGAAAACAACGAAAATAAAATTAAACTATACTAGAATATCGCTCCCCCACACTTAAACCAAGCAATGTCCTCATGGTCGATCGTAGTGTATGGAGACACTAAAGGAAAGAAAAGAAATTACAAAAATAAAGATAAAAATCAAAAATTAAGCGGAGAAATGGGTAGAATGTGTCCGGCTGGGGTGTAGTCAAGTCATCAAGGGCCGAAACAAGAAAATATATAGATGGGGGAAGAAATAAAAAGAAAAGGAAAAGGAAATGGGAGGGGAGGACTAGGTGTGATCAAGTCACCTAGCCCGGATTCCGCCCGAATCCGACTAAATCCTACAAAAAGGGTGAAATTCTTGCAAATTTGGATTTTTTTTCAAATGACTCTTAATGTAGTCACGTCATCGAGAGTCGTGAGCAACGATTACCAAGGCCCCGAGGGCCACCATGACACAAAAGTGTATTAGGGGAAGGGAGCAAACAAAGGAAGAGAAGTAATAAAAGACGGAAAAGAAAGGATAGTTGCCGTACCGATCGGTTAGCAACTCACTCGCTCCATCGTCTCAAAGTTCGATAACGGCACAAAGCTAGTCTTCCTCATTGTTACTCCTCTTCATCTTGATAAGGCCGCATGGGTGAAGTTATAAGCTTGCATTGGTGTAAATGAGGTGGGATTTGAGGTGAAACTCGGTGTATAGTGAAGAGAAGAGTGTATATATGAAGTGTAGGGGTCACATGATAGTTGCATGGGTAAGTAGGGAGGTTGGGAGAGGGTATAAAGTGGTTGGGTGGGCTCAAATGACGAAGAGAAAGAAAAAAGGGGAGGCTGGAACCCATCTCGGTCGAGATGGTCCCTTCTCGGCCGAGATGGTCCTCTTCTCGGTCGATATGGGCAGTCAGTAGCTCCATATTCTGCGCACACTTCATCTCGGCCGAGATGAATCCCTTATCGGCCGGGATGACTCTTCTAGGCCTTCAATCCTCTTGAAAGCTCCACCACCAAGTCAACTAATACCTCGGGATCTCAAATCCCGTCCCCAAAAACTCACGAAAAGCTCAAAAACCGAATTCCTTGCTCACAATCCAAGCTCTATCAATGACCACTCCTGTCTAAGATTCATCTTCACTTCACACCTACAAGTAAGTTCAAACATATTCATCAAATCCCTCCCTCACATCGCTCATCAAAATACCAAATCACAAGAATTTCACAAAACCTAAAAGAATTACAAGAAGAGATATATACAATAGGACGGTTCTTTTGGAACTCCGTCAAACCAAAGGTGGTGCATTCTTCAATCACTTTTTTTAACAACACTTGGCCAATTCCATCTCCATCAAGGGCTCGAAGTAACAAATCGAAGGCTCTCGCAAAGTCTTCAATCAAGCTTGTGGTATAACCATCCACACTCCAAGGGTCTTCATGATCTAACCTCGACGTTCCCCGGGCATCCCGATCTACTAAGTTCAATGGCTTGAACTTTTATTTGCGAGCTTTTGGAATATACCCAAACGTCCATCTATCTTCATGTGGCCCCAAGGGAGGCTCATCTTTCTTCTTGCTTTGCAACTTGTCCTCAATCTCGTGATATGGGCATTCATCCGCCCCAAGCTCGGAATCATCATCCTCAATTCCATAGAAGTTGTTCTTCAAGCTTTTACCCGACTCATCCCCTAGATCGATGTCTTTCATGGCGGTGATCATTTTACAAGACTCATCATTAGTAGGCAAGGTGTTGCCTTGGAGGTCAAACACGAGCTTCTCGTCGCCTAGCTCAAATGTGATCCTACCGTTCTTTACATCAATTATAGCACCGACGGTATGTAGAAATGGGCGCCCAAGGATAATGGGAGTGATAGCATCTTCCGGCATGTCAAGCACAAGAAAGTCGACCGGAATGAAGAACTTTCCGATTCTTATTGGCACATCTTCTAACATCCCCAAAGGTCGGTTGAGGGAACTATCGGCCATTTGGAGTGTAATGGAAGTACACTTGAGCTTCTTCATCCCAAGTCGCTCACATATGGAATAGGGAATGATGCTTACACTCGCACCCAAATCACATAGCGCTCTCTCAATCTTGAAGTTGCCTATGGTGCACGGGATCGAGAAACTACCCGGATCCTTCAACTTGGGAAGCGTAGAACCTTGAATAAGCTCGCTCACCACTCTTGTGAATGCTATGGTCTCTTCCTTGTCGACGGATCTCTTCCTAGCCAAGATTTCTTTCATGAATCTTCCATAAGCCGGGATTTGGGTAAGTAGGTCGGTAAAAGGGACACCCACATCCAATTTCTTCACAATATTATGGAACTTGTCATATTGAACATCCACCTTAGTCTTCAATTGCCTTGTTGGGAAAGGCAACTTGATATGTACCTTGTCTTGCTCATTAAGGTTGGATTTTTCAAATGACATTTTCCCTTTTCCTTTGTCTTTTCCTTGAAGCGGGGGAAGCTTGTCTTCATCGGGTTTCTCAATCTCCCCCAAAAATTGTTCCTCCATTGGATTTCCCAAGCTTGAATTATCTTGAAGTGGAGGTACAACCTCTTTCATTGGTTCTTGCTCATTAGGGAGTAAGGGGGAGTTATAAGATGCACCACTCCTCAAGGTAATAGCATTCACATGCTCAAATTTCACCGTTTCACCTTGAGGAGGTAGTTGCCCCTTTTGCTTTGAAGAGCTTCCCGAAGCAAGTTAAGCTATTTGGGTCTCGAGCATCTTCATATGCGCATCTCTTGCCAAGTTATCCCTTTGAAGTTGAGCAATAATTTCTTGTTGTGTTCTTTGTGTCTCCAATTGACTTATTTGCATGTCCAACATTGACTTTTTCATGTCGAAATCCCGAGGGGGAGATTGTTGGTTATGAGGAGTGTTGGTGATGCCTAGAGGAATTCCATAATCATGAATAGGAGATCGACTCCTTTGCTTGCTTTCATGTAGAGTACCTTGAGATCCTTGTTGTTGTTGATGGTTCCCTTGTAACCCATGAAAGTTACCTTGATTAAGGCCTTGATTGTTACCTTGGTTGTAGTTATGGTGTCCTTGGGAGTGTTGGTTCCCTTGGAAACCACCTTGATTGAAGTTCCCTTGTTGGAACCCTTGATTGTTGTTGAAGGTACCTTGGTTATGATGCTTGAAATTGTTGAATGGCCTAGGGTTGCCTATATAACCTTGGTAGCTTTGATTGTTGTCCCTTAAGGGAGGTGGCACATATGGACGGTGTTGTAGAGATTGTTGTTGGGGAACTTGTTGGGAAGCTTGAAACATATGAGGATAAGGGGCACCTTGCTTGAACGCTTGAAAGGCGTTCACTTGCTCAGTACTACCACGACAATGTAAAGGCTCATGTCCCACTATCCCGCAAGTATCGCATATCCCATAATAAGATGTAGGAGATACAACTCCCAAAGCATTAACTTGTTGAATGGAATGTTGGTGGGAGGCACTTGCACTTTGACTTTGATCAAAATGGGTTTGGAGCTTCTTGTCAATAGATTCCATGTGGGTTTTTAGTTGAGCTCCCAGAGCAATGCATAGTTGTGTAATGGCATCGATCTTGTGCCTTCCTCCTCGATTCGCCTTCCTAGGCCTTGAGTATTGAGAGTTGTTTACCGCCATCTCCTCGATTCTTGACCAAGTTTGGTCATCATCCACCTCGGTAAACCTTCCATTCGATCCCATGTTGAGAATGGCCCTTGAGTCTTCATATAACCCGTTCAAAAATTGTTGAACAAGAAACCATTGTGATAGACCGTGGTGAGGACAAGAAAGGATCAAGGCTTTGAATCTTTCCCACGATTCATAGAGGCTTTCTTCATCACGTTGTTGGAATCCCGTGATATAGGCTCTCAGTAGATTTGTCTTCTCCGGGGGATAAAATTGTTGGTAGAAAGCTAAGGCTAGCTTCTTCCGAGTATCAATACCAAGAGTCGCCTTGTCTAACCCTTTGAACCATTGCTTAGCTTTACCGATCAAAGAGAAAGGAAATAATACCCACCGGATTTGGTCTTGGGTTATTCTCGTTTGTGAGATAGCATCGCAATAATCCAAAAAGGTTTCCATGTGTTGATGAGGATCTTCGGTTGGTAACCCACTAAATTGACTTCTTTCGACCAATTGGATGAATTGCGTTTTTGCCACAAAGTTGCCGGTATATGCCTCCGGTAAAGCAGTTGGACCGGGCAAAACGTCTTCCGTAAACGTCGAGTGCGAAAAGAACTTAGGCATTATTGGATATGCGGGAGAGGACGGTGTAGAAGGTGTTGATGTAGAAGTTGATGGAGAACTAGGTTGAGAAGTACCAAAAGGATTAATGAAATTCCCTTCGGCCGTCTCTCGAGGTGTTTCGTCTAAGTCGGATCCTTGAGCTTTTTTCTTGATTGGTATTGCTAGCACTTGGTTGAGAGATTCTAACCCGGTCAATCGTCCGTTGGCGAAATTCTCTAAAGAGTCTTTCCGGTTCTGGATTGAAGAGAAAGAAATTACCTACCCCCCTAGGCATACACTACACACTCAAACAAACGTGAGAATACCTAGTGCTTTATGGGCACTAGGCAAAGACAATAAACGAACACAACGGGAGACAAAGAAAAAAGAAAGCTATTGAAACGAGAAAAACCTACAAAATATGCACAAGAGAAATTAGAAGAGCACAAGAAGGGTAACTAAGTCAAGCTATAAGCAAACTAAGTCTAAACAACGCCGTCCCCGGCAACGGCGCCAAATTGATGGGAGGGATTTGCCGTGGGTCCCCACCGATCAAGTAGAGTCCAACTAATCCTAACGGTAGCTAGGGTAAGTCGGGTCGTGTCCACGGAGACGGCTATAGGTGTCTAGACTTGGTCTACCTAAAAACAAGGCTAAGTCACAAACAAACACAAAGATGATGAGAATTGACTAACTATGATGGTTGGAGGAGAAGAAAGTGGACTAGCAATGTACTAAGTATGATATGAACTAATGAAATAACTAAAGATTAACTAAGCAAGTAAACTAAAGAAGATGATCGACTAAAGGGGTGAAGGAATCAAATATGGGAAAGAGTAGGGTTCGGTCGGGTTCATGAGTGTAGTAGGATGATTGGGTAATTCTAGGGTGTAGGCGCCACTTAGTTACTAAGGTCGGTTTGCGCTCTTGCGCCAAAGCCAAAGTCCGCACTCTCGTGTCAAAGACTAGACCCGAACATTCATGCTAGATGCTACTCAAAACACAAGTATTCAACCACAAATCGAATACACAATGAGAAGATGAGAACAAGCATGAGAAGCATTGGCCACTACTACCTACACAAGCAATACAACAAACACATAGTGTGCCCAATATGTGACTAGCAACAAAGGAATCACCTTTACCCACAATCACACCCTAATCACCCATAATCCACACTTAATCCCCTACTAACCCCACAAGGAATCTATTCACACATTATCAAACTAATACTAACACTAGCAAAAGAAATCAACATAATTATCCAAACATTCGTTATGAACTAACAAGAATAAAGAACAATATGTAAAGATTAGAACTTAAGTAACTAAACAAGGATTAAGAGTAAAGAGAGTAAGAAGATTATACCAACTAATAAGAGCATGAAAAGATGAAAACTTGTATTATAAGAACACCCAAAAATCTCAACCAAAAGTTGTCAAGGTTTGATGGATTCTTCAAGAGATCCTTAATACAAGATTAACTAACTAAATTAATCTAGGATTAACAAGGATTATGAAAAGATTAATATAAACTAAGCTAAGGATGAAGAGAGTCTAATTAGGGTTTAGAATAATGTAGAGGAGTCTAAGGTGCTTAAACAATACAAAGGAAGGGTATTTAAAAGGGTTCAAGAACAAAGAGGAAGAGAAGAAGAACACCGGACTGCTGCTGCTCCTTCTCGGCCGAGATGATGTGGTCTCGGTCGAGAATGAAACTCTTCTCGGCCGAGGTGATGTGGTCTCGGTCGAGAATGAGCATCAGTAGCTCGTCTTCGCTTGTACTCTTCATCTCGGCCGAGATGACCCTTATCTCGACTGAGATGGGTCTTGTAGGCCTCAAATAAGATCTCAAGGGTCCCTTCTTGCTTCTCATGGGCTTCTCATCGATTCTTGGGGCTTGGGATCGAGCCTAAGGGGTTCGGGAATGGGTCCCAAGATCTCGGGATCGAGTCGAAGCCACCGAGTGATCGTCGCTTCTCTTCGTTGGCTCCAAATGTGTCGGAAATAACTCGGAATCGTTCCACCTCTCCAAGAATGGTCTTAGGAACCTAAAATGAACTAGAAGAAGCGTAAGTAGCCAAGAAACCGCACCAAAGAGCGATTTCACAAGAGAAACCGGGACCAAACACAACAAATAAGCACTACAAAACACACTTATCAAGATCCTCATCGGACTCAGGGACTGCAAACTGAGATAATACAAGCATAAACGAACTAAACCTGTTCAAACCGAAATTAAAGCCTAAACTATTAAGCACGAGTCAAGAAGTCACCTGGCCGTTCACGACACAGCTAGAAACATGCAAATCAAGACGAAATAATAACTGACGACCGTCCCAATCCCGCGCCCAATGGGCATCGTCGTAAACAACCTCCTCTCCCTCATTGACAGGAGCCTGGACATGGGTCCTCCTGGCAACCGTCGCAGGCTGTCTACGCCTCGTGACCCTATCAAAGTCAGCCTAATTCATGGCTCCCGGTTCACGACCACTAGTAGAAAAAAGGTAATTTGCGGCTCCAAAAAACCCCATATTTGAGGCATTTTTCATGATGCCGTAAATGTTGGGGCAGCAAATAAAATATTGAGGTGCGGCATCTAAAAAACAACGCAAATGAATAGATTATTTGCGGCGTTTTTTTAAAAAATGCCTCAAATAGTTTACTTAATTTGCGGCGTTATGATAAATTGACGCCTCAAATAATAATCTAAAAAAATTGTTGCAACAAATCAGAACTATATTTTAAAATACAAAATTTTAAAATTTAATTAGTCCAAAATTTATATGCAAATTAATAAATTTACACCAATTGTGTAACACCCGCTATTTGTCTAGCATCTTTATTCCTTACCGTTATGACTTCGTCATAAATCTGTCACATTTTGGCCTCATGTTTCATCATTTTTATTTCAAGCTTATTTTTAATTTTGAGTTTAATGATATTCATTTTTATGTTAAAAGATTTTAACTCTTTTAAGTCTATTTATTTGATTTTCTTCATAAACTATTTATTTTTCCGCGAGGAATTTTGTTTCTCTTTGAATTGACGTTTTTAAGCTAGGATTTAAGTTAATCTTTTTCCTAAAAATGTTTAGATTTTGGCCATTTTATTGTAGGCCTATTGTTTGACTTTACCATTTTAATTTTACTAAGACATAGTTACAGCGTGTTTTAATCCCGACTCTACAGTGTTTCCGCCACTGTATCGCGTTAGAATTTCTAGGGGATTACAGTTGGTATCAGAGCATCACTGCTCCCAACGCTTACTCCTGAAATTAAGGAAAATACCAGTAAATTATTTAAACAGTAAGTAAAAATATTGTTAGATATGGGTAGAAACAAATAAGGACTTAACTGTTAAGATTATCTATTCCTGAACTCGATGATTAACATTGATTATATGTTGTTATCTGTGACCTTCAAGATGGCCGGGAGGGGCAACCGAAACAACAACAACAACAACAACAACAACAACAATAACAACAATGATCAAGGAGGATTCAACGCTGCACTGGTTGACACGCTGCACAACATAGCGCAGGCCATGAACGAGATGAACAACCGAAACCACCAGAGACCCTTTAGCTTCTCTCATGCAGCTGAAGAAATGGCCAAAAGTAGGCTGGATTTTAATGACGGCTCCGTTGATCCTGAAGTCATGAACTGTTGGTTTCGACTGATGGAACGGCAGTTCGGAATTTACTCCGCCCCCAAGGACCAGAAGGTGGGCTTGCCAATGTTGTACCTACCAGACGAAGCGAACCGATGATGGACCCAGGTTGGCCCGACTTCACTTCAAACTCCAGGATTCAACTGGACTCAATTCAAGGCCCTTCTAAAACAAAGATTCTATCCAGAGGAGCTGAGGCATCAGAGGATGACTGAACTCAGCGCTCTGCGCTAGAGCACCATGTCTGTAGAAGCATACACTACTCGGTTCCATGTCCTGACGAATTATGCTGTTGACCTGCTACCCAACGAGAATTCTCGAGCTTTCTATTATCAAGGAGGACTCCGAGACGATATCACCCTAAACATTCCTCGGAGTCTCACAACAGTTAATGAGCTCTATGATGTCGCGCTGTACGTAGAGTCTTCAATCGAGCCGGTGAAATCTATGAACCCATCATCTGGTTATAAACGACCTTTCTCCCATTTTAGGAATAACTCTTCATCTTCTTCAAATAAATTCAACTCTGAAGGTCTGGATTAATTTTTTTTTCCTTTCTCTTCATCTGTTACTTCTTTCCTTTTTAAAGATTTCTAACTCTACTGTATGCTATTACAGGTAGTGGTTATAAGAAGAATAATTTCACACCAAAATCCAACAACAAGAAGGATGCAGCATGCTTTAGGTGCAGACAACCCACGCACCTCGGCAAGAACTGTGATTTCTCCCCTATTACCTGCTTTACTTGTGGAGAACCGGATCACCGCTCCCCTCAGTATCCGAAGAAGCCAACTCCCAACACAGCTACTGCAGCTGGTGCTGTCACTACTACCGCTCCTCGTAAGGGATGAATCTTTGTGATGAGCCGTGACGACGCTGAGGCTAATCCTGATGTGGTTATGGGTACGTTTTTGATTTTTGGTGTTAGTGCATATATACTATTTGATACTTGCGCTTCCACATCTGTCATATCTTCTATTTTGGCTTCTAAATTATCCTTAACCCCCTGTCATGCTGAACCAATAGCTATTTCCCTTTCTTCTGGTGAAGTTGTTGACTGTTCCAAGGCTTATCAGAATGTACTTATTTTCTGTGCTGGTACTATTCTTCCTTCTACTCTCCTTGAGTTCCCTTTCGATGAGTTCGATGTTATTTTGGGAATGGACTGGTTAGCTCAGTATGATGCAAGGTTTCAGTGTCGAGATCAGAAGATTTTTCTGAAGACTCCCTAAGGTGTTCGAGTGTCTTATCGTGGTGGTCGAAGACAAAAGGGTATCAAAATTATTTCTGCCATGAAGGCTATCAGATTGCAGAGAAAAGGTTGCCAAGCATTTTTACGTACGGTAACTGTAACTGCTGAACTCCTTAAACTCTAGGAAGTACGTATAATGTGTGATTATGCAGATGTATTTTCTGAGGAGTTACCAGGTAGTCCTTCCGAATGAGATGTGGAATTTACTATTGAACTCGTGCCTGGTACTGGCCGGATCGCTAAAGCACCTTACAGAATGGCCCCTGCAGAGTTGCAAAAGTTACGCAAGCAATTGGATGAAATGATTGAGAAAGATTTCATTCGTCCAAGTTCTCCCACCTGGGGCGCTCTTGTTCTTTTTGTCAAGAAGAAAGACGGTTCGATGCGCCTGTGTATTGATTATCGTGATCTCAACAAGGTTACGATCAAGAACAAATATCCTCTGCCCAGAATTGATGATCTCTTTAATGAACTTAAGGGTGCTTCTGTATTTTCCAAGATCGATCTAAGATCTGGATACCATCAAATTCCCGTCCGAGAGTCAGATATTCCGAAGACGGCTTTACGTTCGAGGTATGGACATTATGAATTCAAAGGCATGCCTTTTGGACCAACCTATGCTCCTGCTGTTTTTATGGATCATATGAACAGAACTTTCAGGGAGTATTTGAATCAGTGTGTTGTCGTCTTTATTGATGACATTCTGATTTATTCTAAGTCAGAAGTTGAGCATGCAGAACATCTCAAGATTATTCATGGCATCCTACGAGATCAAAAGTTGTATGCTAAGTTTTCCAATTGTGAGTTTTGGCTTTCTGAGGTAGGTTTTCTAGGTCATGTTATCGCAAAAGAAGGTATTAAAGTTGACCCCGCTAAGATTTTAGCTATTGAGAGCTGGGCAAGTCCCAAAGATGGTGGCGAGATCCGAAGTTTCCTAGGTCTTGCTGGCTATTATCGAAGGTTTGTGCAAGATTTTTCTAAGATAGCACGACCTATGACTCAATTACTCAAGAAAGAGAATAAATTTTTGTGGAGTCAAGCCTGTGAAGATGCTTTTTCTGAGCTCAAGAGAAAGCTAACTTCTGCTCCTATCCTGACCCTACCTGAAGAAGGCGTTGGTATCGATGTATATTGTGACGCTTCTAAGAATGGTTTGGGTTGTGTCCTTATGCAAAGTGGTAAGGTGATTGCTTATGCCTCGAGACAGTTGAAAGTTCATGAAGTGAATTACCCTACCCACGACTTAGAGTTAGCAGCTGTGGTGCATGTCTTGAAAGTTTGGAGGCATTATTTGTATGAAGTAAGATGCAAGGTTCACAC
Source organism: Agrostemma githago (assembly GCA_958450325.1). Classification (NCBI taxonomy): domain Eukaryota; kingdom Viridiplantae; phylum Streptophyta; class Magnoliopsida; order Caryophyllales; family Caryophyllaceae; genus Agrostemma; species Agrostemma githago. Next base: position 32,198,049 of record OY288244.1, on the reverse strand, counting down.
TGACCATAAGAGTCTGCGATATCTCCTCACGCAGAAAGATCTGAATGCGAGACAGAGACGTTGGATCGAGTTGGTGAACGACTATGACCTTGAATTGGTGTATTGTGAGGGAAAAGCTAACGTGGTTGTTGATGCCCTTAGCTGAAAAACCCTCAATTCCTTAACTCCGTGTTTTGGCTTATCTGAGAAGTTGGCCTGAGATTTTGCCAAGATGTCTATTGATGTTGTTGATGAAGGTTATGATGGTCACCTCAAAGCCCTAGTTGCTGTACCAACTCTTTTTCGAGAGATTCGTGAGAAGCAGTTGGAAGATCTTAGTTTTCGCAGTTTTCATAAATGCCACACGACAATAATGTAAGAAAAGAATATGAATGATGAATTAAAAAAAAAACTTGTTGCATTTTGATCTTTTGATCATGGTGTTTACTAAATTCGAGAAGGTACTTCGAATTGGCGATAAAAGATTGGGCTCCAATCTCTTTCGTGATTAGTTTCGGGTTCAAGGTCGAACTACGGGCTAAATATCCCTTTATATTATCGTTTATTTTCATTCGTCAATAAACTTCAAGGTTACATTAACCTTGGTCCAAAAAAAAAATACAAAAACAAGTTTGCATTGGAGCTTCCGCATTTTTATTTCGCATCAGAATGGTATCAGAGCTACAACTCTTGGTTTTTCTCAAAATCAAGACGGTCCTAAAGGTGTGTCGAATCCAAGTTTTTGGTTGATTTTCCGGTTGCGATTGGAATTCAAAGATTAAACTTGAGCGAGGTAGTTCAAGGGTTAATCGGTTTTGACTAGCTTTTTGTTCGTTGTTGAATTTGTGATTTCTTAATTGTGTAGTTTTTTTATACCAAAAAAAAAGAGAAAAAAAAATATGTGTACTGTTCACGTGGTACTATTCACGCGGTACTGTTCACAGGGAAAAAAAAAGTGAATCCGGTCATAATTTTATGCCTCGATTACCTTTTGGAATTGAGGACAATTCTTTTTGAAGAAAGAGGGGATGAACTGAATGTGACTTGAACCTCATCTAGGTGCATTCAGATATCTTGATGAGATGTGGAGAATCTTGTAATCTTCACAAATATAGTAGTGAATAAAAGGAAGATGCGGCTGACATATTTAATAGATTATGAATCTTGAATAAATGGCAAAGATGAACCAAAATGATTGTTTGCCAAAGTAGTGGAAATGCCGAGATCTTTCCTAATACATGAAGAATAAAATCAAGTGGATATTGCCTTAATCATGAAGATGTCGTGATCTCAAGAAATGGAAGGAAATCAAGCATCTCACAATTTTGGCAAGGATTTACTTAGTTGATATAGTAAATTATTTTCTAGTATTTGTTTCCCATTTATCGTGGTGTTATTTAGAAAATAATATCACTCGAGATATCGAGTTGATTTTCACATGTAGGCTATTTATATGCCACACGACAATAATGTAAGAAAAGAATATGAATGATGAATTAAAAAAAAAACTTGTTGCATTTTGATCTTTTGATCATGGTGTTTACTAAATTCGAGAAGGTACTTCGAATTGGCGATAAAAGATTGGGCTCCAATCTCTTTCGTGATTAGTTTCGGGTTCAAGGTCGAACTACGGGCTAAATATCCCTTTATATTATCGTTTATTTTCATTCGTCAATAAACTTCAAGGTTACATTAACCTTGGTCCAAAAAAAATACAAAAACAAGTTTGCATTGGAGCTTCCGCATTTTTATTTCGCATCACTTTCACTGTAGAACTCGGCACCACTTTGTCATTTTCGATCACATGTGTGCCCCCATCATCAACGACCATCTCTTCTTCCTCTTGGATAGCAACTGCCTTGGATTTAGCTTTAGGCTTACCGACCTCTACTAGTTGTCTTCCATTTCTCAGAGACACCGCACTCACATTCTTCTTTGGGTTTTCTACCGTTTGAGATGGTAGACCACCCGTTTGTCCCGCTTCTAACCGATTAATCGCGGTCGCCAATTGACTCACGTGAGTCTCAAGATTCTTGAAATTTTGCTTGTTTTCCGCTCGATCTTGAGTAACACTTACCGTGAGTTCCCGAATCATGTCCTCCGTGGACATTGATGAACTCGGTGTTGCTTGTTGTTGTGGAACTTGTGATGTGAATTGTTGACCTTGAGCTCGTGGAATGAATTGTCCTCTAGGAGGGCCACTTGATTGTTGACCTTGAAAGTTACGCCATCCAAAGTTAGGATGACTTCTCCATCCTTCATTGTAGGTTTCGGAGTACGGATCCCATTTCTTCTTGTTTGAGGTGTTATCCCAAATACCATTAACCTCTTCGGAACTACCCTCTTGCACATAAGGGCATAAATCACTATGATGTCCCTCCGTGGAGCATATACCGCACACCATAGCTTGTTGCCTACCTCCCATCATAGCTTGGATCGCCGACGTTAAACTATCGACTTTCTTCTCAAGGTTTGAAGTAGGGTTCAATGAGCTAACAACGCGCTTCGAATTTCTCCTAGCATAATCCCTCGAACTTTCCGCTAGATCACTGATAATATTCCATGCTTCCGTCGGGTTCTTGTTCACTATACCACCGCCACTAGCCGAATGAATCATACGACTATCTTCGGGTGTAAGTCAACCACAGAAATATAAGATGAGATCCTGATCTGAATACCCATGATAGGGACAACTGGCACATAATTGCTTGAATCTCTCATAGAACTCGTACATGGTCTCCCCGTCTCGTTGTTCCACGTTGCTAATGGCTTTCTTCAAGTGTGCAGAACGGGACGGTGGGAAGTACTTCTCTAGAAACGCCTTCTTCATATCCACCCAAGTTGTGACACTATTGGGTGGTAGATAGTACAACCATTCTCTTGCGTTTCCCTTTAATGAAAAGGGAAAAGCTCGTAGTTGTAGTTGCTCGTCAGTCACACCCGTCGGCTTCATACTGGAGCACACAATATGGAAATCCGAGAGATGTTTGTTCGGATCTTCGATGCTCGTTCCATTGAAAGTGGGTAGATGATGAATCAGACCCGACTTCAATTCAAAAGTGGCTCCCTCGGCAAGAGCTGGGAAAGTAATGCACAACGGTTGAACCGCAAGATCAGGAGCTGTGAGCTCCTTCAGAGTCCGTGTTTCTCTCGCCATAATTACTTCGTCCAAAGATTCGGGTACAGACTCCGGTATAGACTCTAGATCGCTTTCGGGCTCGGGTTGCTGAAAAACGATCAATTCACTATTATCACCTTGTCTCCACCTGAAAATGGAACGTTCAATCTCTGAGTCGAAGGGCTCGAGCGGATTGTTAGTGGAACGAGTATTATGCATAAGCTAGCGTACCTAAAATAAAAATAAAATACAAAAATTAACTATTGCCTTCCCCGGCAACGGCGCCAAAATTTGGTGAGCCGAAGTCGTATGCTCCCAAAGATACTATTTATACACTTATAACCACAAAACTAAGACAGTAGTGTAGGGAAATAAGGGTCGATCCACAGAGAAGACAAAGTAATTTAAGTGAATTAAAACTAGAAATTAATAACTAAGAAGGGGGGGTGATTTGGGTGGATGAGTAACCAAAACTAACTAATAAGCAAACAACGAAATCGATAATAATAATGAAAGAGTTCAGATGATTAAAACGATCTCGGTAAGAATTTTCCACAACTAATTATCAAATTGATCATAGACTAACAACTTTCTCCTAACTCTTGAGCACACTATCGTGGGAAGTAAATCCCGAATCTCACGTGAATATTATTTGACTCGGAACGCGATAGTCAAATAACCTAATTATCAAACAACCTAATACACGCGATTAAGTTTAATTCAATAATAGCATTAACGAATAGAGAACGATAGAAGTGACGAGCAATAGCCTACATGTGAAAATCAACTCGATATCTCGAGTGATATTATTTTCTAAATAACACTACGATAAATGGGAAACAAATACTAGAAAATAATTTACTATATCAACTAAGTAAATCCTTGCCAAAATTGTGAGATGCTTGATTTCCTTCCATTTCTTGAGATCACGACATCTTCATGATTAAGGCAATATCCACTTGATTTTATTCTTCATGTATTAGGAAAGATCTCGGCATTTCCACTACTTTGGCAAACAATCATTTTGGTTCATCTTTGCCATTTATTCAAGATTCATAATCTATTAAATATGTCAGCCGCATCTTCCTTTTATTCACTACTATATTTGTGAAGATTACAAGATTCTCCACATCTCATCAAGATATCTGAATGCACCTAGATGAGGTTCAAGTCACATTCAGTTCAGAAAGCACCATTGGTTCAAATCCACGATCCCCCACCACCTTTCCCGGATGCATTGAAGGATACTCGTAAGAAGGAGCATGATAACGATGTGTACGAAACCTTTCGTAAATGTGAGGTAAATATTCCCCTTTTAGAGTTACTTAAAAGTGTCCCTCGATATGCTAAGTTTTTAAAAGAACTTTGTACTATAAAGAGGAATAATCGGCTAAAGGGAATCGAGAAGGTGAAGGTAAGTGAACATGTTTCGGCCGTGTTTCAACGTAAATTGCCCACTAAGTGTGGAGATCCGGGAATGTTCACAATACCTTGTACTATAGGAGACACCGAATTTCATAGAGCTATGTTAGATTTGGGTGCTTCGATTAATGTGCTTCCTTATTCCATCTATCAATCACTTAAACTTGGACCCATGAGTAAAACTAATACTGTCATTCAATTAGCGGATCGGTCCAATGTTTATCCTAAGGGAGTCATAGAAGATGTTTTGGTCATGGTTGATAAATTGATTTTTCCTGCGGATTTTTATGTGCTAGACATGGAGCACGATAGACATGCTGCCCCTATATTGTTAGGGAGACCACAAAACTAAGACAGTAGTGTAGGGAAATAAGGGTCGATCCACAGAGAAGACAAAGTAATTTAAGTGAATTAAAACTAGAAATTAATAACTAAGAAGGGGGGGTGATTTGGGTGGATGAGTAACCAAAACTAACTAATAAGCAAACAACGAAATCGATAATAATAATGAAAGAGTTCAGATGATTAAAACGATCTCGGTAAGAATTTTCCACAACTAATTATCAAATTGATCATAGACTAACAACTTTCTCCTAACTCTTGAGCACACTATCGTGGGAAGTAAATCCCGAATCTCACGTGAATATTATTTGACTCGGAACGCGATAGTCAAATAACCTAATTATCAAACAACCTAATACACGCGATTAAGTTTAATTCAATAATAGCATTAACGAATAGAGAACGATAGAAGTGACGAGCAATAAAACAAGCGATTATTAGTTCGAATCACAAGTTAAATCTCTCTCTAACCTAGATATGATGAAACGCATCCAATATTAAGGTCGAAGATCGTTACTTTATCTAACAGGTTTGAACAATTACGGATTCAATCGCTAGAATAACAATAGATTGAAAGTTGCAAAAATTAATTAGCTACTTTAATCTAAACATTCAACAATCATGCAAATATGAACGGAGAAATAACAATACTCAAGAGATAGAATAAAGGAGAATTAAAGTCTCACAATTGAATAATTAGAAGCTTCAAATCTTAATCCGAGATGATGAAATTAGTTCTTCATGCTAGGGTTTTTTTTCTTCTCCAATTCTCTAATTGAACGTAATGATGAGTGATAATGAATAATCCTCCTTTCTTTAACCTAATACTAGACTCCTAATAATAATAATAAAATAGAAAGATATCAAGTTTCCTAAATAAAACAAAGTCTTCTAAACATAATACATTAAGGCGGAATAAGGCTGAGATGCGTCGCGGAAAACAGACTTCCATGCGACCCGCGCAAGGATCGCGCGACTCGCGCGCTCGCGCGACTCGCCCAACTGTCACGCAAGTCGCCCCACTGCCTGCTCCTCTTCACAATTTCCTCCATTGCTACCCTCACTCCGTGTCTTCTATTAGGCTTTCCAATTCTTCATGAGTCGTCCATTCTTGGCCCAACTAACGATCGAGATCAGAATCCTCCAAATAGCTTATACTACATTCGTACCACAATAACACAAATGCACTGCAAAACACACGATTAAGCTCACAAAACTACACAAAAACCGTCGTAATAACTACGACTAAATCCGGCCCATCAAATATCCCCACGCTTGAACCTTTACTCGTCCTCGAGTAAAACTCAAGAACCACAATAAACACGACCATCACCGATCCATAATACGCGGGAACAATCATTACACACATCGGCCCTCACTCGTCTTCCACCAAACTCCCTCGTTTTGAGACTATGCACAAGTTAATCCACCACTTGAATGAAACTCACTCCAATGTTCAAGTGAATCAACACACCCAAAACCAAACTACTATCATCGACTCAAATCATCAAAACAAGGGACATTAGCAAATAAGGATAAGCTAATGTCAATATCTAACGCCCCTTATTTCTCCAATCCTAGAACGGATCACACGTGCTACTAAAGTCACCGATGGTAAGAATGTATACCACAATACTCCACAACCCACACATGTGATCAATCCTAACCGCCTCTAATAGTTCAATATATCAACCAAAACATCACCAATCGCAAAAGATATAGTGCTACGACCACACCGCACCGCGATTCTTCTCACCTTAGCCAACTATCCTACCCTTCCGACCTTCTGTCTCACCCTTCTTATGACGCCAACACCAAAAATGGAGAAAGTAGTAGTGATTTTTTTTTTCCTAATTCCCTCATTTTGCCTAGAGTGTCCGCCCTTGCGGATTTTCGCTCTAGCTTTCATTTTTCCTCACACTACTCTCGTGGCACGCAACTCGATTCTTCTTTTTACCCGGAGCGCCCTTTCGGGTTTTCACTCCGTCCTCGGCCACATTCCCCACTTTTGCCTAGGCGCCCTTTCCGGGTTTTCACCCAGCCGGGTTTATTTATTTATTTATTTATTTTTTTTCAATTTTTTTTCAAATTTTTTTTTTCAATTTTTTTTTTAAAGGAAAGACGTAATACAAGCTAACTACTATATACAACGAGATAATTTCCCTCCTCACGCTTGAATAACACATCATCCTCGAATGTGTGAACTAAGGACAATAAAATAAATGGGAAGAGAAGTACCTCGGGCTCAAGAGTGAGAAGAGGAGTCGGCGTCACGTGACTTAGCCTCACGTGCCGCCCTCCTAGATGATCTCGCTTGCGCACGGGCTGCAAGCTCTCCGTAAAACTCGGGAGATGGTTCCGAGTAGTCATTAGGGTGCAACTTCAACTGCAACCGATTCATACACCGACCGAACTCAGCCGCCAATCTACTGTTATCAGCAGATTCCTCCACTCGATCTTCTATTGCTTCGCGCCAATCGCTCCAACGATCAAAATCAGACGTACCCTCGGTCTCCTCCACAACCGGGGCACGAAACTCGGTAGTCGACCTAGGAAACTCCTCGTCATGAGGAAGGTAAAATGCAGCCGCAGTAGGCCCCAACGGTAACGGTTTCCCATCTGGACGAGGCAAAATCATATAATGCTGGTGAGACGTGCCGAGCGTCCAGATTAGGTAGTGTTTAGCAATTGGTCGCGAAATCATAGAGCAACTCTCCATGAACTTTATACTAATAGTACTATCACCTACGACAGGAGAGTCAGTCATCTTGGGTAGGCTAAGATACTGAGCTAGAAGAGTGACCATACCCCCCATCGGAATATTCCCCGAGACCGCCTTCTGGTGCTTCTCACAACAATTCAAGAATATATCGAGCCAATCCGGGGTTCCCAAACATTCGGGCATCATGGCCCACAAATACATCAAATCCGCCCTAGGTAGATGTGTCGACTCACCTTTGCAAAGAAATGTGGAGTTCAAAAGTCGGTGAACATAACGAAGGGCAGGATGAATAATATAATCATTCTTAGCCCCCTCATAAGCACTCCCAGCTATTTTCTTCCAAAATTCGTCCATCATACGAGTAGTAGGAGTCAGGAATTCTGCCCCCCTTTTCGGTGCTATACCCTATGCCTCCCTCAATTCTGTGAAGTCCACATCTCGTTCTGAATCTCCGAGATGAAAAGTAATGTGAGGGGGCTCGTGATCACGATGGACTTCTAAGGTGGACAAGAATTCAAGTGTGTAACGCTTATACGTGTTTGCGCACATCTCGTAAAAGTTTGCTAACCCAATACGAGTCAATAATGTCAACACTTCCTCCCTAATCCCGAGCAACTCCAATGCCAAATTATCGACAAACATAGTCGACATAATAACCCGGTCAAATTGTTGGCGCCAAATTGATTTTTGTTTCGCACTCAAATTCTTACACCCCATATAATCAACCACGGTTGTTTTTTGCTTTTTCGGGGCCATGACTCAAGAGTTAAACTACCCAAGATATTTGAACTAAGAACTCAGACGACACCCGACTCAGACCCAAACTAGTAAACGAACCGTGACAGACTCGATTGACACGAAACGGGACGCTGACTACAACTAGGCTTGCTTAAATCACACGGAATAAACAGAATTCAACTCAGAAATCAGACTTTCCCCATCTTAGACTTAGCAACTCATAGACACTACACAATTTTGGAATCAGAGAAGTGAAACAGAGAAGGATGAGAGGATGGTGTTAATGACTTACAACCTCGACAGACACGGAACGGAACCGCTGCATACTTGACCCAACACCGGAGATACACGTCTCACCGGACCCACGCGAGTCGCACAGAGGCCGCGCGACTCGCCGGACGACTCAGGCACCGGACCGGCGGACGGCGACAGGAGACGACGGACACTGACGACGGCAGACGACGACGGACACTGACCAAGACGGAGAAAGATTGGAAAAAGAGTTGGAGATGGGTGAAGAGAAAGAGATATGAGGTAGATTAGGGATTTGATTAGGAGTAATTAGAGATTCTTAGATTGAATTGGAGGAATTTTTGAATCTTAGGGTTTTGAAGTTTGGGGATGTTTGATGTTTGATTAAGGAAAGAGATGGGAAGGGAATAGAAGGATGGCAGTTGTTTCCGATTTTTTGATTTTTTTGATTTTTTTTTTAATAAAATAATACCTGTGAGAGGGGGATCCGCGCGAGTCGCATAGACGCCGCGCGACTCGCGCCAAAGCCTGGAACTTCGTCCTCTTTTTCGATTTTTCTTCAATTTTTGCACTGTTTTCGAGGGGTCTCCATGCTAGTCGCCCAAGGCTTGTGCAAGTCGCCCAGTTTCCTGAAAAGTCGACACTCTCCTTACCTATCAAGACATGAAAAGTTAGTAATAAAACTAAGTAAATAAACTATTAAGGACAATAACGAAACTAATACTACGACCTATGACCCGTAAAACAAAATTCTACAAGAACGATCTACAAGACACGGGTTGCCTCCCGGAAGCGCTTTTGTTTAAAGTCGTTCGCTCGACTAAGTGGCGAGGTGAGTTAATCTTCATAAATGGGCTCGTAGAGAGTCAAACTCTCCACCGTCTCAACTCGGAACCCCTTATAATACGGTTTTAAGCGTTGACCGTTCACTTTCAGAACCTTATTCGTGTCCAAGCTACGTATCTCAATAGCTCCATGATGGGATACATCCATAACTTCATACGGTCCTACCCAACGTGAACGTAATTTACCGGGAAATAGCTTGAGACGTGATTGAAACAGAAGCACTTTTTGACCAACAATGAATTCCTTTCTTGATATCATTTTGTCACGTAAACGTCTCGTCTTTTCCTTGTAAATTGCCGCGTTTGCATAGGAATCATTCCGAATTTCCTCAAGTTCTTGTATCTCCAATTTCCGACTTTCACCCGCTCCAACTAAGCTTGTATTGAAGCTTTTGATCGCCCAATAAGCTCGATGTTCTAACTCAACGGGCAAGTGACATGGTTTTCCAAAAACTAACCGATATGGAGACATCCCTATGGGTGTCTTGTAAGCGGTCCGATATGCCCACAACGCATCTTCTAAGCGTTGACTCCAATCCTTCCGATTTGGGTTAACCGTTTTCTCCAAAATAGATTTCACCTCTCTATTTGACACCTCGGCTTGCTCGTTAGTTTGTGGGTGATACGCGGTTGATACTTTGTGAGTCACAAAGTATTTTTTTAATAAAGCGCCAATGGTTCTATTGCAGAAATGCATCCCACGATCACTGACTATGGCTCTTGGAATTCCAAACCTAACAAATATGAAAGATTTGATAAAATCTGCAACCACTTTAGAGTCATCAGTTTTCGTGGGTATCGCTTCTACCCACTTCGACACATAATCAACAGCGAGTAATATATAAATAAATCCAGAGGAGTTAGGAAATGGTCCCATGAAATCAATCTCCCAAACCTCGAATATTTCGCAATAAATAATAGGGATTTGGAGCATTTCATTTCTTTGGGATATGTTCCCCACCCTTTGACAGTTGTCACAGGACTTACAGAATGCATGCGCATCTCGAAAAAGATGTGGCCAATAAAAACCACAATCGAGTACCTTCTTCGCTGTTCTCTTGGAGCCAAAGTTCCCACCACATGCATGTGAATGACAAAAGGTGAGAATAGAGGACATCTCACTCTCAGAAACACACCGCCTAATGATCTGATCCGAGCAATGTTTCCACAAGTAGGGGTCATCCCACACATAATACTTCGCGTCACTGCGAATCTTATCCTTCTGAGCTTTAGAAAAACGAGTTGGAAACTTGTTAGAGACCAAATAGTTAACAATATTAGCATACCAAGGTTCTAGAGTACGTAAAGCAAACAAAGTTTCATCAGGAAAAATCTCCTTTACCGACTCCAAACCATGGTCATGGTCATCATTCTGAACCAACCGACTTAAGTGGTCCGCAACCACGTTTTCTGCACCTTTCTTGTCCTTAACTTCAATATCGAACTCACTAAGAAGGAGAATCCAACGGATTAGCCTCGGCTTGGCCTCTTTCTTCGTCATCAAGTAACGAAGCGCAGCATGATCTGAATAAATAACAACTTCAGTACCAAGCAAGTAAGAACGAAATTTTTCTAAAGCAAAGACAACCGCCAACATCTCTTTTTCAGTAGTCGAGTAATTTCGTTGCGCATCATTAAGGGTCATAGAAGCATAATGAATAACATGAGAAGCTCTCCCATCCTTTTGACCCAAGACCGCCCCAAAAGCATAATCACTCGCGTCACACATGATCTCGAAGGGAAGAGACCAATTAGGGGCTTGAATGATCGGGGCGGCTGTGAGACGAGTTTTCAACTCATCAAATGCCTTCTTGCACGCCTCATCAAGAACGAAGTCGACCTCCTTTTGCAACAATTTGCACAATGGTTGTGCAACCTTGGAAAAATCCTTGATAAATCTTCGGTAAAATCCTGCATGTCCAAGAAAGGAGCGAACTTCGCGCACGTTAGTAGGATAAGGTAGAGTCTTAATTGTATCAACTTTCGCTTTATCTACCTCGATCCCCTTACCCGACACAACATGTCCCAAAACTATACCCTGCTCAACCATAAAGTGACACTTCTCAGAATTAAGTACAAGGTTAGTTTCAACACAACGCTTCAAAACAAGTGATAAGTGATGTATACATGCATCGAAAGAATTACCATGCACAGTAAAATCATCCATAAACACCTCAATAAAGTTCTCCACGTACTCGGAGAAAATACTCATCATGCAGCGCTGAAATGTTGCCGGTGCATTACATAACCCGAACGGCATGCGGCGATACGCAAATGTGCCAAAAGGGCATGTAAAAGTGGTCTTCTTCTGATCCTCAGGAGCAATTGCTATCTGAAAATAGTCCGAGTAACCATCCAAGAAGCAGTAATATGCTTTGCCTGCGAGTCTCTCAAGCATCTGATCAATGAAAGGGAGAGGGAAGTGGTCTTTCCTAGTTACCGTGTTCAGCCTACGGTAATCTATACATACTCTCCACCCATTCTGGACTCGATTAGGTACTAAATCCCCATCCTTATTCTCTACGACCGTGACCCCACTTTTCTTAGGGACAACCTGAGTGGGACTAACCCACTTGCTATCAGAAATAGGATAGATCATACCTACTTGCAGAAGCTTCAATACCTCCTTCTTCACAACCTCCATCATAGGAGGATTCAACCGTCGCTGCGGTTGCCTCACCGGTCGTGCTTCATCCTCTAGCAAAATTCGATGGATGCAAGTCGATGGACTTATGCCCTTGATGTCGGCAATGGTCCAACCAATAGCTTGCTTATGCTCCTTCAAAACCTCCACCAACCGCTTTTCTTGTTCCTTAGTGAGCTTACTAGAGATAATTGCAGGCAATGTATCTCCCTCACAAAGGAACACATACTTCAAGTGATCCGGGAGTGGTTTTAGTTCTATAACTGGTGCCGGCAAAATAGATGGTAACAAAGTGTCACTAGGCACGGTTAGTTGTAATGAAGGTGGAACCGTGTGCACAAAGGACACCCCGGTCAACTCAGCTACTGTTTCCTGCAAGTTAGTAGACACTAAATCATCAGACCTCTTTTCTGCTATACCGTTCTCAATCACGACCTGCAACTCATCTGGGTTGTCCAAATCGAAAGTTTCCTGCACTAATGGCTCACACACGTCAACAAGACATAAAGAATGGTCCTCGGTGGGGAATTTCATAGCGTTGAAGATATTATACTCCACCACCTGACCATCAAACTCCATAGTAAGAGAACCGCTGCAAACATCGATCTTAGTTTTCCCAGTTTTCATAAATGGTCTCCCTAACAATATAGGGGCAGCATGTCTATCGTGCTCCATGTCTAGCACATAAAAATCCGCAGGAAAAATCAATTTATCAACCATGACCAAAACATCTTCTATGACTCCCTTAGGATAAACATTGGACCGATCCGCTAATTGAATGACAATATTAGTTTTACTCATGGGTCCAAGTTTAAGTGATTGATAGATGGAATAAGGAAGCACATTAATCGAAGCACCCAAATCTAACATAGCTCTATGAAATTCGGTGTCTCCTATAGTACAAGGTATTGTGAACATTCCCGGATCTCCACACTTAGTGGGCAATTTACGTTGAAACACGGCCGAAACATGTTCACTTACCTTCACCTTCTCGATTCCCTTTAGCCGATTATTCCTCTTTATAGTAGAAAGTTCTTTTAAAAACTTAGCATATCGAGGGACACTTTTAAGTAACTCTAAAAGGGGAATATTTACCTCACATTTACGAAAGGTTTCGTACACATCGTTATCATGCTCCTTCTTACGAGTATCCTTCAATGCATCCGGGAAAGGTGGTGGGGGATCGTGGATTTGAACCAATGGTGCTTTCACTGTAGAACTCGGCACCACTTTGTCATTTTCGATCACATGTGTGCCCCCATCATCAACGACCATTTCTTCTTCCTCTTGGATAGCAACTGCCTTGGATTTAGCTTTAGGCTTACCGACCTCTACTAGTTGTCTTCCATTTCTCAGAGACACCGCACTCACATTCTTCTTTGGGTTTTCTACCGTTTGAGATGGTAGACCACCCGTTTGTCCCGCTTCTAACCGATTAATCGCGGTCGCCAATTGACTCACTTGAGTCTCAAGATTCTTGAAATTTTGCTTGTTTTCCGCTCGATCTTGAGTAACACTTACCGTGAGTTCCCGAATCATGTCCTCCGTGGACATTGATGAACTCGGTGTTGCTTGTTGTTGTGGAACTTGTGATGTGAATTGTTGACCTTGAGGTCGTGGAATGAATTGTCCTCTAGGAGGGCCACTTGATTGTTGACCTTGAAAGTTACGCCATCCAAAGTTAGGATGACTTCTCCATCCTTCATTGTAGGTTTCGGAGTACGGATCCCATTTCTTCTTGTTTGAGGTGTTATCCCAAATACCATTAACCTCTTCGGAACTACCCTCTTGCACATAAGGGCATAAATCACTATGATGTCCCTCCGTGGAGCATATACCGCACACCATAGCTTGTTGCCTACCTCCCATCATAGCTTGGATCGCCGACGTTAAACTATCGACTTTCTTCTCAAGGTTTGAAGTAGGGTTCAATGAGCTAACAACGCGCTTTGAATTTCTCCTAGCATAATCCCTCGAACTTTCCGCTAGATCACTGATAATATTCCATGCTTCCGTCGGGTTCTTGTTCACTATACCACCGCCACTAGCCGAATGAATCATACGACTATCTTCGGATGTAAGTCCACCACAGAAATATAAGATGAGATCCTGATCTGAATACCCATGATAGGGACAACTGGCACATAATTGCTTGAATCTCTCATAGAACTCATACATGGTCTCCCCGTCTCGTTGTTCCACATTGCTAATGGCTTTCTTCAAGTGTGCAGAACGGGACGGTGGGAAGTACTTCTCTAGAAACGCCTTCTTCATATCCACCCAAGTTGTGACACTATTGGGTGGTAGATAGTACAACCAATCTCTTGCGTTTCCCTTTAATGAAAAGGGAAAAGCTCGTAGTTGTAGTTTCTCGTCAGTCACACCCGTCGGCTTCATACTGGAGCACACAATATGGAAATCCGAGAGATGTTTGTTCGGATCTTCGATGCTCGTTCCATTGAAAGTGGGTAGATGATGAATCAGACCCGACTTCCATTCAAAAGTGGCTCCCTCGGCAAGAGCTGGGAAAGTAATGCACAACGGTTGAACCGCAAGATCAGGAGCTGTGAGCTCCTTCAGAGTCCGTGTTTCTCTCGCCATAATTACTTCGTCCAAAGATTCGGGTACAGACTCCGGTATAGACTCTAGATCGCTTTCGGGCTCGGGTTGCTGAAAAACGATCAATTCACTATTATCACCTTGTCTCCACCTGAAAATGGAACGTTCAATCTCTGAGTCGAAGGGCTCGAGCGGATTGTTAGTGGAACGAGTATTATGCATAAGCTAGCGTACCTAAAATAAAAATAAAATACAAAAATTAACTATTGCCTTCCCCGGCAACGGCGCCAAAATTTGGTGAGCCGAAGTCGTATGCTCCCAAAGATACTATTTATACACTTATAACCACAAAACTAAGACAGTAGTGTAGGGAAATAAGGGTCGATCCACAGAGAAGACAAAGTAATTTAAGTGAATTAAAACTAGAAATTAATAACTAAGAAGGGGGGGTGATTTGGGTGGATGAGTAACCAAAACTAACTAATAAGCAAACAACGAAATCGATAATAATAATGAAAGAGTTCAGATGATTAAAACGATCTCGGTAAGAATTTTCCACAACTAATTATCAAATTGATCATAGACTAACAACTTTCTCCTAACTCTTGAGCACACTATCGTGGGAAGTAAATCCCGAATCTCACGTGAATATTATTTGACTCGGAACGCGATAGTCAAATAACCTAATTATCAAACAACCTAATACACGCGATTAAGTTTAATTCAATAATAGCATTAACGAATAGAGAACGATAGAAGTGACGAGCAATAAAACAAGCGACTATTAGTTCGAATCACAAGTTAAATCTCTCTCTAACCTAGATATGATGAAACGCATCCAATATTAAGGTCGAAGATCGTTACTTTATCTAACAGGTTTGAACAATTACGGATTCAATCGCTAGAATAACAATAGATTGAAAGTTGCAAAGATTAATTAGCTACTTTAATCTAAACATTCAACAATCATGCAAATATGAACGGAGAAATAACAATACTCAAGAGATAGAATAAAGGAGAATTAAAGTCTCACAATTGAATAATTAGAAGCTTCAAATCTTAATCCGAGATGATGGAATTAGTTCTTCATGCTAGGGTTTTTTTTCTTCTCCAATTCTCTAATTGAACGTAATGATGAGTGATAATGAATAATCCTCCTTTCTTTAACCTAATACTAGACTCCTAATAATAATAATAAAATAGAAAGATATCAAGTTTCCTAAATAAAACAAAGTCTTCTAAACATAATACGTTAAGGCGGAATAAGGCTGAGATGCATCGCGGAAAACAGACTTCCACGCGACCCGCGCAAGGATCGCGCGACTCGCGCGCTCGCGCGACTCGCCCAACTGTCACGCAAGTCGCCCCACTGCCTGCTCCTCTTCACAATTTCCTCCATTGCTTCTCTCACTCCGTGTCTTCTATTAGGCTTTCCAATTCTTCATGAGTCGTCCATTCTTGGCCCAACTAACGATCGAGATCAGAATCCTCCAAATAGCTTATACTACATTCGTACTACAATAACACAAATGCACTGCAAAACACACGATTAAGCTCACAAAACTACACAAAAACCGTCGTAATAACTACGACTAAATCCGGCCCATCAGTAAAGGGTGATTCTTTTGTTGCTAGTCACTTATTGGGCACATCATGTGTTTGTTGTATTGCGTGTATGGGTAGTAGTGGCCAATGCTTCTCATGCTTGTCCTCTTCTTCTCATTGTGTATTCAATTTGTGGTTGAATGTTTGTTTTTTGAGTAGCATCTTGCATGAATGCTCGGGTGTAGTCTTAGACACGAGAGTGCGGACTTTGGCTTTGGCGCGAGAGGGCAAACCGACCTTAGTGACTAAGTGGCACCTACACCTTTGATTACCCAATCATCCTACTATGCTTATGAACCCGGCCTAACCCTACTCTTTTCCATATTTGAATTCTCTATCTCTCTAGTTGATCATCTTCTCTAGTTTATTTGCTTAGTTAATCTTTAGTTGTTCATTAGTTTTTGTTATAGCTTATTCATTGTTAGTCTTGTTCATACCTCTTCTCCCATCATAATTTGTCAATTATCATTTCTTTGTGTTTGTTTGTGACTTAGCCTTGTTTGTGAGTAGACCTTAGTCTAGACATTACATTACCGTCTCCGTGGACACGACCCGACTTACCCTAACTACCGTTAGGATTAGTTGGTATTACTTGATCGGTAGGACCCGCGGCAAATCCCTACCATCAATTTGGCGCCGTTGCCGGGGACGGTGCATATTTAGACTTAGCTTGCTTATTAGCTAGACTTAGTTACCCTTCTTGTGCTCTTCTTCTATCTCTTGTGCATATTGTGTAATTTTTCTTCTTAGTTTCTTTAGCTTATTTTTCTTTTTTTTTGTCTTGGGAAGTGCTTGTTTATTGTCTTTGACTAGTGCCCATAAAGCACTAGGTGTTCTCACGTTTGCTCTAGTGTGTAGTGTATGCGTAGGGGGGAGGCGAATTCTTTCTCTTCAATCCAGAGCCGGAAAGATTCTTTAGAGCCTTTCGTCAACGGACGATTGGCCGGGTTAGAATCTCTCAACCAAGTGCTAGCAATACCACCGAAGAACAAGCTCAAGGATCCGACTTTATCGAGCAATCTCAAGGCAATACCGAAGGGATCTTCATAAATCCTTTTGGTACTTCTCAACCTAGTTCCCCCTCTACTTCTACATCAACACCGTCTACACCGTCCTCTCCCGCATATCCAATAATGCCTAAGTTCTCTTCACACTCGACGTTTACGGAGGATGTCTTGCCCGGTCCAACCGCTTTACCAGAGGCATATACCGACAATTTTGTGGCAAAGACTCAATTTATCCAATGGGTCGAGCGAAGCCAATTTAATGGGTTACCAACCGAAGATCCTCATCAACCCATGGAAACCTTTTCGGATTATTGCGATGCTATTTCACAACCGGGAATAACCCAAGACCAAATCCGGTGGGTACTATTTCCTTTCTCTTTGATCGGTAAAGCAAAGCAATGGTTCAAAGGGTTAGACAAGGCGACTCTTGGTATTGATACTTGGAAGAAGCTAGCATTGGCTTTTTACCAACAATTCTATCCCCCAGAGAAGACAAATCTATTGAGAGCTTCTATCACGGGATTCCAACAACGTGATAAAGAAAGCCTCTACGAAGCATGGGAAAGATTCAAAGCCTTGATCCGCTCTTGTCCTCAGCATGGTTTATCACAATGGTTCCTTGTTCAACAATTTTGGAACGGGTTATATGAAGACTCAAGGGCCATACTCAATATGGGATCTAATGGAAGGTTTACCGAGGTGGATGACGACCAAACTTGGTCAAGAATTGAAGAGATGGCGGTCCACAATTCCCAATACTCAAGGCCTAGGAAGGCGAATCGAGGAGGTAGGCACGAGGTCGATGCTATCACACAAATAAGCATTGACCTTGGAGCTCAATTAAAGACTCACATGTAGACCATTGACAAGAAGCTCCAAAGCCACCTCAATCAAGTTCAAAGCGCTAGTTCCTCCAACCAACACTCGATTTATGAATTTAATGCTTTGGGAGTTGTGCCTCATACACCTTATTATGGGATGTGTGATAGTTGTGGGATAGTTGGACATGAGCCTATACATTGTTGGGGAAGTATTGAGCAAGTGAACGCCTTTCAAGCGTTCAAGCAAGGTGCCCCTTATCCTAATATGTACCAAGCTTCCCATCAAGCTTCTCAACAACAAGCTCTACAACACCGTCCTTATGTTCCACCTCCCTTAAGGGACAACAATCAAGGATACCAAGGTTATCAAGGCAACCCAAGGCCATTCAACAACTTCAAGAAAAATAACCAAGGTACCTTCAACAACAATCAAGGGTTCCAACAAGGGAATCTCAATCAAGGTGGTTTCCAAGGAAACCAACATTTCCAGGGGAACCAACACAACCATGGCAACAATCAAGGCCTTAATCAAGGCAACTCTCATGGGTTTCAAGGGAACCATCAACAACAACAAGCAACCCAAGGTAATCGACAAGAAAGCCAGCCAAGGAGTCGGTCTCCTACTCATGATTATGGCATTCCTCTAGCCATCACAAACACTCCTCATAACCAACAATCTCCCCCTCGGGATTTCGACATGAAAAAGTCAATGTTGGACATGCAAAAGAGTCAATTAGAGACACAAAGAACCCAACAAGAAATCATTACTCAACTTCAAAGGGATAACTTGGCAAGAAATGCTCATATGAAGATGCTCGAGACTCAAATAGCTCAACTTGCTTCGGGTAGCTCTTCAAGGCGAAAGGGGCAATTACCTCCTCAAGGTGAAATGGCGAAGTTTGAGCATGTGAATGCTATTACCTTGAGGAGTGGTTCATCATATAACTCCCCCTTACCCCCTAATGAGCACATACCAATGAAGGAAGTTGTGTCTCCAATTCAAGAAGATCCAAGCTTGGGAAATCCAATAGAGGAGCAAGTCTTATGGGAGATTGAGAAACCCCAAGAAGACAAGCTTCCCCCACTTCAAGGAAAAGACAAGGGTAAAAGGAGAGTGTCGTTTGAGAAGTCCACCCCTAATGAGCAAAACAAAATTCAAATCAAGTTGCCTTTCCCAACAAGGCAAATGAAGACCAAGGTGGATGTCCAATATGACAAGTTCCTTAATATTGTGAAGAAATTGGATGTGAGTGTCCCATTTACCGAGCTACTTACCCAAATCCCGGCATATGGAAGATTCATGAAAGAAATATTGGCTAGGAAGAGGTCCGTCGACAAGGAAGAGACTATAGCATTCACAAGAGTGGTGAGCGAGCTTATTCAAGGTTCTACGCTTCCCAAGTTGAAGGATCCGGGTAGTTTCTCGATCCCTTGCACCATAGGCAACTTCAAGATTGAGAGAGCATTATGTGATTTGGGTGCGATTGTAAGCATCATTCTCTATTCCATTTGTGAGCGACTCGGGATGAAGTAGCTCAAGAGTACTTCCGTTACACTCCAAATGGCCGATAGTTCCCTCAACCGACCTTTGGGGATGTTGGAAGATGTGCCAATTAGAATCGGGAAGTTCTTCATTCCGGTCGATTTCCTTGTGCTTGACATGCCGGAAGATGCTATCACTCCCATTATCCTTGGGCGCCCATTTCTACACACCGCCGGTGCTATTATCGATGTAAAGAATGGTAGGATCACATTTGAGCTAGGCGACGAGAAGCTCGTGTTTGACCTCCAAGGCAACACTTCGCCTACTAATGACGAGTCTTGTAAAATGATCACCGCCATGAAATACATCGGTCTAGGGGACGGGATGAGTAAAAGCTTGAAGAACGACTTCTATGGAATTGAGGACGATGATTCCGAGATTGGGGCGGATGAGTGCCAATATCACGAGTTTGAAGACAAGTGCCAAGACAAGAAGAAAGATGAGCCTCACTTGGGGCCACATGAGGATAGATGGACGTTTGGGTATATACCGAAGGATCGAAAGTACAAGTTCAAGCCATTGAACTTAGTAGATCGGGATGCCCCGGTAACGTCGAGGCTAGGATGTGATGATCCTTGGAGTGGAGGTTGGTATTCCACTAGCTTGATTGAAGACTTTGCAAGAGCCTTCGATTTGTTTCTTCGTGCCCTTGATGGCGATGGAATTGGTTATAGTGTTGTTGAAAAAGAAATGAAGAGTGCACCATCCTTGGTTTGACGGAGTTCCAAAAGAACCGTCCTATTGTATATATCTCTTTCTTTTAATATTTTTAGGTTTTGTGAAATTCTTGTGATTTGGTATTTTGATGAGTGATGTGAGGGAGGGATTTTGATGAATGTTTTGAGCCCATTTGATAGGTGTGAAGTGAAGATGAATCCTAGAGAGGAGGGTTTATTGTTTGAGCTTGGATCGTGCGAAGGGGAGTCGGTTTTTGAAGCTTGGAACGAGCTTTTGGAGCTATAAAGTGTTAGAAGACTCTTCCTGGCCGAGAAGAGTGCATCCCGACCGGGAAGGATGAACCATCCCGACCGGGAAGGATGTCATCCCGTTCGGGATGAGTGTGACAAAAATTGGGTCTACTGGAGTGTCATCCCGATCGGGACGGGCATGTCATCCCGACCGGGACCATCCATCCCGACCGGGATGGCCCCCTGCTCCTCCCATGGCCTTTTCTTTGTCATTTGAGCCCACCCTACCACTTTATACCCCCTCTCAACCTCCCTACCTATCCTTGCCCTTGTCATATGACCCCTGCACTTCATATATACACATTCGCTTCATTTTCTCTTCACTTTACACCAACTTTCACATCAAAACCCACCTCCTTATACCTTTATGCTCCAACCATGGAACCATATCGTGATTGGAGAGGAATAGCAATGACGACAACTAGCTACGTGCCGATATTGACTTATGAGACGATGGAGCGAGTGAGTTGCTAAGCGCATGGTACGGCAACTATCCTTTCTTTTCCGTCTTTTATAGCTCGTTTGCCTTTGTTTGTTCCCCTCCCCTTATACACTTTTGTGTCATGGTGGCCCTCGGGGCCTTGGTATTTGTTGTTCCCGACTCTCGATGATGTGACTACATCGAGAGTCATTTCAAAATCCAAATTTACATGATTTTTGCACTTTTCGTAGGATTTTTTCGGATTTAGGCGGAATCCGGGCTAGGTGACGTGATTACACCTAGTCCTCCCCTCCCATTTCCTTTTATTTCTTTCTTTTTATTTCTTCCCCCTTACCATATCTTTTCTTGACTCGGCTCATGGTGACTTGACTACACCCCGGCCGGACACATTCTACCCTTTTCTCCACTTTTCTTTTTGTTTTTTAGCTTTATTTTCGTAGTTTTTTCCTTTTTTCGTCTACATACACTAAGGTCGAGCATGAGGACATTGCTCGGCTTAAGTGTGGGGGAGCGATATTCTATCATAGTTAGTTTTGTTTTCGTAGTTTTTCCAAAAAATCTTTAAAAACCCTAAAAATTTGAACTTTTTTCAAAAAAATCAAAAAGTTTTTCTTTTTGTGTGTTTTCCTCTTGTGTCGTTATGTCGTATATTTGTTGTGTTGTGCGTGTTTTGCCTCCCTTTTTCCTTATAGGTTGCTTAATCACCGATAGCTTTGGAGAGCTTTCAAGACATCTGGTAACATCTTTCATCCCTTTTTCTCTTTTCTCTTGTGGAGTGTGGAGGATATTTGTGATGACGTGTGCTCGGGTGGAGCCTTGTGAAGATTTGTGGTTGATTGGTTGCTTATTTAGAAATTCGGGGTGGTGTATGTTCTCTTTGTATGTTTGTTTTGATTTGTTTTGTTTTGTTGCCTATTGTCTCCTTTTCCTCCGTTTTTGTCGTCCTTGTTTTGTGATGTGTACTTGTGTCTAGTGTGTAAACGGTTTTCGAAAATTTGGTTTAGAGGCTAGTGTGCAAGTATTTACTTTCCCTTTCTGGTAATATTAGTCGAGTCTTGGACTTTAGTCTAGTAGAATGACCCTAAATCAATGATTTCGTTGGTTTCTTACCTTGAGTCCACCTAGCTTACTAGGGATTTACTACGGGATTTGCATTTTGACCATTTTGACCACCCATGGTGTGAAAAGGCCTTGGTTGCCGAGTCTCGTCCCTTAGGTGACCCTGTTTGAGGTTGTCAGACTAGTCCAAGTTCTCCCCTTTTTGTGGGTTTGAAGGGAAGCGCGCTCCCGACTCTCCCATTCCCTTACCTCCTACACATATCCACAAAATAAGATGCAAATTGTTGAAATCTCTTTCTTAGTTGCAAGAAGAAATGCCTACAACTCAAATCTAGCCAAAATGGCAAAACAATGAAAATGAAAGAAAATGAAAGAAAGAAAAGATTGAAGAAAAAGAAAAGGCACAAAAAGCCAAAAAGAAAATACAAAAGATGAAAAAGTAATGGCATAGCAACACACAAAGCAAAAATGCAAAAGAAAGAAAAATGCCAAAGAAAACCGTCTCACAAAAATAATCCCCACATCTCTAAAATAAGCCTTTTTTCCGATCATTACCGTGAAGAGCCTACCAAAGGACCGAGTCCCTAGAAAGGATGATAGCGGTAGTGGTCGGTCTTCCCTCATTTTGCAATCATGTCCACCTTTTTACTTGGACTAGTTGGGCGGTTTTGGGCATGGGACGACCCACTTGGCTCGTCGCTAAAGGGGGCGGGGTCTCACTTACCTACAGTGTCGACTAACACCATGGTTCATTCCTTTTTCCATCCCGCCGATCGTCCCGTAGTACTTTCTTAGAAGGTTAGGAGGAACCTAGGTAAGTTACCAACGTTTTTATTGCTTTGTCGTCATACTATTAGGGTTTGGTCCATTTTGGTTTGTATTGCTAGCTTGGGAACGTTGTCACTTGCCTTGAGTCCTAAACCAGTGCTTCTTTCACCGCTTTTTAGAGGGAAGCGGTATTTGTTTCTTTTTGGGTGCAACCTTTCGTTTGTTTGTTTGTACGTTTGTTTGTTTATGTGTTTTTGTGTCCGGTTGCATCCGCGGTTTTGTCGCAGGACCTCACTTGCCTTGCGGAGAGCACTTGTCCTCTAGGTATTCTCGCGTGAGTTGAAAGGGCGTAGGGTGCGCTAATACCCGCTCGGCTAGTTTAGTAGTTAGTTTGTGCTTACTCGAGGGCGAGTAAGGGTTAAGTGTGGGGGAGTTGATAAGTGTCGTTTTTAGTGCCTAGTTTGTTGTGTTTTGGTCCCATTTTCCTTGCGGAATCGCTCCTTGGGAGTGGTTCATGGGCTACTTATGCTTCCTCTAGTTCGTTTCAGGTTCCCGAGACCATTCATGAAGAATTGGAACGATTCCGACTCGTTTCATACACTTTTTGGAGCCAACGACGTGAAGAAACGATCACTCGATGCCTTGGATTCGATCCCGAGACCTTGGGACCCGATCCCGAGCCCCTTAGACTCGATCCCGAGACCCGAGAGTCGATGAGAAACCCATGAGAAGTAAGGAGGAACCTTAAAGATCGTACTGGAGGCCTACAATACCCATCCCCGACGGGAAGGAACTCATCCCGTCCAGGATGAGGTGCGCAAATGGCGATGGTTCTGTTTTGAACCCGTCCCGGACGGGATGGCTCAGCTGTAGCCGCGTGACTCTTTTATCTTCCTCCTTCATTCTTTTAACCCTATAAATACTCCTCCCTTGTAATGTTTAAGCATCGTACTTTACCCTAGATTATTTTAGACCTTTCTTAAGCCTCAAAACCCTAATTAGCCTCTCATCATCTCTAGTTAATCTTTAGTTAATCTTAGTTTAATCAAGTAATTAGTCTTGTATTAAGGAGATTCTTGAAGATTATTCCAAGCTTCACGACCTTGGAGTTTTATTTGGGTTTCTTATTAATTCAAGTTCTCATCTTTTTCATCCTATTGTAGTGGGTATAATTTATTTTCTCTTAATCTTTGTTAATTTATCAAGTTTCAATCTTTACATATTGTTTATTTGTTCTTGTTTGTTCATAATGAATGTTTGGTTGTGTATGTTGATTTCTCTTAGTACTGTTATTGTTAGTTTGATAATGAGTGAGTAGATTCCTTGTGGGGTTAGTAGGGGGATTAAGTGTGGATTATGGGTGATTAGGGCTTGATTGTGGGTAAAGGTGATTCTTTTGTTGCTAGTCACTTATTGGGCACATCATGTGTTTGTTTTATTGCTTGTGTGGGTAGTAGTGGTCAATGCTTCTCATGCTTGTCCTCTTCTTCTCATTGTGTATTCAATTTGTGGTTGAATGTTTGTGTTTTGAGTAGCATCTTGCATGAATGCTCGGGTCTAGTCTTAGACACGAGAGTGCGGACTTTGGCTTTGGCGAGAGAGCGCAAACCGACCTTAGTGACTAAGTGGCACCTACACCTTTGATTACCCAATCATCCTACTATGCTTATGAACCCGACCTAACCCTACTCTTTTCCATATTTGAATTCTCTATCTCTCTAGTTGATCATCTTCTCTAGTTTATTTGCTTAGTTAATCTTTAGTTGTTCATTAGTTTTTGTTATAGCTTATTCATTGTTAGTCTTGTTCATACCTCTTCTCCCATCATAATTTGTCAATTATCATTTCTTTGTGTTTGTTTGTGACTTAGCCTTGTTTGTGAGTAGACCTTAGTCTAGACATTACATTACCGTCTCCGTGGACACGACTCGACTTACCCTAGCTACCGTTAGGATTAGTTGGTATTACTTGATCGGTAGGACCCGCGGCAAATCCCTACCATCAGAAACGATATTTGGGTTGTGGTGGATCGCTTGACCAAGTGTGCACGATTCGTCCTTATTCGCGACACTTGGAGTCTGGAGAAGCTCCCAAAGGTTTATGTGGCCGAGATAGTCCATTTTCATGGCGTACCGCTCGAGATTGTTTCGGATCGGGATCCAAGATTCTGCTCTAAATTATGGAAGGCATTGCAAGATGCTTTGGGAAGTAAATTATTGATGAGTATAGCTTTCCATGCTGCTACTGATGAACAGTCCGAGAGAACGATCCAAACTTTGGAGGATATGTTACGGGCTTGTGCTTTGGATTTCCTAGAAAATTGGATCCGACATCTTCCGCTGGTAGAGTTTTCTTATAACAACAGCTACCATGCTTCTATTAAGATGTCTTCGTTCGAGGCACTTTATGGTCGTAAATGCCGTAGTCCCGTCTGTTGGGATGTTCCCGGTGAAGTGAAAATTTTGGGTCCGGATTTGTTGGCTCAGACTATTGATGTAGTGAATGTGGTCCGAGCTAGGATGAAGTCCGCCCAGGATCGACAGAAGTTGTATGCCGATGTCCGTCGCCGACCTTTATAGTTTTCATTTGGTGATCTTGTGTTTCTGAAGGTATCACCCATGAAGGGGGTGAAATGGTTTGGGATTAAGGGCAAGCTCAGCCCTAAGTTCATTGGTGCGTACCCTGTGATCGAGAGAGTGGGCGAAGTTTCTTATAAGCTGAAATTGACTGCTTCCATGGGTAAGGTTCACGATGTCTTTCATGTTTCTCAGTTGAGGAAATATGTTAGTGACTCCGAGCATGTGTTGGAACCCGAGATTGTGGATCTCGAACCAGATCTGACTTATGAAGAGAAGCCGGTGAAGATTACTGATCACCGTGAGAAGCGCTTAAGGAACAAAGTTGTACCCCTGGTAAAAGTTTTGTGGTGCTGTAATCGGTTTGAATAAGAAACGTGGAAAACCGAGTCTTCGATGCGAGCTAAGCATCCTCATCTCTTCGAGTAAGGTAAACCTCGATTTCCTTTCTTCTTATTCTTAGTTTCAAGGATGAAACTTTCTTTTAGTGGGGAGGATTGTAACACCCGCTATTTTTCTAGAATCTTTATTCCTTACCGTTATGACTTCGTCATAACTCTGTCACATTTTGGCCTCATGTTTCATCATTTTTTTTCCAAGCTTATTTTCATTTTTGAGTTTAATGATATTTATTTTTATTTTAAAAGATTTTAACTCTTTTAAATCTATTTATTTGATTTTCTTCGTAAACTATTTATTTTTCTGCGAGGAATTTTGTTTCTCTTTGAATTGACGTTTTTAAGCTCGGATTTAAGTTATTCCTTTTCATAAAAATGTTTAGATTTTGGCCATTTTATTTTAGGCCTATTATTTGACTTTACCGTTTTAATTTTACTAACACATAGTTACAGCGTGTTTTAATTCCAACTTTACAGTGTTTCCGCCACTGTATCGCGTTAGAATTTCTAGGGGATTACAAAATGTCTTACATCATCCATTCCATCGAATCCCCAACATTTATACAAGTCCAAAAAAGTAATATAAATATTTTACTAAGCACTTGTACACTTGTAAAATATGAAGCTGATTTGTCTTGCAATTTATTCATCCCATCTTCACCGTAGTAGTAGGGTTCCTGTTTGTCGGAGTTCAAAACATAGAAAATGAAAGTCTAATACAAATACATCTCTCAAATGAAAAGTTAAACTTCTTGCATTACTAGATAAAAGAAATATAAGGTCATGGAGATCTCATGAAGAACTATATTCAGTAGCAAAATGTTGACGAATAGTTCACAGCTGTACGTTCAACATGGGAGCAAATGACTAATGGATAACGATTAATGATTAATTGATTATTAATAAATGTAATAAATAAAAGAGAATAACACGCCTGAAGCTCAATCACCTCTATCTACCGATGGCTTGGAATTTTAGGTTGGTTTTAGGGTCAAGAGTCGGAACCAATCTGTGGATAAGTATATTAGGTACGACTCATACGAGTGTCAACTACGTCTTGGAACAAGTTATAATTAGGAGATTATGGAAATACCTGTAGGCCTATATGATGGATTTTACAGGTGCAAAAGAGGAATTTCAGAAAACAATTTCCTAACACCAATCCAAGAATACAGGCACAATATAGATATGAATCGGGACAAAAGTAGGTTGAGAAATACATACCCTCGTAGCGTAAATTCCTCAATATATGAGACGGAGAGATACTAGAGCCCCACGTGTTGCTCCTCTACTCGGTCCACCAACCCAGTCGAAATCCCACGTCTGCTAGGACGGAAGAGATAAAACAATTCTCTCTCTTAATTTTAAGGGTGCTTGAGGCAATAAACTGAACTGACTTAGATTAGGGTTTTCTCTGCTTGATTCTTAATCTTCTTATGACTCATATACCATATCCTTATATAGTAGTAGAGTTTAGGTTAAACCAAGATACTAACCGGGTCTCATAAGTAGTCACGGTCTAATACCTCACAAGTCCATATTGGGCCTGTTTAGTTTCCTGACTAAGTCTGATTGTGTGACCTTATAGGATAATATATCTATAGTCATCAACCCAATCGAATTGGACTAACTATCATAATTATTCTCTAGCAAACAATTATGAATTACTATAATACATAACGATTATCTCTATAATAATATCCTATATTATATTTAGTAATTGCCGGAAATGTCTTAGGACATATTCCTTCAATCTCCCACTTGTCCGAAGACAATAAAGCAATCTTCAAATTCCTTAAGTCGCTTAATGTCGAATTCGATCACATCTAAACATCTCATGATCAATGTGTGACTTATCAAATTCATTTCCTCGTTCTCCGAATTTGAACTGTCCTTGAATGAATTAACTCCTTAATCCAGTCCTCGCATGGCCGTGCGTTTTTCAGTTCTCCCTCATCAAGGGACCCAGACACCAATCCTATCATATAGGAGGACATATCCATTCTTGTATCATCCAAAAATCCCACTCAATTCTTAGTATGCATGACGAATGTCTTTATAACCTCTTTTTACGGCGCGGCGTTTGACAGTGTCAATGCACAACTAATCGTATCAAGGTTGCAATGATGTACTCATGTCAAAGGAATCCACTAAACATAGATTTGATTCTACTTTAGAATCCACTTTGGTCAAGTCACAATTTATCCAATATATCCACTCCATTGAACGAACATCTCCATGTTCCGATAGCCCATGGAATTGCGCTATCCAACAATCTCGTGCTAGTCATTCAATGCATCACTTATGTCCAACTTAGTGATGCTGACTAGGGACACAAATAAGTTGTGATCTCTGTTCACCGATAGTTTCCCACTTATCAAAACACTTTTGATAATCCTATAGAGAACTCACATGCTTTCTGGACATTTTATTTAATACTAAACCAACGATTAAATAAGTATTAATGATATAGATGAACATTCCAAACATCAACCATGTTTTAATAACTGTGTTTCTCCAAATACAATTTCATCGCTAATCTTGATTAGCTTAAATCCCATAAATCTAGTATGACTCTCATACCTAGGTGGTGGGAACGGTTTAGTCAAATAGATTTTCGACATTTGCATTGTTCCGAACCTTGCAAACTACCTTTGCTGCATTTGTTGTTGCTATGTACTCGGTTTCTTATGTAAAATCTAGCTATGAGAGTCCACTGAGACAATGAATGAAACCAAACTACCGCGGAAGTCATCTTTAGTCACTGCAGAAATTCGCAACAGTGTAACATGGAACAACCAACTCATATTCTCCACCGTATATGTAACACCCGCTATTTTCCTAAGCATTTTAATCTTTCCGTTAGGACTTCGTCTTAACTCTGTCACTTTTCGGCCTCGTATTTCATCATTTTACTAAGCTATATTTTAATTTTTGAGTTTAATAATTTTTATTTTTATTTTTAAAGAATTAAATTCTTTTTAAATCCATTTATTTTGTTTCTTCGTAAATTAATTAATTTTTCCGCAAGGAATTCTATCTCTCTTCGAATTGGCATTTTTAAACTTGGATTTAAGTTATTCCTTTTCCTAAAGATTTTTGAATACGTTTCTATAATATTTTCAACTAGTAAATATTTTTATTTACAAAAAATTAGTTGTTAATGATTTTTATTACGAAGCTTCGCGAATAATTATTTTCTTACGCGAGGTTTACTCGAATTACTTTGAAATGCATTTAACTATTTTACGATTATACTTTTTATCAAATTATAAATTATTTGAGACCATTTCCTCACATTTTGAACCGACTAAGCTCTTGGTCACAAGTTTTATTACGTTTTTATTTAAACGTTTCATTTTATCACGTTAAAACGTAAACGTAAGATAATTTCTTTTCATTCATTGTTGCATTATTATTAAAACTCTTCATACTCCTTTCTTTTCTCTACTTGGCCGGCCACTTTAACATGTTTTACCTAGTTTTCATCAACAACATCAATCTCATTTATATTTTGGAAAACCATCCATTTCCATACTTCATTTTTATTCATTCATCAAAGTTAAAAAATTTCTACCATCATTCTCATTTGGCCGTGACACCTTCCTCTATTCTAGGATTATTTTTGCTTCAATTCTAGTCTTAATCGACTCAAATTCATCGTCAAATAATCCTCTTTTCGTTCTCTTCGTTAAGGTATTAATCAACGTCGTTTTCGATCAATTTTTTACCTTGATTTTTATTAGTTTTCTCATGGTATTTTTCTGCCATGATTTCCGTGTTTGGTAGGATTTTTGAACGATCTCGAAGCTGACGAATATATTATCGACTCAGACTTGGAGTAGAGGTAACGTTGATGTTACTCGGTATTTCATGATTTTAATTGAGTATTTGCATGTATATATTTTTATGTTTTATTTTGGCAATTTATGTATGTCACAAATTCTGGAAAATTTTTAATAGTTGAAAATTTGCATGTTTCGATATTTTTATCGCTTTTACGAGATTAACAATTAAATTGTTATATTAATTTGTAAAATCGTAATAATCGGCCTAAACATGTAATATATGTTTATATTCTGGAAAAATGTTGTTTTTGATGATTTTTAATAATTTAGTATTTTTCTGATATTTTTGATATCGATTATTGAATTATTACCGTTTTCGGACAAAAATGATTAAAAGCCGATTTTTAGTTCTAGTACTTAAACATTTTATTTTAATCTGATTTTTGACGTGGTGAAACTTTCTGGTGAAATAGAAGTTTCTGAATTTTTTCATAATTTTTCGGAATTGTTAAGTGGGTGAATTAATTAAATCATCGTTTATCGTTAAAACCGTATTTGTTGTTTAAATTCTCGATTTCTGGTCTTTGGTTTAAATCTGAAAAAATTATGATTCTGATGATTTCATATTAAAATGTAATTTTATGATTTTTAGTGCCTTAATAAAATGTTAGGAACGATAAGTTTTATTAATGGAATCGTTAATTGTGAAAACGGGTTCTAAAGACGGTTTTGATGGGATTTATTAAATCTGGAATTTTTGGGAAACTGGAAAAATGGTAAATTCTGGAAAATCAAGATTTTTAGGTTTAATAATAATTTTTGGATATTAATACTTAAATCGTTTTGTAATTACTATTTTTATTAATCGTTATAGTCGAGATTGGACGGTTAACGAGGAAACGCTTTAAAAACTGAGATTTAGGATTCTGGAAAATTTTCTTTTCTGGAAAGAATGACCATAAATATATTTTAACTATTTTACGTAATTTTTGTACTATTTATTAAAGTCTTTAATTAATAAGTATTGATTTCGGACAAATTGTGATTTATCGTTAAAATGCTTCGTCTTACCTAAAAGAATTATTTTTCCAGCAATTTTGAAAGTATTTAAAACCTGAAAAGAGTTAAATCATCCCTTAACATACTCAAAATATATTTGTTGGTTTGATTAAATAAAGACGTTCAAATATTTAATTTGATGTTTGCCGTAAAATCTTATTTATAATTTTATTGTCGAAACTAATAATAATTAGGGAATTTTAGCTTTTAACTTTTGAAAACACCCTAATTAGTAATATTAAAATGTTTAAGACATTTTAAATCATTTTGTAACGCTTATACAATATTTTAGTAATTTCATAAAATCAAATGTTGATAATTAATATCGTTAAGGCCGAAAGTATTAGTTTTATAAATCTATATCGTTTACTAAAAATGTGATGTTAGTATGAACTAATATTTTCCTTATTTTGATATAATGCTATTTTAGTAAAGTTTCTAAAAATAGAAGTTTCCTAAAATAGAAAGTTCCCTCTTTTAGAATATAAATGTTTACTTCTTTTATCCTCATATTGTTTATAATGATTATATCTTTTGAATATCGATAATGACTTGTTTTGGATTTATGGAATAAAGTCAAGTGTGGGGTTCGAGTAATAATCTGGGGTGTACGTTTTTGCCATCAGCTATAAAGCCGGTGTGCCCATTTGGGGCACATTTGGTCGTTGAACTGGGCGTAGTTTCGCCCAGAAGAGTGTGCATTGTGCCCTTAAGCTAGATATCACATCGTGTTAGTCGCCGTCAGTTGAACTGGATACATTTGGTATCCAGGAGGGGTGTATACTACTTAAACCAGGACCTCGCTGCACGCAGTCCTGTTATAGCTGAGTTGCCTAGTTAGAGACTGGATTCTGTTATAAGTTAAGTCTACAGTTCTCGAAGCTAGTTTCCATAATTATCCTAGTGAAAGTCTAGCCTTGTGCACACTGATCGAATTTTCATAACGCCATTTTGATTATTTGATTTATTATCGATATAAATTGGTTGCAGGTTGGCAAATATTTTTATGTTTCTTCGGAAACCCTTTTGATTAATTTGTTTTACGCTAAAGCTTATTTTAATATGCTGTTTTACTGTTTTCCATTTTTACTATTTTTCCTATATTTGTAATTACTGTTTTAAAATCCTGTTATACGGCTGGGAGAACGTTGACGTTGCTCCCCACTGATTGTGGCTGTTATGTTTTAACATGGCAGGTATACGTGTTTGTTTTCCGGTGGGTGTGGGCTAACAAGCAGTCTTGGATCATGCTTGATCTTTTTAATAATTGTCTTAAGGATTGTTTAACCTCGTTGTGGATTGTCTTAATTTTTAGCCATTTTTATGTATGGCATACGTTTGACTTTACCAATTTAATTTAATAAGACATAGTTACAGTGTGTTTTAATCCCGACTCTATAGTGTTTCCGCCATTGTATCGCGTTAGAATTTCTAGGGGATTACAGTTGGTATCAGAGCATCACTGCTCCCGACGCTTACACACCTGAAATTAGGGAAAAATACCAGTAAATTATTTAAACAGTAAATAAAGATATTTTTAGAAATGGGTAGAAACAGATAAGGACTTAACTGTTAGAATTATCTGTTCCTGAACTCGATGATTAGCATTGATTATATGTTGTTATTTGTGAACTTCAAGATGGCCGGAAGAGGCAACCGAAACAACAACAACAACAACAACAATGATCAGGGAGGTATCGAAGCTCTGGCTGACACGCTACGCAACATAGCGCAGGCCATGAACGAGATGAACAACCGGAACCAACAGAGGCCCTTCAGCTTCTCTCACGCAGCTGAAGGAATGGCTAAAAGCAGATTGGAGTATTATGATGGTTCCGTGGATCCCGAAGTCATGAACCGTTGGTTTCAACTGATGGAAAGGCAGTTTGGAATTTACTCCGTCCCCGAGAATCAGAAGGTGGGCCTAGCTGTCTTGTACCTGTCAGACGATGCAGACAGCTGGTGGAGCCAGGTTGGCCGGACTACACTTCAGATTCCAGGATTCAACTGGACTCAGTTCAAGGCTCTCTTGGAGCAGAGATTTTATCCCGAGGAGCTGAGTCATCAGAGGATGACTGAATTCAACGCTCTACGCCAGAATACCATGTCGGTTGAAGCTTACACCACTCGGTTCCACTTTCTGGCGAATTATGCTAGAGATCTGTTACCCAATGAGAATTCCCGAGCTTTCTTTTACCGAGGAGGACTTCGGGCCGATATCACTCTCAACGTGCCCCGGAGTCTCTCAACTGTTAATGAGCTCTATAATGCTGCTCTTTACGCAGAGTCTTCAATCGAGCGGGTGAAATCTATGAACCCATCATCTGGTTATAAACGACCTTTCTCCCACTCTGAGAATAACCAAACCTCTTCTTCGAAGAAATTCCATTCTTCAAGAGGTCCGAAACACTTTCCTTGTCTTTTCCCTTGCTTTTCCACCCTCTATCTTTTATGGCGTTGAAATCGATCGTTACCTACTTGTTGCAGACAATGATTACAAGAAGTCCAACTCCACGCCGTTGTTCGCAAAAAAGAAGAAGAACGTTTGTTACAAATGCAACAAGGACTACCACGCGGGAAAAAACTGTGACGGTACTCCTTTCACATGCTTCACTTGTGGAGAACCTGGTCATCGCTCCTACAACTGTCCGAAGAAGACTGCTGCCACTACTGCCACAGTCGCCGGTGTTGTTGCTACAACTAAACGCAAGGGTCGTATCTTTATGATGAGCAGAGCCGATGCTGAAGCACACCCGGGGTTCGTCACAGGTATGTTTTCAAACATCATTTTTTTTTTCTCGTGCCTTCTTCCCACCTGTTGTAGGTGATCCTACCCCGCTAATCTTATTCGTTTTAACTCCTTTGGTTCAGCTACCTCCCATCCCATGGACCACCCTTTGTTTTATTTTAAAACTCCCGCTTTGATTTATTGTTTACCCTTGTTCTATTTATTCGTCAACCATTTTTTTTAAACCCCCAAATTTTTATAAATAGTTTGACTAGTTTAAAAACTTTGAACTACTGTAAAATTTGAACATTTTGAGTTATAACTTCATATTGCGAAACCCCATGTTTTGTAAAAAGTTTGACTATCTCAAACTTTTGAATATCGTGAAATTTATCATTTTTGAATTTAAATTTAAATACTTTTTACTCCATTTTTTTTAGTTTTATCTTTGGTTGATGTTTATATTAAATTTTGTTTCCAAATACTTCAATTTCTAAAAGATTATTATGTAAAACATTTTAACATTTGTCGAAATTATTTTGAATGTTCGGGTTTGATAACATTTTTGAAAACTTTCATAATTACTTTGGTAACATTTTTGAAACCTTAACATTTTGAAATTAGTTTTCGTTTTATTGTCGGTGAACTTTTGAATCTATTATTCAAAATGTTTGATTAGTGCTTCGATTTTTACCAACTACTAAATTTGATTTCTCAAACTAAATTTTGTTTCGTCATAAAACCGAAATATTGTCGAATTTCTTAATCAAATTACCTTACTTTGTTTTGAAAGTGTTTTGGCTACCCTATTTTCTTCGACTTTGTTTACAAATGTTATTTAACGTTGTTATTTTACCAAATAACTTTACTTTACGATTTCATTAATCGAAAGATTTTAAACTTCGGGTTGGTTAGCCCAATTCTTCTTGGAATAAATATTTGCCTTCGATTTCGTATCACTTTGATTGTTGTAAAATTTTCTTTTAAAGCAATTTTTTTTTATGCGAAAATTGTTTTCTCACCTTTTCAAGTGGGGTAATCTGGTTTCCTTTCTACTTATTCTTAGTTTTGAGGACGAAACTTTCTTTTAGTGGGGAAGATTGTAACACCCGCTATTTTCCTAAGCATTTTATTCTTTCCGTTAGGACTTCGTCTTAACTCTGTCAATTTTCGGCCTCCTATTTCATCATTTTACTAAGCTCTATTTTAATTTTTGAGTTTAATAATTTTAATTTTAATTTTAAAGATTTAAATTCTTTTTAAATCCATTTATTTGGTTTCTTCGTAAATTAATTTATTTTTTCCGCAAGGAATTCTATCTCTTTTCGAATTGGCATTTTTAAACTTGGATTTAAGTTATTCCATTTCCTAAAGATTTTTGAATACGTTTCTATAATATTTTCAACTAGTAAATATTTTTATTTACAAAAAATTAGTTGTTAATGATTTTTATTACGAAGCTTCGCGAATAATTATTTTCTTACGCGAGGTTTACTCGAATTACTTTGAAATGCCTTTAACTATTTTACGATTATACTTTTTATCAAATTATAAATTATTTGAGACCATTTCCTCACATTTTGGACCGACTAAGCTCTTGGTCACAAGTTTTGTTACGTTTTTATTTAAACGTTTCATTTTATCACGTAAAAACGTAAACGTAAGATAATTTCTTTTCATTCATTGTTGCATTATTATTAAAACTCTTCATACTCCTTTTTTTTCTCTACTTGGCCGGCCACTTTAACATGTTTTACCTAGTTTTCATCAACAACATCAATCTCATTTATATTTTGGAAAACCATCCATTTCCATACTTCATTTTTATTCATTCATCAAAGTTAAAAAAATTCTACCATCATTCTCATTTGGCCGTGACACCTTCCTCTATTCTAGGATTATTTTTGCTTCAATTCTAGTCTTAATCGACTCAAATTCATCGTCAAATAATCCTCTTTTCGTTCTCTTCGTTAAGGTATTAATCAACGTCGTTTTCGATCAATTTTTTACCTTGATTTTTATTAGTTTTCTCATGGTATTTTTCTGCCATGATTTCCGTGTTTGGTAGGATTTTTGAACGATCTCGAAGCTGACGAATATATTATCGACTCAGACTTGGAGTAGAGGTAACGTCGATGTTACTCGGTATTTCATGATTTTAATTGAGTATTTGCATGTATATATTTTTATGTTTTATTTTGGCAATTTGTGTATGTCACAAATTCTGGAAAATTTTTAATAGTTGAAAATTTGCATGTTTCGATATTTTTATCGCTTTTACGAGATTAACGATTAAATTGTTATATTAATTTGTAAAATCGTAATAATCGGCCTAAACATGTAATATATGTTTATATTCTGGAAAAATGTTGTTTTTGATGATTTTTAATAATTTAGTATTTTTATGATATTTTTGATATCGATTATTGAATTATTACCGTTTTCGGACAAAAATGATTAAAAGCCGATTTTTAGTTCTAATACTTAAACATTTTATTTTAATCTGATTTTTGAAGTGGTGAAACATTCTGGTGAAATAGAATTTTCTAAATTTTTTCATAATTTTTTGGAATTGTTAATTGGATAAATTAATTAATCACTTTAAATCATCGCTTATCGTTAAAACCTTGTTTGTTGTTTAAATTCTCGATTTCTGGTCTTTGGTTTAAATCTGAAAAATTATGATTCTGATGATTTCATAGTAAAATGTAATTTTATGATTTTTAGTGCCTTAATAAAATGTTAGGAACGATAAGTTTTATTAATGGAATCGTTAACTGTGAAAACGGGTTTTAAAGACGGTTTTGACGGGATTTATTAAATCTGGAATTTTTGGAAAACTGGAAAAATGGTAGATTCTGGAAAATCATGATTTTTAGGTTTAATAATAATTTTTGGATATTAATACTTAAATCGTTTTGTAATTACTATTTTTATTAATCGTTATTGTCGAGATTGAACGGTTAACGAGGAAACGCTTTAAAAACCGAAATTTAGGATTCTGGAAAATTTTCTTTTCAGGACAGAATATCCATAAATATATTTTTACTATTTTACGTAATTTTTGTACTATTTATTAAAGTCTTTAATTAATAAGTATTGATTTTCGGACAAATTGTGATTTATCGTTAAAATGCTTCGTCTTACCTAAAATAATTATTTTTCCAGCAATTTTGAAAGTATTTAAATCTGAAACTTTAAGAGTTAAATCATCCCTTAACATACTCTAAATATATTTGTTGGTTTGATTAAATAAAGAAGTTCAAATATTTAATTTGATGTTTGCCGTAAAATCCTATTTATAATTTTATTGTCGAAACTAATAATAATTAGGGAATTTTAGCTTTTTTTAACTTTTGAAAACACCCTAATTAGTAATATTAAAATTTTTAAGACATTTTTAATCATTTTATAACGCTTATACAATATTTTAGTAATTTCATAAAATCAAATGTTCACTTTGATAATTAATATCGTTAAGGCCGAAAGTATTAGTTTTATAAATCTATATCGTTTACTAAAAATGTGATGTTAGTATGAACTAATATTTTCATTATTTTGATATAATGCTATTTTAGTAAAGTTTCTAAAAATAGAAGTTTCCAAAAATAGAAAGTTCCCTCTTTTAGAATATAAATGGTTACTTCTTTTATCCTCGTATTGTTTTTAATGATTATATCTTTTGAATATCGATAATGACTTGTTTTGGATTTATGGAATAAAGTCAAGTGTGGGGTTAGAGTAATAATCGGGGGTGTACATTTTTGCCATCAGCTATAAAGCCGGTGTGCCCATTTGGGCACATTTGGTCGTTGAACTGGGCGTAGTTTCGCCCAGGAGAGTGTGCATTGTGCCCTTAAGCTAGATATCGCATCTTGTTAGTCGTCGTCAGTTGAACTGGATACATTTGGTATCCAGGAGGGATGTATACTACTTAAACCAGGACCTCGCTGCACGCAGTCCTGTTATGGCTGAGTTGCCTAGTTAGAGACTGGATTCTGTTATGAGTTAAGTCTAAAGTTCTCGAAGCTAGTTTCCAGTATTATACTAGTGAAAGTCTAGCCTTGTGCACACTGATCGAATTTCCATAACGTCATTTTGATTATTTTATTTATTATCGATATAAATTGGTTGCAGGTTGGCAAATATTTTTATGTTTTCTTCGGAAACCCTTTTGATTAATTTGTTTTACGCTAAAGCTTATTTTAATATGCTGTTTTACTGTTTTCCATTTTTACTATTTTTCCTATATTAGTAATTACTGTTTTAAAATCCTGTTATACGGCTGGCAGAATGTGGACATTGCTCCCCACTGATTGTGGCTGTTATGTTTTAACATAGCAGGTATACGTGTTTGTTTTCCGGTGGGTGTGAGCTAACGAGCAGTCTTGGATCCTGCTTGATCTTTTTAATAATTGTCTTAAGGATGTTTAACCTCGTTGTGGATTGTTTTATTTTTTAGCCATTTTTACGTATGACATACGTTTGACTTTACCAAATTAATTTAATAAGACATAGTTACAGTGTGTTTTAATCCCGACTCTACAGTGTTTCCGCCACTGTATTGCGTTAGAATTTCTAGAGGATTACAGTATACCAACTCACGACAATTCAATGTCAAACACTCTAGTTTGTCTGGTATTTGGGTCATCATGAACATAACAAGATCTTATCATCATAAGTTTCTTGACTAAGTTCAATCAATCATCATCCTCGATCTATCTCCATAGATCTTGATGTCCAATATGTAATCTGTCTTTCCTAGATCCTTCATAGCGAAGCAATAGTATGACCATCCCCCGACTGCCTCAAGTATGGATACATCGTTTCCTATGATTAGTATGTCATCCACATACTATTTTAGGAAAGTAATAATACTCCCACTTAACTTCACATCCTCTTTCAAGAACTCTTTCAAGAAAGCGGTTTGACATCCATTTTAGTACGACTACTCTTAGTCACCTTATGGAGTCCTAACTTACCAAAGCATGCTTGTGGGTAGTAAGTTTCTTAATTTCCAAAATCATTATTTTGGAACATTCCGTCAAATAAGTTTTTGAAAACCTTTTCGTTGAAATATAAGATATACTAGTTCTACAATACGGAACTACAACCTTTAGATAATTAGCGGATGGGTTGTGGGTCGAACCTACATCACCACCTTTTACAACATCCTTATGTTGTGCCATCACACTCAGTTGTTGCTCGTCATCACGAACACCTTCGAGATGTATACTACTCCCACTTGACTTTTTTGGAACAACCACCTTTCCCAAAAAGACACCACTCCAAGCAACTACTACATTGTTTACGCTTTGGGTGTAGAAGTAATATTCCATAGTCTATTCGGAATAGAACATAAAAGAAGACTTAGGAACGTTTCCATCCATATCACGTATATGTTGTCTCATCTACTGCTTTGGTTAGAAACATGTTAAGTGCGAATGCTGCATTCTAAATGCAAATCCGGATATGAAAATTAGAAGGTCAGCAATACTTATCCAGAATCAAACCATATTTAACAAGGTTCGATTCCTCCGTTCGGAAAACTCTGTTTTCCTAGTGGTCCAAAGTGTGAAACGATTCCACAATCCTTGTAAATGATCATCAAACTCTTGAAAATAATATTCACCAACCACGATCGGATCGTAATGTTTTTATTTTCTTCACAAGTTGGTCTTACACTTCATTTTGGAAATGTTCGAACTTTTCAAACAATTCCGACTTGTGAAGTAACCATACCCACCTCTTGGTAATGTGTTCTTTGGTCCCCACAAATCCGTATGTGTAAGGGCTAGAACATCATTTGCTTTGCAAAGGGTGTTTGATTCACTAACCTTATGTATCTTGCCATCGATGTTATAGATGTGTGTTTCCGAAACATACAAACTATTTGATAATTTAGCTTTCTACTCCTCTTGGTCTCTACACATTACCAGTAATGTGACTACCACTCGCGGTATCGTATACCGGAGAAATAGAATTTGCTAAATTCACTTCTATAACAAAAAGACCGAACGTATAAACACCATGTTCCTCGTCCTCATGGTATTTGGGGAAATCCTCATCCACGTCTAACTTTTAGACGAGAGAAAATTGAAGTTCATTCGCAACATTTACTTTTGAACCGTCCTTTCCTTTTATAAAGAACCCGACTTGACAACTTGTTTATCATAGTCATTCTTAGAAATCGGTCTTACCCCATCCGTTTGAACGATTTTCCCTTACGAGCCATAAGAACATCTCCATGTTCCCTCTTCTGACCCATTTGGGATGTAACTCTCAATCTGAACCAACACAAACTCTTGATAGTTTTGTTTTCCCTCATTGCATACAATAGTTCAAACAAATTTTGAAACCAGTTATACAACAAATTAATTGATACATTATCAATGGCCATTCGAGCTATCACTATGATACGTTCTCCGGCTTTTAGCATCTGATGCTATTTTAGGGAGTTCGGCAGAAAGAGAATTGTTCAAAACATACCCTTTCCTTCACACTTGAGAACCATTCTCAGTTTCGTTTCCATTTCAGGAAAGATTAGCATTCAATTTGTCCTTCTCAAGAACTGAGCACTGATTAAAAAACTGAGTTGTTGTTTTAGTCATTATAGTTACATAAATAAAAGAACAAGCGAGTATAAGAGAAATATTCATCAAAGCAGTTTAAAACATCCTTTTAAACTACCAAATGCTCTTTAAAAATCATCCCCTAAAAGGCATTCAACCAAGATCCTCTCCCACTATTCATCAAACGGACATTGGCCCTGCCTTTGATTAAATAATGTTTAAGGTAAGTAACAACCTTACTAATTATAACTGCCTTATAATTTTTGGTCGACGTGTTTAACAACTCCTTGTCAAACACATCTCTATGTTTCGAAACCCAAAACTTTATCTTTTGATAGTTCCGTTGAGTCAAACCAAACATTAACGTGTGAATTTCATAAATTCATCCTATTATCCCCGGAAATACGATCAACACCCTACTTTGGCAGAACCTATCAATCGTGTTCTAGGGCTTCATAGGTGTTGTTTGGAAAAACATATGACTCAATATTACTTATATGGGGATCAAATGTCGGTTATTAACGGTGAACTCATAACAAAATAACCACATTCACAAAATTAAGCAAGCATAAAACAAACTTAAATGCAAGCATAAAAATAAATGATCTAGTATGGCCCCTAAACTAACTAGGTCCAAAAGCTTCATCCGGATCTCCATCCTTCATGAAACCTCCCTCGAATACGTTTGGATCTCCATCCTCCATCTTCTCGGGACTTCGTCTTCAAATTACATTTATTTTCACTAATTACAACTTAACTAGTAAAATAAAACAATAAATTATTACATTGCAATACGATGCGCCAGCAATCGCATGAACTAGAATAATCATACATTGCACTCGTAACAAGACGAATAAATAATTTAAAATTATTACAACGAAAAAAGATACGCAGATCGTAAACCATCCTAGTTTGGGCCATACTAGTCACAAGCCAATCTCATAACAATTATAATGGCATTCAGGCGCCGCATTCACAATACGAAAAAATAAATAATGAATCTCATTCATATTCTAATTAACGATTAATAAGATAAAAAAAAATTGAAATTATTAACACCACCTAACTCTTAAGTCGTAAACTAATCGCAGAACCAACTTTAGTAACACGACTTAACGATTAAGTCGTAAACTAAAAAACGAATTTATTATGATTCAATCTATAATAGTTTATCATGGGTGTAATCAAATTACGGAAAAATTAGCATTATTGAATAAATTAAAAAAATCAGGATTAAATTTTATTTTATTTTCACAGGATACCATAATGTCAATTCTGAAAAACTTGAACTGATGCCCTCATCAGCCACTATGATCCAAAACAAATGTAATCTGAGGCCCAGCCCAATAGATCAAATCCATTGACATGGCATTAAACCACAATTTTGGACCCTAATACACCACAAGAAAACAGTTACAGTAAGTGTTATCTAAGTGGGCCAAGTTCACATCTTGATCCAATCAAGATGGTCATAAAAAAAAAACATTACGGTAATCCAGCACCAAGCATCCGCCTCCATGCCACCATGGCAGAAAACCGACACGCCAGACATCCACCACCAGCGGCAGCCCTCGACCACCACGCTCAACCACGGAGAGGCCCAGCCTTCCGCGCAGTCCACCCGTCAAAACAGACATCACCAGCCACCATCGATGGCGACCTTCGACACCTGCCCTCATAGGACATCCGACCAACGATTGGCCTGAGATGGTGACCAACGACAGCCAAGATCCGTCTGAAACACGGTTGACAACTGCAGGTCCGTGGTGATGCCGCCCCCTCCACTGATTTTATTTTTCAAAAAAATATTAAATCAAATTTGGAAGGTATAACACTAATAACGATAGTAACAACTTTACTAGCAAAATAGAATTCAATTTGGATACGACTTTTGATTTCATCAAACTTAGTAACAAAACGAAAACAATATTTTTATTTTGCTACTTGGATCTGCACTAAAACTCCTTTTTGATATAATCCAGTTCAATAAAAACATTAAATTACTCTGAGTTATCATATAGCCATAGAGTAAAGTAATACGAGTAAGAATTTAATCTTTGACCATGAAAATCTAATTTTCGGTCCTCCTTTAAAAATTCAATCAACCAATATCTCCATATTAGTTATGTCAATTTTTCCCATGATAAACTCAAGATTATAATTGTATCATAATAAAGACGCACAAATAATATGAATCTGATCATATAAATACTATGCTAGAGGCTCTGATACCACTGAAGGATTTTACCGGTGCGAAAGCGGAATTTCAGGAAACAATTTCCTAACACCAATCCAAGAATACAGGCACAATATAGATATGAATCAGGACAAAAGTAGGTCAAAAAATACATACCCTCGTAGCGTAAATTCCTCGATATATAAGACGGAGAGTTACCAGAGCCCCACGAGTTGCTTCTCTCCTCGGTCCACCAACCCAGTCAGAATCCCACGTCTGCTAGAACGGAAGAGATAGAACAATTCTCTCTCTTACTTTTAAGGGTGCTTGAGGCAATAAACTGAACTGACTTAGATTAGGGTTTTCTCCTTCGTTGATTCTTAATCCCCTTATGACTCATATACTATAACCTTATATAGTAGTAGAGTTTAGGTTAAACCTAGAGACTAACCGGGCCTCATAAGTAGTCACTGTCTAATACCTCACAAGTCCATAATGGGCCTGTTTTATTTCCCGACTGAGTCTGATTGTGTGACCTTATATGATTATATATTTCTAGTCATCAGGCCAATCGATTTGGACTAATTATCATAATTATTCTCTAGCAAGCAATTATGAATTACTATAATATATAATGATTATCTCCATAATAACATCCTATCTTATATTTAGTAATTGCCGAAAATGTCTTAGGACATATTCCTTCAATCTCCCAGTTGTCCGAAGACAATAAGGCAATCTTCAAATTCCTTAACACTACTACAAATCCCTTCTAATTACCACGCTTCATCATGGACGCTTCTAGAAGCGTCG
Organism: Agrostemma githago; assembly: GCA_958450325.1. Lineage (NCBI taxonomy): Eukaryota > Viridiplantae > Streptophyta > Magnoliopsida > Caryophyllales > Caryophyllaceae > Agrostemma > Agrostemma githago. The sequence goes on along the minus strand of OY288244.1, from coordinate 32,155,105 downwards.
AGCTGTAATCTCCAAGTAACCACTTATTTACCTTGGTAAGCGCGTATTTGAAAATTTTAAAAGTTTAAACTTATTATCACATACGCGAGATTCTTTCTTGTTTCTCAAAAATAAACCCTAGCAAGTAGCAACCTGTAACCCCATCTCTGAAACCCTCTTCATCTTCGTTAATTCTCTCGATAAAAACTACTCTATATAACTACTCAGTTCAGTTCATTTTATAAGAATATAAGATGTATTCAAGCGTAACTACTCAGTTTCTTAGACAATCGATTCAAACATATTGCCAAGGATTCATAACTAATATTTGCGTTGTGATTCACTTAGTGTTACGACTCGCGCTGCCCACTAATTTTGCATCCTCTTTACTGGCCGTCTTATTGTGATTTCCATTTCAATGGATAATCGAGGTGCGTTGCTATTTACTCATTAATTTTGTTTTATTTGAGAAAACCCTAAAAATCGAATTGGGGATTTTTCACTTTTTGCCTAAACATGAAAAATAATTCCTATCTTAAATCAAAATAGGAATTCTATTAAAGATAAGCGGAGGTTGTATTATACCGGTGCCCTAGATAGAGTTTTGTGAAATCACCCATGTTTCAGTTACTTGATTTTGATATCTTTGGGCATGTTATTGATGTTTCTAATAATTTGAGAAAAAATGTGATAGATATGGCTTGATTTCAGTTAGGCAGTCTGTCGTGAGAACAATGTCATGATATGAAATATATTGCAAACATCTAAACACCAAGGTCTTTTACTCGGGGCAATGTTTTTCTCATGTTCTGTATATTTCTATCATATACTATTCAGGTTGATTCATGAAATGTCTCATGTAAATTAATTTTGATGTCATGTCTCCCCCATCAAATTGATCCATCAATTTGTGGGTTTATTGATATCTAAACTCATCAATATGGCCATGTGCAGCACCCTCTTAGTAATTTAAATCCTTTTTTAAACTGCTCATGTTTATTCCTAATCTTTAGTTTGTTTAATGACTTTTGTTGTAGAAGTCCCAAACGCATACACTAACCGAGTTCATTTCTATTCCAAAACAAGGCATCATATCCAAAAAAATTTAAAGTTATTAGTCATCTTGTTTTAGTGAAGTTTAATATTGTTAATGGGAGTTAGTGCACAATAACTGACTGCGATGGTTTAGTTTCCTTTATTTAACATGTACAACAATGATCTGATATTGTGTAGGCTAAGGTGCTGACCTAGGAAGGCTCATGCTAATGTTCACAATGGCTGAGTTGTTGTAGTGTTAACTCTTTCTATTTCTTTTTACTTTAGAACATATACTTTGTACTAATAGTTAAAGATTATGTTGGTGCCTAGTATGGATCACTTCTCACGTGTCCAACTCTATTCTACACTTATATTATATGAAATGTTTGGTGAGATTGTGAATTGGTGTTGTTTTGACTGCTAATGCAGATTATAAATTTTTACTTTCTGTAGTTTTAGTTCCTGCAGACTCTATGGGGGTTAGTTCTAAGGAATTAATTATGCTTAGTCGCTTAGTGAAATCATTTTCTTGCAGATTCTACAGTACGACACAGGTTTAATGTGGACATATTATTATTGTGCGAGTATTTAATTGTGCATATGAGGTGAAAATATTTTTGGTTCATTGTATGAAGTTGTAAAATTTATTTGGATTTGAAGTTTGAAAGGGTAAAATAAAAGAGTAGGTCTCCTGAAAGACGGTCTCTCATTAACTTTACTGAGAGACTAAGTACAAATGGAAGTAACAGTGGTACTAAACCTAATAGAAGTAGGTACGATTTCACATAAAAGATTATACAAATATAAAGAGGGTACACTTCTTATAAAAACAGATACAAAACAAAGTTGTCATTTAAATGTACGAAACCTAGAGTGGTACTGAAGAATTGTCTCTCAATAAGTTATTGAGAGATCGTCTCTCCCAAGATTTTGTGAAAATGAGAACACAAATTCTTGGGAGAGACGGTCTCTCTATAAGTTATTGAGAGACGACTTGTGAGTACCACTTTATGTATTATTCGTACCTATTTTATTATATGTACCTCTAAGTGACAATTTTTTTTTACCTATTTTGTATTATGTAGTAAGACTTGATTCACCCATTCTCATTTGAAAGCCATAAAAACTGGAGTGTGTGTTCATTTACCCTTTTTTTTCATCGTCTTAGGCCATTGAATTAATTAGGTAATGTTTTTGTTCTAGTTTTTAACGGTTGGTCATCCCACTTTCTGAGTTCGTCTGGTTCTCTATTTCTCTTCAGGTTGCGAGATCGTACAAGGAGAAATAGGATAATGATGGAGGCACATTTTTTTTCTTTATGGTATATATCTAATCTCTTTAAGCTTAATTATTTCAAATTTTCAAATGTTTTTCTGTGTTGATGTTGACATCAGCTGCGGACGTCATATGGTTTGCTAGCAGATTGACTAATAATTGTTCAAATTTCGTGAAACGTGACTATTGTACATCAACAATAAAAGATCCTATAGCTATTGGAAAACTCGAGCAGCCTAAATTCACCAGCAAATATAATTTTAATTTGAGCATGATGTAGGAATATTTGAAATTCTAGCATGCTCTGATATTTTCGAGCTGAATAGTTTATGTTTCTTATTTTGGTATTAGTATTTAATACTCCTCTTTGTCGGAAGGTAAGCTGTTATCTCGGCAATAGTCGTTGAGGTTTATGCAGGCACATATATAGAAGAGAAAGTACCCTCCATATATTCTAATACTTCGTATATGTCTACTTAAGGTTCTCTTTAATGTTAATCCGATTATCAATTGTCTCTAGTGCTAAATTTCTTCTTTATATCACTTGGTAATCTTTTTGTTTATAGGAACTTCCTTTCTTCCGTAATATGTTTTCTTTTATCTATCAGATTTTTCAAAACTCGTGACGGTGCATCCAGATGAAAAGAGCAATTTCCGCATACTTTTGGGAGCAAATTAGCTAGGATTTAATATATATGTACACTTTTTTTAAAATTTTTATTTTGCTTGAAGAAAGTTGTAATGATTTTTATTTTCGGTTTTTAAAGATTGGATTAATTAATGTCGATAATTCCTAACTAGGATTAGAAAATGTATTTAATATCATAATGCAATTTATAGTCCTATATTATTCTTGTCACTAATTATTGATTTATATCTCTAAAAAAATTATAAACTACTCATATTTTCTTAATATGTAAATCTTGACGCTTTTTTCCGTCAATGTTAGTTACCCCCAATTTTTTTTCTTTACACATATTAGTGTCGACCTCAGTATTTTTGACAAATAAAAGCGTCATAAATCTCGACACAATAAAGTGTCGCGTAAACTGTTGACACAAAAATGTGTCGAGAATATCGACGCTTTTAAGCGTCAAAAATTCCTGACGGCCCAAAATTCGACGCTTTTGTAAAGCGTCAGGAATATAAATCTCGACACTTTAAAGCGTCGTAAATCAAAGAGAAAAGCGTCGAGATTCAAAGGGATTTGTAGTAGTGTAAGTCGCTTAATGTCGAATTCGATCACATCTAAACATCTCATGATCAATCTATCACTTATCAAATTCATTTCCTCGATCTCCGAGTTCGAACTGTCCTTGAATGAATTAACTCCTTAATCCACTCCTCACATGGCCGTGCATTTTTCAGTTCTCCCTCATCAAGGGGCCCAGACACCAATCCTATCATATAGGAGGACATATCCAGACTTGTATCATCCAAAAATCCCACTCAATTCTTAGTATGCATGACAAATGTCTTTATAACCTCCTTTTACGGCGCGGCGTTTGACAGTGTCAACGCACAACTAATCGTATCATGGTTGCAATGATGTACTCATGTCAAAGGAATCCACTAAACATAGTTTTGATTCTACTTTAGAATCCACTTTGGTCAAGTCACAATTTATCCAATATATCCACTCGATTGAACGAACATCTCCATGATCCCATAGCCCATGGAATTGCGCTATCCAACAATCTCGTGCTAGTCATTCAATGCATCACTTATGTCCAATTTAGTGATATTGACTAGGGACACAAATAAGCTGTGATCTCTGTTCACCGATAGTTTTCCATTTATCAAAACACTTTTGACAATCCTATAAAAAACTCAAATGCTTTCTGGATATTTTATTTAATACTAAACCAATGATTAAATAAGTATCAATGATATAGATGAACATCCCAAACATCAACCATGTTTTAATAACTGTATTTCTCCAAATATAATTTCAACGCTAATCTTGATTAGCTTAAATCCCATAAACCTAGTATGACTCTCATACCTACATGGTGGGAACAGTTTAGTCAAATAGAATTTCGACATTTGCATTCTTCCGAACCTTGCAAACTACCTTTGCTGCATTTGTCGTTCCTATGTACTCTGTTTCTTATGTAATATCTAGCTACGAGAGTCCATTGAGACAAAGAATGAAACAAAACTACCGCGGAAGTCATCTTTAGTCACTACAGAAAGTCGCACCAGTGTCACTCGTAACAACGAACTCATATTCTCCACTGTATACGAACTCACGACAACCCAGTGTCAAACACCCGAGTTTGTCTAATATTTCGGTCATCATGAACATAAGAAGATCTTATCATTATAAGTTTCTTGACTAAGTTCAATCATCATCATCTTCGATCTATCTCCATAGATCTTGATGTCCAATATGTAATCTGTCTTTCCTAGATCCTTCATAACGAAGCAATAATATGATCATCCCTTGACCGCCTCAAGTATGGATACATCGTTTCCTATGATTAGTATGTCATCCACATACAATGTTAGGAAAGTAATAATACTCCCACTTAACTTCACATCCTCTTTCAAGAACTCTTTCAAGAAAGCGGTTTGACATCCATTTAAGTATGACTACTTGTTGTGTGTCAAATGTGGACCGTTTTTCCTCTCATTTATGCTCGTTTTTCCTCCATTTTGCGAGAATAAAGTGCCATTATCGCCGTATTTTGAGTAATTCTCGCATTAGTGTTTCTCTTTTGCATTTTACGTGGTTTTGGTAGTTTTCTGTCTATTTTGATAGGATTTTCGATCAAAAACGTGCTCGAGCTCCTATGAGCATGAGAGAGAGGGAAACACTCCGAAAATCAAAGCTCACAACTCAAAATCCTAAGTTCAAACCCAAGAGGTGAAACCTTGAGAGAAAAGGAAAAACTATAAGTCCATTGGGCATCTTCACCGGAGAGGTCGAACTTCAAATGGATATATCTAGAGTTCTAAACCTCAGATCGAAGAGATTCCAGTTGAAGGTGAAAGCTTATCTTCTTAGATTTCCAACGACATATGACACGCCCCAATCGGAGTTCAAACGAGAGAGTTATGGCCCTCTGAAGTCACAGGGCAAAATTTCACCGGATGAGATTTGACCGGGTGAAATTTCGCCCGACGGTGTTCCTCCCCAGATTGCCATTTTGGACAAAAAGTTCATAGGGTGAAATTTCACCCCATGAGATTATGACCGGGCGAAATTTCGCCCACCGGGTGAAATTTCGCCCGATGGAGAAAAGCACCAAAAACCGCAAAATAAGAAGAAAATCTCACCGGGTGAAATTTCACCCAGTGGGATTAATTCGTCAAGCCGCAGGGCGAAGTTTCACCCCATGAAGACTCATTGAGAAAAGTTGCATCTCAAAGGACAAAGTCTCACTAATGGGCAAGGATTAGATTTGGGCTTTAGGTTAAGAAGACCCATTAAGGCATTACTATATATATATCTACCCTAGTTTGTTGCCCAAGGCATCCACTATTACACCACTCCATCCACCGTTAGTGTAGTTACATCATCCATTAGTAGAGTAATTTTGTAGTATTCTTAGTAATTCTCTAGTAGTTTCATAGTAATTTAGTAGTAGATCTACATAGTTTTTATCAACAATTCTCTAGATTCCAAGTTTGTAAAAGATTATTACATCAAGATTTATTTGAAGATTTGTGGGGTTTATTGAAGAATTAGTGACAAGTTCTTCATTCTCTTCATCAAAGATTCAATCTTTATTTATGCAATCTTCATATTTCTTGTAGATCTTCATAGTTGGTATATTTCTCTTCCACTCTTTAATCTCCAGTTTAGGTTAATGTTGTTTTCTTGTTATTATCTTGTTTAGATCATCTTAGTGTTGTTAGTTTCTCTAGATTTTATTTATGTTGTTCTAGATTACTCTCTAGTTTATTTTGTTAGATCTTATCTATTCCATAGTTTAGTGGGTAATTGTTAGATCATAGTTCTTTTATTGTTTTGTTGTTAGTTTCTTTATATTTTGTCATTATGCATGTTGTAGTTATTTTCTCCTTAGTTAATTCTTTGTTGTTTACCATGATTACTGAGTAGATCTTTGTTAGGGGCTAGGGGAGGATGGATATGGGCAACATAGATTAAGGATTCTTGTGATTGAATGCACTTGGGTTGATTTGTCTATTTTGGAGTTGTTGTATGCTTGTCGACTTTACTTGATCAATTTAGTTGACTCGTATTCACCCTCGTTAATATGGGGAAACTTGGGGCTTGGGTAATTCCGACTTAGTGACCCAGATTCTTCGTCGCAAAAGCGAGTCTTAGTGAGGTCGGATGTAGATACCGAAAGGTGACCCATCCCTTATCAACTGTGTATTGTTTGCTTGATTCCTTTTTTTTGTGTCCCGTTTCCGATTCCCCGACTTCCCCTAACACTTTTCCTATATTGACTTTCGTGTTAGCTATTAGACCGACCACCTTAATTTAGTTCTAATACCACTCAAACCCCCCTTAGATCCCAAACACTTATCTAATAGACTTGACCGACTTTACGTAGACCGTCCCTTGGATCGATCCCGACCTACCACTACTACATTAGTTAGGTTTGTCGGTGTTACAAATATTGTTTGATCGTGCGGGTACCGACGCTCGCGGATCAAAATGGCGCCGTTGCCGGGGACGGCGATTAGTTGATTGAGTTTTTGTCTTTTTGTGTTTGGTTTTGCTTTTTTATTCTCTCTACCCTAGTACCACTTGGTGCTAGGAGATTCACCTTCTACTTGAGTCTTTGCCCAGGAACAGGTTATCACGTTTTGGTTCGATCCTGAGCCAGAGATGTTTTCTAAAGCTATGAGATTCCGGGGAAATAATTCAACAAAGGTGATTCCATATTCATACCTCACACCACCAAACATTCATCCTATCCTTCCACCTCGTCCAAATCCATTCATATCACCAACTACTACCACTCCCACCACTAATAATCCACTTACACCTTTCACTCCACAAATTTCTCCAACTACATCACCTCTTATCAATCCACAAAAAATTTCTCCACCTTCTACACCTCCCATTTCACCACCACCCCCAAGAAACTTCCAAGAACCCATCATACCACCTCCTTATTCACATTCCCAACCCTTGGAAAGCACTTCCATTAAAAATGAATCAAAGCTCGAATTACAATCGGAAGAACTAACCAAGAGGTTTGATGGTATAACTCCTAATTCTAACTCAAGGGATGTGAAACAAGTTCAATCAAGGCCACCAAGACGACCTCCACTACCAAAAATCCCTTGTTAGTGTTGTGAAAAATATGGTCATAAGTCCAACAATTGTCGTCCTTATAAAGGAATGTCCTATCAAGAATGCAATGAAGTCCAAGTGTTTCAAAATATCAATCCAATGCATCAAAATGACCATTTTCCAAACACATACAATCCCGAAACAAGGAACCATGTGCAACAATACAACTCTTATCCAAATCATGGTGTGCAAAATCTGGGACCAATGTATCAAGGGGGACAACAACAAATGCCCTTCAATTCAAACAATCAACAAAGATCATTCATTCAAAGGCCTCCCAAAGCAACTCCATTCTTGCTACCTCTTCAAGAGGAAAATTTTAACAATCAAGGAGGCGATTATTTCCAAAGCCAAGGTGAATTCCATAATCAACACATGAATCAAGGAAACAATTACCAAAATCTTAAAGGTAATTTTCACAATCAAGGGAATAGCCACGGTTTTCAAGGTTATAATCAAGGTATTCAAAGCTTCAATCAAGGGGATTATGTCCAAGGGTATCATCCTAACTTCAATCAAAATTCCCAAGGATACAATCCCAGATATAACCAACCTCCACCTTTCCATGGCGATTATCAACAAGGTCAATGGAATGGCCAATGCGAGCATCCTATACAATTCATGATGAAGGCGATAACATTCTTAGCTTCCGAGATTTCGGATATAAGAAAGAAACTCAAAGCTAGGAAATCACAAGAAGCCACCAAGGCTCCTACCTTTCCGGTACATCCACCACAAGGACTACCCGGACAACCTCAAAATCCTAATTACCCGCAACATCAAGCATATGCCAATGCCGCCACATGGAATGAAGGAAAAGAATTAGTAGACCCTCGCAAAATCATGGGTCTAAATCAAGTGGGAAAAACGAAGATAAAACATGTTGAAAATCAAAGTGTCCCTCATTCTAGCAAGTTGAAAACGCATCCACCAAGTACAACTCGCTGTGAGGAAGATCCTTGTGTAACCAATGTAATCGAGCGCGGAATAAGGGACCCTTCTAATTACATCATGGGAGATAAGGGTTATGTGATAAAGTAAACTCAAAAAGAGAAAAGCATGCCACCTTCTAAGCCACATGTGCCACTTTTACCAATTCCGATCAATAGGAAGGACATCAAGTCCACCTCATTCTCCGAATTGCTAAAGAAGGATAAGGTAACTCCCCCTCTCACCGAGATAGCCAGCCGATGTGATGATACAATTTTGGTTGCACTCACCGAAGAGTGTAATTCGGCCTTATCGAGCAAGATCCCCACCAAAATGGGTGATCCCGGGAGTTTCTCAATACCTTGCACAATAGGGAATGTTGAAATCGATTATGCTCTATGTGACCTTGGAGCGGCCGTGAGCATTATCCCTCTATCAATCGTGAATGATCTCAATATCTACAATATGAAGCAAACACCGATCAAAATTCGACTGGCCGACGGTTCCATCAAGACTCCGGTTGGTATGATTAAAGACGTGAAGAGATCGTTCTATTCAAATTACCTATCACGTTTGAAAATCCAATAGTGAGTGATGTCTTCGGAAATGAAATGTTTTAATACCTTCTAGATGCCGAGTCCCTTGTGATAGAAAAGGAGAATGAAGCTAAGTCTAGTAATTTACTCGATATTGTTGAAACAAAGGTGAAGCTTAATGATTCGATCAAAGTGCAACCGCCTACGAGTTCATCTTCCAACACTTTTCCAACTTCCCGTAGGGGAGCTATCAAAAAATCCAAAAAGAAGAAATCGAAAAGTGTGGTGAACATGGAACCAAGAGACGGAAAGCTAATGACGCGCAACGAGGGTGTAAGCCCCATTGATAAAGCAAAGGTCGAAGTTGGCAATCAAAAGTTAAAATGGTACGAAGTATCCCGGCTAGTACAAGAAGTTAAAACCACCCTCCAAAAATTATCAAGGATCATGTGTGTGTCCGAGCCACGGGCAAGTTTTGATGGAGGTGAACTATGGATCGGTCGCTATGATGGCGACCCGGGTTGAGTTTGTATCACATTTGATGTAGGTTTGGTGGTATCCTCAACAACCACCTTGTATATATGTATCATATTTCCTTTTGTTTGTTTGCTTTGTTAGCTTGAGAACAATGGTTGAACTTGGATTTCGCCATGGAGCTTTTATTTGGATGATCATCAAGCTTTTGGAGAAGTTATGGAGCTTAATTTGAAGACCACAAGCATGTTTGTGGGAGATATTGATTATGTAACTAGGTACGTCACCCGTGAAATTCACGGGATTATCCGCTTAAAAATTGTGTGCGTTGGTTTTGTAAATTATCCACCAAGTCGTTTGGCGAATATATATACAGAGTAGTTGTCTGAAATTACATGTGGATCGATTTCGTGTTTAATGGAATTAAACATAGTTGAAATGTAGCTTCGATTGCAATAATGATGGTGCTTAAAGTTGTAATTAGAGCAGACAATAGTTACCTTGGAGAAATGAATCATATTTGTTGTAAAGTATTTGTCATTCCTTATCAATAAATATTAGGGTTATTTAACGACAATAATACCAACTATAGGGCGCCTTCCAAAAATAATACAAATTTCAATAAATCTGAGAATAATACGTATTATTGGAGTAGTTAAACAAGAGTAGTATAAGTGACTTTATAACCTGCTACATCAGGTCACCTAATTAATATTTAACCTGTTACTTATCCTCCATCCTCCTACTTAGACCTGGATAACGGGTGAACTATGTCGGGTCAGCTTCGGGTCGGGCCACTGTCGGGTTATAATAATCGGGTTGACTTTGGGTCGGGTCGGATACTTTCAGGTTCGAGTCATTCTCGGGTTTGTTGTTTTCAACTTTTTTAGGGATATCGACTCGTTTTTTCATAAAAATAGTCGGGTTGGTTTCGAGTTAGCTCGAGTCAATTCGGATTACGGGTCAAAATCAAGTCTTCGATTTGGGTATCGGGTCGGGTTCAGTTTGGCTTATTCGGGGCGGATCAGTTTTGCCAGGTCTACTCCTCCTTAGTTCTCTCCATTACCCTTCATCTTTTTTCAATTTTTTTCTATACGTTTCGTTTAGATTAACGTGTTGATTTTGGTGTGGGATTTTGTTATTAGCTAGATTTGGCGAGGTTGAAAACTTGAAGGAAGAGGAAGACGAGGACATGAATGACGTTTAATGTCTCGTACACTGAGTAAGTGAAAAGGAATGTGAAATGAATTAAAGGCGAAAAAGAAAGGTGAATGAGTTCTACCGGTAACTAGTCATCTATACTACTCTGGCTTAACTACTCCAAAAATACGTATTATTCTCTGATTTATTAAAATTGGAATTATTTTCGGAAGACGCTCTATAGTTGGTATTATTGCCGTTAAATAAACTTAAAGGTGAAAAAGGAAGGTGAAAGGGTTCTACAGGTAACCGGTCACCTATACTACTCTTGTTTAACTACTCTAATAATACGTATTATTCTCAGATTTATTAAAATTGATATTATTTTGGGAAGACGCCCTATAGTTGGTATTATTGTTGTTATATAACCCTAAATATTAAGTTTGTATTGATTGTTATAACAACTAATAAAATAAGGGCAAACGAAAAGGTTTCAATTAATTAATAATAAAATTAATAAGGAATCTAATAAAAGCATAAATTAATACCACATACTAATAACATAGTAACAAATTAGTCTTTACGGTGTATTAAATACAAGTTGTAGAAAAATATGTGATTAAAAAAATTTAAGCGATAATAAATGTATTAAAATGAATCATATTTGTTGAGAAGTCAAAAAATTAAAGTTAAAAAATGGATTTACTTAAACGCATTGAAATTTGAAATCTTCCATTCTATACGAATGAATATTACTTTTCTATTTGATTATTATAACCATTAATTAATTAAATAAGGGTAACCGAAAAGGTTTGGATTGAATGCTCATATAATTAACTCTAAATTTAATAAATAGAATACTTAACATCACATATAATAATACAACAAATTATTAAATAAAAGTAACTAGGGTTTATTATTCGCGACACATATACGTATATAATGTGGTATGTAGAGCCAAAAAAAATGCAACCTTGAATCGTGGTAGACGTACATACATGCAAATTTCACGGGACAATTTAAAGTCGAGATGATGTTGCTAATATCAGAAGTATTATATAAACTTTCATACCAATACCCTTGAAATTATACTATCAGTCTGAAATCTGTAACCTCACCTCAAATTAATAAACTATCCCCTTCTTCTGCCCGTGGATGTAGCTAACAAGTTGTTAGTGAACCGCATAAATCTGTCTGTCTCTCGATTTACGTTCTTATTTGTTTACCTTTCTCTTTCGTTGTAACAAACTGATGATATCAGAGCTTTGAGTTTTTCTGATCTGTGAGAAAGATGTCTGTGATGAGCATTAAAATTGAGAGTTTTGATGGGAGGAATAGTTTTAGTTTATGGCAAATCAAGATGTGGACATTCTTAAAACAACAGAGACGGTGGACGCTATTCGTGAAGAAAGATGGATGACACAGTCACCACTGAGATGGCCGTTCTGGAGGAGAGTACAATTTGTCTGATGATATCATCACTAAAATCGGATAAAGATAGAAGTAGTGGTACTAAAAATAAACAAGTGGAGCAGCAAGTAACTCTTGACAATAGTGAAACAAAGTCTAAAGATCAACCACTACAATCTGAATCTGAATCTGAATCTTAACCATCAATTTCTTCATTACCAGTTCAGAAGTAACAAAGTTTGGTCCGTGAGCACTTAATCAAGCTTTGGAACAGGTATGGTAATCGAGATGAGGTGGGATTGGCTCATCTGGTTCCGAATAGCAAGTTCGAACATGGTTTGGACTTGCTAAAATTTGGAAATATCTTATTGCCCTTTGTTGGGTAATATCTGAGGCAGGAGGGGGAGAGGAGGTTTATTTCTGTTATATCTGGCATTCATTGGAGTGCTTCTGGTACATCTGACATTCGTTGGAGTGCATCTGTTTGATCTGATTGTGAGACAATTCAAGTCAAGGTGGAGATTGTTAAGAAATAAGTATAGCAATTGTCCTTTCGGATCTCGAATTGGTTTTAAATCTGTTTAGTTAGAAAAGTTTTATAATTTTTATCTGATTGATTAGAGTTTCCTAATCAATATCTGAGTATCTGACCTTTTCCTAATCAATATCTGAGTATCTGACCTAGGTCTTCCTATTGTATAGGGTTTCGTAATCTGTTTAGGGTTTCTATTTAGGTTGAGAGTATTATATAAATTCTCATACCTCTACCCTATACAATAGGAAAACGACTAAAAATATATTTTTAGTCTCGACTAAAAATATATTTACAACAAAATAGACTATTTTCTCATTTATTAGTATAAATATATTTTCTCATACCTCTACCCTATACAATAGGAAAACGACTAAAAATATTATATAAAATAGTCTCGACTAAAAATATATTTACAACAAAATCGACTATTTTCTCATTTATTAGTATAAATCATAAAACGAAAATTAATTTATTAAACAAATATATAAACCTGGATTATAATATAAAAATACGATTTTGAGTTAAAATTATAAATTAACGGAATATGAAAAATAATATGTAATCGTTATTGTTTAGTTACTAGTGTCACGATAACCAACAAAATATTATAACGATTATAAATAATAAAATTACTAACGATTTATAAAACGATATCGAAAGTTGAAAAATATTTATAAAATACATAATTTAAGAATAATATTATTAGCAAATAATAAATAGCTAAAATTAGAAAATTGAAGTTAAGATATTTACTACATACTATTACTCAAACATACATATAAAATCGAGTAACGTCCTAAAGTTACCTTGAGTCGGAACGATAACTTCAAAGTAATTACTCGTCTAATAGTCCTAGTTGCAGTCACTAACTCGAAAGTCGTTTTCACACTTGTTCTATCGAATAGCTTGAGACTTCAACGAAATATCGAAACACGAAGTCATGGAAAACCAAGGAGTTGAAATTAGAGAAAGTTGGAAAAGACTAAAGTAAGAAAACGGGGCAACGAAACACGACTATAACAACAACGCTACCAGACACAACGATTCGTATTGAGAAAGACCAAAAAAGCATCAAGAGTCATGTATAAGACCAGAAACTCGACGATAGTAGCGACAAAGAACGAAAGTCAGGTATGAGTCATATCAGTACATCCACACCAAAAGGAACAACAATAGACGACAGTAGCAGTAGCAAGGAAACAGTAGAAGAAGGAGAAAAATGATTGGAAGATGAAGAAGAAAAAGAAGAAGAAGCAACACCGAAACGACAACAACGAAAATAGCAGCAGCAACCGCACAAACGTAACAGCAGCAGTAAAACGCAGCAGCAAAGGATCTTCAGACAATAGAGAGTGGAATGACATCAGTAACAACAACAGATGACGATAACCGAAACATGATGAAAAGATGCGAAGAAGAAGAAGAAGAAGAAGAAGAAGACAGCAGCAGTAGAAGCACAACAACGCACAACATCAATGTCGAATGACAACAACAATAGACGCAGAAACAGAAACGAAAGACAACAGCAGTAGTGAGATAAATAAAGTCGTATGCCTCAAATTACAATTCATAATCACTAATAACTAACAAACAAAAATAATAATATAATGGAAATAAGGGTCGAACCCACAAGAAATTGGTTTAACTATAACAGTGTAGTAATGTAGGACGATAATAAACTAATTATTTATAGAATAAATATGAGGGTTTTGAATGATTGTCTAATAACTAAAACGATAAAGATGAAAACTTTAACTAATAAATCAAATGATTAAAAGGTCTCGGATCAAGTACAAATCCACAACTTAATCACAATTGATCATCGAAATCCGGTTCAAATTATTATTCTTGACTACTTTATCCCGAATCGTAGATTCTAATCCTCCTTATGAATAACTAATTAAAACGTATCCCGTTCTTAATTAGATCTAACTGTTAAACAACCTAAACAATCCAGTTCTAGATTTAATTCAATAGCAGCATTAATATATAGAGAATTCGATAAAGAGATAACTAAACACATACAATCCAGTTGTGCTATAAATCTATGATAATTGCTCCTAAGTCTTAATATCAACGAATCTCGTTCAATAATTAAGTCTCAGATGTTACTCAGGTCAAGTTAATCAAGAAATCCTGTTCAATTAACAAAACTAACAATAAAACGATGCAAAAGATAACTAGTTGATCAATCAAGAAATCAATAACAAGATTCGTATAATTAAACTGAGCAATTGATCAATAATCAAGAATAAAAATAAGAACTTTCAAACTCACAATCGATAATTAAGCGCTTCAATGTCTTGAACCAAAACGGAAAAATTAGTTACACATAATCTTGAGAAAACTAGGGCTCATAATCTCTCCCTCTAAACTAATACTAGTAATGACTATATAAACTAGTAATAATAGTAGTCTAATAATAATAGGAAAGTCTAATAATTACCAAAAGCTAATTACAAAATAAAATAAAATAAAATAATAATCCTAATAAATACTAAGTTGTCACGGAACCCAAAGCAACATAAGTTTCGTCTTCAATTTCCGAGCTGCGTAAGACTGTCAGTTCTCCAGCTTCGGTTGGGCTTTTCGCTTCGTTCCATGCTCCAATTAAATCACATAGTTATTCTCAATTACAGTTAATATCGTAAAATGAGAATTCTACTCAATTAAGCCCAAAACCATTACCACGTCACCAAATATACTCATGAATCGACGCTTCTGACCCGTACTAAATACGATCTATCAAATATCCCCACGCTTGAACCTTTACTCGTCCTTGAGTAAAACTCAAAGAACACAATAAAAATATCACTAGTCCAAAAGCGCGGGAAAATCATTGCACTCACGGCCCTCACTCGCCATCCATCAAACTCCCTCAATCAATGAAAAAAAATGCACGAGCAACTCCACACAAAAATTGGATATCTAACCAATTGCTCAGGTGTATCAGCACAACACAACATCAAACTATTATCATCGGTTCACTTCATCAAAACAAAGGACATTAGCAATTAATGAGAAGCTAATACCAACATCTAACGCCTCTTATCGCTCTAATCCTAACACAGATTCACACGATTTCAAATAATCACAAAAATACATCAATAATGATCACAACTAATACAACACCAAACCATGTGAATTACCTAATTGCCAAATCAAACAATTACACCCAATCGCATAAATAAAGTGCAATCACTCCACTCCGCACCGCGATTCTTCTCACCGTTACCAACTACCCTACCCTTCCGACCTTCTTTGTCACCCTTCTTATGACACCACACCAACAAATGGATAAAGTAATTGTTATTTTTTTTCCTAATTCCCTCATTTTGCCTAGAGCGTCCGCCCTTGCGGATTTTCACTCTAGCCATTGTTTTTTTTTTCAACTCACGCTACTCTCGTGGCACGCAACTCGAATTTTCTTTTTACCCGGAGCCCCTTTCGGGTTTTCACTCCATCCTCGGCCACATTCTCATTCTTGCCTAGGCGCCCTTTCGGGTTTTCACCTATCCGAGATTATTTATTTATTTATTTTCAATTTTTCTCCTTTTTTTTAAATTACAAAATAAATGACGGTTACAAGACGAGACAAATATATAAATCCCTGCCCATGCTTATTCCGAGCATTGTCCTCGATGTGAGATTAAGGACATACATAAGAATAATAAACGAGGAAAAAACCTCAAGAATCAATAAGCATCTCCGTCACAACCATTGCAAATTCCAATACCATCGGAGAGTAAACATTTATTTTCACAGCACCGTTAACCCATTTCACCCTCAATAGGGTAAACCGTCACCATCACAAACAAACTCCACTTCGTGAAGATGAAAGTCAAATTACATAAGAGAATTGATTTATCGGTGCTACAACTTCGATCAATTTACTCTCCATACTCATACTGCAACCGGAGCCAGTACAGACAAAGTTTGATAACACTAACCGTCAACACCAACTTCTAGCAACTCCAAATCAAAAGTAATTCAGCCAACAACAATCCCGAGTACTTAAACAACACCAAATCGAAAACTAATCCAACCCAACATGACACAAATCAACTCACGACCAACCATCAAAA
Source organism: Agrostemma githago (assembly GCA_958450325.1). Taxonomy (NCBI): domain Eukaryota; kingdom Viridiplantae; phylum Streptophyta; class Magnoliopsida; order Caryophyllales; family Caryophyllaceae; genus Agrostemma; species Agrostemma githago. Next base: position 32,138,425 of record OY288244.1, on the reverse strand, counting down.
TGAAGACAAGCAACATCTCAGCCCACCACCAAGAGTCGGGCAAATCAGAGACTCTAACGATCCAATCAATAACAATTACCCAGCCCCAAATCGTAGCAGGAGGCACATACAAGTGACAAGAAGAAGAGTTCAGAAATAGCATACCAGACCTGAGACTGAACTTAGAACCGGACGGCGACCTGACAAACAGAAACTGACCGACGACCTTCAGAACGAAGACTGACAGAATTAGGACCGACACGAACGACCGGCAACATGGATGGACGACCTGAATGAACGACAACAGACGAACCACCAGTGTCGGGCGAACTGACCGGCAGTGGAAAACACAGGGAGAGAGGATAGGATGCAGAGGGAGATGGATGGAAATTTGATGTAGATTAATGGAGTATGGATTTGAGAATGATTAATGGAGGAGTAGATTTTGAGGTAGATTAAAGGGGGAATGAAAATTGAATGAAGATTTAGGTAAGTTAAAGAAGGGAAACTGGGGATGAAGAGGAAGAAGATGGGGGAAGTCTGTGACTAGTAGTAAATATTTTTGGTTTTTTATTTTTTTGAAAATTAAAAATTTGATCCCAGATGGAGTAAGGCGCGCGGATCGTTAGTATTGTCCTCCTGTAAGACGAATTTCTTCAATCTCTTTCGATTTTTTAGTGATCTTCTCTCATGCTAGTCACACGGATTCCTGAAAAAAAGTTCCACCTTTCTCGTTCCTACAAGTACTAAAAATTAGAAAAAATACTTAAAATTTAAATAAAAAAATATAAATATAAACGACTTATTCTACGAAAAACGATAATTAATCTAATAACAAAACACGGCCCATAATAAAATTTGAAAATAAATAAATAAAAATAATAAAACCATACCAGACGCAGGTTGCTTCCTGGAAACTCTTTTGTTTAATGTCGTTTGCTCGACTTCTTGCTAAAAACTGACTCGAATTAAAATAGTACTAAATTACTTACCTCAAACGACAATGGAGAATAGTGGCAATAAGAAATATAAATTAATTGACGCCATCTATAAATAAGCACATCATAATAATCATGCAAAGAATATCTTTTCAACCCTCTATGCTCAAAAATGAATTAAAATCAATGTACTCCTCTTTATAAGATGGATTTTTCATTGGTACAGTCAAATAGGCTCGAGGATGAACATAAAACTTTCCCAGAATTAACACCGATGAAGACTGGAATGGTATCGATGGTGGTCCTTCATTGTGAATATTAAATTTAATATTCATGCCCTCTATTTCTTCCACCTTTTCATCACCGTTCATGCACACTAATTCACTTCTCTTGGGAAAATCATCTTTCGGCTCATCAAAAACAACTATCTCCTCTTCTCCTACTCCGACTTCCATAGTCTCCTCAACGGTCACACTCATTTCTCTTTGCTCATTCTCAACAATCACAACTGGAGAATCCTCCAAGATTGAACTATCACTCATATCATTTTGACTTGAGGAATCTTCCTCAACGTTTGTTTTGTTATCACAAGAGGAATCAATATGTGTAAATATAGTAGAAGAGGGTGAGGAGTATATCGAATCATCATATTCATCCTCCTCGTTATCCCAAAAACCATCGTCATCATAACTATTGCACTCTTTATACGAGTGACATACTAAATCGGGTTGAAGGGGGAGAGTGTCATCAAACTCTATGTTCTTACTAACTCCAAACTCCTTAACATTAAGAGAGGACTCATCAGGTGCCTCATGTCTATCATTAGAATCCGTTATTTGCACTACATGACTCTCAAGGTTCTCGATACTAACATTGTTCACTTGCTCGTATTGATCCATACTAGCTTGAAGGGTCATCTGAGAAGCAATCAAGTCTCTAATCATGTCTTCAGTGGATATACGAGAATCATGTTGGGTGTTCAAATTTTTATTGAGACTCATTGAAGGCGTCCTAGAGCGTGATTTTTCCAACTCCCATTCTTCAATGTAACGAGCCAAGTACATGAAAAGTTCCCACTTCTCTTCATAACTAAGTCCATCAACGAATCTCCCCTCACATAAAGGATCAACATGCATCAATGTTTCATCATTTAACCCATTGTATACCACATGACAGAGTTACCAAATTTGATATCAGTGACGACATCTAGAGACATACTCAATCTATCAAAATATTTGTAAAATATTTCATGCTCATATTGAGGAAAATATTTAGTCGCCATCTATCGGGTAAATTAAGACTCACTAAAAACACTCAACAAAAATTAAAACTAAACTAGTCTCTCTAAAATAAATGATGACTAAAAAAACTAACTGAAAATCTCTACACTAACACACAAAAACAATTAACGCCAATTCCCCGTCAACGGCGCCAAAATTTGACATAAATAAAGTCATATGCCTCTATTTACAATTTATAATCACTTATAACCAACCAACAAAAATAATAGTATAATGGAAATAAGGGTCGAACCCACAAGGAATTGGTTTAACTATAACTGTTTACTAACGTAGAACAATAATAAACTAATTAAGTATAGAATAAATATGGGAGTTTTGAATGATTGTCTAATAACTAAAACGATAAAGATGAAAACTTTAACTAATAAATCAAATGATTAAAAGGTCTCGGGTCAAGTGGAAACCCACAACTTAATCACAATTGATCATCGAAATCCGGTTCAAATTATTATTCTTGACTACTTTATCGAGAATCGTAGATTCTAATCCTCCTTATGAATAACTAACTAAAATGTATCCCGTTCTTAATTAGATCTAACTGTTAAACATCCTAAACAATCCAGTTCTAGATTTAATTTAATAGCAGCATTAATATATAGAGAACTCGATAAAGAGATAAATAAACACATACAATCCAGTTGTGCTATAAATCTATGATAATTGCTTCTAAGTCTTAATATCAACGAATCCCGTTCAATAATTAAGTCTTAAATGTTACTCAGGTCAAGTTCATCAACAAATCCTGTTCAATTAACAAAATTAACAATAGAACGATGCAAAAGATAACTAGTTCATCAATCCAGAAATCAATAACAAGATTCATATAATTAAACTGAGCAATTGATCAATAATCAAGAGTAAAAATAAGAACTTTCAAACTCACAATCGATAATTAAGCGCTTCAATGTCTTACCGAGAAGAAAAGATTAGTTACACATAATCTTGAGAAAACTAGGGTTCATAATCGCTCCCCTCTAAACTAATTCTTGTAATGACTATATAAACAAGTAATAATAGTAGTCTAATAATAATAGGAAAGTCTAATAATTACCAAAAGCTAATAACAAAATAAAATAATAAAATATAATAATCCTAATAAATACTAAGTTGTCATGGAACCTAAAGAAACTTAAGTTCCGTCTTCAATTCCTGAGCTGCGTAAGACTGTCGGTTCTCCAGCTTCGGTTGAGCTTTTCCCTTCCATGCTCCAATTAAATCACATAGTTATTCTCAATTACAATTAATATTGTAAAATGAGAATTCTACTCAATTAAGCCCAGAACCCTTATCACTTCACCAAATATACTCATAAATCGACGCTTCCGACCCGTACTAAATACGATCTATCAAGTAGAAATAAACAACAACAGCAGCAACATACAGAACAAAGAGGAAGAAGACAATGTAGAAGAGGACAGACGAGAAGAAACAACGAACAACAACAACAACGACGCACAAACGTAGAAGAAGAAGAAGAAGAAGAAGAAGATAGAAACTTACCATCACAGGGACATACGTCGATGAAAATCAGGGGTGATGACGATCGATGGTGATGGATGATAAAGACGTTGGTGGTGGCTGCAGCTTCAGTTACACGGAGGAAAATGATCGATGACCGGTAAAACAAAATGTAGATGAGAGGAGGAACGAAGAGTTGGACTTAAAGGGGATCAATGATGAAGCCGAGAAAATAAAAAGGGGTAGGGGAATGTATACATTAATAGTAAGATACTTTGAATGAGAGGAAAGTAGTGAGGCAATGGAGGAGTGAGGGGAAAAATGATCAAGGATCAAGGTGGGTTAAAAGAACTATACGGATTAAAAATCGGGTAGGAGACGAATTTCGTAACGATAAGTTGGCTGACCCACGAAATGGAATTAAAATCGAGTCAATAAAATTAATAAATAATCGGGCCGTCAAATAAAATGAGTAAATAAAGTATTCGAGACGAAAACGAAGTTTATAGAAATAAATAATTAGACGATGAAATAGTATTTCCAGATGAATAATAAATCTTCGATAAAGTGAATTAAATCGATTTCTCGAGGAAAAGTAATAGATGTTTTGACGAAACTTAAAATAAATGAGTTTCGAGTCGAAAATAGAAATTCGAGCTTAAATATAAATAAATAAAAAGAATTTAGAATTTAAATCGCTGTAATAGACTCTCGATAAGAATTAGATTAAATGTTTAAAATAAATTGAAACGGAAATAAAAATATATTTGAAATATACGAAGAGTTTCTTAGACAAATAGAATTTTAGGAGTTTGAAACGATTAAATGATAAATTCGCTTTATAATAATTTTAAGAATTACGAGTTAAATCGTGAATAAAATAAAAATACGAACATAACTTTAATATAATTTAATTTATAAAATCAGGGGTGTTACGTAAAAGATAAAATTTTAACAAATTGTCAAAAGGCTTCGAATAATACGATTTTCTTACATTAAACCTAATTCACTAAATTGTTTAACGAAATATTATCTCAATTAAATAAAAAATACATTTTTAACTAATTTAATTACGAATATTTAGTACTCAGTATGTATAGCATAAAGAGTAGTCACCACAAAAATAATAAGGAAAGTAAATGTAATTTAAAAGCTTGAAAATTGATAAAATTGTAGTTTTTTTTAGGGATGATAAAATTGAAGTTAAAATTTAACTAAGATTAAAAATGAGTTAACTTGGGTAGTTATTGGGTTAGTAAATAAATCTATAAATAATTGTACGAGTGACACGTAAGCATTTTTTGGTGAGAATGAACGTGGAGGGACTAAAAAACCTTGTTATTACTCCCTCCGTTCCAATGAATTGTTTACCTTTCCTTTTGGCACCAAGGTTAAGGGAACCAATGAGGGAGTGACATGCAGAGCAAAACTCATGAGAATGATCAAATTGCATATAAAAATATTCCTAAAATAGAAAGGCAAACAATTCATTGAGACGCTCTAATATGGAATAGGCAAACAATTCATTGGGACAGAGGGAGTATAAAATAGGGATTAAAATGTCTCATACCCTTAAAGTACTATACCAGATCATTTCTCATTTTCCTCCCTTCATTATATTTATTGTCTCTCTTTCTTTCACCACACAATTATAATTCTAATGACACGTCACCGATCCAAGTATCCAACAGGTCATATTTTGACGAATCATATCATGTTCAAGCAAAACGGATCGTGGATCAAAATTTTCGGGTCTTACTCTCGAACCTAAAATGAATTGGGTTTACGAGTCCAGGCCATTAGAAATTCGATAGATCTACATCCAAATTTAGACATTCATTTCAAATCATAATCCTTAAATTTAGAAACAAATTATTTTTCTAAAAATAAATATTCTACTAAAGGTTAAATCTACAAAGCTTTTGTGTAGTTTTTCCTAGGAATAGTAATGTTGAATGTGATCTAATTTTTTTTTCCCAAGCCTAAAATAGCTAAGAAAAAAATAAGACATCCAATATTATTTCTTACTTATATGTTGAGCTTATTATGTCATATGAACAAAATGTGCTCGCATTCATTTGTCATGTATATTTCTTATAAAAGATCATTTTTTAATTAATGACATATAAAAGAAGATAAAAGCGTAAATGATACGAGTATATCATATTTATTATATGAGTGATCATGTTACTAATTTTATACTCATTCTATTCTAATGGAAAATAATTGTTTTTATTATGCTTAAAAACAAAAGATAAAGTGCAAATTTTACTCAAAACCGATGCGTGAACGGTTGACTGAAACACTAAAACTACAAAAGTGTAAGCTATTGATCACCTAGGCAAAGGAAATATAATTTTGTAAGTCACTAAACTATTTGTATAAGCAAAAATTAATTAAAATCGTGCGTAGGCACGGGTTATGCACTAGTATGTTAATTAAACTAAGAATCATAATAATATTATCACGAGAAAATGAAATATTAATTCATACGAGTATTACATTGTGATAGTTGTTTTAATTAACATATTAACACATATCATACAAAGACACATGTTAAATCGTTTATGACGTGGTCATTTCTTTTTGTAAAAATAAGCTAGATCCTATATTTTAGGTAGGATATAATTATATTATTACAATAAAAACTAATATAGAGTGTATAATGATATAATAGGGATTAAAATATAGTGTCTCATCCAAGTTCTTAGGATCAATTTTAAAGATTACAATAAATTAAAATAGATGTATATATCTTTAATTAGAATATGATTATGTGATTTTCTTCAATAACAACTTTATAACATTTGTTGTTTCATTATAAATTCGCACTTCAGACTCCCCATTTTCCCCGCCAATCTAATAATTATTTCTTGTATATTATTTACCATTGTATTATTGTTATTATTTCAACGACGTTGATAGTGATGGCCAACAAGTTGGTTGTCTTTGCTCTGATGGCGGTGGTTATTGTGGCAACTGTGGGGAGCCTAGGAGTGGCAGCCGAGGCGGAGTCATGCATACCGACTTTGTTAGAGCCATGTTCACTGGCAATAAGGTCGTCAGAGCAACGACCAACACAAGAGTGTTGCACCCAATTGGCGGATCAAAAATCATGCTTGTGTGCGTACAAGAATGTCCCTGCTTTTAAGCAATACGTAGACTCTCCTAACGCTAAGCGTGTAGCTTCCATTTGTGGAGTCACTATTACGTGCACTTAATCACATCATATGTATGATCATATCCCCAACCAACTTGAATTTATTCAAGGATAAATTGGGGAATAATTATATTACTCCACTGTAACAATATAACACACATACATAATGGTACGTGATCAGTTTGTATGATGCATGACTATTATTTAGTCAATTTTAGTATTGTGGTCTTTAATAACAATGTTACAGGAATTAAAGTTGGTGCGTGGATCTAGTTATATGTGTTTCTTGTGCCATCGTCCGAATTGTGTAACTACTTTTTTCTTAAACTGTTAAAATGAAATGTGAGCTTTAATTTCCATTAACATCAAAAAGGCAATACTATTATAAAAATGTACAATAATGCCAAATTTTGAAACTAAAAGGATTAAACTAATTCCTGTTGGTCTATCTCATCTACTCCTATTAGAAGCGACAACTCAATGTCGCTCCCATAAACTGGTTGCTTAATATTAGTTCAATGCGCTTAATGACACTAGTTTTAATCTGTTCAATTCTCCTTTGCGGCCGGCCTGACAATCTTTGATGAAATCTAACTCTGTCCTCGCCTCATCCTCTCTTAATTTTGAGGTACGGTGTCGAATTATTTGACATGATTTTTCCATTGGTTAGAAGCCCCTGAAAGGTGTAGGCAGGCATAGTCGTTAATTTCCAGGTTGGTTTACGAATAACTTGTTTGGTCGCCCTAGCTAGTCTTTGACTTTTCCCGATGAAGCAATCAAATTCGTCAATTTATGTGGGATGGAGTTCCCAATTACCTAGGGTACGGTTTAGGGTTTGGTAATGAAATTCCTCCATTACGGAGTAATCAATAATCTTTTATATATTAAAGCTGAAGAAAATACTCGCACCACATTCACCCACGTCATCGTCTCACGTGGCGCTGATTTGTCGCTGATGTGGCAAGTACTACGTGTTGAGTATTTAGCAAGATGTTACCCTAAATTATAACTGATGAACATTTTTTTTTAAAGAAACCGTCCAGCAGTTTAAAACTCATGAGCAGTTTTTTTTAAGAAACTGTCAAGCAGTTAGAAACTCATTGACTTATAAACACACAAAAAAAAAATTCATCTCAATTTACAAGAATTAATCACTTTTTTAAAGAGAGACATATTTATCTTCTGCCAATTTTACAAATCCTTCCAATTAATAAAAAAAATTAATTTCCCCTTATTGAGTTTACGATTGCCTCCTTATTATGCGCTCTCTCTTTCTTCTTTGTTTTAGATGATGATGATGTCACTGCATATTGATTTTTGATTGATTATGTTGGGTTCACGAAGTAATGTCGATTATTGATTTATTAAGCTTTGATCTGATATTGATTTTTCTTTTGTTCGCAGGATTGTCGTCCCTACGCCCCCGACCATCGTCCCTCTCCTGCCACCGTAGGTCCCTCTGTCTAAAACTCAAATTTTTTTAACCCTAATTTTTTCTAACTGATTTTGGTATAATCTATAAATATTCCTGTATATGATTATGATTATATGGATAAATGGTAGAAATAAATGATATTATATTTTTCTAACTAATTTATATGTTTACTTTTGTTTGATGAATCTTTGTGCAGTTATTCTTCGAGGCACCCTAAAATATTGAATTGATTCAATATTCAATTAGAAATTGTGATTCAAAGGTTTATTAAATTGTTGTGTGATATTTTAGTTATAAATATTGTTTTCACTATTTCACTAATATTTATAAAAGCATTGAAAATCACCTTAACCTCGGCCTCAATTAGTAATCACTCTACCGCTTAATCTTCCACCCCCTCCTTAATTTGGTGAATTTGACTAATTTAATCCGTTAACAATGGTAGCTGATTGAATTTTCTCTCTTTTTTGAATGTGAGCGGAAATGTGCGGAGGAATACATGGATTTTATGTCGAGGAGCTTATTTAATTACATTAAAATTATGCTATGAATTGTAAACGCATTTATATGATTCAAATTATATATTTTGTCATAAGTTCTACATTATAACCACATATTAGAACATACCCATGAAATTCACGGGTTTCAGTTAATCTAATTTGAGGAGCCAAATCTCTAAGAAGATAGATAGCCACCAAAATAATAGTTGGGAAAACTATTGTTGGACTAACTTTATAAATTATTTGAAATATCAACTATTAATCGATTACTATTTTTCTATATGAGTGATGTTTTTAGATATAAGAGTATTAAAATGAATTTTAAATTGAAAGGAAAAAAATTCATTTCACATTTCCCTCGATATTCTTGATAAAAATAATAATATTACATGTAGACAATTTTTACTTTGAAGAGTAGCACAATTTTTTTTTAAAAAAAAATCTCACCTGAGAAGATTTCACAATAATCATCTCACATAAGAATTTATATAATCTTTGAATGAACAACCGCGCAATTTGCACGGGATTAAAACTTGTACATGGAAAAGTAAAATAAATCGGTCGTGAAATAACCTCGTTTTTCCAATTCACGGAAATCTCCAAATCACTATTAAAAGCAAAACAAGCCTTTAACGAACTATAAATAGAATATTGCATATCAAATTACCAGTCCAGGTACGTAGACTCATCTTTATTCTATTCCTTGATCATTGTTGTGTTGAAGTTGATGCACTTAAGTTTCATTTTCTATTGTCATATCTTGCAAAATGATGACCACTGCGGATAGTTACATTAATTAATGCTAGAATAACCATTTGAATCCAACGGAATGGAAGTAGTAGTGTGTACATGACAACGTCCACGCCCGGCGCGGCCAGGCGGGGATTTTGGTAGGCGGATTTTCTCGTGACGAGATTAATTTCGAATTTAAATTTAAATCAAAGTGGAGTTGTAGACACCCAGATTTGGACCTGGTGGCTGCGGGAGTGCCCAACAAACACCCAATGACGATCGGACTGCAACGCGACGCGAGATTGCGATGTTTTAGATAGTTTCAATAGAACAAATTAAATAATTATTCAGAAAAATTAAATTAACATCAAGGCAGCCTTAGTCGTGTCATTACGGTTGAGTCGACACTATTTAGAGTCAATTTCGACACCGGGACTCCGAATCGGTCCCGAAATACACAAAGTAGAACCCGAGTCACCACGTCGCGCCAAGCGAACCTCGGGATGCGCACCCGAAGCCCACTCGGCGCAACGGCGCGCTAGGTCATGGGGAAACTTAACCTTTAAGTTAGCAAATGATTCTCACACTATCGGTTTTGAAAAGTATCAAAATCGTATCTTCAAAATTCTAGGCGCCTCACCCCGAGCGTCCTGATTCTCGTGCGCACAGACCGAGGCGCCTGATTTCTGGTGCGCCTGGACTCAAGCGTCTCACAGGGCGATTTGAACTACACGAGCAACTATAAATACCCCTCCTCACCTCATTCATTCGACATAACATCTCTTCTTCTCTTCTCCCTCTTACTCATTCACTAGTAGAAAACTACACTTTGGAACCGGTTATAAACTACCCTTTGGAACCTTTTTTCATGGGTTCTACTGCCACAGATTCCTTTGGTTCGAAACTTTGGAACTGGTTGTAGGAAGGTTCCAAAATTCAACTTTGGAACCGGTTGTTAGAGAAACTGGTTCCAAAGGGTATAACATTGGAACCTCTTGTAATCACAACCGGTTCCATAGGTATACCATTGAAACCTGTTGTATTTCACAACCGGTTCCAAAGGTGTACCATTGGAATCTATTGTAAATCACAATCGGTTACATAAGTATACCATTGGAACTTGTTGTAATTCACAACCGGTTCCAAAGGTGTCTCATTGGAACCTCCTATAACTCAGAACTAGTTCCAAAGGGTATACCATTGGAACCTGCCCTAATTCACAACCGATTCCAAAAGTGTTAATTTTCTTTAAAAAAAATGCATATTCAGATCGACAACAATAGTATATAACAGATAATCAACGCCTGTCAACAATATATATACATGTACAATAATTGCTTAAAAGATAGCTACAAAACTGAAAATACAATATTTTTATTAATATAAAATTGAAATTACACCGTATCAGCATCCTAGACATCATGCATACTACAATATTCTTAATATTCGTGGTTATATACCGTCAACGAGCAATCCACACCCATCTTTGTAGATCTAGTCAGCTTCATCCTCAATACTTCGCAAAACTTTATCAACCTTAATATAGAGTTTAGTGATAACAAGAAAACGTAAGCAATTATCATTTGAATAATATGGTAAACTTTTTAGAATTTAAAGCACACAATTTCAGACTCAAAGGAGTATAAATTAAGTCCATTTCATGTAATGATAGGGAATTCATCCCTATGAAACATGTGTCATTGCAAACAGAAATCACTTACACCTCTAAAAGATGGTAAGAAAGAAGAATCATTAAGGTACTAGTTGATTATCACATACACTCACATACACACACCCACCGTACCCCACCCCCGCCCCCACCCTACCCTCTGATCTTCTCTTTTCTTTTTGTTCCTCTCGATTTCTCTTCTGACATTACTAACCATTACCATATATTTTCACTCCATCATCCACACCAACTAATGACTCTACAAGCTGGCCATCATATTATTACAACCATTATTCAATTCAAACTAATAAAGTCCATATTGTAAACTACATTGCTATACATTCAACTCATTAGTAACATTATTATTCATTCTTACTATTTCATCGATAATTACTAGACCTAAACACAATGACTAAAAAAATTAAGTATGTCACCAAATCTGGCCAGCTAACCAGGAAGTTATAGTTCATCTTGTTCTATGTACGACAAAAAAAAACTGAAGAATACGGTTATACTTGATTCATAAACATTATACCTAAGTAGATTGGCTTTCATCTGACGACAACATTCATTTGTTCTTTAACTGTTAATAGATTCACTGTTTTTGTGTTGCATTGAAAAGATTGACATAAGGACTTAAATAAGTATAACGATTAATATGGTCAAAAAACACGTGAGATTTGATTGGACTGAGTGACTGACCCCATGAATGCAGCTAAGAGGAAAGTGAAAACAGGTATGGAAGGTTGAATAGCTACCGCATAAGTCGAATTTGTATAGCTTAGATCAAACAAGAACAGTAGTTGATTTCCGAATATTCTAGTCAAGTAAACAACATATACATAAGTCGAAAACACACAAATATATAATGAATAAAAGAAGGTTCGACATTGAAAGAGCAGATACATCGGACAGACTAACATACTCCGTTAACCCGAGAAAGAAAAATGCAACGAGAAGGCTTTTAGTCATTGGAGGTCGAACATTCCTGCAAAATTGACCTTCAAATATCATAAGTCAATTAGTTTAAAGATGGATATACAAGTACTGTAACTCCCCGGATTTAAACAAAAGGAATAAGATAGATAATTATAGCGTCTTATATTAATAATACACCATGGTGGCGGAAACACCATGGTTAACTAAATCCGAGTGTTACCAACATAGATAATTAATATGTCTTAACGCATACAACTACTCTCGGAATTGAAACCCGATAAAAATAAAACTACAAGGTTCAATTATTAAACATATATAATTCATTATTTATTCTCTCTCAAGTCAACCCCATTCATGACCAAGTAGCACATCAACCTGAAAAAAATAAAAGTCCACCGTCAGTGGGGAGTAACTAGGAGTCCTCTCAGTCATGATTGATGAAAATCTAATCATAATTACGAGAATATAATAAGAGATAATATATACTCCAATTAAAAAACATGATAACATATAAAGTTCATCAAAACATGTGATAAAATAAATATTAATAGCAAGGAATACGTGACAACGTAACTAATACCAAGCCATAAATAAATAAATAAAATGTAGAACGGATATATATGTCCTTCCAGAACTCGAACAAAAATATACAGAATAACACGAGCTAAGAACGAGCACCGCCTAGAGCCAATAACCTGAAACCCTAAACTTCGATGCCAATAACCTGACACCAAAATAACCCTACGGTGGGACACATAACCGTGAACCCATGTCTAAGACTGGCCAGACTTTCGAGGGACAAAATGTCTAGTTAAGGCGTAAAAGTGCGGACCTTTGACCCCCAAACGACATATCCATAGACTCATAAGAGTATTCCATAAGAAACGGTCAACCCTTAGCAGGCCAATAACCTGAAACCATGCCAGGGTACTAGGTAGGCCAATAACCTGAAACCTACCCAGGTTGGTATTGCTCTTCTCAAGTAGACCAATAACCTGAAATCTACCCGATATCTTATACTCTAGCCATACCATATATAAAATGGAACAAGGTCCAAAAGATAATATCTGGGCACCATGGATAACCCCATGTTAACATGCCAAACGCTCATAACCGAGCAATCCATTTTAATAGCATCAATATAAATAAAGTATAATAAAATTGCTAGAGTATAAGATAAAATTTCACCATAAAATTCAATATCGCTTCAAATAACCATTTATCGAAGTTGTATTATTTGAACATGAGGACTAAATAATTTTTATGTTAACTATATATTAAGTAAATAGTATTAGATCATATGACATGCACAACAATTAATTACAATTTTTTTTATATATATTTCTCTTACCCATGAATATAAATTCATTTATTAAATAAATGATCAATTATTATTTATGATACATAATAAAAGTTGAAAAGTATTAAATAATTGATATTTGTAAAAATAATAGATCTAGTTCTTAAAATAAGTATGTCTATGTTTTACATCATAACATGTAATTTATTCATATAGTATAATAAATCATTAAATAGCGACTATAAAATTAAATTTTAAAACAAGATATTAAATGTTAAAAGAATATGTAAGAGAAAATATAAAGAAGTACAAAAAGATGCTAGCAGTGGGGTTTGAACCCTACATCCTCATTTCCAAATCAAAGTCAAAGTCAGTTGTATTCTGTCCTCTTTTTTCAAAATTCAATAAAATCAGCTTTTCTATTTCTCATACATACTTTCCTTATGTGTTTCCGAAAACATGATGAACACCATCATACACTGTGAGCACACGTGACTATTATAGGCACAACTATAATGAATGCAGGAAATCGAGCCCGTGTTTTCCTTTTACCTATTCCATGTCTGGTATAGAAAGCCACATAACTACCCGTAGCAGGAGCATATCGAATTCTATGACAAATCTGGGTAGTCTTCTAGTTTGGGTTCAAGACGGGAGGCAAGCCCACTTCCCACAATAAACACCCATCCAATAAGACTAGCCAGTCCCTACCTTAGGTTTTAGTCTGACCGACAAAAAAAAAGCTGGACAAAAAAATCAAAAGTCCAAGAGAAAAAAGCAAAAGGCCAAAACAAAAAAGTTGGCCATGATCAAAAAAGAATTATCAACATCTCTCGACCAGACACGGTCAACTCAAATGAAGAATCCCATGACCGGGGCTAAGAGGTCAACCCAAAGAATTCAAAAACTCATGACCGTGAAACGGTCAATTCAAAAATTATCAATACCCATACCATCCAATAGGAGAGAGACAGTCAAGCTGGACAGCTAACACCACATCTAGCCTTCCCACATTACAACCCTCAAGACCTTCTCGAGACCTAGGCTAGAGACAGCCCAGAATTTTGAGGATTCGAACTCCATAGGATACACCCTAACCTTTAGGGCCAGACATGGAAACCAGATCCCGCATTATCAACCTGCCCGATCGAAGTCCGAGTCATTTTTACTCGACTTCCCCCTTTCCTACCACATTACAATACCTTACCCTCGAACCCTTAGCTCCACAAAATCGAGCGCCAGATTTCAAAACATCAAAGCCACTTACTACCTAGCACCACATTTCTAAAAACATCTAAGCCAGTTACCATCCCCAAACACGGGAATTCAACTTGCAGTCGGCATAGAACATGCCCAAATAGTTCACACCACCTCTAGGGGCTACCTCGGAGAACGCTCACAGTCACAGGATCAACATCCTAGCTATTCTAACCCTTTGATCAAGACATCATTGGGAATGCACCTAGCCTACACCATTGCTATGGCTAGTTACACACAAAGCCCTAGTAAACTAGGCACCATTATATCTTTCAATCCACTAAACTACGGCTTGGTTTGATTTCACTACACATGAATACGTAGGCAGCCTTTCGACAAAGGCACAACCATTCACATTCACACAAATTCGAAAAAGCATCATCATTCCGGTCACGACACTGTCATGTTCTCAGCAGCTAGCTTTGTCATCCTGGGGGCTTCTCCTAGGCAGAAGTTCTCCATCCACTCACAAAATCCAGATAAATTCAAAGAATAAAGATCTAGCCTCCTTTCTATAGTGTGTCCTAGTACTCGGCTCAGTTGAAGACGAGAATTGGTCAGGGACTCGAAGCAATACCCACTTTGGGAATGTACCCCTAAATCAAAAGAATATCCAAAAGAACACCAGTCTACAACATTGCTACCACAAATCCCTGTCGTACGAAAACAGTCCCATTCCGAGGATTCGACCGTGTTGCCACTCGCCTAGGCTACGGAATAGCGCAACTTAAGAGTCTTGTAATATAAGGTGGCTCATCCCCTACCGAGTCACGGTCCAACCCTTAGAGAGTCCAGTCGTGTCTGTCAACTCGTCCAGTCGCGTCCAGAGTCGAGTCGGTCGGTATATCTCTCTCTTCAAATTCTCATTTTAAACTTCGCAAAACTTAGCCATTTGAGAAAATCCCTTTCCTAGTCACCACGGGAATAGGAATTTTTATCACACTTCATCTAGGCATACAGGCCTAACCAAAGACTTTAGGAGTCCGTGTCAGAATCGAATTAGGAATCAAGTCATCCCAAGCATTCTAATTTCCAAAAAAAAAAAATCATTTTCTTTCCAAAAAATCAATCAAAAATCATTTTTTCCCCAGCATGAGTCGGTGTTTCACCTAAATGTTACATACAAATTGTGTCAGCATACAGGTACACCCAAGACTCCCGAGAAATTCTAAGAAAAGTTCCCCAGTGGAAAGCTCAGGCGACATTTTCTACTGAAGAATCAGGATGTATCTGTAAACAGATAGATATACTCATAGCTTCCAAGGCAAGCTCCCGCGGAATTCTAAGACAGGATGTACCTGTAAACAGGTATACCCATAGCTTCCAAGGCAAGCTCCCGCGACATTATCAGCATCAACCCAGGTATGATTTCTATCTTATGGCTGGCGAGCCCTTCACGCAGGTCTAATGGACTATAAACGACCCGATCGGAAGTCTGCCAGGTTTTAATCCTTGATTGACCTGGTAGCTACTCTGACTTTTGCCTTGTCCAATCCTCAGTCAGAGTGGGGGCTCTGTAGACACCCACATTTGACCGCCAGGTGTCTATAATAGTTCCCGCCAAACACCCGATGATGATTGGACGTAAACGTGCTTTGATGGACTCGGATATGGGCTCGTAACCATGGACATTTGATTTAGACTTATTACGGAGTACAAATCTTACAAAACCAACCTCAAGTCCAGGCCCAGTAGGTCGTTTCGAATCAAATAAGACTAATTTGGGTCGAATCCGGCACCAGGGACAAAACCGTCTTTTAGCGACCGAGTCAAACCCGGTCAAAGATATTTCCCGAGACACACGGACCAGCCGTGGCACCTCACACGTCCGGTTTGGACTCAAATAATACAAAAAAACAGCCTCGCAAAATATTAAACAAATCCGTTCCGTTTAAGGATAGAATTCGATCCCAAGTTGGAATCCTGTCCGAATACCAAATCAAGTATTCGACCGAGCATCAAATAACTCGGCCAAGCAGCCCCATTTCAGCCGAGGTACATTGCTTCCTCATCAAGCAACGGAATTTTTGTTCCACTCGAATTACTTATTCCTATCCTTAGACGGAATCCTACCTCAACCCGACTGGTGACTCTTTCTTCCTTTGCAAGTTAGTCGTCCTATAAATAGGACCCTCCCGTTTACACATTCAATTGATAACAACAATTCATCCATAACATCCTGTTAAGTGCTATTTTTAGCACTATTTGTGAGTATATATCGTCATATTTATAGTGTTTGAGAGTGGATTTTGGACGATATAGTGATATTTGAGTGATTTCCGATAATCTCACATGATTTGATTATATATGTGATTTTTGATGACGCTTCTAGCTATTTTGAAGAGCCGAGAAATTCATGTATTATGCCCGGATTATAGTGGTGGTATACATGTCAAATGCCGGGTTATATCGAGGATTGAATGAAGAAAAAAGAGAAGAAAATCAAAGGAAAAGCAAAGAAGAAAGAATTGTGAGTTTTTAAGTGCCGCTACTAGCGGATGACGAAGAGCAAAACTGCCGCTAGTAGAGGCTTCATCAGAATTCATGCAGTTTGTGAAGCTTCCAGAGTGCCGCTAGTAGCGAAATGTGCCGCTACTAGCGAACAGCTACCCGCACAATGACTTTTGATCTCCCTCTATTCTATCCTACTTATATGGGATTACTATTATTATTAGAACAAGCATATCATTTCTAGACTACATACATAAAAGTTATACAATTTTATTAGATTTATGCATTCTAGTTTTATTATTCCAAGACTTTGAAGAAACGATCGTTCATCATTTTGTTCATTATTCAAGACTAAGTTTTTCTAATTCCCTACTCTTTATTTTATTTGTTGATTATTATTTTGATTATGAATTGTGAGTAGTTCTTTTATCTAGGGCTCGGTGAGCCGATAATATGGGTTATTGATGCTTTGATTTTAATCGCGCTTTGTTGAATTATTGAATTGGGTTTGTTTCGGTTGTACTTAATAATTGATTGATTAGTTTGAATTGCTAGGTTTGAGTCTAGATTATCATTAGAATGAAAGTTGGATGTTTTCATATGAATCATATCTAAAAGTTTGTATCTTTGTCGATTAATTTCTACTCAATTTTAATTACGACGAAAGTCGGATTTTAATTTAGAGAACCGAAACAAGATTTGAACTTTCACATGAGAATAGTGAATTGGAATAATTGGGACATGTTAGTATCGATTCTTAATGCGTCTAGTTTTGTTATTCGTGCCATGAGAATAGGATTTATAACATGCTAGATAGGCTTTTTATGTCTCGACGGAGAATTTAAAGTATTGATTAAAATAGGAATGCTAGTCTCACCCAAGACGGTAATTTAACAAAGTTGTGTCACATTTTGATTGCATCGATAATCCATGTTAATGGTGAACTATTGCCCTAGGTCTTTCTATTATCGATTTATTACATTTAGTTTGTTAAAATTAGTCATAAAATCAACACCTTCTTACTCGACGTAGATAACTCGTAGTCAGAAATTAGCTAGTATTTAATCATTCACCTCCCTGAGATCGACCCGTATGCTACAATACCCGTACGCTTGCGGTACTACAAAATAAAACGTAACAAGTTTTTGGCGCCGTTGCCGGGGAGGTAACGGATTAATATTAGCTTAGATTTTTGATTTGTTAGATTACGTCTTTTTCCGCGTACATTGGTACGCTTTCTTTGTTACTAATATTTCAGTAGTTGCGTATTGTGATCTTTATGCGCAGGAGTAAATCAAAGGGTTTATACGAATTTGACCCCGAGATCGAAGCCACCGCTAGAAGACGAAACGCAGAGAGAAAGAAGAAGCAGGCTCAACGTGAGCCAGAACCCGAGGAAGTAATTCTTAATACTGAGGAAGTAGTCACTGATACCGAGGTAGAAATTACTATGACGTCTATTAAGGATGAAAGTGCTCCTAAAGTGGTGCTCAATTCGAGCATTACAAGACCCGCTGTGCAAGCAAATAATTTTGAGCTGAAGACTTCATTGATTTCGTTTGTTCAACAAAATCATTTTAGTGGGTCACTAACGGAAAATCCTAATGAACACATTAATATTTTCCTTGAAAATTGCGACAATGTGAAGATCAATGGGGTTTCCGATGATGCTATTCGATTGCGTTTGTTTCCATATTCATTACGAGATAAGGCTAGAGAATGGTTGCGAAATTGTGATGCCGGCTCTTTTGATACATGGGACAAGCTCTCCACCGCGTTTCCTCACAAGTTCTTTCCACCGGGTAAGACTGCAATGTTACGCAACGATATTAGCTCATTCATTCAACATGAGAGTGAATCATTATATGAAGCTTGGGAACGGTTCAAGGAACTCCAACGTCAATGCCCACATCATGGTATTCCTAATTACCTTCTTGTTCTTACATTCTATAATGGTGTGAAGCAGGAATCTCAGATGAGTCTTAACGCTGCTGCTGGAGGTAGCTTAGATAGTCTACCATGGAATAAGGCTAGAGAATTAATTGAGGAAATGGCCGCAAATACATATCATTGGGGTAGTGACCGTCAAGTGCGAGGAAGGAAGGTAGAAAATAATGACTTGAACATGGTCCACACAAGGCTTGATGATTTATCTCAACAAATTTCCAAGATTAGCCTAGGTGGTTCAAGCTCATCGGTTTCCTCGTGTCAATTGTGTGGTATTCGGGGTCATGATTCAACTGATTGTGGAAATGTGTCGATGGTGGAACAAGCTAATGCTCTTTATCAAAAGCAACAATTTGATCCATATTCAAATACATACAATCCCGGTTGGGCCCACCATCCGAATTTCTCTTGGAAAAACAACAATGCTCAAGGACCTTTGTCACACCAACAACAATCTTCTAGGCCTTTCAACCAACCTCCGGGCTATGGGCAAAAGCCTATGTTCCGACCACAACAAACTCCACCGATTCAACAAGTTCAACCGATTCCACAACAAGCTCCACCAAAGTCTAATATGGAGTTGATGTTAGAGCAAGTCCTTGCTCAACAAACTCAATATATGCAAAATCAAGACAAGAAGAATGATGAGTTCTCGACTTCAATTTCTCAAATTAAGGCTTCTCAAAAAATGACCGAGACTCAAATGGCCCAAATGGCTCAACAAATCAATCTTTTGTCTAAGTCGGGTGGACAATTCCCGGGGAACACCGAAGTAAATCCCAAGGGACAGATAAATGCGGTTACTTTGAGAAGTGGGAAGCAACTTGAAGATCCGGTGCGACCAACTAAAGTACCGGAGATTGTGGTAGTGGATGAGACCGAGGTAGAGCCAATTATTGAAGATGCTCCAATTGAGAAAGTGGAAAAGGATAAACAAGCCGACGATACATCTACACCTGCAAGGGTACATTATCCTCATATTCCCTTTCCACAAAGGTTGGCACGAGAGAAGCTAGAGCAAAGGTATGGTAAGTTCATTGAAATTTTGAAAAAGCTTCATATTAATATCCCATTTTTGGAAGCTATATCCGAGATACCTTCTTATGCCAAGTTTCTCAAAGACCTTCTCTCAAACAAGAGGAAACTAGTAGAGCATAATGTTGTTGCTCTTTCGGAGGAATGTAGTGCCATATTGCAAAATAAGTTACCAAAGAAGATGCAAGACCCGGGTAGTTTTTCTATTCCATGTTCGGTTGGTAATGTAACTATTCAAAAGGCATTGTGTGATCTTGGAGCTAGTGTGAGTCTAATGCCATTGTCTATTTGTGAGAAACTCCATATGGGTGAATTGAAACCCACTTTGATATCTCTTCAATTGGCCGATAGATCGGTAAGATACCCTCTTGGTGTTATAGAGGATGTTCCCATTCAAGTTGGGAAATTGGTGCTCCCTTGTGATTTTGTTGTCATGGATATGGAGGAGGATATCCAAATCCCAATTATACTTGGGAGACCATTCTTAGCCACCGCCGGTACACTTATCGATGTGAAGGGTGGTAAACTTTCAATGTGTGTTGGCAATGAAAAGGTGGAATTCGAACTCCACAAATCTATGGGGCAACCAACATTGAAAGAGGTATGTTACCGTGTTGATGTTGTCGACAAACTTGTTGAAGAAAGAGCTTTGGATGATGCATCTACTGACCCACTCCAAAGTTGCTTAATTGAGGACAATACCGATGACATAGAGGTGCTTTCATATACTCAACTTCTCGATTCCTCTCCCTCTTATTATGATCATGGTTCATCTTTTGAGGTATTATCATTGGAGTCTACACCCGAGGTACGTCCTTATCCTCCTATAGTAGAATTAAAACCCCTTCCCCCAAATTTGAAACATGCTTTTTTGGGTGATAATTCTACTTATCCGGTTATTGTCAATGCTAACCTTAATGACATTCAACTTGAGAAATTGCTTGATGTTCTTCGTAAATACAAGAGTGTTATTGGGTATACCATTGATGATATTAAAGGAATCAATCCATCATTTAGTATGCATCGTATTTTGCTTGAAGACAATCATGTCACCTCTATTGAATCACAACGACGCCTTAATCCTAACATGAAAGAGGTTGTCAAGAAAGAGGTTTTGAAATTGCTTGACGCGGGCATCATCTATCCTATTTCCGATAGTGCATGGGTGAGCCCGGTTCAAGTGGTTCCAAAAAAGGGTGGCATGACCGTTGTTAAGAACGATAAAGATGAATTGATTTCTACTAGAACGGTGACGGGTTGGCGCATGTGTATCGATTATAGAAAATTGAATAAAGCCACCCGAAAAGACCACTTCCCCCTCCCATTCATAGATCAAATGCTTGAAAGGTTGGCAAAACACTCACTCTTTTGTTACTTGGATGGTTATTCTGGTTTTTTCCAAATCCCCATCCATCCAAGTGACCAAGAGAAAACGACATTCACATGTCCATATGGCACATTTGCTTATCGTAGAATGCCGTTTGGATTGTGCAATGCTCCCGCTACCTTTCAACGGTGCATGATGGCTATCTTTTCTGATCTCGTAGAGCGCATCATGGAAGTTTTCATGGATGATTTCTCGGTCTATGGCACTAACTTTGACACTTGTTTACAAAATTTGACTAGAGTGCTTCATAGATGCCAAGAAACTCATATTATTTTGAATTGGGAAAAGTGCCATTTTATGGTGCAAGAGGGTGTAGTCTTAGGATACATTATATCCAATCGGGGTATCGAGGTTGATAGAGCCAAAGTGGAAGTCATCGAGGGACTCCCACCCCCTACTAATGTGAAAGGGGTGCAAAGTTTTCTCGGTCATGCGGGGTTTTACCGTCGATTCATAAAAGATTTTTCAAAAATTGCCCGCCCACTAACGGAACTATTAGCCAAGGACACCCCTTTTGTGTTTTCTAATGCGTGTCTTGAGGCTTTCGACAGGTTGAAGAAGGCTCTCACATCGGCACCTATTATCCAACCACCGGATTGGACTATTCCCTTTGAGTTGATGTGTGATGCTAGTGATCACGTTGTTGGGTCCGTGCTTGGCCAAAGAAAAGATGGCAAACTCCATGCCATTTACTATGCTAGTAGAACTCTTGATCCTACTCAAGCTAATTACACCACAACTGAAAAGGAGTTGTTAGCTATTGTGTTCTCCATTGAGAAGTTTCGGTCCTACCTTGTAGGTTCGAAAGTTATTGTTCATACGGATCATGCGGCACTTAAGTATTTGTTGCAAAAGAAAGATGTTAAACCCCGCTTGATTCGTTGGATTCTATTGCTTCAAGAGTTCGATATAGAGATCAAAGACAAGAAAGGCGCCGAGAATGTGGTAGCTGACCACCTATCTCGCCTATTGTTAGAAGATGATGATAAGTTACCCATTGATGATTCCTTCCCGGACGATCACCTTTATTCTATTGCTGCTCTCGAGTCCGAATTGCCATGGTATGCCGATATTGTGAACCACTTATCTTGTGGGATTCTTCCTAAAGGTTTAAGTTCATACCAACGCAAGAAATTCTATCACGATGCTAAGCACTATTATTGGGATGATCCACATCTCTACAAGTCGTGTGCCGATGGAATCATTCGTAGGTGTGTGCCCAAGGAGGAAACAACATCAAGTATATCTCATTGTCATGATATGCCAACTGGAGGGCATGCTAGTACAACAAAAACCGCCGCGAAGATTCTTCAATGTGGTTTTTATTGGCCCTCTTTATTCAAGGACGTTGCACAATTTGTAAAGTCATGTGATCGTTGTCAACGGGCCGGGAATATCTCAAGGCGGAACGAGATGCCTCTTAATTTTATATTGGAGGTTGAATTATTTGATGTGTGGGGAATCGATTTTCAAGGCCCTTATCCCTCCTCTTATGGGAATAAATATATCCTTGTCGCGGTCGACTACGTTTCCAAGTGGGTGGAAGCCATCGCTACACCTACTAATGATGGCAAGGTCGTGGCCAAATTCTTCAAAAAGGTTATATTTCCCCGATTTGGTGTTCCTAGAGTGTTGATAAGTGATAATGGGACTCATTTTATTGAGAAGAAGCTAGAAGTATTGTTGAAGAAATATGGTGTTCAACATCGATTTGGGCTCCCGTATCATCCACAAACAAGTGGACAAGTTGAAATCTCCAATCGCGAGATTAAAACTATTTTAGAGAAGACGGTCGCAAGCTCGAGAAAAGATTGGTCAATGAAATTTGACGATGCATTATGGGCCTACCGCACCGCATTCAAGACACCGATTAGTACTTCACCATTTCGATTGGTGTATGAAAAATCTTGTCATCTCCCGGTAGAATTAGAACATTGTGCGTTTTGGGCCATCAAAGCTCTTAATTACGATTACAAGAGTGCGGGAGAACGTCGTCTTTTGCAATTGAATGAACTCGATGAGATTCGCCTTGAATCTTAAGAGAATGCTCGAATTTATAAGGAAAGGACAAAAAGATGGCACGACAATAGAATTTTGAGGCGTGAATTTCATGAAGGGGATTTAGTTCTTCTATTTAACTCAAGACTTAAAATATTTCCGGGCAAGCTGCGCTCGAGGTGGTCCGGACCATTCCGAGTCACCAAAGTATTCCCATATGGATCGGTCGAGGTTTCTAGCGATGAAAATGGGAGTTTCAAGGTCAATGGTGCGCGTCTCAAGCACTATATTGCAGGTGATCCGATTCCGGAGAAATTGATTTATACACTTCCCGTCATCCCCACCCTCAATTGAAAAAAAAAACAGGAAGTCAAGCTCGTGACTCTAAACAAGCGCTTCTCGGGAGGCAACCCGTGTTGTACATATTTTTATTTTTATTGTAATTTTATTTTTATTTTTATGACTAAAAAAAAAACTAAAAATTTAAAAAAAACCCAAAAATACGAGTGATACGGTGTTATAATGAGTCCGAGATAGCTAATTTGACTCATTTTTGCAGATCGAAGAAGCGGGAATTCCAATTTCCAAGTACAAGACCGCTAGTAGCGGCCACGGAAGGCTATTTGAGCCGCTACTAGCTGCTTTTTCAGCCCTTCCCCCTAAGTTTCATGCTAAAAGTCGATTTTTGTTCGCTACTAGCGGCCTAATTCGCTACTAGCGGCCCTAATTTCTATTCCATCATGTATATTTCCTCCTTCCTCCTTCATACTCAAACAAAAAAGAAAAAAAAAGGAAAAAGAAAAATAAAAAAAGGGACACAATAGTACGTACAGTACGTACATTGGAAAAAAAAACCCAATCACTGTCATCCACCATCTCTGCCGCCACTCACCACCACCACCGCCCTCTGCCGCCACTCACCACCACCACCGCCCTCTACCACCACCTCCCTCTCTCTATTGAACCCAAAAGAAGAAGAAAACAAAAACCCTAACATTTGGGGTTTTACTATCAAGAGCAATTTGGGGCAAAATTGGAGTCGGAATCAAGCAATTGCTGTCCGTACGTAGGTATGGCGTCGGTTTTTCGTCGGTAATGTCTGCCTCCTTTGCTTTCTTCTCTCAATTGAAGGTTTGATTATTCTTTGCCTATTTGTGTCTCATCTATTAATTTCAATTAGTAACTTATATATATAAATAATTTGAATTCTTTTGAAGTTACTAATTTCAATTATTTGAATTTACTAATTTCAAATTATTTGCAGTTATTGATTTTGTCTAAAAAAAAAAGAAAAACATAGTGTCTTCCGTTGTATATAAATTGTGTTGGTGGTGAGCTGATTGTCGTCTGTCAGTGTTCTGTGTGGAGTGAAAAGAAAAGAAGAATTTGGGGTGATTGTCGTCTTGCAACGGGATTTGAATTATTGTGTGTCCGTGAGAGTTGTGTGAGCCGTTCTGTGAGAATATTTGAGCTGAGTTTGGTTGATTGTGAGTTAGTGAGTTGAAAAAAAAAAGAAAAATAAAAGAGTGAAAAAAATGGGACGGAGTGTAAGAAAAGGCAAGGGTCCTGTGTCCAAGTCAAAGTCTAAGACCGTCTCTACTCTCACAATGCATCTTTCGGTTCCACCGGGTCTTTCACATATAAATGGTGATGAGCTCGTCTATCTCACCAATTTGAGACAAGCAAACCGTCATGTCCTACCAACTAAATTCTTTGATCGAGACACTTTGTCACGGTTAGGATTACTAGAGCCTATGTCGGAGTTGTTGAAAAGAGTGGGGATGGAAGGGTTGTTGGATCGACAAGTACCAACGTATACTAGATATACTTTGGAATTTTTGGCGACCTTGAAAACTTCTAAAAGAACCAAGGGCCCAGTTATTGATTTTAAACTTGGTGGAACTTCCCATCAAATCTCCTATTCTAAGCTTCGAGAGATTTTTGGATTTGTTGGGGAATGCACAAAAGAGTGGAATCCGTTCAAAGGTGGAGATGCGGGCATATTTTGGGCATCTATTACGGGGCAGCCTATTAAGAGAAAGGGGGATGTAAGCTCTAGTATTCCTCACCCATGTCTCCGTATGATTCACCGAATTTGGTCTATGGCGATTTTCTGTCAAGGGGAACCATCGAAGATTAGTCAAAATGAAATGGGTTACTTGTGGGCATTGATGCCCGAAGCTTCGATGGTGCCTGATTGGGTTGACCTGTTTGTA
This sequence comes from Agrostemma githago, assembly GCA_958450325.1. Classification (NCBI taxonomy): domain Eukaryota; kingdom Viridiplantae; phylum Streptophyta; class Magnoliopsida; order Caryophyllales; family Caryophyllaceae; genus Agrostemma; species Agrostemma githago. The sequence goes on along the minus strand of OY288244.1, from coordinate 32,112,723 downwards.
TCTAGCTGCCTTAAGTGTAGGAAGAATGTCAAGGGAAAAATTAGTATGGGTGGCATGGTCACATTGATACTTACACATTTGAAAGTCATTATTCCTAGCACAGTTACACCGGTGACGGGAGGTCATTTGCTCGATTTTGATACATTAGAGCGTACATTTATGCTTCAAGATTCGGTGGCCCGTGGTTATTTTTTATGGAGACGTGGTCCGGAAGCTTCACCTTACTTACGATTGCCTCGTTCTACGGAGCAATCTATTCCTACCGGGCCAAGGACCATCGATTTATATATACCACGTGACCCACTTACTCTCTTGGAGCCGGGTGACAAAAGGGTAGCGAAGCGAGTTCTAGAAAATGATGATGATGCTATGGATGGTAGTGATGATGAAAATGCGACCGAGAGACCTTCTCCCTCATTTACACATGCGTCTTCTTCTTCTTCTAGAGAGTCCGATATGTGGAGGTTAGAGGTCGATGATTGGAGGGCAGAACAGGGGTTAGATATGCGGGAAGTGCTAGAGTTGTGTCGAGGTTTCGACAAGTTTTTATCGGCTAGACATCCTAACACATATACTTCCCCTTCGGAGCAATTTTATGCAGAGTTGGCGGCCGAGAGGAGCTCTATTAACAGTCGTCGGGAGGCACGTAGTGGCTCTCGCCGACCCTCTGGAGACTCCTCCGATTCTTCATGATAAGTGATTTGTCCCCTCTTTCCTATTTTATTGTTGTCTTTGTCGCATTGAGGACATTGCTCGATTCAAGCATGGGGGAGGGACATTTCACTTTTGTATATATTTAGTTTAAAAAAAAAAGAAAAGAAAAAAAAAATCCCGCTAAGTCAAAAACCCGAAAGGGCGGCTTAGGCAAAAAAATGGGAGGCCTCGCTAGAATGAAAATCTGCAAGGGCAGACGTTCTAGGCAACATTGAGGTTGTGAGTGAAAAAAGTGAGCTGAAAAAAAAATTAAATAAATGTTAGGTTGAAAACCCGAAAGGGCGGCCTAGGCAAAATGAGGGATTAAAAAAAAAGATGAAAAAAAAGAAAAAAAGAGCCGCAAGAAAGAAAAGGGGCCATAATATCCTGTACTATGGGCAAATAGTAAACATCATGGCGGTCGGCGACATAAGAAGATGGCGTTCGGAGGTAAGGGTTAGGATTAGGATCAATTTTTGGCGTCGTAGTTTTGTGTTGGAATTGGATTGTGTGTTGGGGATCGTTGTTTGCTGTGATCCCGTTTTTTGGATATGGTTATGATGATGTTTATTGATGTTGATATTATTGGCTTGTGGTTAGAGATTATTTTTGAGCTAGCATGGGGGAGTCATACACTGACTTGACTCCTTGATTTATCTTTTGGTGTTGACCATGCTAAGCTAGACGATTTCGGAGTAGGTAATGAGGGCGATATAAGAAGGAAGTTGTGAGCTAACCATTTGTGAGTGAGGGAGTTCGCTAGACCTTGCATTGATATCGTCTTATGCCTTTTGAGTTTACTCGAGGACGAGTAAAGGTTTAGCATGGGGGAATTTGTTAAGTGCTATTTTTATCACTATTTGTGAGTATATATCGTCATATTTATAGTGTTTGAGAGTGGATTTTGGACGATATAGTGATATTTGAGTGATTTCCGATGATCTCACATGATTTGATTATATATGTGATTTTTGATGACGCTTCTAGCTATTTTGAAGAGCCGAGAAATTCATGTATTATGCCCGGATTATAGTGGTGGTATACATGTCAAATGCCGGGTTATATCGAGGATTGAATGAAGAAAAAAGAGAAGAAAATCAAAGGAAAAGCAAAGAAGAAAGAATTGGGAGTTTTTAAGTGCCGCTACTAGCGGATGACGAAGAGCAAAACTGCCGCTAGTAGAGGCTTCATCAGAATTCATGCAATTTGTGAAGCTTCCAGAGTGCCGCTAGTAGCGAAATGTGCCGCTACTAGCGAACAGCTACCCGCACAATGACTTTTGATCTCCCTCTATTCTATCCTACTTATATGGGATTACTATTATTATTAGAACAAGCATATCATTTCTAGACTACATACATAAAAGTTATACAATTTTATTAGATTTATGCATTCTAGTTTTATTATTCCAAGACTTTGAAGAAACGATCGTTCATCATTTTGTTCATTATTCAAGACTAAGTTTTTCTAATTCCCTACTCTTTATTTTATTTGTTGATTATTATTTTGATTATGAATTGTGAGTAGTTCTTTTATCTAGGGCTCGGTGAGCCGATAATATGGGTTATTGATGCTTTGATTTTAGTCGCGCTTTGTTGAATTATTGAATTGGGTTTGTTTCGGTTGTACTTAATAATTGATTGATTAGTTTGAATTGCTAGGTTTGAGTCTAGATTATCATTACAATGAAAGTTGGATGTTTTCATATGAATCATATCTAAAAGTTTGTATCTTTGTCGATTAATTTCTACTCAATTTTAATTACGACGAAAGTCGGATTTTAATTTAGAGAACCGAAACAAGATTTGAACTTTCACATGAGAATAGTGAATTGGAATAATTGGGACATGTTAGTATCGATTCTTAATGCGTCTAGTTTTGTTATTCGTGCCATGAGAATAGGATTTATAACATGCTAGATAGGCTTTTTATGTCTCGACGGAGAATTTAAAGTATTGATTAAAATAGGAATGCTAGTCTCACCCAAGACGGTAATTTAACAAAGTTGTGTCACATTTTGATTGCATCGATAATCCATGTTAATGGTGAACCATTGCCCTAGGTCTTTCTATTATCGATTTATTACATTTAGTTTGTTAAAATTAGTCATAAAATCAACACCTTCTTACTCGACGTAGATAACTCGTAGTCAGAAATTAGCTAGTATTTAATCATTCACCTCCCTGAGATCGACCCGTATGCTACAATACTCGTACGCTTGCGGTACTACAAAATAAAACGTAACACATCCCGACATCCAAATACTAACCCGAAATTCTAGGCAATTTTAGGCAAACCATACACAAATACCAATCCGAAATTCTAGGCAAAATATATACAAACCCGAGAGCAAAACTCACCAAATCCCCTTCCTAACCATACACGCCATAACTCACCTATATACATCTTAACGCTCCCGCGCCTAGGCCACCACTACGAGTCCGTTTTCGAAATAATAAAGCATGTAGATTGAGGGTGTTTCAAATCCCGTTTTTCTCCCTTTCACAATTCTTTGTCACAATTTTTTGTCACGATTTTTTGTCACGATTTTTTTTCATGATTTTTTTTCACGATTTTTTGTCACGATTTTTTTTCACGATTTTTTGTCACGATTTTTTTTCATGATTTTTTTTTCACGATTTTTTTTTCACGATTTTTTTGTCACAATTTTTTTTTGTCACAATTTTTCGTCACAAGTTTTACACAATTTTTCAAAAACTTTACACAATCTTTCAGCAACTTTTTCAAAATCCACTCTAAATATTCGATATTGATTCTATAATCAAGCATAGAATATTACGAGTATCAATATTTAAGTCGAGTATAAATTGCACCATATTTTTACACGACTTAACCAAATCATCGATTTCCAAAACCAAATACAATTTTTTCATCATATCATATTTACATCTTCTAACTCGTTTACTCGTTTGCTCCTTTATTATCGCGATTGTTGTATTGTATCGTTGGTTGCATTGTAATTCCGGGTGGTATGCCGCTCGTATATTGTAATCGGTTATCGTTTTTGTTGTTTGTTTTATTAGACTAAAACGAACTTCACGTGCTAAAATAACTTTCACGTTATTAGTTTAACATGCATTAGACGACTTAGCAACCCATTTATTTTTCTCTCACATGTCTAGAGAAAATAATCTTTGCATATCATTCAACCGTCGAACTAACGCGTGTACATAAAAAACGAACGATATCTTAGTAAAGGCCGCTAAGTGCGGGCGGGGTTGGGTGTTCTTAGTAAACTTCCCAACACGTACCCTCACCCCTTACTCAGAACCATGGTTTCCGGATGTCCGAATCCATTGGCAACGAGAGTCATTCAATACACGGTATCCGATAATGTCGGTATCGGTATCGTAATGCAAAGGGACGAGCCCAATAAATTCTCACATCGGAAATGGGCCGTATTTTGTATACGGCCCCCACTACGACATAGAGTGGGGTCAAATGGTTCCGAATAACCACAAAATTCGGTGGCGACTCCTACTTCGATTTAAATTTCAATTTGACCATCTCATATGGAGATTCATTCGCCTCCCCAAACCCGCGCGTGGCCGCGTCGGGGTGGACCTATGCCATGTCCACAATTTGGCGACTCCGCTGGGGATTAACTGATGTGTCACTTACCATCGGCATCCTCAGGGTGAGACTCGAAAAGAAATCGTTCGATTAGTAATGTACACGTTTTAGTTCAATGGTTCATGCATAACCCAATTTTTTCCCGGGCCGGTTACTTGTGACCGACGTCCCACTATACCACGGTGCATTCCTAAATGGGTGCACTAAAGACTTCGATGGCGGAACTCGCATGGGTTTTACGGCAGGTTCTAAGACCAACTCGGCTTAGGAAGACCGTCCTGATTTGCGAGAAAGCTATCGTCGTTGGTATAGACCTTATTCGACTGACCGAGACTTAGACTAAGAGCATATATGGTGTCATTATACTGTTTCTGTGACTACATGCTACTTGATCTTCTTTGGTCTTTTTTCAAAAATCGTCATTTCAAAAATTGCATCTTTTCAAAACTATCCAATTTTCAAAGCCCGGAAAGCTACCGAATTTAGGACTTATGATTTTGACTCAAAATAGCCTATTTTTAGCCGGTATGCTTCCCAAACTTTATCAAAATTTCCAAAAATTCGGCCCGATAAGACTTTTCGGTTTTCAAAAAAATCGGCCCATCCGATCCGACTTTTTCGGGTTTTTCTAAATCCAAAATTCCCTTTTCAAAACTATCTTCTTCTTAGGACTTCCCGTATTTAGCAGTGTCGGGTCTTGTCATAAGTTGTTAGAATCTATAGCGTCGAAACTCCGTCGATCTTACATCACGAGTTTCTACCCCATCCCAAGTCCGTCTTTTTTGTCAAGGCACGGTCCACCTACGTAGGACAAACTCCTACAAAGAGAAGCCCATTTACACAATCGAGTCCAAAGTCTGGGGATTTCACACACGGATCTTTCTTCGAACGGGACTAGGCCCACTTTGCCAAAACCCAGGGAGAGTCCACCATCCACGAGTCACCCGTCTAGGAGTCGGTCTTCAGTCCCACTCGGAGGCTACTCTTCAGCAGAGCGATCAACCACGGTTGCTCTAAGGGTCATGTCTTACACGTGTTGTCACACGTACCCCACTTTTGAGTCACTTAGATGTCGCACCGTCTGAGTCCTACCAGAGTCTTTAATCTCACTCGGGGGCTATCCCTCCACCCGAGCAGTCGACCACGGTCACTGAAGGGGTACTTTACGTCCATCCTACACTGGCATCCTTATGATGCCTTCTTCGAGTCGTACCAATGGTACGAATACTCGAGTCACCTAGGGTTAGGTCACCACGGTTGGTCCAAGCACGCGGCGCAGTCAAACACGGTTGCCCCATTTTCGGACTCGCCCTCATACACCGTCCAAGTCTCATGGTCGAGTCCAAGCGAGGGTCGTTACCTCGTCTAGATCAACGTTCGAGTATCCCGGTCCAAGAGTCTTTGTCGACCCGTCACCCCGGGCCGTGTCTAGTTTGACTCCCTCTCTTGCACTTGCGCAAAGCTGAGTTTAGGCGAGTCGTGGCACCCGTCTTTCTCTCCAATCAAAGACCTTACCAAAAAAAAAACAACCAACCGAGCGTTCGAGTCCGGATTTGATTCGAGTCTAAGTCTGAGTTCGAGTCTAGGATACCCTACATACTCATTTCCAAATCAAAGTCAGAGTCAATGTTAGTTGTATTCTGTCCTCTTTTTTCAAAATTCAATAAAATCAGCTTTTCTATTTCTCGTACATACTTTCCTTATGTTTTTCCGAGAACATGATGAACACCATCATACACTGTGAGCACACGCACGTGACTATTATAGGCACATCTATAATGACTGCAGAAAATCGAGCCCGTGTTTTCCTTTTACCTATTCCATGTCTGGTATAGAAAGCCACATAACTACCCGTAGCAGGAGCATATCGAATTCTATGACAAATCTGGGTAGTCTTCTAGTTTGGGTTCAAGACGGGAGGCAAGCCCACTTCCCACAATAAACACCCATCCCCCATCCAATAAGACTAGCCAGTCCCTACCTTAGGTGTTAGTCTGACCGACAAAAAAAAACCTGGACAAAAAAAATCAAAAGTCCAAGAGAAAAAAGCAAAAGGCCAAAACAAAAAAGTTGGCCATGATCAAAAAAGAATTATCAACATCTCTCGACCAGACACGGTCAACTCAAATGAAGAATCCCATGACCGGGGCTACGAGGTCAACCCAAAGAATTCAAAAACCCATGACCGTGAAACGGTCAATTCAAAAAGTATCAATACCCATACCATCCAATAGGGGAGAGACAGTCAAGCTGGTCAGCTAACACCACATCTAGCCTTCCCACATTACAACCCTCAAGACCTTCTCAAGACCTAGGCTAGAGACAGCCCAGAATTTTGAGGATTCAAGCTCCATAGGATACACCCTAACCTTTAGGGCCAGACATGGAAATCAGATCCCGCATTATCAACCTGCTCGATCGAAGTCCGAGTCATTTTTACTTGACTTCCCCCTTTCCTACCACATTACAATACCTTACCCTCGAAGCCTTAGCTCCACAAAATCGAGCTCCAGATTTCAAAACATCAAAGCCACTTACTACCTAGTACCACATTTCTAAAAACATCTAAGCCAGTTACCATCCCCAAACACGGGAATTCAACTTGCAGTCGGCATAGAACATGCCCAAATAGTTCACACCACCTCTGGGGGCTACCCCGGAGAACGCTCACAGTCACAGGATCAGCATCCTAGCTATTCTAACCCTTTGATCAAGACATCATTGGGAATGCACCTAGCCTACACCATTGCTATGGCTAGTTACACACAAAGCCCTAGTAAACTAGGCACCATTATATCTTTCAATCCACTGAACTACGGCTTGGTTTGATTTCCCTACACATGAATATGTAGGCAGCCTTTCGACAAAGGCACAACCATTCACATTCACACAAATTCGAAAAAGCATCATCATTCCGGTCACGACACTGTCATGTTCTCAGCAGCTAGCTTTGTCATCCTGGGGGCTTCTCCTAGGCAGAAGTTCTCCATCCACTCACAAAATCCAGATAAATTCAAAGAATAAAGATCTAGCCTCCTTTCTATAGTGTGTCCTAGTACTCGGCTCAGTTGAAGACGAGAATTGGTCAGGGACTCGAAGCAATACCCACTTTGGGAATGTACCCCTAAATCAAAAGAATATCCAAAAGAACACCAGTCTATGGTATTGCTACCACAAAGCCCTGTCGTACGGAAACAGTCCCATTCCGAGGATTCGACCGTGTTGCCACTCGCCTAGGCTACGAAATAGCGCAACTTAAGAGTCTTGTAATATTAGGTGGCTCATCCCCTACCGAGTCACGGTCCAACTCTTAGAGAGTCCAGTCGTGTCTGTCAACTCGTCTTGTCGCGTCCAGAGTCGAGTCGGTCGGTATATCTCTCTCTTCTAATTCTCATTTTAAACTTCGCAAAACTTAGCCATTTGAGAAAATCCCTTTCCTAGTCACCACGGGAATAGGAATTTTTATCACACTTCATCTAGGCATACAGGCCTAACCAAAGACTTTAGGAGTCCGTGTCAGAATCGGATTAGGAATCAAGTCATCCCAAGCATTCTAATTTCCAAAAAAAAATCATTTTCTTTCCAAAAAATCAATCAAAAATCATTTCTTCCCCAGCATGAGTCGGTGTTTCACCTAAATGTTACATACAAATTGTGTCAGCATACAGGTACACCCAAGACTCCCGAGAAATTCTAAGAAAAGTTCCCCAGTGGAAAGCTCAGGCGACATTTTCTACTGAAGAATCAGCATGTATCTGTAAACAGATAGATATACTCATAGCTTCCAAGGCAAGCTCCCGCGCAATTCTAAGACAGGATGTACCTGTAAAAAGGTATACCCATAGCTTCCAAGGCAAGCTCCCGCGACATTATCAGCATCAACCCAGGTATGATTTCTATCTTATGGCTGGCGAGCCCTTCACGCAGGTCTAATGGACTATAAACGACCCGATCGGAAGTCTGCCAGGTTTTAATCCTTGATTGACCTGGTAGCTACTCTGACTTTTGCCTTGTCCAAGCCTCAGTCAGAGTGGGGGCTCTGTAGACACCCACATTTGACCGCCAGGTGTCTATAATAGTTCCCGCCAAGCACCCGATGAAGATTGGACGTAAACGTGCTTTGATGGACTCGGATATGGGCTCGTAACCATGGACATTTGGTTTAGACTTATTACGGAGTACAAATCTTACAAAACCAACCTCAAATCCAGGCCCAGTAGGTCGTTTCGAGTCAAATAAGACTAATTTGGGTCGAATCCAGCACCAGGGACAAAACCGTCTTTTAGCGACCGAGTCAAACCCGGTCAAAGATATTTCCCGAGACACACGGACCAGCCGTGATACCTCACACGTCCGGTTTGGACTCAAATGCTACAAAAAATCAGCCTCGCAAAATATTAAACAAATCCGTTCCGTTTTAGGGTAGAATTCGATACCAAGTAGGAATTCTGTCCGAATACCAAATCAAGTATTCGACCGAGCATCAAATAACTCGGCCAAGCAGCCCCATTTCAGCCGAGGTACATTGCTTCCTCATCAAGCAACGGAATTTTTGTTCCACTCGAATTACTTATTCCTATCCTTAGACGGAATCCTACCTCAACCCGACTGGTGACTCTTTCTTCCTTTGCAAGTTAGTCATCCTATAAATAGGACCCTCCCGTTTACACATTCAATTGATAAAAACAATTCATCCATAACATCCCGACATCCAAATACTAACCCGAAATTCTAGGCAACTTTAGGCAAACCATACACAAATACCAATCCGAAATTCTAGGCAATTTTAGGCAAAATATATACAAACCCGAGCGCAAAACTCACCAAATCCCCTCCCTATTCATACACGCCATAACTCACCAATATACATCTTAACGCTCCCGCGCCTAGGCCGCCACTACGAGTCCGTTTTCGAGATAATCAAGCATGTAGGTTGAGGGTGTTTCAAATCCCGTTTTTCTCCCTTTCACAATTTTTTGTCACAATTTTTTTGTCACGATTTTTTTTTCACGATTTTTTGTCACGATTTTTTTTCATGATTTTTTTTTCACGGTTTTATTGTCACAAACTTTTTTTTTTCACAATTTTTCGTCACAATTTTTACACAATTTTTCAGAAACTTTACACAATCTTTCAGCAACTTTTTCAAAATCCACTCTAAATATTCGATATTGATTCTATAATCAAGCATAGAATATTACGAGTATCAATATTTAAGTCGAGTATAAATTGCACCATATTTTTACACGACTTAACCAAATCATCGATTTCCAAAACCAAATACAATTTTTTCATCATATCATATTTACATCTTCTAACTCGTTTACTCGTTTGCTCCTTTATTATCGCGATTGTTGTATTGTATCGTTGGTTGCATTGTAATTCCGGGTGGTATGCCGCTCGTATATTGTAATCGGTTATCGTTTTTGTTGTTTGTTTTATTAGACTAAAACGAACTTCACGTGCTAAAATAACTTTCACGTTATTAGTTTAACATGCATTAAACGACTTAGCAACCCATTTATTTTTCTCTCACATGTCTAGGGAAAATAATCTTTGCATATCATTCAACCGTCGAACTAACGCGTGTACATAAAAAACGAACGATATCTTAGTAAAGGCCGCTAAGTGCGGGCGGGGTTGGGTGTTCTTAGTAAACTTCCCAACACGTACCCTCACCCCTTACTCAGAACCATGGTTTCCGGATGTCCGAATCCATTGGCAACGAGAGTCATTCAATACACGGTATCTGATAATGTCGGTATCGGTATCGTAATGCAAAGGGACGAGCCCAATAAATTCTCACATCGGAAATGGGCCGTATTTTGTATACGGTCCCCACTACGACATAGAGTGGGGTCAAATGGTTCCGAATAACCACAAAATTCGGTGGCGACTCCTACTTCGATTTAAATTTCAATTTGACCATCTCATATGGAGATTCATTCGCCTCCCCAAACCCGCGCGTGGCCGCGTCGGGGTGGACCTATGTCATGTCCACAATATTTATATAAAATACCATATGAATTTATCTCAAATTTATTATAACTTGAGGGCTTTATTGGCTAGTTACCCATTTAAGTCCAAAGATAATTATATAAATTATAAAACCACCATGCAAAATATTATTACACATTAAAAGGTCATATTATAACAAAAAAATATTTTTTTTTTCATAATTATTTACATATTGTGGATATTTATGCATGCATGCATGAGTATTGATAAAAAAAATGTGATAACGTGGAAAAATAAAATAATGATCCAAAAATAAAATCTAAAAACTTAAAAATCTACATGCAACATCATCAACAAAAAGAAAAAAAACTAGGAATATAATTAAGAACATAATTATTTTAATCTTTCATATAATTTATATATTTATTGCATGATAAATAAATTAGAAGCATGATTAAATAATGAGCAATAAAACCAAATATATATTCATATATTCATCACAAAAATATATACATAATTTATACCATGAAGTTCATATATTATCAAAAATTTTAAATTTCATATACATCCTCAATCTTATTATAAATTCATAAAAATATTAGAATTTCATAAATCAAGAAAAAGAGTAAGCCTAGTTACCTTGAGAGAAATTAGTATTACTAATAAGTAGAATATGAGTGATATCAACCCAAGTGGTTTCCTTCCACCAAGGTCTCTTGTTCACCTAGTTTTAGATTAATAAAATTTATCAAGATCAAGATGACAATAAACAATTAGAATAGTAATGAATAAAATCTACACTTACTAGTAATTAGAAATGATGGAGAAGAGGATATGGAAAAGGAAATTATGAGAAATGGGGATGATGGTTCACGGTGGAATGGTGGAGAAGTGAAGAGTAGTTCATCCTTAATTTAAGGACAAAATGCATGTGATGATGAAGATGCTTAGCCTTAGCCATATAGCCATGCATGGCTATAAACCTATGCTCATAGACCTTGGGCTATAAGGAAATGCAAGTGGGCAAGTTGGCAAGTTGCAAGCAAGTAGCACAAAACTAAGTGAAGTGTGAGTGAAATAGATGAGGACGACGGAATTGCGGTCCGCGGATTACGGTGACAGCCTGTCGTATTTCGAGCATAACTTTCTCTACAGAACTCCGATTAAGATGATTAAGGTAGCGTTGGAAAGCTAAGAGGAAGATCTAAAACATTTATGGTTTGATTAAGAGCCAAATACGTCTCTAACCTGACGTTAAATGAGCAATTATATTGCCTAAGTTTATTAGTTCATCCGAACGTAAGGGTTTGAGAGGATAAATAAAAGTGTGAAGGATGGGAACCTAGAACATTAATTCCAATCATACAAGTGATGAATGGATAAATGGATAATGAGTATGGAATTAAAATAGTTTATATGTGTTTATCAAATTATGAAAACACGGGGTGTTACAACCCTCCCCACTTAAGAAAAAGTTTCGTCCTCGAAACTTGAATTAGTGTGTACCTGTATCAAACAAGTGAGGGTATTTGGCTTGCATGGACGCCTCTGTCTCCCATGTTGCTTCTTCAAACCTTTGAGTACGCCACAAAACCTTTACTAATGGTACAACCTTATTCCTTAAGGTTTTGTCCTTCCTATCTAAAATCTGGACGGGTTGCTCCTCATAAGTCAAATTTGGTTTCACCTCGACTGTGTCCGACTGAAGTACATGAGATGGATCGCTCCGATATCTTCTCAATTGAGATACATGAAAGACATCATGTACTTTAGACAGATTAGGGGGTAAAGCTAACTTATAAGCTACTTCACCAATTCGTTCAAGTACTTCATATGGTCCTACAAACTTAGGGCTCAATTTTCCCTTAATTCTAAATCTCTTCACCCCTCTCATGGGCGACACCTTAAGAAAGACCTTGTCCCCAACATCAAATTCTACTTGCCTTCGACGCAAGTCAGCATATGACTTTTGCCGATCTTGAGCCGCTTTCATCTTTTCCCGGATCAACTTAACTTGCTCAATGGACTCTTGGATCATCTCAGGGCCAACAACTGCAACCTCACTAATATCATCCCAACATAAAGGACTACGACATTTCCTCCCATACAAGCCTCAAATGGAGCCATCTTGATACTAGCGTGGTAACTGTTATTGTACGAGAACTCTACTAAGGGAAGACTTCTCTCCCATCCTGTTTGGAATTCTAGCACGCATGCTCGGAGCATATCCTCTAAAGTTTGAATAGTGCGTTCGGTTTGGCCATCGGTAGCAGCGTGAAAAGCTGTGCTCAACTTTAACTTACTACCTAACGCCTCCTGGAGCTTCCTCCAAAAATGCGAACAAAATCGTGGGTCACGATCAGAAACTATGTCTTTAGGAACTCCAAGAAATCTAATAACTTCTCTTTGGTATGCTACCGCCATCTCATCCAAACTCCAAGTATCTTTCATTGGAATGAAGTGAGCTACTTTAGTTAAACGGTCCACCACTACCCAAATGGCATTCTTTCCCGTGGGCGACTTTGGTAACCCAGTTACAAAGTCCATGGAGATGGAATCCCATTTCCACATGGGTATTTCTAAGGGCTGCAGGAGACCACCAGGTCTTCGACGTTCGAACTTTACTTTCTGACAGGTAAGACATCTGGCCACAAAATTCGCAATTTCTCTTTTCATGTTAGGCCACCAAAAGAATTTCTTCAAATCCTTATACATCTTATCCCCACCAGGATGAATAGAATATGGTGTACTATGAGCTTCCTGCATAATCTTCATTTTAAGATCATCACAGTCAGGGATGCACCACCTACCTTGAAATCTTAAACTTCCATCCGTCCAGACTTCAAAATCATTTTCTTCACTGACCTTGGCACGTAGGCCTTCAAGCACTGGATCCTCTTGTTGTTTAATTCGAATTTCGTGGTAGATCTCAGGTTCAGCACTCATAGCATTCAGAGCGATACTTCCTTGCTGAACTACCTCTAAATTCAACTTTCGGAAATCATGACAAAGGTCATCAGGCAACACCATGACGCCATTCATTGTGTGTTTTTCTTTTCTACTTAATTCATCGGCCACCACATTGGCCTTACCTTCATGGTATTGAAGTTGGAGGTCGTAGTCGTTAATCAATTCTATCCACCTCCTTTGCCTTGCGTTTAGATCTCTTTGGGTAAAAATGTACTTTAAGCTCTTGTGATCGGTGTAAAAGTTGCATGATACCCCATAAAGATAGTGCCTCCAAATCTTGAGAGCAAAGACTACCGCTGCCAACTCGAGATCATGAGTCGGGTAGTTTTTCTCGCATTCCTTTAGTTGTCTTGAGGCATAGGCCACCACCTTTCCATTTTGCATCAACACACAGCCGAGTCCATTCTTTGACGCATCGCTGTAAACATCAAAGCTCACTCCTTCTTCGGGTAAAGTCAAGATTGGTGCTGACGTTAATCTTTTCTTTAACTCTTCAAACGCCTCTTCGCATGCACTAGACCACACAAATTTTGACTCCTTCTTCAATAAAGAAGTCATTGCCTTTGCTACCTTTGAGAAGTCCTTGACGAACCTTCGGTAGTATCCTGCCAGACCCAAGAAGCAACGTATTTCTCTCACATTCTTTGGACTTTCCCAATTCACTAAAGGTTGAACCTTAGCTGGGTCAACGCTAATGCCTTCACCAGAAACGACATGGCCTAAAAATGCAACCTTCTTAAGCCAGAATTCGCATTTTGAGAACTTCGCAAACCACTTTTGCTTTCTTAACGTCTCCAATATCGACCTCAGATGTTTAGCATGTTCCTCTTCATTCTTTGAATAAATGAGGATATCATCGATGAATACCACTACACATTTGTCCAAATACTCATGGAAGGTCCTATTCATCTGATCAATAAACACCGCTGGAGCGTTGGTTAGGCCAAAGGGCATCACTACAAACTCATAGTGCCCATACCTTGATCGAAAAGCGGTTTTAGGGATATCCTCTTTCCTCACTGGGATTTGATGAAAACCCGACCTCAAGTCGATCTTTGAGAAACTACTTGCTCCCTTAAGTTGATCGAATAAATACTCGATTCTTGGGAGTGGGTAACGGTTCTTGATCGTTACCTTGTTCAATTCTCTATAGTCGATGCATAATCTCATGCTTCCATCCTTCTTTCTCACAAACAGTACTGGGCACCCCAACGTGACACACTTGGGCGAATAAAGCCCTTATCTATCAATTCCTCCAGTTGTTTCTTTAACTCTTGCATTTCGGCAGGAGCCATACGGTAGGGTGCCTTGGAAATAGGTCCAGTACCGGGTAGGAGGTCGATGTTAAACTCGACATCTCGCTCTGAAGGGACACCTGGAAGCTCATCGGGAAACACATCGCCGAACTCCCGAACAATAGGAATATCCTCAATCTTAGCTTCCGTAGTGACATCTTGTACACTACATAAATACACCTGATATCCCTTTCTCCTCAATTCCCTAATCTTTAGGGCAGACACCCATTTAATTCCTGGTTTAACTGAGATACTCTTATACGAAATCCTTGTACCCAATGGACTTTTCAAAATGATCTTTTGATCTCGACACACGAACTTTGCGTCAAACCTAGCTAACCAATCCATGCCAAGTATAATGTCGAATTCCGAGAGTTTAAAACTTATGAGATCAGCGGGAAAGTCAGTTCCCACAATGGATATGGAAATGTCACGAAAGACTGTGGAACAAGAGACAATCTCCCCAGTGGGAAGAGCTATGATGGTTTTAGTGGGGGCACTAGGTATGAGTTGAGCCTTAAGAACAAATGATGTGGAGATAAAGGAAAATGAAGCACCAGTATCAAATAATACGAATGCAGGAATAGAGTTAGCAAGAAATGTACCAGTAATGACATCTGGATTAGTCTCTGCCTCCGCATGGTTCATCACATAAATACGACCCTGGTTGGGCACCTGTTGAGGTCTATTATTCTCACTACCACTCCCCGAACCTTGAGAAACTCTTTGGGGGCAACGATTTGCAGTGTGACCAATACCCTGGCAATTGTAGCATGTAATATCAGTCCCATTGCAATTCTTCCCAGGGTGATAAGCTTTCTTGCAACGAAAACATTGACGATCGCTCTGGTGAGTGGTGTTAGGGAGAGTTGTCCCAGAAGTGTTGTTATACTTCATCTTTTTCGCAGGTCCTTGGATAGCTGGCAATGGAGCAGGTGTTCTCTTTCCCGATCGACGCTCAAGAGTTTCTTGACTCAGAACCGCATCATAAAAACTAAGGGCACTGTTACAAGCTTCTTGAAAAGTCTGCGAGGGGAGAGCCGCAATTGAAGTACGAACCTTTGGAGCTAACCTCAATTCATAGCGACGAATTTTCTCCGTCTTAGTCGGAATTACCATGGATGCAAAACGAGCAAGTTCTATGAATTTTCTTATGTATTCCTCAACAGTCATATCACCTTGCTCAAGATCCAAGAATTCTTGTTGCTTCCTC
Source organism: Agrostemma githago (assembly GCA_958450325.1). Taxonomy (NCBI): domain Eukaryota; kingdom Viridiplantae; phylum Streptophyta; class Magnoliopsida; order Caryophyllales; family Caryophyllaceae; genus Agrostemma; species Agrostemma githago. The sequence goes on along the minus strand of OY288244.1, from coordinate 32,097,000 downwards.
CAACGAAGAGCCTCGGGATAAAACCGAGCTTTCACACTTTCTTTGAACTCAGACCAGCCAAACCCTGGTTGAGCCCTTAGCGAGTCTTTCATAAGGTCCCACCAACGATCTGCTTCATCAAGGAAGTAAAAGCTAGCCAAATCAATTTTCATATTTTCAGGTATCTGGGTCACGATAAACAACTTTTCCATTTGGTGGGTCTAATTCTCAAGGATGATAGGGTCCGTGACTCCCATGAATTCTGGGGGCTTGTGGCGATTGAAACGCTCAAAGACGGATCCTTCACGATCAACTTGTGGAGCATTGTTCTCTTTCTCCAGTAGTTTTATTAAAGTCGTCTCGGTCATACGAACCCTATCATTCTCAGCGTTGGCGTGGCCGTTTCCCTGGCGGGAATTCATCTGCATCCAAAGATAACAAGTGATTCTAGTGGTAGAGACCCTATGCTACCACTAACATGCAACTACTCAATCATAAGGAGACAACAAAAGCATATATTACCCACAAGTAAGAGACCCATAATATAAACAACAATTGAGTCCTTACTTGTTTCTACCCCACTCTCTCTTAGTCAAACTAATATTTGTTTAAGTCTTATCTCAATCCGAGAGTGTTGGGAGCGTTCTGGCTCTGATACCAACTGTAACTCCCCGGATTTAAACAAAAGGAATAAGATAGATAATTATAGCGTCTTATATTAATAATACACCATAGTGGCGGAAACACCATGGTTAACTAAATCCGAGTGTTACCAGCATGGATAATTAATATGTCTTAACGCATACAACTACTCTCGGAATTGAAACCCGATGAAAATAAAACTACAAGGTTCAATTATTAAACATATAATTCATTATTTATTCTCTCTCAAGTCAACCCCATTCATGACCAAGTAGCACATCAACCTGAAAAAAAAAAAAAGTCCACCGGCAGTGGGGAGTAACTAGGAGTCCTCCCAGTCATGATTGATGAAAATCTAATCATAATTACGAGAATATAATTACTAGATAATATATACTCCAATTAAAAAACATGATAACATATAAAGTTCATCAAAACATGTGATAAAATAAATATTAATAGCAAGGAATACGTGACAACGTAACTAATACCAAGCCATAAATAAATAAATAAAATGTAGAACGGATATATATATATATATATATATATATATATATATATATATATATATATGTCCTTCCAGAACTCGAACCAAAATATACAGAATAACACGAGCTAAGAACGAGCACCGCCTAGGGCCAATAACCTGAAACTCTAAACTTCGATGCCAATAACCTGACACCAAAATAACCCTACGGTGGGACACATAACCGTGAACCCATGTCTAAGACTGGCCAGACTTTCGAGGGACAAAATGTCTAGTTAAGGCGTAAAAGTGCGGACCCTTAACCAGTCAAGGCGTAAAAGTGCGGACCCTTGACCCCCAAACGAAATATCCATAGACTCATAAGAGTATTCCATAAGGAACGGTCAACCCTTAGCAGACCAATAACCTGAAACCATGCCAGGGTACTAGGTAGGCCAATAACCTGAAACCTACCCAGGTTGGTATTGCTCTTCTCGAGTAGACCAATAACCTGAAATCTACCCGATATCTTATACTCTAGCCATACCATATATAAAATGGAACAAGGTCCAAAAGATAATATCTGGGCACCATGGATAACCCCATGTTAACATGCCAAACGCTCATAACCGAGCAATCCATTTTAATAGCATCAATATAAATAAAGTATAATAATAAAATTGCTAGAGTATAAGATAAATTTTCACCATAAAATTCAATATCGCTTCAAACAACCATTTATCAAAATTGTATTATTTGAACATGAGGACTAAATAAGTTTTATGTTAACTATATGATTAAGTAAATAGTATTAGATCATATGACATGCACAACAATTAATTACAATTTTTTTTTATATATTTCTCTTACCCATGAATATAAATTCATTTATTAAATATAATGATCAAATTATTATTTATGATACATAATAAAAGTTGAAAAGTATTAAATAATTGATATTTGTAAAAATAATAGATCTAGTTCTTAAAATAAGTATGTCTATGTTTTACATCATAACATGTAATTTATTCATATAGTATAATAAATCATTAAATAGCGACTATAAAATTAAATTTTAAAAAAAGATATTAAATGTTAAAAGAAGATGTACGAGAAAATATAAAGAAGTACAAAAAGATGCCAGCAGTGGGGTCTGAACCCTAGTCATCAGGAGAAGAAACATTGTGTCTAACCACTGCAACACAACTACTGTTCTGTTCTTTTCCAGAATTAAATTTTACTTAATTGTAAACAAACAGTGTTATTTAGGGTGACGAAAACTTATCTATTTAATTATTATACATCATGAATATGCTTAATTACACATTATAAATTATTAAATTAAAATTACATACTGTCCATGAAAATTTATTTAATATAAAATTAATTTTTAAGTTCAATTAAAATAATGTCACATTAATTTTTTAACTAGTTTTATACTTACAGTTTATAATAACATTTTAATAGGAAATTTCATGCATAAATAAATAAATAAATAAAGATTTTTTTCTAATTAATTTAAAAAAATTAGAATATATTTATATAAAATACCATATGAATTTATCTCATATTTATTATAACTTGAGGGCTTTATTGGCTAGTTACCCATTTAAGTCCAAAGATAATTATATAAATTATAAAACCACCATGCAAAATATTATTACACACTAAAAGGTCATATTATAACAAAAAAATTCTTTTTTTTTTCATAATTATTTACATATTGTGGATATTTATGCATGCATGCATGAGTATTCATAAAAAAATGTGATAACATGGAAAAATAAAATAATGATCCAAAAATCAAATCTAAAAACTTAAAAATCTACATGCAACATCATCAACAAAAAGAAAAAAAACTAGGAATATAATTAAGAACATAATTATTTTAATCTTTCATATAATTTATATATTTATTGCATGATAAATAAATTAGAAGCATGATTAAATAATGAGCAACAAAACCAAATATATATTCATATATTCATCACAAAAATATATACATAATTTATAACATGAAGTTCATATATTATCAAAAATTTTAAATTTCATATACATCCTCAATCTTATTATAAATTCATAACAATATTAGAATTTCATATATCAAGAAAAAGAGTAAGCCTAGTTACCTTGAGAGAAATTAGTATTACTAATAATTAGAATATGAGTGATATCAACCCAAGTGGTTTCCTTCCACCAAGGTCTCTTGTTGACCTAGTTTTAGATTAATAAAATTTATCAAGATCAAGATGACAATAAACAATTAGAATAGTAATGAATAAAATCTACACTTACTAATAATTAGAAATGATGGAGAAGAGGATATGGAAAAGGAAATTATGAGAAATGGGGATGATGGTTCACGGTGGAATGGTGGAGAAGTGAAGAGTAGTTCATCCTTAATTTAAGGACAAAATGCATGTGATGATGAAGATGCTTAGCCTTAGCCATATAGCCATGCATGGCTATAAACCTATGCTCATAGACCTTGGGCTCTAAGGAAATGCAAGTGGGCAAGTTGGCAAGTTGCAAGCAAGTAGCACAAAACTAAGTGAAGTGTGAGTGAAATAGATGAGGACGACGGAATTGCGGTCCGCGGATTACGGTGACAGCCTGTCGTATTTCGAGTATAACTTTCTCTACAGAACTTCGATTAAGATGATTAAGGTGGCGTTGGAAAGCTAAGAGGAAGATCTAACACATTTATGCTATGATTAAGAGCCAAATACGTCTCTAACCTGACGTAAAATGAGCAATAATATTGCCTAAGTTTATTAGTTCATCCGAACGTAAGGGTTTGAGAGGATAAATAAAAGTGTGAAGGATGGGAACCTAGAACATTAATTCCAATCATACAAGTGATGAATGGATAAATGGATAATGAGGATGGAATTAAAAGAGTTTATATGTGTTTATCAAATTATGAAAACACGGGGTGTTACAAGTACGGAGTATTTCTTTAATTGGCCCTAATTATATAGGACGATACAAGTATATATACTCCTTATAAACAAATGAATTGTAATCTATAGAGCCATAATCGAGTCAATTTTGTACATATCGAGTAAAAGTTATGTTATACAATAAGCATATCAAATTATTAATAAATACAAGGTCAGTTACGCTATCTGGCAATAATACCTCTCATCGTTTTTAGATCACACTTTTACGCTACATTTGTTAGTGTTCACAATTATGCGGATAGAAATAAACTATTGAGCATGGAGTTTTTATATATATGATCGATGGTGATTTCTATGTTAGAAGCAAGGCACTGAGATAATGAAACAAACCAAGTGACAAGTGAATCCGCTTCGAAGTCCCTGTGGCCTGTGTGGGTAATTAAGTTCTAGGCCCTCTAAATAATCGACTAAAGCTTCCATCAAAAAAATAATTCAAGGCAGATACTAAAAGAGAAGGGACTTACATTGATTTGCTAAAGAAAAAAAAGAGTGAGTTATCCCGTTTGCCACTACATCCAACAAAGCAGGAGGAGAAATGAGATACTCGGGAGGAGGAAGTGAAGGTTTATTTAAGTTTGCATAGTTTGGAGGCATCATAATTTAATTATGGGAGTAAGTACCTTGAGGCCTGGTTCGCCCCTATTATTGGTAGGGGTTTGTTGTTTTTCCTTTGCAACTTGGGCATGTACAACTCTCCCTGCAGCACACTTATCGAATTCGTCTTTCCTGTAATAAAAGTAGAAGCTAATAAGTAGTAGTAAAAAGAATGCATTTGTGGACATAGAGGGGTATGTTAACAACATAAGAGAATAGGAATCATGAAAACGTGTCTATGGATTCAGCTAGCCTCGACTAATTAGGGGATCAGTTTTCCTAGTTCCTAGAGAATGGCTCATCACAGAATTTGCGCGATTCTACTTCTGATTTGCTCAATGTTATTACGGAAAAAGGAAGCTTAAACATGTAGCAACAATGAGGAAACGAACACATTCTGAATTTCTGATTCACAGGAAACAAAACAAATCGAACAACATAAAGTCTGAATCGACGACAACAGTCAGTATAACAATAAGAGTTGTATCGATCGAATGGATTTCCTGAAACCTCTATTATCAGTTCATCTTCTAGCTCTCTCGAATATACCTTTAGTTTCCAACTTTACAGCAATTCAAATAGTCGTCTACGATGCAGAAGAAACACAACATTCAACATTTTGTTTACAAGTGTGAAAGTAACATGATAACTATACATTAATCAGCTAAAAATCAGATCTGACAGAATGAAAACTGAATCGAGGAAAATAGTCGGTATATCGGTAGGAGCTGTATCAGTAAAATGCAATACCTGAAAGCGATTCGACGAGTTCATTCTCTAGCAATTTTCCCCCAATTTACTACAATTTCAATTGTCAATTAAACTGTGATCAATGAAACATCTGATACTTAAATTCATCTGATCAATGAACGTTAAAAATAAATCTCACATTTGCAAACAATCCACGTTTCTACACCTAAATTAGTGAATTAATGTTTTGAATTAGGAAATCGACTATAATTGAACAAACCCTAAATTCCATGAAAGAGAGAAATTGAAAAAATCCTAAAACCAAGAGCAATCAATTGAGGGAATCAACTAATTCTTAGAAAACGAACACATAAAGTAGGCAATCAATTTCGCTCAGGTATCAACTAAAAACATGATTTAAACTCTATTTTCAGAATCAACAACAAAAACAATAATCGAAGCTTACAATAAATTGATTGAACTATGCAAATGACACGATGTTAATAGTTTCAGGAACAGAATATTGAGAGAACCGAATACCTTAAAACGAATCAAATTAGGATTAGAGTCAGGTTTTGCTTCGTGTTCTTCTTGGATAATAGAACTTGAATAAAATTGCAGAACCGAATGGGTCTTCTCTTCAATTCGTCGTTCTTTTTTTTGAATCGTTCTTCGTTCTCTTCAATTTGTCATTCTTCGTTTTAGGGTTTAGGACAGGGTAGGAGAACGGAGGAAGAAGGTGAACGGGGAAGGATCGCTGAAGGTAGCCAGAGCTTTTAGGGTTTAGGACGAAGAGGGAGACAAAGTTATTAGCAATGGGTGATGACTGATGGACCTGATGAAGAAAGTGAAGAATGAATGTGTCGATGAATGGGAGAGGAAGTTATTAGCTTCGTTCTCTTTTTCTTTTTCTTTTTCCTTTTTTATAAATGATTTTGTATGTTTCTATTTTGTAGAATTTATTACTTTTGGAACCTCCTCTTGATGAAATAGGTTCTACTAATTGGGTCTTTGGAACCAGTTCTATATACCACAGATGCAAAAACATTTTAATAAGGTCCAAATATTTTACTCAATACCTTTGGCACCTCTTGTTAGTGAACAACCGGTTTCATTGGTATAGGATTATTTTTTTGAGGGGCCTAAGGCACCCTATATTTTTACAACTGGTTCCTTTTAATAAGTTCCAATGGCATTAATTCTACTAGTAATTACGAGTTTCCCTTAGCTTGGGCTCGCACTCCAACACCCAAAGCCAACGATCCACTCGGTCGTAGTCCCGATAAGCGAATCGACGCTACTTCTCACCTTCGAGCACTCCACTCGATCCCGAGGTGCCTGCGTTCGACTAGCTAGCTACCCCGAGTCTAGTAGCATAAGCTCTGCCGGATTAGCCGCAGAACTAGCAAATGGTAACAGAACTCTGCCGAAATCACAAACCAAGCTAGGAGGATCCGCCCTTCGAAGTCGACTCATCACTAGGTTGTCGTCTAAACAAAACTTTACATTTCTGTACTTTTTATTATGCACTATGATAATGTCAAAAGTGGACGCTAGGTCCATGGCACGATATAAACATACCTAACGTCCCAACTTCAACCATAAACACTAAAACACCCTAAATAGACCCGAGTAGTTCCGAGTTCGGTTCTCAACTATCTATGCATCGTGTCTTGTTTAGCGTATACTCCGAGGGTGCAACTCCTCACTATGTGATTTACTTACATTCGCATTTACAGCTTTCGTATGATTTATTGTTTTTATGACTTTATAATCGCATGCTAAATCACCTAACACGAGAATCAAAACATAAACAAGCTAAAACTGAACAAAGTGATGGTCGGGTTCCGTATTAGTCCCGGTGCTCACCCCTGTGGTTCGATGCATCTCTATTAATACCGAGCAGACGCATCTTAAGCAGAATACCAGGTAAGGTATATCACAAGAACGACTAATATCCGTATTATCACGTTAAAACTGATTTGCTTATACGTATAGTATTAGTACCCTCTACTCTTCTATGTGCATATTTTCATGGCCTGCTTGTCACGTGAAATCGCATGCAAAGAATGTAAACACAACTACTTCGACGACAAAACTTACTTGTCCTTAACCAACCGACGTAGCAAAGACATAGGGTTAAGACAATGGATGTTACAGTACTTCCGCGACAACAAAGGTACAAAGTTATCAGCCCACCGATTGATTAGTAGAGGCCGCTATGTGCGAGCGGAACTAGGTGTCGATGTCTAGCGGACGTTGGCTTCCCAATACGTACATCTCACCTCTTACCCAGAATCGACGATTTCTGGATGTTCGAAACTATTGGCAATGAGAGTCATCCCAGGCATGGAGTGCTTAAGGATACAAGTCTTTATCTTTAGGTCTCGTGCCACTCAGCTTTGAGCCGGTTAAGGATCAAAGTTGACTTGAACGATTTTCGAGTCCCCATAATTGACTCAGTGGCGACTTCACAAAACGGCAACAAATTCGGTTAACTAAAAAGGTCGTCTTGACAAGCATATCGGCCTTTAAACATTTGCAACCCCGACTCGATCAATTACAACGGAAACACGGATGCCTGCACCCGTCTAGTAAAAGTCCGAATCGTCATCCGAATCGAGGTCCGAAACATCGCCCCGAACGTGAGATCGGACCGACCCCCGACCGGGAGAGGGCCGCGTGGGTGGCCACCGCGATGAAATTAGGTCGGTCCCGAGTGGGCGCGTGTGGGACGCCGGGCGGTGCGGACAGACGTTCATAGTTTGGTGACTCTGCTGGGAAATTGGAAACAAGTTTCCAACGGTGTAACTCGAACGAGGTCGGTGAATCTTATTTCCTAGTTCCTAGTTGTGGTCATTATAGGTTTTGGCCTTAAAAAGCCCACCCTAACCGATGTTAGGACCAATCGACCTCTTTGCGGTAAGAACCTTATGGACGCGCGAAGAGATCCTCGGTTGACGCTCCGACTGCCTAACGCGCATCCCGGGGATATACTAAACGAGTAGTTCTAAGTTGACGGAACGCCACTCATCTCCCCAGGTGAGTTGTTGACACCTAAGCAAAGACTATTCGTGGGCAGTAGCCTACCCTAACCTAACCGTGTCTGCATCCTGCATGAGTGTATACATATTCCTAGTTATGTGTAGCGTGTTTGAACAACCCAAATAAAACATTAAAATCTGGATTTAACCACGACAGCATATTCAACCGCACCCAACTCCGTTTTCGTAAAAGAAACATCTTCTTTTCAAAACTACCTTGTGAGCGCCGATGCTCCGGCCAAATTAAAGTTATATTCAAAAATGCTTTAAACACTGTCGTCATGACAAACTTTACACTCACTACTTAAGACCCTTTTAAGCGCCACCGTCTTGGCCAAAACAAAAACTCGTCATTTTCCAGCAACAACGAGGATCGTTAATGTCACCAAACTCCCAATTAATGGGATCGAGGTACCCTATACGGTTACATCTTGTTTTTTTTTCAAAACATGTATTTCGCACATACCGTTAACACAATCGAAACATCAATTAATGAAGTAAAGGAAACCAAAATGGTTACACCCTCAAAATACTTTTCACAATACATCACCCTCATGGTCGAAATTCCAATTAATGGAATCAACAAGCGTAGGTCGCCCGTTTAAAAAGTTTTTTTTAAAAAAAAAAAAGAGAGAGAGAAACTCTTTCGCTACCTAAATTCTGTAACAAGGATTTAGTCACACCTTCCAAGCACCGTCACAGACGCCACGAACACCGTCTACCCCACAAATATCAAACTAGCTAATCAATAGTTGTCTCAATAAAAGCACAATATTACTATTTTTAAAACCGGTTCCTTTAGAACCGTGCTTCTTTTATTGTGAAACCACCACTCACGCATTTGCAATCGTCGAGTCCTCGACGCGCACTGTAATCCCCTAAAAATTCTAGCGCGATACAGTGGCGGAAACACTGTAGAGTCGGGATTAAAACACACAGAACTATGTCTTAATAAATTAAATTGGTAAAGTCCAACATGCGCCATACATAAAAATGGCTAAAAAAAATAAAACGATCCATAAAAAGGTTAACAATCCTCAAGACATGATTTTAAAAAAAGAAACAGCAGGATTCAAGACTGCTCGCTAGCCCACACCCACCGGGAAATAAACACGTATACCTGCCATGTTAAAACATAACAGCCACAATCAGTGGGGAGCAACGCCAACGTTCTCCCAGCCGTATAACAGGATTTTAAAACAGTAATTACTATTATAGAAAAATAGTAAAAAAGAAAACATTAAAACATCATATTAAAATAAACTTTAGCGTAAAACAAAATAATCAAAAGGGTTTCCGAAGAAACATAAAAATATTTGCCAACCTGCAAACCAATTTATATCGATAATAAATAAAATAATCAAAAGGGCGTTATGGATAGGATTAATGTAGAATCTAGACTTTCACTAGGATAATACTAAAAACTAGTTTCGAGAACTTAGTCAAAACAAATTAGACTTTGGTCTCTAACTAGGCAACTCAACTATAACAGGACTGCGTGCAGCGAGGTCCTGGCTTAAGTAATGTATACCCCTCCTGGACACCAACCGTAATCCAGTTCAACCCGACGGCGACTTACACGATGCGATATCTAAGTTTAAGGTCAAAATATACACACTCCTGAGCACAAACCATGCCCAGTTCAACGACCAATGTGTCTCAACATAGACACACCAGCTTTATAGTTGATGGCAAAACGTACACCCCAGACTATATTACTCTAAACCCACACTTGTCCTTATTCCATAACTCCAAAACAAACCATTATCGATATTTAAAAGTTGTATTCATCATAAACAATATGAGGATAAAAGAAGTAAACATTTATATTCTAAAAGAGGAAACTTTCTATTTTAGGAAACTTCTATTTTAGGAAACTTCTATTTTAGGAAACTTCTAAAAATAGCATCATATCAAAGTAGTGAAAATATTAGTTCACACTAATACCACATTTTTGTAAACGATATAGATTTATAAAACTAATACTTTCGGCCTTAACGATATTAATTATTAAAGTAAGAACATTTGATTTTATGAAACTATTAAAAATATCGTGTAAGTGGTATAAAATGATTAGAAACATCTTAAATATTTTAATATTACTAATTAGGGTGTTTTTCGAAAGTTATAAAGCTAAAATTCCCTAATTATTATTAGTTTCGACGATAAAATTATAAATAGGATTTTACGACAAATGTCAAATTAAATCTTGTAACGTCTTTTATTTAATTAAACCAACAAATATATTTAGAGTATGTTAAGGGATGATTTAACTCTTAAAGTTTCAGTTTTAAATACTTTCAAAATTGCTGGAAAAATAATTCTTTTAGGTAAGACGAAGCATTTTAACGATAAATCACAATTTGTCCGAAAATCAATATTTATTAATTAGAGACTATAATAAATAGTACAAAAATTACGCAAAATAGTTAAATTATATTTATGGACATTCTGTCCAGAAAAGAAAATTTCCAGAATTCTAAAAACTCGGTTTTTAAAGCGTTTTCTCGTTAATCGTCCAATCTCGACAATAACGATTAATAAAAATAGTAATTACAAAACGATTTAAGTATTAATATCCAAAAATTATTATTACACTTTAAAATCCTAATTTTACAGAATATAAATTTTCCAGATTTTTCCAAAACCCAGATTCAACAAATTTCAATAAAACCGTCATTTAAACCCGTTTTCGCAATTAACGATTTTATTAACAAACCTATCGTTCCAAACATTTTATTAAGGCACTAAAAATCATAATAATACATTTTAATATGAAATCATCAGAATCATAAATTTTTCCAGATTTAAACCAAAAACCAGAAATCGAGAATTTAAACAACAAACACGGTTTTAACGATAAACGATGATTTAAAGTGATTAATTAATTCATCCACTTAACAATTCCGAAAAATTATGAGAAAATTCATAAAATTCTATTTCACCAGAAAGTTTTACCACGTTAAAAATCAGATTAAAATAAAATGTTTAAGTACTAGAACTAAAAATCGGTTTTTAATCGTTTTTGTCCGAAAACGATAATAATTCAATAATCGATATAAAAATATCAGAAAAATACTAAATTACTAAAAATCATCAAAAACAACATTTTTTCCAGAATATAAATATATATTACATGTTTAGGCCGATTATTACGATTTTACAAATTAATATAACAATTTAATCGTTAATCTCGTAAAAGCGATAAAAATATCGAAACATGCAAAATTTCAACTTTAAAAATTTTCCAGAATTCGTGACATACATATATTGTCAAAATAAAATATATAAAAATATATACATGCAAATACTCAATTAAAACCTTGAAATACCGAGTAACATCGACGTTACCTCTACTCCAAGTCTGAATCAACGATGTATTCGTCGGCTTCGGGATCGTCCAAGAATCCTACCAACACGAAAATCATGGCAGAAAGTACCATGAGAAAACTAAAAAAAACAAGGTAAGAATTGATCGAAAATGATGACGATTAATACCTTAACGAAGGAATCGGAAAGAGGATGATTGTGACGATAAGAATGATGTGATTGAGACTAGAAATGGAGCAAAAATTTGCCTAGAATGGCTAAGGGTCACACGGCCAAAGAGAGAAGAAAAGAGTGATGAATATTTTTGATGAATGTAAGAGAATGAATGTAGAGAGTAAAGGTGGAGATGGGTGATACACTACTTAAAGGAGTAAGCATGCATTAAGGCTTACAAAAAATGCAAGAGTGAACCTAGACCTTGGTTTGGCCGGCCAAAAAGGATAGAGAGGGAGTAAGATAAGCTTAGACATAAATGCTACAATGAATGAAAATGATTTATCTTATGATTACGTTTTAATGTGATAAAATGAATCGTTTAAATAAAATGTAATAAAACTTGTGACCAAGAGCTTAGTCGGTCCAATAATGTGAGAAAACAGTCTCAAATAATTTATAAGTTGATAAAAAGTATAGTCGTAAAATAGTTAAAGGCATTTCAAAGTAATTCGAGTAAACCTCGCGTAAGAAAATAATTATTCGCGAAGCTTCGTAATAAATCATAAATGGCTTGTTTTTAGTAACTAAAATATATCTTAGTAAAAAAAATATTCCATAAACGTATTCAAACATTTTTAGGAAAACGGAATAACTTAAATCCAAGCTTAAAATGTCAATTCGGAGAAAAATAGAATTCCTCGCGGAAAATTACTTAGTTTACGAAGAAAATCAAATAAATAGATGTAAGAGAATTAAAATATTTTAAAATAAAAATAAATATCATTAAACTCAAAATTGAAGATAAGCTTGGAAAAATGATGACACCTAAGCCAAAATGTGATAGAGTTATAACGATGTCATAACGGTAAGGAATAAGGATGCTAGAAATATAGCGGGTGTTACACGCACGTAGCAACGTCTTTTCAACACATCACGAACAATGTCACTACACCATTGTAACACCAATTTGTGAACCCCGCTTTTTAAAAGAAAAGGTTTTATCTTAGAAACCCATCCATTTTCAAAAGTATCAAAACTCTTTGATTCCAAGCCGGGATCGTGATCAATTCCTTACGTCGTACAACCGTGTGATTAACAACTATCTGTGTTAGTTACTATGGTCACCTCTATTCGAGGTCTTACATTTTAGGTCGTCTCGTTTCGAGAAGTCCTCTTCTTTAAATCTCACTACCGAGATTTGCGTCAAATCATCTCCGTGTCGCTCAATCAAGAGCATTCCTCAAGTCTCTAGGTCATCTGGTAGACCCCCCCTCATCAAAACCACGTTTTCCGCAGTCATGTCAGGAGATTCAAGCATAGATGCAAGTAACCATAGCGGGAACGACGTCGGACAGTCCGGGGATAACACCGTAGGAACCCTAACCAACCTGATCCGAGACTTACTGGCCAACATCATTACCGTGAACATGTTCGTAAACAGCATTGACTCTCGTCTAACTACTACAATTTTGATATTAGAAGAAGCCCAAAATAGGACGCTTATATAAGGAACCGTCCTCTATAACATGATAAATTTTGGCTCCCCATGACCTTGGTTAAATAGCACGGTTCAGCAAAAGAACCATCCTTTAATATTTATTATTAGCGCGGTTGGTCAATAGAACCGTCCTAATTAATATAAAAGGATGGTTATAGGTTAAATCCGTACTATTAAATACTCCCTCCGTCCTTTATGTTTCTTCCTATTTTAATTAAATACTCCTCACAAATCTTAAAAAGTGAGAAGAAACATAAAAGACGGAGGGAGTATATTTTAAAAGCGCGGGTATATATTACACCCATCCTATTAAAATATAGACCCGTCCTACTCAATTTTATAGTAATCAAGGGTTATACGTTTCCACCAAAAAAACATAACTAAACATGCCTATTCATCCTTCAACGCCTTACATCTTCATTCTTCAACTCAACCCTAAACCCTTCCGTCTTCATCCTTCAACGCTCAACCGTCCGCCTGCTGACCGCCTGCCACCTGCCTTCTCGTTCCGCTTTGTTTACGCGCACGTAATTCATTCTTCTTCGCCTTCCTATTTCATTCTTCTCCGTTTACGCTCGGTTACTCGTACTTTGTTGTTTCATACTTTCTGGGCGAGCATAATCTATGGATTAATCAATTCCTTGTTCCTTTGTTTTTCTTTTAGAGATTGCTCAAAAATCAAAATGTTCCTTGTTGCTTTGATTTTTATATGTTATGTGGTGCAATTTTGCTGTCAATTTGCATCTTGGTTGTTAGTTTAATTTTTTGATTCATATAGGTTGATTTTTATATCAGTAATTAAATTATTTGATTTTTATATTTATCCTTTCTATTAGAATAAGAATCAAGTAAAATAGAGGCAATGACTAACCTCCAGCACGAGACCTGGGACCACGATGGGCAAAGCCGAGGCCAATTCCACCTGAAATGGCCTCATCATGACTTGCAAGCAGCGAGTTATCTTCGCGAAAATCGCGGTCACTCAATCAAAACGCCCCAGCTAATCTAGATCATCTAGGAGAGGCAAAATCCTAGTGCTAAACCTCTCGCCCTTGTCCGAGAAGTGGATCGACCCTAGGAAATACCACAACCGTAGTCGGGCCTCCTACTTCGGCGTGTTGGGTGCTCGACCCTCTAACACCGCCACCCTCTCGAAGTGATCGGTAATGTCTGAACTCACTAGAGCATGAGGCGTACTATAAGCCTCACGCTCCAAACAATCCCCGATCCATCCCCGGACCTCATCACTATCTAACCTATGGTCCTCGGTAGCCCATCTAATCCTCTCCGGACCCCAGGGTAAGCCCATAATAACCACGAAGTCCTCTAAAGTCATCTCGACCTCCCCGAAAGACAAATGGAAGGTCGAGGTAGTGTCGTGAAAGCGATCTACCATCGCTCTAATCACCATGAGGTTGCACGTGGTCTTGCAACCCACCAATCAGACCCAGTGCCCGACCACGGGACCCACAGCAGTCCTCGCGATAATCCCCTTTGCCGCGGGGGTCAGCTTTTGAGAATATATCTCAAGGCATGTCATAAAACTCGAGAGGGTCCTCATCGGAGCTGGCGACTGCAAACCGAGACAATACCGCGTAAACAAACCAAACCAACTGGAACCAAATTTTAGAGCCTAAACCAATAAGCATAAGTTGAGTTACTCACCAGACCCTGCACAATGCGATGGGAGACATGCAAGTCAGGACGAAACAACAACTGATGGCCGTCCCAGTCCCGTGCCCACTGAGGATCCTCATAGCCTATCTCCTTATTCTCTGGCACGGGAATCGGGACATGAGCCCTCCTAGAAATTGTCTCATGAAGCCTACGCTTCCTTACTCTATCAAAATCGGCCTCATTTGTGGCCTCTGGATCACGACGCTGCGATGGAATGATTCGTCATCTCATACGAATCCCCGAGAATTTAGTGAGCTCGTCCCGGCGGCCTCGCCACTAGTACCAACCGAAGAAGCTCCCTCGGGACGCTCGTTATCATCTCTAGCTACAAAACCAAGCAAAATAAAAAAATCCATGCCTCAGGTCAGGCTAAAACAGCTGAAACAGGTCAAAATAAGGTCCAAATTTCGGATAAAGATATCGAAATTCCGAAGGGCCCACTAACACCCATTTTTGATCCCGGTCACAATGGAAGTGATTTCGGGAAAATCCGACATCGTTACGACATCTTTTGGTCCTTCTTAAGTCACACAAAACCTCAGGGAAGGCCCTAGAGGCCATTCTAACTCACAAAGGTCGACGTAGAAAACACCCACAACATCACAAACGCTAATCGAGCAAGATTACAAAGGACAAGTACGGGAATAACATGGAGAACGACCCCTAGCCCTAGCATTTCAGATTCATCTCAATAGAAGACCATTATCGTACCTCAAAGTCTCCTATCAAGCATATGTCTATCCTAACAAGCTCTATTCAACCCTAATTTAACAATGGGATCAAGCAAAAACATCGAAACTTAGAACATTCAAAATGCCCAAATCGATTTTCTAGGGTTTTAACAAAATCGACCCACAATCAACCAAACTAAGCAAAATCGACAATAGGCGAGTAAGGAACACTTACCCGACGTCGACATAATCGTGTATGGCAAAAATCGAGACCGAAATGGGTTGAACAAACCGAGAAAGCGAGTTTGAGGCGAAAGGGGGCGCGCGTCCGAGTTTTGGAACGAATGAATCGTTCGTCCTCCCTTCACTGAACTTAAAGGGGTCTGATCCACAGGAAACCAGGCGCCTCAGGTCGTGCGTCAGTATCCTGGACCGCTGGGGGCTAGGCGCCTTAATTTTGAGTCGTAGAAGGACGCATGCCTAACTACTTAACGCAAGACTAAAACAAGAGCAAACGAAGCACGTTATCCAATATCCGAACAACATGCACTCATAAAGTAAGCAAGTAAACAACGACAAGACAATTACTAGCCGATACCGGTAAAACAAGCTTATAAACTAACCCCGAACAAAGAACAATAATAAAACAAGCATGGGAACCTCGACTAACAAGAATGCTCACGCTCGAGCACATGATAAATCAAGCAAAACAAAGCCAATCTAAACGAAGTCTGAAAGAATCCAAGCACATAAAAAATCAGAACAAAGCAAGGCAAATCCGAACAAAGTAAGACAAGTCCGCAAAACAAATTTAATGAATAAATGCCAACAAATTCGAGCCTAGCAGGGTCTTAGTCATCCTGAAGGCAATTTTTTTTTGAGCGGATACTTACACGCCCAAACATTTTCGAGCCTAACCGGTCTCAGTTATCCTGAAGGCAACAACAACAGTAAATTCGAACCTAGCAGGGTCTTAGTTATCCTGAAGGCAATTTGTGTTTGCGCGGATACTTACACACTCAAACATTTTCGAGCCTAACAGGTCTTAGTTATCCTGAAGGCAACAACAACATCAAATTCGAGCCTAGCAGAGTCTTAGTTATCCCGAAGGCAATGTGTGTTTGAGTGGATACTTACACGCTCAAACATTTTCGAGCCTAACGGGTCTTAGTTTTCCAGAAGGCAACAACAACTGCAAATTCGAGCCTAGCAGGGTCTTAGTTATCCCGAAGGAAATTTGTGTTTGAGCGGATACTTACACGCTCAAACATTTTCGAGCCTTATGGGTCTTAGTTATCCTGAAGGCAACAACAACAGCAAATTCGAGCCTAGCAGGGTCTTAGTTATCCCGAAGACAATTTGTGTTTGAGCGGATACTTACATGTTCAAACATTTTCGAGCCTAACGGGTCTTAGTTATCCTGAAGGCAACACCAACAACAAATTCGAGCCTAGCAGGGTCTTAGTTATCCTGAAGACAATTTGTGTTTGAACAGATACTTACACGCTCAAAAATTTTCGAGCCTAACGGGTCTTAGTTATCCTTAAGGCAATTTGTGTTTGAGCGGATACTTACACTCCCAAACATTTTCGAGCCCAAAGGGTCATAGGCATCCCAAAGACATTTTATTCTCGAGCTCAAGGGGTCATAGGCATCCCAAAGGCATTTTATTCTCGAGCCCGAGGGGTAATACGCATCCCAAAGGCTTTTTATTCTGGAGCCCGATGGGTCATAAGCATCCCAAAGGCATTTTAATTTTATTCTCGAGCCCGAGGGGTCATAAGCAACCCAAAGGCATTTTAATTTTACTCTCGAGCCCGAGGGATCATAGTCATCCCGAAGGCATTTTATTCCATTCTCGAGCCCGAGGGGTCATAGGCATCCTGAAGGCATTTTAATTTTATTCTCGAGCCCAAGGGGTCATAATGTGGACAAGACATAGGTCCACCTCGACGCGGCCACGCGCGGGTTTGGGGAGGCGAATGAATCTCCATATGAGATGGTCAAATTGAAATTTAAATCGAAGTAGGAGTCGCCACCGAACTTTTTGTGAGTTCGGGCCCGTTCGAACCCACTCTATGTCGTAGTGGGCCGTGTACAAAATACGGGCCATTTCCGATGTCAGAGTTTATTGGGTTCGTCCCTTAGCATTTGATACCGATACCGACATTATCGGATATCGTGTATTGAATGACTCTCGTTGCCAATGGATTTTGACATCCGGAAACCATGGTTCTGAGTAAGGGGTGAGGGTACGTGTTGGGAAGTTCACTAGAACACCCAACCCCGCCCGCACTTAGCGACCTTTACTAAGATATCGTTCTTTTTGGTGTACACGCGTTAGTTCGACGGTTGAATGATATGCAAAGATTATTTTCCCTAGACATGTGAGAGAAAAATAAATGGGTTGCTAAGTCGTTTAATGCATATTAAACTAATAACGTCAAAGTTATTTTAGCATGTGAAGTTCATTTTAGTACAATAAAACGAACAACAAAAAAGGATAACAGATTACAATATACGAGCGGCATACCACCCAGAATTACAATGCAACCAATGATACAATACAACAATCGCGATAATAAAGGAGCAAACGAGTAAACGAGTTAGAAGATGTAAATATGATATGATGAAAAAAATTGTATTTGATTTTGGAAATCGATGATTTGGTTAAGTCGTGTAAAAACATGGTGCAATTTATACTCGACTTAAATATTGATACTCGTAATATTCGATGCTTGATTATAGAATCAATATCGAATATTTAGAGTAGATTTTGAAAAAGTTGCTGAAAGATTGTGTAAAGTTTCTGAAAAATTGTGACTAAATAAATTTTGACAAAAAATTGTGACAAAAAAAAATCGTGACAAAAAAAATTGGGACAAAAAATTGTGACAAAAAAATTGTGACAAAAAATTGTGACAAAAAAAAATTGTGAAAGGGAGAAAAACGGGATTTGAAGCACCCTCAACCTACATGCTTGATTATCTCGAAAACGGACTCGTAGTGGCGGCCTAGGCGCGGGAGCATTAAGATGTATATAGGTGAGTTAAGGCGTGTATGGTTAGGGAGGGGATTTGGCGAGTTTTGCTCTCGGGTTTGTATATATTTTGCCTAAAATTGCTTAGAATTTCGGATTGGTATTTGTGTATGGTTTGCCTAAAATTGCCTAGAATTTCAGATTAGTATTTGGATGTCGGGATGTTATGGATGAATTGTTGTTATGACTTGAATGTGAATAATTGATCACCTATTGATGAATAGTTTCTGAATGAATTGTGTTGAACAGTGGGTCCTATTTATAGGCGAAGAGGTTTAGGAGAGATATCTTGCTTAGACAACAAGAAATACCGATTTGGATAGGAAACGCGAGAGTTCGAAAGGAACGAGAAGTCCGTTGCTTGGGGAGGAAGCAAGGAATCTCGGCTGGTTGGGGGGATTTGGCCGAGTATTTTGATGCTCGGTCGGTAATTGATTCGGTTTTCGGATAGAATTCCTACCTTAAAGTAACACATGATACGCATTAGAGTAATAGGAGTTGAAAGTTAAAGTAACATAATTAGGCAACTACAGTAACTACAGTAAAAACAAATTCAATGAACACAAACATATAACAGGCAATTTATTGATAAAGATTATTATTACTTACGTCAACCGCCTTAGCTTTTAGATCAGCGTCATCCACGACGCCATCTGCTAGCTCAATGGTTAGGACTTTGCAGCTTTGTGCGCGGCTGATTTTGGGGCATCGGTCTGCCGAAAATTTGTTATCCTCAGCTGCACCACGTCATCCACCAACTCCTCGTCCACCACCTCCTCAAGTACACAACGGCGGTATTTCACCTTTGACTTGGTAAGCCGACCAAGCCCACCCCCAACAAATTCACCCAATAACCTCTCTAGTATCCGCTCACGGTCCCAATGCTTGATCAGCGATAGATCGTGCGGACAACGATGATCACGGTATTGGAAACGATGAAAGTATGTGATCATCAAAAATGGCAGACAACCGAGCAGGTATGTCGGTTTCCGAAGAACAGAATCTTGACAGGCTGCAGCAAGCCCATCCAATACAAGCGTGCACGAATCATAATTTCTGATCTGCTCTACGTTCTCCACGCACCTCAGCAGACTCAGGTCAATAGAATAATTCGACATTGGATTATGAAAAATAGATATGTTGTATAGAACAAACAGCCTGCAAAAGTCGTCCCCACCTTCAACGTCATTCTGAAGTTCTTCCAACAACAGAGTCAGAGAGATCGTGTCGCTTCCGGTAGGAACATGGAACCGGTCCCTCCATGCTTGTTTTAGACTGACGACATCCTCCGCTAGTGCTTCCTTCGATCGACCCATTGGGAGCAGGTCAACGGAGTTCAGACCGTATGGTAGGAGGAAGCAGTCGTAAACATCATGCTTCGTTACCAAGAATTGACCGCTTTTCTTTGGTAGTCTGAAAATCAGAGTGTCATCCGCAAAAAGCTTCATGAAATCAGGTGCAAACTTAACGGGGAAACTTTTGAGTCGCATTTGTAGTAGGCCACCAAAACCGATGCTGATGACAGCCTCCCGCTGCCTATCATTAAATTTGGCTATTAACTTAACGAGGCTCTGAGGTCTACACCGGAAGTGGATCTTCTTATCAACGATGACTGCTTCTTGTTCCCCTTCTTCATCCTTCTGAAAAGGGAAAAGTATGAGAATAATTAGTATGTTCAACTGTTATTAGAGCTAAGTATGGACCAGGTAAGAGATAAACATCAACAATGCTAGGGCTCACAGGCCTGCAACTGACCTGCCCCTTGCTTTGTCTCCTCCTTTTGCCATCTCTGGCATGAGTGTTTCCAGATTTGTCTCCTCCTTTTGCCATCTGAAAAGTACAATAATGAAGTGGCTGGTATGCACAATAACCTTGTATGTAACACGTCTTCTGGATTACGGTAACACAATTCATTCTTCAAAGTAACACCATAAGTGTTACATTAACACCATAAAATGCAACACAGCTGGTAAGCATTAAAGTAACACAAATAAACTGTTATAGTAACATAAGAAACGAATTAGAGTAACAGTTCTTCAGTTAGAGTGTACCAGTTTACAAGGATTCAAAGTACCACGAATATGAGAGTTAGAGTAACACGTCTTCTGCATTACAATAACACATGTCCGTCATTGAAATAACACCATACATGTGACACAGTAACGAAGCGACCTCTTACAGTAACACATCAAGTGCATTACAGTAACAGCGTATGGGCGTTAAAGTAACATTCGAAATATGTTCGTCTGCAGTTGAATTCAATTACACGAAACAGATGAAAACCCAGATACCACAACAGTCTTTAGTGAAAACAATTAATTATAGGGCACAAGCACATCAAAGTTAATCAATCAATAATTAGCGAAACAATTATTGAAATCAAACAAAGATGTAAACTAAACCCAGTTCTTCAGTAAAACAATCGAGAATTAGCGAGTTACCTTGATGATTAAGTTTGCTAAAGTTAGAAAGTTGCTTAAATGAAACCTGGCTCGAGTTGAAGGTGAGCGCTTGAGTTGAGTTGAGCGATTGAGTGCTCGGGCGTGCTTGAGTTGAGCGAAAAGATTGAATGATATGAGAGATGATGAAGGTGAAGGGTTTTTGTTAGGCGGGTGTTTGAATAAAAAAAAATGAATGAGATGAGAGAGAAGAAGATAGCAGTTGGCGGTAATCTAGGGAGGAGAGAGGTGGATTGGGAAGTTGGTGAGTTTTATTGTTGGCCATTGATTTGGGTTGGATGGATGGCTTAGATTAATAAAAAAAAGGAAAGCTGGTACACTGAATGACAGTAGCAGGCAGCAGTAGACATCAGCAGGTAAAAGCAGCATGCTATCGCCATTTCCATCACCATTTCTATCACCAAAATTCACTCCCTCACTATTTCCTCTCACTAAAAATCAAAATTCATCCCAAATCAAAATTCATCCCCTTATTTATACTATCATTCAAAATAACTAAACCGTAATTCGTAATTTGTTCTACATCTCCATGCTCCAATGGTGTTGTTCCTCGAAGATTCATGCGATGATTATATGCTTGAAAATTTGCAGTCAAAAATTTCCGTTCAACATGAAGGAGGTAAGATGAGGATATACATATATTTTTGGTATCCTGCATTTGGTATTCCATTTTATTGTTTGGTTTGTTAATTTGAAGAGTTACACAGTTATAATGACATAGTCACACCCAATACGATGGACAGTCACACTTCGCTGAGAACAGGTTTTGATGGTATCCATTTTTTTGTTTGGTTTGTTAATGTGAAGAGTCACACAGTTATAATGTGATAGTCACACTAAATATGACGGACAATCACACGTTGATGAGTACAGGTTTTGATACGTGGGTTATTATTTTAATACTTTTAATCCAAATATTTATCAAGGCAAATTATTATTATTTTAATATTTTTAATCCAAATACTGTTATAGTTTTCTGCTGTAGGTGTAGTTGTATTACGTTGAAGTTGCTTTTTTATTCCAAATATTTATGTTGGTTTCTTCATCATTGTTATATTTATTACTGTCGTTTTTGTTGTTGTTGAGTATCGCATTTTGGATTTTAAATCCAAATATCTATCAAGCCAAATTATTATTGTGTTGGTTCCCTGTAGTTGTAGTTTTCTGCTGTAGTGGTAGTTGTGTTACACTGAAGTTGCTTTATTATTCCAAATATTTATGTTGGTTTCTTTATCATTGTTATATTTATTACTGTCGTTTTTTTGGTTGTTGAGTATTGCAGTCTGGTTTTTTGTTCTTGTAGTTCTTTATATTTTGTGGGTGTTAATCTTTAACAACCATACTGTTATACGAGCAAAGTCACAGTCGTTGTTCTTCAAAGTCACAGTCGTTGTTGAGAAAAGTCACATTTCATTAGGGTCAGAGATGAATGCGTGCGTTGCAAGATTTCCAGTTTTTAGTGTGTAATATAAGGTTTCTTTTTATTGATCCAACCTCTGAATATTTATGTTGGTTTCTTCTTATTGATCCAGCAGGACGTTTTAACCTGTACCTCTGCTGTAGTTGTAGTTGTGTTATTATGTTGAAGTTTCTTTATTATTCCAAATATTTGTGTTGGTTTCTTTATCATTGTTATACTTATTACTGTCATTTTTTGTTGTTGTTAAGTATTGTAGTTTGGTTTTTTGTTCTTGTAGTTCTTATATTTTGTGGTGTTAATCTTTAACAACCATACTGTTATATGAGCAAAGCCACAGTCGTTGCAAGATTTTCAGTTTTTAGTGTGTAATATAGGGTTTCCTTTTATTGTCCCAACCTCTGATAGTTCTTTTTTGTTCCAACCTATATGTCAGTTGAAGACACAGTGAGTGTGCCTTACGTAGGGCAGAAGTTCGTGGACATCGACAGAGCATTTCAGTTTTATCAATCTTACGCATGTTCCTTTGGTTTCAAGGCGAAGAGGTACACGACAACTAGATATTTTGATGGTTCGATTAAGAAGAAATTGTTGGCTTGTAATAAGGAGGGCAAAACACCTAGCCAGACCATGGTGATGTTGTCGAGCACTAGAGAGAAGGAGGGGCAAGAGTCTGTGGGATTGTATGAACCCAAAAGGAATACAAAGGCTACGAGGACGCAATGTGGTGCAAGGATTAGGCTTTGTGCAATGATCGGGGGGTTTTACATTGAAGAGTTCTTCGAGGAACACAACCATGAACTTGTGATGGTCAATGACAGAGAGTTTCAAAAGTCATCTCGAAGTCTTTCAAGATATCACAAGGAGATGATCGTTTGCAACTCAAGGGTGTGCAACATCTGTGAACAGTGTTGTTAGTTCATGGTTAACGACTAATGCAGTTGAATATTTGTGTGTGCAGCTAAAGATCGGGGTGACTCGGACATACAGGATGTGCAAGGAGATGTCGGGTGGATTTCAGAACATCGGAGCATCGTTGGTTGATTTCAAGAAATGGGGGAGGGACGTCAAGTGCTTCGTTCACGAGCAGGATGGTCAATTGTTCATAGACCGGTTCAAGAGTTTGAGGGACAGTCAGGAGGATTTTTACTTTGACTACGATGTTGGTGCAGATGAAAGCTTACGCAGGGTCATTTGGGCGGATGGTGCAGCTCGAAGGAACTATGCGGTATTCGGGGATGCAGTTTCGTTCGACCCAACGTACGGAACCAACGTGTATTCTATGATGTTCACACCGTTCACTGGTATGGACAACCACAAACGGTCTGTCACGTTTTGCGGGGCGTTGCTATTAAAGAAGGACTATGAGTCATTTATCTGGGTCATCTCCCATTTTCCAGAAGCCATGGGCGGGAAGGAACCGTGTTATATCATTACAGGCCAGGATCCCGGGATTTTAAATGTCGTCCCAAAAATATTCAAAGCAGCGCACCAACGGTGTTGCACGTTACACATCATGAACAAGGTTCCAACGAAGTACGGCAGATCAAGAGAGGAGGCCTCTGAATTCGTAAAAGCCCTCAACACAATTATTTGGGATGATGATATCGAGGCGTCGGAGTCCGCTGACAGGTGAGGGCTGATTATGATCGACCATGATGAAGTGGGGATCGAATGGTTCGAAAATATGTTTGACATCAGGAGCAAATGGGTCGCCGCGCATTGCAGGGAGTTGAGGATGTCCGGAATTATGAGGACAACGCAGAGATCAGAGAGTGAGAAAAATTTCTTCAAAAAGTTTGAAGACAACAAAAGGTACATTGGTCCAGTTCTGGATGCGTTTCGAAAGTGCGATGGACTAACAGAGGCACATGCAGAAGAGGCGAGACAACGATAACCGGCAGACATTCCCCAAAACTGGAACGACGAATCCGATGGAGACCCACGCGGCAAGGGTGTACACGCATGTGGCATTTTCACACTTTCAGGAAGAGGTTATCTTTTCGCTGTACACGTACAGCGTTCGTGGGTATCAGGAGAAGGACGGGATCGAAGCGACAACAGTTATGGACTCCATCCGGGACCACAACTACATTGTTGAATACAATCCAGGTATTGGCATAGAAAGTCACTATCCACGTTGTCTAGCCACACTCGCATAGCCTGACTATATAACCTAAACGGTGTGATTCTAAACTGCGGTGAGTGTGACTATACAACGTGGTGAGTGTGAATGTACAACATAATGAGTTTTATTCTACAATTCATTGAGTGTGACTATACAAAATAAAGGGTGTGACTCTGGAATGCGGTGCGTGTGATTGTACAATGTAATTCGTTTGATTCTGCAACGTAAGGACCAAGACTATGCAGCATAATGGGTGTGACTATAACATGTAAAGTTGTGATTATACCTTTAGAAAGTCACATTCTGTACGTTGCGTAGCTACTGTCCGGATGGTTGAGAGTCGCACTCTTTATGTATTTTAATGCACTCGCAGGTACCTGTGAGGTCAGCTGTACTTGCAGAAAGTTCCGTCGGTATGGAATTCTTTGCAGGCACGACATTTGAATATTTTCTTCCAAAGGACGGGGGACGATCCCGGAACAGTACGTGGCTTGTAGATGGACAAAGGATGCTCTACGTAATAGTAATGCATGTCCCCTGTCAGAGAGTCGCCTAAGCGATGAGAAGGCTGTTACAGTCATGAGGCTGTTTTCGGAGTTCTATGAGACCATCAGTCATGTCAGCAAAATGGGTAAGGAAGACGTTAGTAATTTAGCTGACATCATTCGCGACTTCAGGTCCGATGTGGCGCCCTTTGCTGGCCCTTGTAGCAAGACGCAAGAAATAGAGAAGATCCTCGGCTGTACGAGCGCAATTGAAATAACGATATTGCCCCCGAAGAAAGCTAAGAACAAGGGCAGTGGGAAGCGGACGCTGTCTTCTAAGACGAAGGCTGCTGCAATTGTCGTGAGGCCTAAACGGTTGTGCAACAACTGCAAGAGGATGGGGCACCATGACAAGAGGAACTGCCCTAACCCATTCGCTGAGGACCCACCTATTGCTGACTTGTCTGTCGATGTTGAGGAGGAGGAGGAGGAGGACCCGGTAGGGATTGCCGAGGAGGATTGTTCGTGAATATCCTCTGTTATGGAGAAACATTTTTTTGAAACATAAAGTTTGTTGACGTTTGAAATGGTCAAGGTCCGTGATATTGTTCTCGTATATTGCGGAACTCAATAATTTCTAATATGGTGTAAGTCGTAGATCATGGGGCAAATTTGTTTTTTCAAACATAAAGATTGTCGATGTTTGTAATGGTCAAGGTCCGTGATTTGTTTACGTCTATTGCGGACCTTAATCATTTCTAATATGGCGTAGTCGCAAATAATGGGGCCTGTAAAATTGTTTTTTGTTGATTGACTGTAAAAATACATTGAAATAGCAATCGTTTGTAATCGTTTGAATAGCATTTGTAATGCGTCCTTACAGCGTAATGCATTAGTGTGTATCTGAAATGCATCATCTTTAACTACAAATACAGCTGTACAGGAACATTATGCCTTAATCTCTGGTTGACACGAAACAAGTGAATGTGATTGTGCAACGTAGTTAGTGTGACTTTACAGTATGTAGGGTGTGATTCTACAACAAGAGTTTGAGCGTGGTTACACTAATTATAGGAGTGTGATTGTACAAGATAATGATTGTGATCCTACAATACATTGACTGTGATTCTACAAAATGAAGTGTGCGACATTTGAAAGGCAGAAACCTAAACTGGTTTTATGACATGATGACTCTGATTATACACCACGTTGAGTGTGACTATAAAACTTGTTGAGTGTGACTATACACCATGTGTCTGTACATTAGAAAAATAGGGATGGAAATAGAGAAATAGTGAAATAGCGATGGAAATGTTTGTACATTAGGAAAAGTCCATCTCTTACACAACACTTAACACTTGAAACATAAAAAGATTCTACGACACAGTACTTGAAACATAAAAACATTCGACGACATAATGCGGAAAACATTTAAAACAGTCATTAAATCGTAAAACACATTAAAACATCCATTACATACCATTAAACGCTACATTTTAACCCATACGTACTTAACCCTCGTTTTTTTGAAGTATCTTCTTCAAGTTGTCCTAATCACGCTGGAACCCTTTCCTAGTGCAGAAATATTCAAGATACTTTTTCATCAAGTATTGGATGTAGTCGTCCAGTTCGGTCTCCTTTTCTGTATCACCAACGGATGCCACAAAGTTCCTCGCGTCTATGGCAGTGGCGACTAGCTGCATGGCTGTTAATTCATTGGATCTAGTGGTATCCAACAAACCATCGTACTCCTCGATCAAACTTTTGATTTCTTATATTTTGCTGGCCTTTTTTTTAAGGTTAAAGAGGTGAAGTTGAAAGTAGTTGGGGTAAAAAATGGCGTTGGTAATTAAAGGGGGGAGGGAGGAGATCTGTAAAAATTTAAAGGGGGAGGCAGTAAAAGTTTAATTGAGTTAGGTGGGGGGTCCTATCCTCTTAAAATTAGGGTTAGGAGAGTGAGGTGATTGTTTGTGTTCTCAACGTGCATTGAGACTCACAAACATCCCCTCTCAGTCACACACTTGATGTGTACTGTTTATTTTTTGTCGACATCGTTTTCGAAGCATCGTTTTTTTGGGAAATAATCTGATTTTACGGTGTGCGTATTGTGTTTATTTCACGCATATGCTTGGGAAACCTCGAACGACAATCAGTTTTTTTTGGGAAACCATCGTTTTTTTTGGTGTCTTTTGTAAATACGGTGAAATAATCGTCGACATCGGTTTTTTTTAAGGTGAAACAATCGTATAATTTTAACTTGAAATAAACTGAAAGAAAATGGATAGGCATATATGTAGGGTTACTTAGTTTAATTAATTAGTGAAT
Organism: Agrostemma githago; assembly: GCA_958450325.1. Classification (NCBI taxonomy): domain Eukaryota; kingdom Viridiplantae; phylum Streptophyta; class Magnoliopsida; order Caryophyllales; family Caryophyllaceae; genus Agrostemma; species Agrostemma githago. Next base: position 32,069,436 of record OY288244.1, on the reverse strand, counting down.
TCGTGGTTGTCTGTCATGACTCTGCATGAGTTTGACTGTGACTATGAGTCAAAAGTGGCGTGACTGTATCACATCAAACATGCCACCCTGATACTGAGTTGTCATTCATCTGATACTCAAAAGATACTCTAACATGAGATTTCTCTATATTCACAAAAAGTGTTTTTACTTCACTACACATTCACACCTTACGGTGCGCTGAGGTCTTTCGTTCCACGATTCTTCCTATCTTACGTTTTTCGTCGAGTTTTTTCCATATGTTTTTCGCGTCCGCTATGAAAGCGTGAATTTTCTGCAACAAGTCCCCACGAGCTTCATTCATGTCAGCAAGGACGAGGGTCGTTGTAAACTCGAACGACAAATAACGCCTCCCGACCTTAGTCCCAAAATCAGGGTGGGTGAACGGCGCACCGTTGTACAGGGACATGTGCATCAAGCAGAAAATGCCGGACTTCGTGTCGTTCTTCCGGACGCTCTGCCATTCCAATTTTATATGGCCATGTGTAAACTTCGACAGGTGACCGCCTTTAATTAGCCCCTTGTCGTCCATGTAGTCGGTCAATGATTGCGACTGTTGTACTATTAGGTAAAAGAAAATGTCAGCACTTATGGAAGCAGTAGAATAGTCAATGCGGTGAAATAAAGCATATGCGTGCAACTTACTATTTTGCTTGACACTTGGAACATATATGACCCTGGGGCGTGTGCCTGGTGATCGAGGATATCAACTGTTTTTTCTCTAAAGTTGATGCAAACGCACGCGTAGTGCCCCATAGTATGCACCGGGAAAAACAGCAGTTCGGCGTTCAAGTCGAATGTTCCGGCGCAGTCTTGTATGAATCTGTCCTACGCTTCGTACACACTGTCAGCGTCTTCGTCCGTAGGGGTACATGAGTCGGGTCGTTTCAATATACGGGTCAGTGAGTCCTAACGGATGGTTAATATTAGTTGCCATTAGTGACAGGGGTACGAGACTTGACTATATCATGTGCGTGGCTGCACTTCACAAAGTGTGTGATTGTACAGACTAATCTGCGTGACTTTGCAGCGTACAGACTGTGACTATACATGACAGTGTCTGATTATAAATTCTAAGATGTCTGATTATGCAACTTATAGCATGTGATTGTACACCTCAACATGAGTGACTCTGCAAAGTGAACTTTGTGATTATTTTTTACTATTACACAGACTTTACATCTTTTCAGTTAATGTAAATGGGGGTCATTTGTACTATTTGATGTCTGACTATGCAACTTATAGCATGTGATTGTACACATCAACATGTGTGACTATGCAAAGTGAACTTTGTGATTATTTCTTACTATTACACAGACTTTACATCTTTTCAGTTATTGTGAATGGGGGTCATTTGTACTATTTAATGTAATAGGTAGGGGGGAGTGGGGGGAGTGGGGGCATACCATGTGTCAACTTCCGAACCACGCCATCGTTGGTTCAGTAGGGGGAGGATAACCCACGCCTGTTGTCGTTTGATTCCAACCAGTTCATGAGGTGCGACCAACACTCCAGCACCGCGACGCTAATGCTACCTCCGGACAAGAGCATTTGAATGTCACGCATCTCCAGCTGCGCATGAGTGTTGTAGGACTCCAAGTGTTCACTGCGAATTTTCAATGGTTACTATGTGTAATATGGAACACGTATCAGTAATCAAAGACGGTTACGTACCTTTCTTCGTACCCATTATCGTCAAGGAAGCAGTAGTCGGCGACGTGCTTTTGCAGGCTGAGCATCCTACTCATCAACGGTCGGTTCATGTGAAACAAGATCGACATGACAATGGCGTCCGGGTCAGGCTCCCCTTGGATCAAAGAGCAACCCAACCCATCTCCAGAGCCCCGCGATCGAGACTTGATTATTCACTGTCTTTCTTCTGGGACTGATCGGGGGGTGGGTTCAAGTGTTTTCGGTGACTTGCTCTGACGCTTCCACTGCTGGGTGGTTGCCTTCACAGAAGTGGTTTCAAACGCACGGGCAGAGAACAACGATTCCTTGTACGTTACGAATGCTGCCACTTTCTTCAAAACAGTGTCCCTCACCTTGTTCACGTCGCTCAGAATAAGGGTCGTCGTGATTTCCGCCCTGCACATATTCATGGCCGCCATTGTCCCCAAGGAGCAGTTGAACGGGGACCCGATGTACAGCATCATGTACATCATCAGTTACACTCCACAGTCATTGGCGGAGTAGCCCACCCCCTGCCAAGATAAGGGGACGTTCACCAATTTAAACGCACGAACCTTCTCACCTTTCTCCACCCCTCGTTGTACCATGAACTCCTCCATTTTATCAGCCTACAAAACAAGTTCAAACAGGATCAGTTGTTGAACACATTCGCAGTCACAAAATTGATTTAATATTAAATTAAAAGGGTCGGACCGCTATCCGAGCAATGCCATAGTAAGACAACTTTGTAAAATCTTTATCGTACAACCTGTTGTCGAGGTACTCTACTTGCTCAGAATTGAAGTTTATACATGCGCAACTGTAGTGGCCCTCGTCACCCGTTAAAATCAGGACGAACACCTGCAAACAATCCGTCAGGATTATGGGCTAAGAACAACTACGAACTAACAGTATGTGTAGGATAATACCATGTCTGAGTCCAAAGCAAAGTCGGAGAAACTCTTTTCTATCCACTGGTCCCACACGTAAAATATTTCTTCGTCATGATTTATGCCCTGGCCTCTTTTCTTCCACAATTCCAACATCGGGACCTGCTCACATGCATTGATGTTAATACATGTAGTTAGTGTGTGTTTGACATGCGTGACTATACACGCTTTTACGTGTGACTGTACAGCTGTTAGTGTATGATTATACACCATAAAATTGCGTGACTGTATATGCTTTTGCCTGTGAATATACAACTTGTAGTGTGCGATTATACACCATAGAAGTGCGTGACTGTACAACATAAAGTGTGTGACTATATAACTTATAGCATGTGACTACGCAGTTTATAGTGGTGACTGGACAACACAATGTGTGTAACTATACAGGTAATAGTGTGTGACTATACAGCTAATAGTGCGTGACTATACAACTAATTTGGGGGGTGAACGTACCGTATGTCCAAGAGAGAAGTAACAACTACTAGTTACTCTTGGTGCGTTTTTTTCGTAGATCAGCTGGTTCAGTAGCCTACACCAGCAGTCAATGACGTTATTCATCACCTGCAGGCCAGGCTCGAGCGACTTCATGTCGCCCCTTGCTATACAGTCATAATCAGTGAACTCGACCAGCATTTTGCTGTAAACCAAACAAAGTCCGTATTAGCACATGAATTTTAAAAATGACATGAGCAGCACAATAAATACGTACCCTGACGGACGTGGCGTTGACCGGTCGAAGACGTAGTCGATTACATCTTTCCACACGCTGAGGATATCCCAGAAGATGACTATATTGGAACACATGAATCCAGAGATCACAAGCTGCCCCTCATTATTTTCCCACAGTCCGAAGAGCACCCCAAATTGTCTGGAATCGTATCCATGCACTCAAATGCTACGTCGGAGTGGAAGAAATACCGATGATGTGATGCCTCAGCATGCGTCTCGGTCCCTGAAGCCTCGCATGTCTACTGATTATCATTCATGACGATTTCTGCTGTCCCTGGCGTGGTGGCAACAGCGTCCGCTACATCCCAGCCTGCTTTGTGCAGTTCCCTCTCAAGACTAGAACTGACTGTCGCATCGGGCGGAGCCGGTATTACAGTACGCACTCCCTGCTCGGTAGATCGGCCATGGCCGACCGTGTGTCAGTGGTCTCCCACTGTAACACCCGCTATTTTTCCTAGCATTTTTCTCCTTTCCGTTATGACTCTTTCACATTTCGGTCTTGCGTTTCCTCTTTTTCCAAACTTTATTTTAATTTTTGAGTTTAAAGATATTTATTTTTATTTTAAAAGATTTTAATTCTTTTAAATCTATTTATTTGATTTTCTTCGTATATTGTTTATTTTTCCGCTAGAAATTTTATTTGTCTACGAATTAACGTATTTAAGCTCGGATTTAAGTTATTCCTTTTTCTACAAATGTCCAAAAAATATTTTTATAATATTTTCAACTAGTAAATATTTTTATTTACGAAAACTTAGCCATTAATGATTTTATTACGAAGCTTCACGAATAATTATTTTCTTACGCGAGGTTTACTCGAATTGCTTTGAAATGCCTCTAACTTATAAATCATTTGAGACCTTTTCCCCACATTTTGGACCGACAAAGCTACTTGTCACAATTTTACTACGTTTTATTAATACGATTCATTTTATTACGTAAAAGCGAAAAGATATGATTATTTCCCCTCTCATTTAATTGTTGCATTTTTGCTCAAACTCTTCACACTCCCTCTTAACCTCATTGGATTCCTAATTGGATTCCACATTGATGATACCCCATTGGATTCTTCATCCATTTTAATTCCATTTATGCTTAAAACCATTTCTCTCTCCCTTACATTCATTTGTGCATTAAAAAAATTGTTACAACATCATCTTCCTCATCATCCTTTGGCCGTGTTACTCCTCATCTTTTCTTGGCTAATTTTTGTTCAATTCGAGTCCTAATCATCTCATTTTTTAGCGTCGAATTAATTCTCTTTCCGAGCCTATCGTTAAGGTAATAATCGATGATGTTTTTTATCGTTATTCACCGTGATTTTCTTCGTTTTTCTCATGGTATTTTTATACCGTGAATTTCGTGTATGGTAGGCTTCATGGACGATCCCGAGGTCGACAAGTATATTATTGATTCCGATTTGGACTGGAGGTAACGTCGATGTTACTCGGTATTTCGTGATTTTAATTGTGTAGTTGCATGTATATTTTTATATTTCATTTTTGACAATATATGTATGTCATATAATCTGGAAAATTTTTAAAAGTTGAAAATTTGCATGTTTCGATATTTTTATCGCTTTTACGAGATTAACGATTGAATCGTCATATTGATTTGTAAAACCGTAATATTCGGCCTAAACTTGTAATATATGATTATATTCTGTAAAAATTAAGTTTTTAATGATTTTTAATAAATTGGTATTTTTCCAATATTTTTGATATCGATTATTGAATTTTTACCGTTTACGAACAAAAACGATTAAAAACCGATTTTTATTTCTAGCACTTAAACATTTTATTTTAATCTGAAATTTGCTGTGGATAATATTTCTGATGAAAAATCATTTTATGAAATTTTTCATAATTTTTCGGAATTGTTAAGTGGGTGAATTAATTAATCACTTTAAATCGTCGTTTATCGTTAAAACCGTGTTTTCGTTTAAATTCTCAATTTTTGGCCTTTTAAATAAATCTGAAAATTTGGAAATCTGAAAAAAATAGTATTTTATGGAAAATCATTATTTTTAAAGTTTAATAATATTTTTTGGATATTAATACTTAAATCGTTTTGTAATTACTATTTTTATTAATCGTTATTGTCTAGATTAGACGATTAACGAGAAAACCCTTTAAAAACCGAGTTTAATGATTCTGGAAAATTCTCTTTTCTGGACAGAATGTCCAAAAAAATATTTTAGCTATTTGATGTAATTTTGGTACTATTTATTAAAGTCTTTAATTAATAGTAATGATTTTTGGACAAAATTACGATTTATCGTTAAAATGCTTCGTCTTACATAAAAGAATTATTTTTCCAGCAATTTTGAAAATATTTAAATCTGAAACTTTGAGTTTAAATCACCCCTTATCATATTCTGAATTTGTTTAATGATTTAAATTAAAGAAAAGACGTTAAAAGATTTAATTTGACATTTACCGTAAAATCTTATTTACGCTTGTTTTGTCGAAACTATTAATAATTAGGGAATTTTAGTTTTATAAATTTTGGAAACACCTTAATTAGTGGTACTAAAGTGTTTAAGACTTTTTTTTTAATTACTTTATAAACACTTGTATGATATTTCAATAATTTCATAAACCCATTTATCCTTATTTTGGAAATTAATATTGTTAAGGCCGAAAGTATTAGTTTTATAAATCGATATATCTTTTACTAAAAATGTTTTATTAGTATGAACTAATATTTTTGCTATTTTGATATGATGCTATCTTTTTAAAGTTTCTAAATATAGAAGTTTCCTAAAATTGAAAGTTTCCTCTTTTGGAAGGCGATCAATTTTCCCTTTTGTTCCCTTATTGTTTACAATTATTAAATCTTTTAGTATCGATAATGACCCTGTTTTGGAGTTATGGAATAAGGACAAGTGTGGGTTTAGAGTAATATAGTCTGGGATGTACGTTTTGCCATCAACTGTAAGGCTGGTGTGTCTTTATGGAGCACATTGGTTGTTGAACTGAGCATGGTTTGTGTTCAGGAGAGTGTATATTTACCTTAAACTTAGATATCACATCATGTAAGTCGCGTCGGGTTGAAATGGAAATGGTTTGTATCCAGGAGGGGTGTATACTACTTAAACCAGGATCTCGCTGCACGCAGTCCTGTTATAGTTGAGTTGCCTACTTAGAGACTGGATTCTGTTATGTGTTAAGTCTACATTTCTCAAAGCTAGTTTCTAGTATTGTCCTGGTGAAAGTCTAGATTCTACATTAACCCTATCCATAACGCCACATTGATTATTTTATTTATTATCGATATAAATTGGTTGCAGGTTGGCAAATATTTTATGTTTCTTCGGAAACCCATTTCAATATTTTGGTTTTGCGCTGAAAGCTTATTTTTACGAATAATGTTTTACTGTTTTCCGTTTTTTTTTTTTACTATTTTCATATAATAGTAATTAAGTTTTAAAATCATGTTTTACGGCTGAGAGAACGTTGGCGTTGCTCCCAACTGATTGTGGCTGTTATGTTTTTAACACGGCAGGTATATGTGTTTCTCTTCGGGTAGGAGCGAGCAGTTATGGATCCTGCTTATTCATTTTAATAATTATGTCTTATGGATTGTTCAAACCTCCTTTTGTGGATTGTTCTAAATTTTGGCCATTTTAGTTAAGGCCTATTGTTTGACTTCACCATTTTAATTTTACTAAGACATAGTTACAGTGTGATTTAATCCCGACTCTACAGTGTTTCCGCCACTGTATCGCGTTAGATTTTCTAGGGGATTACAGTTGGGATCAGAGCATCATTGCTCCCAACGCTTACACCTGAAATTAAGAAAAAAACCAGTAAATTATTTAAACAGTAAATAAAAATATTATTAGAGATGGGTAGAAACAAATAAGGACTTATTTGTTTAGTCTTCGTGTTCCTGAAACTCAATGGTTAGCATTGAATATTTGTTTTATTTGTCCAGGAAGAAGACGAATGAACAAGATGTTGATTGGATACTACTCCAGATCGGGACAAGACCTGCTTAGAATTCTTAAACACCTGTTGACTCGAGTGGACAACTCGGTGCTCCAAGTAAAGATGCCGATGGTGACTTTTAGCTTCGGTTCAGTTTACTTATGCTACAGGTCAGATGATCAAGAGTAGATTCTAGTTCCGTGACGGTGCAACAGACTCAGATGTGAAATCACTTTGGATCCGGATGGAGAGACCCAATTCTAGTATGCTCGTATCTCTACGAGGTAATGAAGATATCCCGCGATTTCCTTTGTGGAACCTTAGAGGTCTGAACATTCCCGTCTTGTTTTAGATCTTAATTATATAGGATTATCGACTCTTTTCTTTCTTCCTCTACTTCAATACTCCTCTTATATATTCTCATCTTCATTCTTGTGGTGAATCTTTGTTCTATTCTTCTACTTTACCATCTTTCTCTTGAGATTCTTTGGTTAGACCGAATTCTGTCATAGTGAACCTTTTTGGAATTTAAATATGTTGGAGGTTTAGTTAACTCCTTATTACTAATGACTTGAGGATTATGAGTTGTGCCCTGTTATCTAATCTAGTGACTTTTGAGGAATTGATTTGAATGGTATTGGTTGATTAATGGAATTAGAATTGTACCATAGAGATTGCTCAAGCTTGAGTCAAGAATTACTTGATCGTAGAGAGGACTAAGAGTTGAGTAAATTTTTGGGTAGTGAGAATTATATCATATTTTGATGGATACTTAGTACCTAACCTAGAACCGAACTAAGTGTAACCGATAATATTACCTTGGGATTCTTACTTAATGCTTATTTGATGGATGCATCGCGAATATTTGGGATCATAGAATATTGTTTAAAGTGCTAGCCTGAGTGTTGTGGTACCATTAAAGGTTTCCATTATTGTTGTTAGAAATTTCGCTGACATAGATTTCCTGTGTTTCTTTTGGACTAAATCGTTGATTGTTGTCTAAGGTTGTAACCAACGAGCTTTGGAGTTGAGTGATCTAACCTGGATGAATTACTTTTAACCTTGAAGAAGAGAAATATCTTGCACAATCATAATTTGGGCTTATTGTGTTGTTTTGAGGATTACTATAATACAGATCATCTTATTGGGACTTTCATGTTAGAACTCTTTGACCAGCGAGATTGTGCCTTCGTTGAGTTATTAAATATATTGTGGATGCACCGTGGTGATTTAAAATTTGATGGACTCCTAGAAACATTATTCGAATGACATATTTGAAGATGTGAGTGTTCTCTATTACCAATAGATTTGAGCGTGTTTGAGGATTTGTTATACGTTCATAACTCCTGTACTTGCGGCATTATAAATATGTTGATGATCATTTTTGAGGATTTCATACCCGAGCCTTGTTAAATTGGTGGACCTTGTTAGTGTTCCTTATTCGAGAAAGTTGGAGTATACTTTGAGTTCAAACCTTATGAGCTTCGAGTTTAGAAACCTTATCGATTGCGAGTTTAGGCGTGTTTTGATGACCGTTGGAATTTTAATTGATGAGTTTAGAATTTAAATCATTTGTGGATTCTTACCATACTAATTGAAAGATTATATAAGTATGTAAGACTTAATTTTGGAGGTTGTAGATTGAGTGAGACCACCTAGTACCGATATTGGACTTAGTATTGTTTTGATGGAATTAGGAACCTTTTTGTGCGAGTCGTACTAGGAATCTCGAGATGGTTAATTTCTTCTGCAATCCTTGAGGGCTTTTTCTGACTATCAACTCCGTCTTCCTTTCTGCTTCTCTTGAATTCTGTTACCGCATCTGCTGCTAATCCCTTCGACATTTATCGATTTTGAAAGTTCTTATTTTGATTTATTGTTTATCCTTGTTTTACTTACCCGTTAACCATTTTTTTTCAAACTCCCTATTTTATTAAAAGTTTGACTTGTTTTAAAAAAATGGATTATCGTAAAATTTTAACATTTTGAGCTATAATTTCTAATTGTGAACTTGCCCGTTTTGTAAAAAGTTTGACTAACTTTAACTTTTTGGATATCGTGAAATCTAACATTTTTGAATTACAATTTAAGAACTTTATACTTCACTTTTGTTTTATCTTTGGTTGATATTATATTTAGATCTGTTTCAAAATGCTTTAATAATTTATCTTAAATTCTTTCAAAATTATTTCAATTTTTGATTTTCAGGCGATCGGAATTTTATGAAGAATTTCATATTTCCAAATACTTCAATTTCTATAGGATTATTATGTTAAGCGTTTTAACATTGTCGAAATTATTTTGTATGTTCAAGTTTGATAATATTTTTGAAAACTTTCATAATTACTTTGATAACATTTTTGAAATTTTAATGTTTTGAAAATTGGTTTTCGTTTTATTGTTGGTGGACTTTTAAATCTATTATTGAAAATTTTGACTGGTTAGATTTTTATTGCTCACTACAAAATTTGATTTCTCCAAACTAAATTTTGTTTCATCATAAAAGTAAATATTATCGAATTTCTTAATCAAATTGTTTAATTTTGTTTTGAAAATGTTTTCGGTTACCCTGTTTCCTTCAAGTTTGTTTACAAATGTTATTCAACAATATTATTTTATCAAATGACCTTACATTACGATTTCATTAACTTAAAAGATTTTGAATTTCGGGTAGCTTAGCCCAATTCCTCTTGGAATAAATATTTGCATTTGATTTCGTATCACTTTAAAAGTTGTAAAATTTTCTTTTATAGCAAAATTTTTATGCGAGATTTGTATCCTCATCTTTTCGAGTAAAATAATCTTGATTTCTTTCAGCTTATTCTTAGTTTTGAGGAAGAAACTTTCTTTAAGTGGGGAGGATTGTAACACCCGCTATTTTTCCTAGCATTTTTATCCTTTCCGTTATGACTCTTTCACATTTCGGTCTTGCGTTTCCTCTTTTTCCGAGCTTTATTTTAATTTTTGAGTTTAAAGATATTTATTTTTATTTTAAAAGATTTTAATTATTTTAAATCTATTTATTTGATTTTCTTCGTAAATTATTTATTTTTCCGCGAGGAATTTTATTTGTCTACGAATTAACGTATTTAAGCTCGGATTTAAGTTATTTCTTTTTCTACAAATGTCCAAATTTATTTTTATAATATTTTCAACTAGTAAATATTTTTATTCACGAAAACTTAGCCATTAATGATTTTATTACGAAGCTTCGCGAATAATTATTTTCTTACGCGAGGTTTACTCGAATTGCTTTGAAATACCTCTAACTTATAAATCATTTGAGACCTTTTCCCCACATTTTGGACCGACAAAGCTCCTTGTCACAATTTTACTACGTTTTATTAATACGATTCATTTTATTACGTAAAACCGAAAAGATATGATTATTTCCCCTCTCATTTAATTGTTGCATTTTTGCTCAAACTCTTCACACTCCCTCTTAACCTCATTGGATTCCTCATTGGATTTCACATTGATGATACCCTATTGGACTCTTCATCCATTTTAATTTCATTTATGCTTAAAACCATTCCTCTCTCCCTTACAGTCATTTGTGCATTAAAAAAATTGTTACAACATCATCTTCCTCATCATCCTTTGGCCGTGTTACTCCTCATCTTCTCTTGGCTGATTTTTGTTCAATTCGAGTCGTAATTGTCTCATTTTTTTAGCGTCGAATTAATCATCTTTTCGAGCCTATCGTTAAGGTAATAATCGATGATGTTTTTGATCGTTATTCACCGTGATTTTCTTAGTTTTTCTCATGGTATTTTTCTACCATGAATTTCGTGTATCGTAGGTTTCTTGGACGATCCCAAGGTCGACAAGTATATTATTGATTCCGATTTGGACTGGAGGTAACGTCGATGTTACTCGGTATTTCGTGATTTTAATTGTGTAATTGCATGTATATTTTTATATTTCATTTTTGACAATATATGTATGTCATATAATCTGGAAAATATTTAAAAGTTGAAAATTTGCATGTTTCGGTATTTTTATCGCTTTGACGAGATTAACGATTGAATCGTCATATTAATTTGTAAAATCGTAATATTCGCCCTAAAATTGTAATATATGATTATATTCTGTAAAAATTAAGTTTTTAATGATTTTTAATAAATTGGTATTTTTCTGATATTTTTGATATCGATTATTGAGTTTTTACCGTTTACGAACAAAAACGATTAAAAACCGATTTTTATTTCTCGCACTTAAACATTTTATTTTAATCTGAAATTTGACATGGATAATATTTCTGATAAAAATCATTTTCTGAATTTTTTCATAATTTTTCGGAATTGTTAAGTGGGTGAATTAATTAATCACTTTAAATCATCGTTTATCGTTAAAACCGTGTTTGTCGTTTAAATCCCCAATTTTTGGCCTTTTAAATAAATCTGGAATATTGGAAATCAGAAAAATAGTATTTTCTGGAAAATCATTATTTTTAAAGTTTAATAATAGTTTTTGGATATTAATACTTAAATCGTTTTGTAATTACTATTTTTATTAATCGTTATTGTCGAGATTAGACGATTAACGAGAAAACTCTTTAAAAACCGAGTTTAATGATTCTGGAAAATTCTCATTTCTGGACAGAATGTCCAAAAATATATTTTAGCTATTTTACGTAATTTTTGTACTATTTATCAAAGTCTTTAATTAATAGCAATGATTTTTGGACAAAATTACGATTTATCGTTAAAATGCTTCGTCTTACATAAAAGAATTATTTTTCCAGCAATTTTGAAAATATTTAAATCTGAAACTTTGAGATTTAAATCACCCCTTATCATATTCTGAATTTGTTTAATGATTTAAATTAAAGAAATGACGTTAAAAGATTTAATTTGACATTTGCGGTAAAATCTTATTTACTCTTGTTTTGTCGAAACTATTAATAATTAGGGAATATTAGTTTTATAAATTTTGAAAACACCCTAATTAGTAGTACTAAAGTGTTTAAGACTTTTTTTTAATCATTTTATAAACACTTGTATGATATTTCAATAATTTCATAAACCCATTAATCCTTATTTTGGAAATTAATGTTGTTAAGGCCGAAAGTATTAGTTTTATAAATCGATATATCTTTTACTAAAAATGTTTTATTAGTATGAACAAATATTTTCGCTATTTTGATATGTTGCTATCTTTTTAAAGTTTCTAAATATAGAAGTTTCCTAAATAGAAAGTTTCCTCTTTTGGAAGACAATCCGTTTTCCCTTTTGTCCTCTTATCGTTTACAATGATTATATCTTTTAAATATCGATAATGACCCTGTTTTGGAGTTACGGAATCAGGACAAGTGTGGGTTTAGAGTAATATTGTCTAGGATGTACGTTTTGCCATCAACTGTAAGGCTGGTGTGTCTTTATGGGGCACATTGGTTGTTAAACTGAGCATGGTTTGTGTTCAGGAGAGTGTATATTTATCTTAAACTTAGATATCGCATCGTGTATGTCGCGTCGGGTTGAACTGGATATGGTTTGTATCCAGGAGGGGTGTATACTACTTAAACCAGGACGTCGCTGCACGCAGTCCTGTTATAGTTGAGTTGCCTAATTAGAGACTGGATTCTGTTATGAGCTAAGTCTACAGTTCTCGAAGCTTGTTTCTAGTATTGTTCTGGTGAAAGTCTAGATTCTACATTAACCCTATCCATAACGCCACATTGATTATTTTATTTATTATCGATATAAATTGGTTGCAGGTTGGCAAATATTTTATGTTTCTTCGGAAACCCATTTTAATATTTTGGTATTGCGCTGAAATCTTATTTTTATGAATAATGTTTTATTGTTTTCCGTTTTTTTTTTACTATTTTCATATAATAGTAATTACAGTTTTAAAATCATGTTTTACGGCTGGGAGAACGTTGGCGTTGCTCCCCACTGATTGTGGCTGTTATGTTTTTAACATGGCAGGTATATGTGTTTCTTTTCGGGTGGGCTAGCGAGCAGTTATGGATCCTGTTTATTTTTTTTAATAATTATGTCTTATGGATTGTTCAAACCTCCTTTTGTGGATTGTTTTAAATTTTGGCCATTTTAGTTAAGGCCTTTTGTTTGACTTTACCATTTTAATTTTACTAAGACATAGTGTGGACATGACATAGGTCCACCCCGACGCGGCCACGCGCGGGTTTGGGGAGGCGAATGAATCTCCATATGAGAATGGATCGAATCGAAATTTAAATCTATGTGGAGTCGCCACCAAACTTTGTGGGAGTTCGGGCCCATTCGAACCCACTCTATGTCGTAGTGGACCGTGTACAAAATACGGCCCATTTATGATGTCAGAGTTTATTGGGCTCGTCACTTTGCATTGCGATACCGATACCGTCACTACCGGTTATCGTGTATTGAATGACTCTCATGCGCCAATGGTTTCGGGCATTCGGAAACCGAGATTCTGAGTAAGGGGTGAGGGTACGTGTTGGGAAGCCCACGAAGGACACCCAACCCCGGTCCGCCCGCACATTGGCGGCCTCTACTAAGATATCGAAAGACTCTCTAATACGTGCGTTAGTTAAATGGTGAAAATGCTTATGCAAACATTGTTTTCCCTAAGCATGTGAGAAGTTGAGAAGGTTTCTATGTCGATTTAATGCAATTAATTCTAACGTCAAAGTTGAATTTTAGCATGTGGGTTCATTTTAGTACAATAAAATAAACACAATAAATCAACAAGAAAAACAAACGGTTAGTAACGATTTGCGAATAATTGAATGATGTAGATAAGATGATGTAAAGTTTTGAAAAGGTGATGTTCCACGTGATTAATTAGACACGTGTTGACCTAGGTCACGAAAAAACATTATCGAGACTAAAAGAGGATGTAAGAGTCACGGTATTGTCGTGAGAAGGGGCCACTCAACCGAGTCATTGCGAGACTCGACCGAGTGGACCCCCGAAAGGGGTTTTGTCTACGATTTTGGACCTCACTCGGTCGAGTTATTGACAAACTCGACCGAGTATGTTGCCACTCGATCGAGTCACTGTGAGACTCGACCGAGTGGAGGTCGTTCAGACTCTTCTGTCTCGGTTTTGGAGTGCCACTCGACCGAGTGGGCTAGGCACTCGTTTGAGTGCCCCCTGTACGAACTAGGGTTCGCTCGCAATTTGCTTTTGAATTCGAAATTGCTTTTGATTTTTGATAATTCGTCGAGCTTGCCGAATCGGGTATAAATATTATGGAATTTTTGCTCGATTCTAAATTTGAATACTCGTTGTATCCCATATTTGATTATTGAATCGATATGGAATAGTTAGAGCGAGATAAAAAAATTTGTTGTAAGTCGTTTTGGATTAACTATCGCGACATGGATGGATTTCCTCCGCGTTTAATAATGTCGTAATTCTAACGAATTGTATGACAATTATTTTTAGCATCAATAGAAATCGCGCTAGTTAACTTATTTGACTAGATCGATAGATTCGACGTCTAATTACAAAATTAGCATCAAATCTAAGAGTTTGACACCATGCTAGAATTGAAAGACTTGATCCCCTCGGCCTTTCCGACATCGTAATGAATCCCTAGGGATTATGTGATGCCGGATCCACGTCAACGGGTTTCGACCCTTGTTAAAAGATGTTCGATTTGAATAAAAGGTTTTGAAATTAATGCGATATGTGACTAATAATAATAACGTGAACGAGACGAAGATTATTGTTTAAGTTAACTTGTCTCAATAATCAAGTAATTGGGGTGTCGGAATAAGCGACCGGCAACGCTGTGTGCGGTACACTTGTATATTCGGGTTTCCTTATTCCGACATCCCTCATACTCGACACAAATCGACAAGTATTTTAATGTCTTATACTAATTATATTATCGATATTACAGATGCGATAATTAAATAAATAAAAAGAGAAGGAGAAAGACGACGAGAGGAAGAGAAGAAGGGAAGAATAGGGTTTTGCACCCTCAACCTACATGTTCTTGTCTCGGATAGGACTCGTAGTCGTGGCTTTAACACGGGAGTTTCGAGGTCTATGGAAGTTGATTTATGGTGGTTTAGGTTTTGTCTCCTAAAGCTAGGTTTAGGGTTTGCAAGTGTAGTGTGGTTTAGGGTAGAATTAGGGTTGTCAAAAGTGTGTTGAAAGGTTGTGCATGGGGTGTTTATATAGGCATGGCCTAGGACCCCGGTTAGGGTTACTCGACCGAGTAACCAGCTGACTCGGTCGAGTGGCCCGCTGTGCCTGCATTCGGGCCTGAAATAGGCCCACTCGATCGAGTGGGTTGGGCACTCGATCGAGTGGCCCAGCTCGGTTGCGCGGGTCAGTTGCTTTGGACCGTGACTTTGGATGTCTTGTGGGTTTTGTGTTTGAATTAGCTTTTTGATGTTTGAGAGGCTGTTTTGTGTGTGTCTCGGAAACGACTTGGACCGGGGTTGACCCAATCGTAAAAAGTCGGTTTTATTTCCGGTGTCGGTTTTGGCCCAAATTATTCTTGTTTGACTCGAAACGATCCGCTAGGCCAGGATTTGAGGTCAGTTTTGTGAGATTTGTACTCCATAAGTGCTTTAGCCAACAACTAATGGTTTTGAGCCCATATCCGAGCGCGTAGAAACACGTTAGCGTCCGATCATCATCAGGTATTTTTGGAAACTACCATAGACACCTGGCAGTCAAAATGCGGGTGTCTATAGAGCCCCCACTCTGACTGAGACTTGGACAAGGCGAGAGTCAGAGTAACCACCAGGCCAATCGAGGATTGCAACCTGGCGGACTTCCGGTCGGGTCGTTTATAGTCCATTAGACTCGCGTAAAGGGCTCGCCAGCCATACGCTAGAAGTCATACCTGAGCTGATGATGATAACTCCGTGGGGAATTGGACTTGACACATAAGTCCTGGGTGCGCCTGTATGTAGGCTCATCCCGTGTTATTCCGGAGAAATGCCACCTAGGGCCTTCCGCTGGGGAGGTAAATTGGGTTGTATGTTCCTGTTTGAGTAGTACCTGTATAAGTCACATAAAATCCGCATGCAACACGTAGGTAGAAAAATGACTCGCGCAGGGGAAAATGATTTTTTTTTTTGAAAATTTTGAAAATTTTGAGATTTTGAAATTTGTTTGAAATTTTGACTCCTAAAGAAGTTTAGGAAAGTTCGGGATGAATATCTCCGTGCTAGTATCAAGACTAGGCTTGTGGCTTGATTCCGTTTAGGATTAGGAAATTGTTGTGATATGGAAAGAGGGTTGTATTTTAATGCTATAAATACCCCTTCTATGCATTAAATTTTCCTCACAAATTCCTCCATAACTCCTCCCTTCTCAAGAGAAAGACTTCTTATTCTTCTCAAGAAAATAGGCATGGGAATCGACAGGTTGACTGTGATGCTGCAGAAATGGTCCCAACGTTTTAGGGACGGGGATATAGTGGCTTTGAATCAGACGGGTATTAGTCAACTGTATACATTCCGTCAGATACAAGTTGATCGCAACTTTCTGGATGCATGTTTGGCCTATTGGGATGACATATATCATGTCTTCGCTTTCCCCCGGGGCGAAGTCTGCCCTTTACCTGAGGAGATCGGTGCTGTGGGAGGGAATCCGATACTTCGTCCCGCCGTCCTGTATTCGATCTATGACCCAAGGAGGAAGCTTCGAGAATTTCTAGGGCTTTCTCACAACGAGGTGTCCCGGATGATGGAGGGTGATAATATTTCTCTGATCGATTTGGCTGAGAAATTTATGAATCCTCTCGATGTCCGGGTCAGGCCGGCTTACTGCCGTAGGGCTTTTTCTTTCTGCATGCTCCATGTTTATGCTTTTGAAGGTCACATGGATTTGCTATCATGCATGGGAAACGTCCGTCTTTTGACCGTGGTGGATTTGATGAAGACTGAACACAACCCGGCTTGGCTGATCACGGGTGAAATCATCCAAGGATTGGATAAACGCAAGAGGGATTCTTCAGTTCGTCTCACCGGGAGCACCCGTTTGCTGCAAGTATGTCGGATTTTTCCTCGATTTTTGATTAATTTTTTTCAATTCTCCTGCTGCAGTGGGGCACTCGATCGAGTCACCCTAGCACTCGATCGAGTGCCTTAAAAACCTCCTGATCTGCTCTCAGAGGTACCACTCGATCCAGTCACCCTGGCACTCGATTGAGTGCCCTCGTAAAAAGCCCCCTGTTCGTGTTCAGGGGTACCACTCGATCGAGTGTCCCAGGCACTCGACCTAGTGCCCTTTGGCGGATGCCTATTTCGCCTCGGGAACTCATGTTTTTGTTTCCTTTTTTCAGATTTGGCTATATGAGAGGCTATCAGTGCTAGATCCTCCTCTTGATGCGAGCAACTACCGTCATAACTAGGTGATGACAAGGAGGCGGGCCTTTGACTTTTCTCGTCAGATTACGCTGAAGTATTGGGACGAGGTGTTATCTTTTCACAGTGGCCCGTTAATTCGATGGGTGGTGCCATGGTGGCCCATCTATCTTTGGAGTGACTTGGACCCGAGGGACAGAGCCCGCTACCAGGTAATCCTATCTTTCAGGCAGACGGTTCATCTCTACCCGGATCGCATACTAAGACAGTATGGATGGACCCAACGAATTCCAGAAGTTGAAGCAGTTGTGAGTGACCCAACCCAACTAAGTGATGTGATGTGTGATACCTGGATGCAAGGGTGGTACACACGGCATACCTGGCCTGTTCCCAAATCTCGCCACTCGACCTGGGTTTCAGGTTCATATGTAAAGTGGACTAAAGCAGGTGATGCCAAAGCCCGAGCTGCTCTGAAGGTTGATGAATCTTTCGACCTGCTGCGAAGGGAGCAAGCTAAAGACAACAGGGGATTCTTTGATGAAGGTGACACCCCAGCTACCATGGTCCGATTAATGTCAGGTCAAAAGAAGACCAAGACTCAAGCTGGAGGGTCCGGTGCTAAAGATGCTTGGGGGAAAGTGAGGCCCCAGACTGCCTTGGAAAGGAGACTTGGCCCAAAACTACCCGTGCAGGACCGACTTGGCCCACGAGATAGGCTACCCGAGCACGTACGGGCTCGACTTGGTCCAAAGACCGTGGTCGAAGACCCACCGTCCAAGAAACGGGTTTGTGCTAAAGAGGTTCCCCTCGTGATTCAGGAACCTCGGGCCCCACGCAACCCAAAGGATAAAGGAAAGGGCAAGAAGCCCGGATATTAGTCTCCTTGTTTTATTATTTGAGTATTATTATTATTTTTTTGTGTGATTTTTTTGTGTATATGCCGTTTTGGCGTTTTTTTTGTAATTCCCAAGTTTATCGGTTTAATAAAGACGGATTAATGAATACCGTTCCCGTCTTTTCGTTTATTGCAGTGGTTGTACCCTTTTGAGGGGTTCCCAACGTATCCACAATTAGCGGAATCAAACTAAACGTAGTTCAAACAAATTTTTGCAATTTTTGAAATACATCAAGACTATTAGTGCGAGATGTGCGACAGTAGAATAATTAATTCTAACTTATTGACTTGTCTATAATTTTTGAAAATTTATAAAAAAGGCAAATTTTTATAAATTTTTGCAAATGACATTGAGATGGGGGTTTAAGGGTAGTAGCGCTTCAGCTGGTCCAAGTTGGTTGGGTTGACGAATTCGTTCCCGTCCAAGTCTTTCAGCATCACTGCTCCTCCTGATAGGACCTTCTTGACCAAGTATGGCCCAGCCCAATTGGGTTTGAATTTCTCTCTTGGGTCATTCGGTAGTAAAGCACGAACCGATTTTAGGACAAAATCCCCTTCTTTGATGTTTCTGGGCCTAACCCTTTTGTTGAAAGCCCGTTGGATCCTCTTTTGGTATATTTGGATATTGTTGAGCGCCCGGGACCGCCGTTCGTTCAAAAGGACTAGCGAATCGTATCGGGCTTGGACCTAATCTGCTTCAGGTACTTGGCTTTCAAGTAAAATTCTGAGGGATGACACTTCTAGCTCAACCGGCTTGACTGCTTCCATTCCATATGTCAAATAAGATGGAGTTTCTCCGGTCGCGGTGCTGGTTGAGGTCCGGTACCCCCATAAGGCAAAGGGTATTTTATCGGGGCAGTCCCGGTAATTCTCAACCATCTTTTTAAGTACGGTGACAATTGTTTTATTGGCCGCTTCTACCGCTCCATTTGTTTGGGGACGGTAGGCAGAAGATGTATGCCTTTGAATTTTATATTTTGCTAGCAACGTAGCGGTTTCATCTTGAAAATGGTCCCGTGATCACTGATAAATTCGTGTGGGATCCCATACCGGCATATGATCTTGTTTTGGATAAATTTGGCCACGTGCTTGAAGTTCAAGACACGGTACGATTCGGCTTCGACCCATTTGGTGAAATAGTCGATGGCCACCAAAATGAAGCAATGACCTCCCGTCCCGGAAGAGTGCACCTTTCCAATTATATCAATACCCCATGTCGAAAAGGGACATGGTGATGTCATGGTATATAACAGGGAAGATGGCATATGCTGCACATTAGCAAAGATTTGACAATTATGGCAGTGCTTGACATATAACTGACAGTCTGCTTCCATGGTATTTCAATAATACCCGAGCCTCATGATTTTTGGGGCTAGCATATGGGCGTTCATATGCGGGCCATTTTCACCATCGTGTACTTCGGCCATAACCTTTTCGGCCTGCATTTTATCGATGCACAAGAGGAGAGCCCCCTGTGCCGTCTTTTTGTATAATTGCCCGTCATCCGTGCGAACAAATTGGGTTGCCAATCTTCGCAGGGCTTTCTTGGCCCAGTTTTCAGTTCCCAGGGGATATTCTCCCGTTGTCAGGTAGGTAAGGACTGACTGATACCACGGTTCTGGGTCGGTTAGCTCGATGTCTTGGATGGCGTGTACATACGCCGGCTCGGACCGCCTTTCGACGCAGATTGGCATGCTGGTAAGGTGGTCTGGTATATTTAGCAGGGATGCTAATTTGGAAAGTGCGTCTGCAAATTGATTTTCTTTCTGGGGCAGGTAGATATACTCTACCTTATGGAATTGTTTCTCTAAAACCCTTATCCATGCTTGGTAAGCCACGAGATTCGCAGTCCGAGTTTTCCATTTTTGGAGCGCTTGATTGATGACTAGCGACGAGTCACCGTGGACCCGGAGGTTTGTTACCCCTAAATCAGCGGCGGCTTGTAACCCGTGAATGCATGGTTCGTACTCGGCTGCATTGTTGGTCACGTCAAAGTCCAATTTGATGGATAATGGGGTGTGTTCCCCTCGTGGTCAGATTAATAGAATCCCGACCCCGAATCCTCGAAAGTTGGATGCCCCGTCAAAATACAAATCCTATGTATCGGTATCGGTATGGAATATGTCTTCATCGGGGAAGGCCCAGGTGTCGGTGTGGCCCTCTTCGGATATCAGACTATCGGCGAGAAATTCTGCCACTACCCGGCCTTTGATGGCTTTTAATGGTACGAACTTGAGATCAAACTCAGATAACATTAGTGTCCATCTGGACATCCTGCCATTGAGGATGGGCTTCTCGAACAGGTACTTGATAGGATCCATTTTGGATAATACATGTACCTCGTGACTGAGCATGTAATGTCGTAGCTTTTTAGTGGCCCAAACCAAAGCTAGGCACGTTTTCTCGAGCATTGTATATTTGCACTCGTATTCTAGGAACTTTTTACTAATTTAGTAAATAGCCCGTTCTTCTATCTCGACTGTCTGGGCCAGCATAGCCCCCATGGCCGTCTCGGTCGTTGTTAGGTATAACGACAAAGGCAAACCGGGTTGAGGTGGCATTAATACCGGCGATGCACACAGGATCTCCTTGATTTTATCGAAAGCCGCTTGACATTTGTCGTCCCATAGTACCCGTTCTCCAATTTTCAGTTTTTTGAAAATGGGCTCACATACCATGGTTAGTTTGGAAATGAATCGGCTGATGTATTGGACTTTCTCGAGAAACCCCCGTATTTCTTTTTCGGTCTTGGGTGGTTGCATCTCGGTGATGGCTTTGATCTTAGCTGGGTCGACCTCGATGCCGCGTTGGCTAACGATATGGCCCAATAATTTTCCCGATGTTACCCCGAAACTGCATTTTTGAGGGTTCAATCTCATTTTGTATTTACGTAGTGGGGTAAAGAACTTTCTTAGGGCCGCAATGTGCCCGCTCTGGTCTTTGGACTTAACGATAATATCGTCCACGTAGACCTCCACTTCTTTGTGCATCATGTCATGTAACAAAGTAGTGGCGGTCCGTTGGTAAGTGGCCCCGGCATTGATGAGCCCAAATGGCATAACAGTGTAACAGTAAGTACCCCAAGGTGTAATGAAGGTGGTCTTACTCATATCCTCTTCTGCCATCTTGATTTGATTGTATCCGACATACCCGTCCATGAATGATAGAAGGACATGATCGGCCGTGTTATCCACTAATATGTCGATGTGTGGTAACGGAAAATCATCTATTGGGCTGGCCTTGTTTAGGTCCCAGAAGTCCACACATACCCGCACCTCGCCGTCCTTCTTGGGTACCGGAACGATGTTTGCGACCCAGTCTGGATATTCAGACACATGTATAAAGCCTGCTTTGAATTGCTTGTGGACTTCTTCTTTGACTTTGAGGGACCATTCGGACCTCATTCTTCGGAGCTTCTGTTTTACCGGTTTGCACCCATCTTTGATGGGTATTCGGTGTTCGGCTATTTCCCGATCTATACCCGGCATGTCCTTGTAGGACCATGCAAAGACGTCCTTGAACTCTTGGACGAGGTCTGCGAATTGTTTTCTCTCCTCTGGATCTAAGGATAGGCCCAATTTAAGCATCTAGGGCTCTAAAGTGGTTCCCACATTGATGGACTCGGTTTCTTCGATTACCGGATCTCGGGACTCCCTTTGTTCGAGCTACTCGATCAGATGTGGAGGAAGAGGTACCTGTTCGTCGGGCTTCTAAATGTCATTGCATATAAAATCTTTGAGAAAATTTTGGGAATAAGACAAGTCGTAAGCAGAACGGTTTTCGTTATTAATTGTAAATTTTTTGAAAAGCTCGAAAAGAGCGGCCATCTGATCGTTGGTCAGTGGCGGGATAGGGAGAGGTCTTGGGACAGGCCCCGAGACCTCAGTGGATAAGGGAAGAGGGTTTACAGACTCGACTCTAGCACCTGACCCTCTAGACTCGGACTCTGACTCCGACTCTGACTCTGACTCTGACTCGGTATCCGGCATGTCTCCCTCGCCGGTGGTTAGCTTGTAGGTCCGTCCTTGGCTGTCGGTCCACTTGACGGTCTTCCTCCAGGCCCTTTTCCCTGTATCTGCACCAACTTCGGTGATCAGCTTTGTTGGGTCAAACCGATCGCTGCAGAGGATCAGGTTGACCAAATCGTCCTTTGGAGCAGGGACGGCTTTGTCTTCTCCAAAGAGGAGCCCCAGCACGGGTTCGAAGTTGTTTTCCCCTTCTTTGGACTCAACTTGAACAAGGGTGAATATATCATCGAGGATGAAATTGCATTCCCGAGCCGTTTTGATCTCGGGATATGTGATGGTGGGCTGGTAGAGGCCCACTTGAATAGCTGCGAAAACTGGAGTGACGAAGTAGTCAGTTAACTTCGGGCTATAAGGGCCTCTGTAAGTACCCTTGAAAATGTCGATGGCCTTGTGAATACCGGCCCGAACCACGTTTTCCGGGGTTATAGCATATCCCAATCTGAATTGTGATTCGCCGTCCTTTAGTACCTCGATAATCTTCCCAGCTGGAAGATATGGTCTTGAGGTAGCCCCCGGTAAGTAGCCCAGGTTCTGTAGCATCGTGTCGATGCTAGTGGTGAAGTAGGGCCTAAAGAGATATTCTTCTTCGATCATGCCCACGAAATCGAATCCTCGCGGGTCGGCCTGTCCCGTAGCGTTGCAGCTTGCCACGTTAATAGGAGTAGCCTCTAATGTGATGACACCATCTTGAAGTGGCATCTTGACTTTCCGGTGGAAGGTAGAGGATACGGCCTTGACTGCATGGATCCAATGCCTCCCTAGTAGTAAGTTAAAGGATGAGGTGACATCAATCATCTGAAACTCTAACTCTTTTTCGATTGGGCCCGTTATGATTTTCAGTTTAACGGCCCCGGCAACTGGTTTTGGGCTTCCGTCGAAAGCCTGGATAGTTTGTGCTGTCGGGAGATAGTCGGCATCTGTGATGCCGAGGGCCTTAGCGGTCCTTAGGGGAAGGACATTTACGGCAGATCCATCGTCGATAAGTGTCATCGGGAGGTATTTACCTCGGGAGATGACCGTGATGTACAGGGCCAGATTATGATTGGGCCCAAATGGTGGTAGGTCGGACTCAGAGAAGGTGATAAGTGGGCCTTCCTTCGACTTCCCTTGAGCTAGGGCGTAATAGTGGTTACCATTTCAGTGGGGGTAACCTGTGAGTCGACCTTGATCTCATCGAGAGCCTTAGTCAGTGCTTTCCCGATGAGACTGCAAGCTAACCAGAAGTTGCCATATGGTTAGATCAGCTTGGACCCTCTTCATTTGTTGGAACAAGGCGGTGTCGTTGCTTGGTTCTTCAAGGGTAGGTTCCGTCATGGCGGGTTCAGTGACGGTTGTTGGAGTAGAGCGCCTAGCTGTGGCGAGGTGGTTAGTAGCTAAGGCTTTGGACTTAGCTTTTCGAACCTCTTCAATGGTGATGGGGACAACTTCCCCTTTGGCTGAGTACACATATTCCTCGTCATCGAACCATATCTCATTGATTTTTCGGATGAAGGGGGAGATGAGGTGAGAACAGTCAATTACCTCACCGGTGAATATTGCGTGGGCACTGAACGGGTTTTCTTTGTTGCTTGGCTTGTCTCCGGGCAATGGGATCTTCCCGCCCTCAATCAGGTCCTGGATTAGATGCTTCAGTTTCCAGCACTTTTAAGTATCATGCCCATTACCACGATGATATTGGCAGTAGGCTTGGGCGTTATAACTTTTGGGCCTCTTCTCCACTGGAAGCTCGGGCATCGGGCCTATTGGTTGGATCAGACCCTTTTAAGATAGCCTTTGTAAAGCATAAGTATAGGTAGTCCCTATATCTGTGAATACCCGATTTGGTGTATTCTTTTTGGATGAGGTGTCAAGCAGATTCACCTCATCAAAGATGCTGCGAGTTGCAACTGCAGGTGTGGGCTTGCTCGTGGATGAACTTGCCCCTTGATAGCCCTTGGTAAAGGCCTTAGTCAGGCTCTCTAATCTCAAGTCGTCCTCGATCCTTGTACCCATTTCAGTTAGGGTAGCAAAATTTGGAATAACAGCATACCGGAGGTGGACCCGGTAGGAAGGGAGGAGGTTCTTGACAAATGCTTCTACTAGCACTTTCTCGCTGGGCTTATCAACCAGCTTTACACTCTCGGCCCGCCATCTTTGTAGATATTTGGTGATCCTTTCTTTGGGCTCCTGGGCTGTTTTTTCCAGAGTACTCATTGTAGTCTGGATCTCGGTATTATCAGCGTAATTCCGAGCAAATTCGGTTGCCACGTCATCCCAAGTTTTATATTTCTTGGAATCAAGCCTGTAGTACCAGGCCTTAGGATGCTTCTCGAGGGAGGAAGGGAATTAGTGCGTAAACATGGTGGACTTCACCCCCTTTACCGCCATAAAGTCTTTGAAGGCCCGGATGTGATGGACCGGGTCTTCGGTACCCTCAAACATTGGAATTCCCGTAAGGTTGACAAGTATTTCAGTTAGCAAGTAGCTCGTCATTCAAAGGCGAATAAGAACGATCAATTTCAGTGTGGATTGAATTGTTTGTTGAGAGGTGAACTTGTTCCTCGAGCCTGCGAACAGCGCTGACTAGTTCAGCTATGGGCTCAGATCCAGGAGGAGGAATTCCCTTCTCCATTGCGCCCACATGAGTGGCTAGCGCTGTTTGATCCTTCTAGATGACAGTCAATTGGTCTTCGATCTTCTCTAGGGCATCCTTCAATGCGTTCATCTTGCGTTGATGTCTGGTTTCGGGTGGCCTGTCTGTAAGAACACCGCGTAATTAGAAACTAGCCCGAATCCCGGAATAGAAAGTACATCCTGAACAAGACTAAAAAGGGAAATGACTCGGAAAAGACACCTAGACGGGTGACTTGTGAAAAGTGGGCCTTATTTAGGATTCGGCGGGTGGGGCCTAGTCCTGTTCGAAAGAAGGTTCACGTGAGACATCCCCAGACTTTGGACTCGATTGTGTAGACGGGCCCTCCTTTGTAGGCATATGTCCTACGTAGGTGGGCCTTGCCTTAGTCTAATAAGGCGGTCTGGGATAGGGAAGAAACTCGTGATGTAGAATCGACAGATTTTCGATGCTAAAGACCTTGACGACTTACGACATGACTCGACACCGCTAAATACGGGAAGTCCTAAGAAGAGGAAGGTTTTGAAAATGGATTGTTTTTGAAAAAATCCGAGCAAGCTCGGGGAAGGGCCCAATTTTCAAAACGAAAAAGAGTATTGGGCCACGGGTTTTGAAAGTTCGAAAGTAATTTTGAGTTTTGAATTGGGCAGCATACCGTCTAGAAAATAGGCTATTTTGAATAAAATAATAAGTCCTAAATTCGGTATGTCCCGGGTTTTTGAAATTGAATATCTTGAGAAAGATGTGATTTTTGAAAAGTTGACGGTTTTGAAAACGACACGGAAACCAAGTAGCATGTAGTCAGGCAAGCATTATAACGACGCCATGTATGCTTTACACTAAGCCTCAGTCGGTCTAGAGGGTCTATACCAGTGTACATAGTCTAGACGTTGATCGGGACGGACTCTCTAAGTCGAGTTGAGCATAGAACATGCCACGAAACCCACTCGAATCGACTATGGACACCTTTTGACATATCCATATTGGAGTACATCAACGGTATAGTGGGACGTCGGTCACCAGTACCGGCCCGGGAAAATATGGGTTATGCATGAACCGTAAAACTAAAACGCGTATTGTACTACTCAAACGATTTCTATTCAAGTCTCACCCTGAGGATGCCGATGGTAAGTCACGCATCAGTTAATCCCCAGCGGAGTCGCCAAATTGTGGACATGACATAGGTCCACCCCGACGCGGCCACGCGCGGGTTTGGGGAGGCGAATGAATCTCCATATGATAATGGATCGAATCAAAATTTAAATCTATGTGGAGTCGCCACCAAACTTTGTGGGAGTTCAGGCCCATTCGAACCCACTCTATGTCGTAGTGGACCGTGTACAAAATACGGCCCATTTATGATGTCAGAGTTTATTGGGCTCGTCCTTTTGCATTGCGATACAGATACCGCCACTACCGGTTATCGTGTATTGAATGACTCTCGTGAGGCAACGGTTTCGGGCATCCGGAAACCGAGGTTCTGAGTAAGGGGTGAGGGTACGTGTTGGGAAGCCCACGAAGGACACCCAACCCCGCCCGCACATTGGCGACCTTTATTAAGATATCGAAAGACTCTCTAATACGCGCGTTAGTTAAATGGTGAAAATGCTTATGCAAACATTGTTTTCCCTAAGCATGTGAGAAGTTGAAAGGGTTTCTATGTCGATTTAATGCAATTAATTCTAACGTCAAAGTTGAATTTTAGCATGTGGTTTCATTTTAGTACAATAAAATAAACACAATAAATCAACAAGAAAAACAAGCGGTTAGTAACGATTTGCGAATAATTGAATGATGTAGATAAGATGATGTAATGTTTTGAAAAGGAGATGTTCCACGTGATTAATTAGACACGTGTTGACCTAGGTCATGAAAAAACATTATCGAGAGTAAAAGAGGATGTAAGACTCACGGTATTGTCGTGATAAGGAGCCACTCGACCGAGTCATTGCGAGACTCGGCCGAGTGGACCCCCGAAAGGGGTTCTGTCTACGATTTTGGACCTCACTCGGTCGAGTTATTGACAAACTCGACCGAGTACGTTGCCACTCGATCGAGTCACTGTGAGACTCGACCGAGTGGAGGTCGTTCAGACTCTTCTGTCTCGGTTTTGGAGTGCCACTCGACCGAGTGGGCTAGGCACTCGGTCGAGTGCCCCTTGTACGAACTAGGGTTCGCTCGCAATTTGCTATTGAATTCAAAATTGCTTTTGATTTTTGATAATTCGACGAGCTTGCCGAATCGGGTATAAATATTGTGGAATTTATGCTCGATTCTAAATTTGAATACTCGTTGTATCCCATATTTTATTGTTGAATCGATATGGAATAGTTAGAGCGAGATAAAAAAAATTGTTGTAAGTCGTTTTGGACTAACTATCGCGACATGGATGGATTTCCTCCGCGTTTAATATTGTAGTAATTCTAACGAATTGTATGACAATTATTTTTAGCATCAATAGAAATCGCGCTAGTTAACTTATTTGACTAGATCGACAGATTCGACGTCTAATTACGAAATTAGCATCGAATCTAAGAGTTTGACACCATGCTTGAATTGAAAGACTTGATCCCCTCGGCTTTTCCGACATCGTAATGAATCCCTAGGGATTATGTGATGCCGGATCCGCGTCAACGGGTTTCGACCCTTGTTAAAAGATGTTCGATTTGAAAAAAAGGTTTTGAAATTAATGCGATATGTGACTAATAATAATAACGCGAACGAGACAAAGATTATTGTTTAAGTTAACTTCTCTCGATAATCAAGTAATTGGGGTGTCGGAATAAGCGACCGGCAACGCTGTGTGCGGTACACTTGTATATTCGGGTTTCCTTATTCCGACATCCCTCATACTCGACACAAATCGACAAGTATTTTAATGTCTTATACTAATTATACTATCGATATTACAGATGCGATAATTAAATAAAAAAACTAGAAGAAGAGAAGGAGAAAGATGGCGAGAGGAAGAGAAGAAGGGAAGAATAGGGTTTTGCACCCTCAAACCACATGTTCTTGTCTCGGATAGGACTCGTAGTCGTGGCTTTAACATGAGAGTTTCAAAGTCTATAGAGGTTGAGTTATGGTGGTTTTGGTTTTGTCTCCTAAAGCTAAGTTTAGGGTTTGCAAGTGTAGTGTGGTTTAGGGTAGAATTAGGGTTGAATTAGGGTTGTCAAAAGTGTGTTGAAAGGTTGTGCATGGGGGTGTTTATATAGGCATGGCCTAGGACCCCGGTTAGGGTTACTCGACCGAGTAACCAGCTGACTCGGTCGAGTGGCCCGCTGTGCCTGCATTCGGGCCTGAAATAGGCCCACTCGATCGAGTGGGTTGGGCACTCGATCGAGTGGCCCAGCTCGGTTGCGCGGGTCAGTTGCTTTGGACCGTAACTTTGGATGTCTTGTGGGTTTTGTGTTTGAATTAGCTTTTTGATGTTTGAGAGGCTCTTTTGTGTGTGTCTCGGAAACGACTTGGACCGGGGTTGACTCAATCGTAAAAAGTCGGTTTTATTTCCGGTGTCGGTTTTGGCCCAAATTAGTCTTGTTCGACTCGGAACGGTCCGCTGGGTCTGGATTTGAGGTCAGTTTTGTGAGATTTGTACTCTATAAGTGCTTTAGCCAACAACCAATGGTTTTGAGCCCATATCCGAGCGTGTAGAAACACGTTAGCGTCCGATCATCATCGGGTGTTTTTTGGAAACTACCATAGACACCTGGCAGTCAAAATGCGGGTGTCTACATATAGTTACAGTGTGTTTTAATCCCGACTCTACAGTGTTTCCGCCACTATATCGCGTTAGATTTTCTAGGGGATTACACTCACCTTGCTCACCGTAGAGCCACCACTACGGTCGGACTCATACCAAACGAACCATGAACATCGGAGGCTCGATTGAGTTCTTCAGCGGCATCAGTCTCGGGAACTTCTCCCTAACAGAAACCTGGTGTCACGACGCCACCTTCAAAAGTGCTCTCATCATCGTAACCTTTTGTTCCCTCACCATCTCCAAAAGCTTTCTCAATATCTTCATCCACGTATCCAGCATCATGCAAGTCGTGCACAATTTTGCGTACCTGATCGTAGACTTCAGCATCGCATTGGTCCCGCCCTCAAACGATGGGGGCGTTCTGGATAGTCTGCTTCAACTGGTCGGCCAACGAAATGACTTCGTCGATACACTGGAGGACAGCTAGATCTTCCCAGAAGTGTTGAGAGGACGGGTCTCGACTTGGAACTGCCTGGTTCCTCCTCGCTATTTCGATCATTTACCTTGGAGGCAGCCTCCTCATAGAAACAGCAAAAGGCTAGCGCACACCTTCGGAACTTCATGAAAAAATCCCGGTCAGCCTATAATTCAGTTGAAGTCAAATCATTATTGTAAAGCTCAGTGGTGTTGAGGTTGGCAGTGTGACTACACAACATATCGAATGTGACTAAGCAACATACTGAGTATGACTAAGCATCTCAAAGTGTGTGACTATACAGAATAATGATTGTGCCAAATGTGTGTGACTATACATCAGAATGAGTGTGATCCTACAACATAATGACCGTGACTATTGAATTTCAACTACATTATAAACACATTTTTATGAATCGTATATGCTTTTATAAACATAGGTAGGGCACTCAGATTAAACCGTTTCTCGAAACAATTAATTGATGATTTAAAGAGTGGCTGCGAGATCACTTACGTCAACGGCGCTGTCTTTCGGTTGATCGTCTTTCTCGATCCCTGTCGTTATTCTTTTGGGACTAGAGTGTTGGTTGTTAGAGGGCATCATTATAGCGGGGGTACCCTCGCTGCCTGTTACCCCTCACCTTCGAACGCAGCTGATTTCCTAGTGACCCTGTCTCCAGTTCCCCAGCAAGACGATCGCCTATCCTCCGTGCATCCCAAAGTCTGATAAATAGTATGTCGCATCCCAAAGCGCTGGAAGTACGCAATCATCATAACGAGGATGCACCCCCGGAGGTAGTTGAGGACTTTTGTGGAGTCACGCGTCTCCTTGCCCGTCCACACCAGATCCTGCAGGACAAAGCTACACCAGTCATGTTCCCGAATCAATTCCACGTCATCCACTGCGGCCAACAGGCCAAGGTCGAGTGAGTTGTTCGTAGTAGGCGTGAGGAATGATGACAATGCGAACAACACGAACCTATGGACAAAGTCGTCGTCAGCGGCATCGGTTGTCATTAACGTTTAGTACACCCTCCCTAACTTTGTTGGCCCGCTGGTGTCCACCACATCGAAGTCCTTCCTCCAAGTACTCTTTAACCTGATCACGGCAGGTGAGTCTGCCCCTTTCTTGTTTTTTGTTGGGATTACTTTCACCGGACGAGGTCCAAAACGTAGCTGGAGGCAATCATGGACGTCGTACTTTGACATCATGAATGCCTTCCGGCGTGAGGCACGGAAAATATGGGACCCATCAGAAAACGCACGGAGGAACATAAGCGCGTGGTCAATGGGGGAACGATACGAACCTCAAGTCCAATAGCCCGCCGAAGCCAACACCACGCACCCTCTCAATCTGATCATCCAACAATTTCACAATTATCTGGTGCAACCGCCTAGGCCTACAGTGAACATCCGGCTGACCTCCGGGCTCTCTTTTTACTGCTAGCTGACCCTGTTGTTGGTCCCCTTTCCTCTTACCCTGAGACACGCGCACAACAGTGGTGTCGGCCGGTGTATCAAATGTGACCCTCTTCTTTTTCTTAGGCCTGCTTTCCTCAACATTTTCTATCCCCCCCTCCCATACACCCATCTTAGCGGACGGTGTATCAAATGTGATCCTCTTCTTTTTCTTTTGCCTGCTTTTCTCAACAATTTCAGTCCCCTCCACATCCATCTTGGCAACGATGTGGTCCCCTGATGTATCTTCCACAATCTTCTTCTTCTTACCCAATTTTTTGTCCACAACCACTTTATCACTAATTACATGGTCGTGAACCGATGTATCTGCCACGCTCTTCTTCTTACCAACCTTTGTTCGATCTTTTTTCTTCGCAGCAGCCTTCTTTCTGCAATAAACAACATGCGTAATGAGTGTAATTGTACAACTGAGTATACGGCTTCAACTGTGTGATTCTACAATAAAATGTCAGTTATTCTACAATAAAGCTTCAACTCTGTATGACTATACAACCTCAAACGTGTGACTCTGCAACATAACGAGTGCGACTATGTAGCTTCAAACGTGTGACTATACGACAAAATCACTATGACTATACACTGTCACCAGTGTGACTATACAGCAAAACCCGCGTCAGTTATGTCACATGCATCATTAGAAAGATGATTGGGGACGAGTGTGACTATACAGCTTCAAACGAGTGACTATATAACCAACTCCGTATGACTATTCAAATTTCAAACATTTTTCTTCCCAAACAGCCTAGGCAACTCTGCATGACTATAAAACATCAGACGTGTCACTCTGTATCATAACGAGTGCGACTATACAACATTCTGAGACTATGCAATGTCTCCAGTGTGACTTTACAACAAAACCCGCATCAGTTATGTCACATGCATCATTAGAAAGATGATTATGGGGACTTTAACATGAGAAAATAAGATTACTTTAACATAAACTTCAACAAGGAAGCATATAAATTGTATGACTATACAACTACAACAGTGTGGTTATAGAACGTAGTATTTATGACTATACAACTATAGCAAAAAATTGTGCAGATGTACAGAACAACAACAAAAAATTGCCTAATCGATGTCACATGCATAATTAGAAAGATGATTATGGGAACTTCAACATGAAAAAATAAGGTGGTTGTTAAGAACTTCAACATGGACTTCAACAAAGAAATAAAAACTTAATCTTTGACTCTATAACTACAACCACTGTACAACTACAAAAACTTCAACTCAAATTTAGGGTTATTGGGTTGGAAAAATGCATTTCTATCACTTTTTATGGTTTATGCATGACCGGAGTTCAACAAAGGTATACGTTGGCCAAAATGGAAGTCAAAAATCGAACAAAAGGGTTGAAGAAAAGGGATATCGGAGGTCGATAATAGAACCTTCAACATACCTTCGTATGATCATCGGATGTTTATGCATGATCGGAGATGTTGAATGACTGATCGAAGCTACGAAGATGGAGAACGCTGGGTTTTTTTAGAGAGAAGAAGAGAAAAATGGAGATGCAGATGGCCGGTGAAATGGTTGTGGCTGGTGAAATGAATTCAAAAGCATGTAATGGGGAAGTGGATTGGGTGTTGGGCGGGAATTAATGAGAGAAGGGTGAGGAGGGAAGCTATTGATTAGTGATAGTAGTGATTAGTGATCGTTGATGGCTGATGGCCGCAGTATGTCAGTCCTTTTTTTTAATAGTTGAACTCCCTCCATCCACCATCCATCTTAAGATGAATGGAAAGCGAGGATTAACACTAAGGGACTCTTAGAGAGTTACTAACTCTCTTGATCCCCCCCCCCCCTCTCTCTCTTTCTCTCTCTCTCTCTCTCTCTCTCTCTCTCTATATATATATATATATATATATATATATATATATATATATATATATATATATATATATATATACACCGCACATAGTTACACACGGTCTCAAGATCGCTCTGATACCAACTTTAAGAACCCGGTTATTCCAATGACATTAATTAACATGGCGGAAAATACTTAAGTCGTAAAAGTGATAAAAATTAAAATTGTCTACTCAATCGAGTCTTTCATTACTACAAGAACCGAATGTCATTTACAATGTCATAATGAATTACAATTTTAAGTATGAGCTTTATATTGCTTAGGGTTACATGTGGACGCGTTAATTGAAAACTCAAAATTGAGCGAGACTACTCCATACTTGCACTTGTTTTCCATGTAAGCCAAGTAATTTGACATCCTGCAAAATTTACCAAAATACAAAGCTATCCCACTTAATGGGAGTAACCTAACCGTCCTTCTAACAGGGCCCCGAATAACCAATGTAATATAACATTTAGGTTATCTAATTAACAGATAAGCCGGCATGTCGTCACATTACAAGTCGACATGTATACAATGTGAGATACACATGAAGTGAGTTTAGTTTAGAATGTAGACACAACAACATGTGAAACAAGCATGCGATATGAATTACGGTAAAGCCTACATTACGTGAATAGCATGTGAAAAGCAAAACAGGAAAGCATACATCATGTGAGTAACATTTGAGAGGTAAAATAGTAAAGCATACATCATTTGAACGACACGTGAGAAGTAAATAGTAAATCATACATCTTGTGAATAACATGAGAATCATAATGGAACCAAGCTGTTGTAGACACTCAGATTTTGACCTGGTGGCTGTAGGGGGGCCCAACAAAAACCCGATGACGTTCGGATTGTAACGTGGAGCGAGATTACGATGTTTTAGATAGTTTTTCTATAGAACGGATCAAATAATTACTCGAAAAAATTAATTTAACATCAAAATAGTCTTAGTCGTGTCATTATCGTCACGTCGACACTAATTAGAGTCAATTCAGAGATCGGGACCCCGAATCGGTCCCGAAATATGCAAAGTCAAACCCGAGTCAATGCGTCGGGCTGAGCAAACCTCGAGATACGCGCCCGGGGTCCACCTGGCGCTCGACGAGTTAGGGTTAACGGGAATTCTTAATCCCTAAGATAACCTAATATACCCATCTTCTGTATTTTTGAAAGTTTCAAAATCGGATCTTTAAAATTTCAGGCGCCACACACCAGGCGTCTCAGTCTTCACGCGCATGACACCAGGCGACTGAGTTCTAGGGCGCAAGGGGTCAAGCATCCTAAAGGTTGATTTGAACTATGGGAAATACTATAAATACCCCCCTCATTTCATTCATTTCGACACACAACACAATATGAATTTGTGAACTCTCTCTCACAAGTCGCTCTCCCTCTCTTTCTCTCTAACTTAGGTCGCACTCCGACACTAAGTACGATCCACTTGATCGTTGTTCTGATACGCGAATCGACGCTACTCCTCGTCGTTCCTCGAGCACTCCACTCGATTAGAACATAGAGGGGCAGCCTGCGCTCGACTAGCCGCTTCCCATTATAGTAGCGAACCTCTGCCGGATTCGTTGCAGGACAAGCTAGGAGTATCCGCCTTGAAGACGTATCGTCACTAGGTTGTCTACTAAACAAAACTTTACATACTGTCCTTTTATTATGCACTTCGATAATGTTAAGTTCGACTAGTATGGACACTAGGTCCATGGCACGTCATAAAAACACGTAACGTCCTCAACTTTAACCATAAGCACTAAAACACCCAAACTAAATCGAGTAGTTCCGAGATCCGTTCTCCACCTTCTACGCATCGTGTCTCGTTTAGTGTACACTCCAAGGGTGCAACTCCTCACTACGTAATTTACTTACATTTTGCATTTACCGCTTTTCATATGATTTACCGCTTTTATGACCTTATAATCGCATGCTAAATCACCTAACATGGAATTCAAAACGTAAACAAGCTAAAACTGAACAAAGCAGTGGTCGGGTTCAATATTAATCTCGGTGCTTACCACACGTGATTCGATGCATCCCTTTTAATACCGAACTGACGCGCCTTAAGCAGAATACCAGGTAAGGTATACCACAAGAATGACTAATATCCATATTATCGTTAAATCTGATTTGCTAATACGTATAATACTTAGTACTCTCTACTCTCCAACGTGCATCGTTTTAATGACCTGCTTTTCACGTGAAATCACATGCAAAGAATGTAAATACAACTACTTCGACGACAAAGCTTACTTGTCCTTAAACAATCGACGTAGCAAAGGCGTATGATTAAAACAACGGATGTTATCGTACTTCCGCCACAATTAAGGAACAAAGTTGTCAGCCCACTGATTTATTAGTAGAGGCCGCTATGTGTGGCCGGGATTCGGTGTCGATGTCGATCAGACATTGGGTTCCCAATACGTACCCTCACCCCTCACCCCTTACACAAAATCGACGATTTTCGGATGTCCAAAACCATTGGCAATGTGAGTCAATCCAGGCATGAAGTGCTGAAGGGTACATGTCTTTATCTTTAGGTCCCGTTTCACTCAACTTTGAGCCGGCTAGTGATCAAAGTTGAATTGAACGGTTTACGAGTCCCCATAATTGACTCGGTGGCGACTCCACAAATCGGCAATGAAATCGGTTCACTAAAAAGGTCGTGTTACCAAACATATCGGCCTTTAAACACTTACAACCACGTCTTGATCTATTCTAATGGAAACACGAGCGTCCGCATCCGTCTAGTATAATCTGAATACTCAACCAAATCGAGGTCCGACACATCATCCCGTACGCGATATCGGACCGGTTTCCCGGACGGGAGGGGGCTGCCGCGAAAAACCAAAGGTCCCGCACGGGAGCGCGCAGGCTGCCGGATGGTGCGGACGGGTGTCCACTGTTTGGTGACTCCGCTAGGGACTTGGAAACAAGTTTTTAGTGGTGGTGTAACTCAAACGAGGTCGGTGAAGCTCATTTCCTAGTTCCTTGTTGTGGTCACTACAGGTTTTGGCCCTAAAAAGCCCACCCCTAACCGATATTAGGACCAATCGACCTCTTCGAGGTAAGATCTTTTCGGACGCGCGGAGACACCCTCGATTGACGTTCCGTGGATGTACCAAATGAGTGGTACTAAGCAAACGGTATGACACTCACCTCCCCAGGTGACCTCTCGCCACCTAAGCAAAGGCTATTCGTGGGCGGTAGCCTACCCTAACCTACCTGTGTCTGCATCATGCATGAGTGTACGCATTCCTAGTTATGTGTAGCGTGTTTGACAACTGGAATAAAACATTAAAATCTGGATTCAACCACGGCAACTTATCAACCGCACCCAACTCCATTTTCGAAAAAGGACATCTATTTTTCAAAACCGTCTTTTAAGCGCCGATGCTTCGGCCAAATTAAAATTATTTTCAAGAGCATTTTAGTGCCGTCACCATGGCCAATTTTGCACTCATCACTTTCAGAAGATACTTTTAAAGCGCCATTACTTTGGCCTAAATGAAACTCGTCATTTTCAAACAACGACAACATACCGTTATTATCACTAAATTCCCGACAAATGGGATTGAGGTGCCTTATAAGGTCACATTTTGTTTTCTAAACATTCACAAACGTACCGTTACTATTACCAGGTTCCAAATTAATGGGATCAAGGCAAGTAAAACGGTTACATCTTACAAAACATTTTTTTAGCACATACCGTTAACATCACCGAAACATCAATTAATGAAGTCAAGGAACCCAAAACGGTTACAAAACATTCACGCGTACCATTACCACCATCGAAATTCCAATCAATGGAATCAACTAATGTCGTCGCACGTTTTAAATGTCTTTCCGAAAGCGCTTTCACCACCTAAATTCTGTAGTAAGGATTTGGTCACACCAACGAAAGCATCGTCACAAACACCATGTTCTCTCACGAACACCGTCTACACCGCGAACTTCGAACTCCTAGCTAATAGTAGTCTCGATTGAAATGAGATGTCATAATTTTTCAAAATCGGCTCTTTCACAACCGCGCCTCTTTTACAAAACCATAGCTTACACTCTCGCTATCGTCGAGACT
This sequence comes from Agrostemma githago, assembly GCA_958450325.1. Taxonomy (NCBI): domain Eukaryota; kingdom Viridiplantae; phylum Streptophyta; class Magnoliopsida; order Caryophyllales; family Caryophyllaceae; genus Agrostemma; species Agrostemma githago. The sequence continues at coordinate 32,032,722 of OY288244.1, read as the reverse complement.
TCGACGCTCACATAGCCACACTTTTCCGCACACCACAAATGATGTCACTAAATCATCGTAATACTGATTTTCCTAAAACTGTCACTTTCGAAAAAGTTTGTTTTTCAAAATCCATCCGTCTTCAAAAACATCAAACTCTTTGAATCCGAGCCGGAATCGACATCAATTCCTTACGTCGTACAACCGTGTGATTAACTGTCAGTGTTAGTTACTAAGGTCACCTCCGTTTGAGGTCTTACATTTTGGATTGTCTCATGTCGAGAAGTCTTTTTCTTTGAATCTCACTCACGAGATTTGTGTCAAGTCGTCTCGTTCTAGAGATACAAGTCAATTAGGCACTACGCCGAATACACCGAGAGTCTAAAGAACCCGAGTCCCTAATCCGGTGGCCGCAAACACGCGCAAATCAAGGGTCTCATTTCCGTGTCGCTCAGCAACGAGCGTTTCCCGCGTCTTTAAGTCGTCCGGTGGATCCGCCCTCATTAGTACCACCTTTTCCGCTGTCATGTCAGGAGATTCAAGCGTAGACGCAAGTAACCATAGTGGGAACGACGTCGGACAATCCGGGGATAACACCGTAGGAACCTTAGCCAACATGATCCGAGACCTACAGACCACCATCATTACCATGAATGCATCCGTAAATAGCATTGATTCCCGCCCCGGCCACATGGAAGATAAGGCCTCTGATGAACACCATAACCGGATCCTCAACGAGGTCCTTTTAGCCTCCACGCCGCTAGGTGGTGTTCCCGCCGGAGTCACCCCTCATGACCCCATCACACCCCCTCAGGGCGACATCCTACAGTTCGCCGTGAGTCGCCTAGACATCCTAGAAAACCAAATGCGTCTAAACCAAGGCAACAATATCCACCTCGAAAACCACCAAAAGTTTGAGATGGTAAACGACCAACTACCGGAAAACTTTTCTCTAGCCGACATACCCAAGTTCAAAGGAACTGAGGACCCCCTCAACCGCATCTATCCGGGCTTTTAAAGATTACATGGCCATTAAAGGTGTAATCCCCTAGAAAATCTAACGCGATACAGTGGCGGAAACACTGTAGAGTCGGGATTAAAACACACTGTAACTATGTCTTAGTAAAATTAAAATGGTAAAGTCAAACAATAGGCCTTAAGTAAAATGGCCAAAATTTAAAACAATCCACAAAAGAGGTTTGAACAATCCATAAGACATAATTATCAAAAATAAACAAGCAGGATCCACACTGCTGGCTAGCCCGGCCCACACCCGGAACACGTATACCTGCCATGTTAAAACATAGCAACCACAATCAGTGGGGAGCAACGTCAACGTTTTCCCAGCCGTATATCAGAATTTTAAAACTGTAATTACTATTATAGAAAAATAGTAAGAAAACGGAAAACAGTAAAACATTATAATGAAAATAAGTTTTCAGTGAAAAACTTCACGTATCGAAACAATATAATAAAAATGAGTTTTCCGGAGAAAACATAAAACATTTGCCAACCTGCAAACCAAATTATTTCGATAATAATAAAAATATTCAAAATGGCGTTATGGATAGGAGTAGTGTAGACGGCTAGACTTTCACTAGGAGAATACTAAAAACTAGCTTCGAGAAGTCAGTTCAAACAAATCAAACCTCGATCTCTAACTAGGCTACTCAACCATTATCGGACGGCGACTTATAAATGTTTGGCCCTACTATAAGACAGTGCACACTCCTCCTGGGATTACCTTTCACCCAGTTCAACTTATGACGGCGACTTACTGCGAGGCCTAAGCTTAAGGTCAAAATGTACACCACTCCCGGGATACCTTTCACCCGGTTCAACAACCAATGTACCGATTCCTGATACTTTAGCCTTATAGTTGATGGCAAATACGTAGACCCTAGATTATATTACTCTAACCTCACACTTGCCCTTATTCCATAACTCCAAAACCAAGCCATTATCGATATTTAAAAAGATATAATCATTACAAACAATATGGAGATAAAAGGAGTAATAATAATATTCTAAAAGAGAAAACTTTCTATTTTAGGAAACTTCTATTTTTAGAAATTTTACTAAAAATATTGTCATATCGAAATAGCGAAAATATTAGTTTATACTAACACAACGTTTTAGAAAACGATATAGATTTATAAAACTAATACTTTCGGCCTTAACGATATTAATTGTTAAAGTGAGAACATTTGAGTTTATGAAATTATTGAAAAACCATACAAGTGTTTATAAATTAATTAAAAATGTCTTAAACACTTTAGTACTACTAATTAGGGTGTTTCCAAAATTTATAAAACTAAAATTCCCTAATTATTATTAGTTTCGACAATACGAACATAAATAGGATTTTACGGGAAATGTCAATTTAAATATTTTAACGTCTTTTATTTAATTAAACCAATGAATATATTTGGAGTATGTTAAAGGATGATTTAAATCTTAAAGTTTCAGATTTAAATATTTTTAAAATAGCTGGAAAAATAAATCTTTTAGGTAAGACGAAGCATTTTAACGATAAATCGTAATTTGTCCAAAAATCAATACTTATTAATTAAGGACTTTAATAAATAGTAAATAAATTACGTAAAATAGCTAAAATATATTTATGGACATTATGTCAATAAAAAAAAGTTTCCTAGAATACTTAGACTCGGTTTTTAAAGGGTTTTCTCATTAATCGTCTAATCGCGACAATAACGATTAATAAAAATAGTAATTACAAAACGATTTACGTATTAATATCCAAAAATTATTATTAAACTTAAAAATTATGATTTTCCAGAAACTTAAAATTTTCCCAAAGTGTCAAAATTCCAGATTTCACAACATTAGGTAAAACCGTCTTTTAAGCCCGTTTTCACAATTAACGATTCCATTAATAAAACTTATCGTTCCTAACAATTTATTAAAGCACTAAAAATCATAAAATTACATTTTATTATGAAATCATCAGAATCATATTTTTTTCCAGATTTAATCAAAGGACCAGAAATCGAGAATTTAAACGACAAACGCGGTTTTAACGATAAATGATGATTAAAAGTGATTAATTAATTCATCCACTTAAAAATTCCAAAAATTTATGAATAAATTCAAAAAATTCTATTTCATCATAAAGTTTCACCAAGTCCAAAATCAGATTAAAATAAAATATTTAGATACTACAACTAAAAATCGGCTTTTAATCGTTTTTGTCCGTAAACGGTAATAATTCAATAATCGATAACTAAAATATCAGAAAAATACTAAATTATTAAAAATCATAAAAAACTTCATTTTTACAGAATATAATCATATAGTACAAGTTTAGGCCAAATATTACGATTTTACAAATTATTACAACAATTTAATCGTTAATCTCGTAAAAGCGATAAATATACCAAAACATGCAAATTTTCAACTTTTAAAAATTTTACAGATTATATGACATACATATATTGTCAAAAATGAAATATAAAAATACACACGCAATTACACAAATAAAATCATGAAATACTGAGTAACATCGACGTTACCTCTAATCCTAATCCGAATCGATAATATATTCGTCCGCTTTGGGAACGTCCAAGAAGCCTACAAAAATATGAAATCCATGGTATGAAAATACCATAAGATCGCTGAAAAATCAAGGTGTAAAACGATCGAAAACAAAATCGACTAGTACCTTAACGAAGGAGATGGAATAAGGATCGAATAAGGATGGAACAAGAGACGGAAAGAGGATGATTAAGACTTGATTTTTGCACAAAATTGGGGCTGGTGGCTGCTGGAAAACATGGCCAAATGATGAGGAAAAGAGAGTTGTTTTGCTTTTTTTTTTGTAAATGAATGATAAGAAAGAAATGGATGGTTTTAAGCATAAATGTGAATAAAGTTTTTGATGAAAACAATGCTAATCTAGCCACATATGGCCAGCCAAGAGGGTGAGCAAGAGGGAATGAAGAGTTTGTTCATAATGAAGTGAATAAATTAAAAGAAAAGAATTACGTAATTACGTTTTAACGTCATAAAATGAAACGTATTACGAAAACGTAGTAAGGGTGTGACAAGGAGGTGCGTCGGTCCAAACATGGGGAAAATGACCCAAATAATTTCTAAGTTGATAAAAGATGAATCGTAAAATTATTAAAGGTATTTCAAAGCAGTTCGAGTAAACCACGCGTTGGAAAATAATTATTTATGAAACTTCGTAATAAAATCATTAAAGGTCAAATATTCTTAAATAAAAATATTTCTTAGTTGGAAATATCTTATAAACGTGTTTGATATTTTTAGGAAAAAATAAATAGCTCAATTCCAAGCTTAAAATGTTGGTTCGTAGAAAAATAGAACTCCACGCTCCACGCGCAAATATAAATAGTTTACAATGAAAATCAAATAAATAGGTTTAAATGAATTAAAATCTTTTAAAATAAAAATAAATATTATTTGACTCGAATATAAAAAATAAGGCTTGGAAAAAATGATGAAATAGAAGGCCGAAACGTGATAGAGTTATGACGACGTCATAACAAAAAATATAAAAGCGTTCGGAAAATAGCGGGTGTTACAAAAGGGGTCAAGCTCCATCTTTTCACTAGGATATTCCCATCCTTGTTAGGTGATATACCACGGTACTGGTTTTATTCCGTCGACCCCAAAAAGATATCCACCTGGGACGATATCTCCAAAGAATTAGCAAAACAATACGCGGATAATTTCCAAACACAAGTCACCATCCGAAGCCTCGAAGTCCTTTCCCAAAACGAGAAGGAAGGCTTTTCCGAATTTTTGACTAGGTGGAGAAAGGTCAGCACCCAATTAGTAAACCGCCCTGATGAATCCCCGTTAGTGGAAAAATTCATTAATAACCTCAGGCCGACTTACGTCTCTCACCTTACATACTAAAATATCCATACCTTCAAGGAACTGTCTACCTTAAGGATACGCCTAAAAGATGATATTAAGAAGGGAGTGTTCTCCAAAATAATAGGGAAGGGTTATCAAGGACCAACCACATCCACGGGAACCAGCTCTTATGGGTCATCCGGGAATAACAAAACCGAAGAAGTACACCTAGTCGAACCAACCACTAGAAGAAGAACAAACTTCACCCCTAGAACCTTCTCCAAATTAGACATCACATACGCCGAAGCTCTAAAAAGGTTAACCGAGCAAGGAAAGCTCGAACCAAAGGTCCAACCACAGCACCCCCCGCTGACAAAAAGGGGAGGATGTGGGATGCCAATAAATATTGTCATTTCCACCGTGGCAATGGACATGATACCGAATCCTGCTATCAACTCAAGCATGTCATACAAGTCATGATCGAAAACATAACAATTCCTTTCCCTCCACCCGAAAAACCAAACAATACCACAAACCCTTTTAGCGTCCATGCCATTTTTGACAACACAATCGATTGCTCCCACCTCGACCCTATAGAGAAGATATCTTAAATATCGAAGAAGATCCCGATAGTTACACGGAGCGTTCACCCGTTGACCCCACAGAACACGCGACTACAATCGAAAGTCTAACCCGCTTAGTTTCACAAATACACCCCTTATTGTTAAGAATCGAAGCCAGAATAACCCGTATTGAGGAGAAACTTGAGGAGCTCCCCGAACATCCTACTTCGGATTGCAACGAGTCCATTAGGGGTAGTAATGTAGGTTTACTTAAAACCTTAGAGCCAAAGAAAAAGCACACCGAAATCGGAGTTAGCTACGCATCTGCGCTCCGATGATTGACATCCCTTTTACTCCTGCGGCCTATAGGACCAATGGCCGACCTCCCGTTAAACCATAGATCCCGCCACTGGTCTAAAGAAAAGTACTGTCATTATTATAAGGGTAAGGGTCACGACACGGAATCCTGCGCACTCCTAAAGGATAAAATTGAGGGGTTAATAAACACGGGGGTCGTGAAAACCGCGCTACTAACAAAAAGACCTACCCACTTCCGAACGGACAAATTCCGAAGAAGGAGGCCTCCGACTCCTCGAACACTTTGGGCTATCCCACTACCAAGCCCTAACAATGTTAACCGCCGACGGGCTCCTATATCCCCTGGCTCCAACGCCTGACCCACCCGCAATAAGAGGCCAGTACACTGGAACAGTAGCAAATGGTGTCGATACCACCAGGATTGCGGGCACGACATTAGTGAATGCCACGAATTCCGACAACGAGTCCGCCATCTCATCAAAGAGGAAAAGTTTGGGGCGTATCCAGAATACGAGGACACACGGGCACCCCCCAAGACAAATAATCTAGTTCATCTTAGGGCCTAGACTTAATTATAATAATAAATGTCTTTCTATTCTTCGCATCAAGTCGGAAGGTGTGAGGGGACCGGTCCTCCATCTCCCCAAAAAAAATATGTCGGGCGCCTAGCCCGCTTATTATCAATCAATAAATCAATTCTTCTTTCTTTTACAACGCGCCTTGATAATCTCTTAATAACGCACTCTCTCGCTTTAAACTCGATACTAAGCCATTTATCGATAACAATCAATCGAAGCATAAGGGCTACAACTAACGTAGAAGTCAACCAAAAACCTTAGGGTCCACGAAGATTCATCCTTAGTAGTCAACCAAGCCATAGATATTTGGAAGGTCTATAGCGAAAGCCTAGCTCCATACAAAACTGAAATCGAGATAATGTAACACCCCTAATTTTTATAAATTAAATAAATGTGAAGATCATGTTCGTATTTTATTTTATTTTTTTTACGATTTAACGCGTAATTCTTAAAATTATTATAAAACGAATTTATCGTTTAACCGTTTCAAACTCCTAAAATTCTATTTGTCTCGAAAACGCTTCTTACATTTAAAACATATTTTTATTTCTGTTTCGATTCGTTTTATACATTTAATTTAATTCTTACCGAAAGTCTATTTCGACGATTTAAATTCTAAATTCTTTTTATTCATTTATATTAAACTCGAATTTTCTATTTTTCGGCTTGAAGCTCATTTATTTTAAGTTTCGTCAAAATATTTATTTCCTTTCCTCGAGAAATCAATTTAATTCACTTTATCGAAAATTTATTATTTATCGGGAAATACTATTTGATCGTCTAATTATTTATTTCTATCAGCTTTATTTTCGTCTCGAGTACTTTATTTACTCTTTTGGTTTGACGGTCCGATTATTTATTAATTCGTTTTAACCCGATTCGTGGGTCAGTCAACTTATCGTTACGGAATTCGTGTAATTCGTATTCCGAACCCGATTCATTTAACTAAATCTCTAGTCCCGTATACTATTGTCTCGGAATCGATACACTTTTATTGTAAGTCGTAATTAACTCGCATTAATTGAATTACTCATCCTCGACTCACGTACCTCTCCCCTGCCTCTTTATTATCCACCGCTTCATACTTCTTCCCACATTCTTTTCGTTTTCCTCTCCTTCTCCTTCTCATTCTTCTTCTTTTATTTTTCGTCTGCTGTATGTGCTACTGCTGCTGTTGCGTTTATGCCTGCTGTCTGCCTCTCCTCTTCTACTCTCTGTTTTTCCTCTGTCCTTCTGCAGTTGCTGCTGCGTCTTCTTCCTACTCCTGCGGCTATGGTTCTCGCTTTGTGGTTGGTTCGTACTCCGTTGTTCGAAGGTGACAAAATCTGCCCCTTTTCCGTTCTCCTTTCTTCTCCTTCTGGTTTTTTTGTGGTTGCTGTTGGATGATATTCTGAATGTTGTTGTTGCTGTGATGCGCTGCTGCTGTCCGTTTCTTCTTCCATTTATGTTGTTGTTGTTCTTCTTCTTCTTCTTTCATTTGTTCTTTTGCTGCTCTCGGCGGTTGTTTGCTGCTACTGCTTGCCCCTTCCTCGTCTCCTCCTTCCTCGCATATTTTCCGTCTTATTTTGGTTATCGTCTGCTGTTGTTTTGTGCTGCTGATTTTCCGTTTCCTGTCCTGCTTATTCTTCTTAAGATTTCGTCTATTCTTACTTTTTCTTTCGCCTGTCTTCTCCCATTCTCGGTTTCGGCTTTCGGGTCTTTGTTTTTACTCGTGCTGCTGCTGATCGGTTACTGTTACTGCTGTTACGTTAATTACTGTTGTTTTTCTTCTTCTTCATTCTGGTCTTCATCTTCTACTGTTGTACTTCGTTTTGTTGCTACTGTATGTTTCGTCGTGCCGTTTTCATCAACATCGTCCTGCTATTTTATGTTTCGCTGCTGCTGTCGTGTTATTGTCGTTCGAGTGCTGTTCTATTGTTGGCCTTTCGTCGAGATTCCTGTTGTTCTGTTGCTTGTTGTTACTGCTTGTGGGTCGTTTGTCAGCCCATTTCATCCTATTTTTCTTCTTCTTATTCCTCGTGGTTATCGTTTTTTTTTCGGAGTCGGAGTCCCTTCTTTTCCTCGTTCTCTTCTTTCCCTCCTCCGTATTCTCATTATCCAAATCTCGTACTTTTTCATTTCGTGAAGGCCTCAGGGTTTTATTGAATCGGCTTTCTAGTTCTAAGGTTCAAGCTTGGTCTAATCGGGAAAGGCAAGCACGCGATCGCTCGGTTATCGGCTCCAGGTAACTTTAGGACGTTACTCGATTTTATATCGTATGTTTGAGTAGTAGTAGGTAGTAAATATTTTAACTTCGATTTTCTAATTTTAGCTATTTATTATTTGCTAAATATTATTTTTGAATCATGTGCCTTATAAATATTTTACAAGTTTTCGATATCGTTATATAAATCGTTAGTAATTTAATTATTTACGATCGTTATAATATTTTGTTGGTTATCGTGACACTAGTAACTAAATAATAACGATTTCATATTTTCTTCATATTTCGTTAAATTATAATTTTAACTCAAAATCGTATTTTTATGTTATAATTGAGATTTTTATACTTGTCCACTAAATTAATTTCGTTTTACGACTTATGCTAATAAATGAGAAAGTAGTCGATTTTGTTTTAACTACATTTTTAGTCGATACTATTTTCCCTAATAATTTCTCATTTGTCTACGATTGATTATTTTTAGTAAAATCAGTATTATTTATTGATAAAATGTATTTGTTAAAAAAAAAATTGAAATCTTTATAAATCTCATTTCATTTATAAAATTCGTTGACTCAACTAATTTTTATATCGTTTATCTTAAAATATCTCGTCTCTGAAAATTTATAGTTTTAACTCGATTTCCTAATTATTTATAAAATACTATATATTGAGATATTATATTTTATTTATATTTTGAGTAACGAATTTAGAAATATATTAAAGTTACGATAACGACGATAATAATAATAAAATATTAATTTCGTTAGAAATGCTATTTTATACATTTCACTAATTTTAATATCTTACGTATTTTCTATAAGAATATTTTTAGTAAGTTTCTAAAATTAGTAAGTTTCTATTTATAGAAATTTTTCTTTTTAATATAAAGTATTTATTCATTTTATCCTTATATGATTTATATTGTTTATATCTTTTGAATATCGATAATGGCTGTTTTGTAGTTATGGAATAAAGTCAAGTGTGGGGTTAGAGTAATAATCTGGGGTCGTTTTTGCCATCAACTATAAAGCTGGTGTGTCTATGTTGAGACGCATTGGTCGTTGAACTGAGCATGGTTTGTGTTCAGGAGTGTGTATATTTTGACCTTAAACTTAGATATCGCATCGTGTAAGTCGCCGTCGGGTTGAACTGGATTACGGTTGGTGTCCAGGAGGGGTGTACATTACTTAAGCCAGGACATCGCTGCACGCAGTCCTGTTATAGTTTGAGTTGCCTAGTTAGAGACCGAAGTCTAATTTGTTTTAACTAAGTTCTCGAAGCTAGTTTGAGTATTATCCTAGTGAAAGTCTATTCCGTTGCACTAATTGATTTCCATAACGCCAGTTTTGATATTATTATTATCGATCGATTTTGACTTGCAGGTTGGCAAGTGCTTTAAGTTTTGCGGAAAACTTATTTTTATTAGATCGTTTTAATGCTTTCTTTTTTTTTAAAATATTTTGATATAATAATACTATTATTTTTCATATGATATAATATGGCTGGGAGAACGTCCAAGTTACTCCCCACTGACGTGGCTGTTATGTTTATAACATGACAGGTATTTGCTGCTGGGTTTTGGGTGTGAGCTAGCGAGTAGCGTGGATCCTACTCTTTCTTTATTCTTGTAATTTATGGATTTGTATAACCCATTTGAGGAATTTCCTTTTTAGCCTCTTTTGTAAAAAGAGACTTTGTATTGACTTACCATTTCTTTTCATAAGATATAGTTTGTCAGTGTGTTTTAATCACAACTCTACAGTGTTTCCGCCACTGTATTGCGTTAGAATTTCTTGGGGATTACAGTTGGTAT